>OY728141.1:1657657266-1660157266 GCA_963277665.1 Viscum album | reverse complement strand
GAACAATAGGGGCTTGGTGATTATGTGTTTCAATTCCTTTTACTGAATGGGTACCTCCATTGGGGAAGAGGTGAGTGCGATGAATACATGCCTTATGTTGTGTAATATTTTCAATGAAGAGATTGATGAAGTAGAATCCGACTCAATTGTGTTGGTTCGGCTATTTCCAAAGAAGGTGGTGGTTCCATGGGATTTGGATTACCTTGTATGGGGGGTGCTGGTGCAAGGTGGGGGTGGTCTAGGGGGAGGGGGGTGTGCAGTGAGGAGGGGGAAGGGGGGTGGGGTGAAAGGTGCAGGGGGTGGGGGAGGGGAGGTGTGCAGGATCAGGGGTGGGGGGTGTTGGGGGGTGCTGGTGCAGTCCTCCCAACAGCCAGCACGGTTCATCGTGCTGGATTTTTTTTCTGCAGTGGAAAGGCCTATAGCCACGGTTTTAAACCATGGCTATAGGGCTTTATCCACGGTAACCATGGCCTTTATTGGCATCTATGGGGCTATAGCTACGGTTGGAGCCATGGCTTTAGGGATGTAGCCACGGTTCGAACCGTGGCTATAGGGATATAGCCATGGTTTCAAACCGTGGCTATAGGATCCGACCTATAGCCACGCCAATACCAGCCATGGTTCATGAAACCGTGGCTATAATCTATAGCCACGGTTTTTGGGCCTATAGCCATGGTTTAGAATCGTGGCTATAGCCTAAATTTCTAGTAGTGTTTGTATTTAAATGTAATTTTAATATTTAATTATTATTAATCTAATAAACAATAGAACTATATCATCTTTAAACATAGCTCTTATATATGCCTATGTTATTAGTGCTCATTTGGGGGATGATAAAAGCTTTCATTTAACTATGCTAAGTTTAGCACTGATAAAAACAACCTTTATCAGCTCTTATTGTTTTAGAACTCATTAGTGTTGTATCGTTTACTGTTTTTTTACTATCACAGATAGAGACCTTTTATTCTTATTATTTAAACCCCAACAGTGCGCTGCACCATCTCATTGTTCAAACAAATCTTGGAAGTCAATCTCTACTACGATTTCGTTAAATATTTTGGACGAATAAAGATCCCCAAAATCAAAGATATGCTATTTGAATATTGTTTTTATGTATTTCTCAACTGATTCTCTTCATTTGTCAGGTTTTTTTGTTGTTCATCTCAAGAAACGGTGTGCTCGATACCCCCTTTCTCATCTTATGCTTCCATCACCATTTTCCACTGGATTAGTTCTCTGTTGTAGTGCTCATCTAATCCATTTTACTGTTTTTTGTTTATGTAATCCATTTTAGAGTTGTTTTGCCCACCTGTTATAAAATACTAGCTTTCAAACCACATATTTGAGAAAAAATCTTTTAGTAGTTAATGTATAATTTAACACATGGTTTATAAATCATGCATTAAAAAAAATTTATTTTAAATCTAGTAGATTATTTATTTACGGTTTTATAAACCATGTAATTCACCCCCCTTCAACTTTTCTTGATCCTAAATCCCTCTTGAGGTCTTAGTTAGTTCCCTATCAATGTAGGAAGGCTCAAAATAAGTTTTAATTGGTAACCTAACTTCAAATGATGATAACTTTTCATCTAGGCATGAGTTTGTGCTTTAAAAAATATAAAATCAAATCTCTCAAGTATAGATAAAGTATAATTAACAATAATGCACCTATGTGTAATGCCCTGACCCTAGTGACCTAGAGTCAGTTCATTATTACATATCATTGGAATGATCACAAGAGATCAAGTCCTAAAAGACTAATTAGTTTAGTATCCTTTTAAGTACTAGATACATACATAAGTTTTACATTACATCATGAAATAAAGAAAAACAACATTGTGTCCCCTTTGAACACACTCATAACCCTTAGCCTATTCTTACAGGTTAATCATGATATAAGTCTTCAAATCCTGGAAAAAATAAAACATATAAAGGGGTGAGCTTAGATGCTCAGTAAGGATAACAATATAGAGGAAACTTTCATAAATATTTATAAACATTTAAGGAAATTTATAAGAATAAACACAAGCCTTTTAAACTTAAATTTCAGCATAATATTTCAAATATAAATCAAATAATTCCATTTACTTATTCACATGGATATTCTACTAGTCGAATAATCATATGTAATATCAATAACTAATTTTATAATGATGGAATACATAATGACAGACATCATAACCACATAGTCAAGGTCTCATGCCAAGACTACAAATAAGATTTTGTCAAAGACTTGTTCCAACAAACTAGTTTGTCTCATGAGACCTACCGATGCATCGAGGAGCTATAGCAGGCTCCACCTGTCACTTACTAAGTCCAATGCATTCCTCATATTAAAATGTTGAAACATAATCTAAACATTCTTATTAAAACTATCATACAAAATGTCAATATTTTAACCACAAACCATGAATTGTATAAAAATAGCACATCCACAGTCAAACACAGCTCATTCAATAAAATATGGAAGATTTTATTATAATAAATTAACCTCAATCTAGAATAATTAAGGATATTTACATAGATGAAAATAATCATTAAAACTATTTGAGAGAAATGTCCTCCTTTTTCTTGAAAACATTTAAAAGTCTCACTATTTATCAAGAAGACGTTTAAAATATATTTTTGAATCAAAGTGTCCCATACCACTTAGAAACTTTTAGAAGGAATATTAATTTTAAAACACTAATGTCCATATAAATAAATCCTTAAAACCATTTTTAAAACATGGATATTAATGGGAAATATTAGAAGAATAAATCTTTAAAACATTTAAAATGATTTTTTAGTTAGAGTTCCTAACCAAATGAGAGACGTTTGAATAAAAATAATTGTGGTAATAAAAACATTATAATATCATGAGAATAAATGGATTCATGATATACTATGTCAAAGTACAATATATACACCATATAAAAGTGAATTGGCGCATAATAATATTGAAGTCTCAATGGAATGTAAATTGAGATGGAATCCCTTATAAAGACTGTATCCTTAGGTTAAGGATATATCAATGAAATAATTATCTATGACAAATATAAATACACTCAATATTATTGGATATTCATTGTAAATAAATCAGATGAAATTAACACATATTCTTGTAAAAACAACACCAATGACTTGGATGTTTAACTCAATGAATAGAAATTGAGTTAAAATTACTCTTATCAAGTTCATATCGATGACTTGAGAATTTATCAATGGAGTGATTATGTGTATAAAAAGTATATCCACAAAAAACAGAGTGGAAATTACTACATAAGTAAATAAATAGTGATTTCACACATAATATTGGAGTAAAATAATCAATGAAGTTTGTGTAAAACCCAATGAGTGTAAATTGAGATTTGAAATTCCCGTACCGATTTGGTAACTTACGAAACATACACCCCATGAAATAATGATCATAAAATGATGATTTAAATACCCATAAATTAAAGTATATTACACAAATAATACAATAATGGTCAGTACATACACCGCACAAAAGGTAATAGTGGCAAATATAGCATGAATCTCACATGAATAAAAGTGAGATGAAAACCCCTTACAACATTGTAATCAATCGAGTCGTATGACCAAAAGTTAATAAAAACAAAATTAATCATAGATTTACATGAATATAAAGAGAATCATGATAATATATATCAAATGGTAGTACAAAATAAACTACATGCAATAAATAGGTGGCGAACAATGTAAATGTCACAGAATTAAAAGTGAGATAAAAAACCCCTTACCTTGTGTCCACCTTGACTTGTTTGTTCCTTGTTCTTCCTGAATAATAAACTTAAGTTAATTTCTACTTGCTTAATAAAATTTTTAAAGTTTATTATTCCTTTTATATCACTTATTACCTTTTTATAACAATTAGTTAATTATTGAGTTCAGATTGGACATTTTGTTGATGTTCAGAACTTGAGTAAAAAATGAGCTTGTAATAATTACAAATTGTCTATGTGGTAACAATCTCATCATCTATAGAATAATATTCATGATTTAGATATCATATATATCATATATATCCATTATATATATTTATTTATAATAGTACATAACATTTGGAGATAAGAAATGAAATGCACCGTTCATGGAGATGGTAAGTCGTACGTACGCATGAATGATATTTTCATTTCTATTTCATATTTAATGGAATGAAAATGTAATGATAAATATGTTTATTATAATTCCAATATAATATAATATATAATTTAATTATCTCCATCCTTTATACATTCCACAAATGGAATAAACGAGTCATATTACTTTGAGGGGGCGGTAGTCCGCACTTCCTCAAATGAAATTATCGCATTTATCCATTATGGAAACCTTAAAGGTATGATATAAATGGAAAATACAGAAGAATATAAACAATATAAATATAATATATATCACATATAAATACATTTCCATAATAATGTCCACCATGAGAGGTGGTAGGAGATAATTGAACAATCATCGTTTCGTGAGGCAGTAGTTCACCATCCACAGAACCAGTATGTTCTTTACCCATTAGATGGAGTTGTGTGTAAGTGTAGTTCAAATACTTCTAATAAAAACAACCTAGTATATTTAGGATACCATTTTTTTTATAAAATAAAGTAATAAAAAGATTTTAGGGGGTTGGTGAAGTAAAATAAAAGAAAAGAACTTAAGAGAAGACGTTACCTTTAAATAGGGTAACTCCCTTTGGTTTGAACCAAAAGGTTTACTTGAAGTGCCTTATGACTAAGGTAAGGCTTTTAGGAGGAGGAGAGGGATGTATGGAGCTTAATTGGGCAGAGTTTGGATGATACAAGGTGCTTGAGAGGTGTGAGTAATGGGTTAGAGGTGATAATTTTTTATAAGGGGGAGGAGGGGCTCTTTAGGGAAGTTTGAAAATATTATTTTATTATAAACTTATCTTTGGTTTAAAAAGGTCCAAAACTCATTAAAGTCAAATATAAGATGACTAATGTTTGAAATAAAATCATACAATAATAATTTTACAAGTTTTGGATATTTTTTTAATTTTTAAAATCTTATTTATTTAAATCATTCATTAATGAGGTAAACACTGCATCATCATTGTGTCATAAATAAATTTATTTATTTTATGTCTAAAAATTATTAAAAAAATACCATGATATAGGAAATATTTTTATATTTTAAATTAATATTTATAGTTTAAGGGATAACTTATATAACCCCATGTGAAAATTGATTTATTAAAAGATATATGTTTATGTCAATTTTGTCTTTACTTTAAATTAATTAATATAAAGTGTCATTATCACTCTTAAGTGGCTCCATGGGGTCCCAAAATTGACCCAAAGATGCCCATGGTCAGAAATATATCAACCAATAGGATTAGTACACATGTTAGGATAATTTAATATTATTAGAATATTATTTTTACCTTGAATTACCATATTTACCTTTAACCGCGGTAAATAAAAGTCAAAAGTTACTATTCAAAAAAATTATTTTCATCTTATTGAACCACTTTTTAATTACTGATAGCAACCATGTATGTCATATTTTGGAAATTCAATTCACAGAAGCTGTAAAATTTCATTTAAATGAAAAAGTCAGGTTTTTAACTACTGATCAATGTTTTCACTATTCAACAAAAATTGAACTTTTTCAGAAAAATACCAAAAATTCAGCCTGAGATATAAAGACCCAGAATTTCCATGTAATTTTTTTTAAATAAATGTGAATTTTACGAGTCTGTGAAAATTGACGGCACGTGATTCCGAGGCCCAGAGTGCCTAGAATGAATTTCTAAACTTTTGTTCGGGTACGTTCAGTAAAGGTGCGAGATAATTTTTCTAAATTTTGAACCGGTGTTCAGAATTGAAATCTGAGGGCACCGTTGAACTCACAGTGCCAATATTCACTTAAGGAAACTTTCACCTTGACGACAGATGGCCGAGGGTGAAAGTTTTTTTTGGGTTTTTCATGTAAGAATGAAATAAAAAAAAGTGTGTGACATTTTATTTTTATTTGAAATACCCATGTGAGTGTTGGGAGGTGGGGTCCACCGGAACTAAACCTCCATGTGTAAGTTGAGAAGTGGGGACCACAAAACCTTAACCTCCCATGAGAGGTTATGGTGGTGGGGACCACCCGAGCCTAATCTCCCATGAGAGGTTATGGTGGTGGGGGCCGCCTGAGGCCTAAACCTCTTCAACTCCCCCATTAATGTGGAGGAGCCTCTTGAGCTTCCTCCACATTAATTGTGCCAACCCTCCCCCACATGAAATTATGCCAACCCCCCCTCCTTTTAATTAATTAAGCCATATCAATTAATTAAATGCTTCAATTTGAATTTATGCCAACGAAAAAAGTAGATAACATAATCTATTATTTTGGGGTTACCTTTCATTTTCGTGGAATTGGGGAGAGGAGGAGCATTGAGAGAAAATCTCTCCAACGAAGAACTTATTCTTCGAACGAAGAACGCCAATGAAGAACTTCTTCTCTGAATGAAGAACGCCGACCTCCTTTGACCTTCTTCCTTGGGACTTCTTCTGACGTGGAACGTCCTCATCTACGACGAATCGACGACCATACAACCTTCTCGCGCCAATGACAATGAACAACCCGGGGTAGGGGTTTATTTCTATTTTTTTATCACTTACCATGTACACCCCTTCTATTTATTTTGTGGGTTGGGAAGAATCTTTGCGGGAGGGTTTCTTCATTCTTGTTTATGTTGATCCGTATGCTACCACCCTAACGCGAAGGGTACGGGCCAAACCAACATGGCCCGACCCTTCCGCAAATCATGTGGTGTTCTTCGCGATGGAAGAAGACGGCAACCATCCAAGGTTGCGACACGAGAATGGCGGCCGACACCACCACCGGCCACGACGAATGCGAAGGCGCAACGATGCCACCCCGCGGCCACTACCGCCAGCTCGCGGCCACTGCCGCCACCCCGCGGCCTCTGCATCAACTGTCATCACTGCTGTCGGCCGCGACTCCGCACCGCCCCGCGACCGAGGCGCCGCCCCGCGGCCGAGGCGCCACCCTGCGGCCGGCTGAGCCGCCTGCCCACGGTCAGACCATTGGCACGTGGCCGAGCCACTGGCCCACGGCCGGAATGACCGCCCGTGACCGGACCGCCGCCCCACAACCGGTCCGCTGATCCGCGGCCGGTCCACCGACCCGCAGCCGGTCCACGCCCTCACGGATGGTCCGCCACCCCGCGGCCGGTCAGTCGACCCACGACCGATCCACGCCCTCCCAGATGGTCCACCACCCCCACAGCTAGTCCGCTCCCTTGCGGACGGTCTGCGCCCTTGCGGCCAGTCCGCCACCTTCATAGCCAGTCTGCACCCTCACGGTCGGTCTGCCACCCATGCGGCTGGTCCACACCCTCGCGGCCGTTCTGCGCCCTCGCGGTACCCGCGGCCTGTCCATGCCCTCGTGGTTGGTCCGCGCCCTCGCGGTACCTGCAGCAGGTCCGCACCATCGCGGTACCCACGGCCGGTCCGCACCCTCACGGTACCCGCGGCCGGTCCGCGCCCACGCGGTACCCGCGACCGGTACGCTCCCTCGCGGTACCTGCGACCGGTCCGCGCCCTCGCGGTACCTGCGGCCGGTCTGCGCCCTCGCGGTACCCGCGGCCGGTCCACGACCTGGCGGTACCCTATGGGCTGGGCCGACCGGGTCAGACCAGACCCGAGCCCACTATGACCCATTTACTTCTTTTGGCCTAAACTCTGGCACCGGACGTCCGTTTGACAAACTGTTAGCAGCACTGGAAATCTTGGAGTGTGACGGTCCCTTTGAGTATACCCCACTAATGTTTTGGGTATAGTTGAGGTATGGTCGGGTTGAATCGAGCAAGAATCCAACCGGGACCCCGAGACTAAAAGACTAATAACTCACAGACCAGACGTCCAATTGACACGCCATCTGTTGTGTTGAGACCCCTATGACGTGTCAGACCATTGAGATACTTCTTCGTGGGACTTCGTGGAAGTCAGAGTATCGACCAGTAGCTTGTGGAGTGGATCCTCCCAGAAATGAGCGAGCATAGTGTGGAAACCCAATGGCTGGCTGAGACTTGACGATTGCTGACCATTTCGACTTGGAGTGACTCGACAGGCCCAGTGGGGAGTGCCTTGGTGACACGGCAGACCCACGGTGGAGAGCGCCTTGGTGACGCGGCAGACCCACGGTACTCGACAGGAGGAGTACCTTAGTAAGTCTAGTGGGGAGCGCCTTGGTGATGCGGCAGACCCACAGTACTCGACAGGAGGAGTACCTCAACAGTCCAAGGTTAGTGGGAAGTGCCTCTGTGTGACACGAAAGACCCATTATTCTCGATAGAGGAGGAGATATCCAGAAGCCGAGGTGTTTGACGTTGTGACTGGGAATGTTACTTGATACTACCCCTAGAATAAATCCTGGTGTGAGCAGAGTCAGTACCTCGATATTTTCCTCATGATTGAGATGGATTACTTTATAACTTAGGTATATGTATGGGAATATACCTAAGTAAGGTTGTCTGTTGATTTCATACTTTGTGGTTTATCCTTGGTGGATTTTGTGAGACCTTGAGGGTCTCAGGGTCCCTACTGAGTATCGTTATACTCACCCGTACACGGGCTATACCCGCACCTTGTTGTATTGGATGCAAACGACGGACAACGCTGACTGAGGCTAAGAGTACCAGGACTGGACGGTACCTAGAGGTGGACCATACGGTGTGTCGATAAGAGGAGGAGACAGACAAACATGGAGTGATGAGGAGGCGATTTATACCTACACTTCAAGTAGGATCCTCGGAGGACGACCCAATAGCTGACTTTCCCTTTTCTTCAGTTGTATTGTATCACAATTGTAGTTGTACTTTCCAGTTGGGCTTGTATTCTGGCCCCTTTTCCTTACTGCACTTACTCTGTTTACAGTTCAGTTTACTTGTGTTCCTATCTTACTGTGTGCTTGGTTATGTATGCTTACAGGTTATAAAGGCAATGCCTTCCTAGTTTTAGGGAATACACCTTCGGTGCTAGTCGCCGGCCCCTGGCCTATGGAAGGTGGGCTTGGGGTGGTCACCACACGGTCCCCAGGGGACGGGTCGTGACATGAGCTATATTTGATATTCCGAATTCTAAAATGATGTCTATTTTACCAAATTCAAAACATAAAAGTTGCATTAATTAATTTAAAATTAATTCCTGTTGTCAAAATAAAAAAGCGTGTTTTTAATAAATAATAATTATCAAAAGATTGACACTTGTTTATGTCTAATTTCAAAGTAAAATTACTTCCAATAAACAACATTGGATTAAATGGTAAAAACATAATCTACTTACACTTTAAAACCAATTAAAAATATAATCTAACCATATAAATAAATTAGATTAAAAGGTAGTTTTGAATTAAAATATAGTATTTTTTACTATTCATTAGAAAATGAATTTTATCAGAAAAATACCAAAAAATTACCCAAAGTAAATTTTGATGTCCTGATTCTAAATCAGAATTTTATTTTATCAAATAGAATATATAAAAGTGACAAAAACTAGATTTAAAAAGGGTACTCCATCAAAACGCAGTAAAACGACCTTTTAAAGAATATTAGAGTATTTAATTCTTAAAATAAGATACATTCTTATTTTAAGCCTCTAAAATTTATTGGATAAATGTAAAGTCTTTTAAAAAACATGTATAATCATATTTTAGTTAGTTCTGTTCATTCCTTCCAATAAAACAGTTAGGCTTTAACTACCATTTAAAATAATAATAATATTATATTATTTTTCTATATAACTCAATATTGTGTGCAACATAAGATTTCAAAAAAACCCGTTATTTAAAGTTGAGTATACTATCAGACATAACATCCCCTTTAAAGTAAAATTAATATTTAATTCACAAATATTAATAAATATGAAAAATTTCATATTCTTTATTTACCTGGGATGTTACATCCTTCCCCCTTTTGGGAATTGCGTCCTTGCAATTTTAAAATTGGGCTTGGAAACTTCATTAAAAGTCCCACATAAAAAAGAGTCAATAAAACTATCACTTCAAAAGAAAGAAAGAAAAGCAAAAAGGTCACATGAGACAACATATACTAGGATTCCATGAAAACATGGATATGGAGGAGAAAACAAACCATCACGTTCTAATGGAGAGTGATAGAAAACATGATTAGGAGAAAGTTAACCACTAGAAAATCACAAACTTGTGATGGGTTAAACAGTCTTTGATTCCCCAGTAAGAAAAGTAAATGGAAAACATTTTTGTTTTAAGTTCCTTTTCATAAAGTTGAGGAATTTATTTAAGAGATTGAATAAGAACATAAGGAAACATACTTAATTTTCATGTTGACTTTCATCATTTACTATATTTCTACTACAAAATCATCTTTTCTCCAAACGATGAGTATTCAAGATGATTTATTCACATTAAAAGTGCTATAATCAAATTCTAGAGAATCAAATAATCCACCAAATATGAACTATATATTTCACATGTCTTTAGACATTAACCAAAACCAAAATGGTTAGTAGAAGATCAGATAATCCCCAAAAAGGAAAATCTTTAAAAAAAAGAAAAACTACTCTTAATCTACAAAATTTGTCAAAAAATACCCAAATTTCAACAAAGACCATTCAATAAACAACTGTCTATAAAATTATTTAAAGTAATACAAACTAATATTGAAACCCAAATCTCAGAAGGATTTAATCACATAGTATTCTAAGATAAATCTTAATATTTATCTCCAAATAACATCAGTTACTCTTAAAGTCTCATACTAAAAAGTAATTAACCTAATCACATATTATCCATGATAGGTTAATCATTTCCATAGATAACCCAAAATCAACTTATCCTTGATTCATAAAATCATCTAACTAAAAAGAATTAGTCATACTAACCAAGGACTTCATGTAGTTCCGTGGTAGGTGATAAATCCTAGTCGTACTTTGGTTGTGGGTTAGATTCCTGTAGCTTTGTCTGATACGAAGAGTTGTCACACGGTCTGTGTGTTATCCTTTTTCAAAAACTATATAATTTTATAACATTCTCATAAAAGAGATAAATTCATCAAAAATAACCATAACATATTTTAACCATAAATGTTATCTCATACCTCACATTTTCATCCCACAAATTAATAACCTATAATTTCCTCAAATTAAAGGATCATATAAACCCAAATGGTTATTTATAACTATATACAAAAAAGAAAAGATAATTCTTCCTTGAATAGAATTTTCACATAATAAAATACAGGGTTACGCATACAAGAGAAAATTCATCAAAAGTAATCCCATCAACAAAGATCACTAATAATTTTAAACATTTATCCATCCATTTATTTCCACATAGGTTCTTCCTTGACCAAGAGGTTATCCTATAGAATAGGGAATTGACTTGGGTAATGTTTAGGTCCCCTACATTTATGGAAAAATACTGTAAATGGATTATTGGGATCATTTTTATTTTCTTCCATAGTACTCTTCATTTTTCCTCATAAATTCTTTACTTTATGTCCTTATTTCCCACACATAAATCATTTCTTTGTTCCATTGAGACACTTTCCTGTGTGTCTCCTTCCACATTTACTGCATGAGGGAAATTGAGCTTTCTTTTCTCCATGGTCTCCACTACTGGAGCTCTTATCATTCACCGTCCTTTTCTTCTTTGTTGAGTTCGGGAGTCGGTTAATATATATGTTATTGATCATATTTTTGGAAAACTAATTCGGCATGAACACGATATCTATTATGCTTATCAACATTTAATTTTTCTACTCATTTCCACCCCCGTGCCCACCTTGTACATCATGTTCAATGTTACTATGACTTCCTTGGAATCCAGCCATTGACTAAAACTAGAAAGAATTACATGAGTAACAATAGTCATAAAATCATTTATAGAATATCATGACACCTTATTTTCAATCTAAAACACCTTAGGATTAACCAAAGTTATTTATTCTCATCTTATATTAAAATACTTCAAATCGGTTTGTAATTAAAACATGAATTATCCTAAGCATATCCTTCAGGAGTGTCATAAACAAGAGTGCATCAAGACCCGTTGTCATGCACCATTTCCCGTTCGAGTCTAGTTCAAAGAGGTGCTTTCAGGTTTTAACCCTAGGTACATTTATGCTAGATTCGCCTCTACCTGCTCATATCCAGAAAGAGATGTATTGATTGGAAAACCCACATAATATTTCCATTACCAAATTTTTTGGATTTTCTTCAATACGAATCCCCAAAGTCTATCTTAGGGTAATGTTCTCTAATAAGAGTTTTTCTAAATCTAGTTTCCAATGTTTGTACTAAAATTCCTCTAATACCAACTGTAACGCCCCAAACCTAGTGACCCAGAGTTATTTCATTATTACATATAATTGGAATGATCACAAGAGATCAAGTCTTGAAAGGCCGATTAGTTTAGTATCCTTGGATGTACTAGATGCATAAATAAGTTTTACATTACATCATGAAATAAATAAAAACAACATTGTGTCCCCTTTGAACACACCCATGCCCCTTAGCCTATTCCTGCAGGTTAATCATGATATATTTCTTCACATACTGGAAAAAATAAAACATAGAAAGGGGTAAGCTTAGATGCTCAGTAAGGATAACAATATAGTGGAAACTTTCATAAATATTCATAAACATTTAAGGCAATGTATAAGACTAAAACAAAAGCCTTTTAAACTTAAATTTCAGCATAATATGGAAAATATAAATAAAATAATTCCATTTACTTATTCACATGGATATTATACTAGAATAATAATTTCATGTAATATCAATAACTAATTTCATAATGATGGAATACATAATGTCGGACATTATAACCACATAGTCAAGGCCTCGTGCCAAGACTACAAATAAGATTTTTTCAAGGCCTTGTGCCAAGACACTAGTTTGTATCATGAGACCTATCGATGCATCGAGGAGCTATAGAGGGCTCCACACGTCACTTACTAAGTCCAATGCATTCCTCATATGAAAATGTTGAAACATAATCTAAACATTCGTATTAAAACTAGCATACGGAATGTCAATACTTTAACCACAAACCATGAATGGTAAAAAAATAGCACATCTACAGTCAAACATAACTCATTCAATAAAATATGGAAGACTTTATTATAATAAATTAACCACAATCAATAATAATGATTTATATTGACATATATGCAAATAATCATTAAAACTATTTGAGATAAATATCCCCCTTTTTCTTGAAAACATTTAAAAGTCTCACTATTTATCAAGAAGATGTTTAAAATAGATTTTTGAATTAAAGTGTCCCATACCACTTAGAAACTTTTAAAAGGAATTTTAATTTTAAAACATTAATGTCCATATAAATAAATCCTTAAAACCATTTTTAAAATATGGGCATTAATGAGAAAGATTAGAAAAATAAATCTCTAAAACATTTAAAATGATATTTTAGTTAGAGTTCCTAACCAAATGAGAGATGCTTGAATAAAAATAATTGAGGTAATAAAAACTTTATAATATCATGAGAATAAATGGATTCATGATATACTATGTCAAAGTACAATATATACACCATATTAAAGTGAATTGGCGCATAACGACAAAGAAGTCTCATTGGAATGTAAATTGAGACGAAATCCCTTATAAAGACCGTATCCTTAGGTAAAAGATTAATCAATGAAATAATTATGTGTGAAAAATATAAATACACTCAATATGATTGGATATTAAGTGTAAATAAATCAAAGTACATTCACATATATTCTTGTAAAAACAACACCAATTACTTGGATGTTTAACTCAATGAATAGAAATTGATTTAAAATCACTCTTATCAAGTTAATATTGATGACTTGAGAATTTATAAATGGGGTGATTATGTGTATCAAAAGTATATACACAAAAAGAAGAGTGTAAATTACTAAATAAGTAAATAAATAGTGATTTCACACATAATCTTGGAGTAAAATAATCAATGAAGTTTGTGTAAAACCCAATGAGTGGAAATTGAAATTTGAAATTCTCGTACCGATTTGGTAACTTACAAAACATACACCCCATGAAAGAAGGATCATAAAATGATGATTTAAATACCCATAAATTAAATTATATTACACAAGGAATACAATCATGGGCAGTACATACACCGCACAAAAGGTAATAGTGGAAAATATAGCATGAATCTCACAGGAATAAAAGTGATATGAAAACCCCTTACAACGTTGTAATCAATCGAGTCGTATGACCAAAATTTAATAAAAAAAATGAAGCATAGATTTACATTAATATAAATATAATCATGATAATATATAAAAAATGGTAGTACACAATAAACCACATGTAATAAATAGGTGGCGAACAATGGAAATATCACAGAATTAAAAGTGAGATGAGAAACCCCTTATATTGTGTCTGCCTTGACTCATTTGTTCCTTGTTCTTCCTGAATAAAAAACTAATTTAATTAATACTTGCTTAAAAAAAATTTTCATGTTTATTATTTCTTTTATATCACTTATTAACTTTATGTGAAAATTAGTTAATTATTGAGTTCATATTTGACATTTTATCGATGTTCGGAACTTGAGTAAAAAATGAACTTGTTATAATTAAAAATTGTCCATGTGGTCAAAATTACATTATCTCAAGAATAATATTAATGATTTAGATATCATATATATCACATATATCTAGTATATATATGTATTTATAATATTACATAACATTTGGAGATAATAAATGAAATGCACCGTTCGTAGAGACGGTAAGTCGTACGTACGCATGAATGCTACTTTCATTTATATTTCATATTTAATGGAATTAAAACGTAATGATAAATAGGTATATTATAATTATAGTATAATATCTTATATAATTTAATTATCTCCATCCTTTATACTTTCCACGTATGGAATAAATGAGTCATATCACTTTGAGGGGGCGGTAGTCCGCACTTCTTCAAATGAAATTATCGCATTTACCCATTATGGAAACCATAAAGGTATAATATAAATGGAAAATATAGAATAATAGAAACAATATAAATATAACATATATCACATATAAATACAGTTCCATCATAATGTCTACCGTGAGAGGTGGTAGGAGATAATTGAACAATCATCGTTTCGTGAGGCAGTAGTTCGCCATCCACAGAAACAATATGTTCTATACCCATTAGATAGAGGTGTGTGTAAGTGTAGTTAGAATAAATCTTATAAAAACAACCTAGTATATTGAGGATACTGGTTTTGTTATAAAATAATGTAATAAAAATAGTTTATGGGGTTGGTGAAGTAAAATAAAAAAATGAACTTAAGAGAAGACGTTACCTTTAAATAGGGTAACTCCCTTTGGTTTGAACCAAAAGGTTTACTTGAAGTGACTTCTGCCTAAGTTAAGGCTTCTAGAAGGAGGATAGGGATGTAGGGAGACTAATTGGTAAGATTTTGGATGATCTAAGGGGCTTGAAAGATGTGATTAGTGGGTTAGAGGTGATGAGTTTTTATAAGGGGGAGGAAGAGCTCTTTAGGGATGTTTGAAAATATTATTTTATTATAAACTTATCTTCAGTTTCAAAAGGTTCAAAACTAATTAAAGTGGAAGATAAGATGAAGAATCTCCGAAATAAAATAATCCAATAAGAATTGGACAAGTTTTGGATATTGTTTTAATTTTTATAATCTTATTTATTTAAATCTTTCTTTAATATGGTAAACACTGCATCATCATTGTGTCATAAATAATTTTATTTATTTGATTTCTAAAAATTATAAAAAAACTATCACGATGTAGGAAATATTTTTATCTTTCAAAAAAATATTTATAGTTATAGAGATAACTTATATAACCCCATGTAAAAATTAATTTACTAAAAAATACATGTTTATGTCATTTTTGTCTTTACTTTAAATTAATTCATTTAAAGTGTCATTATCACTCTTAAGTTGCTCCATGGGGTCTCAAAATGGAACCAAAGATGCCCATGGTTGGAAATATATCAACCAACAGGATTAGGACACATGTTAGGGTAATTTAATATTATTATAATATTATTCTTACCTTGAATTACTTTATTTGCCTTTAACTACGGTAAATAAAAGTCAAAAGTTACTATTCACTAAAAATTATTTTCAACTTATTGAACCACTTTTTATTTACTGATAACAACCATGTATGTCAGATTTTCTAAATTCAATTCACAAAAGTTGTAAAATTTCATTTAAATGAAAAAGTTGGTTTTTTTAACTACTACTCAGTATTTTCACTATTCATCAAAAATTGATGTTTTTCAGAAAAATACTAAAAATTTATCTTGATCTATATTTGATATTTCGATTTCAAAAATGATGTCTATTTTACCAAATTAAAAACTTATAAGTTGTATTAATTAATTTAAAATTAATTTCCATTGTCAAAACAAAAAGCGTGTTTTTAAGAAATAATAACTATCAAAAGATTAAACTTCTTTATGTCTAATTTCAAAGTGAAATTACTTCCAATGACCAAAATTGGATTAAATGGTAAAAATATAATATAATTAACCTTTTAAACCAATTAAAAATATAATCTAACCATATAAATAAATTATATTAAAAGGCAGTTTTGAATTGAAATACAGTATTTTTCACTATTCATTAAAATATGAATTTTATCAAAAAAATACCAAAAATTTATCCAAAGTAAATTTTAATGTCTCTATTATAAATAATAATTTTATTTTTTCAAATAGAACATATAAAAGTGACAAAAACTATATTTAAAAAGGGTTCGCCATCAAAAGGCGCTAAAACGACCTTTTAAAGAATATTAGAGTATTTAATGCTTAAAATAATATTCATTCTTATTTTAACCCTCTAAAATTTATTTGATAAATGTAAAGTCATTTAAAAAACATGTATAATAATATTTTAGTTAGTTTTGTTCATTCCCACCAATACAACGGCTAATCATTAACTACCATTTAAAATAATAATAATATTATATTATTTTTTTGTTTAACTCAACGTTGTATGCAACATAAGATTTCAAAGAAAACATCTGTTTTGAGTTGAGTATTCTATCAGACATAACATCCCCTTTAAAGTAAAATTAATATTTAATTCACAAATATTAATAAATATGAAAAATGTCATATTCTGTATTTACCTAAGATGTTACATATGAGTCCAAGCAATCAATGACTAACCTGTTTTTTCTTTTTTTTAAATATATATATACAAAATAATATATATTTTTTAAATTTTAATGTTCTTATACTACATATATAAATAAAAATAATTTATTATTTTTATTTCAATAAATTTTTTTCTGTGATAATAATAAATTTCATGATCTCACTTGATGAATCCATTTTTAAAAATAGAATCAATTAAGATATGTGACTTATTTGAATAGAAAAAATACTTTTATTTCACTTATTTTTCATATAATTATTCATCTCCATATGGTCTAATAATTTGTTGATGCAATAACAATTTATATCAAACTTGATGACTATATTTGTGTATATATAAAGAATATCTTGTTAGTATTCTAGGCTCATAAATTTTATGTATTTATTCATTTTTTTTGTAAAATATGAATATTGTTAAACCAAATATGATGGATATGAATAAAATGTTTATGTATTTCAATCATTTGAAAAAATAATATGTGAATGGGGTAAAAGAGTTCATCATGCTTGCAATAGAGCATGCATATGATCCATCACAAATCATTTTTCCACGTTTACATTATTGTTTATTCAAGAAAAAATTTCTCAGAGTAGTTGTAAGAACACTTGATCATCATGAAATAGATCAAAGTTATAAATGTTGGCCTAAACAAAGAGAAGTAATGAATGTACCAAAAGACTAAGATAACCCTGTGGTTTATGGATCGCCAAATACGATCGGAAGTGTAAACGAAGATGGAGATAACATAGTGGTTTATGGACTATATAATATGATTACAAATGTAAACAATGCTAGAGATTGTATTGAGGAAATGACAATGTTATTTGAATATGAACTTCATGATTATACAAAGTGGTTTGAGAAGTTAAAGAGCTATGAAAATATGCTATTATATACTGATTGTACTGAATATACAATATTTCTAGCCAAACTAAAAATATAAAATTTTAATGTTGACAATGGATGGAGTGACACCAACTTTATAGAACTACTTTCTTTCTTGAATGATATGCTACCAAAAGATAATGGCCTTCTTTATTGAACACATGATGATCAATGAATTCTATGTTCAATGGGTATGTGTCTCATCTATGATCTTATTTTGAGGTGTTTTATCTTTCATTTTCAACATTATATTGGTATCTTGGATTTATCGGGTGTTTTTTGGAAAAAATGGAGTTTTTTGAAGCAACAACAGGGGGTTCATGGTTAGCGCACAGTTAGTAGAAACCATGCGCCAACCCAGGAGAGATCGTGTGCCCTGGGTTGTGGGACATTCCAGGCCATACGACCTGCCACACAAGCATGCATATAACCGTGTTTCCAGACCAGTTGTTCTGTATAGGGTGGATGGTCGACCACATGGGTGTGTGACCTTCCCCCATGAACCATGAAGCCTATCCAAGTCATTAAAAATATTGAATTTACCTTTCTACCCTCCCCTGATTTTAACCCAAATCCACCCATTTCTTCCCCACACAAGAATTCCATCCCTAGGTGCCTCCTCCCCTCCCTCTTAGCTCCCTTGAACTTCAATAATTGGGTAGATTTGGCCTTGGATCTTCAGGATTCATCAATCAAGTCTCTTCTCCTCTCAATTCTTCATGCTTCTTAGTTCTTCCTTTCTTCCTCTTTGGGTCTCCCTTCTCTAGTGGATAGTTTGACCTAATAATGGTTATATCTTGAGTTTTTGGGTTAAATCATAATTTTTGTGGTATGATCTTGCCTTTATAGGGTCCCTTTATTGAGCAGTTGTGCTTTTCTACTGGATTATGAAAGTTTCCATGATTGAAGTAGGTAATTCCATTCTTTATAACTATTAGATGATTTTGTTATGCTTTCTTTGCATCTTAAATATGTTCTATGGATTATGTGTGTGGTGCGAATTATTTTTCCAAAGGAATCTAGTGTGTGGGTTAAAAGCTTACTTTCAAAATGGAAATGATTTATTTTATTTGATGTTTCAAATATAGGAACATGTGTATGTGTGAAAGAGGTTTTGAAAATGGTTTTCCTATTGAAAATGGTTGTTTGGATTGGGTGGTTTCAAAGTTGGAAGTATGCTTGTGAATGTGGAGGCTTTTGTTTATGTGTTCTCTATTGTTGTCATGTGAATGTGTAAGTGGTGTTTGACGTGACATAAAAAGTGGAGATTGAGCACAAAAGGAATCCTAGGTATCTATGTAGGTGGGATAGGACTAGTACTTTGGTCAGATCGGTGGGGCTGAGGCCCAGTTCATTCTAGAAGGATTGTCACTACAATACTAACTAAAATATGATGATGATTAGAGACCACTGGATCTTTGGATGGATTCCTCTCTAGTGGCTCATGCATGAGGACATTGTAGGTCATGGATGATATACCATATCACCAAGGTATGAGGTTCCTAGGGTCACACTGTTGCTAGTGAATTTAGGAATTAGCCACAATATTCTTATGATGTTGTGCTTACTGTCAGCATACGATGTACCTTTATTTCATTTTAATTTCGAGCATGATTTTATTGAATTTTTTTTCCATAAAATGTTTTATAAAAAAACTTCCAATCACTTTCTTAAAACATTCATGTTAATTTTTCTTATAATTTTTGGGTATGGAATTTTTCTCTTAGTTGGTATCTTACCAAGAATTGACTCACACCCTACACACACCATCAGGTTTATGTATATCTTATTATGTTTGGACCAGGTAAAGGCAAGATGTTCTGTGGTGGTGATGGTGAATCTAATTACTACTGGTTCCTCTTATTTCAGGTGTCAGTGGAGGTGGCATGAATGTGATGACCCTGTTTTTTCATAGAGGTTGGGTTGTGTAGCTGGCCCCCTCCCCATTTTGGTATTTTGTTTTTCTATTTAAAGTTGTAAAATGTTTTACATGTGATAGTGATACATCTTTGGGATATGGTTATTGCTTATGTTATGACATTGTATTCTTATTGAATGTTTATGGTTGTTTCTCATGGGTAAAATAATTCCAAAATGCAATGTTTGATTCTCATGCACTTGTTTCTAGCTCGTGGAGATCTAGAATTCCCTTTGGGCCATTCCATGGTCTAGGTCGGGTGTTGGGTTGGATGAAATCCTTGGATGGTTTATGAAACAATGGTATCAGAGCAGGTTTCACCCCTTCTTTGGTCATGTTATTTGGGAAGAGTCTGGATAGATAATAACTAGGATTTTTGGGGCTTTAGGTTCTAGTTTCGAGTGGGATATATCGCTAGCACACCTCGTTATGGACTTTGAGTTGCCATAGGATATTGAGAATTTGGTTTGACTTATCCTCCAAGTGAGATTTATGGGATGCATACTATGTTTGGACACCAGGTAGGGGTGAAGTTTTCTTTCTTGTGATTGTGTTTGATATGGTTTTGGTTTTGATTTATGGAGATGTTCTCAAATTTTTGTTACTAAATTTTTATAGATATTGTGTTGATGGATTCTTTAAATTTTTAAATGGTGTAGCAATATGAATCTTTAGAGTCTTCCTGTGAAAGTTTGGGAAGAGTTTGGAGAGATTTATTTCTCACCAGTTGATTATATACTAGTGGAAGCAGTGGTTTGGGTTGTCCAAGCCTTGGGTCAGGGAGCGGGCCTTGGTCCTGCTCAGGTCAGGGAAGTCGATCCAGGTTCAATAAAGTAAAAAGCTCAGGAGTTCCTCAAGAATAATCCTCTTTTCTTTTGGGGTAGCAAGGATCCCCAGAAATCATATTATTGGATTGAGAATATCGAGAGGATGTTTGGGTTTCTTGACACTCCTGAGGAATTTGGGGTAAAATATGCTTCATTCTTGTTGGAAGGTCCTAGTCGGAGGTGGTAGGACTCAATGGTTTAGGTAAGGAATGATGAAAATATGGGTTGGAAGGACATTAAGGACATGTTTAATAATAAGTATTTCCTTAATTCCTTGGACTTCTCCAATACCAAGAAGTTTTTGGATCTCTACCATGGGGATCAGACTACGATAGAGTATGCTAACATCTTTGCAGAGTTGGTTCGGTTCGCACCAGAGGTAGTTTCTAATGAGAAGATAAAGGCACATATGTTTGAAATGGGGCTGTAGGTGGATATCCAATCCCAAGTATTCTTGTTCAAGATGAATACATATGATGAAGTGGTTGATCATGACTTGATGGTGGAGATAGATTGTGCCAGGAAGTCTAGGTTTTCTGGGTAGTTTTAGTAGTGGGCCAAAGTTGTGAAAAATAATTTGAGATGAAGAAAAAGCGAGATGAGCAGGATAAGAGGGGACATGGTTGTTTTTTCCATCGTTCCCAAATGTCCTAGTATATGACATTAGATGCTAGGTCAGTCTTATGCCATCAGTGTGGAAGGGCAGGGCACATGTCGTCGACATGTCCGTCTCCACCCAAACCTTTCCATTGGTGTGGACATATGGGGAACTTATAATGGTTTTTCAGAGCTACCTATCCATATTAGGGTAGTGTAGCTTATATATCATATAGGGGAATGTAATCCCAATTAGAGCCATCCAGGACACTGAGTTCTAGGTTTGGTGGTTGTGGTGGTAGGGATGGATCTTTTTCTGGGCAGATTCAGCTTAAAGTAGAGATGTAGGTTGGGGGTCATTCTCGGGATCAGGTAGAGGTGAGGAATCTTCATGTTATGGATTAATCACTAGTTGAATCAGAAGTAGGACCTGCAGTGGTTTTATGTATTATTCTTACTTCAAATCCATAGTTGTCATTCTATTTGACCCAGGTGCCTCTATTTCTTTTATTTCTTCCTGTGTGTGGGTGTGTTAAAATTTCTGAGTGAGCTCATTTCATACGCAATGGAGTTGGTAACACCACTTGGAAAGAAGCTAGATGATGGTTTTAGGTGTCCATATTGTGAACTCACTCTATTAGGGGTTGAGATGTAATGGGATTTACTGGTTTTAGAAATGTACCTCTTCGACATGATCCTCAATATAGATTGGATGGTGTTTTTCTAGGAGAAAATTGATTGCTACCATTGGTGAGTGATTTTTTTGGCACCTGACGGGAGTACCTAGGTATTTAAAGGTGATTGGGATCCTTGTTTAGGACATGATGGACCTCCAATTCCAGATTTGGGTAGCCATGTTTTTAGATCTCGTCGCTCATGTTGGAGGATGATGATAGAGGTTTTTATGATGGATTACCTCCTATGGTGGATGAGTTCCCAAAGGTATTTATATATGAATTACTAGGATTATCTCCAGAACAGGATGTGAAGTTCACCATCTATTTAGAGTCATGCACACATCCAATATCTCCCCCCTCACACCATATATCCCCCATTGAGTTTAGGGAATGAAAGATACAACTGGACGATTTAGAGTCCAAAGGATTCATTTGCCTGAGCATCTCACAATGGGTCACACTAGTCCCGTTTTCTAAGAAGGATGATGGATCTCTTCAGTTATGTATTGATTACCAAAAGATGAATAAGGTAATGATAAAAAAAACTTCCCCACATTTATGACCTTTTTTATCAAATTAAGGGTGCAAGGTGGTTCTCTAAGATCAATTTGCATTCTAGGTATCACTGGGTTAGAGTCAAAGAGGAATATGTTCTTAATATAGATTTTCAAACTAGGTACGACCACTTTTAGTGTTTGTTCATGCCATTTAGGTTAAAGAATTATCTAGCAGTTTTCAAGGAACTCATGAATAGGGTGTTCCATAAGTACTTTTATTACTTCATTGTGGTATTCTTGGACGACATCCTGGTCTACTCTGGGACCAAGGAAGAACATTAGTGACATGTGGGATTGTGTTAGGAACTCTTCAAGATCATCACCTCTACACTATGATTTCCAAGTGAACCTTATTGATCAGTGAAGTAATGTTTCTAGGTCATGTGATCTCAGAACGAGGGGTTTAAATATACCCCTAGAAGAATGGTGTGGTGATGTCATGGGAGAAACCAAGGAATGTATTTGAAATCATGAGTATTTTGGGAATGGATAGGTACTATATACAGTTTTTTTTGGGATTTATATCATCTTTATACACCCATAAAGATGCTTAATCAGAAAGGGGTAAAGTTTTAGTGGAGCCTAGAATGTTAGGATTCCTTTGAGGAGCTTAAGTGGTGGTTGACCACAACCCTATTTTGATCTTGCTGGTATCTAGAAAGGGATATGTGGTATGTTGTGATGCATCAAGTATGGGTATTGGGTGCATGTTGATGAAGGATGAGAACGTGGTGGTGTATGGATCTATCCAACTCTAACCAAATGAAAATAATTACCCAACCCACGACCTGTAGTTGGTGGAAGTGATGAATGACTTAAATAAATGGTGTCATTATCTATTTTAAGAGAATTTTGTAGTCTATTTTTATCAAAAGAGTTTATCCTACATTTTATCTCATAAGGAATTGAATTTGAGGTAGTTATAATGGGTTGAGTATCTCTAGGGGGTTGATTTTTATATAGTGTATACCCCGAGTAAAGGAAATTTGGTAGAAGATAATTTGAGTATGAAAGTGCTAGTGAAAGTTTTGAAAGAGTCTAGTGATGAATGGACCTTGATGGGACTTTTTAAAAGATGCATAAAGAGACAAAAGTGCATAGTGGTGGTGTGTTATTGGATAGTCTTCCAATGACACCCTCTCTCTTCGATTTGATTCAATAGAAGTATCCTAATGATGAGTTATGCTATCATTATTTATAGTTCTTAAATAGTGGTGAGGTTCCCAGTGAGTGGTCCTTGTATTCAGATGGAGTTCTTTGTTTCAAGGGAAGTGTGGTGGTGGTGTTTTCACTACAAAAGGTGGTGATGTAGGATAGCCACCAGTCTCGGTGGGCCATTCATCCTAGGGCCACTAATATGTTTTATGATGTGCATAATCAGTTCTGGTGGCCAATAATGAGATGGGATTTATCTGACTTTGTATCTTGGTGTTATACATGTTAATAGGTTAAAGCAAAGCACCAAAGGACCTCTAGTTTTCTTCAGACCTTACCCATTCCAACCTATAATTGGGATGAGGTAACCATGGAATTCATTATGGGATTTCCTCATACACACTAGGGGATGAATTTCATATGGGTAGTGATTGACCATTTAACCAAATCAACCCATTTAATCCCAATAAAGGACTCAACCAAGCTGGATGAGTTGGGTTGATTATACATTCAGTAGATAGAGAGGCTTCATGGTGTGTTTTCAGCTATCATTTAAGAAAGATACCACCATCTTACCTCTCAGTTCTAGGAAGGCTTTTAGAGAGAAATGGTGTCACAAATCAAGTTGAGTATGGCATACAATCCTCAAACGGATGATCAGAGGGAGCGAGATAATCAAATCTTGGAAGATATGATCCGAAAACGTGTGTTGAATTTTTGAGGTTTGTGGGATAGCCATTTGGGGTTAGTGGAATTTTCGTATAATAACACTTACCAAGAATCACTTTTTATGGATCCATTTCAGGTTCTTTATGTTCGGCCATGCTGGTTGCCTTAGTGCTAGGCATAGGTGGTGAGACCTTATTTTTGGGACTGAGTCTCATGTAGGAGATGTCTGAGAAGGTATGTTTGAATAGGAAGTAGTTATTGGTAGCACATATCTGACATAAGTTTTATTCTGATCATCATAATCGAGCCTTGTAATTCTTAGTGGGTGACCAGATGTTTTTGAAAGTGACACATCGCTTGAGTCACCGTCATCATGATAAGAAAGGAAAGCTAATGCCCAGGTATGTCGGACCTTTTGAGGTTACCGAGAGGGTTGGTAAGGTTTAATATCGGTTATATTTGTCATCATAGTTTACATCAATTCATGACGCATTCCATGCCTTGTATTTGAAAATGTATAAACCAGATTTGTACCATGTGCTGAATTGGGAAGAATTGGAGCTGGAATCTGATTTGTTGGTGTTTGAGAGACCAATGTGGATTATGAATTCCCAGGAGAAGGTTCTTCAGGAAAAGTTGATACTATTGGTACGAATTCTTTTCCAAAATGGTAATTATGAACATGATACACGGGAACATGAATCCTTGGTGGAATAGTAGTGCCCATTTTTTTCTCTCATTAAACTTTGGAATGAATTTTCGAGGGCATAAATTTTTCATAGTGGGGAGAATTTTCATATAAGTGATCTTATTTTGAGGTATTTTATCTTTAATTTTTAGTATTATCATAGTCTCTTGGATTTACCAGGTGTTTTTGGTGAAAGAATGTAGTTTTTTGGACATGATAGAAGGTAACACACATTTGACATACAGTTAGTAGAAGCTATGCACTAGCCTAGGAGAGACTGCATACCCGGGAGAGTGGGACTATCTAGGACACACTACCTGCTAAACATGCATGAAACTAACCATTAACCCAAACCAATAGTTCTATTTGGGGAGAATGGTTGACCACATGACTACACGACCTTCCCCCATGAACTGTGTGGCCACATTCCTTAGATAGAGAGAGACACACAATTACTTCACGGTTTGGCTAATCGTGTGGCCAAATCATGTGGCCTATCCAGGTCATTAAAAATATTGAATTTACATTTCTAACCTCAACCAATTTTAACCCAAATCCACCTCCATTCTTCCCCACTTGGGATATCCATCCCTAGGCACCTTCTACCCTTTCTCTTGGTTCCATTTGACATCAATATTTTGGTGGATTTGGACTGGGATCTTTAATAGTCATTAAGTAAGTCTCTTATCCTATCATTTCTTCCTTATTCTTTGTTTTTCCTTCCATCCCCTTTGGATTATTCCTTCTTCAGTGGATGGGTTGACCAAATAAGGGTTAAATATTGAGTTGTTGGGTTAAATATTGATGTTTTTATTATTATATTGCCTTTATAGGCCCCATGTGGTGCCATTGTGGTTTTCCATTATATTCTATAAGTTTCCATGCTTGAGGTAGGTGATTCCATGATTTAGAATTATTAGATGATTTTGGTATGATTGATTTTATTCTTAAATATATTCTATAGATTATGTGTGTGGCGTGAATTATGTTTACAAAGGAATTTGGTGTGCATATGGGTTGGAAGACGACTTTCTAAATTAAAATGGTTGATTTACTTGGATGTTTCAAAAAATAGGAACACTGGTATGTGTGAAAGGGGTTTTGAAAATGTTTTTTCTATTGACAATGGTTTTTTACCTTGGGTTTTTTCAATTTTGGTAGTGTGTTTGTTAGAGTAGTGGATTTTATGTATGTTTTCTCTATTGTTGTTGTGTGAATGTGTAAGTGGTGTTTCATGTGACATGAAAAGTTGAGATTGAGAAAAAATGGAATCCTAGGTATGTAGGTGGTTAAACTAGGAATAATATAATAGTAAGATCAATGGGGCTGAGTCCTGGTTCCTTCTATAATGATTGACACTAAAAAACTAACTAAACTATGATGATGATTGGAGACTACTAGAACTTTGGATAGATTCCTCTCTAGTGGCTCATGAACAAGGATGATGTGGGTCAAGTTTTCTATACTATATCACCGAGATATGAGGTTCCTAGTGCTAAACTATTACTATTGCTTCTAGGGATTACCCAAGATACTTGTGATGTTATACTTACCATTGGCATATGATAGACCTTGCTTTCACTTTAATTTCAAGAATTATTTTTTTGAAAATTTTTCCATAAAATGTTTTATTAAAAATGTTTTCAATCTCTTTATTAAAACTTGTATGTAAATTTTTCTTATAATGTTTTGACATGGAATACTTATCTTAGGTGGTATCCTAATGGTAATTTTCTCACACTCTACATACACCCTCTGGTGTATGTAGATCTTGTTATGCTTGACCCAGGTAAAGGCAAGATGTTATGTGGTTGTGATATTGGATCCAGTTTCTAGTGGTTCCTCTTTTTTCAGGTGTTGGTGGAGGTGGAATGAGGATGATGTCCCTCTTGTTGCACGGGGGTTGGGTTGTGTGGTTGGTTACGCTTCTTATTTTTCTATTTTGGTTTTCTATTAATAATAATATATATTTCTTATCCCTAAACTTTGAATATAATTCGTTTTCCAATTTAATTTATACATTAACTTATTTTATTTATTTTATTTTTATAGTGACATAAAAAGTTAATGATTTAAGAACAAATGTAATTTTAAGAAAACTAATAAAAAATATGGTTTGAAATATTTATGTTGTAATTAAAATGATTTTAGATAAAAATTAATTTTAAAGCATGAATTTTTGAGGATAAATTTATAATTCAATTTATAAATTATCTTATTTTTTTTTAATGTTTACTCGTAAATAATGTGATAGGTAATTAACTTGGTAAAACATCAACCAATATTATTAAAATTTAGTAAGCTAGTAAATTAGTTATATTTAAAATCAATTTTTATCATTCATATTTATTCAATTTCAATTAACTACATCATTGAGTTTGTTTGTTTAATCAAATATGAAATGGATATGTGAAGGTGTGTATTATTATTTATTTATAGAAAATGATTGAAATATAGTTTTTTATACTAGTTGATTTCATTGTAAGGATAATAAAAGATTTATGTATACTTATTTTGGTTCAACATCTATATTTTACAAGAATTTTTTTAATTGTTTTTATTTCATGTTGCTTAAATTTATTATAATGTAATATTTTAAGTGATTCTAAATTATGTATCATTTATTTTAAGTTTAAAAGTGGATTGATAATGAAAATTTTATGTTTTTAAAGTATACATTTAAATTTTTTGTTTTTTTATGAAAATAGATTCATGATTAGATATGTAAAATTGATCATTATAATTTTTTTACAAATATAAATTATAATATAAGTATAATAATTATGAAGTGTATATCCTTGTTTGGGTGAGTGGGTATATCTAAAAATTTGTTTTCATGGTTTGATGAATTTGAAATATTATTATTCTAAAATCTAATTTTCGTTTTTAAATTGTTTTGTTTTATATAAAATGGTTTGGTGGTGACATCAATCATTAGAAATTTTATTGAGTTATGATATCAGTTTATATTTTTTATGATGTGGCATTTAAACAGATATTCATTTGGATTTAATATTACTTGAAAGTGTTTTTTAATTGTTTTCATGAAATGTGTGGGGATATATTGGTTTGAGTTTTGTATTGATTGAAAACATGTAATTCAATCTTGGAATATATTTGATGTGCCTAAATAGAAATATTAGGTATTGGTTTGATGGATTTCAACTGTAAATTTTGATTTTGGAAAATTGAGTTCTTGAATAACCATTTTGTTATTACTATTAGTTATAGGATGTATTTGATCAGTTACATAAAATTTTAAAATATTTATTATCATATTTCATATAATTTTTAAAGCATGTATTAATTGATAGTGAGTGTTATTTTTAGTTTTAATTAATATTGGTTGATGTTTTATTATTTAAGAAGGTTAAGGAGATAACTGGTTATCCTGTTTTTTAAAAAATAACCTAAAATTATGGTTTCAATAACCATAATTACAGTATATATACACTTACATTAACTCAAAAAATAGTGATTGTATTTCACATATAAAGTTAGTTTTAGTAATCATGACTATATATATTTTCTTGATACTTATAGTTAAATGTTATGTCAAAATTAACTCAATGTTGTATATAGTAATGAGTTTTTTTTAATTTTAATTATAATCCAATCCCAATTGTGGCTATTTCAAAAATTTCCTAAACCATTTCTATAAGTTATTGAAATGGTTTTGGCCCCTATAATTATAGATTTTATCCATATATGTGGTCTTAAAATGTATTATTTCGCATGAACACAATAAGCATCACAAAAATAAAAAATAGAAAGTTTAAAATAAAATAATTTTCCTAATATATCAAACATAAGATTCTAATTAGTTCACTTGTCCCTGACATCAGTACCAAAAAATACCTTCTGTGAGGTATTATAAATTCCAAGCGAGAATCAAGTTTAAAAATTATAATACTTTTATTTTAAACTAAAACTATTAAAATGTAATATAGATTTAGTTTAAGGTCGAACAAATATATATTAGTCATTCTTATCATTAAAATTTTAATTTAAAAGTTAAGATTCAAAATTTGAATGATTTGAACAAGACTAAAACTAATTAAAAGAAATTTAAATGATTTTTTTTATAAACCTAGGATTATGAGACAATTTAAACTCCAATAATCTTATTGAATGGTCTTTATTATTTTTTTAATTGAATCTAAACTAATCCTTAGTCTTAGTGTTTTTTTTATAATTACTAGACTCCCATTTTCTTAGGATCAAGTACTTAAATTCAATTAATAACTAAGTGATTAAAAACTATGTTTAAAAATATTATACTCAAACTCATTTCATAATCAAGAAAGAATTATAGAAAATAGTTCATGAATTAAATTAAAATTAATCAATCAATTAAAAATGATCATGCATAAAGAAAAAAATATGTGAAATAATAAATGAATACATAAACCCACAAAGAATCGCCATTAAAAACTAAATAGTTTAATAATATAATCATCCTTCATTATAAAACTCAACACAAAAAATCTACCCCATCACGTTGTTATAATAATAAAAGGATTTATACAAGTTAGAAATAAAAGGGGGTAATAAAGTAATATATCTAAAATAATCCATTATTCCTTCATCATTTCAATAAATTCATCCAATTAATTTGGTTAATGAATAATTTATCAATGTCAATCCTCCATGTAAAGGCCTATTTTTATATATTAAAGTATATATTTCACATATATTCTCCTGTTTAATTAATATATAAATTCCTTTAAAATAGTCCTTAATGGATGAAGGGGATATACCAAATATCACCCAATTTTTTTTTAATTTTCTAAATTAACGGGGAATCCATATCTATAAATCTGTCACAATCATAAAACTATGGTCAACTATTATCCACTATAGAATGGAAGCATCCCTTTTTTCTAATATATTTTCAAAACAATGACATTTATTATCTTTTCAATCATGCTACAGATGAAATATATATGTTCAATAAAGTATTATATTGTGGGATATGATATATTCATGTCTCTCTATGTGATATAGGTGTTATATATGTATCACTTAGAGCAATATAGACATATCTCTTGGAGTTGTATACATAAGATACAAGTTATTATTATATTTGATAGAGTTATTATAATATTGGATAAAGGGTATAATATCATGTGATATTAGATATAAAAAACACTTTTGTTTCATAATTCACCTAAGTTTTCATATTATTGACTTAATATTATTGGATAATGTTATGGGATTAGACTTTAAATGCATCATAATGAATATTTAAACATTAAACATTAATATTTGGTTTAATAAGGAGTATTAATAGTATTTGTTAAAAAATTTGTAGTATATTAATATTTTGAAAAATTATTGAGTTGTTCATTCCTTTGAGAAACCAAGGTAACCTGTATGTAGTGGATAAAACTGAGAGAAGAGGTACTTAGTCCTTGTGTAATTATTTGAAGACCCTAAAATAATTTTTTAAGTGTTTTATTTGTTTTCAATTTTGATTGAAGACTATTAAAACCTGTTGAGAAGGTATTTGATATTTTTTAAATTTTTTTGAAAGTATTTGGAGTGTTTTGATTTGAATTGAGAAGAGTTAATGAATTTTTTGAGTAAATAAGAAACATTTATAGAAGTTGTAAATTTTGGGTGTAAATTGAAAAATCATTAGCATGCATAAAATTCATATGATTCATGTATAAGAGTCATTAAATGGTTCATATTGAAAATTAGTAAAGGGAGTGGATGAGTAAGTTGAAACATGGGAATACATAAGGGTAATCTATGAGCAGAAAAAAATAATTGGTAGAGTTGTTCTGTATGTAAAATTAACTTTAGAGAATAACTAAGTGAAGATGAAATCAAAAAAGTATTGATACCACTTTGATTCATAAGATAAATTCAATCAATATGTAAGAGTAATAACAGTGGATGTGTAAGGTTAAATCATTGATCGATATGAAATTTGGCTAAGCCCTGATCTTCACTAGAATACATAAGGGTATTCGTGACAATATATAATAGTAATAATTATTACATAAGGTTCACTAGTATAATTAAAAATTTATAAAAGGAACATAACTACATTGTGATGTGTAAGAGTAAAATTTCTTATATAAAGATTTATGAGGTGATATGTAAAGGTCTATCAATTGGTCAAATTTTAATTTTATATTTTTTAGAATACTGATTTGGAAGATAATACAAATGATATTAAAGTTGTTCTTTCATGAATTAGACATCACAATTATTCTAAAGGATTGTGATTCAAGATTAGAAGATGATATTTACACTTTGAAGATGAATATCACAACAATAAGTAGTTTTAATTCAAATATAGTATCGAGAAATGAGATACAACCACATCATGGAAAAGAAGTTCATGTTGAAGAGTAGTCTAAGGATAAAATACCAGTCAAAGTAGATTATATATTTCTAGTGGCAATCATTCCATGAGGGTTTATCCATATTGTAGTGATCTATTTAATGAGAATAATGTGTTATTTCCATGTTGTGATATGTTATACCATACCACAACCATCTTAAATAGGAGAAAAGTGGGAATCTACTGACACTGTGAGGGATGTGTTGTACTATGAATATTTATTTCTTTTAGTCACATAGACAAAAATAATTCTTATAGTTTTTCTTGTAAGGTTTTAAGAATAATTATATTAAGTATTTTTGAAGATTCAATGAAAATATTTGAGTGGGATTAAATGAGAAAAAAAGCTGGATATATTATTGACAAATCTAAAAGGTGAATATTATGATACGAAATATTAAGTTATATTTACATATTCAAATATAAAAATATATTCATGTGATTAAAAAAATAAAATAAATGAATAAATAATATAAAAATAGAACAAGTTAAATTTTTCTATTTGGAATTTGTTGTATCAAAGAGAGATAAATAAGTACTATAAAAAATGACATTTAGTGATGTTTTTTTTGCATTGGCGACTTTTATAAACATCACTAATTTATTTATATATATTTCTTAAAAATATTAATAAATGAGGTTTCTCTAAATTAGAAACGTTTATAAACATCGTTATTTAGCAACAAATCATTTATCAACATTTTTTAGTAATGTTGGTAAATAAACATTTCTATTTATAGACACCTCATTTTATAATGTTTGTTATAAACGTCAGTAATTAAATTTTGATAAAGTGTTTTCATTTATTGATGATTCTAAAAAACATTGGTAAAGTGTTTTCATTTACTGATTCTTCTAAATGTTTTTGATAAAGTGTTTTCATTTACTGATGCTTCTAAAAACATCATTAATTTTTTTATTTAAAATTTATATTTTTTATTTGTTGAGAATTTTTTTTATTTGAATTTTTTAATTTATTGTCACCCTCTCTATATACGCCTTGTTCCTGCCCTCCCCCACACCCCTCCCCCCGTTCCCTACCCTACTACACCCCTCCCTCTCCTCCCTATATTCCCCTCTCATTCCCTCTCCTTCTCGCCCACCTGTGCTCCCCTCTATATCCCTCTCATTCCCTTGCACTCCCTCTATCCTCTTGTTCCCACTCTCCCTATCCTCCCTTACCTGCCCATCATGCCCTTGTTAACCTTGACCGCCTTACCTCCAGGCCACCCATCCTACTCCCATTCCCCCCAACACGTGCTCTTTCCTACCTCCACACGCCCTCTCCCGGTTCCCAATCTCCACCAGTCCCCTCCCTCTCCCCTTTAAAAAATCTGCCCGCGCATGGATTAGAACACAAGACCAATAAAGGTATGCACAACACCCATCACCAACTCATCTATTTATTAGTTGAATATAAAATAAAATAAAATTATATTTTTATATATATATAATTAAATTAAACTAAATTAATAAATTAATTTATTATATATATAATTTTATATATTAATATACATATATTAATATATATATATGTATATATTTTATATTTAATGATTATATATATAAGTTTATATTATATATATATGTTCATATAATATACTATTTAAATAATTAATATGTTATATATATATATTAATATATATATTTTTATATTTTATATTTTATATTTTATGTTTATATATATATATATAATTTTATTTTATATTATATATATATATGTTTATAATTTAAACTATTTAAAATAATAATATATTATATATATAAATTTATATATTAATATACATATATTAATATATATATATATAAGTGTGTGTGTGTTTATATTTAATATTCTATGATTATATATATTTATATGTTTATATTATATATATATATATATATATTTTACATATATGTTTATATTTCATATTATATATATATGATTATATGATATATATATGTGTGTGTATGTGTGTGTGTGTGTGTTTATATATCTATATGTTTATATTCTATATTATGTCTGTGTGTGTGTGTTTCTCTCCAAATCAATGTTTTTTGTATTTTCAAAAACACTTTTACAGGTTAAGTGTTAACCCTCACAGAAACATTCACCCTCCCATATCCCAACAATAACCCAACACACACACACACCCACACACACATATGTTTACACTTTAAATATGGGTTTATATTTTATATTATATATATATATATTATTATATGTTTTTTATCTAGATGTTTATATTTTATATTATATATATATATATATATTATATTTTATATATACATGTTTGTATTTTATATATATCATATGTTTATATTTTATGTATATTAAATGTTTTTATTTCATATATATCATATGTCTATATTAATATATGTATATATATGTTTATATATATATATATGTATATTTTTATATATAAGGGTGTGTGTGTGTGTGTATAAATATATATGTGTATGTACACATATATGTATATATATATATATAATTATCAATGTTTTAAAATACTGGTAAAATGCCACTAAAATAGCCATGATTTGTTAAAAATGTGACTAAATTTAAAATATATCTATGTTTTTATATATAAATATATGTATATATATTTATATATGTGTGTGTTTGTGTGTTTATATATATGTGTGTGTGTTTATAAATATATATATATATGTCTAAATATATATTTACATCAATGTGGGTAGATGATCTATAAAAATATATATATATTTAGCGACATTTCTTGAAAAGCATTGCTAAATTAGTGGTGTTTCATGAAAAGTGTCACAAAATTAGGGGTGTTTTATGAAAATCGTCGCTAAATTAGGGGTGTTTCCTAAAAAACGTCACCAAATTAGCAACATTTCCTTATAAACGGTGCTAAATTAGTGACATTATTTAAAAGTGTCGCTAAATTAGTGATGTTTCCTGACACACGTCGCTAAATTAGTGACATTTCCTGACAAGCATCACTAAATTAGCGACGTTTCCTGAAAAGATTCATTAAATTAGCAATGTTTTCCTGAAAAGGGTCTCAAAATTAGCAATGTTTCATGAAAAAGGTTTCTAAATTTGTGATGTTTCATTAAAACATTGCTAAATTAGCACCAGTTCCTTATAGATGTCTCTAAATTAGTAGCATTTCCTTATAAATGTCACTAAATTAGCAACATTTCATTAATAATGTCACTAAATTAGTGATGTTTTCATCAAAACATCGCTAATTTAGTGATGTTTCCTTAAAAACATTGCTAATTTAGTGATGTTTATAGAGAACATTGCTTAATTATATTTTTTTGTAGTGAAGTAGAGGAAAATGATCATTATACTACTGGTGATTAATCTATGTTGAGGTAAGAATAACAAGAGAGGTGATCTTCTAAATGATTACAATTGAGAATAAAGAATACAATGTGAACCAGTATACTCTCATGCATGTATTGATCATTCCATTATAATGAGAAGAAATATGATGTGCATGTATTTTTTATAGTATTGTTCTAGCAGTTGAAGACCAAATAGTGAGGAGGAAGGTCTTATATTGTTGGTTGAATGAATCCAAGGGTACACTTGAGATATTACACATATATAGGGGTAGAAGGACCAAAAAATATGGCATGATTCTTTTTTAATTTAAATCAAGCCCATACTTTGGTATATTGTGAATTTCCAAGGGATATGGGTGTCAACCCAACCATAAGGTTTACTCTATAGTAAAATTAGACATTGTATGTGTTGATTCAAGGACAATCCGTACTCTCCTATTTGTAATCAATTTTTTATTCTAGTGATAAATATGTGTATCAGACGTGTCCCAGGCACATCAAAAAGTAGGTGACCATTTTTAATCACTTATGTTCCATTCAATTATTTTATTTAGCTTCATTAAAGTAAGGGTGAGAATTTAAAGCAAGAGTGGATAAATACTTTAACCACTCATAGTGGTTAATTTATAATAATATGAAATTGTAAAAAGTACCATTGATTCACCCCTACCCTCTTAGTGATAAAATATATCTCGATAAATTCAATATTAATGAATATTCTTTTCCCAAAGTTGTAAGTCTATTTATTTTTTCATCCTTTATTCAGACGAGGCATTAACATACCCAAGGATAAAATAGATATTATCAAAGTATTTAGTGATTCCTTTATCTTATCGCTACCAATAAGGATAGGAGTCATGTAACTACTATTGAGGGATCTTAGTAAAATATATTGAAGAATAAGATCTAACAAGATATAAGGTGTGTTCTTTTTTTCATGTTATTCTTATAAATCACTCATGGAAATATCTTATAGCAAGCATCAGACCTAGAAATACCATTCCCTAAGACCAATGGTGAATTTTTTTCTTTTCTTATAGAGGAGGCTAAAAGTGAGGGGTCAATTTTTTTAACCCCCACAGTGTGTTCCCTGTTTGTGGATATGTGTTTTCTTAGCCCTTGTACTTATCAGATTACCCTAAGGCTGACATTTTATTCATCATAGGGTTTTATTAATTCATTCACATATTATGGGTATGGTTATTTCCCTCAAAAAACATCACTAAGGATTATGCACTTCTAAAATTATCCATATATAAAGACATTGTGTTACTACTTTAAGAATTCATGTAGTAAAATTAGTCATTCCACCGTTAATATTTTAATTCTTGACCTATTAACACAAAAAGTTAGGACTTATCTTATACATATAATGAAATGATATATTGGGAAAACATGATAATATTTTTTAAACAAAAAATATTTCAAAGTAGTACAATATCTCATATTGCATATCTTAATCATGTATATTACTCAAAGAGTGTGTGTGTGTGAGAGAGAGTGTCTGTGTTATAGTATAATATATATTCTTCATATATATTATACATATATGATTTACTTTATATATATTTTAATATCCCATGTGCACCAAAGAATCATATACTTCATGCATTTCCAAAAAAACTTGTGAAACCATATCCAAACACCTTTGAATAAGTTATAATATAAAATCTATCAATTTTGGATAAACATTCTACAAAAAAAGAATTCTTATTTTCATAGCCTTATGTGTGACCATATGTATTTTGTAGAGTTTAAAATTATTATAAATTCCAAATTAATAACCATAAGAAAACATCATTATCACTCATTCCATAAGGGGGTTGTTGGGAATCTAAGGAATAATTAACACTTAATTAATGTAGTAAAAATAATAAGAAACCCTTAAACCCAAGATCCACTGTATTCAGAAACTAAAACCATGTATATACATAAAATGAAGAAATTGTGTTCCTTTCACTGTATAACGATTCCAAAAATGTATTTGATCAGTATACTTGATAATGATCCCTAATAGGTAACCATCATATTCCCTCTTTTGTGATGTATCCACATGTTGATAGAATCACCAATCATATAGGCAGGACCCTCCTCCATCCCATGAAATTCTAGTGCCTCTCGAGGTAACAGATATTTTAGACAAGGATAATCTATACAAGTGATAACCATCTCAATGGTTATGACCGATTTACATAAGCCTTAGGATATTCTCGAATCTTCATGGAATTTACTCAAATATTTTGAAATGTTTGAGTAAATGCTTTAGTCATTACATATATTCGTTATATAAATGAATCTATCCTCCCATGGGTTTCATCATATAATGATAACCATTGGAGTAAGACATTTGAATGATCATGTATATCATTTTCCTACCATGTTTATCATTGGTTTTTTTGTGAATCATTCACTACACTATGATATGCTATAGTAATACACTATGACTAGCTAAGAAATATCCATGTGATATCTTATATAATTTCTAACGATATACCCCAAACCATGTGTATTATCCATTATTACATACTTATATCATACAATATGGTAGTAAAAAAATACTCTTTATATTGTATTTAGGGTATATCTCCAATAATCTCCCACTTATATTAAATCCTTAAATATTTGGGGCCATTTCACCTTATATTATATCACATACAATAAACTATAAAACTATATCAAAAACTCTTTCGAATATCTTCCAAAACACTTTTGGATTTTTTTTATTAATTTAAACTTATATCACATAAGATGAAATACCTTATGAATACCCATCCAAAACACCTTTTGGATTAACTCTAAAACTCTTTTAGAGAAACTCTCTGATTAAAAATCAATCCCAATTCAGTCAATCACATATTATAACCTCATGGGACTTTTTAGAATTGAAAAAATATAAATTCTTGAATTAACAAATGTAAGAAAAGAGTGGCTTCTAGAAAAGAATAAGTGATACTCAAGCTATAATGGAATTTGGTTTGATCTTCATCAAACATGTGTATCTCTATACTTGTGTCTACCAGTTGCATCATATGCAAGAAAACATTTTCATATGATCACCTTATCTTAGACATTGAGTAACCATGGGAAAAATATATTTCAATACTATAAATCCACTCATGCATTCTTGATTCCTCAATTATAGACTGACAAGGTTGATGAAAACATCGTATTTTATTCACTTTATAGATGATCACATCACATTCCTCTCTCCCAATTGATAAGAAAATCACCTTCCATACCAAGATACGGTCGTATACTTTCGTAGACTATCTCAATCGAGGGTCCAAACATCATAATCATCATATAAGAGAAAAAATATCATCTTGGTTAAGATTAAATTGACAACATGATTAACAACATGACCAGCCACACCTAATTAGCTAAGCCTAAAAAATTTCATAAGAAAGGTATAAAAGTATGAATGTTTACATGTTAAGAATCTCACCAACATCACATATTGAATAAATCCTAATATGAATCATGCATCCCTAGTATAACAAGTATATAGTGTATAAAATTAGATGTGTTATAATTAATGTGCCATCCAGTGCGCAAAGCCTATTTTGTGCCTCATGAGAATATTAAATATTCTCATACAAGAATATTACTTAAGTAACATCCCAATATTTTAAAATATGAACATCATATTTGATAGTGTGTATGATACAAAACACCAAGTGTAGAAGGGAATATAACATCCCAAGACTTTATGATATATTTATTTTTAAATAAATTCAATCTCTTTGATTGATTTCAATTATTACAACACCAGGTTTGAGAGAAACGTGATACTCTATTAAAATATGATTATTTAAATATTATCCTTATAAACTAGCAGTTAAATTGGTGAGTATGAATAGTAATAACTAAATTATAAAAATTACATTGTTTCAAAATTTATAAAATAAATAAAATGGATATTTATTGATTAAAGGTAAAATTATAACCATTTGAAAGAAAAAGAAATGTTTTTTGAGAAACTGTATTTTTCTAAAAGGTGGTTTAGTCACGCTTTGCTCGTAGAATTTATAATTAATTTTTACCAATTTTAGAAAATTTATTTTTAAAAATAAAATAAAATTTTTAAATCTAAATTTCAAAATTACCTTGGGTAAAGTTTTGGTATTTTTCTGAAAATTTTCATTTTTTAATGAATAGTGAAAAATGCTAAATTTTAATTGACAACTACCATTTTAAAAAATTATTTATAAAGTTAAATTATATTTTAAATTCATTTTAAAGTAAAATTAGTGAAATTATATATCTATTAATCCAATTTATGTAATTTTAATCATTTTTATAGTGAATTTTGATATATAAACTTTGTAAACTTTTGAACATTTTCTCTTTGAATACCCGCTTTCTTGTTGTGTTTGTGGGGGTAATTTTAAATTATGTTTTTTCACTTTTGTGAATTGAATTTAGAAAAATGGATTAAATATTTTTAATAAGAATAATTTATATTATCTAATAAGTTCAGATTTATTTTTTACCATATTTAATAGTAAAAATAGTAAAAATTATTTATCGTGGTTAAGGTAAAAACTAATTTACCAGGGGTTAAACTAAAAAGATAAGGGTTAAAAAGACCTAAAAACTTATCTAAAACCTACTATATGGCCATATTTTGAACATATAATATATAAGGATCTATAATAATCCATTTTTTATCCTTTATTCATGTTAAAAACATGGCTAAACCTTTTTCTTTTCAAAAATTACAAGTGTGCCACTCACCTCACTTATAAAAGGCCACCCCTCTCCTCTTTTCATCACACATTAAAACCATTTTTTGGGACAAGACTTGACCAAATCACTTCCAAAATTCCCTAACCTCATACTAGAATCATTATTTTGGGCTGAAATCCAACCTTGGAAGGTTTTGGGTTCAAACCTAAGGAGGTTACATGAAGAAGAGGTATGGTTCTTCAATGAGCATCCTTATTTTATTTCTTCCTACACGTCCTTAAATTCTTATTAAAACATGATGATATAATAACTTAAATTTTTATTAAAACATAATGATATAATAAAATAAGTATCTTACATATAATGAGATTTTTTATGTTATGTACATGTCCTACAATCATCCCCACTTCTATAAAATGGGTTACAAAATCATCATTCATGTGTACGGTGAACCACCGCCTCGAGAACCGATGCCATTCATTTTTTCATTATCACCCCTCATGGTGGGGTATGATTATAACAAAACAAGAAATAATATAATAATTTTTATTTATTTATTAGAATCATTGAATTAAATAGTTATATTCATTATAAATATGTTAAAAAATTCTTAAAATTAAAATGGAAATAGTTTTATTAAAATCATTTCTTATAAGGATATATTTAAAAGATTAATTTTAAAATTATTGAATTTTAATTTTAGAAAATTAATTTAATTTTTAAATTCATCATTTCAAAATAATCATAGAATTAATTTTTGATAATTTTCTAAAAATATCGATTTTCAATGAATAGCGAAATATATTGATTTTTATTAAGAACTATATTTTATTTTTAAAGTATTTAAAAATTGAAATTAAGTTTTGAAATATTTTTAAATTTTCATTAGTTAATTTTGATTAAAAATATTCCAATTATTTATTTTTAAATTTTTTTACTTGAATTTAGTATAAAAACATTTAATATTTAAAAAGGTCATTTTTTATGAAAATATTTTTTTGTTGCATTTTTCTAATTTAAATTTAAATTAAATTATGAAAATTATGTGTTTTTAATTTTTAAAAATGGATTAAATATTTGGAATCATGAGGTCCAAATTTATTAAATAGTTCCTTTTTTTCTAGACAATATGAATAGTAACCTTAGTAGTTTTTGTTATATGATATATGATAATCAGGTAATTAAGGGTAAAAATAAAATGATAAGGACTGAAAAATAACCCTAAAACATGAACCAATTTTATTTTATGATAAATTTTCATCCTTGATCATTAAATTCCAGTTATATTACCATTTTATTCCATTTGGATATGATTATAACCTTTATAATATTTTATTTAATGAAAAGTTAAAAATGTCACACTATTGTTTCTAATAAGTATAAAATTTATAATATGTAGTTATAAAGAATATATGTTCAATTATAAATAGTATTTTGAAATATAAAATATTTATATTCATCATGGTAATTTATTTTTAATTTTTATATAATAAAAAATTATCTTAAATTATTTCCCAACACTGATGCATTAATTATTCAATTAATGAAAAAAATCAAATAAATGATATTAAAAATGTTAAAATATATATAATTTGAGATATTTTGTAACACCTCATTACATTGAAATATTTTCATTTTAGAATAAATACAATTTTTTTTATCATTATTTATACAAAAAGTTGAGCATACGCTACACACGACACTGAATTAGCTTGCTTTATACGCAAGATCGAGTTTTACCACCTTTTAGTGGAACACCTATTTTAAAAATGAATTTGGACACTTTTATATATTTTATTTTTAAAAATAAAAATCATTTTTTAATTATTAGTGTCAAAAATATATTAGGGTGAATTTTTGTTATTTTTCTAAGAAGTTTAATTTTTTGATGAATAATGAAAATACTTCATTTTAGTTAAAAATTGTCTTTTTGATTAAATATTTAATAATTTTTAATTATATTTTAAATTAGTTCTTATAATTACAATGGATCAATTTTACATATATTAATCTAGTGGATTTCATTGGAATAATTTTTCAATTGACATTGGATATAAAGACTTATTGAACTTTTGAACGTTTTTATATTAAAAACTCACTTTCTCGTCATGTCTGTGGAATTAGCGTTAAACTTAATTTTACAAATTTTGTGGTTTGAATTATGAAAAATGTAAACACAAAGTTTTAATTATTATAAAATTTTTGGTCTAATTATATCAACTTAATTTTTGACCAAAAAAATTAGTGAAAGTGATTAAAATTAATTTTGGTGATTAAGGTAAAATAAAGCTTAACAAAGAACTAAAACTTAATCTTAAGGGACAAAATGACCTAGAATCTTGTTCAAAAGACACTTCATTATAATATTTCAACCATATACCCTCTTTTTTCTAATTTTATGGTTTATTGGTATAATATTTAATGAAATTTTCCTATGTGATAAGTTGTAAAAAGACAGAAAGGGAACATTCCTTACCTTTAACAATTATAACACTTTGAGATATGTAAAAAATTATATTTTATGTTATAAATATCCTTTTTTAAATAAAAATGGGTTATATTTATCATAACAATTTATCATTAATTTTTAGAGATAAATTAGTTACTTAAAATTCTTAAGAAATGCCCACATATTGATTATTTAGTTAATAATCAACTAAAATAAATGATACTATAAATAATAAAAGTGAATTAAATTGATTGAATTATTGTATTTAATTATTTTTTTAGATGAATATATAATTGTACACATATTTTAACTTAATATATTTCAATTTTAATATTTTCTGATATTTTTAAAATAAAATTAAATAAATAATTTCAAAAATGACATTACTATTATTTTATAATAAAATATTTTTTATTAAATGATTTAAAATTAATTAAAATCCTATATTATAGGAAGTTATTTTTAAGTGTCAATAAATATTAAATATGACCTATTAATGGACAAATTTATATTTTATAATTAACCTATTGACCCATAGTTTGTAACAATATTGTTAGCACAGTCCGGGTTAAAGTAGTGTTTTTGCACGTTGCATGCACTTGTTTTAAAATTAATTTCCCAAACTAGTGGTATTTGTATTTTCTAAATTATATATAATATTTATAATTAAGTGGATCTATTTTTTCTAATAAATCTCACCTGAATTTATTCTTAGTTGTTAAATTATATAGGTTATAAAACTAGTTTCTTTAATAAAAACCAAAATGATAAAATTGGGGAAACTTAGAAGTTAAGAAACCAAATTATAAAAATGAACTTATTTTTGTTTGGTAGATATTTTTAACGACCTTTATTCCACTTTAAACCATTATTTTTCTATTTTGGAGGCACATTAGGTAAAGATGATCTCCCATTAATGTATACCTTTTGGTATTTACAAGAGTGTCACTCCTTCACCACTATAAAAAGGTCTCCTCTCCTCTCACTTCCTCACACATCTCAAAACACTTTTAATCAACCAAGATCTACCCAAATAGATCCTAAAAATCCTTCAACACATCCTATAAGCCTCCACTTGGTCATAAAGTTATCCAAGTAAACCTTTTGGTATAAACTAAAAGGAGTTACACAATTAAAAGGTAAAATCTTTCCTCAAGTTCTTTAGTTTTATTTACATTATCCACTCCCTCAACTTTCATTGATCCATGTTTATATAATAACACTAGTATAATAAATATACTGAGATGTTTTTATGCTATTTTGTGACCTAAACTTACACACAATTCCATCTAAAGGGTAACAAATATACTATTTACGTTTATGGTGAACTACCGCCTCACGAAATGATGATTGTTCATTTTTCCTTTACTACCTATCATAGTGGACATTATGATGGAAAATAAATTTATATATGTTATATATGATATTTATTATTTCTTCATGCTTTTTTAATTTTTTTATAACATATACCCTTATACTTTCCATTTTTGGTAATTATGATAACATCGTTTATGGAAGTGTGGACTACCGCCTCCTCAAAGCGATGTGATTCATTCACACAATACGTGAAATGTATAAAGGATGGTTTAAATTAAAATTATGTGATATAAATAAAATATATATGATATTAATGATATAATTACATTTATGGATATATAATATATAATTTTATTTATTACCCTTTTCACACACACAAAGTAATAACTTCGATCGTGGACGTGTGGACTACTGCCTACTCGACGTGATGTGATTCCTTTTACATCATAATGATTCTATATATAAGTATTTATTATTAAATAACATGTAATTTATGATATAATGATCATTTTTTAAAGATGTAATATTACATACCTTTTTTCCATAATGATCATTGAGAAATGGGAATTTTACTCATGTGTACATACAGCCTACCATCTCCATGATTGTAACGTTGGTTCATTTTTCATAATCATATTTAATTATTTATTATAAAATTATAATTATTGTGTAAATATAATAATTATGTCATTATTATTATTCTAGAGATGTTATATAATGACCCCTTTGACCATAGTTGACTGACTAATGCTTTTTTTGACACATAAACTGAATTTGGTCAAAACACTTGATGTAATATTTATTGATTAAGTAGTTGTATAAAACATGGTAATAAGTGAAATAAAAGTAATAATAAACATGAAAAATGTTATTAATCATGTAAATAATTAACATAAGTTTATTATTCAAGAATATAAAGACACACAATACAATTTAGACTCAAGGTAAGGGATTTTCATCTCAATTTACATTCCATTGAGACGTAATTGTTGTTATGCACATAGTTTCATTTATATAGTGTATATACTATATTTGATATGTTATATCATAAATCACATTATTATCATGATATTATAAGTTTCACTTAATTTTATTCCTCTAAGTGGATTATGGTTTTAAATGTTTTGAAGTGGTATATGACACTTTGGGATGTTTAAATATTATTTTCCTCAAGAATGTTTTTATGGTATTTCAATGGTATCTACGTTCATTACTTATCTTCCACTGGGAAAATTTTGATAAATTTGTATCCTTTATTAAATACAGATATTTAATAAGGAATATTATTTATTTGATATGAGTAATTCTTTGTACAATTAATACACGGGTTGGGGACCATTTAAGGTAAGCCCTATGGGTTGGGTATCGATTAATGAAATCCCCTCGATGCAGCGATAGTCTCATGGGATGAAATCGGGTTGGAAAAAAAATTAGAGTTTGTAACTAGTATGTTATAAAATATCTTTTGACAGTTATTTATAGTAGATTTAAGGTTGTAAAAACCAAATTGGTTTATAACTGGTATGTTTTAAATCATCTTGTGAATGTCTTGATGGCAATGGTTCCATGTACCTAGAAAACATAGCGTCCAATAATTAAGAATTTCCTTTATTGAGAAATTAGTTATTATTGTTATTATCCTTGAGATTTTTCATCAACATATATATGGATGCATTCTATTCTTAGTTTTATTGTTGAATTGGAACATGTTTCATTTTCTTACCTTTCCATATTGATATTTCATTATCTCATTATTTGAATGGAATATGCTATCAATTATTTACCTTATCATGTTGGTTTATTTCCATTGATTCATTATTTATTCCTCTTTACTTAACCTTGATGAGAATTTGAGCTCACCCTTCTTATGTTTCCATTCCCCATGTTATGAAGAATAAATCATTGAATAATTATTCAAGGATGCAGTTTATTTCATTTTATCATGTATGATGTTTTTATTTTCTATTTCACAATGTATTATGGGTATCATGTATGTAATTTGGATTTTTAAGACTATTAAACTAATCTAACCTTCTGGATTTGATTCCTTTTAATCATTCCCATGTAATAAAATAATGAACTAGCTTCGGACTTCAGGGGTTAGGGCGTTACAATTGGTATCAAAGGAAGTTTATCTGCAACCTTGAAACTAGATTTAGAAAACATAGATTAGGAAATATAACCCTAAGGTATAATTTTTGGATATGTATAGAAGAATATCCTAGAATTTTGGTAAAGTAGAGAATATGTGGTTATTTATAGTAATACATTCATGTCTAGATACTACAAGTGGACGTGGTTCTGAAACATATGTACCTAGGATTGAAAACACTGACAAGGTGTGCTGAGACTGACTCAGTGTAACCTAGTACATGAAAATAGGCGTTATTGCACACCTGGTTTGATACTCCCTGGGGGATACTCTTATGATAATTCATATATTCTATACAAACCATTATGAAGGATTTGAAAGTAAAAATATCCTGAAAGAAACCATATTTATGATTATGAGATCAGCTATGGATAAACTTTTCAATTTTTGCTAAGTTTTACACCATATTTAGGGTAAAATCCCAAGCTTCCATGGTATTATTATTTTTAAATAATTCAATGGCTTTCATTGCACGCAACCCTGAGTTCAAGTACACTACGACCTATCAAATTAACCATTTAAAAAAGAAGATATGAATAGTATTAACCACATTTTAAAATTTGATAAAAATTATTTTTTTTAAAAATAGACTTCATTTTTGAATTCAGAATATCAAAATTATCTTAGGGTGAAATGTTGGTAATTTTTTGAAAATATTCAATTATTAATGAATAGTGAAAAGTACTGTATTTTAATTCAAGACTATCTTTTCATCTAATTTATTAATATTGTTAGATTATCTTTTTAATTGGTTTTAAAGTGTAATTGAATTAAGATTTTATAATTTAATCCAATTATGGTTATTTTAAGTAATTTCACATTTGAATTTTACATAAACACAAGTCAATCTTTTGATAGATATTACTTCTTAAAAACCCGCTTTCTGGTTTTGACAACGAGAATTAATTTTAAATTAATTACTAAAACTTCTGTGTTTTCAATTTGGAAAAATGAACTCCAAAATTTGAATCATAAGGTCCATTTTTTTTAAATAGGTACCTTTTATTTTTAGACATTATGAATAGTAAATTCAGTAATTATTTTTATTTACCATGGTAAAAAGGGTAAATATGGTAAATATGGATAAAAAATAATATTATAATAATACTAAACTACCCTAACACATGTCCTAATCCTATTGAATGAGATATTTCCGACCATGGGCATCCTTGGGTTGATTTTCTGACCCCATGGAGCCACTTGGGTGTGAAAATGTCATTTTATAAGAATTAATTTAAAGTAAGATAAATATAACATAAACATTTATCTTTTACTAAAACAATTTTAATTCGAGTTATATAAGTGATATTTTCAAATATAAATATTACTTATAAATATAAATATATTTTCTACATCATGGTATTTTATTTATAATTTTCATAAATTAAATAAATATATTTATTTCTGACATAATGATGATGCAGTGATTACCTTATTAATGAAATATTCAATTAAATGACACTGTAAATATTAAAATAAATATAATTTGAAAATTTTTATGTCATGCATGAATTTTATGGATTATATTAACATATTATATTTTATTTAATGCCTTTTTTTGAAGAAATCAAGTTTTATGACTTTAAAAAATCAATTCCTAAATAGTGTCAAAATTGACATAAATAAGTTTTTAAAACAAATACTATTTTATTAAATGATATAATAGTCCTAAAAATATAATATTCGGAAAAATGAATTATATAATGTTAAAAATGTCATTAATGATCCACTTATTGTTCTCTTGGCATTTTATTTTAAATATAGTTACCATATATTATGAAAATACATGAAGACATGATAAGAGTTAATGTTTTTAACTAATGGTTAAAGCTAAAATATAAGGTTAATTTTGTGACCTAAACTTGTCTAAAATCTATTGGTTGAGAGGTTTTCGACCCAAAAGAATATTATCATTTAAATAAATGATTTTGGTACCATTTGAAACCAAAAATCAATTTATAATAAAATAATATTTCAATGCCTTCCTAAAGTGACCCTCATCCCTCTTATAAAAAGGTACCACCTCTACCCACTTATTCACACCTCCAAAGCCCTTTTTATCGGAAAAAATCCTACCAAATCTCCTCCAAAATTCCATCACTTCATCCTAGAGTCCACCCATGGGGAAGAAAAGCAACTTAAGGAGTCCTTTTTTTCAAATCTAAAGGAGACACCCGAAGAAGATGTAATCATTTTTTCCCGTCTTTCAAAAGTTCATTTATTCTTCTACTTCCTCTTACTAAGTTGTTACCATAATAAAATAAAAACTCCAATATCTACTATATTATGATATTTGTTTTTTGATTTTGGGAAAACCATATTACTCTTTTACCCATCCTATGAAAAACAATATCACCATGTGTGCATACGTACAACTTACCATCTCCACGCCGTGGTGTAAACTGTTTTTCATCTGTACTTCATTTCGATTGGTGTAATGATGAATAAAAATGAATTAAATAATAAATATAACATGATATTATTTATTTAAAATTCATATTCAATTCAAATCCATACCATTAAACCATTAAGGAAATGATATCTTCGCTCGTGCGTACGTACGGATTACCGTCTCCACAATGTGATGAGACTCATCTTCCATGTTCACCATCCAACAATGATTTTAAAGAGATATATTATGAACAATTATGAAATATATGACATAATAATTCTAATGGAATAATATATATATATATATGTTTGTGTGTGTGTGTGTACATATATGTTATTCACTTCTATTCAATGCGATAAGAAAACGGAAACAACATTCATGCGTACGTACGACCTACCGTCTCTATGAAAGGTGTATTCCATATAATATATCTATCTATTATATATATTTATATTATGAATTTATATGATATATAATTCATATTATATCTTTTTAAAGTAAGTAAATCAAGATCTAAGTAATATGATCAAGAATGATAAGTCAAAACACATATGATAAACGAAGCGATTATTACCTGAAATGTTGCATTAACTTGGAATTGTTAATAAACATGTAATATAGAGTCCTAAAAGAATCATATATGATATCATAAATATTATTATGATTCTAATATAAGTTAATAATACCATCATACATGAGTTTTGGACAATATAGAGAGTATCAGACTTAAGGTAAGGGATTTCCTCTCAATTTCATTTCACTAAGGCACATTGAAATGTTATACACCTAGTTCCATTTATAAAGTGTATGTTATACCATTTGATTTGTTATCATGAATATCATTATTATCATGATATTATGATATTTCATTCATGGTAACTATTGATAGATCCATATTACTCATTCAGTATGGTTATTTGACAAGGTATATTATTTATTTTGATTATTCAATATGATAAATACTTTGGAATGGAAATGACGGGTAGATACTGGACTTTATATAGCTCCTCGATGCATATACAAGTTATCATGAGATGAATAAGTTAGAAAAATGGGTTTATACCCTTAATTTTAAACCATCTTGTGATTTTTTTGACATTAATAGGTTTTCACGTGCCTGAAACATGACATCCTTAAATAAAGTATTTCACTCATTTAATTTCAGTTATTATTTATCCATGATATTTTGCATCGACATATCTATAGAAATATTTCATTCTCAGTTTATTTATTTATGGTATATGTTTTAGTTCCTTAATTTTTATATTATTTTTTCCTTATCTAGTTTTGTAAATGGAAAGTGTTATCAGATATTTACCTTTCCATATAGATTGATTATTTGTTCTATTGTACATACCCTTACTGAGCATTTGAGCTCACCCTTATTATGTTTCTCTCCCCAGGTTATGAAGAAGAGATCATTGATTAATATTTCAAGGATTTATTTCATTTCAATTATTGTGTAGCATGTTTTTTTCCAATGTGTTATGGCTATCATGTATGTAATATTGATTTCTAAGACTGTTAAACTGTATGGTCTTTCGGGATTTGTTTCCTTGTAATAATGCCAATGAAATGTAATATTGCCACAACATCAGGTGATCTGAGGTCAAGGAATTACAGTTGGTATTAGATGAAGTTTAACAACAACCTTAGAAACTATATTTATAGAACATAGATTAGAGAACATACCCTAAGTTAAACTTTGGGGAAACACTTATGATAATTCAATCAAAATAACAAAAGGTTTATGATTTATGATGCATATAGTTTTAATTTATGATGAGTGTTTTACCATATTTGAAACTCATAATTTTATGAGCTAATACTATATGTGACATTATATAGAGATGGAACCTATACGTATGATTGGTATCACTACTCGAGGAAATTGTAGGGGTTTCCTTGAAGAGGAAACCAATACAGTTGGTATTGAAAGAGAGAAAATTATGGCTATATTAGTTAAACTTAACCAGGTTAAGAAAAATAACTTTTCTCGAATGGAACAACCCATTCCGCAAAGGGAATCTCATATGCTGGATCACTTTATGTGACAAAAATCCCTAATCATTTAGTGGGACTACTAATCCAATTGTAGTTGAGTAGTGGATTATGTCTCTGGAAAATATATTTATAGCCTTGGGATAAAATGAGATAGAAAAGGTTACTTTTGTGGTATATTTTCTCAAAGGTGATACTGATCAATTATGGACATTAATCCAAAATACTAGGGATGAATAATAAATAGAACTTAAGGAATTGATAACTTTTAAGGAGATATTCTTCGACAAATACATTCCTCATGATCAAAAGATTAATATGAAGAGGAAGTTCTATAGCTTAATGAAAAAGGAATAAGAGAGTGTTGTAGATTATAAAGCAAAATTTACAAGGTTATCCAAGTTTTATATGGATTATATACACAAAACAGAGTGCAATATTGATCACTTCTTTAAAGGTATTAAGACAAATCTCCAAAGGGTGCTGGTTTCACAGAATTTTTCATCATATGATGAAATAGTATTAAATGCCATCAAGGCAGAGAAGGAATTTTCTAGGATCAATATATTCAAAGGAAAAAAGACAAGAAGAGGCCATTTGAGAACCATGAAAAAGGGAATGCATCAAAGAAGAAGAGGGAGTTTGAATGATTTTCATCTTGTGAAAACTGTGGGAAAAAGAACCCTGGGAAATGTTTAAAGGGATTGGGAGTTTGTTGTAAGTACAAAGATAAGGGAAACCAGGCTCATGAATACAAAGGGAAGAACCAAATCAATGATTTCTAGTGATATAATTGTAAAGATATGGGGAACTATTCAGATTAATTTCCTAGACTTCAATTAAATCTACCACAGAAGAGGATGAGGGGAGATGTCCAAGATTTTACGATCACCACTGCTGAGGTTGAAGTTCCTATTGATGTGGTAGCAGTTACTTTAATTATTTCCTCAAATTTTTCTAAAGCTTTATTTGATTTTGGATAATCACATTCCTTTATATCTTCCCAGTTTTCATTAAAAATTAGATATTTCCAATTCACCATGAAAAGGGAATTATCAGTTAGAACTCATAGTGGGAACCTTATCATAATAAAGATGTGTCAAGAAGTTCTTATTTTGGAATATAAACTTACTCTAATTGTTAATTTTTTTATCATACCTATGGTTGATTTCAATATAATCCATGTTTTGGATTGAATTTCAAAATGTGATGCTAAAATCTATTGAAAGAAGAAGGAAGTTGTGATTTGTGGAAATAATGTAGAATCTGTTATCTTTAAATAAGAAACCTCATCACCTGATTCTTATCAAATCCACCCCTAGTAGCTTTATTGAATGCGATTATTGAGGGGGAAGATAAATAAACATCTAGGGATGAAAGAGTTAATCTTAAAATTGAGGATGTACCTATTGTAAAAGAATAAATTTATGTTTTTCCTAAAGATTTACTTGGGCACCCTCCAGAGTGTGAAGTTTAGTTTTGTATTGATTTAATACTTGATGCAAGGCCAATATCAAAAACTCCCTATAGAATGGCCACTGTGGAATTAGTAGATCTAAAAAACAACTTGAAGAGTTGGGTCAAAATGGATTTATCCACCCTAGTGTTTCTCCATGGGGAGTCCCTATTTTATTTGTCAAGAAGAAAGATGGATCCATGAGGCTATGTATTTATTATAGGGAAATCAATATGATTACAATAAATAACAAGTATCATCTACATCATATTGATGATTTATTTTATAAACATAAAGGAGTTCAATTATTTTTGAAGATTTTTTTTCTGGATATCATTAATTACAAGTGAAGAAGGAAGACATTCTGAAGATAGCTTTTCAGACGAGGTATGGTCATTATGAATATAAAGTAATGCCTTTTAGATTGACTAATGCACCCTTAGTTTTTATGGATATAATAAATAGAGTATTCAAGGAATATCATGATGAATTTTTTGTGGAATTCATTGATGATATTATAATATACTCTAAAAGCTTTAAAGACCATGAGTATCACCTGCGAATCATTCTTGAGACTCTCAGGAGAGAAGAATTATATGGTAAATTTAGCAGGTGTGAATTATGGATTCAATAAATTTCTTTCCTTGTCCATATAGTCTCCAAAGATGAAATTTATGTTGATCCTTCAAAGACAAAGAAAATTCAATAATATCCATCACCGAAAAGTATAACCAAGGTATGCAGTTTTATTGGTTTAGAAGGTTACTATTGGTGTTTCATCCAAAATTTCACCCGATCAGCTAACCCTTTAACCAATATCACACATAAAGGGGTTAAATTCATTTGGAAAAAAGAGTGTGAATAATGTTTTGATGAATTAAAGAGATGATTAGTCAATTCTCCTATCTTGACTTTATCATCTGAGAATGATATGTTTGTTATTTATAGTGATGCATCAAGGAAAGGACTTGTTTGTGTCCTTATGAAAAATGGTAGGGTTATTTCACATGCATCAAGGCAATTCAAAACCCATGAACAAAACTATCTAACTCATGATCTTGAGTTAGCTGCAGTATTCTTTGCTTTGAAGATATGGAGACATTATCTCTGTGGTGAAAAATGTGAGATATATACTGATCACAAGAGTTTGAAATATATTTTCTCATAGAAATAAATCAATGTGAGACAAAGGACATGGACTGAGCTACTCAAGGATTATTATTTCATAATACACAACCACCTAGGGAAGGAAAATAAAGTGGCAGATGCCTTGATCAAAAAGAACCATATAGTTATAAACAAGATGAGAGTTGAAAGGGATCTTATGTTCATGGATCTAGTAAAGATGGATATGGGAATAATATTTGAGGTTAAAGCATCACTACGTTTTCAAATGGATTCCAAACCATATTTATTAGAAAGGATAATAATTTCTCAGACTGATGATGATGAGTTTCAAAAGAAAATTAAAGCTATGAATGATGGAAGATTGATTGATTTCGTATTTGAAGATGCCATTTTGAAATTTGGAAAGAGGATTTGTGTCCCCTCCATACCTAAGCTAAAAAGTGAATTATTGGATGATGATCATAGCTCCAATTTCTCTATACACCATAGTGGCACTAAGATGTATAGATATGTGAAGGAATATTTTCATTGGGACAACATGAATAGGGAGATTGCTGATTATGCGTCAAAATGTTTGGTTTGTCAATAGGTGAAGGCTAGAACACAACATCCAAAAGGAGTCATGAAACCTCTTCCTATACCTATGTAGAAATGGGATGACATTATGATGGACTTTGTCATTGGGCTACCAAAGACTCCCAGAAGGAATGATGCGATATGGGTTATTGTTGATCTTCTTACCAAGTAAACACATTTTCTTGATATAAGATAAGATTTACCACTTGAAAATTTAGAAAGACTATATATTAATGAAGTTGTAAGACTTCAAGGTGTACCCCTATTGATTGTTTCTGATCATGATCCCAATTTTACATTAATATTCTGGAAAAGTCTTTAGAAGGCCCTAGATACTGAACTTCGTTTGAGCACTGCATACCACCCTCAAACTGATGGACAATCATAACAGACTATTCAAACTTTAGAAGACATGTTGAGATCTAGCTCACATGACTTTCAAGGTATGTGGGATCAGTATTTACCTCTAGTATAATTTTCCTATAACAATAGATTCCATTCAAGTATTCATATGGCACCATATGAAGCGTTATATAGAAAGAGATGTCGTACACAAACTTATTGGGATGATGTAGGTGAAAGAAAACATGTAGGTCCAGAGCTTGTTGAAGAAACAATAGAGAAGGTTAATATTATCCAAACCCATAACAAAATAGCTAAAGGTTGGAAAATATCTATTCCGATAAATGAAGGATTTGGAATTTCAAGTAGGAGACCATGTTTTCTTGAAGGTATCTCCATGGAAGGGTGTTATACGCTTTAGTAAGAAGGATAAATTAACTCCCAGGTACATCAGACCTTTTGAAATTCTCGAACTAATATGAGTTTTAGCCTACCGTATTACAATGCCTCCAAGTCTCTCGAAAGTTCATGATGTGTTCCACATATCACTGTTAAGGAAATACATGCCAGACCCAACGCATGTACTCACCTATGAAGAAATAGAACTGGAACCTGATCTATCTTATTGTGAAGATCCTATCAATATTCTTGATACCAGAGAACAAGTGTTGAGAAATCGGACAAGTCGTATGGTAAAAGTTCTTTGGAGAAACCATAAAATGGAAGAGGCGATGTGGGAACCTGAAGAACATGCGATGAAGAACCACTCAAATATTTTTATATCATGATATTCTAGAAATTTATAGGATGAAATTAGTTGAAGGGGGAATAATTTAACACCTCAATCTTCCACAATACACTTCTTTTTAAATAATTTAATGGCATGTGTTGTACGAAACACCGAGTTCAAGCACACCATGACCTATCAAAGTAGACGTTTAAAAAGAAGTTATGAATAGTATTAAGCCCATTTTGAAAATTTATAAACTTTATTTTTTTGAAAATAGACTTCATTTTTGAATTTGGAATATCAAAATTAGCTTAGCGTAAAATTTTGGAAATTTTTTGAAAAGATTCAATTTTTGATGAATAGTGAAAAATACTGCATTTTAATTCAAAACTGCCTTTTAATCTAATTTATTAATATTTTTAGATTATATTTTTAATTAGATTTAAAATGTAATTGGATAAATATTTTATCATTTAATCCGATTATGTTCATTGGAAGTAATTTCACATTTGAATTGTACATAAACACTTGTCAATATTTTGATAGATATCACTTCTTAAAAACTCGTTTTCTGGTTTTGACAACAGAGAAATAATTTTAAATTAATTACTGAAAATTTTGTGTTTTGAATTTGGTAAAATGGATTCCATATTTAGAATCATAAGGTCCAAATTTTATAATTAAAAACCTTTTATTTTTGGACATTGTTAATAGTAACTTCAGTAATTATTTTTATTTACCATGGTAAAAAGGTTAAATCTGGTAAATAAGGGTAAAAAATAATATTATAATAATAATAAACTACCCTAAAACATGTCCTAATCCTATTGTATGAGATATTTAAGACCGTGGGAATCCTTGGGTTGATTTTATAACCCCATGGAGACACTTGGGTGTGAAAATGTCATTTTATAAGAATTAATTTAAAGTAAGATAAATATAACATAAACATTTATATTTTACTAAAACAATTTTTATTTGAGTTATATAAGTGATATTTTCAACTATAAATATTAATTAGAGATATAAAAAGATTTCCTAAATAATTTTATTTTATTTATAATTTTTATACATTAAAAAATATTTATTTATGACACAATGATGATGCAGTGATTACCTTATTAAAAAAGATTCAATTAAATGATATTATAAATATTAAAATAAATATAATTTGAAAATTTTGATGAAATCCACGAATTTTTTGGATGATATTGATATATTATCTTTGAGTTAATTCCTTTGGTTCAAGTAAATCAATTTATTATGATTTTATCAAAAATCAATTCCTAATAGTGTCAAAATTGACATAAATGGGTTTTTAAAACTAATACTATTTTATTAAATGATATAATAGTATTAAAAATCTAATATTCGGTAAAATTAATTATATAATGTTGTAAATATAATTAATTATCCACTTACTGTTCTCTTTACATTTTATTGTAAATATAGTTACCATATATTATGAAAATACAAGAAGACGCAGTAAGAGTTAATGTTTTTAACTAAGGGTTAAAGCTAAAATATAAGGTTAATTTTGTGACCTAAACTTATATAAAAACTATTGGTTTAGATTATTTTAACTTAAAATCATATTATCTTTGAAATAAATGAGTTTGGGACCATTTGAAACAGAAAATAAATTTATAATAAAAAAAATATTTCAATACCTTCCTAAAGTGACCCACCTCCCTCTTATAAAAAGATGCCACCTCTACCCACTTATTCACACCTCTAAATCCCTTTGGATTCGCCAACCCCTATAAAAATCTCCTCCCAACTTCCCTCACTTTATACAAGAGGTCAACCTTTGTTAAAAAAACCAACTTAAGGAGTCCTTTTGTGAAAATCAAAACGAGATACCCAAATAAGAGATAATCGTTTTATCCCTTCTTTCAAAAGTTCATTTCTTCTTCTAATTACTCTTAATAAGTTGTTATAATAATAAAATAATAACTCCATAGTATACTATATTTTTTTTATCTTGTTATTATTATGGGACAACCATATTACTCTTTTACCTGTCCTATGAAAAACAATATCACCGTGCGTGCGTGTGTGTGGCTTATCATCTCCATGCTGTGGTGTAAACTGTTTTTCATCTATACTTCATTTAAATTTGTGTAGTGAAGAATAAAAATGACCTAAATAATAAATATAAAATGATATTATTTCATTAAAATTAATATTAAATCCAAATACATACCATTAAACCATTAAGGAAATGATATCGTCGCTCGTACGAACGTGCGGCTTACCGTCTCCACGACGTGATGAGACTCATCTTCCATGTTCACCATCCAACAATGATTTTAAAGAGATATATTATGAATAATTATGAAATATATGACATAATAATTATACTGGAATAATATATATGTGTGTGTGTACATATATTTTATTCATTTACTTCCATTCAATACGATAAGAAAATAGAAGCAACTTTAATGCATATGTACGGTCTACCGTCTCCATGAATGATGTATTCCATATAATATATCTATTGGTTATATATATTTATATTATGAATATATATTATATATAAATCATTTAATACATTTTTAAAGTAAGTAAATCATTATATAAGTAATATGATCAAGAATAAAAAGTCAGAACATGTATGATAAACACAACGATTATTACCCAAAATGTTTCATTTACTTGGAATTGTTAATAAAAAGGTAATATAAAGTCATAAAAGAATCTTATATGATATCATAAATATTATTATTATTCTAATATAAGTTAATAATACCATCATACATAATTTTAGGACAAATACAAAGAGTATCGTACTTAAGTTAAGGGATTTCGTCTCAATTTCATTTCATTGAGGTATATGGAACTGTTATACACCTAGTTCTATTTATATGGTGTATATTCTACCCTTTTATTTGTTATCATGAATATAATTATTTTCATGATATTATGATATTTCTTTCGTGGTAATTACTGATATATCCATATTACTCATTCAATATGGTTATTTGATAAGGTATGTTATTTATTTTGATTATTAAATATGAGAAATACTTTGGACTGGAAATAATGGGTGGAGCCCAGACTTTATATAGATCCTTGATGAATCGACAGGTATTCATGAGATGAATAAGTTGTCCAAATGGGTTTATACCCTTAATTTTGTGAAATTTATTGACGGTAATAGGTTTTCATGTGCCTGTGACATGACATCCTTAAATAAAGTATTTCCCTCATTTGATTTTAGTTATTATTTATCCATGATATTTTGTGTCGAAATATCTATGGAAATAGTTCATTCTCAGTTTATTGATTTATGTCATATGTTTAAGTTCCTTACTTTCCATATTATTTGTGCCTTATCTAGTTTTTTAAATAGAAAGTGTTCTCAAATATTTACCTTTCCATATAGATTGATTATTTCTTCTGTTGTACATACCCTTAATGAGAATTTTAGCTCACCCTTATTGTGTTTCTCTCCCCAGGTTATGAAGAAGAGAACATTGATTATGCTTTCAAGGATGCAATACATTTAAATTATTTTGTAGCATGTTTTATTTTGTTTTCCCAATGTATTATGGGTATCATGTATGTAATCTAGATTTCCAAGAATACTAAACTATATTGTCCTTTGGGATTTGTTTCCTTATAATAATTCCAATGAAATGTAATAATGAACTGACTTCAGGTGATCTGAGGTCAGGGTGTTACATTTAGATTTATAAAAAGTTCATAATTTTATGAACTAATCTAGTATATTCCATTGTTTAGAAATAGAACATGGAAGGAATAGGTTTACCAATACTCATGGCCAATATTGAGGATTCCCTACAGAGAAATTTGATATAACTGGTATTGTAACTGAGTAAGTAATGGATATATTAGGGTAGCTTAATCATGTTATGAAACATAACCTTGATCGGAAGGATTAACTATTTCACAATGAGACTCTCTAATGTTGGATAATGTTATTCAATAGAGGTTCCCATAATTTAGTGGGACTATTGATCCAATGGAATATAATTAATGGATTAAGTCTTTGGAGAATATATTTATAGCTTTGGGATGTAGTGAAAAGGAAAATGTTACACTTGTGGTGTATTTTAACAAAGGTGACGTTGATCAATGGTGGTCTCTGATCTAGAATACTAGGGAGGAAGTAGAAATATAACTCATGGAATAGAGAACCTTTAAGGATACATTATTCTATAAATACTACCCTCATGATCAACAAATTGAGAAGAAGAGGAAGTTCCTTAGCTTAAAAAAAGGAAGAAGAGAGTGTTTCATATTATGAAGTTACCATTACAAGGTTATCTAGGTATGCTAAAAATTACATATACAACATGGAGTAAAAGATTGATCACTTTTTTGAAGGGTGTAAGGAAAGTATCCAAAGGGAACCGGTATCCCAAAATTTTCATAATATTATGAAATAGTTTTATGTTTCATCAAGATAGAGAAATAATTATCTAAGTATTATGGATTTGAAGGGAATCCAAATAATAAAAGGAGTGTAGATCAGAAAAAGGATAAGGGAAAGAAGAGGACTAAGGAATTTTTTTCATGCAATAATTGTCGAAAGAAACAACCTGGTGCTTTCTTAAAGGGAATGAGAGTTTGTTATAAGTTTGGAAAAAAATTCCACCAAGTTCATGATTGCTAGGGAAAGAAAAAAAATTCAAATGTGAAATTCTTCCTCTATAAGGATATTGGACACTACAAAAATGAATGCCCAAAACATCAAGGGAATATACCTCAGAAGAAGCTAAGGGATCAAGGTCAAGATTATGTTATTGATACTTATGAAGTTGAATGATTAGTTTTCCTATGCATTTGAATCCTTTAATAATTTTTTAAAAGTATATTATCAGTTTTGTAATGGTTATAAGAATTATGAAATATGTAAGGATTGTACTGTAATACTTTTTCATCAAGGATTTAAAAGATTATGTTGATCAGTACCGATAACCAAGAAAAATGATTTAGTAGAATGTTAAACTTTTTGGAAAATACACAGTTGAGGGAAAGATAAGACTTAATATGTCCCTAATGTTGAGTTAATTATTTTTATACAAAGAGATGATTCATATACATAAAGTAAACTAGATACTACTAAAAAACATGGAAATTATTCTAAAGTGTTGGATGATAATATTTTGGAAAGTTTAACCATTTATAAAATGTTTTAACATGATATTTAAATGAGGTTTTAGAGAATGATGTGTTACTTCACCCTACGATACAAATTTTTCTAAGAAATAAAGTAGAAATCTTTCAAGTCACAACGAAAGGATATGATTGTGTTTATGAAATATAAATGTATATTTAGTTATATAGAATGAAATAATTTATCAAATATATGGTAAATGGTATTGAAATAAAAAAATTATCCTATTATCATAATTTTTTATGATATCAATGACCTTTTATTCACACCTCTGGATTATGGTTTTTTGGTCTACAACTTTCAACTGAACATTTTCTCTATCACTCTCCATCAGAACATGATAGTTAGAGTTCTCTTCCATGTACAAGTTTTCACTAATGTTCTCACATTATAAAGATTAGTTTTTTTGTGAACTTCAAATTTAATTTTACCTCTTATTAATAGTATGTGTTATTGAGCCTATTTGTGATGTTGGTCTTTCAATAATAGTATTTTAAAATATTAATCCCTTGAATACCAAGATCAAGTTTAAATTGTGAGGATGAAATTTAATTAAAGTGGGGAGAATGTAACATCCCAAGACCTTATAATATTTTACTTTTAAAATAAATATTTTTTTGTTATCATGATTTATACACAAAGTTAAGCTTACGCAACACACAATACTAAATTAGCATGTGTTCCACGCAAGATCGAGTTTTACCATCTTTTGATGGAGTACCTATTTTAAAACTAAATTTTGACACTTTTATAAATTTTAGTTTTCTAAATAAATAGAATTTTTGAACAAATAATTTAAAAATTATCTTAGAGTGATTTTTTGGTATTTTTCTAAGAAGTTTAATTTTTGGATGAATGGAGAAAAATACAACATTTTTGTTAAAAACTGCCACTTTGTTTAAATAATTATTAATATTAAATAATATTTTAAATTGGTTATTAGAGTCAAAATAGATCAATTATATATATATTAATGAAATGGAGGTCATTGGAATAATTTTTATATTGAAATTGGATATAAAGACTTATTGAACTTCTGAACGTTTTTACTTTAAAAACCCACTTTCTCGTCACAACTTTAGGATTAACGTTAAACTTAATTTTCTCACTTTTGTGATTTTAATTGTGAAAAATGTAAATAAATGGTTTTAATTAGTATAATATTTGTGTTCAAATAAGATAAACTTAATTTTTGACCAAAAATATTAGTGAAAGTGATTAAAATTATTTACGGTGATTAAGGTAAAATTAAGCTTAACAAGGGATTAAACCTTAATCTTAAGGAAAAAATGACCTATAAACTTATCTAAAATCCATTAGATGCCACAAGTTTGACCATTCCCATATTGGTTCAAATTTTATGGTTTATTGGTATAATATTTAATGAAAGTTCCCTGAATGATTAGTTAAGTAAGGAAAAGGACAAAAAGAGAACATTCCTTACCTTTAACATTTATAACACTTTGAAATATGTAAAAAATATTATATTTTAGTTTATACATATCCTTTTGAAATATAAATGGGTTTTTTTATCATAATAACTTATTATTAATTTATAAAGATAAATTAGTTACTTAAAATGCTTAAGAAACTCCAACGTAATGACTATTTAGTTAATAATCAACTAAAATAAATGGTATTATGAATATTATAAGTGAAGAAAAATGATTTAATTTTAATATTTAATTATTTTTTAGATGAATATATAATGTTACACATCTTTTAACTTAGTATATTTTAATTCCAATTTTTTTTGATATTTTTAAAATAATATTAAATAAATAATGTCGAAAATGACATTAATGTTATTTTATAATAAATTATATTTAATAAATGATTTAAAATAAAAAAACATGTATTCTGAAAATGTATTTTTAATTTTTAATAAATATTATATTTTTTATATTAATATACCAATTTATCTTTTATAATTAACCTATTAATCCATAGTTTGTAAAAACATTGCTAACATGGTATGGTTAAAGTAGTGTTTTTGTGCATTGGATGCACTAGTTTTAAAATAAATTTCTTAAACACATGTTCTTTTTATTTTTAAAATTATATATCATATTTATAATTTAGTGTATATATTTTTTTAAATAAATCTCACCAAAATTTATTCTTAATGGTTAAATTACATTGGTTATAAAACTATTTTATTTAATAAAAACCAAAAATGATTAAATTGGAGGAACTAAAAAGTTAAGGAACCAAATTTCAAAAATGCACATATTTTTATGTGTTATAGGTTTTTATTGACAATTATTCCCATTTAAACCATTATTTTTTTTATTTTCGAGGAACATTAGGTAAATTAGACCTCCCATTAATGTATACCTTTTGGTATTTATAAGAGTGTCACTCCTCCTCCACTATAAAAAGGTATCCTATACTCCAACTTACTCACACCTCTAAAGCCAACTTGTATCAACCAAGATCTACCCAAATAGATTCTAAAAATCCCTCAACTCATTTTATAATCCTCCACTTGGGAAGAAATTCATCCAAGTAAGCCTTTTGGTATAAACCAAAAGGAGTTACCCGATTAATAGGTAACATCTTTGCTCAAGTTCTTTAGTTTTATTTCTGTTATCCACTTTCTCAAATTTCATTATTCATTGTTTATATAAAAACACCAGTATCATAAATATTTTGATACGTTTTTATGCTAATTTTTGTACCTAAAATTACACACACTTCCATCTAATGAGTAACAAACATACTATTTATGTGTACGGAGAACTACCGCCTAACAAAATGATGATTGTTCATTTTTACTTTACCACCTATCATGGTTTCCATTATGATAGAAATTATATTTATATATGTTATATATTATATTTATTGTGTAATAATTTTTCATTAATTATTTTATAACACATACTCTTATACTTTCCATTTTGTGTAAATACGATAACATCGTTTGTGGAAGTGTGGACTACTGCCTCCTCAAAGAGATGTGATTCATTCATGAAATATATGCAATGTATAAAGGATGGTTTTAGTTTAAAATATATTACATAAAAAACATATATATGATATTAATGACATACTTAACTTTCTATAGATATAATATATAATTTTTTTATTACTTTTTCACACACAAAAAGTGAAAACGGGGATCATGGACGTGTGGACTATCACCTCCTCAATGTGATGTGATTCATTTTACATCATAATAATTATATATAATAAAATAACATGTAATTTATGATATAATTATAATTATAGGAATATATAATATTACTTACCTCCTTCCCATAATGATCATTGAAAATTTGGAACATTATTCATGCGTACGTACGACCTAGTGTCTCTATAATTGTAATGATGGTTCATTTTTCATTAATATATTTAACAATTGATTTAAATAGTATAATTGATGTATAAATATGATAATTATGTCATTATTATTATTCTTTATATGTTATATAATTACCCATTTGTCCATAGTTGACCTACCAAATTTGTTTTTGACACATAAACCGAATTTGGTCAAATCACCCGACGTAAAGTTATTATTTAAGTAGTTGTATACAACATGTTAATTAGTAAAATAAAATTAATTATAAACATTAGAAAGGTTATAAATAAATTAAATAATTAACATAAGTTAATTATTTATGAATATCAAGACACATGAGACAAGTTGGACTCAAGGTAAGGTATTTTCACCGCAATTTACATTCTATTGAGGCTTAATTGTTGTTATGCAGCTAGTTTCATTTATATGGTGTATATACTATCTTTTACATGTTTATTCTGAATCTTATTATTATTATGAAATTATAAGTTTCATTTAATTTTATTCCTCTAAGGGGATTATGGTTTTAAATGCTTCAAAGTGGTATGGGACACTTTGGGATGTTTAATGATCATTTTCCTCAAGAATGTTTTAATGGTATTTCAATGGTATTTACTTTCATTACCTATCCTCCACTGGGAAGATTTTTGATAAATATGTATCATTTTTTCAATAAGTATAGTTTATAAGGTATATTATTTATTTTATATGAAGAATTATTTGGATAGGTGAGACACAAGTTAGGGACCATTTAAGGTAAGCCCAGCAGGTTGGGTACTGGTTAATGAAATCCCCTCGATGCATAAGTAGTCTCATGGGATGAAATTAGGTTGTAAAAACCCTTCCTGTTTGTAATGAGTATGTTATAAAATATCTTGTGAGAGTTCTTGACAATATATTTAAGGTTGGACAAACCAAATTGGTTTGTAACCAATAGTTTTTAAACCATCTTGTGAAAGGTCTTGACGGTAATAGTTCCATGTACCTAGGAAACATGGAATCCAATAATTAAGAATTTACTTTATTGAGTACTCATATATTATTATTATACATGATATTTTACATCGAAATGTCTATGGATGCATTATATTCTCAGTTTTATTATATAAGTGGCATGTGTTTCAGTTTCTTACCTTTCCATATTGATATTTCCTTATCTAGTTATTTTAATGGCATGTGTTATCAGTTATTTACCTTTACATGTTGGTTTATTTATATTAATTCATTATTTATTCTAATTTACTTAACCTTAATGAAAATTTGAGCTCACCCTTATTATGTTTTATTTCCCCAGGTTATGAAGAATAAATCTTGGAATAATTGTTCAAGGATGCAATTTATTTCATTTTATTATGTATCATATTTGTATTTTATATTTCCTAATGTATTATGGGAATAATGTATGTAATATGGATTTCCAAGACTTCTAAACTAATTGTTCCTTCAGGATTTGATTCCTTATAATCATGCCAATGTAATAAAATAATACACCACTTTTGGGATTTTGGGGTCGGGGCATTACATATTTAAAGGGATCCATGAATTCTATTAATGAACATGACATTTTTAGTATATAATAAAATAGTTTTTTCTAATTTTACTTTTTTTCTTTATTATTTTAAATTAAAAATATTTAATAGTATAAAATTTGACAATAATTATATTTTATGGGATTAATATTTCATTAAATTATATAAAAATCATAAAAAAAACATAAATAATCCCAAAGGGTGTAATATATGGTCTACAATGTCATAACCTATGAATTTATAGTCCATTTGGAAGTTTTTTTCTATAATAGTCTTATTATATTTTTATGTATTGAGAAATTCCAAGAGTTTCCCTCTCTTCTCTTATAAAAGGTCACCTATTCCTCTAAGTCCTTCAAACATAAAAACCATTTTGGTTTGTCCAATCCCTACCAAAATTACTTCCTAGAATACCTCCTCTCATTCTAGAGGTTGTATTTTAGGAAGGACACCAACCTTAGTGGTCTTAAGGTGTTAATCAAAGGTGGTTGTCTGAAGAACAAGAAGATAAAGAACATATGTAATAAGTCGGACTCAAGGTAAGGGACTTTATTTTAAAAATAATATTTTTAATTTTATTTTTAATTTTTTTAATTCAAAAAATAATGTTATTTTAATTATATGAAATGAGTTTATTTTCTATCTAACATGGTTCCTTAATGTTTTGTAGCTTCTTTTACAATTTTACATGGTTATTTTGAAAGAAAATGTTCTCCATTGAATGTGCATAGTTTTTCTAAAAATAAGTGATTTGAAAATGAAAATTTTATTTTCCTTAGGAATTTTTTTATGATGAAATATTTCATGATTTATGTTTATGATATGGTTATTGAGCATTATTTATGATGACAGGTGGTTCCGTGATAATCCAAGTATGGGTTGTAACATTATTAATTTCAATTTTGTATCACATTGTGTGTGATACCTTGTCAATTAACTCATCCAAAACAATTTTGTATTAATTTGAAAACATTTTTAGAGTTTTTATTTGATTCAAACTCAATCCACATTTATCCAACCACAATGTGTGACCCTACTGGCCTTGTAGCATTGAAGAAAAATATGAATCACTATATTCAAAAGTGTAAAAAAGGAACAACCTCTTGAAAAGCATCAAATCTACTCAATATTCAAAGGAATATGTCTTGATCTCAATAAAACACATGCATATTTATACCTATATCCACCAGCTTCATCACATTATATCATGAAATTTCTTACATTACCTTTGTCTAAGACATTATGTGACTATGGGAAATAGTGTATGTCAAACCCATATAGTCAACTCATATGATCTTGATTATCTAAGTTAAAATTTACCTAGTCAATGAATAAATCACATGTAATTCATATTTATGGATGATCACATCACATATCCCATATCCAAATAGATAATCACATCATATATACTACATAGGTGTGACTGCACACTCCCCAATCTATCTAAATCAAGGGACCAAATGTAAAAATTATCATATGATAGTAAATCCCATATTGGTTGATATAAAACTGATAACATGATAAAAAACATACCCAACCACCCCCTGAATAACTAAGTCACTTTTGACTTGTGTAAGATAGGTATAAAAGTATGAAGGTTCTCATGTTTTGTATCTCACCAACTATAGGTAATAAGAACCAAATATGATCAATTAACCCCTAGTATACCAAATATATAGTGTATGAATCTCCATATGGTATACTTTATGGTCCATCCTATGCAAAAAAAGTGTAGCGACTCGGGTTTTGGCCATATCATACTTTGGAATATTATTATGAATAATTCCAGAGCTAGGCGTGAAGATGGCGTGCGATTCCGAGGCCCGGTGTGCCCGAAATAAATTTTATAAAAATATTAAGTATTTTTCATACTATGCACGTGGTAGGAATATTTTATCTCCTAAAAGGTAGCTCAGAATGGGAATCTGAGGGCATGGTTGCATCCGGAGCATGTAGTTTACCCTAAGCAGGGTATAAAATTTGTGGGTGCGAGTCTACTGTGAGAAAAACCACTAGGGGTGTTTTCATAAATAAATGGAAAAGTTTATTTATGGGAGTCAGCTCGAATAACTCTTAAACGGAGTATCATATACCAATTTTGAGTGCGTAGTTGCGTTCAAAATTCCGTGTTTACCCTAAGAGCACCCTAATCTTTGTCCGCACTGGGCGCGGGGTCGGAGGCTAGTCGGACCGGGGTGTTAAGCTAATATTTTTTTTAATTAAATTAAAAAATATATTAATCACCCCCTCCCCCACCTGTTTTCTATGCATGAAGTAGGATCATATCCTCCTATTTATCTTCAAGTGACGAACAGCCATAATCGAAGAAATAAGGTACCGTCAGAATCACATTCTGACGGCAGACGCTCCAGGATCGTGCTACGGAAGCTTTGGAGAACAGATCAAAGCCAAAGCATCGGCATTTCACCCATGAGTTAGGAAGTTTGAGTTTTAAAATCCCAGACCACATTTATGTGTTGTTTTTCTTCAAATCATCATAAGGTTTCTTTATAGTTCGGGTCCCGAGGTTTCCGAAACATGTTTCAGATCTGATTTTGGAGCACCGGGGTGCTCCCGGGGGTTCACGGAAGTTTTCCGATGGAAAACCCATATTCCAGCGATGGACATTGAAGAATCCGAAGAGGGCGCCAGTGGTGCGGTGGAATTCGGTAGGCAGCGCGGCGGTCCGGTCAGTTTTCTGGCGAGCCAGTGGTGGTCCGGCCAGAATATTATGGGAGCTCTTTAAACCCCCATAAAATGAATATCGGGAGTCCAAATCGCAAGACATTTGCAGAGACACGTTCCTTGCATTGAGGTAGACCTTTTGGGTTTACTTTGGGAATTTTATGAGTTGCGTTCATGGACCGGGGCTACGAAACGTTGAAATAATAATAATATTTTATTATTATTCAGCTTCGACCCACCATAACTCTTGTACAGAGTGTCCAAATGACGTGTCATCAGTGGGGTTGAGACCCTGATGATACAACGGAATTTTTGAGATATTTTCTTGGTGTTGGGACCAAGAACAGGGTGTGGACCCCCCGAGGCTGGGTTCTGGCGTTTACGGAGGAACGTGACTTTTTCACCAGGTGTCTGTTTTAGACGATCGAGTAGTCGATCCCGTGTGTTTTTCCAAGGGAATAATCATGGTGTGATCTGCTTGAAGAGTTTTGGGATTGCAGTGTGGGCCCCACATGGGCTAGCCATGGTGAATAATTCCCTTTTCACCGGTTGTCCATTTCGGGTGAGTAAACAACCTATCCTGCATGTTTTTCTGCATGGATCGCGATGGTGGCCTCGGTATCGGCCTTGGAGGTGCATGGTGTCGCATTGTGGCGGGTCACTCGGGTTAGCGACGTTTGGACCAGCAGTGATTGAGGGTACTCCCTTTGTTCATTCCTACGAGGGTTCGTGTGGCATCATAACCTTATTTTAGGTTTGTGATCCTCTATATGGGATGTTTAATCTGTTAGAGTTGTGGCATCCCTCCGGTGGGCCCGGAGTGGGATCCTCTAGCATCGTTTCCCTATATTGGGTTCTTGGTATCACTGTGACCGCTTATCCACGAACGGTGATCCCCTATTTAGCAGGTTAACTTCATAGGGTTTGTGGCATCATCAAGAATATGATCCCCTACATAGTGGGCCGTGCTCAGTAGGGTTGTGGCATCGTCAGGTATACGATCCCCTACTCAGCATGAGGATTATAGTAGGGTTGAGGTATCATTGGTTATATGACCCCTACTCAATGCGTGGTGTCGGTAGGGTTGTGACATCGTCAGTTCGATCCCCTACAGTGCGAGATATACCGGATAGGGTTACGGTATCATCATGATTGTCGTGAAACGGGTGATGATCCTCTATCTGAGTGATGTGTTTCTGTCGAGTTCCAGATCGGGTTGTGGTATCCCTCGGTGGATCCTGGGAGTGATCCCCTATCTATGAGCTCTACGAATGACAAATCGGGTTGTGGTATCCCCCAACGGACCTTGGGAGTGATCCCCTATCTGTGAGATATTTATATACCAGTGTGGGTTCAGGCATCCCCTAGCAGACCATAGGAGTGATCCCCTATCCGAGGAGTTTGTTGTTCTTGTTGTTTCAGGGTGGTTTTATCAGTGATGATATCTTTCAAGCGTGATCTCTCAGGTGAGCATTGGAGATGTTTGTGTGGGACTCGATGGAGTGTATCTCTCGAACGAGTGTCATCTGGGATGACCGTGATCATGGAGTGTGCTCTCCTGGTTGTGAACTGTTGCTAGTGATGAGGTTGGTACCTCATGTGGCTTGGGGTGTGAGCTGAGTATATTTGGATGTTCAAGGTTTATGTATGTGCATACTCATGGATTGAGATGACTAGTTGTGTTTAGCCGAGGATGGTCACGATATGGAGTTTCTCTCTCGTTTGGGTTCCCTCTGGCTGGGATGACCAGACTGTTACCTTTCATTTTCTCTTTTGTTCTGGGTTTTTGGGGTGCCTACTGAGTATTTTTATACTCACCACTGCACGGGATTTTACTTCATGTGTTTGTGTCTTGTGCAGACTACAGGCCTTTCGACAAAGTCCCAGGAAGACCTGGAGCAGGAGGAGTTTAGTGAGCGGGTCTGACTATGGAGTATTACCGGAGCTGTGCCGAGGAGCTTACTGACAGGTCCTTTGGACAGAAATCTTCTCCTCCTGAGCCAGTTGGACACTTTTGCAGTTTTCTTTTGGTGGGCCCTGTTTTGACCTTTCGTACTTTTGTTGTACTATGGTTTGGGATAGATGTATGCATGTATTTTATTTCCAATTTTTATACATATCTTTGCACTATTTCATGGAGGTGTATGTGGGTGTGTGTGTACAGGTACCTTAGTCTAATGCCTCCCATGTGTGTGATATCCTACTTGGCGCTGGACACCATCCCATGACCTATTGGAGGCAGGCTTGGGGAGTCACGACTCGAGCCCCATTGGGTTGGGTCATGACAAAAAGAAACATATTTTTCTTTATATTTTTGCCTCATGGGTATAGTTCATATCTCTATATGAGAATCTTACTCACGCTAACATTAACATTTTATCATAATCTATTGAACTGTATAAAGAATGTTAGTTAGGGATAACTCATAGTCATACTTTGAGAGGTCAATTATTAGTATACTTAATGAAATTTATATCAATATATACATTAATGCAGCTAATGTAAAATAATGATAAAGTACTGATTTATTTTTATATGATACATTATATATTCTTAAACTTTTAAAAAAATATTTAACAAACCCAACATAAGTGTTTTATATCATATCATATAAGATAAACTACTTGATCTAACTTATTTATGTTGTACTTTCAAGGGTTTTTTTAAATCATTACATATTTATGTTATGCCTACCATATCACTATGTTATCATTTGATAAAACACTCCAACTAAAATTTTTATTGAGTGTCATTTATATAGAAATAAAGTTTGAATAATGGTGAGATTTATGAATCATATTCCTGAAATTCAACTACTTGAATACATTCAAACTCCATAACTTTACAACATAAAATGTTATGATACTAACTCCTATAGTTTATAAGAATGCGCTACCATAGTGTGACAAATTTACAAATTTATAAACCTACAATTATTGTAGTAGTGGTAGTAGGGTTGATCACATGGGAAAAATGTGTGTAGAAACCAGTACTATCCACTTTAAAGAATGTTTAGGAAAATGTGTGAATAAAAAAATAAAAATTCAAAAAAAAATTTAAACAACAATTTAAATGAAGTAAAAATAATCTTATAGAGGATGGTGGGGATGGAAGTATCATAGTTAAGACTTCTACTCAGGTACTTGCGATAATAATTATTTTATTTACACATATGAATAGTTATTTATCTAATTATCATTGATTTCATATTTAATTATAATAACATTAAGTCTCATTCTCTAGTGTTAAACAATAATATAATTTTTCTCATAAATTATTCATTATCTCTCTGTTATGAATAAATTGTGAGACATTTTAGTATCAAATTGCATAGTGAAATACCACGACCCATTTCTCACAAAGTGTCAATAAATATTTTTTTTACAATTTCCCACATGAGATTACTTTTTAGGTATCACTCAGAAAAGTTTAATGAGAAACCACACAAAATATTAAATTGGTAATTAATATATTTATTTATTCCGAATTCACCTGTGTGTGACTTACGATTATCTCATGCATGCACTCTAATTCTGAATAAATAAATTCTCTAATATTCTCTCATCCCTAATTACTTTTTTGGTATAACATGAATGGGATCCAAATAATGTGTGAAAATTTTGTGTGGAATTTTTTCAAACATAGATATATTTAAAATAAATGATGATCCAATTAAATAAATTCAATCAATAATCAAACATGAAAAATAAATAAATTAGTATACAAAAATTATTAAATAATAAAAACTCTTACATGATGTAACCAGTTATCCAGAATTTCACAAATATGACACATAAAATAATAAAAATAGATCATCATGTTTATAATGATATGAGAATCATCACAAGCCAATACTAACGATCTCTAAATGAAAATCATTGCTACATCGATCACTAAAATGAAATTACAAACCACTATTCACATTTTCAACGTAGACCAACCACCACAAAATGTGAACATGATATGAACCATAACACATATCATCACCAATGATTTTCAAAATTCACTATGCATTTGAACTACCATGAACATGAAAACCATTCATGTTCACCACTGCCTCTATTAGTTATTTTCAAACTTGTCTTCATAGTTCAAAGAAGATGTGAATGTATAATGGATTAGAGGGTGATACTCCTGTTGTGAGTGCGTGTGATTGTGAAGATGGACCTGATGGCTACTTAGTGGGAATAGATAGCATCTACTAGTCACATGGAGGAAAGGGGTGTGTTCTAGGATGGCTACGATGGTGGGAGAAGGGGACTGCTAGGGTGGCTATATGAAGGTAAGGTTTATCTAGGAATAAGGGTGATTCATCCTTGAGTGATGGCTGGTATGTATTGTTACACAACAGAGGAGGGAAAACACTCAAATAGGGAGAGGATGGGTGGTGTGATGAGGAGAAGGATATATGTAGTGTGGGGTGAAAAAGGTACGATGCTACTTGGGTTTTTTGCATGCCCCTAGTACTATACATATTCTCTTTAAAAACACATAAAATGGATTTAATAGGACTAAAAAATAATTGTTAATCACAGTGATAATAAAGGGGGTTCCCTTTATCAATGCTAAAAAACTGTTGATAAAGTCCTAGCTGGTTTTAATGTACTATTATTATAACAGAACACCCAGGAAAAACATGTAATTTCAAACAATGTTATATAAATTTAATGTGAAACTGGGAATACAAAAATTTCTACCCATGTTATATACAATAAAACACTGCTATATACATTTCAAATAATGTTTTATATAATTACATATACAATTATCCAACAAACATTTAAAAACAATAATGTTTCATCTTTTGATGCTCATGATCCCCTCTCAAAAATTTCCACTCGTGGTATCAATTTCCAAAAGAATAATCTCAACCCAAGAGAAATATTCCACCTATATAATAAAACAAATATAATGTTATTAATACTATAAATAAATAAATTAAACATTAATATGACAGAATACATTAATAAAATGTCGATATTTAATAAAAAGTCACATTTGGAGTTATACCAGTCACATTGTGCATCATATTGAGATAGGATTGATTCCTATAAATCAAAAATGAGTTATAGATCATTTTACTAAAATATAAAAACAATACGAATGTGTTTTCTTGGTTTTGAGTATGTCACTTGTTTTTTTACTAAAACTAATGTTAATTTTAAATAATGACACATTTGGAGTTATACTGAGTACACCATGCATCGTATTGAGGTTTGGATGATTTCAACCTGTCACAAACGACATATAGATCATTTTACTATACTATTAAAACAATCCAAATATGTTTTCTCTATTTTTAGTATGTCATTTGTGTTTTTTACTAAAATGTCATTTCAAACTTGAAACATGTATTATGAGTCATATTGATCACATCGTGTGTAAGTTTTATGTGAGAATACTTCATACATGTCACAAATTACTTATAAATCATTGTTCTAAATTATCAAGATAATAAGAGCGTGTTTTCTTGGTTTTTAATGAGTGACACGTTTTGAACTAAAATTTCAATTTTAAACTAATAACGAACACATTTAGTCATACCGATCACACTGTGACTCAAATTGAGGTGGAGTTGATTTATAAAGGTCAAAAATGACTCATAGATCATTTTCCTAAAGTATCAAAACAATATAAATGGGCTTTCTTTTTTTTTCTTCAGTATGTCACTTGTTGTTTTTTACTTAAATTAATGTCAATTTTAAATAAAAAGACACTTTGAGTGATACCATCCACACAATGCATCATATTGTGGTGTAGATGATCATTACACATTACAAATGACTTATAGATCGTTATCCTAAAATATAAAAACAATCTGTATGTTTTTTCTCAGTTTTCAGTATGCCACTTGTTGTTTTTAATTAAATTAATGTCAATTTTAAAATAAAAATAGACACTTTGAGTGATACTAGCCACTCCGTTCATTTTATTGAGGTGTGTCTAATTCCTACATGTTAAAAATGATGTATAGATTGTTTTCCTAAATTAAAAAAAATAATCCTAAATCATTTTATTGGTTTTCATTATGTTAGTTGTGTATTTTTACTAAAATCTCATTTCAAACTAGAAGTGAGCATTATGAGCCACATCGGTCACATCGTACATCGGTTTGACATGATACTGATTCGTACATTTCATAAATGACTTATTAATTGTTTTCCTAAATTATCAAGATAATCAGAGTGTGTTTTATTGTTTTTTAGTGAGTGACATGTTTTGAACTGAAATGTCAATTTTCAACTGATAACAGTCACTTTTAGTCATATTGATCACACCGTTCATTAGAATGAGTGGGTTTGATTCCTACAGGTCAATAATAACTCATGGATAATTTTCCTAAAGTATTAAAAAATAAATAAATGGATTTTTTTTTTCAGTTTTTAGTATGTCACTTGTTATTTTTACTTAAATTAATGTCAACTTTAAATAAAAAGACACACTTTTAGTGATACTGGTTACACCATGTATCTTATTAAAGTTATTATAATTCCTACATGTCAAAAATGACTTATATATTGTTTTACTAAAATATCAAAACAATATGAATGCATTTTCTCAGTTTTCATCATGTCACTTGTTGTTCTTACTTAAATTAATGTCAATTTTAAATAAAAAGAGACAGTTTGAGTGATAATAGAGACATTGTGTGTCATATTTAAGTGAGGATAATTCCAAAACATCAAAAATAACTTATAGATCATTTTAATAAATTTTAAAAACAATCCTAATGTGTTTTCTCAGTTATCTGTATGTCAGTTTTGTTTTTTTTACTAAAATGTGATTTCAAACTGGAAACACGCATTATGAGTCATATAGGTCGCATTGTGTGTCGTTTTTATGTGGGAATAATTTATAAACATAAAAAATTACTTATGAATCATTTTCCAAAATTATAAAAATTATCAGAGTGTATTTTTATGATTTTTAGTGAGTGACATGTTTTGAACTAAAATGTCAATTTTGAACTGATAATAGACACTTTAAGTCATACCGGTCACACCGTGCATTGGATTGAGGTTTGGTTAATTATTACAGGTCAAAAATGACTGATGGATCATTTTACTAAAGTATCAAAATAATATAAATACATTTTATCAGTTTTCAGTATATCACTTGTTCTTTTTACATAAATTAATGTCAATTTTAAATAAAAAGAGACAATTTGAGTTATACGAATCACACTTTGCATCCTATTGAGGTGGGGTTGATTCCTAAAGGTTATAAATGACTCATAGATCGTTTTTATAAAGTATTAAAACAATACGAATGTGTTTTCTTGGTTTTCAACATGCTGGTTGTGTTTTTTACTAAAATGTCATTTCAAACTAGAAATACTTATTTTTAGTCATACCAGTCACACCGTGCATCAGATTGAGATTTGGTTGGTTCATACATGTTAAAAATGACTTATGGATCATTTTCCTAAAGTATCAAAACAATAAGAATGTGATTTATCAATTTTTAGTATCTCCCTTGTTCTTTTTACTAAATTTAATATCAATTTAATATAAAAATACACACTTAAAGTCATATCGGCCACACTGTGAATCAAATTTGGGTTTGGTTGATTCCTACAGATCAAAAATGACTTATGTATTGTTTTCATAAAGTATCAAAACAATCCAAATTCATTTTCTTAGTTTTTATTATGTCACCTATTCTTTTTACTAAAATTATTGTTGATTTTAAATAAAAAGAGACACTTTGAGTGATACCAGACACTTGTTCTTTTTTGCTCAGTTTTGAGTAGGTCAGTTTCTATGATACCAACAATATTGACCTAGGAATTTCATACACATATATCACATATTATTATATTAATACTCCTTACATAACATAATGATCCATGCTAGAATAGTTTAGGTCTAGTTCTTTTGGAAACATGGAAACATAAAGAACTAGATCATAAGAGTCTCTCATTAAGTTATTATTTACTATAAACCTTCTTATACATATCATTTATAAAACCATTCTTAATAACCTAAGGATATGAAACATAATAAAGGGTGATCATAGATGCTCAATAAGTGTAAACAAGGGAGATACAATTGATCATATATGGATAACATGAGCATAAAGATGTTATAAGGTGATATTAACATTAGAAATCCATACCTTGCATATCGTAGATTATAATCATGAGTCATGGATCAAAGCATGGTAGTTGCATCCTTACGATTCACTTCACATTTCATGCAACACGGGGTTTCCTCTTCCACCCTAAGGAAACATGTTTTCTATTTTCTGGCTTTTTATAGATAGTTAAAAGTAAAATATTAATTTTCAAAAGATATGTATAAAAAATAAATAAGTATTAAATAAAAATGATAGGGAAATTAACTTTCAAATATCAAAAAAATGATGTTAAAATTAATTAATTACATAAAAACACACACTTTGAGTCATATAAGCCATATCGTGCATTACCATGCTTTCCATTTGCTTTCTTTGTTGAAATGGAAATAGTGTATTGTCAACATTTATCAATCTCCTTCATGTTACCTACAATAAATTTGAAGGAAAGTGATAAATGATGACAATTAAGGGGAGATAAGGTTTTGATGGAGAATAATTCTGTGGAATACATTATTTGAATGAGTAATCAAAAATTTAATTTAGATTTTTTAATGAATTAGAAAACAAATAATATTATGAGGAAAAATATATTATATTAAAAATAACATTACCTTATCATTGAATTCTAAGTTTTAGCCTCTAATTCCAATCTCTCATGAGCATGATCAGTTTCTAACAAACCACCCCGACTCGAATAAAGAAATACACCAATATAAGAAAAAAAATTATGTGAGTAATACTAAAAAAAGTAAATTAAACATAAATATGAAAAAATCCATTAATTATATGGAAGTCAAATATTCATGCTATTTGTGTACATTCTTCCATCAGATATACTTCACATTCGTTTCTGAGCACATCTATATCATTTGTGAATATGAGTCTTTTCGACTGTCATTGTAGTACTGGAAAAATATAAATACGCAAAGTAATAATAATTATTTTAAAAGAAATAGTACTTATCTTCGAAAATAATGCTTCATGGATTCTAGTTTATTCATGGAATATGATCTATCTCATAAATTTACAAACATAATAATTAAAATATTTTCCATTAGTTTGTTTTGAACACTGCAGAAACATTGAGAAAAATATGTACTTTTTTTATATGTATTTGGATAGTAAAATATTATTATATATACCCTGATAATTTTATCGTTGTAGAACTTGTCTTGATCCTTGTGCTTATCCCCTATCCTCATTCCTTGTTTTTTACGATATTGATGCACCACCCTATCATAACAAAATCCTCATTAAATGATAATATAAATTATATTACTTGATGTTTAGTTCTAAAATGTTGGATGTAGTGTATTTCAAATTGAAAAATTTCATCATGTGTGGATGGTTTGTGGGATATCCATGGAATTAATCCAGGAAATAAATATTTGGACTATCCAAATTTACCAAAATGAGAATCCAATACTACCTCAAAACACAAAAAGGAATAAGTAATGAAAGAAATGAAAATATATTTAATATAACTAAATTATAAATTTTTACCCCTACACCATTTGTATTAAATAGAGTCTATCATCCAAAATTTTACTTTCAAAATATTTGATTAGACCTTCCACTATTTAAACCTTTTATTGGAATCTATTTTTGGTTTTTCAGTAGAGGTGATGTGGGGAATAACGATTCCAAAAAAAAATCATGGGAAAATCCCTTCAATTTTCTTTATATATACGCCTGCCAAAAATATGAAATGTATTTAGTCATAATTAATACAGAATATCAGCTTTTGGAACATAAAATCATGAAAACATACCTCATGTATACATTTACAACTAAGCTTCTTTTCCAATCATAGTTGAGGATTTCACTTGAAATCTCAACACCAATGAAGTCTTGATCTTTCTCTCCATACATATTTTCTTCAAAAATAAACAATGTGATTATGACCATATTTTAACTTTGTATCCACATGAACCTTCAATGATGGTAAATTCAGATATAGAATAGGTGGGGTAATTGTTTTTTGGTAGATATTTTTGTTTGGTTAGTTGATCCTTTAGATGGTTTTGAGTCAGTCTTTCGTTTCATGTCCTTCCCTTTGTTTATCTGTAATAACATTCATCGACTCATACCTTTTTTCATTAATTGTTAAAAATTTATCTTGATAAATAAATTTTAAATGAGTACCTCCTTATCTACATGTTTTTATACAAGATGTTACGGCCACACAATGAATGGTCCAATATCTTTTTTGACCATATGAATATCTTCCTCATGAATTGGAATAGGTAGCTCAACACTCGTATCATGGACTATGCTAATCAACACTCGCACATGACCTGTTGGAAGTGGTATACTATGTGGCATGTCATTTTGGATATTGAACACCATATCCTTCACTACAAGGTGATGGGTGGGTGTTGATAGATATTAATCATAATCATTATCACCCTGTAGAATATTAGTACATGAAAGGTATCGTTTTTTATCTAATTCAGATTTCACAGAAACATTTATTATAATATTGATTACCTCATCTAAGACATCTCTTTGTAGGGAATGCCTCACCTCATAGCTGGTGGGGGTGGGGTGGGATCTCCATGTGGTGGCTATTCTTAAGTTGATTATTCTCTTTGCCTCTCCCCCATAAATGTTTTCATAATCTCTCTCTGCCATTGGAATTATTCTTCAAGGGTATAAATTCTTTATATCCTTTTTTTTATAAATTCACTTTGATCCTCCTCTTCTTTTTTTCTCAAAATATGTTCAGGGTGTCACCCCAAAACCCATACCTATGACACAACCATACTGTTCTAGCCACTTCAAGGCCATTGATAGTATATGTTCATCTGGTACAGGTGTTTCTAATTCCTGTGACTATGTTGGATAGAAAATATAGAAAAATAAGTTATCATTGTTAGGTAATAGTTATTTAAAGAAAAAAATTATTATTTAAAACTTACACGTGTTTCCTGCATTTTTTGTGTTTTTTCTTCTATTAGTATATTGTCTTTATTTACATGTGCCTCCTTCCATAGAACATGGCGTGAGATGTAAGTGGATTTGGATTTCGAGTCATCAATTTTCATATAAATAGTGTAACATAATTATTGTATTGTTTCATGTCACATAAAAGTATTATGGTAGATTTAAAATATGGACCAATTTTTTTTCAAGTGAAGTGTACCCCATCCTTACTTAATGGTAGGGTTATTCTAGTTTTTTTACTCGTTCCTTATTTCAAACACTCTGTTTTTGTTACATAAATAAAAAAATTCAATCAAAGTGATGAATACACGTATCATCAAACAACGTATTACTATCCATAATGTACCTGAAAATACATATCAGTTTGATGGCCAGTAAATGATTCCCATGCTTCTTGGTTTATCAGGTGTGCATAGATAAGTGGTGGGTGTGGGTTTATTTTCTCTTCAGTATATTTAAGATAATTACTTGTTATAATTATGTAAAATCCCCTATGAATCCTTAAATAAAGAATTAATACATATTCTTTATGGGATTCATCTACTATAAATGAACTCTACAATGCATGATGAAGAGTAATTAAATTTTTCATTATTATTTTTTATTAAAATAAAGAAATGATATCATAATATAACCATAATATCTTCCCACATCAGTGTCTTAAGTCTAGGAACAACATGGTTCCACGAATCTACATCAATCAGTGCATGTTTTTGAGTGATGTTTTTAATGTTACTACTAAACATGGCCTTATTGGGGTCAACATGTTGGACCCATGCATTCCATATGACCTCATATTTTATTCCTTTTACTTTTTACTTAATGATTTTTTATAACACTATCAAACTATGGTGATCCTATTTTTTACATCATCGGTCCTTTGTCGCATACCGTTTCCCTAGAATCAACACCGTCAATATGTTCCTCTGGAGTAGTAGCATCATAATGTGTAGATGGTTATTTTACCTCTACACTGGGAGTAACAGAAGGTTGAGAAACCTATTGTTCCTTAGGAATGAGAGCACCATCATGTGCATATGGTCGTTCCTCTACACTGCGAGCTGCAGCAGGTTGATAGACCTATTGTTACTCAGTATTGGGAGCACCGACATGTGTGGAAGTCATTATCTATATAATTAGTTTTACATTTAATTTATAGTACATAAATGCAACATCAAATTGATAATAACATGACATAACACGATGTATATTACAAAAAAAACCTAATTATTGAAATCGCTTTTTTTAAGGATGAAGGGATTTGACCCCTCTATCTACTATCCCAATACCTTCATTGTGGTCTCCTATGACATAAAAAGTATGTCTACATTGGGACTACTATGAAATGATTGAGACATCCCAATGAAAGGGTTATCCTCAGTAGAATATTCATCTGACCTTTCAGTGGTTTTGGTCAATAACAAAAAAAATTGACCCCTTTGGGTTTGCAGGATCTAGAACACAAAATACTTGTACTTACTGTCATTCCATTATAAATGGTTTGTTTTTGTACCCTTTCTTACTAAAATAAACTTTCACGAATCCCAATTCATCTATTTTAATAGCAATCCTATTATCAACACAATAGCACTGAAAAATCAGTACTTGTAATGTTGTATAATCCAACTCCCATATTTTTTTGATGATGCAAAAGTATAACATATTCGTGAAAATTGGATTTCTATCCTTAGTACTAGAAACATGCATCGCTTCAGCCATAAGTGTAACTACACTCTTTTGTATGGTATTGTATTCTCATGCTCATTTATATAGAATGTGTAACCATTAATTACCTACCCATTATAAGATAATACATACACACTTGGTCCTACGACTATCCATCGAAGTCACTCTAAAATCAAATCTAGATTTTCATCTGACTTCTTAAAAATATAGTCCTAAAACCATCCTATAAGCTATTTATTATGTGTATTTGATATCCATATTTCATCCCATTATGGATTCAAATGCCTAATAATTTATTTGTGGGTTTCAAAATATAGAGAAACCTATAAACTATTATAAAAAAAATGTAAAGGTGGGCCTACTCCCGATATGTAATATTGATTATGACCACATCTCTTCTAGAAATTCCTTCAATCTCAAGTCATCCAGTGTGATGAGATTTTGGTAGACCAATGATTTCCACACTGTATAGGTATTCAATACATAATTCAATGACTTAACCAACAATACATCACTCTATAATACAACCCTCTGGCCGACTTTGATTTTTTACATACCCTTTTAAAATTTTCAGATACCGTTCAATGGGGTACATCCATCTATAGTGTACAAGACCACATAGTCAAATCTCTCTCACCAAGTGAACCATAAAATCAACTATCATATCAAAGAATATTTGCAGGAAGAAAATTTCCAATTCACATAATATGATGTCAATTTCTCTTTCCATATTCATTAATTTTGTCAGGTCTATAACTTTGTTTCATATATATTTGAAGAAGAAACAGAGTTTGGTCAATGTACGCTGACCATTCTTAGTAAAAATTCAATTTAAAGCTATAGTTATTAGATCTTGCATCAAAACATGGCATTCATGTTATTTAAAACCCTTTAACTTTAAATTTATCATTGAAAATATTTTCTTGGTATTAGATGAATAACCCTCTATAAACTTTATGGCATTCAAGAACTTGAAAAAATAATATCTCTCCTTCCTGTAAAGAGTGTAAGAAGTTGGAGGAAGAAAATTTTATTTTTCACCCTTCACTAGTGCCAAATCTTCTCATATTCCCATGTCAATCATGTCCAACCTAGCCTTAATTCTATAATTGGTTTTTCCGAGTGTATTTAGCAACATGCCGATGAAACTATCACATACATTTTTTTCAACATGCATAACATCATGAAAATTTCTAACGTACATACAATTCCAGTATTGTAATTCAAAACAAACTGATCTCTTTTTCAAACCAGTTTTTATAAAGTTTTTATAAAACATTTTACCAAAAGCACTTACCACTCTTTTAATTTCTCAAATAGTTTATCACCTGTTATTGGATATAGTGTTGTATATTCTTATGAACTTCCATTAAATGATTTCATCCAAGATAGGTACTTATTCCATAAGGGTATAAATCCTAGATGTCCTAGAAACACAGTTTTCTATGAATGTTTCAACCTAATTGACCATGTACCTTTTTCAAAAATGGGATACACTTGAGTTTCTTTAATAATATATCCTAAAAAATTTCCATAAGTAGGAAAGTAATTTATTATCTTGTAAAACATGACTCTCAATATGAAATCTTCATTTTTGTAAGCATCATACACCATAAAACTTGAATCCCACAATAATTTCAAATCCTAGATCAATGGAGCCAAATAAAAATCAATATTATTACCCAGTTGTTTTGGTCCTAATATAAGAATAGATAACATGATTTATTTTAATTTCATGCATAACCATGGTGGATAGTTATAATTTACCAACATAACTCACCATGTTCTTTGATTTCTTCTTTGAAAACCAAAAATATTCACTCCATCTGTAGATAATTCAAGATGAAGGTTTCTCAGAACATTTCCAAATTCAAGATAATCATGATCAATTATATTCCACCATCGAGTGTATACCAAGTGACATATTTTACCATCTTTAATTATTTTATCTTTGTTCCACATCAATTTCCCTACAGTCTCCTCACATCCATATAGGCACCTAAACCTTGGAATGATTGGAAATTACCATACAACTTTCATAGGACCTGATTCATATTTCTTGTATCAAGAAGATCCAAACTTTGGGCATTATATAAGTGATTTTTGGTCCTTGTGAAATAGTATACAATCATTTGGGCATGAATGTATTATTTCAGATATCATACCCATCGAGCATAGCATTCATTTAGTGTCGTATATTTAGCTAGAGGTATCATTATCATCTAGGAGAATTTTATTCAAGAGAGAAAGTAGTTTCGTAAAACTGGGGTCACTCCATTCATTATATAATTTCAAATTATATAGCTTCAGTATGGCTGAAAATGCTGTATATTTTCCGCAACCAGCATACAATGGCATCTATTCACAACTATTTAACTTCTCAAACAATTTTGGACAATAATTAAGTTCATATTAAACTATCCTTGTAATTTCCTTAATATAATCTTCATCATCATTCGCATCTATAATCACATCCTTAATACGGTCTTCTTTATTATCCATACTTTTAATCATATCATATGATTCATAAAGTGTATTTCTATCCTATCCACTAGCTACATTCTCTTTTTACCCATGTTTATTCCAACATTTACAAATCTGATCTATTTCATGGTAGATAAAGTGTTCTTCTAATTCCTCTGGATTAATTTTTCTTTAATAAAAATAGCATAAATACAGATAAAGTATTTGAGAAGTGTCATATTCATGATCTTTTTCAAACTTGGCGAACTCTTTCACTCAATCTTCATTCTCTTTTTTCATATGATTGGCATCCATCTATTATTTATTCATATCCATCCTATTTGATTCAATAATATTAATATTTAAAAAAATAAATATATAAAACTTTGATATAAAATTTAACCAAGGCTAACAAAATTTATAGACTTTAAGTCTATTTCAATATGTATCCTCAATATCCACTTTCCAAAACCCAGGTCCTTCATTTGAGATCTTCTAGATAAATCAATCTTCATCTCTTTCATCATTTCCTTCATTTGTCCAACTAAGATAAATTCATCCATGTAAAGAAGTAAAATGACAAAACTCCCATCATAATACACCTTCATATAGTAAAAATTATTTACATTACATTGCATGAACATTAATTCTACCATGAAAGCATTAAAATTATAGTTACAGTTTCTTGGTGCCTACTTAAGCACACAAAAAATCCATTTGAGACTGGAACTGAACCTTATATTCCATTTAGCATGAAACCTTCCAGTTGATCTATGTAGATATCTTCCTCTAAATCTCCTTGAAGGAATATAATCATGACATCCATTTTTTCTATAAAAAACCTTCAATGGAAACCAATCTGAGAACTATATAAATTATTATATGCTTTACAACATGAGAGAAAATATAACTAAAATCTAATCCATCTAATTATTGAAATACATTTACAACTAGAGACACATTTCACTATTTACTATCATCTACTTTCTCATTTAGATGATATATCACATTGTTCTATAGATCCCACTTTCCTTGTTCCAATTCTATTATCTACACTGTATCAAAGTCATAAAGGGGATTCAATTATTCATTCATTTTGTACTCATAGTACAATGAGGCCAATAGTTGGCCCATGTTTAATCATAAAAAATAGAAAATCCACCTGACTTACCCACACATTCCTAATTAGGGAACCTCCTATAGACTATGAAAACCATATAACTTGGGGAAACTAGCTAGTGTGTGAGCTAACTAGTGTAGTATAAATCTGGACCTATTTCATAATTCATAAGGTTTCCATGCAACCAAACATGTGGAAGTGAGAAACAATAAGTCAATGATCATCACATGAATAAATATAATATATTTATTAAATCAAATATCAACTCTAACACCCTCATAAGAAATATACCATTTTCAAATTTATGAATAAGCATCAAGCATTTCATATTAATAATCAATCACATCCCTTTGAGGGAAAAGGACTAAATAGACATATCAAACAAGGGGCCCCATAATTTAAACCATTCAGGTGATGTTGGATAAAAATTAGGTTTAGGAGTTTCAATGGGGTTAAACATTAATTCACCTTTTGCGGGAGTGAGGTCATTATGGATATGCTATGGGTTATATAAAGTTAGTGGCATGACCTTTCCATGGTGTTATTATCAATCAAATTGTCTTACCTATGTAATTTATTGGTTTTCCTAATTCTATAAAAATTTAAACTTACAAGATTATGGAAAAACTTCATTTTAGATGTCATTTTAAAACTATTTATAAAATCACATTTGAAATCCCTTTAAAAAACCAACCATTTACATAAATTCCTCTTTAAAATAACACACCCTTTTTAAAATAAACCAATCAATTCCAAGTACTCTTCCACACAACCATAATTCCTTTATCTTAAAGAATTCAAGGAAACTTCATGACCCAATAGTCTTAATCATTTAAAATGAATGACAACCCTATCTATTTTACAAATTTTCATTTAAAACTTCACACACCCCTTGTTAAAATGAAACCAGCCTTAAATATGCTTTCAAAACATTCACATCCCTTTATGAAATCCAATTGGTTGAGTTGAAAAATAGTTGGCATGAAACCTAATTCCATTCCAAGTTTTTGAATCATTTTAAAGCAATTGAAAACCAAAAAAGAGTATGTTGAACACATATAATTTTTTAAGAAACATTTCAAAACACTGGAATCATTTTAAAAGAGGAACTTAGTCATTTTCGCGAAGACTTAAATCATAAGAGAGGAACTTTATAAAAGATACATGAATAAAAAATAAAAAACATTTTATAAAATATAAATCTATAAGACAAAAAAAATATAGTTTTATGAAAAATAAACATATTTTATTTAGTAATATCAAATGACACATAAAATAGGTGGAATTCCTATTAGAGGGTCTTTCCTTGGGACCATTCTTTTTATAGATCACCAAGTACGAACTTCATGAGAAGATGTATCAATTTCATATGAGACTCCATCACCTGATAGTCGACCATCATCTATTTCATGTAAGTTATATGTATATAGACTATATGATATATTGATTTAAGAATATCTTTATGGAATATTTATGTTCTCATTATAGTGGGAAAATATTATAACCTATTAATGTGAATAATATTCCAAGGACATTAAAAAATTATTGTTAAACAGAATAATAATAACTATGTGATATAAATATATAAACATATTTTGGAATTACATATCAATGTATAGGTCATCAAGATGACATAGTGGAGTCATGGGTGCTTGAAGCACAATTATGTTGGGTATCAAAATTTATTTTGTAATTATACATTGATCGAGTGATCATGCATCATGTATTATAAGAAAAATATTTAGTTTTCTTCTTATTATATCATTTATTAAGAAATTAATGGTGATTATCTACAACAAATTCATGAAGGCTAATGTATTGGGTGATTCGAATGACTGTAGAATTTGTCTAAAATCATTCATAGGCTATGCGCTTGGTCCTAGAACATCCTAATCCCCATGTGGTTTCCCCTTAAACCCAGTAAAGTCTGTCATCAACCACATGGTAACCATGAAACACAACCATTCTTAGTTCAAAATTTATTGAAAACCCCTTGAATATCAAAGTTTCGTAAGGTTTATCTGAAACCATGCACACTAAACCATGCCCCCTTTCTAGAAAACATCAAAATTATTAAAACATAACCTGAAGACTCTAATCCTTATCCAAACACCCGATCTACCTCTTGATCCACATTCCTCATCTTAAAACAACAGTTAGAGGAATTAAAAATATCATATTTTCATTCCAAGTCTCAATTAAAAATTTGACACGTCCAATAAATTAAAATTCATTATCATAAATTTTTAGTTCCTATGAACACAGGTTCTTTCAACCTCCCCATCATAATACATGTCATCCCCATAAATTCTTGGGGGTCATACATACACATCATCAGACCTATGATGGTTACTAGTTATCAAAAATTCCTTGTTCCATTTAAAAATGTTAGAAACACATCTAAGGTACAATATCTAACTTAGGGAACTCAACCAATCAAAACCCAAACCAATGTTCATTATCAAAATTAAAATACTAAGATGTTTCCTTCCTGGGTCCATCTAAAAAAACATCGAATTTTGTTATTATCTGATCACCCATCATAGTTATGTTTCTCCCCACAATAAGACTCAACTTATAACTAATAACTTCCCATTATTAGAACCTCCTCTAGTTAAAAAGAATAAAAGAACATTGAACTCATGATCCTAGAATTCACCTAGCATGGTTTTCAACTAACCATGCCATAACATTCCTGAGAATTCCAATCACCATCAGAACCCATCCTCTTCATAAAAACCCTACTGAAGTGGTTTCATACCCACCATCCTTCCACGAACAAAGAACATACCATCGTATCCTTAAAAGCCAACTCAAACCCGAAACACACCTTTAATTCCAAAAATTACACACTGAACATAGCTTGAAACCTTCCACACCAACATTATGTGCTAACCCCTGTCAGACTATTCTTGGCTAACTCATCCCAAAAAATATCAACTCTGATTTTCAGTCCCTCACCATCTAACTTGATCATAATGTCCTCACACCTAGAGGCATTCCAAAACAAATAAAACATTCCCATTAGAGTCCATACCCAAACCCCATAAATATTCCACCATCATATCCTCTACTAACTAAAAACTGTAGTCGTATCCTACCACACTACTGACACACCTTCAACATAATCACCACAAACCTGAAGCTGACACTCAGCTTGATCATCCACCATAATTGATTTCCCATGGGAATTAACTATATAATTTAGACATGTACCTCAAAGTATAGTTCCAAGCACCTGTAACCCTTTTATAATAAGGGTTTCACCCCTACAACCAACATGTAACTCCCCACAATATGAGTTTCATCTCTATATACTCACTCAAAAAAATCTAAACACCATATCCAACAACCCATTAAATGCCAAAAACTATCTATATATTAGGTACGGGGATCCATCTATCGAATTATAATCCATTGATTCCATGAAATCAGTTGAATCAAAATCTATCTATATATTAGGAATTCATAATAATGTAGAAAAAATGGCATACCCATGGCGACCGTAGGGTTCGGTAGTGGCAGAGTTGGGGTAGGTAGTGGTGGCAACAACAACAGAGGTCACAGAGGGCTTCGCTGTGGATGTGGGTTTATGGTGGATGAGGGTTCATAGCAGAGGTGGGGTTTAGCGTGCAACAGAGGTGGGTTCATGGTGGAGGAGGGTCCACAGTGGAGGAGGGTCAGTGACGGAGGAGGTTATCAGTAGAAGAGGGTTCACGGTGGATGTGTGTTTGTGTCGGAGGAGGGGTCACGATGGAGGTGGGTTCGTGGTAGAGGAGGGTTCACGACGGAGAAGCGTTCATGGAGGAGGAGGGCTCATAGTGGAGGAGGGGTCAGTGGTGGCGACGATGGCGGAGGGTCAGGGTAGAGGAGGGGTCAGCGGCGCAGGGGTTGGTTTTTGTGATAACTTGAGGCTTGTGAAGGAAGGAGGGATTGTTATGGTTCATTTATAAAATCAAGTGAAGCTTTTATTAGTTCTAGTTAAAAAGCATTGATAAACATATGTTTTTTCATCTTTAAAATAGAAAGTGCTGATAAAACATGCATTTATCAACGCTAAAAAAGCACTGATAAATATATAATGTTAATAATTTGTTTATATTATTATATATATTTATAAAATTATATATATAATAAAGATATATTTATTTATTTATAACTATAGCTATAAATATATACATATTTATTTATATTTATATATATAATAAATATAATTATATAATTATATATATTTATAAATATTAAATATATATATATATATAATATAATTATATATATAGCATCTTCAAGCTACTCCAAATCATTAGAATCAGCAATAGAATCATCATGATCTAGATCTCTATCATCCAGAGCATGCTTTGAACCCAGAATAATATTGTGCTGTGAGGCCACCAGCACCTCCTCAAAACCATGAGTCGCACCCATGGGGAGATTGTGACCACACACCTACTCAGAAGAACCAAGCTCACCATGCACCTAATCAGAGTGTCAAGTCCCCCTAGAATAATTCCACCACTCCCCTACATGAAAACCTTACCATGATCCAAAGTACATGCACCATCAATATCCACATTGGATATTAGAGCATCCCTGAAGGAGATGGATTGTCCAATAGAGATTCGAAAATCTTTTTGTATCACTTATTGATCATCCTACAACTCCACATCATATTCCCAATTAGAAGGGTCACTACCTATCCCAACAAGATTTTGTGTATCTATAATCCCCTTGCCAAGCCACAAGTTGTCTTTTTCAAAATCCCACACATCACCATTGGACAGAGTACCAGAAATATTAGGGGTATTTAACAAGGCTTCCCCCTTCAAACCATCTTTCCTTCGGTAGTGGTCATCAAGGTTCTCCTTCATTGCACACTTCTTACTGGAATCTTTCCTCCTACAAGAATCTGGCGAGTGACAAACAACCAAACACAAATCAGAAAACAACAATTTCTTTTCATAATAAACATCAATGAAACTATCATCTATAATAGTGGAGAGAAAAACATTCTCAATCATAGTGGAGTGAAGGTCAATTTCCATAAATAACTTGGAAATGTGTCCAAAGAGTGCCTGCTTCATCTCCTTATCAAGTTGAATAGGAGTCCCACTTTCCCTAGAAATATCATGAAGAATAGTCAGGTACGAGAGAATCCAGTTGAACCCAGGAAGATGGATCCAAACCTGCGTAAACACAATACTCACCTAAGACACATTGAAATCCATCAACCACTCATGAAAATTCATCCAACCAAGATTTAAAATAAAATAACCAATGCTCAACACATGATTCATCTCCTCATCAGAAGAGAAAATGTAGTGAAAAAAACCCCTGCCAAGGGAAACAATCCTCCAACCAGAGAGTCCACATAAAAAATAAATCGGATGGATCAAATCAACAAACTTTCATGGATTTTCACCCTTAGGAAAAACAAGTCATGTGTTAGTTATGTTTTACCCATTTCAATCCTCTCACCAAAAGAAGATGAATTCGCCTCAACATGCGCCATTGAACCCTTTTAAAGAATTTTCCCAGAACATGAGTCCTTTAATACTGCAATGTTTGATCTTACCCCAAAATCTGCAACAAATCTACACAAACCAAATGGAGCCATAGATTGACGCACATCCATAGTAGATCCAAGCAAGTCTGATCTATTTGGTAAAGCCGAAGTAAGATGTCGAGCCACTGTGTCACACCCCGACCATTAAATTTATTTTATTTTATTATTACATGGCTTTGGTTAACCTCATCAAGGTTCAGGTTGAACATGAGACTAAAATTTTTGTTGTTTAATAATTTTATTGGGTTTCAGACCCATGCGCGGTCACCGCACGGTTGGCAGTAGTTGCATAGTCGGCTTAGGTGTCGTGCAATTGCCTAATGTTTAAAAAAAATAAAATTTTATGTAAATAAAACTATTGAAATATTTAAATTAATTCTATTATTTAAATAGGAATGAGTAAAATTAATATTAATATTAATATTAATATTAATATTATTTTCATTATTATTTTTATTGTCATTATTCTTATTATTTTTATTATTATTATCATTATTACTATTATTATTTTCATTATTATTTTTATTGTCATTATTCTTATTATTAATATTAATATTATTGTCATTTTTTATTTTTACTTTCATTATTATTATTATTATTATTGTATTATTATTATTATTATTATTTATTATTATTATTATTATTATAATTTTTATCTTTATTATTATTATTATTATTAGTGTATTATTATTATTATAATATATATAAAAAAGGAACCCTAGGGGGGGCGTCTCCACCCCTCTTATCCTTTCAGGCATGAGCAGTGCCTCACCCTCTTATAGGTGTGCCATAGAGGCACCCCGCCTCAGCCCTCACCCCACCTCTTCGCTCCTTCGGCCTTGCCCTCCTGCATCACTAGCCTGCCGACAACCCCTCCCTCGGTTCTCCTCCTCCTTTTACCATCCTCATCACACCAACCAACCCCCTCACCGCCCCTTTGCACCAGCCATATCCCCAGCTCCCGACTGCTCTGGACTCGTCCCTCCTCACTCACCGCACTCTCAGCCCGCAACGCACCCGACCGCCAACCGGCTTCCCTCACCCATTCCTCTCTTTTATTTCAGCTAGTCGAACCTCCCCGACTCTTCCCTTTCTGGCACCCTCCAGCTCGTCGACACAATTTCTCTAGTCTAGTGACCTCACCTCTGGTATATCACTTTTCATATTTGGTGATTTTATAAAAGTTGGCTAAACCCTAATGGAACGAATTGCAATATGTGCAGTTTTTTCATTGTTCTAGGTGTGTGATTGGTCTTCAATGGGTTGTTATTACTTCTGTTGAAGCGGTGTCGTGGTTGCACCCCATTGAGGTAGACGAATCCACATTTTCCTTTCCAATTAATCTCATTTAATTCTTGAGTGTTTTAATTAAATATTTGAATTGATTCACACATTCACATTATATATGGTTAATCTTCTATAGTATTTCCAATTTAATTGGGTTTTCTAAAGATAGTTTTGAATTATTATTTGGGGTTATGTTTTTATGTGTTTGTGGGAATTGTGTTCTTTAGATGTCAAAAGTTGTGTTGGTAATGTTTTAAACATGACACGCACCTTTGTGATACTCCTCAATAGTTTATCATGGTGTTTTCTATTTTGTGAAATTTGTTTGATCTATTTATGGAATTGTTTTTAAATTGTTTGACTTGCCTATAAAATTGCTAGTAAACTGTTTCGGTTGCTTATAAACTTGTTTATGTATTGTTTGGCATGCTTATAGAAATTGTTTAGAAACTGGTTAGCTTTTTTATAAAAGTGTTTGTAAAATGGTTGGGTTGTTTATATAATTGTTTATAAATTGTTTGGTCTGTTTGTATAATTGTTGATAAATTGTTTGGTATGTTTTACTAGTTTCTTGTTTTTTAAAAATAGGGAAATTTGGAATATTCTTGACAAATGTATTTTGGTTTGGTGGGTTTGGTTTGACAACGTTGTAACATGGAAATTGTGTTAAAAAATGATTTAAAAATGGGTTTTATGGATTTAAGGGGATTGATTTGTGTTCTCCTAATGATGTGAATACTTGGTCTTGATTTCAAAGGAATTTGAGTCCTTGTGGAAATTATTTTGAAATGTCATCTTGGTTTTTGTTGAGGAATTGGATGTTGTCACATCCATGCGTGCACTAGGTGCACACATCGATGTGCCCTAAAATGAAGATGGCACCTTCAAAATATTGTTTTCTTGAAACTTTGGTTTTATAAATAGATTTTGTTTCCTAAATAAGGTTTGTTCCTTTTGTGGATTTGTCACGAACCAAACCAGGATAAACCTGAACCAGTCACCTGAGTCGGCCCGCGTCATGGCCCAAAGGGCGTTCCTGATACCCACAGGCTGGAAAATAGTGTTGGGTATCAAAATAAACCAGTTGGGAATGATTTGGCCCAAAATAAAAGAAAGATAAGTAAGCATAAGCTGAAAAAATATATAAATATAAGGAAACAAACTGAACAAAAGGAAAGCGAAAAAATAAATGAAATAGCAATGAGACATACCTCAAGTGACCTCGTGGGTCACCACAGAACATAAACTACACTCGCTCCAAGAGAGATCCAAAACTAGACAAAACTGAAACTGAAAAGTAAAGTAGGCGTGAGCTCCGAGATGCTTAGTAGGAAACCCAATGAATAACAACAACTTATGCACTTACCTTTTATATGAAATCCAGAACATACTAGTTTGAAAATATGACATAATAAAATAATTTTTTTTCATTCCTTTCAAATTCAATTAACAAGTTTTCATTTTCAACTAAAGCATTTATCTCCCACTACATTTTCAAAATTGGTTCCAATCATGCATTAACATTTCAAAATGAAAAGAAACCAATTTATATTTAAATATGGTTTTCAAAAATAAGACAACAAGTATGAAACAACTGAAATGAAAATTACATCACAAGCATCATGTCTCAAAGAAGCACCATGGATAATCCCTATAGTCGCCTAGCACAAGTGGGACCCTATAGACCTTGTACCTTGCTGAAACGTGGCTTAGAAACCACAACCCTTAGAAAACATGGCTAAAAAGCCACAACCATCAGTAATCGTGGCATGGAAACCATGACCCTTAGTAATTCATATGTTTAGTTAGTATTGTTGCATCAATCATACTAGATGAAACTTGGATGAACCCCTGTCATGCCATCTAGCGTACAAGTCCTGGTCCACCCACCTAGATACCCAGGTTTCTCATTGTGCTCTATTACAAGTGGTGGTGAGTTTTTCTTTATCAAGCAAACATATATGTACATAACACTTTATTTATCTAAAACCCATTCAACCTCTCACCACTATTCTCCCTCCTTAAGCGCATTCCCCCACTTTCACATCTCACAATGCATAAGAATCAAATTAGGCACATAATAACACATTCAACATACAAATCATTTTCTAAAACCAAGGGGGTGTGCCTCAAGAGAGGCTTTTCTTTTTCATAAAACATTATTAAGGTTTCAAATGGGCATAATTACATAAAGGGAACACTTTTTACAACCAACCAACCAAAAGGCCAAACACCTTTAGAAATACACATTACTAATTCAAAAGCACTTAGGAAATCAATTTTCAAGAAAAGTCACTTAAGACCAATGGAGTTAGAAATACATTTCAATTTCCAAAACAAAGGCATAATCATTTCAAGAAACCAAAACCAAATTTCATGGAATGTGTATATAGCATATTTGTAAAACATATTTTTAAAACAAGTAAGAAATTATGAAATTCAAATTAAAGTCATAGGCGTAGGGGACCTACCTCAGAGTGGAATCAAGCCGTCCACTTCAGCTCTTGGAACTTTCTAACCCAAGATTGCTTCTCCCACACTAAGCATACACACTTTCACAAACATGCGAGGACACATAGACACTATTCACACATCCACATGGCCATGTGCATCTGCAAGGGGATCCTTACATATATGATTATATGCATATACCAGTCTCCACTCACCTACGCATGCACTTATATATATATATACATAGGAAAAACTAGCCCATACACGTATAAAAACTCTCGTGAATGAATATACCTGTAACGGGGGAACACATATATATATAAATACATACCTATGCAAATGCAGGCGATTCTCCCTTGACTGGATACTCAAAACCGATGAGAAGGGATCAACATACTACCCAGGTAAATAATAGCACTCTAAAACACCCAAATAACACCATAAATAAAATGTGAAGCCAACTAGAGGTATAAAAGTCCATACCTCAAAATACGTAGCTTTTGATGATGGCAGCCCAAGACTGCTTTACCTTCCACACATATACATTTTCATATATATATATATACTCTTTGACCCTAGTACATATTCCCCACACCATGAGGGAATATGCACAAGGAGGATATACATATATATATTCTTACCCATGTATATACATGTAGGCCTATGTTGTGGACGACTCGTACCCACACCGCGACGACTGAAACATGCTACAATGATAAAAAGGGAGTTTAAAATTAAGGGCTCAAAAAAAAACTAAATTAAGTAAGGAAGCAATAGAAACTATACCCTATATGTGATTTAATAAACCACTTAAAATTTTATGAAACAACTCCAAGCAGTATCCCAAAACTTTGAACACAAAAGCACACCCAAAAACCTCTTCTAAGGCCAAACTCACACCAATAACAAGTCAAAACAGAATTCAAAGCCCTTGCACAACATAATAAAACACTAATAAAAGGATAAACATGGTTTTTCATCATGAACACACTTCATTCCATATGAACAAGCCACTAAACAAACCCAACACATGATATACCTCAAGAAAAATAAATTTCCACAAAAAAAATAACTTAAAGAAGATGATAAATTAATTAAAAAAGAAATTTAATTTAATAAATTATATTTAAATGCGGAACCTCCTACCTTTGGTGTTGATAGCCCCAAATTTTGAAGCAAGAATCCAATCATGTGCCAAACGTACCACAAACAACCTCAAATAAACCCTAAATCAAGAAATTGAACCAAAAACATGTAAATCAAATCCCAAACAGAAGGAATTCTAATTGAAAACCCTACACAAAGTGTAATGGATCTTACCGGAGTGAATTGTGCAAAGGGGAGGTCGTCGGAAAAGAGTTTTGTGCTGAAGGAAGGTCACCATAGGGGATGTGGCATACCGATGTGAGGTTTTAGGAGAGTCTATCTGAGAACGAGGTGCGGCGTAAGCCTGTAAGCGGGTAGTAGGGGTGGTGAGTGGGTGGTCAGGGTGCCCATGTGTGGTCGCTGGATTTGCTCACTGGAAGGAGAAGGGGGAACTAATTGCAAAGGAGGCTGGGTAGGGTTTGATGGGCTTAGGAGGGGGGAAGCAGCGTGACGCAACAAGAGGGGGGAGGAAGTAAGGAAAGGAAGAAAAAAAGGAGAGAAAAGAGAGAGAAAAAAAAGAAGAGAAAAATAAAGAAAAATAAAACCTAGGGATAGAGACCCAAAAAGGGTAAATGAGTAAATGAATAAATAAATAAAATCAAAATAATTAATAATTAATAACAATAATAAGAATAAGTTTAACGATTTTATAATGATAATAATAATATCAATAATTACTTAATAAAACATTAAGGAAGATAATAATAATAATAACTTAATTAAAATACTAAAAATAGTAATAATAATAATAATAATCAAAATAATAATATTAATAATAATTTAATTTATAATAATAATAAACTAAACAGTTATATTATCATTAATATTTTTATTAAATCGTTTTTCCAATTATTTTATTTTATTTCATTTTTATTTGAATTTAATAAAATTTTAATCTTTAAGAAACCAAAAGACTGAGATATAAATAAAAATAACTGTAACCATAAGATGTCGGGTCAGGTTATCACAATTCTCTCCACCACAAAAATTTCTGCCCCTAGAAAGTCACCCATCCAAACAAGGAATCAAACATGATTTCAAAACTGAATGAGGCCAACAAAATTGTGAACACAGTGTGGTTTTTCACTCCACAAGTCACACCTGACCAGCTCTATGAGAAACTGCAATGAGAAGAGACATCAAGAAACGAGGTGGGTTCTCCCCACCATAAGAACCCGACTAACACAACCAACATTGAGATTCTCAGCATAGGATTACTTTAGAACTGCTAATTTGAACCAAAGATGAAACTACCAAAAAGACCGAAACTCCTACACAGACAAACTCTCAAAGAAGACACAACAAGATTCATGGTGAGTCTCCCCACCATCTAAGAACCGACCAACTTAAGACAATTAGCAAAGACTGATATGGGCCCAACAAAAACTGACCCATGAAATCTCCACAAAAACCAGACCCCACCTCATAGATCCCCCGAAGAAATCCCCCAAACCGAATGGTAGAAAAAAGCCCTATTCATTATTGCCCAAAATGCATGTGTCTCCCAAAACGAGCACGTCCTAAAACAAGAGTGGGTCACCAAGGGAGATATCCACACAAGAGATAAAATCATATTGAGATTCGCTGTCATAAAGATACAACCATAAAAGGTCATATTTGAGGAGGCGGACCTACTGGAATTACAAGAAAACAATATCACCATGCATTATTATAACCAAAGTGGGGTATTCAAAGAACAAAGAGCATAATGAGGAAATGAGACCTCTACACCTCTTATAGAAAAACAGAACCATTAAATATGAGGGAGCTTTAATAGAGAAATTTAAATCGTCCCCATTCCTAAACCAGAGAAAAAAGTTAGACCAAGGTTCCCCACACCAAAAAATTCTTGACTGCGTGAAAGGCTTCACTCTGAGACCTGTAGTTGGAGCTCTGATGTCTTGAAGCATCTTCTGCCCCACATTCTGGAGCTGACATCCTTTGGTCGAGACTCCTACTGACGATGCCTCTAGTTGAACCTCTCTAAGTTCCCAAAGGGCCACACCGATGGAAGACCTTTGAAAGATGACGACAAGGAAACTTAAAGTACCCAAACAGGACACACTAAAAGCAAATAAGAGAGTGGCCCGACTAAAAGGAGATGGAATTGACTAGAAGACTTGTTTGAGATAGGTTCCTCTGGTTCTCTCTCCTCACTAGATGGGGAACCTTCCCGAACACCAATAAAAATTGGTCCTTGAACCCTCGATGAAGACCCCATACAAGAGAAGCATTAACTATTTATGAGACATTATATTCGGAGAAAAAGGAACCAACTCCTTGAGATTCCCAACATAGGCCTTCACTTTTTGTTGGTCTTGTTGGACACTCACGAGCTTTACCACTTTCCTCGCTTTCACCTCCTTAGGTATAAACCATCATACATAAGTGGTCTTAAACACCTTCCAAGCCATCCCATCATGAAATGAAGCTTGGATTTTCTCCCACACCAATCCAAAGTTGAACCCTAAAATGAACTTGAACCAGCACAGACTCTCATAGCTTTGGGATTTTCTAATAACCTGAAAACACAAATGATTTCACCAAGACAATTTGTTACCTTCGATAGATCATTATCACCACAGAAGATGGATAACAACAAAAAATAATTCAATTCCACCGCTCCTCTAAAAGTATGGGTAGAACCAATAACTAGAAGAGACTCACTGGAAACCTCTGGGACTTTTTGGGCAGCATACTAAAAAAAAGAGGCAAAAATCCAAATCAAAACTAATCATAAATCAAAATTCCACACCTTAATCACAAACTAAAGCTCAAACTCAAAGCACCATTCTGACCAAAATTTAGTATGTCAAAACAAGAACCCATGAAATAAAAAACCAAACACGAAAAGATAGCACTAAAAAATTTCTCACTCACTTTTCAAAACATTTAAATTACATTTTTGAAAACCATTTTTCAGAAAAAATAAATAAATATCCACTATTGGTATCCCATGAAGTTTCACATATACATATAACCATGTGCTAGATCATGAACCCATCCACACATACCACTAATTATCCCTGTTCCACATGTGTACCTTTATATATGTGATCCCTCATAGGAACACCAATGGTTAATTAAAAACAAATATCATTTTCAAAATGGATCATTCAACGTAAAGCTAAATTCTCAACCAATTTGAAAATGTCACTTATCATTAAATCAATACATTTTCAAATTTAAAGACATTTTCCAATTCACATTCCAAACGGTGTTACTCAGATCCCAACACAACTTCCAAAGCACCCCCCATTTTTTCCTTTGAAACCACATATTCCAGTAAAAGAAAACAATTCCCATTTCAAGACCACTTTTCCACTCCAAAACCACATTCCATTTTTAAAACCCTTTTTCTATGAACCATTTTACTTTTTGAAATCCACTCAAGTCAATCAAAAACTAATCCCAAACATAACCCACATCAAAACTTCCAAAAATAAGGGACTAATGGCTATGCCAACCCAGTAAAATGGCTTAGAAAACCATGCTCTGAGCGATCATTAACCACAAATTGCATCTTGAATCGTGTACTCAGGCAATACATGGGTCACTACCCCATACAAGCCCATTGCATAACATTGGATCACTTCCTTTTTCCTCCCTCATCCACACAGACTAAGCCAAAGAAGAAAATTCAAATCTCACACTACCCCTAGAAACTTGAGTCTCGGGATGGGCAAGGGTTCTTGACATCCTTCCCGCACATACCTATTGAGTCTCGAAAAACCTAATCACAAAGCTACCTGACACCCCAAATAACAGGAAAATCATTTGATACCATTTTTTCATGAACCAACCCAGGTCGACCCTAAACCAGTCACCCTATTTGGTCTGTGACATGGCCCAAAGGGCATTCCCGATCCCCACGGGCTGCAAACTACTTCTGGGCATCAAAATAAACTAGTTGGGAATGATTTGGCCCAAAATAAAATACATATAAGTAAGCATAAACTTAACAAAATAGATAAATAGATGGAATCAAACTCAACAAAAGGACAACAATAAAAAATAAATGAAATAGCATCGAGGCATACCTCAAGTGACCTCGTGGGTTACCACAGAACATAAACTATACTCACTACAGGAGAGATCCAAAACTAGAAAAACCTGAATTGAAAATTAAAGTAGGTGTAAGCACCAAGATGATTAGTAGGAAATCCAAAAAATAACAACACCCTATGCCCTTAACTTTTTTTATGAAATCCAAAACATGCTAGTTTGAAAATAGGACATAATAAAATAATGTTTTTTTTATTTCTTTTCAAATTCAAGTAACAAGTTTTCATTTTCAAGTAAAGCATTTATCTCACACTACATTTTCAAAATAGGTTTCGAGCATGCATTAACATTTCAAAATGAAAAGAAACCAATTTAGATTAAAATATGGTTTTAACAAATAAGACAAAAAGTATGAAACAACTGAAATGAAAATTACATCACAAGAATAATGTCACAAATGAGCACCTTGTGTGATCTCTATAGGTAGCAAACACAAGTTGGACCCTAGAGACCTCATACCTTGGTGAAACGTGGCTTAGAAACAACAACCCTCAAAAAACGTATCTTAAAAACCACGACCCTCAGAAACCATGGATTAGAAACCTCAACGCTTAGTAATTCATATGTTTAGTTTGTGTTGTTGCGTTAATCATCCTAGAAAAAACTGGGAGGAACCCCTATTGTTTCATCTAGAATACTAGTCCAAGTCCACCCACCTAGATACCCAAGTTTCCCATTGTGCTCTATTTCAAGTGGTGGTGAGTTTTCTTTATCAAGAAAACATATATGTACATAACACTTTCTTTATCTAAAACCCATTCAACCTCTCACCACTGTTCTCCGTCCTTAAGCACATTCCCCAATTTCACGTCACATAATGAATAAGCATCAAATTAGGCACATAATAACACATTAAACATAAAAATAATTTTCTAAAACCAAGGGGGTGTGCCTCAAGAGAGGTTTTTCTTTTTCATAAAAAGTTATTAAGGTTCCAAACGAGCTTAATTACATAAAAGGAACACTTTTTACAACTAACCATCAAAAAGACCAAATAAAATTTGAAATACTCATTACCAATTAAAAACCACTTAGGAAATAAATTTTCAAGAAATATAACTTAAGACCAATAGAGTTAGAAATACATTTCAATTTTCAAAAAAAATTCATAATCATTTCAAGAAACCACAACCAAATTTTATAGCATGTGTATATAGCATAAATGTAAAATATATTTTTTAAACAAGCAAGCAATTATGAAATTCAAATTAAAGGCATAGGCCTAGAGGACCTGTCTCAGAGTAGAATCAAGCCATAAAATTCAACTCTTGTCACTTTCTAACCCAAGGCTGTTGCTCCCCCACTAAGCATACACATTTTCACATAATGCAAGGACACCTAGCCCCTATGCACACATCCAAATGGCCATGGGCATGCGCAAGGGGATCCTTAAATATATGATTATATGAATATACTAGTCTCCACTCACTTACGCATGCACTCTTATATACATACATAGGCACACTTATCCCCATACACATATAAACACTTCCATGCATGAATATACATGTAACAGGGGAACCAATATATATATAAATACATACCTAAGCATACGCAGCCGAGTTGCACATGACTTGGAAACTCGAAACCGATGAGCAGGGATGAACATACTACCCAAGTAAATACTAGGAATCTAAAACACCCAAATAACACCATAAATCAAGTGCAAAACCAACCAGTGGCATAAAAGTCCATACATCAAAATACGCAGCTTTTTATGATGGAAGCTCGAGACCACTCCACCTTACATGCATATATATTTTCATATATATATATAGACCCTTTGACCCAAGTACATATTCCTCTCTCCATGAGGGAATATGTGCAAGGAGGATATATATATATATATATATATGCTCACCCATGTATATACATATAGACCTCTATTGTGGATGACTCGTGCCCACACCACGACAACCAAAACACGCTAAACTGATAAAAAGGGTGTCTAAAATTAAGGGATCCATACAAAACTAAATTAAGCAACACAGTAATAGAAACCACACCCTTTATATGATTTAATAAACAACTTAAAATTTTATAAAATAACTCCAAGTTGTATCACAAAACTATGAACACAAAAGCACACCAAAAAACCTCTTCTAAGGCCACACACACACCAATAACATGTCATAACTGAATTCACAGCCCTTGCGCAACGTAATAAAACAATAATAAAAGGATAAAAATGGGTTTTCCTCATGAACGCACTTCATTCCATATGAACAAGACACTAAACAAACCCAACACATGATATACCTCAAGAAAACCAAAATTTCACAAAACAAATAAATTAAAGGACCTGATAAATTAGTTAAACAATAAAATTAATTCACTAAATTATATTTAAATGCGGAACCACCTACCTTTGGTGTAGAAAGCCCAAAATTTTGAAGAAATAATTCAATCGCGTGCCAAACATACCGCAAAAAACATCAAATAAACCCTAAATCAAGAAATTGAAAAAAAAAACATGGAAATCAAACCCCAAAAAAATTAAGTCTAACTGAAAACCCTACAAAAAGCGGAAGGGAGCTTACCAGAGAGAATTGTGCGAAGGGGAGGCCATCGGAAAATATTTGTGCGCTGAAGGAATGTCACCAATGGGGATGTGTCATACCGATGAGAGGTCGCTGGAGAGTTTGTCTGAGAATGAGGGGTGGTGCAAGCTTGTGCATGGGTAGTAGGGGTTGAGCATGGGTGGTCGGGGTGCCCAAGCGTAGTCACTGAAGTTTCTCATCAGAAGGAGAAGGGGGAGGGGGTGGTTTCAAGGGAAGTGGGGTCGGGTTCGATGGGCTTGGGATGGGGGAAGCTATGCGACGTAGCAAGAGGGGAGAGGAAGAGAGGAAATGAAGAAAAAAATAAAGAGAGAAAAGAGAGAGATAAAAAAAGAAGAGCAAAAAAGAAAAATAAAACCTAGAGATAGAGACCCCAAAAAAGGGTAAATAAAAAAATGAATAAATAAATACAATTAAAATAATTAATAATTAATGAAAATAATAAGAATAAGTTTAATGATTTCATAATGATAATAATAATATCAATAATTACTTAATAAAACATTAAGTAAGATAAAAATAATAAAACATAATTAAAATACTAATAATAATAATAATAATAATAATAATAATAATAATAGCTTAATTTATAATAATAATAAACCGAATAATAATATCATCATCATTATTATTATTAAATCATTTTTCTAATTCTTTTATTTTATTTCATTTTGATTTTAATTTAATAAATTTTTATACTTTAAGAAACCAAAAGACTAAGATATAAACAAAAATAATTGCAACTGCAATATGTCAGGCCGAGGTGTAACAATTATCTCCACAACAAAACTTTTTCCCCCCATAAAATCACCTAGCCAAAAAAAGGAATCAAAATCAAGTTCGAAACTAAACGAGGCCAAAAAAATTATGCACGTAGTGTGACTTTTCACTCCACTAGTCACACCCAACCAACTCTATGAGAAACTACAATGAGAAGAGCCATAAAGAAATGAGGTGGGTTCTCCCCACCATAAGAACCTGACTTACACAACCAACATTGATACTCTCAGCACATGATAACTCTAGAACTACTAACTTGAACCAAAATGGAAACCTTCAACAAGACCAAAACTCCTTTACAGACTAACTATCGAAGAAGGCATAACAAGATTCATGGTGGGTCTCCCCACCATCTAAGAACTGACCGGCTTAAGCCAATTAGCACAGACTGATATGGGCCCAACACAAACTGACCCACAAACTCTTCACACAAACCATACCCCACCACATGGATCCCTCGATGAAAAACCCCAAACCGAATGGTGGAAAAAACCCCTTTTCATTATTTCCCAAGATGCATGTGTCTCCCAAAACGAGCACATCCTAAAACAAGAGTGGTTCACCAAAGGAGCTAGCCACAAAAGAGATACAATCATCTTGAGACTCAATGCCATAACGAAACATCCTTCAAAGCTCGCATTTGAGGAGGCACAACTACTAGAATTATCAGAAAACAAGATCACCATGATTTCTTACAACCAAAGTGGGGTATTCAAATAAAAAATACCATAATGAGGAAATGATAACTCTACGCCACTTATAGAAAAATAGAACCTTCATTGATAAGGGATATTGAACAGAGAAATTTAAACCATCCCCATTATAGCACCAGAGAAAAATGTTAGGCTAATGTTCCCCACACCCAACTATTCTTGACTGCGTGAAACGCTTCACTCTGAGACATGTGGTTGGAGCTCTGATGTCTTGAAGCATCTGGTGCCCTACAGTCAGGAGTAAACATCCTCCGATCGAGACTCCTTCTGACAATGCTTCTAGTGGAACCTCTCTAAGTGCCCAAACGGACACACCAATAGAAATCCTTTGAAAGATGATGACAATGTGACTTAAAGTACCCAAACCGTACACACCAAAAGTAAAAAAGAGAGTGGCCCAACTAATGGGAGATGGAATTGAAAAGAAGACTTGTCTGAGATAGGTTCCTCTGGTTCTATCTCCTCATCGAATGGGGAACCTTCCCGAATACCAATAAGAATTGGTCCTTGAACCCTAGATGATGACCCCACACAAGAGAAACATTAACTGATTAAGTGAGGTTATCTTCAGAGAAAAAGGAACCAACTCTTTGGGATGCCCAACGTAGGCCTTCACTGTTTGTTGGTCTAACTGGACACTCACAAGCTCTTTCACTTTCCTCACTTTCACCTCCTTAGGTATAAACCATTGGACATAAGTGGTCTTAAACACCTTCCAAGACATCCCATCATGTGATGACACTGGGATTTTCTCCCACACAAATCCAAAGTTGAACCCTCAAATGAACTCTAACTAGTATGAACTCTCATAGTTTTGGGAGTTTCTAATAACCTAAAAACACCAATGATTTCACCAAGCTATTCCTATACATTCGATAGATCACAGTCACCATGGAAGATGGACAAAAATTGAAAATAATTCAATTCCACTGCTCCTCTAAGATTTTGGGTAGAACCCACAACTAGAAGAGACTCACTATAAAACTCTGGGACTTTTCTGGGCAACATACTCAAAAACAAGAGGCACAAATCCGAATCAAAACTCATCATAAATCATAATTCCACAACTCAATCACAAACTACATCTCAAACTCAAAGAACCATTCCGACCAAAATTTACTATGTCAAAACCAAGAACACATGAAATAAAATACCAAACATGAAAATAGAACACTAAAAAATTGCTCACTCACTTTTCAAAACATTTAAATTACCTTTTTGAAAACCATTTTTCAGAAAAAAACAAATTAAATATTCACCATTGGTATCCAAGGGAAAGTGTCACATATACATATAACCTTGTGCTAGATCATGATCCCATCCACACATACCAATAATTTTCCTTGTTCCACATGTGTACCTTTATATATGTGATCCCTCATAGGAACACCAATGGTTAATTCAAAACACATCTCATTTTCAAAATGGATCATTCAACGTAAAGCACAAATTCTCAACCAATTTGAAAATGTCACTTATCATTAAATCAATACATTTTCAAATTCCAAGACATTTTCCAATTCACATTCCAAAAGGCATTACTCAGATCCCAAAACAACTTCCAAAGCACCCCCCAATTTTTCCTTTGAAACCACATATTCCATTAAAAGAAAACAATTCCCATTTCAAGACCCTTTTTCACTCCAAAACCACATTCCATTTTGAAAACCCTTTTTCTATAAAACATTTTCATTTTTGAAATCCACTAAAGTAAGTCAAAAACTAATCCCAAACATAACTCACATCAAAACGTCCAAAAATAAGGGACTAATGGCTATGAAAACCCAGTAAAATGGCTTAGAAAACCATGCTCTGAGCGATCATTAACCACAAGTTGCATCTTGAATCATGTACTCGGGCTGTACATGGGTCGATACCCCATAAAATACGATTTCATAACACTGGATCACTTCCTTTTTCATCCCTCATCCACAGAGACTAAGCCAAAGAAGAAAATTCAAATCTCAGACTACCCCTAGCAACTCGAGTCTCAGGATGGGAAAGGGTTAATGACGTCCTTCCCGCACATACCTATCAAGTCTCGAAACACCTAATCACAAAGCTACCTGACACCCCAAACAACAAGAACATCCTTTGATACCATTTTTTTAGGAACCAACCCAGGTCGACCCTGAACCAGTCTCCCTATTTGGTCTGCGACATGGCCCGAAGGGCGTTCCCGATCCCCACGGGCTGGAAACTACTTCCGGGCATCAAAATAAACCAGTTGGGAACGATTTGGCCCAAAATAAAAGACATATAAGTAAGAATAAACTGAAAAAATAGATAAATAGATGGAAACAAACTCAACAAAAGGGAAACAATAAAAAATAAATTAAATAGCATCGAGGCATACCTCAAGTGACCTCGTGGGTCACCAGAGAACATAAACTACACTCACTCAGCGATCCAAGACTAGAAAAACCTCAAATTGAAAAGTAAATTATGTGTAAGCACCAAGATGCTTAGTAGTAAAGCCAACAAATAACAACACCATATGCCCATACCTTTTTTATGAAATCTAAAACATGCTAGTTTAAAAATAGGACATAATAAAATAATGTTATTTTTTCTTTTCAAATTCAAGTAACAAGTTTTTATTTTCAAGTAAATCATTTATCTCACATTACATTTTCAAAATAGGTTTTGAGAATGCATTAACATTTCAAAATGAAAATAAACCAATTTAGATTAAAATATGGTTTTAAAAAATAAGACAAAAAGTATGAAACAACTGAAATGAAAATTACATCACAAGTATAATGTCACAAATGAGCACCATGTGTGATCTCTATAGGTAGCTAACATAAGTGGGACCATAGAGACCTCATACCTTGGTGAAACATGTCTTAGAAACAACAACCCTCAGAAAACATATCTTAAAAACCATGACCCTCAGTAACCATGGCTTAGAAACCACAAACCTTAGTAATTCATATGTTTAGTTAGGGTTGTTGTGTCAATCATCCTAGAAAAAACTGGGACGAACCCCTGTCGTGTCATCTAGCATACTAGTACGGGTCCACCCACCTAGATACACAGGTTTCCCATTGTGCTCTATTTCAAGTGGTGGTGAGTTTTCTTTATTAAGAAAACATATATGTACATAACACTTTATCTAAAACCCATTAAACCTCTCACCACTGTTCTCCCTCCTTAAGCGCATTCCCCCTATTTCACGTCACATAATGAATAAGCATAAAATTAGGCACATAATAACACATTCAACATAAAAATAATTTTCTAAAACTAAGGGGGTGTGCCTCAAGAGAGGTTTTTATTTTTCATAAAACATTCTTAAGGTTCCAAACGAGCTTAATTACATAAAAGGAACACTTTTTACAACTAACCAGCCAAAAGGCCAAACACCATTTGAAATACTCATTACCAATTCAAAACCACTTAGGAAATCAATTTTTAAGAAAAGTCACTTAAGACCAATGGAGTTAGAAATACATTTCAACTTCCAAAACAAAGGCATAATCATTTCAAGAAACCACAACCAAATTTCATAGCATGTGTATATTGCATAAATGTAAAACATATTTTTGAAACAAGCAAGCGGTTATGAAATTAAAATTAAAGGCATAGGCCTAGAGGACCTATCTCAGAGTAGAATCAAGCCGTCCACTTCAGCTCTTGTCGCTTTCTAACCCAAGGCTGTTGCTCCCCCACTAACAATACACATTTTCACATAATGCAAGGACACCTATCCCCTATGCACACATCCACATGGCCATGGGCATGCGCAGGGGGATCCTTACATATATGATTAAATGCATATACCAGTCTCCACTCACCTACGCATTCACTTTTATATACATACATAGGAACACCTAGCCCCATACACATATAAACACTACCATGCATGAATATACATGTAACGAGGGAACCAATATATATATAAATACATACCTATGCATACGCAAGCGAGTTTCCCATGACATGGAAACTCGAAACCGATGAGCAGGGATGAACATACTACCCAGGTAAATTCTAGAAATCTATAACACCCAAATAACACCATAAATCAAGTGCAAAACTAACCAGTGGCATAAAAGTCCATACCTCCAAATACGCAGCTTTTGACGATGGAATCCCGAGACCGCTTCACCTTACACGCATATATATTGTCATATATATATAGAACCTTTAACCCAAGTACATATTCCCCGCACCATGAGGGAATATGCGCAAGGAGGATATATATATATATATACATGCTTACCCATGTATATACATATAAACCTATATTGTGGATGACTCATGCCCACACCGCGACGACCAAAACACGCTACACTGATAAAAAGGGAGTCTAAAATTAAGGATCAATACAAAACTAAATTAAGAAACACAGTAATAGAAACCACACCCTTTATATGATTTAATAAACCACTTAAAATTTTATAAAATAACTCCAAGTTGTATCACAAAACTGTAAACACAAAATCACACCAAAAAACCTCTTCTAAAGCCACACACACACCAATAACATGTCAAAACCGAATTCACAGCCCTTGCGCAACATAATAAAACACTAATAAAAGGCTAAACATGGGTTTTCCTCATGAATTCACTTCATTCCATATGAACAAGCCACTAAACAAACCCAACACATGATATACCTCAAGAAAACCAAATTTTAACAAAAAAAAATAAATTAAAGGACAAGATAAATTAATTAAACAATAAAATTAATTCACTAAATTATATTTAAATGCGGAACCACCTACCTTTGTTGTCAAAAGGCCCAAATTTTGAAGAAAGAATTCAATTGCATTCCAAACGTACTGCAAACAACCTCAAATAAACCCTAAACCAAGAAATCGAATAAAAAACATGGAAATCAAACCACCAAAAAATAAATTCTAACTGAAAACCCTACACAAAGCGGAAGGGAGATTACTGGAGCAAATTGCGCGAAGGGGAGGCCACTAGAAATTATTTTTGCACCGAAGGAAGGTCACCAGTGGGAATGTGGCATACCGATGAGAGGTCGCTGGAGAGTTTGTCCGAGAATGAGGGGCGGTGCAAGCTTGTGCATGGGTAGTAGGGGTGGAATGTGGGTGGTCGGGGTGCCTAAGCGTGGTCACTGGAGTTTCTCATCGGAAGGAGAAGGAGGAGGGGGCATTTGAAAAGGAAGTGGGGTCAGGTTCGATGGGCTTGGGATTGAGGAAGCAATGTGATACAATAAGAGGGGGGAGGAAGAGAGGAAATGTAGAAAAAAAAAGAAAGATAGAAAGGAGAGAGAAAAAAAAAGAAGATAAAAAAAGAAAAATAAAACCTAGAGATAGAGACCCCAAAAAAGGGTAAATAAATAAATGAATAAATAAATACAATTAAAATAATTAATAATTAATGAAAATAATAAGAATAAGTTTAATTATTTCATAATGATAATAATAATATCAATAATTACTTAATAAAACATTAAGTAAGAGAACAATAATAAAAACCTAATTAAAATACTAACAATAATAATAATAATTATAATCAAAATAATAATATTAATAATATCTTAATTTATAATAATAATAAAACAAATAATAATATTATCATCATTATCATTATTTAATCATTTTTCCAATTCTTTTATTTTATTTCATTTTGATTTTAATTAAAAAAAATTTATACATTAAGAAACCAAAAGACTTAGATATAAATAAAAATAATTGCAACCGCAATATGTCAGGCTGAGGTGTAACAATTATCTCCACCACAAAACCTTTTTCCCCTAGAAAGTCACCTAGGAAAAAAAGGAATCAAAACTGAGTTCGAAACTAAACAAGGCCAAAAAAATCAGGAACGTAGTGTGAATTTTCACTCCACAAGTCACACCCGACCAACTCTATGAGAAAATACAATGAGAAGATCCATAAAGAAATGAGGTGGGTTCTCCCCGCCATAAGAACCCGACTAACACAACCAAAATTGATACTCTCAACACATGATAACTCTAGAACTAATAACTTGAACCAAAGCAGAAACCGTCAACAAGACCAAAACTCCTTCACAGACCAACTATTGAAGAAGGCACAACAAGATTCAGGGTGGGTCTCCCCACCATCTAAGAACCGACCATCTTAAGCCAATTAGCACAGACTGATATGGGACCAACACAAACTGACCTAAAAACTCTTCACACATACCATACCCCCACCACATGGATCCCTCGATAAAAAACCCCAAACCAAATGGCGGACAAAACCCCTTTTCATTATTGCCCAAGATGCATGTGTCTCCCAAAACGAGCACATCCGAAAACAAGAGTGGGTCACCAAAGGAGCTAGCCACACAAGAGAGACAATCATCTTGAGACTCACCGCCATAACGGAACATCCTTCAAAGCTCATATTTGAGGAGTCACAACTACTAGAATTATCAGAAAAAAAGATCACCATGACTTCTTACAACCAAAGTTGGGTATTCAAAGAACAAATACCATAATGAGGAAATGAGACCTCTACGCCACTTATAGAAAAATAGAACCCTCAATGACGAGGGATATTGAACAGAGAAATTTAAACCATCCCCATTATAGCACCAGAGAAAAAAGTTAGGCCAATGTTCCCCACACCCAACTATTCTTGACTGCGTGAAACGCTTCACTCTGAGACATGTGGTTGGAGTTCTGATGTCTTGAAGCATCTGGTGCCCTGCAGTCAGGAGTTAACATCCTCTGATCGAGACTCCTTCTGACAATGCTGCTAGTGGAACCTCTCTAAGTGCCCAAACGGACACACCAATTGAAAGACTTTGAAAGATGATGACAATGTGACTTAAGGTACCCAAACCGTACACACCAAAAGCAAAAAAGATAGTGGCCCAACTAATGGGAGATGGAATTGACAAAAAGACTTCTCTGAGACAGGTTCCCCTGGTTCTCTCTCCTCACCAGATGGGGAACCTTCCTGAACACCAATAAGAATTGGTCATCGAACCCTAGATGAAGACCCCACACAAGAGAAGACATTAACTTATTCAGTGATGTTATCTTCAAAGAAAAAGGAACCAACTCCTTGAGATGCCCAACGTAGGCCTTCACTGTTTGTTGGCCTAACTGGACACTCACAAGCTCTTCCACTTTCCTCACTTTCACCTCCTTAGGTATAAACCATCAGACAAAAGTGGTCTTAAACACCTTCCAAGACATCCCATCATGCGATGAAACTGGGATTATCTCCCACACAAATCCAAAGTTGAACCCTCAAATGAACTCTAACTAGCACGAACTCTCATAGCTTTGGGAGTTTCTAATAACCTAAAAGCACCAATGATTTCACCAAGCTATTCCTCTACATTAGATAGATCACAGTCACCATGGAAGATGGAAAAAAACTAAAAATAATTCAATTCCATCACACCTCTAAGAGTCTGGGTAGAACCCACAACTAGAAGAGAGTCACTAGAAAACTTTGGGACTTTTCTGGGCAGCATACTCAAAAACAAGAGGCACAAATCCGAATCAAAACTCATCATAAATCAAAATTCCACACCTCTGTCAAAAATTAAAGCTCAAACTCAAAGAACCATTCAGACCAAAATTTAGTATGTCAAAACCAAGAACCCATGAAATAAAATACCAAACATAAAACAAGAACACTAAACAATTGCTCACTCACTTTTCAAATCATTTAAATTACCTTTTTGAAAACCATTTTTCAGCAAACAAAAAAACTAAAATTTCCACCATTTTTATCCCATGAAGTCTCACATATACATATACCCTTGTGCTAGATCATTCACTCATCCACACACACCACTAATTATCCTTGTTCCACATGTGTACCTCTATATATGTGATCCCTTATAGGAACACCAAGGGTTAATTGAAAACACATCTCATTGTCAAAAAGGATCATTCAACGTGAAGAAAAAATTCTCAACCAATTTAAAAATGTCACTTATCATTAAAGAAATACATTTCCAAATTCCCAAACATTTTCCAATTCACAATCCAAAAATCATTACTCAGATCCCAAAACAACTTCCAAAGAACTTCCCATTTTTTTCCTTTGAAACCACACATTCCATTAAAAGAAAACAATTCACATTTCAATACCACTTTTCCACTCCAAAAACACATTTCATTTTGAAAATACCTTTTTATATAAACCATTTTCATTTTTGAAATCCACTCAAGTTAGTCAAAACTAATCCCAAACATAACTCACCTTAAAAATTCCAAAAATAAGGGACTAATGGCTATAAAAACTCAATAACATAGCTTAGTAGATCATGCTCTGAGTGAGAATTAACCACATAAAGCATCTTGAATCGTGCACTCAAGTTGTACATGGGTCGCTACTCCATGAAATCCCACTGATTAACATTGGATCACATCCTTTTTCATCCCTCATCCACACAAACCAAGCCAAAGAAGAAAATTCAAATCCCGGACTACCCCTGGCAACTCGAGTCTCGGGACGGGCAAGGGTTCATTATGTCCTTCCCGCACATAACTCTCAAGTCCTGAAACACCTAATCACTAAGCTAATTGACACATGAAATAACAAGAACATCCTTTGATACCATTTTGTCATGAACCATCTCGGGTCGACCATGAACCGGTCACCCAAGTCGGTCCGCGACAAGGCCTGAAGGGTGTTCCTGATCCCCAAAGGCTGACAACTATTGTAGGGCATCAAAATAAAGTAGTCAGGAATGATTTGGCCCAAAATAAAAGAGAGATAAGTAAGCATATATTGAACAAAATAGATAAATAGAAGGAAAAACTGAACAAAAGGGCAGTGAAAAAAAAGAAATGAAATAACAATGAGACATACCTCAAGTGACCTCATAGGTCACCACAGTAGAAAAACTACACTCGCTCCAAGAGCGATCCAAAACTAGAGAAACCTGAAACTAAAAAGTAAATTTGACTTGAGCACTGAGATGCTCAGTAGGAAATCTAATGAATAATAACACCCTATGCCCTTACCTTTTATATGAAATCTAAAACATGTTAGTTTTAAAATAAGATATAATAGAATAATGTTTTTTTTCATTCTTTTCAAATTCAAATATCAAGTTTTCATTTTAAATTAAAGCATTTCTCTCCCTCTACATTTTCAAAATAGGTTCTAAGCATGCATTAACATTTCAAAAAGAAAATAAACCAAATTAGATTAAAATATGGTTTTCACAAATAAGACAACAAGTATGAAACAAATGAAATGAAAATTACATCACAAGCATCATGTCACAAATGATCACTATGGGTAATCCCTATAGGTAGATAGCACAAGTGGGACCCTAGAGACCTCATACCTCTGTGAAACATGGCTTAAAAACCACGACCCTCAGAAAACATGGCTTAAAAACCAGAACCCTCAGTAACTGTGGTATAGAAACCATGACCCTCTATAATTCATATGTTTAGTTAGTGTTGTTGCGTCAATCCTACTAGATGAAACCGGGACAAACCCTACCGTTTCATCTAGCATACTAGTCCCGGTCCACCCACCTAGATACCCAGGTTTCCCATTATGCTCTATTTCAAGTGGTGGTGAGTTTTCTTTATCAAGAAAACATATATGTATATAACAATTTCTTTACCTAAAACCCATCCACCCTCTCAATACCATTCTCCCTCCTTAAGAGAATCCCCCCTCTTTCACGTCACACAATGCATAAGAATCAAATTCAGCACATAATACCACATTCAACATAAAAATCTTTTTCTAAAACCAAGGGGGTGCCTCAAGAGAGGATTTTATTTTTCATAAAACATTCTTAAGGTTCCAAATGGGCATAATTACATAAAGGGAAAACTTTTTACAACTAACCGGCAAAAAGGGAAAATACTTTTGGAAATACTCATTACCAATTAAAAACTACTTAGGAAATCAATTTTCAAGAAATGTCACTTAAGACCAATAGCGTTAGAAATACATTTCAATTTCCAAAACAATGGCATAATCATTTCAAGCAACCGTAACCAAATTTCACATCATGTGTATATAGCATAAATGTAAAAAATATTTTTAAAACAAGAAGGAAATTATTAAATTCAAATTAAAGGCATAGGCGTAGGGGACCTACCTCTGAGTGGAATAAAGCTTTCCACTTCAGCTCTTGGCACTTTCTAACCCAAGGCTGTTTCTCCCCCACTAATCATACGCACTTTCACATACATGCAAGGACACCTAGCCCCTATGCACACATATGCATGGCCATGGGCATGCGCAAGGGGATCCTTAAATATATGCTTATATGCATATACTAGTCCCCACTCACCTACACATGCAATTTTATATATATACATGGGCACACCTAGGCCCATACACGTATAAACACTTCCATGCATGAATATACCTATAACGGGGGAACCTATATATATATATATATAAATACATAACTATGCTTACACTGGCGAGTCACCCTTGATTGGAAACCTGAAACTGATGAGCTGGGATCAACATACTACCCAGGTAAATACTAGCACTCTAAAACACCCAAAGAACACCATAAATCAACTGAAAAACCAACCAATGACATATAAGTCCATACCTCAAAATACGCAGCTTTTGACGATGGAAGCCCGAGACCACTTTACCTTACACGCATATACATTTTCATATATATATATATATATATCCTTTGAGCCAAGTAAATATTACCCGAGCCATGAGGGAATATGAACAAAGAGTATATACATACATATATGCTTACCCATGTATATATATGTAGGCCTCTATTGTGGATGACTCGTACCCACACTGCGATGACCAAAACACGCTACAATGATAAAAAGGGAGTCTAAAATTAAGGGCTCCAAAAAACTAAATTAAGTAAGACAGTAATAGAAACTGCACCCTCTATAAGATTTAATAAACCAATTAAAATTTTATGAAGCAACTCCAAGAGGTATCACAAAACTTTGAACACAAAATCACACCCAAAAACCTCTTCTAAGGCCAAAAACACACCAATAACATGTTAGAACAGAATTCACGTCCCTTGCGCAACATAATAAAACACTAGAAAAATACTAAATATGGGTTTTCATCACAAACGAACTTCATTCCAGATGAAAAAGCCACTAAACAAACCCAACACTGGATATACCTCAAGAAAACCAAATTTTTACAAAAATAAATAAATTAAAGAACATGATAAATTAATTAAACCAGAAAATTAGTTCACTAAATTATATTTAAATGCGGAACCACCTACCTTTGGTGTTAAAAGCCCCAAATTTTGAATCAATACTCCAATCATGTGCCAAATGTACCGCAAACAACCTCAAATAAACCCTAAATCAAGAAATAGAACAAAAAACATAGAAATAAAACCACAAATAAAATAAACTCTAACTAAAAACCCTACACAAAGCGGGAGGGATCTTATCAGAGCAAATCATGCAAAGGGGAGGCCACTAGAAAAAAGTTATGCACCAAAGGAAGGTCATCAGAGGGGATTCAGCATTCCAATGTGAGGTCACTGGAGAGTCTGTCCGAGAACGAGGGGCGGTGCAAGCCTATGCGCGAGTAGTAGGGGTTGCGTGTGGGTTGTCAGGGTTCCCAAGCGTGGTTTCCAAAGTTTCTCATCAGAAGGAGAAGGGGGTATCCATTTGAAAAAAAAGGTGGGGTAGGGTTCTATGGTATTAGAAGGGGGAAAGGTGCACAATGCAGTATGAGGGGGGAGAAGAGAGGAAAGGAATTAAAAAAAGAGAAAATAGAGAGAAAAAAAGAAGAGAAAAAAAGAAAAATAAAACCTAGGTATAGAGACCCAAAAAGGGTAAATGAAAAAATAAATACAATCAAAATAATTAATAATTAATGAAAATAATAAGAATAAATTCAACGATTTCATAATGATAATAAAAATCTCAATTATTACTTAATAAAACATTGTGTAAGATAACAATAATAATAACTTAATTAAAATACTAATAATAATAATACTAATAATCCAAATAATAATATTAATAATAACTTAATTTATAATAATAATAAAATAAATAATAATATTATCATTATTATTATTATTAAATCTTTTTTTCAATTATTTTATTTTATTTTATTTTGATTTTAATTTAATAAATTTTTAAACATTAAGTAACTAAATGACTCAGATATAAATAAAAATTACTAAAACAGCAAGATGTCGTGTTGTGGTGTGTCATGCTTTTATAAAGGGTTTGAAATGCAGTCTCAAAGGGTGTTCCCATTTGGCCTTTAGTGTGTGTTTTGATGAATGTTAGGCTCAAGGGGTCGTTTGTCTATTTCATAAGATTGTGACTTTTTCTTTAAGGGTTTGAAACGTTTTACTAAAAATGCAATGGAGACTTTTGACGCAAAGTCTTGTTTGGATCTTTGAAATCATGGGTGAAGTTGTGTTAACATTTAGAATGGTTTGTGTCTGGAAATTATGTGTACCAGGTCAGAGTTTTAAATGTTTTATTAAGAAAATGGTTTCAACATGGGCATGATGTGATGGCCTGGACGACACTTTGTATGTCTGAAATGTATTCGTATATATATATAAGTATATTGTGAACCCCTATCTAGGGTAACCCTTTATGGATGAATGCATAGGAAGTGTCTGTGTTTGGGGTAGACAAGTGAGGTGACGACTTGTGAGTTGAGTTACATGTGCGAGGGAATCCTACTTACATAGTATTACTACCACCATGGGTTCCTGAGTGTCTTTTAGATGATTGTGTGATGGTTTTTGATTAACCCCAATTAGACGGGTTGGTACCCCTGGATTGGTTGTTAGGTCAGGTGGGATTTTCCACTGGATTTGGTTAGTTATAAGGCGGCCAATTGGTTATAGACATAAGAACTTCACCATACGCCAACAGGTTGTTCCAAATCAAGTATGTCCAGGGGTCATCTAGGGATGTTTAGGATCACCCATGGCTATTTGATTATTTATATTTCTTTTTTAATTTCTGTTGTACTAGTTTTTTTCCATATCACACTATTTACTAGTTTTATTTTAGCACAACTTTGGTATCACCTGTTTTGGTTTTCATTTTCAAATGTCAGTTTGTTTTAGAAAAATGATTTATCTTTGTTTTGGATGTTAAAATGGGGAAATGATTTTCGGTATTATTAAAATGTGAAAACCCATATTTTAATATCTGTATTTCAAAATAGCATTAATGGACTGTTTTGAGGAAGGAAAGGTATGAATTTTGTGGTGTTTTCCTACTAAGAATTTGGGTGCTCACCCTTACATTATATTTTCATTTTTAGGTTTCTTTAGTTCCGGATCTCTCTTGGAGTGAACATGGTTCTGAGTTGGGTGGTGACCTAGAAGGTCACGTGGAGGTATATGCAACTTATTTTCTTACTGATGCTAGTTTTATTTTTATTATCAGATTTTATTTATCTTCTTATATCTTGTTCATGGGAAAAATTGTTTCTATTGGTTAAATTATGATGATGGGAACTAGTTTCCATCCTAGGGGGATCAAGAATTCCCCTCAGGACATGTTGTGGACCGGCTCGGTTGACCGGTTTAGGGTTGACCCGGGTTGGTTCTTGAAAAAATGGTATCATAGGAAGATCTTGTTATTTAAGGTGACCGGTAGATAGAGATTAGGATTATCAATCATCGATAGGTAGATACGGGAAGGGTTTCATAAACCCTCACTTGTTCCAAACCTTGAGTCGCCAGGGGTAGTTTGGGAATTGTACCCTTGTATTATTCTTGTTTGTTTTAGAATGAGGGATGATAATGGAGGTGAGCCGGTGTCAGGTTGTGATTTCAAATGGATTAATGACTTGTGTGATATCCAAGTGACTGGTTCAAGTTCCTCTTAGTTTTATTGCCTACCTGGGGCATGGATCACTACCATTTCACTGAGTTGGGCATAGACACTAGTCCCTTTCTTCGGTAGTTTAGTGTAAGTGGTGTTTTGTCTTGGTTCTAATTAGTGTAAGTATGTTTTTGAAAATTAAATGAATTTTTAGAAATGGAAATTCTTTCTTTTAAATGGTTTTGGGATTGGTAAAATTGGTTTTAAAGAAATATGTTTTGTCTTTATAATTGGGTAGTTGTCATAAATTAGTGAAGAAATGGAATGGATGGACGCATATGTGATAGTTCATGGGATGCCATGGGTGTTTATTTGAAATTATAGGTTTGACCTTGTTTTCTAAAGGTAGTTTTTGAAAGGGATGCTTGTGGTTGGGTTGATATTTGTTTAGTTTTGAGTAGGTTGATTTTGGATGAAGGCTCTTTCAATGATGTTGCTTCTGGTTGATATTGGTCGTGGCTCTGTGTTTTATATGTTGTTCAGAAAATGTCACCCAAAAAGGTCCCCAAGGTTTCTGATAAGTCATGCCCAGTTTTTGGTCTTTCTCAGACGTTGTCTATCCTTCATGGTGATCAGAGTTCATTAGAGACAGTAGAGTGGATTAAAGAGTTCGAGCACATCTTCAGGGTATTGGTAACTCCTGAAGTTGTCAGAGTGCGTGCTGTTTTGGATTTGTTCGAAGGCCCAACAATAGAAGAATATGAGTTGTTAACCACACCATCAATGTAATTTGGGATGAAGTGGGGTGTCTTTAAATCTGTATTCATTTGATGGTTCATACCTGAAGAGGTGAAGATGAATAAAAGGGAAGAAGTTATGTGCATTCAATGGTACCAATGAATGGTGATGGCATATATAGACCATTTAAAGGAACTTGTGTCCTTTTCTCTAGAGGTAGCATCACAGGATTTGATGAATACTTATCTATTCATCGAGGGTCTTCATCCTAAGATCAAGGAGCGGGTCCTCCCTTCTAAGTACCATTGTTTCAAGAAGCTAGTGGATGAGGCATTCCTAACTGAGTTGGTCTCCTGAATGTAGATGGTTAGAAATCTAGCTTATCCAGTTGCTCATGAAGGTTCCCCATTTGGCGAGAAGGATGTTCCAGAGGGACATGTTTATAAAGAGTCATCTATAATGGTTTTGGCTTCGAATTTTTTGAACTGTTCAATGGTGTGCCATCAGTGTAGACATTTAGGGAACATGAAGCCACGATGTCACATCCTTATGAAGACGTGTCATAGTTGCGAGTGTCTGGGTCATCTAGAGAAGTTATGTAGGAACCTGAAGAATATACTATGACCAAAATATTACAGTTCCTGACTATGAGGTAGGAGATTATTCAGTCATCAGAGCCCCAACCACAGGTCTTGGGGTAAAGCTTGCATACAGTTAGGAGTCTGTGGGGGTGTGGAGCCTTGGTCCTAGTTTTGTGTTCTGTATTGATAGTGGAACATTTAAAGTCATTTTATTCTTGTTTTCATACTATTAAAGTTTTACTATTATTGTGATTTCATCATTCGATGGGGGAAAGTGATGAACTTGTTCTATTGTAATCCAATAGTTCTTTTTGTCTAATTATGGTTTTATGAATCATGTGTTTTTCTTAAAAGTGTTTTTGGACCTTGTATGGGTTGATCTCAATTTAATTGTGTTCATTTAGATTTGTAAGTTCCTATGGAAGAATCAATGTTTATAGTTATGATCAGGTTGTCTACTTGGGTTAAGTTCTTCTATGAGGTTTTTCTCTAGTGTTGGGGGTTTTTGGTCTAGGTCGGGAGTTCCAAGTTTCAGCAGAGGTGTTGTTTTTCTAGTGATATAGAAGTTAGTTTGGATCGGTTGGGAGTTCACACATTTCCCCCCTTCCTGGGGTGGTATGTTTGGGTGTTAAAATTCTATGCTAGTCGAGTTCTTGTGGTAGGTATAACCCTATAATGTTTTTCCATTCTCTTGTGGTGTGGTTTCTTTTGGTTTCAAATGAGCATGGATTAAAGTTCTGTCTATTTATCGACTGAGTGACTTTATGGGGGGGAAAATGTTTGTGGTGGGGAGAATTTTCACACCCTGACCTTTAAATTTATTTTATTTTATTATTTATTGTATTTGGATAACCTCTTCAAGGTGTGGGTTGAACACAAGACTAAAATATTTTTCATTTAATAATTTTACTCTGTTTCATACCAGTGTGTGGTCACCGCACGGTTAGTAGTAGCCGCATAATCGGCTCAGTTGTCATGCAATTACCTAACGTTTAAAACAAATAAAATTTTATGTAAATAATTTTTTTGAAACTTTTAAATTAATATTATTATTTAAAATAAAGTGAGTAAAATTATGATTATGATTATTATTATTTTTATTGTAATTATTATTTTTATTATCACTATTATTATTATTATTATTATTGAAATTATTTTTTTTATTGTAATTTTTCTTATTATTATTATTATTACTTTTAATGTCATTATTATTATTATTATTATTATTATTTTTTTATTATTATTATTATTATTATTATTACCAGTGTATTATTATTATTAGATATAAAAAAAGGAACTCTAAGGGTCATCACCCCCCTCTTCTCCTTCCAAGTGCGAGCAACACCTTTCCCTCTTACCGGTGCGCCACATCGGCACCCTACCTTAGCCCTCACCCCTCCTCTTTGCCGCTCCAGCCTCGTCACCCCGTATCACTGGCCAACTAACACCCCCTCCCTCGGTTCTCCTCCTCCTTACACCGAACTCATCACACCAGCCAACACCCCTCGCCACCCCTCCACTCTGGCCATCTCCTTGGCTCCCGACAACTCCAGCCTCGCCCCTCCTCGCTCGCCTCACTCTCATCCAACAGTGCACCCAACCCCTAGCTGACTTTTCTCACCCCTTCCACTCCTTTGTTCTGGCCAGCCGAAACTCCCCTGTTCTTCCCTTTTCAGTACCCTCTAGCTCCCTAGCGCGAGGTCTCCAGTCCGACGACCTCACCTCTTGTATGTATCTTTTCATCTTTGGTGATTTTATTTAAGTTGGCTAAACACTAATGGCACGAATTTCAATATGTGCATTTTTCTCATTGTTCTAGTTGTGTGATTGGTCCTCAATTGGTTGGTATTAATTCCACTGAAGCAGTGTCATGGTTGCATTTCATTGAGGTAGGCAAATCCACATTTTCCTTTCCAATTAATCCCATTTAATTCTTGAGTGTTTTAATTAAATATTTGACTTGATTCGCACATTCTTATTACATTTGGTTAATCTTCTATAGTGTTTACAAGTTAATTAGTTTTTCTAAAGATAGTTTTGAACTATTATACCTAGTTATATTTTTATGTGTTTGTGGTAATTCTATTCTTCCGATGTCAAAAGTTGTATTTTTAATGTTTTAAACATGACACACACCTTAGTGATACTCTTCAATAGTTTATTATGGTGTTTTCTAGTTTGTGCAATTTATTTGATCTATTTATGGAATTGTTTTTAAATTTTTTGATTTGCTTATAAAAATGCTAGAAAATTGTTTGGGTTTCTTAGAAAATTATTTATGCATTGTTTGGCAAGCTTATATAAGTTTTTTAGAAACTAGTTATCATGTTTATAAAAGTGTTTGTAAATAGGTTGGGTTGTTTATATAATTGTTTATGAATTGTTTGTCATGTTTCTATTATTGTTGATAAATTGTTTGTTATGTTTTACTAGTTTCTTGTTTTTTGGATATAGGGAAATTTGGAATATTCTTGACAAATGTATTTTGGTTTGGTGTGTTTAGTTTGAAAATGTTGTAACTTGGAAATTGTGTTAAAAATGATTTGAAAAGGGGTTTTATGGATTTAAAGGGATTTTTTTTGTATTCTCTTAAGGATGTGAATGGTTTGTCTTTATTTCAAACCAAATGGAGTCCTTGTGGAAATGATTTTGAAATTTCATTTTGGTTGTTGTTGAGCCATTGGATGTTGGCACATCCATGCGTGCACTAGGTGCACACATGGATGCGCCCACAAATGAAGATGGCACCTTCAAATTAGTGTTTTCTTAAAAATTTACTTTTCTAAATAGATTTTGTTTCCTAAATAAGGTTTGTTACATCATGTGGATTTTATGAAAGGTTTGAAATTGAGTCTCAGATGGTGTGCCCATTTGGCCTTTAGTGTGTGTTTCAATGAATGTTAGGCTCAAGGGGCCATTTGGCAATTTCATAAGATTGTGCATTTTTATTTAATATTTTGAAAGGTTTTATTAAAAATTCAATGGACACTTTGGACTTAAAAGCCCATTTGGATCTTCCAACTCATGGGTGAAGTTGTGTTATCTTTTAGAATGGTTTGTGGTTGGAAATTGTGTGTGCCTGTTCGGAGTTTTAAATGTCTTTTTTTAAGAAAATGGTTTCAATATGGACATGATGTGATGGCCTGGTTGGAACTTTGTATGTATAACATGTATGAACATATATATAATTATATGGGGTGCCCCTATCTAGTGTAATCCTTTATGGGTGAATGCATAGGAAGCATCTATGTTTGGGGTAGGCAAGTGCGGTGACGACCTGTGAGTTAAGTCACACGTATGATGTCCTCCTACTTACATAGTTTTACTACAACCATGGGTTCCTAGGTGTATTTTAGATGATCGAGTGATGGTTGTTGATCAACCTCGATTAGACGGGTTGGTACCCCATGGATTGGTTGTTAGGCCAAGTGGGCTTTTCCACTAGATTTGATTAGTTATAGGGCGGCCAAATGGTTATAGACTTATGGGCTTCACCATACGCTGGTAGGTGGTTCTGAACTGAGTACATTCAGGGGCCATATAGGGATGTTTAGGCTCACCCATGGTTACTTGAATAGTTATATTCCATGTCTACTTTCTATTGTAATAGTTTATTTCTATCTCTCACTGTTTACCTGTTTTATTTTAGCACAACTTTGGTATCACCTGTTTTGGTTTTCATTTTCAAATGGCAGTTGATTTTGGAAAAATTATTTCTATTTTTGTTGGATTTTAAAATGGGGAAATGATTTTTGGTTTTATTAAAATGTGAAAAACCCTATTTTTATATCTGTATTTCAAACTATCATTAATGAACTGTTTCATGGAAGGAAATGTGTGGATTCTGTGGTGTTTTTCTACTAATAATTTCGGTGCTCACCCCTACGTTATATTTTTAGTTTAAGGTTTATTTAGTTCAAGATTTCTCTCAGGGCGAATGTGGTTCTGAGTTGGGTGGTGACCTAGGGTGTCCAAATCCATAAAAAATACCCCCCCACCCCGACACCCCCTAGACACCCCCTAGACATCCCCTGGACACCCCCCTGCCACCCCCTGCCACCCCCTGCCAGTCCCCCCTGCCACCCCCTGCCAGTCCCCCCTGCCACCCCCTGCCAGTCCCCCATGCCCCCTGCCACCCCCTGCTAGTCCCCCCTACCCCATGCTAGTCCCCCCCTGCCCCCTGCTAGTCCCCCCTGCCACCCCCCTGCTTGTCCCCCTGCCAGCCCCCCCTGCCCCTACTTGTCCCCCTACCAGCCCCCCTCCCCCTGCCTGGACACCCCTCCCCCCCTGCTGGACACCCCTCCCCCCTGCCTGGACACCCCTCCCCCTGCTGGACACCCCTCCCCCCTGCTGGACAACCCTCCCCCTGCTAGACAGCCCTCCCCCCCGTGCTGGACAGCCCCTCCCCCCTACTGGACAGCCCCTCCCCCTGCTTGGACACCCCTCCCCCCTGCTAGACAACCCCTCCCCCTGCCTGGACACCCCTCCCCCCTGCCTGGACACCCCTCCCCCTTGCTTGTCCCCCTGCCTTTCCCCCCTACCCCATGCAAGTCCCCCTACCACCCCCCTGCCCCCTGCCCCCTGCTATTTCCCCCCTGCCACCCCCTGCTTTCCCCCTGCCAGCCAGCCCCCCCCCCCCCCCGCCCCCTAGCAGTCCCCCCCCTTCCACCCTTGCCAGTCCCCCCTGCTAGTCCCCCTGCCAGCCCCCCAACCCCCTGCCCCCTGCTAGTCCCCCTGCCCCCTGCTAGGCTCCCTACCCCCTGCTAGGCCCCCTGCTAGGCCCCCTGTCAGTCCCCTGCTAGTCCCCCTGCCCCCTGATCTGATAACCAAGTTTATCTGATCTGATAACCACAACATCTTCAGCACTGCAAGATTCAGGTTTAACAGGTACCAATTCACCAATTCTGACATGTTTAGCGGCATGAGATAATACAAGAACAGACTGAACTACATCAGATTTACAGACCATGTTTATCACCCCTCCCCCCTACTGGACACCCCCCTGCCTGGACAGCACCCCCCCCTCCCTGGACAACACCCCCTCCCTCCCCCCTGGACACTGGACTCCCCCTGCATATTTACCCATGCTGGACACTGAACCCCTACTGGACACTGGACCCATACTCCCCCCACCCCTACCAACCCCCTTGTACCCCTGCTGGACACATGACTCCCCCCTGGAAACTAGTTCTTGGGATGCCCAAATCATATTTACCCCTATTGGACACTGGACTCCCCCTGGACACTGGACTCCCCCTGCATATTTACCCCTGCTAGACACTGGACCCCTGCTGGACACTGGACCCATACTATAGGTTCTTAGTAGGACCACCCCATACTATAGGTTCTTAGTAGGACTTGGGAAACACTTGAAACAAAATTCAGAAGTAGCTATATATGAGTAATCTAGGAAAACATACATATAATCAGTCTGGAAAATAAAACAGAATAAACTATAAAATTTTTATGGAAATAAAATAAAACATATTTGAAATTGGAAAACATTACCAGAAAAACTGTTTATCAACTAAACAAACTGCTTGGTGAAATCATGGTCACACATGCTCATCCTCAGATAAAATCTGCTTTCATTTCATGTAGTACTGCATTAAACAAAACATTGGAATTATGATTCGAAATAGAGTTACCAGATTTTATAGCACCATGATCACTATCTATAGGTGGTGAAATAGTTATACTTGGTGCCTGTGAAGTATCTGTGGGAAGTTTTATGATATTTTCTAGATCTAGACAGCACTGCATTTTCTCTATAGAGACATTCATAACCTTCATGGGATTAGGTTCCTGGACAGCCCTCTTGCACCCCCTTGAAACCCCCTGGACATCCCCCTTGAACACCCCCTGCACCCCCATGCCCCCCTTAGTCCCCCATTCCCCCCTGCACCCCACTGGACAACCCCCATGCCCTAACTGGACAGCCCCACTGGACACCCCCTGCACCCCCTGGACAGCCCTCTCCCCCTTTCCGGACACCCCTCTCCCCTACTGGACACCCATCCCCCTGCTGGACACCCCTGCCCTCTGCCCCCTGCCCCCTACACCCCACTGGATAGCCCCCATGCCCCAACTGGACATCCCCACTGGACACACATCCACCCCTGAAGAACTACCCCTGAATGTTGATTTCCCAAATGAGGCTACCCTCTTAGTGGATCATGTCAAAGAGTATTAAAAAACATATTTTGATGGTGATTTTCAAAGATCGACTGAAATAATGATTAATAATTCCAATCTTAATTGAGTAGGCCAGGTGGTTGTCTTTATCACACCAACACAAGACGTCCAGTCATACTTTTTCCTATTTTTATAAGGTTTCACTGATGATGAGGAAAATTATTAGGCTCTCATTACTGGTCATCAGTTATTAGATGATATTTATTTCCCCCAAATGGATATGAAGGGAGAATCCAAGTTAGCCCTCAAATATATTAATGGTGACCGGAGGAGGGGAGTCTGTCGGGGGAGGCGTGGTCGTCCGGGGAGGAGAGGTCATCGGGAGGAGGGGGGTGCGTAGGGGGAGGAGGGGAGTCTGTCGGCGTCGGGGGAGGCGCTGTCGTCCGGGGAGGGGGGAGGCGCGGTCATCCGGGGAGGGGAGTGCGTCGGGGGAGGGGAGTGAGTCGGGGAGGGTTCCGTAGGAGGAGCCCGAGAGAATATTGGCCAAATCGCACATATAGCCACGAATGAATTTTCATCCATTGGTATAACCATGCTATAGCCACTGAGAACAACATAGAACATACATTTCTTGGCACATATTATTTGCAAAATAGGTGGAAGGAATAAAAGTTGAAGATGTATAGAAGGTGTGCTGAAGGTTGATAGAAACAGAGGACACACATTTTGTTAGGAATAAAATTGAGAGAGGAGAAAAACAAGGAGGTACAGTGGTAAATTTCTGTATTGAGAGCAAGCAGTACAGAGAGAGAGAGAGTTACAGTTTGGGGGAGAAGAGGAATAATTGGAAGAACCATTCACCGAGTCCTTGCATAATCTGTTGAAGGACCATTCGCCGAGTCCTTGCATAATCTGTTGAAGTCCAAAAAAGAATACCAGCAATAGACACCACTGCTGGACACCCCTCCCCCTGGACCACCACCCCTGGACACCCCTGGACCACCCCCCTGGACACCCCTCCCCCATGCTGGACACCCCTCCCCCCTTCCTGGACAGCCCCTCCCCCTGCTGGACACCCCTCCCCCTGTTGGACACCCCTGCCCCCTGACCCTGGACACCCCAGGACAGACCCCACCCCAGGAGAGACCCCCCCCATACCCTGGATACCCATGCCAGTCCTGCCCCCCCAGACCCTGGACACCCCAGGACAGACCCCCCCAGAACCTGGACAGCCCCCCAGACCACGGACACCCCCCAGAACCTACCCCCCCAAACCCAGACCCCCCAGGACAACCCCCCCCCCCCCCTAGACCCTGGACACCCCAGGACAGACCCCCCCCCCACTGGACCCCCTAGACACCCCATGGACAGACCCCCCAGGACAGCCCCCCCAGACCCTGGACACCCCAGGACAGACCCCCCCCCCACTGGACGCCCTAGACAACGGATGGATGTCATGGGCTATTGCTAAAAGACCGAATCCGGCTGCTGAAATCAGTAGTAAGTAAGAAGAGGTAAATGAAGAAAAATGAATAAAATTTTCCCAATATACCTGGGGAATTTTATTCATCAGCAGGAAGAAGAACAGAAGAACGGTAGCTGAGAGTTCCTTCCCCGAAGGTGGAGAATGATTTTTTTATATAGGATCTGTCTAATATTTAATGGAAGAAAGAGGGAGAGGAAATTAAGTACCTCATTAAAAGTGGCAGCATCCAACAAATTCTCTTCCAATGGAATAAAATATTACAAAAAAAATCTATAAACCTTCTCTCTCCTCTTGTGGCTTCCAGGTGTCCAGGTGGTTAATAATTTGGTTGAGGTGAGGGTGTGGACTCATGGGGGAAAGAATGAAGGAAACTAAGTTGGACTCGATTTTAAGTAGGCTGCTCTTGTTTTTCTGAAGTGGTAGGGCTGATTGGGTCTAAAATAAGTGATTTGGAACAGGAATTTAGATGAGTGCTTCAAATGTTAAGGGGTCTGGTTTAATTGGTTAGAATTGGGCGAGGTTTGGAATGGTTTTAAAGTGGGATACCTGGTGGAAAATGTGGGGTTGGTGGCTTAGAAGTTGAGAGGTGGGTAGGCCTGATTGGTGGTCAAGTTGTGGATGGGTTGCCTAGGTGGATTGAAAAATGGTGGGGGACTGGGAAGGAGTTCATAGTGGCTAAATTGAAGTGGGATCTTGGAATTATAGTAGGGCTTGAGTTTGGATTTTTTAGTGAGAGTGGAAATGGCCCTGGAATAGCTGGTTTGATTTTGGTGGGTTGGACATGGGATTTTTATAGTGCATCGAAAAATAGTCACTAGCAGGGCTTGGTTTGGTGTGAAATTCAGTCAAATGGTTGTGGGAACCATCATGGAAGCAACTACCAAATACAGACCAGAGATAGTCTCCTCTACAGTGAAGACCCTTCATAGAAACTCTTCAATAAAACCAGGTCTCTAGTTGCATATTTGTCCATAACAAACAAGCCCTGTTTGCATAGGCCCAAACAGACCTCCCTTTGCCAGCTTGTGGGGGAAATTTGGGAACTCCAGCATGAAATAGGCCCTCAGAATAGAACAGCCTCTTTGGAATTGCATCAAACAAATTGTGTGCAGCCTTTAAAACTCAACTTGGTAGTGATCATCCTCCTCCAATGAGTGCTACATGAGATGAGGGAATTATGGAAGGAATTTCATCTAAAACATCCAAAAGCAGACATTGAATTTCCATCACAACAGGCTGTTCCGGTTCAGACGACATGTGCAGAGGATGAGGATGATCTGGTTCGGACAACATGTGAAGATGATGAGGAAAAATAAGAATTACCAAACAAATATTATGTGATTCATGTACAATAAAATATGCCAAACAATTCCAAACCAATGTTTTCAGTTTAATTGAGCCTTTGTACCACCTACTATGCACGTTTTGTGGAAAGATGGATGAGAGGCAGTGCTGAGAGGAGATATAGTTTAGGAATGAGGAAATATGAAAAATTATAGACCTAACCATTAAATGTTTCTCTAAGGAGGAGTAACCGCTACAGGGTGTTGTCCTGGAGCAGGGCCAAATCACGGCGTGACCGCGGCGTGACCGCGACGTGACCGCGACGTGACCGTGGCGTGATCGCCGTAGGGTGTCGTCCTGGAGGAGTAACTGCCGCAGGGTTTCGTCCTGGAGCAGGGCCAAATCACGACGTGACCACGGCGTGACCGCGGTGTGACCGCGACGTGACCGCGGCGTGACCGCCGCAGGGTGTCGTCCTGGAGGAGTAACCACCGCAGGGTGTCGTCCTGGAGGAGTAACCGCCGCAGGGTGTCGTCCTGGAGCAGGGCCAAATCATGGCGTGACCGCGGAGTGACCGTGGCGTGACCGCGGCGTGACCGTGGCGTGACCGCAGCGTGACCGCCGCAGGGTGTCGTCCTGGAGCAGGGCCAAATCACGGCGTGACCGCGGCGTGACCGCGGCGTGACCGCGGCGTGACCGCGGCGTGACCGCGGCGTGACTACCACAGGGTGTTGTCCTGTAGGAGTAACCGCCGCAGGGTGTCATCCTGGAGCAGGGCCAAATCACGGCATGAATGCGGCGTGACCGCGGCATGACCACGGCGTGACTGCGGCGTGACCGCGGCGTGACCGCCGCAGGGTGTCGTCCTGGAGGAGTAACTGCCGCAGGGTGTTGTCCTGGAGCAGGGCCAAATCACGGCGTGACCGCGGCGTGACCGCAGCATGACCACAACGTGTTGGCCTGGTCCAGTGACATCCGCGGGGCAACATCTTCCACTTAGTTTCAAATAGGATGATATGGATGACATGAGAGGATGTTTTCTCAGAATATTTAAAGAAATGAATGCTAATCTATGATGACTATAGGATTGGATGACCCCTGATATACCTAATTCGGTGAGGTTTGGAGATCTAGAAATGTGTAGGAATACCTAGAGGAATACCCCATGGGATCAGGAAAATCACAGGTTACATAACATGTAATCTGACATTACTGGTACTGTGGGACCCCTGGGCTGTGGAACTGGGCTTTTGGTTGGATTTAAATATCACATGCCATGTGACATGGTCACACAACATGGGACCCATCTTAAAAGTCTAACGACACTTAAAGATTGTCTTGGTTCAAACAAATGTTTTAATAAAAAGAGGGAAACCCCCTACAGGGATATAAAAAGGGTCAAGTACGATGTGTGCTTTATGACTAACAATGACATCAAGTATAAGGAAAACATCAATGCAATAATGTTAAGAAAGGTATACCACTATGGGTTTTCACAGACCGCGCACCTCCGTTGGAGGGGTTTTATTACAAAACCAGGACTTATTTATCAAACGAAACAATTATCTGAACTAACACTTATTCAAGAATTGAAATTTAATATAAACATGAAAAATTAAGAAGGCAACTAAATGCAATTTAAAACATTCTTGAATTAAATGGGCTAGGAGAGGGACCCTACCTCAGCCTCATAGCAACAAAAATGAAATTCTGTATAGAAACGATTCAATTACATAGAATAAAATCATGAGAATAAAATACCATATTCAAGATATACATTCCCAGGGGATATGGATTCCTGTATAAAGAACCAAACTAGTAAGTCTGAATAGATACTAGTAGCATCCATGATTAAAAATAGCACAAGATAACACATAACATTCTAAGTGAAGGAAAACCAAATTTGATATATCAAATGAACAAAGTGTACCACTCTTCGCTTGTATGCATGGCACTATTCCACTAAATCAACAATAACTTCCTTCTTGAGACTCTGCAGGAAAACACAAACATTACCAGTAGCTAAGGTAGAGATTTCCATTCAAAACTCAAAAAGATTTTACACGTGAATAATTCATCAGTTTCAAATTCCAGAACTTTTTATCAGAAATGCAATCACACCTGCCCCCCACTATTTTTTCTTGGGGCTGATGGAGTTTCCCTGGACTTGAGATTAGTACTTTTCAAGGAATCCTCTATTCATTGGGAAATGGTAGAGAAATATCGTTCCCCACCTGTATACATCAACAAGATGAATTGTGTTGACATCTCGTCATGGGGATTGTTGATGCACATGGAAAAAAATAGAATTCATGTTTCCAGAACAACAGAAATTTAAAAACAACAAAATAACAAAAAAAGAATGCAATAGAACAAACAAAAATAATAACTAATCAAAAACAGAATGCAAAAATAGAATGCAATAGAACAAAAAAAAAATAATGAAAATAGAATGCATGTTTGGACACCCCCCCCACCCCTGCAATGAAAGATTTTTTCAAGATGAGATTGAAAAGAGTTTATGTGAAAAGTGTTTGAAAATGTTGTTAAAAAAGTGATCCATGCTTTGGAGAAATTGCATAAAGTATCCATGAATGTCAGTGATGCTCAGTTGGAAGTAAAGATTAAGAAAATAAAAGAGTTTAACGACTCTTTATTTTAAAGATGCCAAATGCGAGGATCAAACCCTGCCCCCCAGCCACCCCCCTGTATATCTTCCCTTGTACCCCCTGTACATCCCCCCTTGCACCCCCTGCACATCCCCCCTTGCACCCCCTGCACATCCCCCCTCCCCCCCTAGACAACCCCCATAGACACCCCTCCCCCCCCCTAGAAAACCCCCCTGGACACCCCTCCCTCCCCCCTAGACACCCCCCATGGACCCCCCCCCCCCCCAGACACCCCTCCCTCCCCACCTAGACCCCCTGATAAGTGCAGAATTGTACAGAAATTCTGCAAGCCATCCTATATTAATACTTCATTGAAAGATGCTCTGAAAGGTAAAAATATTAATACCAAACACTATGTTAGAAAAAAATACAAAGAACGTTAAAAAGAGGTCACCTGGGATAATAATTCTGCTACTAGTAAATCCTAGGAAGACTTAGTAGAGGAATAAGAATCCCAAGGATGTGTTCATGCTGAAACTGGTAACTCTAATGGTGCGGAAATACTAAGTGATTTTTCTAAAGAATCATTAATTTTCCAAGAGGCATCAGATTATATTCTCTCTTTTTCTTTAAATCTGCTGTCTGAATCCCTCTTTTGGAGTTCATTAACTCGGAATTATTAAAAACAGTTGATATGGATGACAGACTTGCAGTTGTATTTTCTCAGGCTGCTCTCTCTATGCAATTGTCAGAGCACACACCTTCTCAACATATAAACATCAGTATAAAAGATTCATACCCTATAATGAAAGGATTACAAACCAGGGAAGATTATTTTAGGTTGGTGATCCAGCTCACTATAAAGAAAGTTTATTCTACCAACCATTCCAACAATAGAGAGTTGAGAAGCTCCAATTAAAAAAGTGAAACTGAGAAATAACAGAAAGGGGGACTTTCCCCCATTCAGAAAAAATGATGTGTATCCTCTTCTAGAATTTCCAGGGGCTAGACAACCCTATAACATTATGTTGCCTTAGGCTTCTTGTGAGTAAACGGAAACCTGATTTCATTGGAATCTCTGAGCTAAAATCTAATAACATCACTTCTAGTTCTTTTTTCCCCAAAATGGTAATTATTTTCTATGTTCTGTGAAAGATATCACTAGTATTGAAATAATTTTATTGGTTTTCCATCATAATGTTACTAATCCTTCCATTTTTTGAGTGGACAAACAAATTATCACTTTCACCTTCCTTAACGAGGGTCAGATCTCTTTTTGTTAAATGTTTTATGCTTTCTACTGTTACATCAGTAGAAGAACTCATTGGAAACACATGAATGAGATTTCAAGAGTTATATTAGATCCCTCGGTTATAATGGGAGATTCCAATTCTATTTTACATGCAGATGACAATATTGGACATGTTTCCAATGCTAACACAATGAGATATTTCAGAGCTTGTATTGAGGAATTAAAACTTATTGAAACCAATCTGATTGGTTCCAAATACACTTGGTATAGGAGGAATCTAAATGGAAGTAGGGCCTGTAGGGTTGACCGTGCCTTTGGTAATCACTCTCTTCATGGAAGTTGGAAAACCATCTCTTTTTTCACTCTAGTAAAGCACAATTCTGATCACCATCCAATTCTTACAACCTTCATTGCTAAGGGGGACAAGCTAACAATTCCCTATATGTTTAATAATTCTTGGACCATCCAATTCTTACAACCTTCAGATGCTTTCCCTGAAATTTGGAATTCACTCAACCACTCCATGATTACCTCCTTAGATATTATCCACCAAGGAAAAGAGTAAAATTAAGGATACACTGCAACCACACACTGAAGTGGTTGAACCCCTTACACACGAGGAAGGATTTTCTCAATAGGTAGAAGATTTGAAATAATTGAGAAGAATCAATGAATAACTTCTCTGAGGTAGCGTTCCTGCTGGATATATTCTATAAGCAGATCCTCAACTCGTACTCCCAACTTGATCACCTTATCAAAGAGGGTTCTCTACCGCAACTAGAATTAAGATGAAACATCCTATCAACATGGGGTACCAAAAACCAATATACATGAATCAAGAAATAGAAAATAGAGAGTTCCCAACGTTTTTTACACAACCAAAACATGTCTAGGAGCATCATTATAGACCTCACCCTATAGGTTACACATGACATATACTAATAGGGCTTCCACATTTTACTCTACCTACTGTTGCACCTATTCATGCTCCTTCTCATCTAGACATTACTCAAGGGCTCATAAAAACTATTGATTATCTAATGGATTGATTAGAATCCATAGAGGTATAGTGGGAATTGGTAAAACTATAAAACAAGCCTTACCCTAAAGGGGGTGATCTGAATTTTCCCCACTAAATTTGGGAAACACTACATTTCCAATTTTCAATGGTTTAGGGGACCCAAAGAAGAATTTGACCCATTTTGTGTCCCGTTGTGATTCCATGATGGGGACCCCTAAAAAATAAGTAGTGAAACCCAAGATCTTTATACATAAATTATAGGGACCAACATTTGTAGGGTACATCGGTTCATCGACTCAATCAATTACAGGGTGGGAAGATCTCTATTGGATGTTTCTGTTCCAATTCAGCATGATTCTATAGAATAAAACCATACTAAATCTCTCAAACTACAAATGGTAGGATAATGAGAGGGTTTTATATTTCATTTCGTGGTTAAAGGAGTTGACATACTCCTTAAGCCAACATTTTATTCAAGAATATTTTTTGTTCATCTGTATATAGAATCTTCATGATGATTTTCACATACCACTCACCCCTGTTAAATATATAGGAGTGTTTTGGGATCTTGACACAATTTCATAAATAAGGGAAGAATTCATAGCATGAACCAATCCTAAGTCCTATTTAATTCCCCCTGCTGGACACCCCTCCCCCTGCTGGACATCCCCTCCCCCTGCCTGGACACCCCTCCCCCATGCTGGACAGCCCCTCCCCCTGCCTGGACACCCCCCCTGCTGGACACCCCTCCCCCCTACTGGACACCCCTCCCCCCTGCTGGACACCCCTCCCCCTGCTGGACAGCCCCTCCCCCTGCTGGACAGCCCCTCCCCCTGCCTGGACACCCCTCCCTCCCTGTTGGACAGCCCCTCCCCCTGCCTGGACACCCCTCCCCCCTGCTGGATACCCCTCCCCCTGCTGGAAAGCCCTCCCCCTGCTAAAAAGCCCTCCCCCCTACTGGACAGCCCTCCCCCCTGCTGGACAACCCTCCCCCCCTGCGGGACAGCCCTCCCCCTGTTGGACAGCCCCCCCCCCCCCCCCCTGCCGGACAACCCCTCCCCCCGGACACCCCTCCCCCTTGCCCCCTCCCCCCTCCACCCTGCCCCATGCACCCCTCCACCCTGCCCCCCTCCACCCAGCCCCCTTTCATACTTCAATACATCCCGAAGATATTATCAAAAACACTTCAAGACATAAAATGACTATTTTCAACAAATATAACAAAAGACCAAAATATATGATGCAAGAACCACAAATCAAAGACCCCTCTCAACATACATGATGTAGTATGGTAAAAAGAAATAAATGAACTTACCAACATGTTACCATCATACAAAATGGTGCCTTAAGAGTACTTTGGGTGAATATTTATTTTTCACCCTAAGCCTATATTTTACCTACAAGAAATAAAGAAAAAAAGATAAAAATAAATCAGAAGTAATTATGTAGAGAATAAATAATTGATAAGAAATATATTTGTGTTTATATGCCTGAATACAAACATGTATCCTGCAAAAATAGTAGATGCAAGAACCACAAATCAAATCTTACTTGAGAGGAAAATGTTTTGTTTTGAAAAGTTACTATTAGAAATTAGAGCTTCAAAACTTTCATCACCAGTTGCACCCTATCTTCATCAAACTGTAAAAGGTTTATGGAAGAAAGAAGGTGATAAAATCATATCGAGCACAAAAATTGAGTACCGTAGAATTCATCTCATAAAAAAGATTTTATAATTGCAAGCAAAAAACTATGATTAAATTTTTATTTTATGTTTGTAAAACTACATGTGAACAAAATAATATGTTAATATCACTCTAATAAAAACCAATAACTGAGAATTGAAGTTCACATAGATGCCCATTACCAAGAATGGATGTTCCCCCTTACTTGTCGGTTGCATGCCAACGTGCCCGTATTAGAACCAACACCAACCACCTCGTCCTATGGTAGAAATGATTAATTAGATATATGCATCAATTTGTAACAATAATGATTTTTTTATCTAATTACAAACAAAGCATATAACTAATATATTAAAAACAAAAGAAATAAAGAACATAGAATTCAAACAATGACACAAAATGCATGAATGATACCCACTAGTTACTATATTAACAACTTCAACACATATTCATGGGTTTTAAAGTAGATGCATGTTAGCATTTGAAGTTCAAAAATGATTTTTAGTAAAACATTAAAATAAGCATACACACCAGAATTTCAATACACAAAGGTAGTAAAAAAGGAAGCAACAACCAACAGATTTAACAAGATGATTTCATCATACAAAATTTATTAAAAGGCAACTTCCAACCATTTATTTCAACTAAAAAAAAGAAGTGAATTTTCAAGTTTAACTAGAAAAATCACAGAATTTAAACTATTACTCCCATGGTGTAGATGCTCTATTCATTTGAGATCATTGGAAAAAATTTCCCTTCTTTTCTTTTTGACTAAATACCTTTGATTTCCAAAATTTCATCTCCTATAAGTGTAAACATATACATTAATTTATAAAATTTAAAGTTCAAAACAGAACAAATTTGGTGCTTTAATTTAGATATTTGGTAGTGTCTGTGGATCATGGTCAGTGCATCCTATAATGGAGATGAAATTGGATTCGATAGAGTAGATTATGGAATGGTTTCTACAATAATTATAACTCATGGAAATGAAGATAGATGAAGCAATACAACCATCCAAGTAGTATCGAGTGTAGGAAAAATGCTTGAAGGGGCTATCAAATAGAAGAATCGAAGAATTATTATCAAGTAAACACTACAACAAATAGAAGAATTGAAGCACCCATCATTAACACACCTGTGCGAGGAGGGCGCGACGAGGAGGGTGCGACACGGAGGAGGCGTCCGCGAGGAGGCGTCGGGGAGGAGGGCGTGGTGAGGAGGCGTCGGCGAGGAGGGCGCGGCGAGGAGGAGGGCGCGGCAAGGAGGGCGCGGCGAGGAGGGCGCGGCGTGGAGGAGGCGTCGGCGAGGAGGCTTCGGGGAGGAGGAGGGCCCGACGAGGAGGAGGAATCGCGAGGGGGGGGGGGAGAAGTAGCCCGATAGGTTTGGGAAAAAAACGGGGCTGCTGCATATAGCCACGGATGAAGATATTAACGTGGCAGTATATAAGATATAGCCACGGACCTATAGAACCGTGGCTATAGGTCCGTGGCTATAGGTTAGATTTGTAGTAGTGAAACCAAGACCAGATGACGCACCGCCCTGATAAACTTTGCCTAAACACTCGCACCATCAGTTGGACCAGCTTCGCTGGCCAGAAGAACATTGCCAACGAAATGTGGAAGAGCAGTGGTAGAATAATTGAATCCCATTGAGATCGAAGAACCCTAGAAACCTCAATGCCATTGGAGCACCAGAAGAGAGAGAACCCAAACCCTATCCATTAATACATTTATATTTATAAATATATTTATTTAATTATATAAATTTATAACTTTATAATTATAATAAATATATTTATTATAATTTTATAATTATTTACATATATGTGTATATATATATATAATTATAACTATAAATAAATCTATTTATTGCAATTTTATAATTATTTGTTATAATTATAATTATAAATAAATTTATTTAAAATTTATTTATGTATAATTCAAATTTTATAATTATAATTATAATAAATATATTTATTATTTAAATATATTTATTAAAATTTATAAGTACTTTTGACACCATGATAGATTCATGGGTATACCATGAATGAATCATATACCTAGTAAAGTATAGATAATAAAAAACGAGTCGTCACAAATAGACAACATGAATAATAATAATGGTGTAATGTATAAATGAACATTCATGATGAATACATAACATATATATATGTTAATTATACTCACACATCAATATATTTATTGACCAAATTCATTGGAAACATATATTTATTTAAAAATATATTTATTTATTTATACTGAGAAGGTTCAACCATGAGAAAATACCCATGACTCCAAATTTATTAGGAAAATATAATTGTACAACCAGGGAATGAAACAAACATGAAACCACATGCCCACATTGAAATAAAGAGTTACTTCCTATGGCTTCCCCTAAATATATATTTATTTAATTATAATCTTATAAATACTTTTTTAAAACATTATATATATTTTTTAATTATTAAAAAAAATATTGATTATTAACATGCATTTTTTATTTAATATATACAAATAAACGTTATTTTTTAATATAAATATTATAATTTTATATAAATTAATAATATTTTTTATTAATAACTTTTTTCATTTCTAATAATAGTGCTGATAAAGGCCCCCCTTTATCAGCGCTAAAGAAATCATTGATAAAGGGTAGATTTATCAACACTTTTAGCTAGTGCTGATAAAGTCCACCCTTTTATCTGCACTTTCTACTTAGCATTGATAAAACCCAGCGCATCCCTTACTTGGATCTGTGGTAGTGACCTGAGTGAAGAAGAAATTCAAATCTGGGAGATCCCCCACACATATCTATATGTAAGAGAGGATTTCAAAATTTAGAAAACAAAAATAGATATTAATTAATTGAATTCAATATAAATATAATAATAATAAATGTTAGATAAAAATTAATAATAAATAGATGGTAATAATAAGTAGAAGAATTATGAATTATTAGATATAATACACATTTACTACTAGAATAAATAATTTGGAAAAAATATACTGACATAAATAATTATATTAATAATAAAATAATGATAAATAATATATGGTGATAAAAAATATAATTAATATATAAAAATAAAAATATTGAATTACTAATATTAATATGTAATTAACTAAAAAAGTATAAAAATAACTAAAACACTACAAAACTATAAAAGAACCTAAAAACACTAAAAATGGTTAAACTAATTGATTAAAACTACATTAAAATTTTATCAAAAAAATGCATGTAAATTTCATGTGAATCAGATTCCCCAAACATAAATATTTTCACTCCTGAGAAAAAAAATCAGATATAATACATTCATAAACACTTTTTCAAACCAGAACAACATAATCACAGGTTAAAAAAAAATCATCCCATTTCCTATAAAAGATCATGATTTTTTTAAAATCTCAATTTTTAAAAATAGTTTCCATTCCACTTGCATTCTTTCCAAAACAAACATTTACACCCATGAATCATGTGTTTTGACTCTCCATCATTATCAACACCCAAAAACAATTTCTAATCAACTTTATGATCAATTCTTACACACATAAATTCTTACCATATAATTTCTAGGAATTTCACATCTCTTCTAGTGTAAATAAAAATAATTCACTAAATTTTAGGAATTCACATTAGATTAAAATGTTCCCTAAGGTTGTGGGATGGTGGGTCATAAAAAATAACATTTTATGCCAAAATTAGGGTTGAATCTTGAGATAAATGCATGATCCCATACATAAAATATTTATTTTATAAAAAAATTGATAATATTGACTCATAAAAAGAATAAATAGTCTTAAATCACTCGAATAATGGAAAGATAAACATGAGAGTACTAGTTCTAAAACCCCATGAAATAGATAAAAGGCAAAATATCATAGAAAATTTACAAATTTAACTAATACTATATAGAAAACTAATTAAAGTAAGTTATATAAAAAACTCTCTGGATCTTGGATTAATGGTTTATCACTTTTATAGGTATCCCCAAAGGTGAGGGTTAAAACGTAATAACCAAAAGTATACTCAATATTAGAACAAAAAATAATTTAAATTCCTATATCAAAATATTCATGCAAGGAATGTAGCTATTTTGGGAAGTAATACATATAACATGATCATATAATGTATATCCATATGCATCAAATGAATCGGTATACCTCAAAAAATCATGTCCATGAATAACTCTCCCCCCAACTCTTATATTTGAAATCATCATGAAAATATTCAAGTTATGGGTATGGAAGGTTATCAACTATGGGATCATCTTAAAAAATGATTCACCATGGATGCTATAGGATACATAATGAAGAAATTTTAAGGGTGGAATAGTGGGTCAAATGGGATAAATAAAATAAATTAAATATTTAGTGAAAATTTCAAATTATTATTGCTTTGATGGAAAAACATGGAAAGTTATAAAATACCTAAATTGTCTTAGATTCCCTCAATAAAAAAGAGAAATACAAATAGTTGTGAAAGGAGTCCAAATTATTCATGGGTTTAGAAATACAATGTTGGACAATACAGATGATCATGAATGAAAATAAGTTTCTAAAAAAATAAAATCGTTTAAGAAAAACATTTTTGAATAATTAAATGATATCAACAATCATATAAATCATGGTATAAAGAGTCAAAGAATTTAAATTAGGAATTATGTTCTCAGACTGATCATGGACACAAGTGGTTTTCCCTTGACTATGTTACTATGAAAATATTGTAGTTCACATATTGGTTCAATAACAGAAGAGATGTTTTTCTTTTTTATTTTTTTCATTTTCTCAATTAGTTATTTTACATGGTATTTTTTGGAATCATAAATAAGATAATAGAAAAATTAACACTTCCTTAATTCATTTTAAATAGATAGAGAGTGGATGAAAGTATCCAATTAATCTCTATAAGTGATAAACTAATAAAATCAACAGATAGACAACACATACCCACATTGTATCATAAAGATAACACAAATATCTGATAAGCATATGAATGATATAAATATATATTGAACTTATATCTACTTTATCATTAGGATAAAATGGTTGTAGTTAATTCATTCCATTTTATCACTTATAAACTAAATGAAATAAATTTGATGTAGTGAAAAAAAACTAACTAATGATGTGTTGTCTCTCATTGAGTGCTAAGTTTACTTTTTCTTCAGCTTGATATTGATGAAAATCCAACAAAACCAAATGTAAATGTATTCTATTTATTTTTTTCTTCATAAATAGTACTTTTTTTATAATTCTATTGAGAATATAATTATCCTGAAATTGATATGATGACTCAATGGAAACTAGTTAAAAATGGATGGGTGGAATACAAGAATAAATACCTAGCTTAAAAAGAGGTGAGTAAACCTCATGTGAAGAAAAAATTATTAAATAATTTGAATTTAATTAAAGGGTATCGACATGAAAATAAAAAATACCTCTTTGAATGTGCACGAGAGAAGAAATACCCTTACCAGACTCTTTAAGTGGTCATATTATATCTATAACATTCTTGAATAAAGTGTTTGGGTTGATAATATATCCCATTATTTTCATAAATAACAACCAAAATATGTAAATATATCGATTTATAACTCAATTAATTCACCATGGTTTCATTTATTACACCTAGTTAACATGTATTTCTAGAATCTATAGTTATTTAAAGTGAAATGGCATTAACCTCAATGCACAAAGTAGGTGGAACAAGAATAAGTGCAGTAGCTGACTCCATAATGATAGAAATGATATCTTCCAAAAAATATTCCTCTATACCTCATCATGTTTCATCATTGAACATGTGTGGTCATGGTATTAGGTTCCTCTAGGTAATTATATTGTTAAACTACTTATATAAAATTTTGAGTTCCCTCTACCACCATCACTAACCAATTTTATAAATTTTAATTTTTTTTAGATATTTAAAATTTAGAAAATGTTTCTAACTCACAATGGACCTCAATAATAGGATATTCAATGTTATTTTAATTTAATTCTACTAGTTTGTAGTAATCTATGGATTCTTGGATCAATTTTGACTCTATCTCAGTAAATAGGTGTTCTAGTTCAATGTTCTATTCATCCTTAAATGTATTTTCATCCTCAAAAGTTGGTAGTCGATATACATTAAAGGAATATATTCTTACTATGAGATATAAAGTTCATGAACTCATAGGATATGGATATGAAATCTCATTGTTTGACAGATCATTATATTCAATAAAGTGTATTATAGGATGTTCAAATGGGATAGGAACTGAGTAATGAATTTATGGTACAGAGGATTCATCTATGTAATGATATGAAGAAGGATTAATCAAATAAAACTCATCATTAGACTCAATAAATTGATGCTTAAAATATGGAGTTGTTAGTACACTTTCCTCATAAGAATTGTTTAGATTTGTGATATCAAGTGGTAGTAAGGAAAACAATTATACCAACTCACTCAATTTATTTTCTTGATCCTTCATTTGATTTTATATATTTTTTTCTGTGGAAGATAAATTTTCATTAAGATTTTATAGATCATTCATTATGGAAACCAATTTTTCATTCTGTTATTATTGAAGTTTGAAACTTTTATTTTCCTTATTGATAACAGTAAATAATGTGTACTAAATTGTTTAAGTGTTTCAATCACACAATGATTTTTCAAATTGATTATCTTACTCTAGTGGGCAAGGTGGAACATGTTCTACAAGGTTCTGAGATTGTGTACATGAGTTTTAAATTTTTCTAAAATTTCCTTCAACATAGCTAGAGATCATGATGTATCAGGTTTTATACATTCAAGAATTCCTTAGCTATAGAAATGGTCAAAATATAGGTATGAATTATCAGAATATAGTGATGAATTTTCCAATGGATCATGAAATTGATTTGGATAATAATCATTAAAATAAATATAAATACCTGTATAACTCATGTAAAGTGATTTTTTTTAATTTGGACCAGGAATCGTGGGTGGGTAGGGTGGGTTATGACTATAGAAATGTGATATTGACAATGGTATTCTTGAAATTATGGGTGTTAGTGTTGGATTAGATTCCTTAGAACCATCTTATAAGTACTTCATGATTACATGTATTCATTGTATTGAATATTAATGAAGTTTCTTATCACATCATGATTGTTCCTCTATATGACATAGTATGTGATAATGTCCTAAGGATACATGTCACGTCGAAAGTAAATATGAGTTCCATGCTATGACGAGATACTTAAGAGGTTGTGATAGTATTCATTAAACCCATGTTCTATTTCCAGATGATATTGTTTGAAAAGACACAGACGATACAATCTATCAGTGGTAGGAGGCTCATAAGACCCTGATACACCTTGTCATAGTGTTTTCCCTAGGTAATCTCTAAGAAGGGAGGTTATGATAACATAATCACCAGTAAGAAATCTAATTTTTTTGTGTCATTGGATGTTATTATCTATGAATGAGTGTATTGGTCCTTAGATGTTAATTTTATCAATAATGAATATCATAATCCACACAATTTGATTTATTAATGAAAACAATGATAGCATATGCTCACATATAAGTAAGATACATTGGGTGTGTCATGAGTGATATTTTATTAATGGATAACATGATAAATGATTTATCCCTTATATATCTTAAGAGAATTTGATATCTCGTGCCTTTTTATGGGAATGAAACTACCTGGATAAATCCATGGCCATGGTGTTTTGTGGGAAAGTTAATTTTCAGAAATTAAATGAAATAAACATCAAACACATTGGTTGATGACACCATTATGCAATTCAATTTATTAGAGATGTCATGATAAATGGATTATATTAAACAATAAGAATTTAGAGGAGGTTGTATATCATTGTGACATTAAATTTTTTCTTTATAGGTGTCTTGGCATAATGCTAGATGTTAACCTTGGAATTTAGATGTCTCCACCTATTTCCACTAAGAAAGATGCATACTGGGTTACACATTAATTGTATTCAAAATCTTACATATATTTAATGTTGAATTTAATAAGTTAGAATTAATATTATTCCTTTTTTTAGTTTAATATTTATTTAGGTTTGGTTGATCACCAAGATTTAATCATAATTTATTTGAAAGAATAAGTGAGTTAAATAGTAATAATAATACATATTTATTTTTAATATTTGGATAATATAATATTTATTATATTTATCAATAAATAATGTAGTGATATTTAATTGTTAAATAAACAGTCATTATTCAAGGTTAGGTAAATGTAGAGGGTAAGAAGACCAAGCTTAATGGTTAAGTGGTTGACATGTCAAGTGAATAATAATAATATTAGTATTATTATTATTAGACATGGAATCAAATAAGAGTTAGAGAATTGGAAAGTGACTTATGTGAAAATTGTTAACCCTAAATCTTACCTAATAAATATCTAATTACATCACTTTCCATATTCACTCTTGTTGTGCGCAATGGGTATAGATAATATCTCTAAAACAATAGAGATAGTTCAAGAGATTTAGAGTGTGTTATCACCACATCATATCACAATTCATCAAGAGAAAATCAGTAATTATTAATCCATGAAGATAATTATAATGTGATCAACCATGAATGATGCAAGTGATCAGGATTAGTCGTACTATCACCTGATGATTCTATGATGATGTTTAAAGATTGTGGTGCATGTGTAGATCACCGCTATAGGGATTCTGCACTTGGATCCTAAAACACAATGAAAATATTATGAGATTGATTCAACTAGATCATAAATGAAGAGAGAATTACAATTTTAGGTAATTATATATCTTCTTATATATTAATTATAAATTACATGTAATGGTCCTCCTCTTCCAGTTCTGAGACAAATAATCTATTATTTAAATCAATTTTTTATAAATAATTCATCATGTATAACTCATATTACTCATAAATTAAGACTAAAATTAAATTCAGTCATGCCAAACAGGCATTACCACTGCACTCAGAACCAAAAAGCGGTATAAGAGAAATCACATGGTTAATTTATAATTATTTATTATTTTATTTATTGAATGTTTTGTGTTTTTAATTTATTTTACTTTATATCTACTTGTTCTTGGAATCCAAACATAAATTTATCTTCCCTTTTGTTGTTCTTTCTCACATAACCAATAAATGAGTAAAATTTAAATGAATAAACATTTGAAATTTTTATTTTGAGATATCAAGGGTTCTATCCAAACAGCACTAGGGTACACAGTGTGTGGCCCAAACTACACATTGTATACCCATGTATCTTTCATGTATCTCACACTGATATCATATCAGTCTGATAATATCATATAATTGATCTGTTAAATCAAATCATCATGTAGATTTGGATTAAGCTGGAATATGGTTTGAAGAACCCCATGTTGTGTAACATGTATAGATGTAATATAGTCATCGTTTCTTCATGATGGAGAATATAGGTGTACAAGAATGTCTTGTATCTTCAACATGACATGGGGACAAATAAACTGTGAAAATTTGAGGCATTAATCATGTAAGAAGATTACAAGTAATATACCTCGTACATATCTATAGTAGGGGAACACACCCAATCCCTAGGTGTATGTTGTGGACATAGGAAGAAGATATTACTTATCATGTAACATAGTACATGTCATGTAGTTGACTGCATCCAGTGTACATAATTTAACATAGAGATAAGTATTAAATATATAAATAAACCTATTCACATGTGCTCTATGTATCATTTATTTGACATTACATGTTTTGTTATATATTTTTTAATTACATATTGAATTAATTTACATATTAAATTAAAAAACTACAAGTTTTTTATGGTTGCTTCTTATAGTGTACTCTGTGTGCATCAAGAGAATATCATGTAGTGTAATTCACATTTGTTTCACGTGTCATTTTTTTGATAGTACACACCATGTAATTACCTATCATGTAATGTGTGTTGGATGCCAAGGGAATTCAGAAGAACAAGAATCATGTTAGGTAGTTTGGATGAGTACATGTCATTTCCTCTAAGTATACTTTTATACTTTATTGATTTTAAATAAGATTAATTAATTTATTTTAAAATTATAGATGATGGTAATTCAAGGATGATTTGATATAATTAAGATAAATTAGATTAATTGGATTAATTCATGACATTTTATCTGAATTAAATAACGAATAGAATTAATTGACAACTAGATTGACAATGTATGTCCATTGTATATTTTGTGAATGATCATAAGATAAGACCAGGCCTATGTATGTGATTTATTTCCTTTTAATTTATTATTTTATTTAAATTAAAATGATACCCTATGAGTCATACTCTATTTATTAATGTGTAAGGGGTTGTGTTCTCATAATTTATTTTATATAAACCCACCTTATCCAATACATTAGATCCCCTCACTCTTGTGTGAGTAAAATATTATGTAATGATGGAGCACCTAAGACCGAGGAGGTGGTTCATGTAACAACCCGAGATTTTATAAGATACATTATTTTTAATTTCATTCATATCTTCTATTGTACGACACACCAAGATTATTTTGCGCTATACGCAACACTGTATTAGCTTGCAGTATACGCAACACTTTTCTTGGCTCTTGTTACACACAATTTCAAGTTCGTTTGATAGAAGTTATTCTACGCAACATTGAGTGTATTTATATATATATATTCAATGTATAAATAAAATATGGTTGGATTATGTTATACGCAACAACAAAGGAGTTGTGCACTACACGCAACCCTGACTTGGCTTGCATTACACGCAATCGCGACCTTCCTCGATTGCGTGTGTTGTACGCAATACCGGGTTTTACTAAACAACGATATATTATTATAATTTTGTTATGAACTAGCCCTTATGAATAGTGTTAACTAAATTTTGAATTTTATAACATTATTATTCATCTTACACATTTCTAGAACATGGTATAAGAACAAAATAAATTTTTCGGGTAAAATAAGTATTTTTCAAAAAATGCAGTTTTGCCGCCTTTTGATGGCGCACCCACCTTAAATCTAGTTTTTGACATGTTTATAAGTTCAATTTGACAAAATAAAATTCATATTTTGAATCAGGATATAAAAATTTACATTAGATAAAGTTTGATATTTTTCCGATAACTTTCATATTTTAATGAAAAGTAAAAACACGCTATATTTTAATTAAAAACAAATTTTTTCATCGTAATATCTTATGTGGTTAAATTATAATATTGAATGGTTTTAAAGTATAAATATAATATATTTTTACCATTTAATATAATGTATGTCATTATCATTGATTTTAACTTGAATTCGTAGGTTAAATCAATTCAATCTTTTGCAATGTTTTAAAGAAAAACCCGTTTTCTTTCGACAACGGGATTAATTTTAATTTCATTTCTGCATCTTTTTTGTATTGAATTTGGAAAAATATATTCCATATTTGGAATAATTGGGTCCAAATTATGTTAATAAGCTACTTTTTATTTTTGGGCATTGTGAATAGTAACTATGGTAAATTTTATTTACTATAGTTAAAGGTAAATCGGGTAATTAAGGGTAAATATAAGATTATAAAATTACCCTAAAACTTGTAAAAATACTATTGGATGGCTAAAATTATACCCATATAACCTAAGGGTAGGATTAGATTAATTTTATGGACTTTTGTCCATGAAAATAATTTAATTATTATTAAAACCAAAGAATGTGACAACATGTCACTTTCTTAAATCTTATAAGTATAATAATTTTAATTTAGTGATAAACTTCATGAAACTTTGAAAATGAATAGTTTACAGAAATATAATACAATTATCTACATCATAGGAATTTATTTATAATTTTTAGGGATTAAATAATTATCATTTATTATGACACAAAGATGATGCAATAATTGTCTTATTAATGAAATATTGACATAATTGATGTTATAAATGCCCAAATAAATGTAATTTGAGATTTTTTATGACTTACATTAATTTTATAGGTCAATATGACATGTTATTGTTGATATAAGTAACTTATTTCGAACTTATCATTCTCTTATGAATTTCATAAAAATCATGTACCAAATAGTGTCAAAATTGACATAAATTAGTTTTTAAAACAAATATTATATTATTAATTGTTATTTAATTCCTAAAAATATAAGGTTAGGCCAAATGACTTAGATAAAGATATATATATTAATAATAAATAACTTGGGGTTCTTTTGGCTTGTTATGGTAAGTTTATTAACCATATAGTGTAAGAAAACAAAAAGACACGGTAAAAGTTAAATTATTTAACTTAGAGTTAAATCTAATTTATAAGGTTAAAATAATAACCTAAACTTGTCTAAATCCTATTTTATGAGAGGATTTAGACCCATACCCACTTTATATTCTAAATAAGACCCTTTGGAACCATTATAAACCGAATTTTACCTTAATATAAAATAATATTTTGAGATTTTCCTAAGGTGCCCCTCTCCTCCCTTATAAAAGGGCACCTCCTCCATCTCCTCCTCACACCAATTTGAGCATTCAAGCTCGGACAAACCCTGATAAAATATCTTCTCCACTTCCCTAGTATCATCCTAGAGGTCTTGGTCTTCTTCAAAGACCATCCTTAGTTCTTTAAGTGGAGGTTAAGTGAAGGCGCGTCAAAAAGAGGTAATATCCATTACCGATCTTTTTCAATTTCTTTCTTCTTCAACTTCTTCTTATTTAGTTGTTTCATGATAAAGTAATAGCATCAGTATTTCTTATATACTGATATGTTATTATAAATATGAAACATCTCTAATTAACCTTCTATCCATCCTACGGAAAAAGGAAATCACCGCGCGTGCGTACGTACGGAATACCGTCTCCACGCCGTGGTGTAATCTATTTTCCGCCACCACCTTAATTGGATGGGTATAATGGTGTAATGAGTAACTATATATGATTATTATAAAGTGACATTGATACTGAAATAGTAAACATACACTTAAACACAATTCCATGACCATGGGAACGATATCATCGCTCGTGCGTACGTACAGACTACCGTCTCCACGACGCGATGAGATTCATTATCCATGTTAACCATTCCAGAATGATTATAAAGTATATATAATGAATAATAATGAAATATATGACATGTTAAATCTACTGGATTTATGTATATATATATGTCATCAACTTACTTCCATTCAAGACAATAAGGAAAGGAAAACAACATTCATGCGTACGTACGGACTACCGTCTCCATGAACGGTGTGTTTCATTTCATTTATCTATCTATTATATATATATATATACTAAATATATATGATATATAAATCATATTTTATATTCTGGAAGTAAGTAAATCATGATATAAGTAATAATAATGTCAAGAACAACAAGTCCAAACACCTACGATAAATGAAACGATTTTACCCAAAACGCTTTTTTAACATGGAATTTACAAAAGAACGGGTAATATAAAGTCATAAGTGAACCATATATGATATCATAAAAATTAATATGATTCTGTAATAAGTTAATTACATTATTTAAATCATTATACATGAGGTTCAGATACGTACAAAGCATATCGGACCTAAGGTAAGGGAAAATCTCGCAATCTCAATTTTTATCCGAGATTGTTTATACTTTGGTATTTACTGGGGGTGTATTTTATCATCCACATCCATGTTTCCTCAATATGTAATATTTACATCCTTTTACAATAGTTTATATCCAATTTTACCCTTCGGTGAGTTTTTAGAAAATATATGAAAGGAATCTTTTGTCGTTTTTTGTACGAGGTACTTTTTGACTTTTCCGACAAAAGTACGAGAAGAATGTTTTTTTAACTTATACGACATGAATGGATTTTTAAAACATTATTTACAAGAAGATTCCTTTAAATGTTTTCAAGTTTATTTTTAATCAACTTCTTTTAGTTTAAAATTTAATGACATGTTAAGAAAGGAAAATGTTTTTGAATTTGAAAGGATATTTTCCTCAAGAATGGAGTTCAAGTGTTTTATCAAAATTATTTTCCATATAAGATAATATAGGGTTCTGTTTATATCCCTATTATTACATTGAATTGATTATGTTGTGATGGAATTATTTTTATGAATTCCTTTATCTTATATGAATTGTTTGAGGATGTCACGATGTTTAAGATTTCCATTTTTATTACATGGGTTATGCAATGATGTATGATTTATGATTTTTTTGGAACACATAAGAATGGTATCATTATGAGATGGGTGGGACCTATATCTCCCTCCAATGCATTGGGTAAAGATTTTATATCTCATGAGATAGACATGGATGGAACGGTAGGTTATATCGGTTCAGTGAAACAGGACTGAAATGAGGAGTGAACTCGGTTCAAAAAGGGACTTTGTCCACTAAGATTGTCTTGGAAATGAGTCTTGACTAATAAGAAATGATTCTCTATGATTATGTGTGTATGCCACAAAGTTTCATGTTTTAAGTTATTATTATTGGGATTACATTTCACTACTATGATTTATCCCATGTTATGAAATTATGATTTCTTTTGTAGGTTAAGATTTCCAAAATTTATGTTCTTATGTATATGATGTGAATGACATTTATTTTGTTTACCCTTACTGAGAATTTGAGCTCACCCTTTTATTTTTTATTTTCCCCAAGATATAAAGAAAGGTTTTAGGTATAAAAAAAGAAGATCTTTATGGGAGATGTTGAAGATCTTTCACCACGATTAGAAGATTATATTCCGAGTTTCCAAAGACACTAAACTATTACGGTCCTTGTGTGTGTGTTTTTGTTATGTACTAAGTATTCCACAAAAGTAATGTAATGTCCATGTACGTTAAGCTTCGGGTCTCTACAGTTGGTATCAGAGGGAGGTTTAGTCAACCTTTGGAAACTAGGATGCGAAAATGTTAGTGAGATCACTAGAGATATTTCTAAGGTATGTCTAGGGATGTCCCTAAGGATAAGTATACATATAGGATATAGTCCTAGAACTATGGTAATGATCATAGAATTTAACCTAATATGTTAGATATTGAGGGTACTTCCCCTTTAATATGTTGTTTTCTCTAGCATGATTTTTGCCTCTCACAGAATTCTTTTTGTGTTTTCAGTCAATGGAGGGAACCAGAAGGAATTCGGTTAACATTGAATCCAATGGACAAATTGGTGACTATGAGAAACAAAATTGTGTAATGCCTAGAGATAAAGATATTGTGATTATGTCGAATCAGTCATCACGATATATGGTTAACAAGGTAAAATTTAGTGGTTTGCCTAATTGATCAAATAAGAGGAAGATAGACTTTTATGCATGTCCGCATGTTGAGGAGCATAAAGAAAAGAAGATTGAGATTTCTAAAGAAGGGAAGAAGAACCTTGAAGAATACCTAAAATGGAGGGACAAATGTTATCTGTGTGGAGAAAAGGGTTATAGAGTGACAGACTGTTGTGGAGTTCAATGTCTTAATTGTGGAGAACATGGGCATTACCCAACTCAATGCCCTGACCTAAAAAGTTACTTCTAAATCAAGGAAGGAATTATTCCAGGATAATCATTGAAGAATATGGATTGAAGTGTTTATGTATTCGTATTCAAGAATAATGTTGTTGAGGTACTTTTATGGTTTATTAGAATATTTTTGTATTAGTCTATTGTGGTTTTCAATAATTTTATGGTACCGGTAACCATGGAAAGTGATTGAGATATTTTTGGAAATAAGATGATATGCGCATAATGAAGGGAAAATGAGAAAATGAAATGTTTGATAGTATTCATGAGCTCATGATTGATATAAGGACTAAGTGATATCATGGTTTGAGTATATAGAATTTTGAGGATTTTGGTATGTGGAAAGAGTTAACTTTTAACAGCACTCATGTTTTCAATAAGGTTCAATGGGTATTCAAGAGAGTACATGATTAAGGCCTTTGAATGTTTGGAATGTGACCAACAAGACATATCTTATGATATATGGGGATCAACGATGGTATTAAATCTCTGAGAGTGGACTGTAGTATTATGGATAAGCCTAAATATTGGAATGGATTATGTTGGACATAAGTTAGTATTGTTTTTTTTTTGATATTATTGATAGGGTGTTATAGTAATATAGTTTTAGAAAAAGGACAACCTGCAGGACGGGCGACAGCCCATCGCGTTGGACAAGGCCGTGGGAATCGAACACACAACCGAAGTGCGACTGGCCTTTATCGCCTACCACTGGCCTACAGGAAGTTCCTGTTTAGTAGAAACTAGTTTTATTATATTAAGTAGTATGATATATGAATTATAAGTCCATTTTAGGAACCATATATCATTAATCTCACTATAGATGGACCTATTTATTTTTTGATAACTTTTCTAACCTTTTGTTTGAGACAGATGGAATGACCCATCATTCTATCACATGATCTGCTAACACATCATGAATGAAAAATTCAACTTCACTTCTTTAAGAGATGAAGTGGAAATTGTCCAAAGAACGACCAATGGTGAGACTATAACGAAATCACGAAAGTATTTCTTCTAATTCCAATTTCATCAACTTTAGGGAAACGATCTTGAAAACTAAAAATGTTGTCCTAGTGATCTTATATCTGATGAATTAGATGGTACCTTAGATTGTCACAAATTTATGGCTTTGTAATTGCTGGCTTTTCCATAGCCATGTTCTCTACCACTCTCCATCAGAACATGATGGTTAGATTTCTCTTCCTTTTCCATATTTTCTCCTATATGGAAACCCAGTGATGAGTTCATTTGGGTAACCGTTATATTTCATACTTTATTTTTTAAAGTTCAGTTTTGGTATTTCTTTTTACGATGTGAGTTTTTAGGAATAGTAAATGATTTATAACCCCGAAGAATTTTGAGGGCGAAATTCATTTTAAGGGGGGTAGAATGTAACAACAAAAGATTTTATACGATACATTCTTTTTAATTTCATTCATATCTTCTATTGTATGACACACCAAGATTATCTTGCGCTATACGCAACACTGTATTAGCTTGCAGTATACACAACACTTTTCTTGGCTCTTGTTACACACAATTTCAAGTTCGTTTGATAGAATTTATTCTACGCAACATTGAGTGTGTGTGTGTATATATATATATATTCAATGTATAAATAAAATATGGTTGGATTCTGTTATACGCAACAACAAAGGAGTGGTGCACTACATGCAACCCCGACTTGGCTTGCATTACACGCAATCGCGACCTTCCTCGATAGCGTGTGTTGTACGCAATACCGGGTTTTACTAAACAACGATATATTATTATAATATTGTTATGAACTAGCAGTTATGAATAGTGTTAACTAAAATTTGAATTTTATAACATTATTATTCATCTTACACATTTCTAGAACATGGTATAAGAACAAAATAAATTTTTCGGGTAAAATAAGTATTTTTCAAAAAATACAGTTTTGCCGCCTTTTGATGGCGCACCCACTTTAAATCTAGTTTTTGACATGTTTATAAGTTCAATTTGACAAAATAAAATTCATCTTTTGAATCAGGATATAAAAATTTACATTAGATAAAGTTTTGATATTTTTCCGATAACTTTCATATTTTAATGAATAGTAAAAACATGCTATATTTTAATTAAAAACAACTTTTTTCATCGTAATATATTATGTGGTTAAATTATAATATTTAATGGTTTTAAAGTATAAATATAATATATTTTTACCATTTAATATAATTTATGTCATTATCATTGATTTTACCTTAAATTCATAGGTTAAATCAATTCAATCTTTCGCAATGTTTTAAAGAAAAATCCGTTTTCTTTTGACAACAGGATTAATTTTAATTTAATTTCTGCATCTTTTGTGTATTTAATTTGGAAAAATGGATTCCATATTTGGAATCAGTGGGTCCAAATTATGTTAATAACCTACTATTTATTTTTGGGCATTGTGAATAGTAACTACGGTAAATTTTATTTACTATAGTTAAAGGTAAATCGGGTAATTAAGGGTAAATATAAGATTATAAAATTACCCTAACAATTGGAAAAATCCTATTGGATGGCTAAAAGTAGACCCATATAACCTAAGGGTCGGATTAGATTCATTTTATGGACTTTTGTCCATGAAAATAATTTAATTATTATTAAAACCAAAGAATGTGACAACATGTCACTTTCTCAAATCTTATAAGTATAATAATTTTAATTTAGTGATAAACTTCATGAAACTTCGAACATGAATAGTCTCCAGAACTCTAATACAATTATCTAAATCATAGAAATTTATTTATAATTTTTAGGGATTAAATAATTATCATTTATTATGACACAAAGATGATGCAGTAATTGTCTTATTAATGAAATATTGACATAATTGATGTTATAAATGCCCAAATAAATGTAATTTGATACTTTTTATGACTTAAATTAATTTTCTAGGTTAATATGACATGTTATTGTTGATATAAGTAACTTTTTTCGAACTTATCATTCTGTTATGAATTTCATAAAAATCATGTACCAAATAGTGTCAAAATTGACATAAATTAGTTTTTAAAACAAATATTATATTATTAATTGTTATTTAATTCATAAAAATCTATGGTTCGGCCAAATGACTTAGATAAGGATATATATATTAATAATAAACAACTTGGGGTTCGTTTGGATTTTTATGGTAAGTTTATTAACCATATAGTGTAAGAAAACAAAAAGACATGGTAAAAGTTAAATTATTTAACTTAGAGTTAAATCTAATTGATAAGGTTAAAATAATAACCTAAACTTGTCTAAATCCTATTGGATGAGATTATTTCGACCCATACCCACTTTATCTTCGAAATAAGACCATTTGAAACCATTATAAACCGAATTTGACCTTAATATAAAATAATATTTTGAGATTTTCCTAAGGTGCCACTCTCCTCCCTTATAAAAGGGCACCTCCTCCCTCTCCTCCTCACACCTATTTGAGCATTCAAGCTCGGCCAAACCCTGCCAAAATAACTTCTCCACATACCTAGTATCATCCTAGAGGTCCTTGTCTTCTTCAAAGACCATCCTTAGTTCTTTAAGTGGAGGTTAAGTGAAGGCGCGTCAAAAAGAGGTAATATCCATTACCGATCTTTTTCAATTTGTTTCTTCTTCAACTTCTTCTTATTTAGTTGTTTCATGATAAAGTTATAACATCAGTATTTATTATATACTGATATGTTATTATAAATATTAAACAACTCTAATTAAACTTCTATCCATCCTACGGAAAAAGTAAATCACCGCGCGTGCGTACGTACAAAATACCGTCTCCACGTCGTGGTGTAATCTATTTTCTGCCACCACCTTAATTGGATGGGTATAATGGTGTAATGAGTAACTATATATGATTATTATAAAGTTATATTGATACTTAAATATTATACCTACACTTCAACACAATTCCACGACCATGGGAACGATATCATCGCTCGTGCGTACGTACAGACTACCGTCTCCACGACGCGATGAGATTCATTATCCATGTTAACCATTCCAGAATGATTATAAAGTATATATAATGAATAATAATGAAATATATGACATGGTAAATCTACTGGATTTATGTATATATATTTCATCAAATTACTTCCATTCAAGACAATAAGGAAAGGAAAACAGCATTCATGCGTACGTACGGACTACCGTCTCCATGAACGGCGTGTTTCATTTCATTTATCTATCTATTATATATATATATACTGAATATATATGATATATAAATCATATTTTATATTCTAGAAGTAAGTAAATCATGATATAAGTAATAATAATGTCAAGAACAACAAGTCCAAACATCTACGATAAATGAAACGATTTTACCCAAAACGCTTCTTTAACATGGAATTTACAAAAGAACGGGTAATATAAAGTCATAAGTGAACCATGTATGATATCATAACAATGAATATGATTCTTTAATAAGTTAATGACATTATTTAAATCAATATACAGGAGGTCCGGATACGTACAAATCATATCGGACCTAAGGTAAGGGAAAATCTCGCAATCTCAATTTTTATCCGAGATTGTTTATACTTTGGTATTTACTAGGGTGTATTTTATCATCCACATCCATGTTTCATAAATATGTAATATTTACATCCTTTTAAAATATTTTATATCGAATTTTACCCTTCGGTGAGTTTTTATTAAAATATATGAAAGGAATCTTTTGTCGTTTTTCGTACGAGGTACTTTTTGACTTTTTTGAAAAAAGTACGAGAAGAATGTTTTTCTTAACTTATACGACATGAATGGATTTTTAAAACATTATTTACAAGAAGCTTACTTTAAAAGTTTTCAAGTTTATTTTTAATCAACTTCTTTTAGTTTAAAATTTAATGACATGTTAAGAAATGAAAATGTTTTTGAATTTGAAAGGATATTTTCCTCAAGAATGGAGTTCAAGTGTTTTATCAAAATTATTTTCCATATAAGATAATATAGGGTTCTGTTTATATCCCTATTATTACATTGAATTGATTATGTTGTGATGGAATTATTTTTTCGAATTCCTTTATCTTATATGAATTGTTTGAGGATGTCACGATGTTTAAGATTACCATTTTTATTACATGGGTTATGCAATGATGTATGATTTATGATTTTGTGGCACACATAAGAATGGTATCATTATGAGATGGGTGGGACCTATATATCCCTCTAATGCATTGGGTAAAGATTTTATATCTCATGAGATAGACATGGCTGGAACAGTAGGTTATACTGGTTCAATGAAACAAGACTGAAACGAGGAGTGAACTCGGTTCAGAAAGGGACTTTGTCCACTAAGATAGTCTTGGAAATGAGTCTTGACTAATAAGAAATGATTCTCTATGATTATGTGTGTATTCAAAAAAGTTTCATGTTTTAATTTATGATTATTGGGATTACATTTCACTACTATGATTTATCCCATGTTATGAAATTATGATTTCTTTTGGAGGTTAAGATTTCCCAAAGTTATGTTCTTATGTATATGATGTGAATGAAATTTATTTTTTTTACCCTTACTGAGCATTTGATCTCACCCTTTTATGTTTTCTTTTCCCCAGGATATAAAGAAAGGTTTTAGGTATAAAAAAAAGAAGATCTTTATTGGAGATGTTGAAGATCTTTCACCACGATTAGAAGATTATATTTCGAGTTTCCAAAGAAACTAAACTATTACGGTCCTTGTGTGTGTGTTTTTGTTATGTACTAAGTATTCTGCAAAAGTAATGTAATGTCCATGTACGTTAAGCTTCGGGTCTCTACAGTTCAATCCCCGGAGCTAAATTGAAACCAGTCGAGGTGATATATATAAGCCAAGGTGGAATGCTGAAACATAAACCAAGCTATGGTTCAAGGTGTTTCCCATAGGGTCAAGGGTTAGTTTATCATTCACTATATTCACCAACTATTAGGGAATCTCATAATCCTACCGCCTATATTTTATTTATGTCCATTTTATGGTTGATTATTTATTTTTTTGAATGCTACATGATCACATAATAAATTAATTAACAATAATGAAAGATATAATAAAATAAAACTAGATTATGTATAAATTTTATTAAACCTAGTTAACAACTTAAATAAAATCCACTTAATATTAACAAGACATGTGATAAGATAAAACTAGGTTTTTACACATAAGGATAAAATCCATAAACTAAAATATTAAGTTAGTATAGTGATCCATTACTTAAGTTAGAGTCCAACCCATAGTTAAAAGTGCTTTACCAACCCAATTTATGTTGATTCCAATTATCAAGGAACTTTTATCATGAATTTGTTGGGTTAAATTAAATTTATTCACATCAAGGGTTAACCATCCAAGCAAGACTTTTTGTATACATGATGCAACTAGAAAGGGATGGTGACATCACAGAATGCCAATAAAGGGTGAAAGTTACTAAAATCTAGTTTAGGATTAAAGTAAGAAACAAGATCATAGAATATTCATCTACAATGAATCATTTACATGTGTATACTAGAGTTTAGTAGGAGTTACATGGTTTTACAAGTGAGATATGTTTGGTAACATATGGGAAAAAATCTATTGGTATTATAGTTAGTTAAGACCAGGATAAAAGTTATTCTCTAGTGATTGACTTGAAGTAGCAACCTAAGTTATAGGGTATAGTATCTACTGAGGTAGATCTAATGATTTATTAGACCTAGTCAATCGTACGTATACTGAAATGGTATTGAAAAATACAAGTTGGAATAATATGAGAGTTAATTATTACTAGTGTAACATGACATAAATCTCACCAAGTAGACATGTTTGGGACATAGGAGGATATTAACATGGTTAGTTGAATTCCATATGCTTAGTGATGGATCAATCATGTATGACATGATATGTACAAGAATATAGATTTCTAATATATACTTTATAGTAGGGAAATATTAGTTATATCTAGGAGAACTATAAGGGAAGTAGTCATACCTATTCATTTTCACTTGAGAAAGTATACAAGATATGTACTTGGTAAGTGCAAAAGAAAGGATACTATTTTCCAAGGGACAAAAACTAGTGTTCCTTAGATCCATGTAATATAATTTCATAGTTGGGATAAGGGAATGAGCAAGACAAGCTCATTCAATCCAGTGGTATCCATACCTATAAATACTAAGTATATTGTAGCTTCTGAGGTAGCTAATAAAAATTTATTATATGAAATGATTTGTTCCAATTATTGGAATCACACCTAGTATGTAAAGAATTATCATAATTTAAATTATGATACTCTTATTATCCAAGATGTCGAGTTATAATAATTTAAATTATGATACTCTTATTATCCAAGATGTCGAGTTATAATAGTGGAAAAAAGAGATATACTCAGGGATACCATCTCTTCATAAATTTTACTCAAGGATATGGGGTCGTATATGGAAGAATAGTTGCACAGTGCAAATGTGGAATACTTAGTGACTAAAGTTGTGACTCAATAGATTCATGATCATTATCATGTGAGAGATGACAAGGATGATTATCAAGTTGAATCTAGTGAAATTTGGAGTGTTATAATAGTGGGTACCCTATACCCAACTATATAGTATTTTACAATTACCATTTCATGTATACAGTTAGATATGTATGATGTATTATTACCATTATAGAGTAGAAAATTTTGCATCCACTATTTAAATGGTAATGGTCATAGATTATTTGTTGTGTCAAATGGTTATAACAGATCCCATGATGAGAACCTTTAGATACTATGACATTAATCTTAAACATATGACCAATGGTCTAGATAAATCATACTAACTGGAAATAGTAAATGTTTGACTATTAGGTGTTGGATGATCATAAGCATTGAGTCTTATTCTTATGAAGTTCTCACTTGGTGATCTCTAGTAGTTGAGATCATGAGGATGGAACTTTAAATAGGAACACCATAAGTTTTGCGTGTCATTGGTAGTTCCAATATATGGACATGTCTATTGGTATTCAGATTAATATCACTATCAATGAGTACTATTTGATTGTATACTTTTATGCGAGAAAAAAACCATAATAATTAAGTCATGTTGAGGTAACATGTATTGGGTGCATCATTGGTGGTATGAAATTTTTTGAATGGTCAAGATATAATTTTTCACTACTAAGATGAGGAAGTAATATATCTCGAGCCTGGTTGATCAGGATGGTATTACCTTAATAAATCCATTTCCATGGTAGTCCAAGGTAATTTTTTCCAATTATATCAACAAATAATAAAGCAAGAAAGGATGATGACATGAGTGTTTGTTATTATTTATGAGATATCTAATAGAAAATAGATTATATTTCGCATTGCCTGTTTGTAGGTTGGTTATTATTGATACGACTACTCTTTATCTCTTTAGGGGTCATGATGGGTTGATAGATTCTGCTCTTGGTTTGTGAATATTATTCACTTCTATTGAGATAATGGATTATAGGGTCACACACAATAGTGTATACAAGAATATTCCCTATTTTGGGGAATAGGTATATAAGACAAGGTGGACCATAACACTGGGGTTCGGGATTTTTCCAAGGATGTAAAATCACTAAAGGAATAAATAAATTCATACTATTCAAGTTAAGAATAATTGGAATTGAATTTATTTATTATATGTATTTACACCTTTTAAACTAAATATAAGGAAAATATTATATGAATGAATATTAGTTTAAAATATTCAAGGTTCATTTAATATTTGTGAGAATGAAGAGTTGAGTTTTTTGATCAGGGTTTATCATGTAATATATTTATTATATTAAAATAAATAGATAAAAAATATAAATGATATTTGTGACTCAGTACAATAGTCATTATATATCATGTATATAGTGTGTTATATATTCGGGGGTCAAGGATACTTTCCAAGTAATTTCCTAATACACTATAATATGAGGAGAGGATCTCATCAACATGACTATTCATGGATAGATATTGAGAGATTCTCTATCCTCTAATGCTTTCTAGAGAGATAATATCTTCATCCAAGAGATCATATTGAGCTCCCCCTCGTGCATCGAAGGTACGTTGATGTGGTGATCATCGAGGCATTGAAGGCATCTTTGGATCTCCGCGCTAGAACCTAGAATTCGACGATCAACACTCCCATATATTTTTGAAGCACATGTGGATGATCTAGTAGAATTCAACTTAGGATTATTCAAGAAGAAATCACCAATGAATAACAGTTTTTGAGAGCAACCTTGGATCTAACCAGGTATTTATGGTTTTATTTTTTGTGCTTAAATTTATTCATGTGTGATCCTATGACTTATACTGAGGCATTGCATCATTGGTGATGATGTTATGTCAATATAAGGTGAAATTTTTTAAATCTCTAGCCCACTGTCTTCCACTGTGCACCCTAGTAGCTTCATATTTATCATATACATTACTTTTACATGATCCATATATCACTATTAAATGTATCTTCTTTATCATTCATCTCATAAATTCATTATTCAAGTAGGGAATCATCCAAATTATATAAAATATAACTCTTAGATAGTAGAGTGGAAAACATATTATCCAATCCATAAAGTGGATAAAACCAACTCTATTCCTCTAGTTTCTTAATTGTTAGTGTTTCCTAGTTAAGTGAAATTCAAAGAAAATGTTAACATTAAGGACCTAACTATTAGGGTAACCTTATTACTTGATTGACTTACACAAGATAATCTAGGGGAACCTAGATTTAGCATGAAACTACGTAATTGGATGAAATAGGTCTTAGAAAACTCTTCTATGAAGATATCAAATTCTTCATATTTTTTAGGTATTTTAATCCCACCTTCTTCTCATATTGTTCCCATTATGTAAGCGTGATTCTAATAATTTTATTTTAAAATCATCTTACTCCTACCAAACCTATATGTTCAAACCATATTTATGTATGACTCTTTACACAACTCATAATTTGTGTTACTCACCCAAAAGTAGAAATTAAATATATTTATTCACATCCAGATAAATCATATGTGTAAGGCATATAAACTCTTCATGTAAAGGTTTAAAATTATATGGAATTTATAGAATCCACATGAGAAATCCTAAATCCACATATAAACAACCCCTGCATTTCTAGAACAAGGAATAAGTCTCTAGGCTAGTGGGAATTTCGACCTAATGTACCTCTACTTGGGGATACTTTACTTTATAGAGAATTCAATTCATAATAATTCTAAAACCTAATATACACAAACTATTCCAAACAACTAAATTCAATCCAATAAATTCAATTGAAAACAAAATTCAAGGTAGACATAAAATAAATCCTTTTGTTATACCTAGCATGCTGCTGTTTAGATGTATGTGTGATAATCTATAGAAATAGTTTAACTTATAAACTAAAGCATACACTATTCATAATACAAAATATTTACAACTACAAATAAATCAGGTAAAAACCTATAAATTAATGAACACTTAAAATGTTTAAACATGAGATAAATATTAATGGACAATTTATAAACTAAGATTAACTATAAATATTTTATAATTTATCTTATCATCATATATATTCTATAATATTTAATTTAAATAAATTATATTTGTTTTATAATATAAAATTTTCATTTTATAAATTATATCTCATTTCTCTTTAAATATTTGATATTTTTTGAATTATAACCATTTTTTAGTTCAATTAATATTATGTAAACTCATTTCATAATCAAAATGTCATACACTTTACATTATTTAGAAATTGATCATATCAATCTTCAAAACCCTTTTTATGTGGTATAAATCCTTCAAACTCCCATTTTATTTCATTATATAGATAAACTTAGTTTTTAACTAGTTTGAGAGGGAACCCCTATATGGACTGAAAGCTCCAGAATAAATGGCCTGAAGGCCTAGAGGTACAAATCCCTAAACTATCACATCCTATCCCAATATCTTATCATCTTTTATCCTGACACTCTAATGTATTGTCCACATACTTCCATATTCATCCTGCACTGAAGTGCATGAGGCCTTGAGTGTGCTTTAAAAGTCATTTGTTATTGTCAGTGACCAATTTCCTAGACGATCATCCTATGTAAGGTTTTTTCAGTGACCTTCATCACACCATTTCTCCACCGGTTAAAATCTACTCCAGATATCTTAGAGTCCCAATGTCCTAAAGATCCAAATTCCTAACCCAAAATCCCATAATTGAATGAATTGTATTTTCACTATAGTTCCATGTTACAATGATTCTATAGTACAATGATAATTTTCTTCTACTCATATTTGAACTCGAGTTTGATATAGGTTTATGAGATTTTACCGCTCAGGTAATCCCCCAATTGATTGATTCGATTTAAATAATAACTAAATAAAGGCCTTTAATTTGAACACTTAAAATTAAGTACTATAAACAATTCATAATTTTAATAATATAATCTTTTTATATCTTATCCTTATTTTATAATTTATAAACCTTTTATAAATCACTCCTTATGATTTCTAAATAAAAATTTTATTTCTAGATCATAGGGAATACCATATAATTTGTTAAAAGATATTTTAAATATTAATAATTAATATTACAGAATATTTATTAACAACTTTTCAAAAAAAATAATTAATCATAAATTATTTATAATTAATTTCTTTATAATTATTTATAAATCAACAAATATATGCAAAAAAACTATTATTATTATTTATAAACATTTTATAAACAAAAAAACCAAAATATTTAATTTTAATAAATTTTTGTTTTAGTGATCACTTAAGAATATGTTAACTAATATCTTAGTCTCAACATAGAGCATCATACTATGTTGCCTCACAACAAAGTGTAGCGGTATAATGTCATTATTGAAATTACATTATCTCACAATGTAATATTATCCATAAACATAAAATTATATTGAAATTTAGTATAATTTTAAGGAATTGTTGGACACTATATTGAAACTCAACATGGCATTAAATAAATCAAATACAACACTTTGTTTCTATGACTCACATCACATGATACATTATCATATAACATAGTATACGACTTGGACTCCATATTACATTATCGATATAATGTGATATTAAGATGAAATATAGACTACGTTATCACCATAATGTAGTATCAAACTTGATATATGATATTGCATGATCTCATGATGTGATATCAAGTTTAATTTGATATTACATTATCTATATAATGTAATTTTGAGATTATTGTTCTTTATTTTTTCAAACATGTGATTTTAATGAATCAAAATACATGGTCACTATAATACCACTAATAGGTTTTTAAGGGGTTTATTAACACTTAATAATGGAAAAATAAGTGAATAGAAACCATATGACCAAGATATTCATGCTTGAATAAATTGAAAACATAATCTATAAAAAAAGGACATTGTAAATATGTGTACCATAAACCAATAATGCATATACTACATATTTATCTTTATCCAATATGGTTGATAAAGATCACTTAAGGTTATCCAAAACACATCTAATCTCCATAATAATATTCTTGGTTAGTGCCTGAATCAATCATAAAACAATCAAAAACCACCAACCGCTATGAAGTGCTAGCACATATCAATGTTAAGGTGATAGGTGATAAGAGAAATGGGTTTATGAGAGAATTGGACAAGTACAAAGAACCCAAAATCACTACCATTACATGGAAGTGTAATTTTATAAGTCCCATGAGGATATTTCTTAAACATTCATATATTAAATAATGTGTTATAATGCATGAGTTAATGCCTCAGTAAATACATGCACTATATGCATTAATCTCCATGTGTATTATATTTTATGTAAATTTCCATTAATGATTGACAATGTGAGATGATCCATTCAAACATTCCTATAATACATTGGTGAAACATATCCTTAAGATATTAATTATATGTATATTAGATTATGTTGGATCTAACATATTCTCAAACCTCTACTTGAGGTTGCACTTTGTTTAATGTATTCTCAAGTCATCACTTGAGATTACACTAATATCAATATAGCATCATGTAACATATATAAATAAGGATTTAATTTAGGGAATATCTCATTAAAATTCATCATGTTGCAATGAGAGGAGGTCCATTCCACAAAAACTCCTAGGTAGTAAGTTTTTTTCCCTATAGTATGTGTTGCATCCTAAAGGGGGAAAGGTCGCACCATAATGAGACCCTGGTGGAGGAGTTATTTTTTGGTAGGTGCATCATGTTGTGACCTGGCCTTACCATATTTTAAAATAGTAAATTTACTATTTTTCTGATATTTTAACCCCACATTCCCTATTTTTATCCTAATTTGTGTGATATAGGGTTCCCCACCCATGGATCTCCCCATCCCCTTAGTTGTTGGTGTATCTTCCTTCAATTATAGTGGATTTTTTTAGGTAACTTCAAATATTTATTGTATTTATACTCTTCTCTTCTTTTATTGACATGTTCTTTATTTACCACTTAGTTATTTTGATCTAGTTGTTAATGGTGGAAAATCCTAGATCTAGGGATGGGTTTATGATGAAATTTCTTATGTGTCTAGGATTTTGAGGATCCCTTCTCCTTATTTCTTATTTACTTTAATGAAGGTGATGAGTTTTCCTAAGATTTAAGGTAGGTTTCTATACTTAACCTAGAATTCCTTTGGCATACCTATGGTTCATCGGTTTTTCTTGGATTTTTTTGATAAATTTTTCTTGTGATGATTTATTGAGGGCTATTTTGAGCTCATTTTATGTGTTTATTAGAGTGTGTTGGACTTAATAGTGATAATAAATGGTTTTATTTAAAAAATAATTCTATGTCCAAATGGTGTTTGGTAAAATGTTTCAAATAAAGTTTTTCTTTGTGATTTATTTTTATTTAATTATGAATTATGGGAATTGATTATATGTTTGAATAGTTATTGGTTATACATGTGAGACCTTGGGTTTGTTTGTTAACCCAAACGAGTTCTACCCTAGTGTATATTATTTGTTGTATGGGGATTGTTTCCTAATTAAACGAAGTGAGATAACATGATGGATTTTGACCCCGATGAGACCTCAAGTGCTCCTAAAATTATTAGGTTCATTTATTTAATCTAGTGTTCCTTCAATGAGTTCTAGTTAATTTGGAACCATAGGTTATATCCCTATGATGTTTATATTATATTCAATTGATATGTGTTATTGTTTACAACCCACCTCTTTATTTAGACATTATGATGTGGATTATTCTATTTTTCCCTTAGTTATTCTTTATAGTTGTCTTGTTCATACTATTTATGGAATGTGAATTGTTTTATAAAATCCAAATGATTTTTGAAATGTTTTAAACAAAAATGGATTTTAAAATAATGTTTTAAAACTAGAACTAATGAGTTACAATGAGAAATATATTATCTAGATTCATGGTGGTAGCCTACTAGGATTTTCCTTACACATGAATATACCCATGGGGTATGTTCAGACTTGGTTATGTAAGATATAGGTAAAGGGAAGGGAGTTGATTATTATGGTGGTGCATCTTGATTCCTTCATCATCCTTATTGTTTTGGGATTGGTGGTGACCATAAGTCACATAGATATGGATCATGTGGAGCATTTTAGGGGATCCACTAGTGATGGATTCTGGTTCTGGTTATGTATCGGCCTCACAAGACTTGATTATATTTTGATCATGATGTATATGTGATATTGTATAAATTTATATAGTTATTCAGTTACCATTATGTTGTGTTATACTCTATTTTTTGTGTATATTATCTAGAAATTGTTCATTTTTTTACATGGATGTCCAATGTGTCGATAGGTCATGCTATATTTCTAAATGGAATCCTGGTTGTGTTTTATGAAATTCCAAAGTGAAATCATTCCCACTTGGTTAGTTTTTATACTATAGTGTTTATCTCTAACCCATGGTGATCGAGAATGTTCTTTGGGGATTGTGGTGAGTTGTCTTGGGTGATGGGTTAGTTCAATTGGGTCAGTTCATTACAAAAATGCTATAATAACACCCTATTATTATTTAAAGAGTATGGTATAATGAAGATAAAATTGGTGAGGATCAAGTTGAGTGTGAGGGGGGTAGTTGTATAAATTTTAATCATGTTGAACATTGTGGTACCATGGGTAGTCAGGGGATTTTATTTTGGATTTAATTTTGATTCTAGAGTGTTTTAATGAAAATTGGGGTGGATTATTATTGTCAATTTTTAATGAATAGTTAGGTTGGATTGTATATTTATTGTTTTCTATGTTATATTTTTTATAGATTATGTCACCAAAAAAGTCTCATATGAATCATAGGGAGGGAGAAAAGGATAATACACCATGGGATAACCCTCTTATAGATATGTATCTACATGAATTTTTCATCGGTATGATTTGGTATCTGGGGTAAGTCAGTGATCTAGGAAAAGCTCAGATGGTGGATCATGCTGAGAAATTTACCAAGAAAAACCCACCCTCATTATAGAATGATTGTGGATACTATGAACTTGATGAAGGGATGGAAAAGATATAGTGCATATTTCATTTCCTTTAAACCCCTATGACATCCAAGGTTGTCTTTTCCACCCATATATTGGGAGGTCCTAGCTAGAAGTGGTGGGACTCGATTTTACTAGTTACACACTATGAGGATCTCATTGGACTAAGTTTAAGGTGATGTTAAATAAGTAATTTTGACTATAGACTTTAATTCTAGTGAAGTATAGGGTATTTTTGGTGTTGGAGAAAGGTGACCATTTTATGATGGAATATACCACTCAGTTTAATGAGTTAGTTCAACTCTCACCCAATCTCCTCATGGATGACTACCTGGAATCCACCCATTTCGAGATGGTATTGATGTCTGAGATCAAGGATTGTCATTATATACCTTTTAATATATGTGGAGGTGTTTAATAGGGAAATAATGGTTGAGGTGGACATAGCAGGGTTGATTGGTATAGTTGGTTACCCTACTACTATGAGAGGGATCTATAGTTACTCTTTTGGTCAGAAGAGGAAGCATGATGATATTTATTAGGGTATAAGGGGGCAGTTTCACTACCCCTATGATTTTGTACCTATGTCTCCTTAAAGAAATAATAAGTTAGTGTTTATTTCAGTGTGCGGAGAAAGATAACACTAAGTTTAATTATTAGAAAAATATGAAAAAAATTCATCAATGCGGGTGCTTGGGGCATCTCCATAATTTTTTCAAGAACCCTCCCCAGAGCAGTAATGTGGGGTATTACTTTACCAGAGGTTGTAAGTTGTGTTTTTATACATCAAAAGGAGAAGATTGTTTTTCTTATATGAAGTGAGACTCTCATCCTCCTAGGAAATCTTAGATTTGGAATAAACTTAGTCATTTGTATATGGTAGATGTTATGTTATAGGATTCTAAGGCTGGATGATGCATGCCTATCACAGGACATGGAAAATAAAATTTCTAATTGTTTCCAAGTGTATCATAGTGGTGAACCAGGTTCATCTCACTTTAGGAACTTCACAATTGTTCACCTTATATTTCTAATTCACCTAAAAACTACTTATTTTTTGGTTGTTTTTATTATTTTATGAAAAAGATTAAATTTTTTATGAAATAATAAAATGATAAAATATACTAGTATAGAATTCAAGATAGAGAAGAAAAAACATGGACTTTATAGTTTGTTTTATTGGTTCCATCATTTTTATTTTTTTATTTCAATTTAGTTTAATAATCCAATTCTAGAATCTCATACATGAATTACTATCCTTTTATTTATTGGGTGTGAATTTTTTAATGCTTAAGAAATCTAATTTCACCTCCTCCTTTAATAAAGGTTGATGAAACCCCTCAATTGAGAGTGTGACACCTTCTAGGATCTAACTCTAATGTATGTTATTTCATCCATTGAACGGTTGAACTATAATATGTGATGATCTTTTGTCCAAAAAGGTAGATAAATATTAAAATAAAATAATAGAAGTAAAATTGAGTTTCATGTTGTTGTGGAAAACATCCACACCCATACATGTCACTCACTTCTAGCACAAACATTAATTAAACATTTAAAATTAAAGAACATAATTTAGGAAATACCAGTTACCTCCCTAAGGCTAATCCTCAGGTTATCCCATCATTATTGAGTGTAAGAAGTCACTGTGGAATGAAGGAGAGAAGAATAGAAATAAAATAGAAAAGAAGAATGATGAGAGAGAATTTAAGAGAGATAGAAATAACAAGAATAAAAATGAAATAAAATAAAATGAAATAAAGAAATTAAAAATGGATAGAAAAAGAAAAGAAGAAGAAGAATAATATTGGTGGAACACCAAATAAAAAAATGCATGTAGTGTATTAAATAAGGAATTAAAAATTAAAAATAATGAAATAAAAAACAAACATTAAAATAGAAGAGAAGAGAAAGAATTGAGATTCTTGTAGAAAACCTAACCCTAATAGCCTGATGTCGGTGTCGTACTACATTACATTGGAATAATATGGAAGGCATCACATCTCAAAGGACTAATTAGTTTAGTAGTCTTGGTAAACTAGATACATACTTGATCCTTACATTACATTTGAATACACAAATTACAACATAAATTTTTTTCTTTCAATAATAACTTTATTCCATATATTATATCCCTTTATATCAGTCATAGTAAACTTTATGGAATCCTATGGAAAGGAAACAAAATAAGGGTGAGATCAACTGCCCAGAAAGGGTTAAGTATAATAGAATCTATCATGAATCAATCAGAATAATCAACATGTAAAGGTAAATAACTAATCACACATGCTATTTAAATAACTAGATAAGGCATAATCGATATGGAAAGTTAAATAATTGAGAACACATGCCATTTAAATAACTACATAAGGAATAATCAATATGTTAAGGTAAATAAATGAGAACACATGCCATTTAAATAATTGGATATTGCATAATCAATATGGAAAGGTAAATAACTAAAAACACATGTCATTTAATCAATAAAGATTGTGAAATTCATCCAGATAAAATATCATTGTGAAAATATCTTAGATAATAGTAACTAAAATATTAATTTGGGAAATGCTTAATTATTGGATATCATGTATCAAGAATATTATACCTCTACTATCATAACCTTTCACAAGATGGTTTAAACTATATGTAAACATATTTAATTCTATATTAACAAATATTTCTTATGAGACCAACTAATTAATTGAGGGGAAATATAATTTCAGGCCCCACCCACCACTGTAGGTCCTAATCATTCATCGTATATAAAATAACAGATTTAATTCATGAATCAATAGTCCTTAACATCAAATATATGTATTGAAGAAAGGATATGGATTTATCAATATTTCCCCATTCAATAAAATAACTTTAAAAGAAAATATCGTATGTATAAATGAGATAAGGTTTAAGAAATTATAATATCCAGGATAAATAATATGGATATTTGGGGTAAATTTAATGTTTAATGGCCATAGGAAATTGAATATTTCAATGAGATGTTAATTTCTATTAAATAAAATAAGTAATTGAATATCAATACTATCCTTGGTCAAAATAATCATAAACCATACAAAGGAAGAATATGTATGGTATAAAAATATACCCATTGGAGTAAGAATAAAGGGTCATTATCATTGATGAATAGAAATACCATAAGAATATCATTATAAACATTCTTGAGGATAATATTATTTTGATTTTGAAAAACCTTTTATTTCAAAATCTCTTTCAAAAAAAATTTCTTTAAAAATGATCCCCATAAAATAGAAAAATGAAGCTTCAAATAAATGATGGTAATGATAGTGGGTAATTCCATACATTCCATAAAAGTTAAAATTAACATTCCTTTATCACTTTAAAAAGGTTAGGAAGGTTCCTTGTATAGAAAATGATAAGATGATTCCTTTCACATTTTCAGTAAAATAAAAATGGGAATTATTTTATAAATGATATAATCTTCCTTTGATTTTTTTTAAAGATTAAAAATGGCTGAAAGTTCCTTTGATAAATCATTTTAAAAAATTTAAAAACATTTTAGAAAAACATAGTTTTCACAGAAAATAGATTTTCTGACTGAAGAGATAAATGAAGTTGGATCTTATTAGGACATTTTCTAATAAATTTTAAGTAAAAAAGAGTGGTAAAATGGTAATATTACCTAAAAATATAATTAATAACCATAGTATAATAAAATTAAATGGATTTATTAGGAAATTTTCAAGTAATTTCCTTCCACTGATATTCAAGAATAAACATTATTGATTAGAATGAGATTGTGAAATAAACCCTTAAAATGTTCGTAACTATGATGTGAGAATTAATAAATGAATCAATTATGTGAATAAGATATAAATCCACATAAAAAAGTTTCAATACAGTATAATATAAGAAAAATTCATTACACACATGATATTATAATAACAAAATCAACTGAGTAGAAGTTTAAACTAATGATTGGAAATTGAGTTAAGAAATACCTTACCACATGGTAAATTTTAATTTAAATTCCCTTAAAAGAAATAATTCAAATTGAAACTCATAATACCATGAATAATGAAGTATTAATGATATTTAATATCATATAGGTAGTATATACACCAAGTAAAAGTGAATTTGTGCATGATAACTAATAAGTCTCAATGAAATGTAAATTGAGATGAAATTTCATACCTCATACTTCTTTGTGGTTAGATATGCCTTAACCAAATTATATTGGTTTTAAACATGTTATTAACTTAAATAAAAAAAATATTACTACAATATAATATATTATCCTTTTATAACTTCTAATCACCTATTCATTAATAATCTTTAATTATTTTCATTATTTTAGGTAATAATTGCATTGTTTTCTCTTTCGTGTTTCGTCATGAAAGATCTGGTTCTTGTGAAAATTATATAGTTATATCATCTCCAAAAAAATATCCATGAAATAATTATCATATTTTTACCTCAATTTTACTTTTAAAACCAATTATAATTGATTTTTATGAAAAATTAAGTACATTATGATCATAGAGATGATATGTCATACGTACACATGAGTAATGTTTCAATCTTTCACTGATCATTATGGAAAGTAGGTAAGTAATATTTTTACTTTAAATAATTATAATAATATAATTAATATCATATGTTATGATTATATATATCATCCATGTGTTTTGGTGATTAAAAAAGAGTTGCATCGCTTCATCAAGATGATAGTCCACAAGTACACAAATACTGTTATCATTTTACGTGAGTGAAAAGGAATGAAAGAAAATGATATATATATATATATTATTTAAATAATTATAAATATATAATAAAAATAATAATTATTTTAATTATTAAACATATAATTATTAACTTTATTTTTATCACCTTCCATGTGAAGCGTTAGTGAAAGACGAATCACATTGCTTTACGAGGCGGTAATCCGCCTTAAACACGAGCGATGTTATCGTATCTCCTATGGAATGGAAGTTAAATATATATATATATATATGATATAGTGACTCCATATATATAAATATGTTATAAATATCATATATATATAATTTATATCCATCATCATACCCATCTTTGAGAGGAGTAAATGAAAAAAAACGATATCAGTTCGTGAGGTGGTAGTCTACCATACACACGATCGATGATTTTGTAACCCATTTGATGGGATTGGATATGGTTTTAGGTCATTTCATTATAAAAAAATATCCTATTATATATAAGATACTTAGGTTATTATATCATCATTGTATAATAAAAAATTAAGTAGGTAGATAAAGAAGTAAAATAAAGACGCATGTTGAAGAACGATACCTATTCTTAAAGTATCCTCCTTAAGTTTTCACTAATACCTTCCTAGGTTGTCTTTATACAAAAAATGATGCTTAATAATTAGGGGATGGAAGTTGGGAATCTATTTTGATAGTTTTTAGATGATCCAAATGGCTTTATAGGTATAAATAAGTGAGGAGAGTGAGTGTTATTTTATAGTTGAGGGAGAGTGTCACTTTTGTGAATACCCAAAATTATTCACTATTAGGATGTCAATATTAACTAAATTGGATCAAATATAGATAATTAATGGGTTATTAATATTATATGGTTTATAAAATCCTCTTAAATACAATAAAACACATGTTTTATACATTTTTTTCATAACTTCTATGTTTCCTTGTATTTACCATTTTTGGGTTTTCACTAAGGTAACTAGTTTTCTAACCTAGGTAATTTATCTTTTAAGACTAAATTAATGTGATACGTATTAGATAATTTATACCTAATAATTCTAAACATTAAATAAAATTTATCAAATAAAAATCCTATGTGTGATGATAATTTATTTTAACACAAGTTCATGATCGTGCAAAACCATCATTTTAACTTTAGCTTTTCTAATAGAGTTTTTACTATTTAGGGATCAATATATTCATTATAAAGTAAAAAAATGGTACATGAATGGAACATAATTTATATTTATTGTCATTTAAAATAACTTTTCATAATATGGTATTTTCAGTAATTTTAAATAATTTCATAAAATATAATTTATCATAAAATAATATTAATGTCAATTTTGACATTATTCATTTAAATTGAATATAAAAATATAAACACAATGATGGAATTAAAATAAATTATTCTAAAACCTATGTAAAATGATATATTCATTCATAAAAATAATTTAATATAATAATTAAATCAATTTATTTCCCTATTATTATTTTCAGTATCACTTATTTTATTTTTTATTAACTAAATAATTATTATGTTGGCAATTATTAAGCATTTTAAGTAACTAAATCACCTATAAAAATTAAAAATAAAATATTATGATAAAAAAATCATTTATATTTCAAAATAATATGTATAACCAAGCCAATTTTATTTTTCCTCTATCCCAAAGCATTATAGATATTAAAAGGAAGAAAAGTATTTTTTGTCTTTTTCTTTACTTAACTTATTATATGGGTTATATTCAAAGGAAAGTGTAAAGGAATTTTCATGTTTTATAGAACTTCATTTTCAAGATATAAATAAATTAATTAAGTAAAATTAATATAATATTTTAATCCATTTTGACTTCTATCATTCTAGTTTAACCCCCAGCAAATCCATATTTACTTTAACCATAGTAATTAATTTTTACTGAATTCACTATTCATTTCATAAAAATATTAAATTGAACTTATTAGACATTTGAAATTATTTTTATTCCAAATATTAAATTCATTTTTACAAATTCAATTCACATAGGTTAAAAATTTTAAATTAAAATTAATCTCACAAATGTGTGAGAAAGTGGGTTTTTTAAAGTGAAAATATTCAAAACTGTATAATATTTTAATATAAATTTTAAATTTGAAAATAATTCCAATGAACTAAATTTGGTTAATTTATATAAAATTCATATAATTTCTCTTTAAAACTAATTAAAAAATAATTTAATATTATAAATAATTTAAATGAAAATGAGGTTTTCAATTAAAATCTAGTATTTTTCACTCTTAATCAAAAAATGAATCTTCTCAGAAAAATACCAAACATTCAACCTAAGATAATTTTGGTATTATTATTTATAAATTTATATTTGTTTTTTATTTTAAATTTTCTAAAAGTGTTAAAAAATTTAAATTATGTGCACCAAACATGATTGAACCGTCTTTTAGAAAAATATTGTTTTACAAAAAACATTTCTTTTTTCTTTTAAATGATTATTATTTTATTTATAATCAATATATAGATAATAAATGTTAGTAAAGTATATATTTTCATAATTCATTTAATTATATTCTTAATCACCATTATGATTGTCAGGTAATTATTTTCATATTAAATAATAATAATATATTGTTGTTCAGTAAAACTCAGTCTTACGTGTATCACAAGATTTTTAAGAAACTCATTATTGTGTGTAATGTGAGCTAAAATCACTGTTTCATGTAACATATATTATCAAATTAAAAGTTATTCTTTTATAATATTTGGGGTGTAAAATTCTCCCCACCTTAAATAAATTACATCATCGCAATTCAAACTTGATCTTTGGTAATCCAAGGTTTGACATTTGGAAATACCATTGTTGAAAAACACACATCATAAAAGGGTTGATAAAACATCATCTTAATAAGAGAGAAATGGAATTATCTAGTTTATATAGACTAACACATAACTATGTTTATTAGTAAGAGAAAATTGGTTGAAAGTGAAGATATAAACATGGAGGAAAAGATAAAATAATTATCGAGAGTGGTTGAGGTCATTGATCGCAAACAAGTGAATGATCAATGAAAAGTTAATATCCTAAAATCCATAAATATGTAATGATATAAAATACCTATTGATATATAAGATATGTATATAATGGGATAACATTTTTTTTCAAAATCCTTTTCCAAAATTTGAGGAATTATTTTACTATCTAATAATATTAATAAATATACTTACTTGATATTTTTTGATTTCATAACACTACACCAAACTGATCATTTAACGACAGTTTTTTTAGCGGTGGTTTACAAAACCACTGATAATTTTTTTAAAATAATTTCATGGAGATTTTATATAAACTACCACTAAATAGTTAAAAAATTAACAAATGTGGACCTTTCCCCCTCCCCAAATAACTCCAACCCCCCCCCCCCCCCCCACACCCCCGACCCCCCCCCCCCGCTGACTCCTCAAAGCCCTAGTCTCATCGCCGCCCATCAGCGCCCATCGTCACCACTTTTAGTGCCTCACCTCACTATGCCTTGCCTCATCGTTCCTCTCTGGACCTCACCACACCTCACCTCATCGTCCCTCACCGCACCTTGATTCCCCTCAAAGGTCGAGTGGTGATTTCAAGTGAGATTCCCCCTTCTCTCCTTCGGTATGGTCATTAGCTATCTATACAATGATTTACTCAATTTTGGATATATTTTAGCGATGATTTAATCTTATCATGGTTATTATTCCCCATTATGATGGGGTTTTTTTGTCTATAATGGGTATATTATGACACAATTTGATATCTTCAAAAACATGGAAGTAATTTTAGTGAAGTTAAGACACTGAATAATTTTATTTTTGGTTTTTTTCCAAAACTGGATGATATTGATGGTTAAATGGGTGTTACATCATAGTTTTATTTCTAGTATAGTATCAAGAGTGATCTATAGACCATATAAGGGGTGTTGGACATGTATTCATTGTGATAGTAGTGCCCGGTGTGTTTTCTATCATTTAATTCAATTTTTTAAAGTAAATATATAATTATAATTATTTATAGGTAGTTATTAATGTTATGTGATGTGATGAAAATTTTGAGAGTTGATACGGACTCGGATGCAACATGTATGATATTTTATGAGGTCTCCTAGAGTATGGTATAGGTTCTAACGTAAATATGGAGGTTGGTGATCCCTATAATTCAATAAAGTATTCTTTTCTTTTTGCATGAATTACCACTACAAGAATATTTTATAGACTTTGATATAATTTATAAGGGAATATTGTTGTTGAGTAAAGGATATATGATGGTGTTGGGTCTCTTGTACTTGAGAGGGCTGTTCCATGGTACATTGTGAGATGAGATCGATGAACCCTACCTTTAGTGATAATGCATTGGGATGAGATGTGAATATATAACCATACCTAGTTCCATTAAGAAAATGTATAAGGTTTTTAGGCCACCCTACCCTGAGTTCTTGGGTATGGGATATGAATTGGTATGATTGAATATAAAATGAAACAATTTGGATTATGGAATGTATTTGAAGCATGTTTCATCAGGTTTGGGGTTTCTTTGTAAACATAAGGTGACCTGATGTATAGGAAGTCATGATATCCTAGTTTTCACATTAAATACAGTGATCTTGTGCGGAGTGTTTATTTTATTCCTCATGTATACATGAATATGATAGAATATACTAGGGTCACATGGTAAGGCCCTATAGAGATGAATTTCTCACACCATTCATGGCCACCCTTATATGCATGCATACCTTATATTTAGACTTTATCTAAGAACATCACATGCAGTGGATAGGTATTTTAAATCTTGATGCATATTTTTAGATAGGGTGTGTTGAGGCCTGAGGATGGATGTAGGTCTATATATATGGTGTTTTATTTTTTTGGTTTATTTTATATTTTTCATCATCCTTTGGGTGATTAGTTTTTGTATCATAATATGAATTATTCATAGAATTTGTTATATAATTATTTTATTTTATTATTCACATTGATATGTGGTAAATGTAATGGTTATTTTTCCATTATAGTATACTCTAATTTGATGTATTTTTTCACCATAAAATATAGATTAGTACCTTACAAAAAGTTTTTATCCACTTACATATGTGTTGGAATGCTTGAGGTATGTCAAAACTCATCTCATATGATGATTTTGGAATGGGGAATTACAATGTGACATCATAGAATTTAGGTCATTTTATTAATTGGGTATATGGAAGAGGGGAATCTAAGGACTTTATCGAATCCTGTGATTGGTCATGATTAAGTGAGCCATTAAAACCTTTTTAGTGGTAATTATTGGTTACCATGGGTGTGGGATTATGTTATTTCAATTTTCTGATATGATTGAGTTTTTTTATAAAATATAATGTTATTACAGAAGTTTTTATTTTAAATTTTTATCTCCTCTATCTCTAGAATGAGGCCCATGTTCATGCACCATATTTAGTATATATTACTTTCATGACATATACATGAATTAATTTAATTAGAATTTTATAATGGTATTCAGTTGTTTAAAGTTTCAAAAACCATATATAGAGTTTAAAAGTATTTAACCTCAAGGAATTTATGTTACATTATTAATCCCTTCATAAATATAATTATTTATAATTTTGGTGATTTAAATCAGAGAGTGAGGAAAATTGATTCTTGATCCCTTATTGTGTATTTATATAGGAAAACCTTATTTAACATATTGATATTTTTCAACTAGTATATATGAATATCTTTTCCTATTTAGTAATAGTTATGTGTTTTAATTTTATTTTAATAATGTGTAGGCACATTGTGATATATATGGATAAAAGTTGGATCACATTACTGGGGAACACACCTTAGTGTACTAAGGGTTTAGATAAGTTTTTAGATTTTTCAATTTCTAATCAATCCGTTGATGGGAGAATAAGATGTCCATGTCCAAAATGTAAATTTATAAGATGGTTAAATATGGATAAAGTTTATAAACACTTGATATTGAAGCAATTCCCTACTCAATATTTGCGTTGGATTTGGCATGAAGAATTGAACGTTTCAGAAAGGTTGAACACTAATGTCAATCCATAGAATGAGCTCCCAAATTCATCAACAATGGAAAATGAAATGAAAAAAAATTATAAATGATTCATTCAACATTGCAAGACACCAACATCAAAATCAGAACATATCAGAACAAATAGTTGGGGGTGATACAAACAGAAACATGACAAGTGATTTTTTTGAGACTACAGGATAACCAGATCAAGATTATAACATATAATTGGATCCTCCTATTTGTTTTGTGGAGACTAATGTAAGATAAAACTTCACTAATCATAAAGATGCGTCTTATGGTTTAGTTGATGATGGAAATCAAGATTTGTATAGTGGATGTTTGAAATATTCAAAACTTTCTTTTCTATTGAAGTTGTACCATATCAAATGCCTATGTGGAATTTAAAATAAGTCGATGTCCATGATATTGGAATTTTTGTGTGATTCATTTCCTAAAGTAAAGATCCCTGAGTCTTTTTACGATATGAAAAAAATTGTTAACAAGGTTGGTCTGAATTATACCAAAACTCATGTGTGTCCTAATGATTGTATGATTTATTGAGGATATGATTCAAGTAGATGGGATTTTAAGAAATGTTCTTCTTCTAGATGGTAGTATATAGGTGATGTTGGAAGTATAAATCAACATACTACCATGAAGAAAAATAAAATGAACACACCTGTAAAGGTTTTGTGTTACTTTCCTTTAACGCCTCAACTAAAAAGATTATTCATGTCATCTAAAACCACCGAACACATGAAGTGACATTATATTGATAATAACAATGATGGATTAATGTGAAAACCAAGAAATTCAAAATTGTGGAAGAAATTTGATTCATTACATCCAGATTTCTCATCTGATCCTAGGAATGTTTGATTGGGATTGGTTGCCGATTGATTCAACCAATTTGGGACTTTGAGTACAATTTATATCATTTGCATAATTGTTTTAATCCCTTATAATCTTCATCCATGGATGTGTGTGAAATAAAAACCTTTTGTCATTTTAATGATTATTCATAGAAAAAAAATTTCTGGAAATGATATTTTGTATACTTGAAACCTTTAATTGAATAATTATAGGAGTTATGGAGCAACGATGTTGAGACATATGATGCATCTTCTAGAACAATGTTCCAAATGCAAGATGCTATAATGTGGACCATTAGTAACTTCCCTAGACTTGGGAATTTATTTGGTTGGAACACTTACATTGGTTTGGATTGTCCTATTTGTAACTTTGATTTTAATCCTGAATAACTACCTCATAGTAGAAAATGGTGCTTCTTGTGTCATCAAATATTTCTCAATGCATCTTATAGATTTCTGTCGAACAAGTCAAAATTCAATGATTTCATTGATTGTAGACCACCTCCAAAGTTGTTAACAAGTTTTGAAGTATTAGAAAAATTTGTAAATGTTGAAATGGAATTGGGTAAGGTGAATCATTTGAATGATAGTGGGAAATGAGTTCTAAGTGCATCATAAAGTGAAATCGGAATGCAACAATGGAAGAAAAAAAGTATATTATTTAAAATTTCATATTTGGGATATTAATTTATTACGGTATAATATTGATGTGATGCATATTGAGAATAATTTCTGTGATAATTTGATCTTCACATTTCTTAATGAGAATGTAAAGTTGAAGGATCATCTCAATGCTCTGAAAGGATTACAATCAATGAACATAAAGCATGATCTCTGTCTAGATAAGAATGTAAAGTATGATTCAAAAATTTTTGCAATGAAAAATAGGGATAAAGATACATTCCTTTTAATTTTACAACATGTGAAGGTATATGATGGGTATTTAAGTAACATATCAAGGTGTGTTTACATAAAGAATAAGAGGTTACATGGATTGAAAATCCATGATTCACATATTTTGTTACAACAGTTACTTCCATTGTCATTGCGTACATTATTACCTCAAAAGGTTACTACTGTTGTACTCTAATTTTTCACATTTTTCAGATAACTATGTGAGAAAAATCTACATCCATTTCATCTTGAAAACCTTTAGGATAAATTTGTACTGACACTTTGTGTAATGAAGATGATCTTTCCTCTGTCATTTTTTTCTGTCAGGGTGCATTTAACTATGCATTTGGTTGAAGAAGATAAATTATTTGGCCCTATACATTATCAATAGATGTATCCAATTAAGAGGTACTTTAATTATGCGTTTTTCATTTCAGTAAACAATTACTGGTACTTCATTAAATATATAATTCTGTTTTTTAATTTATTTCAAAGATATCTTGGGCATTTGAAATCATACGTGAAAAATAAAGCTGAACATGAAGGTTCTATTTTGGAAGGATATTTGGCAGAGGAGTGTCTTCCCTTTTTTTCTAGATACTTGTATAATATTGAGGAAAGATTCAATTGATTTGGATGTGTTGATGACACATCGACTCAATTTAAAATACATGGGAAATCAAAAATATTTTCTACTATTGGATGATCAGTTGGGAGGAGATCAAATGTTACACTAACAGAAATGGAATTATTATAGGTACATAGATATGTGCTATTGAATAGTGAAATTTTAGATCCATTTATTGAAGATTTTGGGATACAAACAAATAGATTAATGAGAGTAAGAACATGAAATGAGAAAGATATAAAAAAAGTTGTTAATAAAGATCTTTTAGAATAGTTTTTGTGATGTGTAAGTTCATAAATATTGAAATCAATACAGATATTAGGTTGATACATATATTTTGTAAATCTAATAATGTATATTAATTTTTTTAAATCATAAATACTGATACTCGAGTAGATTTTTCAGAATATTTTAAGTTTCTTGCTCAAGGTCCTCTAAAAAAATCTAGAAAGTTCGACACTTACAACGTGAATGGATTTAGATTCCTTATAGTTGATTAGGAAGAGGGTTTGAAAACATAAAATAGTGGCATATTTACATTTTTTAAAGTGGAATACTATGTAAAGTTGATAGATATTATTGAATTAAACTAACACATATATTTTCCAGTTTTTTTATTCAAATAAAATTAGGTGGATATTATCAGGGGTGTTAAAAGAGATTCCTTGCAACTTACTTCTGTGAACTTATCTCATTTGATGGATATTGGTGACCATGAACTACATGATACATATATCTTATCATATCAAGTGAAAATGGTATATTATATGAAATATTTCATAGATGAAGCGTGGAGTGTAGTTTCTCATGTAAAACAAAGAGACTTGTATGATATGGGTGATGAAGTGGAATATTTGACCTCTGACATTGAATCCCATCAACAGAAATAAGCATACTTATTTTTCAATCATGATATTTAAAATATTATTCTTGCAAGAGTGGATAAAGTATATGAAGTAATTATGGGGCAAGAAACTGGCATGATTGAAGGATAAAATGATTGTATGTATAGTTATCCATTCATTTATCAACCACTTGTGCCATTTGTATAGTCATTCATTATCATTGTAATGTATATATTTTTTGTTCATACTGTGTATCTGTTATTATTTCTATTTTTTATGCATTAATTTTTCTAAATATATGTTTTGAAATTAATTTTATTTGATTAAATGATAGTAATTCCAAGGAGGAAGTGTTATACTGACACTGTGGAGTCAAAGAGTTTTTCTAGAATTCGATCAACTGTGGTAATCTTTTCAATAGTTTAAATATTTATTATAAAATTTTATCTATTTAATATATTAAATTTTTTATTTATCTTTCTTTAATGCAGTCACAGAGTTTAGGCCACCAAGAATCCCGAACAGAATTGTGGTTGAATGTTCATAAAAAATATGATGGGAGTTTTGTTAATGAGTCTGCCAAAGAATTTGGGGTATGAATTCATTTTTAATTTTAAAAAATTATTATCAATTGTCACTATGTTAATATATATTGCTTCTAATATGACTGATATTTTATTTATAGGTAAAAATTAAATAATTATGGGATTTCAATCACACACATTCCTACTCAGTCTCCCAGGAAGAGCTAGATGGTAAAGTCCTTGGGAAGGAGCATCTAGGTCGAGTGTGTGGGATGGGTTTGGGAATATTACCATATGAGGTCTTTGGTAGGCAAATAGGGATTGAAAGTGATGAATTGTGGTGAGAAGGTAAATCACACAACTTCAAAATCTTTTAGTTCACAAAATTTTATTGATTTTAAGTTTAAATATAAATATAAAACATTGTTTAATTTTCAATATAATTTTCTTATAGGTGTCGTTAGCAGTAAGTAGATATGGAAATGGAGAGGGTGATGATAAGAGTTCATCATTGTGAAATTATTAGTGGAGAGGGTTTTTTCATGTATCAGTACATCCAATGTGGGTATTTTTTTATCTTTTTCCAATATTTTAGATGGAATCGGGGTAATGGGTTCCCTATGTATGTGTTTTATCACCATGTGTCTATATTTTTTTTTTCAACTAGATATGAAGATTGAAATTTCTTTATGATCATATATGATGTTTAGTTTCTTGTCTCACTTTTACATATAGGTTAATCTAACTATTATATTCTTCTATTTCCCACTTGTTTTTCATGGTGCCTTACTAAATATTTTTATACTCACACCTGCATGAGATTTGAATGGATGATTTTTTTTCTTATACAAACAACTGGTAGATGGTGTCCTTAGTGGAGCTAGTATCTATGGAACATAGAAGTAAGTGGAGGAACTGACCATGTTTGGTTATCAAACTTAGGGATCTTGAGTTGGAAAATCCTCTTCTTTTTTTCTTTCAGTTGTTTCTAGATTGGGACCTACTTTCCTTTTTCTTAGATAGGTATGTATTTTACCCTTTTCCTTTCCTAGATATTTATCTATCTCATTCTGATGTATTTCCTAGAGGTTACTACATGATTTTTTTACACTGAGAGGTTTTATTTTAAATTAATTTATCTTTTTTGTAATTTTTGTAGATTTAGTTTTAACATGTGAAGCCTCATTTTAATGTAAGTATTTTGATTCTTTATAGATAGTTTTAAATGTATTAAATTTATGTTTTCCTTGGAAATGTGTTGTGTAATAGTTTAAAGAATCAACGAACATTCAATGAGAAATGTATAGAGAAATGTATTAATTCTTTCAATGTATTGAGAAATGTATTATTTATTATTTCAATGTGTTGATTATTTCAATGTATTTAGGTATTATTGATTCTTTTAATGTGTTGTGTATTTTTTTATTCCTTTAATGTATTGAGAAATGTATTATTTCTTTTAATGGGTTTTTTTCCTTGGTCAATGTGTTGATTCTTTATGTTTTGGTGAGAATCAACATATGTTGATTCTTTAGTTTTAACATGTGTTGTTTTCTTTGTATGTTGATGATATTTTTAATGATATGGTAAAATTTTCAATATTACTATTATGTTGTTCTGGCTGCAGGTGCTGGGGCTGAAGAACTTGTAGCTTGTTTTTTTTTTGTAATTTATGATATAATGGCGGTTTAAACCACTGTAAGATATAGTTTTATTTTTCAAAGTGGTTTAAAATACTGCTATATTACAGTATTTTTTGGGTTGGTGGTTAAAACCACCACTAAATATGAAAAAATTTACCTTAGAGGTAGTTTTATCTGTATTAGTGGTAGTTTTTTCGGTAAAATTTCAGACTTTAACGGCGGGTTTTAACCGCTGCTAGATCTTGGTTTTTTATGTGAAAACCACTGCTAAAACGTAAAAAAATTCCGAGAAATATGAGTTCTATGAAACTTTCTAGAAAATACCACTAAATGACATGAACCACCATTTTTTGAATGTTGAAACCAATTTTAGTAGCATTTTTTTGAAACCATCACAGAACCATCTAGCGGCGATTTAAACCGCTTCTAAATATGAATTTTATCATAGTGTAAGTACAATTTAATCCTTTGGTTATGCTTTGATAAATTTCCATTTTCTCCCTTACATCAAGAAATTAATATCCAAAAAAAATTATTCTTGAATCACTAAAATTCACTTTTAACAGATCGTAAGATCCATAAAAGTGTAACAAGTCTTTCCATCCATCTTTAACTATTTTAAAAACTAATATGTTTATCACAAGTTATAATAAATTAATCTCTAAACCTTAAAATTAATGCCTCTAGTTCATCATTAATATTTATTTTTTAAATTTTTTAACTAATGACATATTAACCAAGACATCACAAAGGCCAGTGGTAGATGCTAAACCCTTATCATCCTTCGGTTATGGGTTTATGTCCCATGACCTTACTGGACATGATGGATTGTCACACGACATAAAGTTTGTCCTTTTTCTAAACTATATTAATATAATTCCTATATCATTCCCAAAAAAAAATATGATGGAAATCCTTGAAATAAAAATTAATCATTAAATAAACTTTTTTTACTAAGTTTTTCAATACAACTTTTTTTTCAAAAAGTATAATAATCTTATTTTACTATTATCACAATTTCATTAATGATCATATTAACCCTAAATTTTATCAATACCTTTAAACTTATTTCTATAAAATGTAAAGTCATTATTCCTTGAAAAACATTTTATACTAAGATTTATTACTTACATAAATTTCCCCCAAAATATCTTTAATCTTGGTATATTCGCATCACATAAAACTTAAAAAGAGGTGTTTTAGAATTTGAAATTATGATCAACCTTAATCTCATGAACTCATGATTGTATTCATAACTATAAAGATAATGAAGAAACATGTTCTTCTAAAATATAACACAATACTGAAATGGTTCATGATTCTTATGACTAGAATATCATTATTAAAAATACTTCTAGAATTTAATTATTGAATCCCAATACATAAATACTTCATTTGTTTTACTTCATCATGGGTCTTCCTTGGTCTAAGGTTTAACCTAGGTCATTCATTGTCATCATCTATTTGAATGATTCATAATGGTTTGTAAATAAAATATTAATTATCCTAATCTTATACCCCAGGAGTGTCAAACCAAGTGTGCAGTAAATACTATTATTATATACCAGGTAATTCTTGATTCAAGCCTAATTTTCCCTTTTCAAAGTTACTACCCCTAGGTACATATGTGCCAAAACAACATCCACTTACAGTATTCTGATAGGGAGGTATTTCTAGGAAAAATCATATAATTTATACCTTAAAACACAATAAGACATTATTCTATACTTATCCTCAAATTCTATCATAGGTTTATGTTACCTAATCTATGTTTTGATAAATCTAGTTTCCAAGATTTCTACTAAAATTCCTTTGATACCAACTATAGCATCCAAAACCCTAGTAGTCCAGAGCCGGTGTCTTACTACATTACATTGGTATAAGATATAAGGTATCACATCCAAATAACTGATTAGTTTATTAGTCTTGGTAAACTAGATACATACTTGAGTCTTATATTACATTTGAATATACAAATTATGACATAATTTTTTATTTTGAGAATAACTTTATTCCATGTAGCATATCTTTGAATATCATTCATAGTAAAATTAATGTAATCTTAGGGAAAGGAAAAAATAAGGGTGATCTAAAATGCCCAGTAAGAGTTAAGTATAGTGAGAGATATCATGAATAAATAAGAATAATCAATATCAAGAGGTAAAATAACTGATCACACATGCCATTTAAAAAATTAGATAAGGAATAATAAATATGGTAAGGTAAATAACTAATAAAACATTCCATTTAAATAACTAGATAAGGTATAATCAATATGTAAAGGTAAAATAACTAAGTGAATAATCCATTTAAATAACTCGATAAGAAATAATTAATATAGAAAGGTAAATAACTAGAAACACAGGTTATTTAATCAATAAAATAAGAGTTAAATACATCCAAAGATAATATCATTTTGAAAATATCCTGGACAATAATAACTAAAATAATAATGTAAGAAATTATTAATTATTGGATGTCATGTCTCAAACACATGATACCTCTACCATCAAGATCCTTTACAATACAGTTTAAATAATAGGTAAAACCTATTTAATGCTAGTTTAACTGATTTTTCTCATGAGACTTAATAATGCATCGATGGTATATATAATTTCAAGACCCACCCATCACTTCAAGTCCAAATAAATCTTTATATATCAAATGATTTATTTAATTCATGAATAAATATACCTTAACATAAAATATATGTATTGAGTAAAGGATATGAATTTATCAATATTTCCCTAGTTAATCAAATAAATTTCAAAGTGAAACACTGTATATAAAAATTATATATGTTTTAAGAAATAATAATATCCATTATAAATAATATGTATATTTAGGGGACACTTAATGTTTAATGACCATAGAAAATTGAATATCTTAATGGGAAGTTAATGACTACAAAATAAAACAAGGAAGTGAATGTCAGTACTATCCTTGGTCAAAATAATCATAAATTATCCAAAGAAAGAATAAGGATGGTAATAACTAATACCCATTGGATTAATAATAAAGGTTTAATATCATTTATGAATATAAATACCAAAAAAATATTTTTTAAAAATTATTGAGCATAATATAATTTTCATTTTGAAAAACATTTTAAAAATACATTTATTTGAAAATAACTTTTAAAAACATTTTCTTTAAAAACATCCTCATAAAATTGAAAAGTAAAATTTGAATAAATTATATTAATGATGGTTGGTAATTATGTACATTTCATAAAAGTTAAAAATAACATTCCTTTTTCACTATAAAAAGGCTAAGAGGGTGCCTTGTTCAAAAAATGATAAGAAGATTCCTTTCACATTTTTAGTAAAAGACAAATAGATGTTGTTTTCAAAAAAACATAAGATTTATTTTAAAAAAAATTATTTAAAATAAAAAATGGGTGAAAATTCCTTTGATAAATCTTTTTAAAAAGTTTAAAAATATTTTTGAAAATATTTTTAGGAAACATGGTTTTTCAAGAAAATATATTTCCAACCGAAGAGAGAAATGGAGTCATATTTTCTTAAAAACATTTTAAGTACCAACAAGTAAAAATGGTACTATTAATTGAAAATGTATTGAATAAACATAGGAGAATAAAATTAAATGGGTTTTTAGGAAATGGTCAAGTAATTTATTTCAATTTAAATTTAAGAATAAGCAATCTCGATTAGAATGAGATTGTAAAATAAACCCATAAAATAACCATAACATTGATGTGAGAATTAATAAATGACTAGATTATGTCAATCAAATATAAATCCACATAAAAAATCTGAAATAAAACATAATATAATAAAATTTTATTACATACATAATCTTATCATGACATAATCAACGAAGTTTATGTTTAACCCAATGAGTGGAAATTGAGTTAAGAAATCTCTTACCACTTAATAAAATTTAATTAAAATACCCTTAGATGAAATAATTAAAATTTAAACTTATAATACCATTAATAATAAATTATTATTGATATTAAATATCAAAGGGGAAGTATATACACCACACAAAATTTAATTGAAGCATAATAATGAATAAGTCTTAATGGAATGTAAATTGAGATAAAATCCCTTACCTCATGATTCTTTTTAGTTGAACTCATTTTAACCTCCTATATAGTGGTTTTAAACATGTTATTAACTTACACCAGAACAATATTACAGTAATATCATATATTATCCTTTTATAACATTTTATCACATGTTCATTAATAATCTTCCATTATTTTCATTGTTTCATGTATTGATTGCATTGTTTTCTCATTCATGTTTCATCATGAAAGATCCAATTATTATGCATATTATATATTTATATCCATATATATAATAATATAAATAATATAATTATCATATTTTAACCTCATTTTTACTTTTAAAACCAATCATGGATGATGTTTATGAAAAATGAAGTATGTTACGATCATACAGACGGTAGGTTGTACGTACGCATGAGTAATGTTTCCATTTTCACAGATCATTATGGAAGTGTGTTAAGTAATATTTTAACTTTAAATAATGATCATAATATCATTAATATCATATTATATACTTATATATATATATCATCCATGTGGATTAGTGATTAAAATATATTCACATCGCTTCATGAAGGCGATAGTTCACACGTACACGAACGATGTTATCATCTTTATGTGAGTCAAAAGGAATGAAAGAAAATGATATATATATTATCTTTAAATAATTATAAATATGTCATAAATATAATAATTATTTCATTTATATGACATATAATCATTAACTTTATCTTTATCACCTTCCTTGTGAAGCATTAGTCAAAGACGAATCACATCGCTTCGCGAGGTAGTAGTCCATCGTACACATGAGCGATGTTATCATATCTCATATAGAATGTAATGTAAAAATATATATATGATATATTGACTCTATAGGTATAAATATGTTATATTTATCATATATATACTTTATATCCATCATCAATACCCAACCTTGAGAGGGGAAATAGAAAAACGAATGACACCGGTTCGCGAGGTGGTAGTCCATCATACACACAAGCGATGATTTTGTAACCCATTTGATGGAAGAAAAGATATTTTTAGGTAATGAAATTATTAAAAAAATCCATTATATTTAATATAATTAGGTTTTTATATCAGTATGGTATAATAAAAATTAGAGGTAGATAAAGAAGTAAAATAAATATTCCTATTGAAGAACATTACCTCTTCTTTAAGTATCCTCCTTAGGTTTTAAATAATGCCTTACTAGGATGGATTTATGAAAAAAACAAGGCTTATAGGATTATGGTAGGGAATTTTGGAAGTTTTTTTGTCATGTTTTGGATGATACATATGGATTGATAGGTGTAAAGAAGTGAGGAGAGTGAGTTCCCTTTTATAATTGAGGAGGAGTGACACTTTTGTAAATACCCGAAATTATTCACTATTAGGTGGTAAATATTAGATCAAGTGGATAAAATATTTATAATTAATGGTTTTTAAGATTATATGGTCAATCCATGCCTCCAAAACATAATAAAACACATGTTTTAATCATGTGTTTCCTTAACTTCTAAGTTTCCTTATTTTAACCATTTTGGTTTTCACTATGGTAGCTAGTTTTCAAAACTAGGTATTTTATCCTTTAAGGATAAATTAGAGTGAGATTTATTAGATAATTTAGACCCATTGATTCTAAATATGAACTCTAATTTATTAAATAAAAATCCCATATGTGTTGATAATTTATTTTAACACAAGCGCATAATTGTGTAAAAACATTGTTTTAATCTGAATTGTGTTAACATAGTTTTTACTATTTAGGGTTTAATATGTTCATTATAAAATAAAAATTGATCCATAAGTGGAAAATATTTTATATTTATTTTAACTTAATATTTAATTGGTATGATATATTATTTTTTTAATTTTAAATTATTTAATAAAATATAATTTATCATAAAATAACATTATGGTCAATTTTGACATTATTCATTTAAATTGAATTTAAAAATATTAACACAAATATGGAACTAAAATATATTATATTAAAACCTATGTAAAATGTAATATTCATCTAAAAAATTTAACGTAATAATTCATTCAATTTCATTCACTTCTATTATTTTTAGTATCAGTTATTTTTTTTATTAACTAAATAATTATTGTGTTGGTATTTCGTAATCCTTTTAAGTAACTAATTCATATATAAAAATTAAAGATAAATTATTATCATAATAAAAAAAAAGTTATCTTTAAAAATAATATGTACAACTGAGCTAATTTAGTTTTTTCCCTATGTTAAATCACTATAGATATTAAAAGGAAGAAAAGTATTTTTTTGTCTTTTTTTACTTAACTTATTATATGTGTCATATTCAAAGTAAAGTGCCAAGTAATTTCCATATTTTATATAATTTTATGAAAAATTTCAAATTAAGTTCATTCAATAAAATTAATATAATATTTTAGGTCATTTTCACTCTTATCATTCTAGTTTAACCTCTTAATAAATCTGTTTTTACCTTAACTACGGTAATTAATTTTTATTGTATTTATTATTAATTTTGGATTATAATTAAGTTAAAATTATTATATATTATAAATTATTCTGATTCTAAATATTTAATTCATTTTTCCTAATTAAATTTATGTTTGTGGAAAAATTTAATTTAAAATTAATCCCACTAACATGGTGAGAAAGTGGGTTTTTAAAGTGAAAATATACAAAAGTTTACAATATTTTTATATCAAAATTAAATATAAAAATTATTATAATTAACTAAATTATATTAAATGATATAAAATTGATCTAATTTTACTTTAAAACCAATTCAAAAAATAATTTAACATTATGAATAATTTAAACGAAAAGGCAGTTTTCAATTAAAATCCAATATTTTTCATTATTTATCAAAAAATGAAACATCTTATAAAAATCCATAAAATTCACCTTAATATAATTTTCTTATTATGATTTAAAAATGTTTTTATTTTGTTATATCATTTTTATAAAATTGTTTAAAATTAATTTTAAATTATGTGTGTCAATCACAATTAAACCATCTTTTAAAAAAATATTATTTTTCTAGAAAACATTTCTTTTTCTTTTTAATGATTTTATTATATATATAATCAATAGTTAGATAATAAACATATGTAAACTATTTATTTTTATAAGTTAGTTAATCCTATTCTTACCCAACATTCAAATGGCTAGGCAATAATTTTTATATTAAATAATAATATTAATAATATATTATTGTTCGGTAAAACTTAGCCTTGCATGTAACATAAGATTTCAAAGAAAATTTTTGTTTCTTGTAACTCAAGATAAAATTATTTTTTTGTTTAACATGTGCTATTTAATAAAATTTTATTCTTTTATAATATTTAGGGTGTTACATTCTTCTCCAGTGGATCGCCCCTACCGTAGTCGACACCCTTTACAATGTGGTATGCGTCTCCTTTTATAGGCATCAAGAACCACATCAACCTTCCCTTTACTTCAAATCATATCATATCTTTAGTAATTTTGAATTGTAAATTAGAATAAATCCTCCCCAAAAATAATCAGTGTGTAGTCACTTTATTTTTTTAGAAACACCCAAATATTTTGAGTTTTTAAAATTTCATATGTAGACAGAGAGCTTCAGTATAACCTTATCTGTATTTTTAAGGAATGCATGGACACACTAAAGCATCTACCTGGTGATTCCAAGCTTCACATAATGTGTGAAAGTGATCATATCCATTTTTCATCAACCCCTCCATCCTTTATAGTGGTTGGAAAGATCTGCCATTGTCATGCATACCCTTGGTCATGTTTAAAAGGGCATCATGGTGGTCGTCTAGGGTCCAGAAGGTGATTCATGGAGACTTTGTCCTTTGGAAGTGTGAAAGGACTCATGAATGAGATTATTAGTGGTGATGGTTTTTCAATTGCATTGGTGGTGATGTTGGACGACAATAGTAACAGTGAGCCGTGGAGCAGTGTATCCAAGCGGGGCATGTGCAGTTGGAGTGGAGAAACGTCATTTCACTTAAAATGAACAGTACCTAATTTTTTCATCATCCCACATCAGAAAATGTGCATGGATTCTTGGTTATTTATAATTAAATTAGTGTATCACTCAGCTCAGAAGCCTACACCAGTGTGGGCTTTCAGATACACATGTACTCACTTAAATGGGTTGAGCCTCACATGTGTGGTCCATGTGGGCTAGGCCCAATTTCTGCATGCAATCCTCCTTGTGGGGTCATTTCATACCCTATTATTATAAGGTTTTCACACAAGGTTTCTTGGATATATGGCCCTCTTGATGGTTGTAAATGTGTCTGGGTTCCCTTTTTGGTTAAGGCTAGCCAACAAGCCATTTATTTATCTAAAAAAAATTGAAAATTCATAATCAAAATTCTAAAAAACAACCATGAGTGAAATAAATCATTAAAACCCCAATTTTCAATCCTTTTCAATTATTTAATTATAAATCCACATATATTCATAAAACATTCTATTATAAGTTAATATTCATTTAAATCCTTCAAAAAAATCATTAGAAAACACTTAAAATTGTGCATGAAAATTGAGTACATGAAATACCCCCAAACTTAAAATATTCTTATCCTCAAGCATAAAATCTCAACATTAAATTAACAACCAATATTCAAATTTAAAATAAATTATATAAAAAAATCTCAATAGTAAACTAAATTTTCATATTCTATATGAGATATCAATTCAATTTCTCACTTTTCAAAGAAAAAATCAATTCTAGTATTTTAATTTTTTTCATTTAAAAATGATATGAATCCTACTTTAATACATTTAATATCCACGATTTATTATTATTAAACATTATAAATCATGATTTACCTTATTTTTTAATATTTTATCTCATCAATAATGATATAAATTTAAGTAGTGTTATGCTCATATCATGATAACATGCTCCTTATCCATAGGCTTGTAAAGGAACTACTTTATTCATTTTGAAAAGAAAAAAGGAACATAAAATAATGAGGACTATCTAATTAAGGTTCTAATTTCTCTGAGCCTTAATCTTGGTTGGAATTTATGTTTAAAAATTAAATCTCAAAGATTATTTTTGTCTCTTAAACCATATAGCATGATATCAAAAGTGAAAGCTCAATAAAATTATCCCCTTAAAATTGTGATAACTCCCACTTAATAAGCTCAATGTAAGGTCATGAATAATGAAATCATAATGAATAATGAGATCCTTCTTGAATATTTCTCTACTTTTATACTTTTCTTCAAAGTAATTATTTATTTATTTTTTGAAATTTATTTTTACAAGTCACAACCCATTCCAATTTTTTTATTTTTTTCAAGAAGGGAAAACAATAAAAGTTGAATGTATTAATAAAAAACATTCTCAGTACCAAAAAATATCACCCCTATACGTTTTACTTATAATCTAGTGCATAAATTTTACCATGAATTCTTCCACCCCGTACTTCAACTTTAAAATATCAACAAAATACTGCGAGTATGGTATAAATGGATAAAACAATTCTTGAAACATGGAACATTCCTACCAAGGTCGCTCATGGTCTCTATGGGTTAAAACAGATTAATGTGTAAGGTGGTCTCAAGGATAATATATTTTAAAAAAAAAATCCATAATCATATTAAATGTGTTTTTTATAGTCATGCATTTGAGAAGTTCAAACACAAATTCTATTTGGTGCCATGTCCCAAGATCACTCAAGAAATATTCTCATGATAAAATAGTAATTACTTGGTCAAGAAATCCTATAGATAATGGGAAATTGGATTTAGGAAAATCACTCATGTCATAACTAATAATAAAAAATCAATTCACATAAATTTTAGAAATTCAAACCATGAAGAATTGTACATAAATCCACTAATTCCCTTAAATTACTACTCTTCATTTTAATATCCAGGATTAAATTTAATAATTCAATTTTCCACATTACTCATTAAATATCATTATCACTAAAATCTACAACATGGAATCCTAGGGTTCTTAAGAAACTCATGTCACCAAGATAAGTCATGTAAAGTAAGAATTCAAGTATGGGCATGTCATTTCTAATTTAAATATCAAAAGAGGTTTTTTGAAAAAAAAATGTAGGGAGTTTAAGATATAAACATTAAAAGTGAAATCACTTTTTCATGTAGCTTAATTCATATTAATGAAATATTTAGGTGCTACCTTATTCCATCATGGTCCTACAAAATTAAATCAATTAATTAAGAAGAAGGATTATATTATTAGGGTTCAAAATGATAGATAAAATGGGATGCATATAATTCTTAATAATGAAATTAAAATCTAAATTCCTAGAAAGAAAATAAATGGATAATTATTATTATGATCCCCCATGTGGGACCTAGATTTTTACTAACTCTATAGGGCAGTACCAACTGTTATCCATAGTCTGATGGTGGGTATATATTCTAGGTGAGGAATAATTCATGGATAGATTATACATGATCCATAACCTTCAAAATTAAGTAAACCTTTCATGGTAGGGGTGTTATTATGTATAGATCATCCACATTGTTGGTTGATACTTTTGAAACCTCATCTTTCTTGTCTATTTATTTCTAAATATGGATTTCATGGATTGAATTTTCAAAGGGGGTTTAAAATGTATTTTAAATTGGAAATAATTTAAAAATTCAAAATTAAAATAAAAATTATAAATTTTAATATGAGAATACTCTATTTTATTTTCATTGGGATCTGCCACTTGGATTTCCTAAAGGACTTACTTTATTATATGTCCAATTAGTTCTATAAGTTCCATGTGTTCCTCATTAGGTTCATGTGTTGTTTCTTTATATTATTATAAGGAAAAATATGGATTGGATGAGTCAATAAATTAAAAATAGTGGAATTTAATACTCAATTAAGATTGAATAAATTAAAATTATATAGATTTTTAGATAAGATAAACTCCCTGGGTTATTTTTCCTCCAATCTCTTCTTCAGTGATTAGTGCCTCTTAAATTTGGATCTCAGTGGATGGAAGTTGGCAGTCAGGATCCTCCTTATTTATTTTAAATTCCACCACTTTGGTGGATTATTCATCTTTCATGGTTATAAAGATATGAAATGGTGCTAGATATTTTTATTTGTAATGAATAGGGAGATCATGTTTCACCTCATACTCATTCCAAAAGTTGTTTAGATCTTGTTGATCTCTCACACATAGCTTAGCAGGAAAGTATTACTCATCATGAATCCACTATAGATCACCATGGTTAGCTTATATTTGGATCTTCAATTGGTTGGGTTGTTGATAGCATTAAATTTGGGCCCAAAATTCCTAGATCTCTTCAGTGAAATTCGTAAAGACTAAGTCTTCTTACTCCTGTTGCGGTTTGGGTTTCTCTTTTGATGCATGGACATATACAGTTATGCATTCTATTTTTCTTTGTTGTTGTTCTATGTTTTATTTTAGTTATTTCACATGAGATATATTTTAATCCACTTGTTCTTGATATTTTTTTTAGGTATTTATTTATTAACGTTGGAAGAGACAACAATGAATCTACTTGTGTCTCGACCATTTTTGGATAAAATTCCAGGAAGTACTCCTAGAGTTTAGTTAACTCTCTATAAAATCCGTCAACCAATGGTTGTTCGTGGATCACGTTAAGTTTTTGTATGAGGTACTTGAATTCCTAATCTTTGAAAATTCAACTTCTTACTCCCATGATCTTTATAGAAAATAAAAAAACACCATATTTTATATACCAGGGTGATTCAATTACTAATTATTTCACCTGCAAGTTGTCAGTTCATGCAGAATAATAATCATTTGAATAAATTATAGAAAAAATAATTTTTATATTTTTTTATTTAAATAAAATAAAAAAACTATCTTCAATATGAAAATAGAAAAAGAAATCAAACTACTAATTGGATCCCCAGAAACAGCATCGGTTTTGATGCACGCCTATCATAAGGTGTGAAAAAAGAAAATTTCTAATTGTTTCCTAGTATAGAACAGTGGCTGACCAAGATTTTATCACTTGAGAATCTTCATAATTATTCACCTATTAATTCTAATTCACCCAAAAAATACTTTTTTTTTTTATTATTTTATGAAAAAAAATTAATTTTTGAGGAAATAAATGAAATTATAAAATATAGTAATATACATCACAATAAATTGAAGGAAGAAAATGGCTTATATGGTTTGGTTTATGGGTTCCATAATTCTTCTTTGTTTGTTTCAATTTAGTTTGATAAATAAATTCTGAAATATCATGCATGAATTGCTATCATTTTATTTAGTGTGTGTGAAATCTGTAAGGATTAAGTAGTATAAAATCCACCTCCTCTTATAATTAATGTTCATGGAACACCTAAATCGAGAGCATGACACCTTCCAAGACCCAACTCCATAGTATGTCATTCCATCTATTAAATGACTCAGTTACACCATGTGAAGTGTTTATGTCCAACAAAAGGGAGGGAATATATTAAAATAAAATAATAGAAGTAAAATTGAGTTGTTTTTCATGCCAGAAAATCACCAGACCCGTGCATGTCACTCGCATCTACCAAAAACATAAATTAAATTTTTAAAATTGAAAAAAAATTAAAGAAACTCCACTTACCACCCTTGATCTAATCCTTTTATGATCCCCTTATTATATAAGGTAAGTGGTATCTATGGAAATAATAACAGAATAAGAGAAATAAAATAAGAATAAAAATGATGAGAGAGAATGGAAGAGAGAGAGAGAGAGTGATCAAGAATAAAAATAAAATCAAACCAAATTAAATAAAGGAATTAAAATCGATAGAATAATAAAAAAAGAAAAAGAAGTGAAAAGAAAAGAAGATGGGTGGGACACAAAATAAAAAAAATTTATCTTTTGTCTTAAATAAGGAATTAAAAATTAAAAAATCATGGAATAAAAAAAACAAAATAAAAGAATAAGAAAAGAATAACATTTGATCTTTTCCTTTAGTTGATCTCCCCTACAATGGTCGACTCCCTTTCTAGTGGGGGCTAACTCACTTTTTATAATCATAAGGAACTACCTCTCCCTCCCCTTTACTTCGAATCATATCATATCTTTGAGAATTTGAAATTGTAAATCATAAGAAATACTCCCTCATGAGACCTAAGGTGTAGTTGCTGTATTTTTTTGGAAACACCAGAATATTTCAAGTGTTTAAAATTTAATCCATTGATGAAGAGATTTATCATAGCCTTCTCTATATGTTCATGGAATGCATGGCCACGAAGCAGTGTCTCCTTAGTGATTCTGATCTTTATAGAAGGTGTGGCGGTGCGTATAGTCATGGTTCATTTACCCTCTGGCCTTTACAATGGCCATATGGATCTCCCATTATTGTTCGTAGACATATCCATGTTTAAAAGAGAATCACGACTATCATCTGGTGTATAAGAAGTTATTAAAGACAACCTCAGGCTTAGGTGGTGTGTAAGGTCTTTGGACCGAGCTTCTTGGTGGTCGGTCATGGAATTACTTAGGTGTTGTAATGGTAGTGGTGGTGATGTAGAATGGAGGTATTAGTAATGAGTAATATAGTGGTGTGTCTGAGCGGGGGTGTGTGTAACTAGAGTGGAGTGGTGTAATTTCACTTAAAATGAATATTAACCAAGTTCTTCTTCATCCCACATCAAAATAGAGGCACGAATTCTTAGTTTTTTGTAATGAAATTGGTGGATCACTTAGCTTATAAGCATGCAACATGGTGGGTTCTCAGATACACATGCACTCACTTAAATGGGTTACTCCTCGCATGCGCGACCCAAATGGTCTTAGGCCCAATCATTGCATGTTGTCCTCCACATGGGTTCATTCCACACCCTATTGTTGGCAGGCCTTCCCATAGGGTCCTTGGCTAGCCAACCCACTTGAGGTTTATCCATGTGGCTTGGTTCCCTTATTGGTTGAGGGTTATACAACTATCCATTTTTTACCTAAAAATCATTGAAATTTTATAATCAAAATTCCACAAAAAAATATTGAATGAAATAACTCATTAAAAATCAATTTTTAATTATTTTTAATAATTTAATAATAAATACACATTTATTTATAAAAAAATATATTATAAGAGAATATTCATTAAAACCATTCAAAAATCATTATAAGATACATAAAATTATGCATGAAAAATTAGTCTGTCACTAGACCAATGATCATGATAGGTAAGGTATCTATTGAATCCTATATGGTTGGTGATTTATTTGATACAATTGTATCTCATTCCTACATTTCATCTAAGTTAACTGATGTTATGGGTTTTAAATTTGAGCTGTTTTTATATGTGATATACCTTTCCACTCCCTTATGAATAAGGAAGGGGGTGGTTTTAAATTCCCTGGTAATCATGTGATAGTTGTTGATGTTGATATTTTTTGGGATTTATTAGTGCTTGACCAATATATCTTTGAACTTATTTTGGGAATGGAATAGATGATTTATTAAAAATCTTATTTTGATTGATATCATTGGATATTTTTGTTCCTTTCTCCTAAAAATAATACTTTCTAGGTTTTGAGGCATAGTGGAAGTGGTCGACCCCATGCCCAATAATGGTTTTTCATCACCTCATTAAAATTTATCCACAAAACTAGATGATATATCCACCTAAGAATCAATGAGACAATATCATCAAATATAATTTATAATTAATTTGATTCTATATTAAGAATTAATTCTCGTTGGAAATATTTCCTTGTTAATGATTCAATTGGAACTTCTTGTCATACTGACACTACATCAGAGGAATAAACGATAGATTTCCCCTATTAATGATCTAAACATGTTTCTTTAACCTTAAATTATCATATTAGAAGCCTTTGGGTGCTACCTTTTATGGTTCTAATGCTTGTTTAAATCATTCTTATCATTGAATAATCCTTTTAGGTGAGAATGATTCACTTTAGTAAAGGAGGAAAATCACACTTGATTCATTGAAGTTTTATATAGAAAGATATATCTAGGGATTGAGATAATTATCCCTATAATTTATTGTGTACAATGATTAAAATGGAATGACTAAGGTTGAAGAATAAGATAATTGGGTATTTATAGACCTAGGGTTATAAAATAAATAATTGCACATGGGACCTTATTATTCTCTTAATCTCTGGTGAACCCCATGTCTTATTATTATTGTTATTATTATTATTTACTTGAAATGTGTTAAACCCATAGATAAATAAAAATTATTTTATTGAATAAATTATATAATATTTATTTAAATAATATTCAATATGTTATTTCTCGTTGGACTATTAAACTTGGTATATCGATCATCCTCAATATTTATCAGACCATAAATAATGACTAATTATTTAAATAAATAAATATCATTATACTAATTTATGATAAATAAATAAATATTATATTCACTAAAATATCAAATAAATATTTATTAAATATTCTTGAAACCAAATAAATAAACATTTGTTACCTTGTAAATAAACCATAATAAATAAATATTATATTTATCTAATTAAATAAATAATTACCTGAAAAATAAATAAATATTTAATATTCAACCAACATGATATTCTATTGAATAACTCATGATTGGATATGTTTAATCAACTCAACATGAATAATTATCTTACCACATACTAAAATAATATTTATTCAACATGTTAAATTCATATAGAATTTAATATAGGTTTAGAATACACTTAGTGTGTGACCCTTTAGGCCCCTTTCTAAGTGGCATTAGGTTGTTACACATAAAGCCCAAGGATAGAATCTAGAAACATGTCAAGGCACCCATATATAAAGAAGTTAAATGTTGATATGAAAATGACCATATATGAATGCATGTTGTGTGATATAATTACTTTGTCTCGACATCTCTAATGAAACATCTTTCATACTGGTTTCTACAACCTATGTGTTTGATGAATATTTATTTTATTTTCATGAAATGAACATGCCAATAGAACACCATATACAATACCTTAATAAATTAATTACATTCCGGTAAAAGGGCCTAAGATATCAAAAAAAATTAAATAATGGAAGGGGTAAATCTTTTTTATTATTATCCATTAATGCAGTATAATTGTGATGAATCTAACTTATCCCACATCATCATGAGCATATGTCACAACAAATTTCATCAATAAATCAAAGTATGTGACTCATGATATGAATTAATAATAATATTAATTTCTAAGAACCATGACATGTAACACCCCAATATTTTTATGGAATATTTATATTCAAATAATTTGATTTATTTGATAGCTTGTATTACACACAACACAAAGTTTAGATGAACTATGTAACATTATTAAAATATTTTATGTCCTTTATATCCTAGTCATTAGATTAGAGAGTATAAATATTAAAAGTTATATTATATAAAATATACAATCTTCATATTTATAAAATAAATTCAATAATTATAAAATTATTAGAATTAAAGACAAAAATTATTTGAAAATAAAAGTGAAAATTGTCTTTAAAAAAATTATGCATAAAATGTATTTTAATATTGATAAATTAAATTAATCACTATTGGTGAATAATTTTAATGAAATTTATATACAATTTACTTGATCAAATTTTTTAAGCATTAAAAAAATATTTTTCTATAAATATTGATAGAATAAATCCAATTTTATGCTTAAAGATGTTTTTAAGTGGTTTCGTCGCATGTTACATGTTTATTTTAGAATTTATTTATTTCAATTTTATAAATTTAATTTGATAAAATGGATTAAATATGTTTAATTATGAGGTTAAAATTTGTTGAATATTCCCCTTTTATTTTTTTCAATATGAATTGTAACTGTGGTAAAGTTTATCACCTCGATAAAGGGTAAATCTTGTAAATCTATGTTAAAAGTAAGTGATAAGACCATAATTTTTATCATAATTCATATTATATTAATTAAATTAGACCCTTAACACTATAGGTAATAAATTTAGTTTTTTAATAGATACTTTTCCATGAAAATGACTTATATATATTTTAATCAAAGAATGTTACAAAATGTCACTCTTTTTTTAATATCTCTTATGTGTCCATATAGAGATGAAATCTAGTTATAAACAAATATATTTATCCATTTTAAAAGTAATAAAATTATTTTTATGATATAAATTTATTCATAATTTTTAGTAATTATATAATGACTTTAATTTCTTAAGCAACACTAACGTAGTATTTCTCTATTTAATAAAAAATATAATAAATGATATTAAATTTTTTAAAAGTGATATAATTTGAATGATTTAACTTGAACCACAAATTTTATAGATCTATAAGAAATATTATGGAGGTTTTAAATAATTATATTTGAATTCTTTATTTTTATTGATGTATTTAAAGTTAAATTAAATAAATAGTGCCAAAATTGATAATAATGATATTTTATCAAAATAATATTTTATTAAATTATTTAAAAATAATAAAAAACTTAAAATAATTCAAGGTGGATATTATATGGTTGAAAATTTAAAAAATTGACCATTTATGAGTAAAAAAATATAACCCTTTAATATTGATAAAGTTGTTACCGTAGTTAAAATTAACATTAGTTAACTAAGGTTTAATCAAAATGATAAGGTTTAAAATTGCACCAAAACTTGTATATATTCTGTTTATTGATGGTATTAAAACCCTAACTTACCTTATATTAAAATACATGTCCATTTTGAGACATATGAATAGATAATTAATTTCTTTTATAAATTATTTTTTTGAAAATTATAAAAGTACCCATTGCTTCAATTATAAAAGGGCACCTCCTACCTCACTTATTTACACCATTTAGATCCTTCTAGATCAACCAAAAACTACCAATTTCCATTATCAACTTCCCTATCCACATTTTTGAGGTTTGTTTCTTCCTAAAATACAAAATTTTGATCCCTTTAGATGAGAACTAAAGGAGTCATTTCAAAGAAGATATAATCACCTTAACTGATCACTTTCTTTTGTACTCTTCTTTAGTAAATATAAATATATTGTATTTATTATAAAATAATAACTTCAATATATTAAATAGAATGAAATGTTATTATTATTATAAAAACACCATTATAAACCCTCTTTTCCATCAAATGAGAAGTGAAAGTATCATTTTTTCATATGTACAGCTTACCATCTCCATGTAGCGATGCAATTCATTTTTCATTACCATATTTTTTGGATGGGTATTATAATGGGTTTGATGTTTAAATATGATATTTATGACTTAATTATATTTCTTTAATTATAATATCATATCTAATTACTTTTCATCTATAATGTCCCTAGCCTTTTACACATTTTATTATATGATTTTAAACATAATTATCCAACAAATACAACTAAGGATTGTAAAGTCTAGTGTCTTTGGTAGATTAGGTACATAATTAGAAAACATGAAACAAAACAAAAAATATATCTTATTTAATCTCTATAATGAGTTCATAACTTCAATTTAGCTATTACCTGTGTAGGTTAACCTAATGAATACATGATCAAAGGGATAAGTTAAAAATCCTAGTAAGGGAATACGTGTAGGAATAAAACATAACACATGGGCTAAAAGACATAAAATAATGATATAAAAGGCATGAAACTTGAATAAAAGTAAGGAATAATAACATGTATAACATGTATAACATGGTAACATTTAATCGTGGAATCATAATAATGTGGAAACAACATATAACATGGCATAAACACGAGTCAACGCTAACTGCCAAGACTATATCACAAGGTAGAAAAAGTCTTATAAAGGAGTCAGGTTCACTCCCTATCCAGAAATGACGTCTCATGAGACTAAAAATTACCCAATGAATTATATAACTATCTAGTTGCACCCATCATAGAACGTTCATGAATATGTGTTCCATATGAATAATCAAACATAAACATCATGGTTACCCATGGAAATAAATGGGTATCATAATCATGTTAGAAGGCATAACAAATTATCATGTTATAAATGTTTCCATGAAAGAATAGATTTAAAACATACATGGAAATTTATAAGGTAAAATAGTAATATGTCATGATAATTTATGTCAATATTAATTGTAAACATTTAAAAAAAAATTTAAGAACATTAGAAATGATTCACTTTAATGTAGTTTAAGAAGAAATATTAAAGTGTCTTTAAAGAGGAAAAAGGAATAATTGTTTGTATAAAACCAGAAATGAACCAAGATAGTTTTTCATAAAAAAATTGATTAATGTTAGAAAAATAATTGTGGATTAAAACAGATTATGGATGGTTCTTTAAAGTGGGTAATAAATTGGGAAGTTCCCTTTAATTGGGCTTGTTTATCAGGAGGAATTAAAAAGAGAATCTAATGAAATATGTATTTCCCCATAAAAAAAATAAGAATTGGGATAAGTAAATATTTTTTAAACATACATACATAATATATAAAGAGTAAATAAGAATAATCAGGAATTGAATTAATGTAAATATAGAGTAAGCATAACCTGAAGGAGAAATGGAGGTTCGGTGAGAATCCATTACCTTATGTCTGAAACGGTTATGAACTTGGTCTTAATATCCTAGATAATAAAATTAAATCCATTAATTAATTAATTCAGGAACTTTTCTAAATTTATTTGATTTATTAAAATTTTATTGTGTTTATTTATTTTCTTTTTTATGAGTTATAATATTCAATTGCGTCACTCAGGAGTGTTCATTTTCTTGGTTTTCGTTATTGGTTTGCTTGTATATGCATATAAAAGATCATGTAAAATGGTGATAGTTATCTAGAATTTAAGTTATATGTTATTAATTAAATTCTATAAGATTAATTATTCTTATATATCCTTTTTTATATGGTATAATAATGATTTAGTAGATAAAAAGTTGATGATAATTATTTTGATTATTTTGGCAGTTCTTTGATCATCACATACTAGTTTCATTTTATTATTTAGTATTATGTGAATATGTTAGTTCTAGAACATAAAACAGGTTATGAAATAAATTTTAAATTCTATTTATAATGGTTTTATTACCATAATTGAAGGTGGAAATGAAAAACTAAAACATGTCATCCACGAATGTGGTGAATCGACAGCTGACGGACGATGTTTTCATTTTTTATAATAAAAGGAAGAGGATAAGAGGTTTGATGATGAATTATTCAATTAACATGATACAATTACAGTATATATAAGATAATGTAGTTTTCGTGTCATTTTTATAAGGTTAGGTTAGGAGATAATAATAAAAGAAAGGAAATTTGAAAAGAAATTAAAAGAAAATGAAAGTGGATTTTACAACTTGAATTTATCCTCCTTGAGAACCTCCTTAAGGAAAAGGGTTTGGTCTTTTTTTGATAAAAACGGATATTGGATTTGTTTAAGAGGATTTGGAAGGATATTGGGTATAATTTTTACACGGATCAAATCTTGAAAGGTGTGATGAGAAGATGTGGTGAGGGTGATATTTATAGGGGATGAGAGGGGCGTTTTCTCACCATTTTATTCATTATTTTATTATTTTGGATCAAGAATATCAATAGTTTAAAAATTATAAATAAATATAATAAAATAATTAATTTTAGTTATATATTATGGTCTTACATAAACCATACATCATCTATGACTCGATAATTCTTGTATTTGTTAAATATCGTAAATTATTGTATTTCACTATTCACCAAAAATTCAACTATTTTAGAAAAATAGAAAAACCTAAACCTGATAATTTTTCTATGTTTATAATTAAGAAATGTAAATAATTTTATGAAAATAATTTTCTAATTATGATAAATTTATTTTTAAATAAAATATTCATTTATTTCAAAAATACTGATTTTAAATTTATAATTGATTTTATGACACTTTGGAAAATTACTTAAGGTATCATAAAATTATCTTATAATCATAAGACAACAAAATATTAATTTATGAATAATTTTATGAAAATAAATTTTATTTTAAATCATTACATTAATTATAAAATTATAAATAAACAATGATGTTTTATAAAAAAATCAAACACTTAATTTATCATTTTTAAAACATTTATTTACTTACACTTTGATATAAATATACGAAATTTTCATTTATAAGATACATAAATTATATTTATACTTTTATATGGGAGGTTACTATTTTATTGGATGGATTACTATTCCTAATGGGCATATTACTGTTCTAAAGTTTGTGTTATTATTCAATTAGTATAGGTTCCTTAACTTATTAAAATACCTCGTATTCCATTCATTATTCATTTAAAATTTTTTTACTGTGTTCTCTATGTGATTTTTTGTGACTTATACTATATGGAATAATTTTAAAAAGGTAGTTTACAATGATAAAATTTTGGGTTGTTACACCATCCAATCCTTTGGGAAATGATTACATCGTTCGTTCGTGCTAAACTGAAACATGTTTGGAAAAAAAATTCATTGCCACCCAGAATAGTGATTTCAATAACAAATTATTAATAAATGGGTGATAATATGTTATAAATAAATAATAAATGGTATGAAAGATATGAATATTTTTGTGGAATAAATATATAATAAATCAATATTTATTATACAAGAGGTTTGAACATGAACAAGGAAAGGAAAAACTTGAGGTAAGGGATTTATATTTCAATACTATTTTAATTGGTATTATTTATACTTGAATTTCCATTGAGGAAATTATATGATCCTTATGTGATGAATCCCTTTAAAGGTACTACATAACGCCCATGAATTTCAAAAGGCAGTGAATAGACTGGTTAATGAAATAGAGGAAAAGAAGATGTTGACTAATGCACCATGTAACACCATGAGATTTTAAAATATGAACATCATATTTGATAGCATGTATGACATAAAACACCAAGAATAGAATGTAATATAACATAGTGATAATTTATGATATATTTATTTTCAAATAAATACAATCTCTTCAATATCTTGCAATGCACACAACATTAGGTTTTAACGAAAGGTGATACTCTATTAAAATATTATTATTTAAACTTTACCATTATAACCTAACCATACAATTAGAGGGTGTGAATAGTAATAACTAAATTATGAAAATTATATGATTTAATCATGTATAAAATAAATAAAATGGATATATATATATATATATTATTAGAGATAAAATTATAACCATTTGAAAAAAATAATGTTTTCTAAAAAATTGTATTTTTCTAAAAGGCGGTTTAATCACGCTTTGTGCACATTAAATTTATAATTAATTTTTACCAATTTAAGAAAACTTATTTTAAAAAATAAAATTAATTTTTGAGATCTACCTGGAAAAATTATATTTTGGTAATTTGTTTTGGATTTTTTTGAAAAGTTTCATTTTTTGATGAATAGTGAAAATATTGCATTTTAATTGGAAATTGCCTTTTTGTTGAACTTATTTATAAATTAAAATTTTATTTTAAATTTTATTTGTAGTAAAATTATTTAAATTATATATCTATTAATATAATTTAGGCCTTTTGAATCATTTTCATATTTAATTCTGATATAAAAACTTTGTAAACTTTTGAACATTTTCTCTTTGAAAACATGTTTTCTCATCGTGTCTACAAGATTAATTTTAAATTAAAATTTTCTACTTATATGACTAAAATTTTTAAAAATGGATTCCATATTTTTAATAATCATAATTTATATTATCTAATAAGTTTATATTAATTTTTTACCATAATTATTAGTAAAAATAGTAAAAATTATTTACCATAGTTGAGGTGAAAATTGATTTATCAGGGTGTTAAAATAGAAAGAAAAAAATTAAAATGACAAAAATACTTTTATAAAATATATTTTATGGATATATTTTGACTTTATAATGTCTAATTATAGATAATAATCTATTTTAAATTCTTTTTTCATGTTAAAAACGTGGATATACCATTTTCTTTTCAAAAATTACCTGTGTGCCACTCACCTCACTTATAAAATGACGCTCCCTCTCCTATTTTATTCACACCTTAAATACATTTTGATTCATCCAATACCTACCCAAATAAATTAAAAATTTACATAACCTCATCCTATAAGACTTGGTTTTTTTCATAAAGACAGTATAGTAATACTTTAGGTATAATTCAAAAGAGGTGGTCTGAGAAGAGGTAAAATTCCTAACTAGATGTGCTTTTTATTTATTTCTTCATCCACCTCCTTAAAATATTATTAATTTATTATTATATAATAAAAAATTATCTTAAATATAATTATATTTTATTATGTTAAGTTCATGAATTATATCCATCTCCTCTTCCCTAAAATAGAAAATGTTAACGTCACTTGTGTGTACAGCAGACTACTGCCTCATGAACCGATGTGACACATTTTCCATCAACACCTCTCATGGTTGGGGATGATGATGTAGATAAATTATATATATATATAAGATATTTATAATATAATTATATCTATTGAGTCATTATATCATATATACCTTTTTAATTTCCATTACGTAGGGGATATGATAATATCGCTTGTGTGTACAGTGGATCACCACGTCGGGAAGTGATGTGATTCATTTTTTACTAACTCTTTATATGAAAGGTAATAAGGATAAATTTAATGATTATATGTGATATAAATGAAATAATTATAATCTTAATGGAATTTTTTCATTCTAAAAAGATATTATATCATTTTATTTTTTAGCTTTTCACTCACTTAAAGATGATAACATCGTTCGAGTACGTGTGGACTACCGCCTTCACGAAGCGATGTGACTCTCATTTCATTACCAAACCACATGGATGGTATATATAATTATATTTAACGAAATAATATTTTATTTATAATATTATTATAATTATATAAATATAAAATATTACTTACATTATTTCCATAATGATCATTGAAAAATAGAACCATTACCCATGCATACGTGCGGCCTACCATCTCCATGATCGTAACATTCTAAATTTATAAAAACCATATTTAATTATTGGTATTAAAATTATAATTGATATATAAATATGATAATTCCGTCATTATTATTATTCTATATATGTATGAAATATATAATATGTGAAATAAATGTACATTTCATGACAAAACATGCATGACAAAACAAGTCAATTAACACCCAAAACAATAAAAATAATGAAATATTATTAATTAATGGGTGATAAGATGTTATAAATGGATAATATATTATATTATAAATATTAATATTGTTATATTATAATTTAATAACATGTTTAAAACCAATTTATAGTAGTTTAAATCACATTAAACAAAAAGGAATCATGAGGTAAGGGTTTCTTGTCTTATTATTACTTCAGTGAGATATATGTCATATTCACCACTTATTTACTTTTTGTGGTTCATATAATACCCATTATGATATGTCATATCATGAACCTATTTATATTAATTATATTTAATGTTTTATTTGATTTAATTTATTTTATAGGGCTTACGGTTTAGAAGTTACCAAAGTGGTAAGGTTTTATTTCATAATCTATCAATTATTCTGGATTTCTTATGTTTACTTCTCACTTTGGGGAATTATTTTACATTTATATCTTAAAATATATATTTTTTATTTAAATATTGATATTATTTAAATTTTTCAAGTAATAATACCATTTTTTCACTCTTTGGTAATTAAAATGTTTGAGAATTTTTTTTTAATAAAATCCGATTTTATTTCTATCTTCGGTCAGAAATCCTTTTTCATCAAAACCTATGTTTTATAAAAATGTTTTTAAAGATGTTTTTAAAATTTAAAAAATGATTTATTAAATACATTTTTACCCATTTTTACATTTTACAACAAAAAATAAAGGAATCTGCATGCCATTTTCAAAAAAAATCCCTTTTGGAATTTACCAAAAATGTAAAAGAAATCTTTGCTTTAACATGTAGGACATGAACATAATTTTTTCCCATAATTACCAATAAATGTTTTAAAATTATTTTACAATATTTCAAGTTTATTTTCAAATATATGTATTTTTGAAATGTTTTATGAACTTTTTTTTATAATTTTATTTTCAAAATGAAAAGGTTATTTTCCTCAAAATTATTTTTAAGAATATTTTATGCTATTTCTATTCATCATTGACATTAAACCTTTATTGTAATTACGATCCACTTATGATATTTTATATTGATATCACACTTATTCTTTATTTCGTTGGTTAATGATTAGTTTGACTGGGAATGTACCATTTTGATATCATTCATACTACTTTGTATGGTTTATGATTATGTTTATTGATTGGGGTAATTGTTAACATTTCATATGTTAGTTTTTTAATATGAATAATTATGTTGATTATGTTTCAACCCTTATATATGAGGAATGTATTAGACCTAGTAAGTGATGAGTGGGGCCATCTATATCCCCTATATTCATCAATAGGTCTCATGAGACAAACTAGATTTGGTTTTGGCCATGGCCTTACCCATTTATATAGATGTCTTGGAAAAAATCTTTGATGGTATTAGATGTCTTGGCATAAGGCCTCAATGGTATTATATGTCTTGGAACAAGGAATCAATTGTATGTTTTAGATGTTCAACATTATGCATTCCATAATTATGAATTCATTTATTGATATTCTATGTGATTATTTGATTAGTTAGAATATTCATGGTTAAGTTTCTTACTCATGTGATTATTTATTTGGAGTTATTTGATCATCATTTATTCCTTACAAATTGTGCTCAAGTTATTGATTAAATATATATATTTTAATTTATTTACCTTATCATATTGATTTTTCCTTATTTATTCATAGATTTCATTATATGCTTACCCTTATTGAGTATTTGATTTCACCCCTTTCTTATGTTTTATTTTCCCCAGGATATGAGGAAGTGTTTTTGATTGATAAATAGGGATAAACTAAGGGGAATAATGGAATTATCTATAAAATTTATTTGTGTATTTTATATTTTAAAATCTAATGTGAATTATAAATATTTATTGTGTTTACTAAGACTACTAATTTATTCGGTCCTTCTGGATGCAATTCCTTGTATCTTATTCCAATGTAATAAAGTAAACACTGACTCTAGGATACTAGGTTTGGCAGTGTTATAGTTGGTATCAGAGGTAGTTTAATAGTAACCTTAGGAACTATGTTTTAGAAAAAATATATTGGAGAATAGAAACCTATGATATAATTTGAGTATAATTATATAATAACATACTAAATTTTTGGTATGGAAAAGATTATATAGTTTTTATAAGAAAATGAATCCCTATATAGATACTACAAGTAGACGTGGTTCTGGTATATATGTAACTTGGATTAATTACTCCAAAAAGGGTGTATTGGGCATTACCTGATCATCACCTGATGCTTGAAAAAAGGCCTTACTATGCACCTTGTTTGTCACTCCTAGGGGATATGCTTAGGATAATTCATATTTTATTTAAAAACCATTATAAAGGATTTGAAAATAAATATATCCCTAAAGAAACCATGTTTATGATTATGGTATTAGGTATACATTAATTTTTCAATTTATGTTAAGTGTTTCACTAGTTTGGTGATTATACATTATGTTTCATAATTTTATGATCTAATCCAGTGTATTACATTATTTGTAAATAGAACCTAATGAAAGGTATGAGAGATGTATCAATGAACTTACTCCATGTTGGGATTTCACCCCTAGAAAAGATAATAAATCTAGAGATGGAACTAATCAAATTATAACTATATTGGGGAAACTGAATTAGTTATGAGTAATAACCTTTCCTGAATGTAGCATCCTACTAATCCACCACACGATGTAACAATGTTAGACCTCTTAATTCATTAGCAAAATCCATAATTTAATGGGAATAAAAATACATTTTTAGCTAAGCAATGGATAAATTTATTAGAGAATATATTTCTTTCTCTAGGAATTAGTGAAATGGACAAAGTTATCATGGAATTTTATCCTATCTCAAGAGATAAAGATCAATGGTGATCATTTATTCAAAACAATAAGGATGAATAATAAATAGAAAACATATAATATAAGGATTTTAAGGTACTATTCTTGGAAAAATATATTCCTCATGAGAAATGAGAATATATGGAAAGATAGTTCTTAAGTCTAATTTAGAAATAAGATTAAATTTTAGTATGAATCAAAATTTAAAAGGTTATAAAGGCATGTTTTTAACTACATACATAATCCAAAGAGTAAGATTTATCATTTCTTTGATGGGATTAAGCCAATCCTCTGAAGGACACCAGTATCCCAAACTTTCTCATCATACAAGGATATATTATCATGTGATATCAAGACATATAATGAATTTTAAAAGTCTTATGACTTAAAATAGAAGCAATAGAATAATAGGTTAGAAGTGAAAAATTTTGATAAAGAGAAGAAGGGAAAAAATGATTTTCCAACATGTGATACTTTTGGAAGGAAACACCATGGTATATGCTTAAAAGGAAAAGAAGTTTACAATAATTCTGGGGGAAATTCCACAATGATCATAATTTCAGTGGTAATAAAGAATCTTCCAATGTGAAATTATTCCAATGTAAGGAGATGGTACACTATTCAAATGATTTCCCCAAGTATCAAGATAATTTACCTTAGAAGAAGCTGAGAAGTCAAGGTCAAGCTTATGATATTGATATAGACTAAGTGGAATAATTATTGTTCTTGTGTATTTGTATCCACAAAATATATTGTAAAAGTATTATAGTAATGACATTATAATTATAAGAATCATGAAATTTATAGGGGTTGTACTACAGTACTATTTCTTAAAGGATTTGAGAGCATATGTTGAATGGAACCGATGACCAAGAAAATTGATTCAATGATAAGTTGAACCTCTTGGAAAACACGTGATTGAGAGAGGATAACACATAATATATTCCCATGTTGAGATAATATTTATAAAAAGTTTTTTATAAAGTTAATGGTAACCTTTAATGTTTATCTAATCTTTGATATTGAGGTAATTATGGGCTATTACAATTTGGTAACATTATTGGAATTATTTTAATATGGTTTTATAAAAAAAGAAACCCACATGCTGGGTGAAAACCCATCACATCTGGAAAGGTCGCGGGGCTTGAACCCACAACCAAAGGATAATAAGGGTTTAGAACCTACCACTAACTAACATGATGTCTGGGTTAACATGTCATTATTTTTAGTTAAATAAATTGATAGATAAATATAAATATTAAACCAGTGGTGTTACTATTGAGCTTTATAGATTAATTTGTTATATTGGATAACATGTTATAACCATATTGCTTTTGAAAAACATTTAAAAATAGATAAAAATAATTGTGACTCTTCTATGGATCTTATGATCCATTAAAAGTTAATTTTAGTGCTTCATGTATAAAAATTTCATTTTGAACATTCATTTATTAAAGTAAAAAATTAAGTGGAGAATGATGAAAGAACAACTAAAATATGAAATTTTTCATATGAAATAGAGATATATCAAATAAGTATATTTTAATTCCAGATAGTAAATGAATTACTCATCTCTAATAAAAGGATATTGAAACAAAATTCTATACAAATACCTTCATTTATGTTGATCTTATAATCTTTTAAATCATCATAAATTTATGGTTTTGAGTTTCTTGACTTTAAATTGATCATTCACGTTCTTATTATCAATAACCTCTATCACTCTCTATAATTATTTACACTTTTCTTCTATATCTTCACTTGCTACCAATGTTCTACTACCTAGAAACCTAGTTATCTGTTATTCCATATGAACTATGAATTTTTCTTCTCTCATATCAATAAGATTATTTATTAATCATTATCATGATGTTGGATTTAAAGTAGGTGTTTTAAAATGACAAACCATTTATTACTAATATCAAGATTAAATTACAAGGACACAATTTATTAAAATGGGGTAGAATGTAACACCCCAATATTGTAAAATATTAACAACATATTCAATAGAATGTATGAAATCAAACTCAAAGAGTATAATGGAATATAACATCCTAAGACTTTATGATATATTTATTTTTAAATAAATTCAATCTCTTTGATAAACTTCAATGCATGCAATACTGGGTTTGAATGAAAAATGATACTCTATCAAAATATTATTATTTAAACTTATCATTATAACCTAGCTGTTAAATTGGTTGGTATGAATAGTAATAAATAAATTAATAAAATTATATGGACTAAACATGTATAAAACAAATAAAATTTATATCTATTAATTAGAGATAAAATTAGAACCGTTTGAAAAAAATTAAATGTTTTCTGAAAAAACTGTATTTTTCTAAAAGGTGGTTTTGTCGCGCATTGAACACATAATTTATTATTAATTTCTACCAATTTTTGAACTTTTATTTGAAAAAATTAAATTAAATTTGTATATCTACATGTCAAAATTATCTTATAGTGAATTTTTTTTATTTTTCTGAAAAGTTTTATTTTTAATAAATAGTGAAAAATACTAAATTTTAATTGAAAACTATCTTTTTGTTTAAATTATTTATATATTTAAATTGAAATTTATACTAGTTTTAAAGTAAAATTAGTTAAATTATATATCTATTAATCCAATTTAATTCATTGGGATCAATTTCATATTAAATTTTGATATAAAAACGTTTTCCACTTTTGAACATCTTCTCTTTGAATACTCGCTTTCTCATAGCATCGATGGGATAAATATTAAATTAAAATTTCCAATTATATGAATATAATTTTAAGAAATGGATTATATATTTGAAATAAAAATAATTTATATTATATAATATGGAAATATTAATTTTTTACCCTAATAAATAGTAAATAATGTAAAAATTATTTACTGCAGTTCAGGTAAAAACTGATTTACCAGGTGGTTAGACTAAAAATATACGGGTTAAAATGAATTAGAAACTTATATAAAATATATTTTATGGAAATATTTAAACCTTATAATTTCTAATTATTGGTAATACTACATTTTGGACCCTTGTTTCATGTGAAAAATTTGGATACACTTTTTTTCCTTTTAAAAAATATAAGTGTGTCACTCACCTTACTTATAAAAGGACACCCTCTCCTCTCTTATTCACAACTTAAAACCCTTTTAGTTAAGAAAATACCTGTAAAAATAACTTAAAAAATTCCATGACTTCATCCTTGAAGCCTTTTTTAAGATAGTCATTATAGGAATACTTTAGGTATAGTCCTAAAGAGGTGGTCCGAGAAAAGGTAAAATTCTTAACTATGCATTTTTGTTTAATTTCTACCTAAAAATCCTAATCTTATTAATTTATGAATATATAATAAAAATGTATCTACCATACACTTATATGTTATTATGTTAAGTTAATAACCTATATTCATCTTCTCTTCCCTCAAATGGAATACGATAATATCACTTGTGTGTACAACATACTACCACCTCGCAAACCGATGTGACATGTTTTCCATCAACACATCTCACAGTTAGAGATGATGATGATTATAAAGTATATATATACATATATATGATATTTATAACATAATTATACCACTATATTCATTTTATCATATATAAATTTTTAATTTTCATTCCATATGGGATATGATAGCGTCACTCGTGTGTACGATGGACTACAGCCTTGTGAAGCGGTGTGATTCGTTTTTCACTAACACTATACATGAAAGGTAATAAGGATATAGTTAATTATTATATGTGATATAAATGGAATAATTATGATATTAATTAAATATTTATAATTATTAAAATATAATATATCATTTTATTTCTTAACTTTTCACACGCTTAAAGATGATAACATTGTTCGTGTACATGTGGACTACTGCCTTCACAAAGCGATGTGAATATCTCTTCATAACCACACCAAAAGGATGATATATATGTATATATATTTATATTTAATTAAATAATATTATATTTATTATATTATTATAATTATTTAAATATAAAATATTACTTACATCCTTTCCTTAATGATTTTTAAAAAATGAAAATGTTACACATGCGTACGTACAACTTATCGTCTCCATGATCATAAAGTACGTCATTTCTCAAAACCAAATTTAATGATTGGTATTAAAAGTATAATTTATATATAAATATTATAATTGTGTAATTATTATTTTTCTGGATATGTTATAACTATATAATATATCCAATAACCGGAACTTTTATGCCAAAACACGCATTAGAAAACAGGGCAATTAACACCTGAAATGAATAAAATAATGATATACTATTAATAAACGAGTGATAAGATGTTATAAAAGGATTATATATGATATTATAAATATTAATATGGTTATATAATAAGTTAATAATGTGTTTAAAACCACTATACATGATTTTAAATTACATTGATCCAAAAAGAAGTGTGAGGTAAGGGTTTTTTATCACACTTTTACTTCCATGAGACATATACTATATTCAACACTTATTTCCTTTGTGTGGTGTATATAATTCTCATTCTGATATTTTATATCATTAATACATTTACCTTCATGGTATTTAAAGTTTCATTTTATTTCATTTCTTTTATGGAGCTTAAGATTCAGAAATTACAAAAGTTGTAAGGGTTTATTTCACAATCACATCATTATTTGGAATTGTTTATGTTTTCATATCTTGTGGAGGAATTATTTGATATTTAAATCTTAAAATAAATATATTTTCTTAACCTATCGTTATTCATAAAATTTTTCAAGTAATAGTACAATTTTTTTCTTTTTTGAACTTAAAATTATTTAGAAAATGTTTTTAATAAAATTTTACTTTATTTCTCTCTTCGGTAATAAATAATTTTTCATAAAAACCCATGTTTTTTTAAAATGTTTCAACATTTGAAAAACTATTTATTAAATAAATTTTTACCCATTTTTAATTTTTTTTTTAAAAATTAAAGCAATCTTTATTTCATTTTCAAAAAAATGCATGTTTAGAATTTATCAAAAATGTGAAAGGAATTTATGCTTTAACATGTATGGAATGCACAAAAATTTCCATCATCATAACCACTCAATTTTTTAAATATTATTTTACAATATTTCAATTTTATTTTCAAAGAAAGTTATTTTTCAAAAAAAATTGTGAACATTTTGTTTTAAAATTTTATTTTCAAAATGCAAAGGTTATTTTCCTCAAAAATATATTTATTGAACTTTTATGATATTTTTATTCATCAACAACATAAACCCTTAATTTTACTTATGATACATTAGGTATGTGTTATATTGATATCATCCTTATTATTTCATTGTATGGTTTATGATCAGTTTGACTAGGTATATACCAGTTTGATACCATTAATACTACTCTGGATGGTTTGTGATTATGCTTATTGATTGGGGTAATTGTTAACATTTCATATACTAGTTTTTCAATACAAATGTTTATGTTGATTATGATTTACTAATTCCATATGAATAATTAAATGGACTTATTAAGTGATGGGTGGGGGCCTCTATAGTCCCTCAATGCATCGGTAAGTAACATGCGAGAAACAAGAATGATTTTTGGATGAAAGCTTTACCATTTTTATAGATGTCTTGGCATAAGATCTCAATAGTATTAGATGTATTATAATAACTCCTTGAAGGTATTATATGTCTTGGAACAAGGAATCGAAAATATGTTTTATATGTCCAACATTATGTATTCTATCATTATGAATTTAGTTATTGATATTCCATGTGATTATTAGATTAGTTATAATATCCATGGTAAAGTTTCATTCTCATGTGATTATATGTATTGAATTATTTGATCATCATTTATTCCTATCATATTATAATCAATGTATTTTTTAAATGGAATTTTTTTCAGATATTTACCTTTACATATTGATTATGCATTATTTATTCATATCTTCTATGATATGCTTACCCTTACTAGGCATATAATATCACCCATTTCTTATGCTTTAGTTTTTCCAGGATACAGGGAAGTATTTTTTGATTTATATGAAGGGATACACTAAGGGTAATAATGGAATTCTCAAATAAAATTCATTTTATATTTTATTTATTAAAATGTAATGTGAATTTCAAGTATATATCTATTTTACTAATACTACTAAACTATTAGGTCCTTTGAGATGTGGTTCTTTATATCTTATGTTAATGTAATAATATAAATACTAGATTCTGGCTACTGGGGTCAGGGGAAATACAAATCAACCATGATTCAATACTTAAAATTAAAGTAGTATGGACATTATTCTAACTATTGTATGAATATGAAGGTTTTTGATGATTGGTTTCAACAAACTCTTAATCCCAAAGACAAAGGTAAATCTCATATGATCACAACTGTAAAAGTGGTTCATGAGAATGATGTGGTGAAAGGTAAATTTATCATCCACTATAGAAAAACTAATGTCCTATTTGATTCTCAGTCCACCCACTCTTTTATTTATAAATAATTTTCTAAGGGTATCATTGTATCACCTCAATGATTATATATTGAGTTAGCTGTGAAAACTTGTAATGGAACAACAGTTGCATCTCAAGTCTATAGTTTCTATCTGATTGAAGTTTGTGGGAAAGTGATCCCTAAAAATCTTATGATTCTCCATTTAGTTGAATTATATGTGATTTTTAACATGGATTTGATTTCCCTATATAGATCCCATATCAATTTCTGAGGAAGGGAAGCCACATTTATATTCCAAATGAACTTATGATCATTTATCAATGTGAGGATGAATATGAACTTCCAATAGAAATTGTTTCCAAATTGTGGGCCTTAATTCCCATACATGAAGGTTATCTGTCTCATATGTTTGGGGAGAAACTCAATATTAAGGCGACATCAATTTTATGAGAGTTTCTTGATGTATTTTTGAAATAATTATTGGGTCTTCCACTGAATCATGAAGTTTAGTTTTAAATAAAACTCATACTTGGTGGTATGCCTACACTACAATAAATATAGGCTTTCTCATCTGTATTTTGACATTAGTTTTTTATAAATTGACATTAAAAGTAATGGGGGAAATTTAAATTTCGTTTTTTTTCAAAACTGACATTAAAAGGTCTTTGGTAATACTTTAAACATTGATTTTCATAAAAAAACGATGTTAAAAGTTATTAAAAAAATCTTTAAGATCATTTTTAATGAAAATTGATATAAAAAATGATTTTAAAAACTTGTTAAAGTCGGTTTTTAGAAAAATTGATGTTAAAAGTTATTAAAAAATTCTATAACATTGGTTTTCAAGAAAATCGATGTTCAAAGTTCTTTAAAAATATGTCAACAACTTGAACCCTTGTTTTTATTTCTTGTTAAACCCTCTCTCTCGACCAACTATGGAACCTAATGGCTTTGATGACCCTCGACAACCTTCAATTATCTATTGTTTTCAATTTTCATCCACTTTTCATGTTTTTTATCTTGAATTTTCCATCCCTCATTCTTATTTCATGATCCTAAATCTATTACGGTTGGCCTGAAATCGTGAATTAATGTTTTTGTAAATTCTTTTCTTACTTCATTTTTACCCTCTTTTTTCTTCAATCTCTTAATGTTCTCATTATTTCCATGAACTCCAATTGAGTTTATGAGAATTCTGAAGTTATTATGAATTATAAACCTCCAAAAGTTTAAGTTTTTTATTGTTAAAAATAAATTATGTATAATTGTTTCTTTATAATAATTGTCAGTAATTTATTATATATTTTTATGTTTAACTATTTATTATGATAATTTTTTGTTATGATAATTGTATGTAAGATATTTTTCATAAATATTTTTATAATTGTTTCTATGTTATTTATGTATAACTATTTGTATAATTTTTCACATAATTTTTCAAATAATTTTTTTAAGGTAATTGGTTGAAATTTTTTTTTGTATAGTTATTTGTATAATATTTTTGTATAATTATTTTCAAAATTATTTATAAATGCATAGCTATTTTTCATATTTTTTAAAGTTATTTTTTTTACTTTTTTTATTTGTTATGATAATTGTTTGTAAGTTAAATTATGTATTTTTTTATAATTTTTTGTTATGATAATTTTTTTTATGATAATTTTTTGTTATGTATAATTGGTTTTTATAATAATTTTATGTTATGTATAAGTGTTTGTAAGTTATTTTTTTATTTTTGAAGATAAATTATGTATAATTTTTTTACGATAAATTATGTATAATTGTGTTTTATTTTTGAATATAAAATATGTAAAATATTTTTTTATCATTATTTGTTATGATAAAATAGTTATAAATAATTGATTGTTTTGATTATATGTTTTTATGTTTAAAATTTATCTATTTATATATATTTCTAAATGTTTTTATATTTTAATATATCGACATTTTATATCGTGTTATTCGATAATTAATGGATCCTAATTGGATAAATTTATGAAGAACCATCGAAGAATATGAGAAAGGATTTGATGATTTCTTGGCATGAACTAAATAGAATCTCCAAAACTAAAGAATCCAAGTGGTTTGTTGAATTTGATTTTTTTTTCAATTATTTGATGGAATGAAAAGTGGATGAGTTTTAATTGTGGTGATTATAGAGTTATTCTTAATGATCAAAACATATGAAAATGACATTAAGAGATGATGAATTATCACTACCACAAAACTGGGTTTCCACTGCGCCACCCTTTAACAGTGCTAAAAAAATACTGATAAAGGGGGTTCCATTATCAGCACTAAAAAAATTACTGATAAAGGGTAATTTTAGCAGCACTAAAAAAAGCTCTATTAAAAGTGACCCTTTATTAACATTTTTTAGCGCTGATAAAGGCACCCCCTTTATCATCTTTTTTTAGCGCTGTTAAAGGGGCCCCCTGTATCAGTGCTTTTTTTCCTAGTGTGGATAAAGTGTATATTTCAAAAAAAAACATTTCATAAAAAATAATATATTGATATATAAGTATATTTATATTGATATAAATATAACATATATTTTTTAAATATGTTTTAGATCGATTTAATATGTGGTAGACACAAGACGGACACTCAAATTAGAAATTATCACCATTTATAGGGATTAAGGATCTTTTCATGCCTTGAAGAATATGATAAGGTGTTCCAGTGGTCACCGAAGTGTAGGTCTAGTTTCAATCTTTGATTTGATTTTGGTCAAGGAAAAATGGGCACCAAGAGATGAAGTTATGGAAAAACAGACACCCAAAGCCAAACTTATGACCATATGAAGGTATTTTTCACCTTATTGGGCCTTGAAGAATGTGAGAAGGGGTTCTAGTGGTCACCAGAGTGTGTATATTTTCAAAATATTCGATTTGATATGTGATAGATCCAAAACAGACTCCTGAAGCAGAAGTTATTATCATTTCAAATTGAACAACCCTCCTAGCACCTAAAACTGAAGAAACCCACAACTCGCTAAAATGGGTGTAACTTCTACTCTGGGTGTCCATTTGACCACTACAACCAGTAAAATTAAATTTCATGAGATTATTAAGGACCACATCTAATAAAAATCGTGATAATATCAAAGAAACAAAATATGTATTAGTTATACCACTCCAAAAAAAACTTCAACTTCAAACGGCCATAACTTTCACTATGGGTGTTCGTTTGGGCTCTACCACATATTAAATCGAATGAAGCGAAGAGATATAAAAAAACGTTTGACTCGAACGTAGTTCCAATCATTCATTAGATCCTAAAACCCAAAAAACCATCAAAAGGCCTCCAAAACTCTGTTTCTGTGTCCAGTGCCCTGTCAAATTTTTCTTAAAATAGAAATAATGACTGATATATGTGTTTCTTCGGCCTCCTCCACCTGTTATATTGTATTTTGTTCCATGATATTTGGTTTGACTCATCACGAAGCTGAAATGGATACCCAAATCAGAAGTTATGTCAGTTTCAGTGAAGCTCCTCCCCGAATTGTAGAAATAATTTTTTTAATAGTGGTGTATAAATGAATTTAGGGGCTCTGTGTAGAAAGATAATTATAAGAGGTGATCCATCGTACATGGAATCATGCTGGAATAGATGGGTGTAGGCACTAGGCGATTCTAGCATGTGTTCCATAACCAGTTTTGGTAAGAGGTAGATTCACCTTGTTTTATAAAGGGAGTATTGAACCATGTACTTTTCTATGTGGGATATATTTTTATTGGGTTACTATAGCTCAAAATAATATTAACTGTTTAATCTACTCGGTCTTATTATCTGCATCGTTCAATCGGACCATTGATCTCATCTTCAACCTCAACCTCGCCCAATAATTTTTTTACATTGAGATCTTCAAGAAACTTTGTCCAAGGATAGAACCGAGATTCTTATCATCATTTAATTATTTTGAGAAAACCAAATATGATTAATATCATATGCAAATACATTTTCATATTAAAAATAAAGATCAAACTAAAGGTAAATTATATTTAAGCCACTGGGATTTCTGTTCATCTGAATATCTATGTAGTGACGTCGACAACAGATCGAACCATTTATTCCGAGCACCTTATGATAAACTTATTCAAAGTAGAGGTGGAGTTTTTCGGCCCTTTTATAAGTGATTAACACTCTCGTAGGAGTTTCATGAAGAATATAGTTTCAAAAATCATTCAAGGTGCATGATACTTTCATGAATTATCATTTTGTTTATGAGAACTGAGAACCTATGCTTGGGCGGTTTGTGAAAAACACCAAATATCTATTCTTATGTATCTTATGCGAAGAAAGTGTCTATGTGTGCATTAAAAAATAGAAAGTGGAAAGTCACACACTTGTGCGTGAATACTTGTTCATATGAACCCATGTGTGTGCATTTTGTGTGTGAAGTTATAACACATTCAAAAGGTTGTGCATGATATATTGAGTCCCTGTATACTTTCATGCTGAATACAATGTGATTGAAGTTTATAGGAGTATTTATGCTTCTGTTTCATGACCAAGAACCATTCAGGTTTGTGCAAAGAAGGATTCATCAGCTGGTGTATGCATACAAAGTGAGAGCATAATCTCTTGCAAGTGAAATCGCTTCAAACCAAGTATCAAAGATGGTAAAGCATGATGAATGAAATATGCATGTATGAAGATTATATGTATATTGTGCATGAATAAGAAGTGTGAACAATTAGTGTTTGTATAAAAAGTGAGTGTAAAGAAAAAGGTGGCTAGTGTGTTTCATACATCTTTGTGTGAATAATTTTCATGGTGCATGTATAGAATACACATTCTTGTGAGAATATTCATGCATGAGAATAATTGAGTTGTGTAATTTGTGAGAAATGATGATAGTTAATCAGAATATTATACTAATTTGACTTGAAGTAGAACAAGTCCAATAGATCACTTCATGATAAGTTAGTGAAATTTGAAGACATGTTCACAAGAGATATTCGTTGAAGAACTAGCATGATGTTAGTATAAATAAAAGGATGTTTTTGGGAGATATCTTAAATGGAAAGAGTCAGTAAAAAAACTGGTGGGATTCTAGTCTAAATATCTTTTCAAGAGATAGTCCACAATAATTAGTTGTGATCAGGCATTATGGGAGTTTTTTTATCAGGAATTTCAGGAGATTGTTTGTACTTGTAATCACATTTCTAAATACTAGTGGAAAATTTGTGTCTCAGATTACCCTAAACATAGTAAATAAGTAGTCACCTACATTAGGGGGAAACCTTGTAAAAATCCATGTGTGATTTTTTAGTGTTTTTATTGGTTTTCATACAGGGGAAATGAGACTCTAAAGAATGAGGTATTGAGATCTTAACAAGTCACAGAGGTTGATTTGAAAAGAATAAATTGTAAAAGTACATCACTGCTTCACCCCTCCCCCTCTCAATCATATATCCAAACCTGGACTCTACAAGTGGTATCAGAGCACAAGGATCCCTCTATAAGGATCCAATCTTTACTAAAGATCTAATGACGGAGACTTTGAATTCATCCAACAATAGAGGAGTTCCTTTGTTCAAGGGAAAGAACTATTATGGATGGAATAATCAAATGCTTCTATATCTTCTTTCACAAGGCCTTGAATTTGGTGATGCTATAAAAATTGGTTTTATTTTACTAGAAGTAGATTCTCCCATGACACATGCTGATAAGAGAAATATTTAAGTATATGGGAAATCCAGAAATGATATTTTTCATCTTTATCTAATAAAGTGTTTACTAAAGTGATGTAATTAAAAAAACCAAAGAGATGTGGTATAAACTTGAGAATATTTATAAAGGGAATGTGAATATCAAAGAATCCAAATTTTAAATCTAGAGATATAAGTTTGAAGATATTCGAATGGATGATGATGTGATTTTTGATGACTATTTTACCTGGGTGAATGATATTTTAAGTCATATTAGGGGTATTTAAGATACTCTAGAAGATTCATCTATTTTCAAAAAATTGATGCAGAATTTTCCTGAAAAAATTGATCCAAATATTTCTACCTTGGAAGAAGTTGGAGACTTATCTCTTGATAAATTACATTATACACTTCTCAATCATGAGATGAGAAAAGCTCCTATGTTCAAAAAAATCTAAAGAAGAAATGGATTTCAATGCAATGAAAAGTCTCAAACTGAAGGAAAATAATGATAAACCATTCTTAGATTCTGATGAGGATGAGGTCAGTTATATTAATTTTAAAATAATCACAACCTTTATTTCTAAAATTTCATAAGAGGAAGAGGAAAATTTAATGTTTTTCTTACTTTAAAGTGCTTTAACTATGGTCAAATTGGACATTTTTCAATCGATTGTTTGAAGAAATATTTTTATGATTCTGAGAGTGATGAAGAAGAAGAAGATTACATTAAAAGATGGTTAGAAAAATCTAGAAAGGGTGATGGTGGAAAGAAGAAAAAGTTCTCAAAGAAGTACAAGAAAAATTTTATGAGTATGAGATTTGATGAATACTCTTTAGTATGGACTAAATTAGAAGATGAAGGTTTAAGTAAAAATTATAACACCATCATAGTACAAGTTAAGAAGAAATTTGATTCCTCAAGCAATGATGAGAAAGAAAAGGAGATTTATCATGATTACATGCTCAGATCTGAACTTGTAACATGTCTTGATCAAAAAAATCTACTCAAGAAAATAATCAAACTACTAGAGAAAGATAAAAGAAATGAAAATAATAATGATAATGATCTTATCGAATAGATCAAAACTTCCAAGATGAAAATTGTAGAATATGAGAAAAAGTTTAATTATCTTAATGAAAAACAAGCTACAAAATAAGGAGAACTAGGTGAGACATAGTCTGGGTGTCTTAAAGTATAAAACACCTTGAAAAAGATGAAAGATGGTTTTAATAAAGCGGTTGATGTTCAATATGAATATTCAAAGCTATTATGAAGACCATTCCAAAGAAGAATGTAGATTTTATTTTTGATTTTATCATTGATGCTAAATTTGTTTCATCTAGTGGTATAGGTTCTAACATAAAAACTAGAATAATATAGATTGATGATGATAGAAATGACTTAAGTAAGTTTGAAAAATAATTTTTACCAAAACTGAGGAAAAATAATGGCAGGAGTGTATCCAGACAGCAAGTAGTTTATTACCCAAAAAAATTCAGGATTATAGAAGACGAAGTTTCATAAGTTATTACTAGTGTTACGGTAAATTTGTACACAAATTCTACAACTTATCGAATAATATGTCACTCCCTTATATTTGGCATATATCAATGGGAATAAATTTTGAAAATAAAAGAAGAAATTCTTTGAGAAGAAGGAACATTCTTAGAATGCATAAGTTTTTCACTAAGAAATCAATAAGACTGTCTATTCAGAATAATCTTGATTTTATAAAGTAAATTTGTAAAATATATGGTCAATAAGTTTATTGTGCTAAATATTTCGTGACAACATTACCAAGAAAATTACTATAGGATACTAAAGAAAATAAAGATCAAAGAAAAGAAAATATCTCAACCCATTTTATTAAAAACATAGAAGAATAATGGAAGAAAAATGAAGGTCAAATTAATGAGATTCAAAACAAAAAATAAGAGTTCTAAGAAATCTTCTCGTTCTGAGATTGAAAGAAAACAAAGGATCAAATTGAGAGGACACTCTCAGTCTGAATGTTATTTTTGAAAAACCAAAAGGTCCCTCCTTATTCCCTATTATTTTACATGTTTTGAAAAAACAATACATGGAATTGAATGATATGATTGAGGTTTTTACTACTGGATAGCTTGATGAGACTATTCTTCATGGAGTCCATTGACTTTCATGAAATGGAATAAAAGTGTGGATCCCTTAAGGGGGATAAATCTTGAGAATAAACATGTAAATTCTATTTAGATTTAAAAATTAAAGGTCAAGGTATGCCAATCACACTTTTATCACTTATTCATAATTTTATTATCTTACCAATTAATGGGGATTGGTTAGTTTATGATAAAATAAAACATAGGGGGAGTTTTATCCTTTGAACTTGTACTTTCTTATGGGTTTTTTGAAGTATGTGTAAGATTTGACATTTTATTGATTATATCTAATCCCTTGAATGATACTTGAGATATCCTACGCATGATTTCACATACATGACATTTTATAGACTGATTAGACATTCCTAGTTATATCTCTCTTGTTTTTTACACCGGGTTAGCCCACATAGACCTAGAGTTGATTAACTAATGGGTCTTTGCTATGAAAACGGTGATAAAAATGATATGAGTTGAATTATTTCCTATACTATTATATTTGTTTTTATTGACAATAAGGGGGATAATATATCATTAAATTTTATATTTAAGTGGGTATTGACAAGAAATCCAAAGAGGGATATTGAATAATCCAAGTAGTTTGTTAAAGTTGAAATTGTTTTCAATTATTTAATGGAATGAAAATTCAATATGTTTTAATTTCGATGGTTGTAGAGTTTTTCTTAATGACAAAAACATGTAAAAATTAAAGTAATAGATTGAACATTTTTTATTATATTTGAATAAGACCTTATAGTACTAATTATCATTCAATACGTTAAGTAAATGTTGAAAAGTGAATATGGATAATGTTTTCATTATCTTGGACATTTTATTGTCAAATTATTGATGAATTGAGGACTTTAAAGAAAGAATAAATTTTATGAACATGAAAAAATATTTATTTTCCATGATGAATGTTTGAGAAGAAGACTTTGGGTTTTATGATCATGTATGTTTGATTGTCAAATGATTGATAAATTGAGGACTTGAAAGAAAAAAAATATTACCATGAAAACATATTTATTTTTCCTGATGGATTTTTGAGAAGAAGGATTTCAGTTTTATGTAGAGAATATTTCTTTCTTGTGAACCTTTCAAAAATTAGGCTTCACCAAACCATCCAATAAAGAGGAGCAGCACCACTATAGGAATCCAAGATCAAGTCCCTCATCCAATCCCATATAGTGGTGGTTAAATGCATGTACGGGTGCCTATGAAAAGCTGCATGATTGGCGGTGATACACCATGCAAGGCAGCATGACGGTGGAGGTGGGTGGAGGTATGGGGCAGTGCCAACACGTGCTCGTTAACCAATTATGGTAAGTTGAATATCTACCTTATATTATAAAGGGAGAACTAAACTTTATACATTTCGATGTGGATCAATTTTTAGTGGACTATAGTATCTTAGAAGAACTGTAACTATTTGATCTAGTTGATCTTATTATCTTCATTGTTCAATCAGACTAGTGAGATCATCTTCAACCTTGACCATGCCCAAGAGTTATGTACGTTGTGATCTACAATAAGCTTTGTTTGAGGATCAAACTGAGCTCCTGATCTTTGTTTCATTTTTCTGAGAAAACCTAATATGATTAATATTAAATGAACTGCATTTGTATATTGAAATCATTATGCAACTTCATTTTCATAATATTATGATGAAAAAATCTAGGCTTTACTGTGTGTAGAATATTGATATTTCAGTGATGCTGATTCTTAGAGTCATGGAATAGAGGGGGTGTACATGTTCTGATTCAGTGGGATATTTCCTATAAATACCCTAACATGCACTTATTTTTTTGTGAGTGTTGAACTCATTTAAAAAATAATAATTCAATGAGCCGCAATCAAAAAGAGTCATCATGACCCTCTGGTTCATGAAGGATAAGTATTCTCTCATTTTAAACTTACACAAAGGAGAAGTTGAGTTCTATGACCCTTTAAAAAGTGATCAACACTATTGAAGGAGTTTCGTGAAGAATATAGTTTCGAAAAGCATTCAAGGTGTGCACTACTTTAATGCGTTATCCTTCTATTTATGAAAACTGAGAACCTATGTTTGGGTGGTTTGTGCAAAGCACTAAGAATCTATTATTATCTGTCTTGCGTGAACAAAGTGCATGTGTGTACACTAAAAAATAGAAAGTGGATAGTCACACACCTATGCATGAATACTTGTGCATATAAACCCATGTGTGTTTATATTGTGTGCTAAGGTAGAGCACATTCAAGGTTATGCATGATATATTGAGTCCCAACATACTTCCACATTGAAGACATTATGCTTCTTGTTAACAGTAGGATTCATGCTTATGTTTTCATGACCAAGAACCATTCCAGTTTGTGCAAAGAAGGAGACAATAGTTGGTGTATGCATACAAAGTGAGTGCATAATCACATGAAAGTGAAACTGTGTCAAACCAAGTATCAAATACGATAAATCATGATGAATGAAATATGCATGTATAGAGATTATATGTATATTGTGCGTAAATAATAGGTGTGAATAGTGTGTGTGTGTGTGTACAAAGTGTGAATAAAAATGTGGGAAATATTTTTTATGCATCTTTGTTTGAAGAATTTTCATGGTGCATGTAATACACATGATTGTGAGAATATGCATGAATCAAAATAATTGGGTTGTATAATTTGTGAGCAATGAAAAAATTTAATTATAAGATTATACTAAGTGGAATTAAAGTAGAATAAGGCTAAAAAATAACTACATCAGGAGTTAGTGAAATTTGAAGACTTGTTCACATTAAACATTCATTAAATAAATTGTGAGATGCCAGTATAAATAATAGGATCTTTTTGGGTGATAGATCAACTAGATTGAGTCAGTAAAAATAGCACTGGTGGGATACTAGTCTAAAGATTCTATTAGGAGATGGTCCACAGTAATTAGTTGTTATCAGGCATTATTGGAGTTTGTCTATCAGGAATTTTGGGAGATTTTTTATACTTGTAATCACATTACTTATTACTAGTGGAAATTCTATGTCTTAGATTATCATGAACATAGTAAGGGCGTAGTCACCCACATTGGGGGAGAACCTTGTAAAAATCTATGTATTCTTTTTCAGTGTTTTTAGTTGTTTAAATATGAGAGATGTGAGAATATAAAGAATGAGGGATCAAGTTCTTAATAGGTCACAGAGGTTGATTTGAATATAATAAATTGTAAAATTATATCACTGATTCACCCCCTCCCCCTTTCAGTGATATATCCAAACATGTACACTACAAAAACAATGATTTTATTTTCTATTCATGTGTGAAGTGTTTGAATAAAATAAAGTTAAATTCTATATAAATCAAGGATCATCTCATTTTCTATGGTTTTATCCATAATTATACATGTTGGATCTGGCATGGTAAAATAACAGAAATTTCAACATTTAATGTTAAATAAAATATTCATCATGAGATAGAGGATCATATTGAAGATTTAACTCAGGGTGTGGGCATTGAAACCATTGAAAACAATATTTTTTGAACAATTTTATGGAGATTATGAGAAACCACTATACTCAGGTTGCACTAAATTTACATTATTATTAGTAGTACTGATATTAGTTAACTTGAAAGATAGAAATGGGTGGAGTGATAAAATTTTCTCTGAATTTCTTGAACTTTTAAAATATATTCTTCTAGAATGTAATGGGCTTCCCGATTCCAATTATTGTGAAAATAAAATATTATTCCCAATGGGATTTTGGTATAAAAAGATACATGCTTTCCCCAATTATTGTGTATTTTATAGTAAGGAATATGAATATTTATCAAAAAATCCTAAATATGGGACATCATGATATAATATAGATGTAATTTTGAACTCGGATTCATTCTCAAGTATGGGAATCAAACCTTCTACAAAATTAATTTTATACCTTCTAATAATTTATTATTTTAAGAATTTATTTGCAATCTCAAATGATGCAAAAAGGTCAAGATGGCATAAATATGAGTACATTTCTAATGGTAACTTACGTCACCCTGTTGATTCAACAGATTGAAAGAGGTTTGATAAACAATTTAATGATTTTGTAAGTGATTTTAAAAATCTCAGAATTGTACTGTTCATTAGTAAAATGAATCCATATCAGATCATTAGTATCCAACATAGTTCAGGGCCTGTTTTATTGATAGTTAACAAATTTTCTCCATATATATGTATAAATAAAAAATATAGTATGATGAGCTTGATGGTTTCTAGAAAAAAAAATAGTGGGGAAAAGATATTGATATGTATCTTTCACTATTGATTGGTGATTTGGATCTTCTTTGGGAGATGGGTGTCAAAGTTTTATATTTATACAAGAAATAGTATTTTATTTTTCATGTTGTGATAATTTTCACTATAAATGACTTTCCTACACATGAAAACTTATATTTATATAGTGTCAATGGATATAAAACATGTTCGATTTGTGATGAAGAGAATTCATATTATCAATTGAAGAATGGAAGAAAGGTAGTGTACATGGGACATAGAAGAGTTTTGTGAATTAGTTATCCTTATCATAGATTAAAAAAGAATTTAATGGTTTAGAGGAATATAATCTTCCCCCACATCTATTTTAAGTTAAGTAATATTACAACAAGGTGAAAAATATTTAATTTTTATTTGGAAAAAAAGGAAGTTATATTCATTAAAAAAATATATTGAAGAAACAATCTAAATTTTTGGAACTACCTTATTAGAAATTTTTAGAGATGAAACATAACATTGAAATTATACATGTTGATAAACACATATGTGATAGTTTTATTGGAACTTTGTTTGAAATAAAAGTAAATACAAAAGATGGAGTAATTAGACTTGATAACTGTTGGAATGCATTTGGAGTTATCTCCCACTATGAAAGGAAATGAAACATATTTTCCACTAGATTTTCACACATTAAGTAAGAGTGAGAAGATGAATTTTTGTCGATGTATGCATGGTATTAAATTACCCAGTGGATATTATTAAAATATGAAGAATTTGGTTTCATTAAAGGATTTTAAATTAATAGGTGTGAAGTCTTATGACTATCATGTGTTGGTGTAACAACTATTACTAGATATACTACATGGTATATTTCTGACACCTGTTAGAAATACTATCATCACGTTTGGTTATTTTTTAAAATCCATTTGTAGCAAAGTCATTAATTCAAATTTGTTAGATGTGTTGGAGAATTATATTACTCTTATACTTTTTCAACTATAAATTTATATCCCACCTACTTTTCTTGATATAATAGTTCATATGTTGATTCATTTGGTGAGTGATATAAGAATATGTGGGCCTGTTTATTTACATTATATGTATCCTTTTGAAATATATATATATATATATGAAAATTTTGAAGGAATATATTAAAAATCCTCATCGACTAGAATCCTCTATTGTTCAAAAATATGTATCAAAAGAGGTGATCAAGTTTTTTACTGGTTATTTGTATGAATTGAAGCATATTGGTCTCTTTATATTTTGACATTTGACAGTTGATAGTAAAGGTATAGGTATTTGAGGCTTAAAGGTAAAGTTCATTCCATGTGATGAAGTGATGCAAGAACATTTATACATTTTGAACAATATAGATGACTTTCAACCCTATATATCATCACATAATGCTGAATTAAAGGTATAGTATCTGAAAATAAATTAAAAGAAGTTCATTATTGATCATAAAAAGACATGTGTTTCATGGTTTAAAGATAAATTAAATATAGATATATCTTCATAAAAAACATTGAAATGGTTGGAAGGGGGATCTTCTCTTAATGTGATCACATGGTCTAGTTTTGATATTAATGGGAACACATTTTACACAAAAAACTAGTATGAAAAGAGTATTGTTCAAAATATTGAGGTAATGGTCATCGTTGAAGCACTATATTTTTCAAGTGAAAAGGACAAAAACCTAATTTCTACATCAATGGTATATTTTGGAGTTTATGAGGATATATGTGAAATTGATTATACTAAATTTCATATAGTAGTGTTTAATTTTAACTGGTTTGATAGTAATAGTGATTTGAAACATGATCATTATGGGTTTACACTAGTTGATTTGAAAATATTTAGTTGCAAAGAGGAACCATTTATCATGCAAACACATGCAAAGAAAATATTTTATGTTCGTGATCCATTGAATGATCAATGGTCTGTCGTTTTTCAAGAAAAAAAAGAGTTCATTTGGGTGATGAAGATGATGATGACATTATGGATTTATGTGAGGTTCCTTCATATATTATGTGATTTTTTGATGATAAAAATGACTATAATGCAAACATAGTCCATACTGTATGAAATTATCATGTTGAAGGGATATGGGGGAAAATTACATTAATAATTATTCAGGAAAATATTTATATTTTATTTATTTATTGAAATTTACATGTGTAAAAACTCTATTTTTTAATTATTGGATGTTTAATTATATATATACTAGTTATTTATATTATTATTTTTGTCAAATTTTATATTCAACAGTCATGGTTAAACATTTTTTGATTTAAAAACTCAACTTAGATCATTATTCTTTGGTTAAATTTATGCATATAAAAACACTTTTTTGAACTGTGATATTTAAATTTATAAAGGTTTCTGTAATTTTAGAGTTAATGTTTATATTTAATAGTTTATCTTTAATATTTTTTGTTAAGAATAAATACATCATTATTATTATTTTTAAAACTTAAACATGTGTGCTGTTATTTTTTTACTTATATATTTTTATAATAATTATTTTTAAATATTAACTTTTCTAATAATCTACATATATACAGAATTCCATTACATTTTTATATTTTAATGATAGAAACAGAGGTAGAGTAATACTTACCGAGGTATATGTATTTTTTTCTTATTAGTAAATATTTGGTAATATAATTATTTAATGAAACCAAACATTTAATTTATAAAAAAATAATTGTAGGACTATTGATGCACCACCTACGGAGGAGTCTTATCCATCTTCTATAGAGAAAACAATTTATAGAGTTTGTAGATGTGGGATTACAATTTTATCAAAACTATCACTTTCTTATGGATACCAAAGAATAAAAATTAATTTTTATGATGATAATAACCCAACTAGCTCAAATGCAATGTAGTTTACCAGTTATATTTCTATGTAGAGTCATTTTAGGATTAACATTTTATATCCTGAATGGAATTATGTTAACAAGATGTAAAAATAGAATTTTTGGGAGTCCACAATGTTAAAATATCTCAATTTATTTATTTTTATCTCATTAGTTGAATATTATATATTTTATAGACTAGTATATAATGTATTCAATTACAAATGTAATTTAATTTTCAAGAAATGAAAAAAATAATAAAAGATTTATATCTTTAGAGATGGTTTTATGGAGAGATTTCAAAACAAAATTTACAAAAAAATTATGTCTTTGGGAATTTACAAAATGAAAAATCATGCCTCGAGTATGGGTTTTTAGATTTGGATACATGGAATAAATTTTTCACCAACCAACATGATGAAGCATTTTTTGTATGATAATGGTTTTATATTATAAAATTTATTGTATTTTACCTAATTAATTTTTAGTTTATTTTTATGTAATGGACCTCCAAAAGATTTCATCAAGAGATATAGTTGTAGAATGTATACACTCATACTTTATCATGTGTAGGTAATCATTTATTGAAGTAGAAAAAAATTTCAGAAAAGTCTGATGCATTAAGAGATAAATTTATTAGTGGTTCATAATTGGTCCATTTTTGTCATCCATCTCCCCTTAATTTCAATGAAAAATTGAAAAGAGTGAGAAGGGAAAAAAATAAAAGTATATTACAGAGAAATATATAGAAGTAGATGACAAATTTTAAGAAATTATTTTTTATTTTCCATGAATATTTGTATTTTTTAAATTAACAAAACTAATATACAATTTTAATTTTTCATTTTAGAATTACCTTAGGAATGAGAAACATAGGGTGATTTTATCCCTAGGAGTAGGATAGAAGTCCTATCTAATAATTTAGGAAATCTATAACACCCTATCCACATAAGAGGAATGATGAAGGTGTTATTATTAAGAAAGTTTTTGGTCATCAAAGTAAGAAATCAAGAGATCTAGAAATATATTCCTTAAAAGATGTGAAAAAAGACCTAAAATAGTCCATGGGAAATCAAATTCAATTAGATATATAGGATATGTTTGAATAATTTACATGAAAATCACATATTTTCAATCCTATATCCTTAAATCCTCCACCTACTTATTTAGACTATGCCTTATATTGTGGGTTCTATGCTGGAGATCCCCATGTATGTATTGTAGTTTATAGAATCGTATATATTTTTGTGGATTATATACATCACTAGACTATAAAGTTGGGTCAAGTAAGAATATCAATACATTATATTATTAATCCAAATACTCTGATACAATTTTCTACTCAGGAGGTTACTAGAGTTGGAGATTGTGTGGGTCAATTTTTTTACTTTGGTCAGTTATCCTTCTTCGTCATCTGAAATATGAGGTAGGTGTTGTTTTTCAATATTATTTACATTTGATTGAAAATTTATTATAATTTTTTTCTTACATTTAATTTATATAGGAATATATAAAATCAAAATAATTAGTACAAAATAAACAAAAGGTTTAGAAACAAACAACTCTAGATACTTCTCTATTTTTTTATGAGCTAAAAATATTACCTCTGGTTTCTTCTTCCTTGGATAATATTTATGAGTTTCCAATGATGTATGATATATGTGTAAGATAATATCCATTTAGAATATTCAAAAAAATATATCATGGTTCTGATTATTTTTTATTAGATCATAAATCATGTGTTTTAGTAGTTTTCTATGTAAGTAAATTTATGTTTCGGTTTTTCTTTCTTTTAAATAAAGATGATTTCAAGTTACTTATTATATTACTTATTTAATTAGGTATCTACACAGACTTCTCATTAAAAATTAAACCACTAGTTTTTATGATCTTATAGATCTAGAATTAATTTCAATGTTTATATAATATCTGAATACTGATGCTAGAGTTACATATATATGTGATAGATTAGAAAATGTGGAGATTGGGTGTTGGTTTTTTCCATTACTTGAGGGGTAAGAAGACTAAGATAATGATGAACTAATATTCATTATAATTTCATTAATTGTGAACTTTTTATATTTTAGATGTTATTGAATGTTATGTGTATTCTTCCCACATGAATGTATATTATATTGGTTTTGATCTTGGTTATGCGGTGTTCATAAAAAATTAAAAAAATTGTTAAATAGGTAAGTTTTATTCTATTTTATAAGTTATATATTTTTAGTTATTATTTTTTATACATGTTTTATTATTTTATATATATATATATATATATTCAAATTTAGGACATGAAAAAGTTTAAAAATATCACTTGTCGATACGAGAGACAAATAAAATCCAATATGTGAAATTAATGGTGAATATATTTTATATTAGATAATATTTTTTTATTGTATATATTTGTGTGTGTGTTTTGTTTTTTATATTCAATTTAATGATTTCTAACCATAGTGTCATCAGAAAAAAGGAAACGTGGAATGTGGTTATTATGTTTTAAGATTCATGTAAGATATAATCACAATTGGGTTAACAATTGAATTTTTTACGGTTGGTTATATTAATTGTTTTATATTTTATATCAAAATATTCTATTTTTTAATCTTATAAAATTCATTGTTATTTCATCTTTTCGATGATGTCGAGTTGCATAAAAATGAATAACATACCCACCTTTTCAGTTTTTTTGCAAACTATTTGTTAAGTATGATTATAATTTAAATTATTAGGTATGTATCTTTTAATTAAAGTTGAAAAAAATGAGTATTTAGGCAATCATTGTCTGCTTTAAGTTGGAATATTCTGTTTGTTTTTACAAGGTTATTCTTTACTATATAAAGGGTTATGGATTTATAAAACAATCTCTACACTATACAAGCCTTTAATTTATAAAGATACATCATGAATACCAAAGGGCGTGAGTAACCATATCATGCACACATATGAGTGAGAGAAAATAAATGACTCAAGGAAACATGAAAAAACTTTTGGCCATGTAACTCTATAAAAAATCAATGTAACATATATACTCAACTTTATAGAAAAATATAAACATAACAACCAAAATAAACAAATTAAACATAGAAACACATATCTCTACCAACTTTAAATGGTATGTTAAACATATAAGAATGTATAAATATATCAATATAAACAAACTAAAAATCCATTCAATCGTTTCTTACTTTATAATAACTATCAATTTTAATTGAAAATATTTTTTAAATTAAATTTTCACAGAACATTAAACAATAATTTTTTAAAAAATGGAAACATAAATAAAAACTATTACAGATTTTATGTAAAAAATCCTTGAAAATATGTTAACTAAATATATCAAAATATATTAAATTATCATCCATTAATAATTCTTAAATTAAAGTGTTATTTTTATAATTCATTTTGGTAAACAACCAACATGCATGTTATAGGCTTATCCTGTAAATTCACTTAATGATTTGAGACCCCAAACCTTATTCGTTAGAAAGCTATATCAACCAAATAATCTCAAAGTAATGCTTCAAGGAAAACTAAATAGCCCATATGAACCATTATAAATTATTTCATAACCAACAAATCCAAGATCAGACACACCATAATTAATGAATCACTAAAATCCAAGAAAAACTACATAAGTAATGTTGAGTAATTTTTATTAAATGAATTTTTTTGAATCCATTTTTTTGATAAATCACATCATACTTCTTATTCTACTTGCACTTACTTGAATTTTCTTTCTCTATTTATCTAAAAATATAACTTTTAAATCATGTTTTATATCAAAATATTCTATTTTTTAGTCATATAACATTCATTTCTATTGTATATTTTCAATGATATCGAGTTGTATATGAATTAATACCTTAACCATATTTAAAGTTTGTTTTCAAACAATTTTTTAAGTATGATTAGATTTTAAACTATCTGGTATTTATCTTTTAATTAAATTGAAAAAATGAAAATTTAGATAATTTTTTTCTACTTTAATTTAGTATATTATATGTTTTATAGGGTTTAAGATGTTTCAAGTATGTATTTTTTAATTAAAGTTAAAAAATGATTATTTTGATAAATGATTTCTTCTTTAATTTGATATATTGTGTTTTTTATAGGTTTGTTATTTACTTTATGTTTTTGTATTTTTTTCTATTTTTATAGGGTTTTAAATTTTATGTAAAATGTAATTTTACCTTCTTTATAAAAAAAATAATACTTTCAATGTAGGTATTTTTTAAAAGCTAATGTGGAATGTTACTTTCAACATTGATTTTTAACAAAAGTTGATGTCAAAAATCAATTCTATAATCCAAATAAAATACTTGAACATCAGTTTTTACTAAAAACCAACATCAAAATAATTTTCAAGAATCAAATAAAAATAATTTATATGTCATCTTTTAATAAAAACCGAAATCAAAATTCCATTACATTTAGGTTTTTTAGAAAAAACAATTTGGAAATTTATAAATGAAGCTTTCAGTATTTGTTTTTATTAAAAACTGATGTTGAAACATCAATTAAATTTTCTTTTAGTGGGAGTTTCAACATCTGTTTTTTTAAAAATAACATTGAAACTCTTATTTTTAACATCTCTAAGGTTAAAGTCGGTTAAAAACTAATGTTAAAAATTAAAAATAACTGATGTTAAAATATGTTTTTTCACTAGTTCTATTTCAAATAATCCTTATATAATGGAAAAAATTGAGTTGTGGTAATTGAAGAAGCAACTCAAGAGGAATATTAAAAAGGGATTCATTTGGTTAAGTGTGTCACTTTGGGATGCACCTATTCTATTTGTTATGAAGAAAGATGGATCAATGTGAATTTTCATCAATTATAGAGAACTTAACAATATGAAAATCAATAAAAAGTATCTCCTACCCTATATTGATGACTTATTTGATCAACTATGCTGATCTCAATACTATTCTATGATTGAATTTTGATCTGAATATCATTAATTGAGGGTAAATAATGAGGATATACCCAATATGAAATTTCATATAAGGGATGAAACTTTGAATTTATAGTGATTTATTTTGGTCTTACTAATTCATTTATTATCTTCATAGATTTAATGAATAGGGTCTTTAGAGATTACCTTGACCAGTTTTTGGTAGTCTTTATAGATGATATTATTATTTATTTAAAGAGTAATAAAGAGAATGAAGATCATTTGACAATTATGATAAAGACCCTAAGGAAGGATAATATTTATTAAAAAATTATCAATTGTAAATTTTAGCTTCGTAAAGTTTCATTTTTGGGTCATATAATCTCAAGTGAGGGTATATTAGTAGATCCTTCAAAGAAAGAAGCTATTGAGAAATGGCCTCAACCAACCATGGTAATTGAAATCCATAATTTTCTTATACTGGATAAATATTATTAACATTTTTAGAGATATTTCTCACAATTATCTAATCCACTCACAAAGTTGAATCAGAACGGAGTTAAGTTCATATGGATGGAGAAATATAAAGTGGATTTCAAAGATCTAGAAAGAAGGTTATCCAGTTCACCTATGCTCAAAATAACCTATAGTGGATAGAGGTTTGTGATCTATAGTGATTCATTAAATATGATATTAGGATGTGTTCTCATAAAAAATGATATGGTGATGGCTTATGCCTTACTCTAAGTGAAGGCTCATGAGAAAAATTACCCAACTCATGACTTTGAGTTAGCTATGGTAATTTTCTCATTAAAGATATAGAGTTATTATCTCTATGGAGAGAGGTGTGATATATATAATAATTATAAAAGTTTAAAATATATATTCACTTAGAAAGTACTGAATATGTTTCATATAAGATAGTTGGAGCTAATTAAAGATTACGACTACTCAATACATTACCACCCTGAGAAGACAAACAAGGTGGAAGATGATTTGAGTTGAAAGGACCATGTTAGACTATATATAATGAGGATAAAAAAAGATCCAATATTTCTAGACTTGCAAAATATGTATCTTGAAATCTTGAATTAAGCGGAGAAATGTTATCTTTCTCAAATGAGTGTTCAACTATCTATCTAAGTGAAGATTAAAGAGGCATAAAAGGAAGATTTAAAGATATAAAATATGGTCAGAAATGTTCTAAAGTTTAACCTTGATTGAGATGGAATAATAAGGTTCATGATCCATGTATGTGTCCCTTAGGTAATATTTTTAAAGAATGATCTAATTGATGAAGCTCATATTTCATCATTCTCTATCTTGGAAGTATGAAGATATATAGATATTTAAAAGAGTATTTCTTCGGGTATGGTATAAAGAGAGATATTTTAGAGTATGTATATCGGTGCTTGGTATGTCAAGAAGTTAAATTATAGAGACAGAAGTCTAATGGGACGTTATGGAAATGAGAAAATATCACCATGGATTTTTTCATGAGACTCCCCAAAACATCTAAAGGTCATAATTCTATATTGGTTGTAGTTTTTCACCTTACAAAGTCAGGACACTTCATTAACATTAGATAAGATTCATCTCTTTATCAAATTACTTGGTTATACATTAATTAAGTGTAAATATTTTTTGTTGTACCATTATAAATTGTATATGATAAAGATATGTAGTTTACCTCAATGATTTGAAGAAGTATTCAGTGGGATATGGATACATAATTAAGTTTCAGTATTGCTTATCGTCATGAAACATCCATTAAGTCTTAGAGGACTGTCCAAACTCTAGAATACATGTTGATATCTTTCTCTATGTATTTAAAATGTGGTTGTGATTAACACCTTCCTTCAGTGTAATTTTCTTACAATAACAGCTTCCACTCAAACATTCAGATGGATCCCTATGAATTCCTCTATAGAAAGAAGTGCAGAATTCTAATTTTTTGGGATGAAGTTGGATAAAGAAATATATTGGAACATGATCTATCTAATGAAATGAAATATAAGGTTATATTCATTAAAAAACACATAAAAATATCAAAGTCGATAAAAAAGTTATTATGAAAATTTTGAGGAAGATATAGAGTTTTAAGTAGGTCAAAAAGTAATCCTACAAATATCTCCCTCGAAGAGGGTGATAATATTTAGAAAGAAGGGAAATATAATCCCTAATTATATCTTTCCTTTTTAAATTCTTGATCATATTGAGATAGTATCTTATTGATTGAAAATTCCACAAAATCTCTATTATTTTCATGATGTGTTCCATGAATCTCTCTTGATGAAATTCATTCCTAATACTTCTCATATGCTAAACTCAGAGGTCACACCATAGGAGAAATATATTTATTATAAAAAAAATTAGTATATATTATGGATCATATAGAGAAAGTTCTAGGAAATAATACCACTCGCTTGGTCAAATTTTTGTGGAGAAACCACCAATTTGAGGAAGTTATGTGGGAACCTGATGAAGTGATGAAGAAAAAGTATACTCGTCTATTTTTATCAGAGGGATAAATTTTTTCACAAACCAAATCGGTTCTCCATCCAACCGATGCCCAACATGGTCTGTGGTAAGGCCCGAAGGGCGTTCCCGATCCCCACGAGCTGGCACAAGTGCCCAGGTATCAAAAATAAAACTTGGTAACGATTTACCTGAATAAATAAATATAAAACAACTAGAAAAATTAACCAAAACCAAACTAGAAGTCTCAACCAAACAAGCCTTTAACCAAACCAGAAATTGAGTTACATATGTAAAATAAAAACCCAAAAAACAAAAACCACTAGGGAGGGTGACCAAAAACCAACTGAAAAACCACCAACTAGTGAGAGGACACCATTGTAAGTAGGGTGTGAGATAACCCCCAATAGGATTCCACAAAGAAAAGATTCCACATATAAAAATTTAATGACAAAAATTGTTTTAGTTTTAACATATGAAAAGAGATAAATATTTAAACAATTTTAATGAAACAATTTTTAGGGATAAAGACTTTAAAGAAAATAAATTAAATTAAAACACACACACTTGCTTTTATGGTAACCCCAAAGTCACACTGTATGCCGACGGTGAGAAAAAGTGAATAAGGATCACAAAACATGGGAGAGGCCCAAAAATTACTAGCAAGAAGTATGACCCTAGAACATCGTGTCTTGGTGAAAAGTGGTGTAGGAACCACAAAAAAAATATTCTAATGCACGATCCACTAGTAGGGAACATGCCCATAACCTAGCGGTCTCCAATCAACATACAGAAGTTTAGTTAGTGTTTTATTCATCAATCTAGTTAAGTAAAATCGGGTCGATGCCACCTCTGTGTCACTAGAGCACTAATCTTAATCTTCCCACAAGTACCCAAGCTTCCCATTCATGCTCAAAAGGTTCATAGTTCATGTCACATGTTATGTTCAAATATCCAAAATAAACAAGACACCAACTATACCCAAAACCACAACTACACACACAAATTCCATTTTAAAAAATTACGCACATGAAAAACCTTTGAAAATCCAATTTTCATCACTCATACAATTAAATAACCCAACTATACTGTAAAAAAAGGCCATTTTTATGATTATCCAAACCACCAGAAAAAAAATATTTATCAAACAATGTTTTTTTAGAATGTTCTGCATGACTCAAAATACCAAAACTCACTCAAAACTTCCTTTTATAACTAAACACACGTTGACACCATACCATAACACGAACAACAACCCTTAAACCTTTTAACAAACAAACTGCACAATTTATCAATACTAATAAACTGTTCAATATGGTCTTTTCATAGAAAATTGTGCACATACCACATAAACATGCAACTAAAAAATTAAATATACATCAAATCTCAAATGAAACCAATTTTTTAGTACACAAACCAATGAATAAATATGCTAAATTAATTAAACACACAACCTAATTCATCAAATAACAATTATATGAGGAACCACCTACCTCGATGTAGACAAACTTCACAACTGAGTGTGAAAATACTGTTGCACACCAACCATACCTCAAACAACATGGCTAAGCCCTAAAATCAAAGCACCAAACCACTTGCATCAAAATAGGACCAAACACAACACCATCCCTAACATGACATTCTACCGATGTAAGAAACAACCAACTAAAGTAAAATACACCTGCAAAGATGGTGTGGATGGACAACCGAGAAATGGGGAGGGATGTAGGAGGTGTTTCATGATGGAAAATCTGGCTGGAAGATAGGTAGGTATGGGTCCGGGTGGTGTGATGTAAGTCAGAGGCGGTGCATTTTTGGGTGGTGCGAGGTGAGGCGAGGTAGGGTGGCATGGGTCCGAGAGAGAGGTAAGAGGGAAATATGGAATAAAGGAGGAGGTAGGGAGGAAGGAGCGGCTGCTTAGGGTTGAAGGGTGGAGACTAGTGCATGACAGACAGAGGCGGAGGAAGGGAGAGTGAGGGAGAGAAATAAAAAAAAGAAAAAAAGAAAAAAAGAAGGAGGAAATGAAAAATGAAGAAAAGGAAAAAGGAAATGAAAAATAAAAATAATGTAAACCTAAAAAAAGTCTTAACCACTTAAAAATAATTATAGTTATAATAATAATAATAATAATAAATATTAATAACCAAAAATTAAAATATTAATAGAAATAACAATAATTATAATATTATTGATATTAATAAAAAATAACCTACTTAAAATATTAATAATAATAAAAATAACATTATTAAATAATATTATCATTATTATTATTAAAAAATTATTGATTCCTTATATCTTCCTTATTTTATTTTGTTCTCAAGTTCTAATTCAACCCATTAATTAATTAATCACCCGCACACCGAGTAGCCCACACAGTGATTCGATGAAGCCAAATGGCTTCAACTGTGCCCTACCCATTCATTAGACGTTGACAAGCCAAAGATGCTCATTTATCAGCAAAACAAAACAACTCAAGTCAGGCCCAGACTGCACCTCAACAAATAAAAGGAAGATACAGTTATGAGATAAAATAAAAATAATTAAAATCATACCATAGTATGAAGTCTGGGTGTGAGAATTCTCCCCACCATGAAAAATTCATGCCTTCATAAAGTCAACTCAAATATTGATCAGAGAATAAAATTGGGTACTCCTGCTCTACCCAAGACTTCCACTCCCACGTATCATGCTCATCATTCCCATGCTGCCAAAGGATGCAGACCAATGGAATGGACTTCCCACGAAGTACCTTCTCTTGGGAATCCACAATCTGCACTAGCCGCTCAAACACGGATAAATCATGATCTATCTCCAACTCCTCCCAATTCAACACATGTGATGGATCTGGATTATAATTTTTCAATTGGGAGACATGAAATATGTCATGAATCGACGTCAAATGAGAAGAAAAAGCTAACATGTATGCCACCTTGGAAATCCACTCGGTGATCTCGAAAGGTCTGACATACCGTGATGTCAACTTTCCCTGCTTCCCCAAATGATGGCCACCAAAGTGAGGGGTATCCTTTAAGAACACCTGTCCACCCACTAAAAACTCAAGATCATGATGCCTCTAATCTGCATAAGATTTTTAGAAACTCTGAGTTTTCAATAATTGTTTCCTGATCAACTTGACTTTCTCATACGTCTCCTGCACAACGCTCGGTCCCAAAAGTGAGGTCTCTCCTACCTATACCCAACATAAAAGAGATCGAAAAGTATGACCATAGAGCGCCAAAAATGGTTCCATTTTAATAGAGTATTGGTAACTGTTATTATAATCAAATTCAACCAATCCAAAATGGTTATCCCATGAATCACTGAAATCCAAGACACACGCATGGAGCATGTCTTCCATAATCTGATTTTCCCACTCCATCTGATCATCCGTTTGAGGATAGTATGTCGTGAACATCTTAATATGTGACCTCAAATCCTTCTGAAGGCCTTCCCAAAACCGAGAGGTGAAGCAGTGATCTCTATCTAAAACAATTACTGATGGGATACTATGAATTCATACCACCTCTTGAATATAAAATTAGCCTAGCTCATCTACCTTAGATGTATCTCTGATCAGAATAAAATGGGCTAATTTGGTCAGATGGTCAATCACTACCCAGATAGAGTTCCTTCCTCAAGGTTTATAAAGAAATCCAATAATGAATTCCATGGAAACCTCATCACACTTCTAGGTAGGAATGGGTAATGGCTGAAGCAAATCAAATGGTCTCTAATGCTCTGCTTTCACTTATAGACAAGTATAACATCTCGATACAAATTCAGCTACATCTTATCTCATACCTAGATATAAAAACTAGTGATGAACATCGTAATACATCTTGGTGGTACCGGTATGGAAATGTCACGACCCGTCCCAGTGGGGCCCGTGCCGAAACTCCCCAAGCCCACCTCCAATAGGCCAGGGGCTCATGACTAGTACTGAGTAGGCATGTCACTAACATGGGAGGCATTGCCTATAAAACTGTACACACACACACACATCTCCAAGCCCACAAAGCTGGAAAGTAAAAAACTACTAAAAATGGAAATGCATGCATACACTAAAATCACAACCAATAGAGTACGACAGGAAATTAAAGTACAGTAAAGTAAAACCCTGGGCCAAAAGTAAAATCCAACCAAAAGAAAGTATGAAACAAATTCCAACCTATAAAGAAAGGTACTGGGACTGCAATCTGTAGATGTAGGAACACACCTCGGCCTACCTGATCTCACTGAGCACTGTCTAGTCCTGGTCCACCTAGAATCCTGTCAAAGGCTCACTCATCTACACAAGACACAACATGTGCAGTCAAAGCCCGTGTAGGGGTGAGTATAACAATACCCAGTAGGACACCCCAAAAACCACAAAGTAATACAACAAAGGAAATACCAAAAAGGAATGATACAGTCAGATCTACACAGTATATGTTTACAAAACATATAACAAGAATATCCAGATATACTCATACACGATCGACAATCACGAAACCACCCCTAAGATCCAAATTGAAGATTCCACTAAGCACATAACAGGGAGAAAACACTCCTAGGTCTGAAGAGAGACATATGAAGTACTCGTTCCGGGATAACTCACCCCACAAGTACTTAAGAATATGATGCTCAGATGAGGATCACAACCACTAGCTACGGGGTGATTCCAACAACTCAGTATAAACTAATCTGTTAAGTAGAGGATCGAAACCCGGGTAATGTAGGTCACATCGATACTAAGAACTCTACCAAGGGTACCAGGAAGGAATAGGGGATCAGGCTCTAGGTCTCATAGAGGGGATTCCAACAACTCTATTCAGGAAGTCCTGCCGAAGGGATCATACTCTTATAAGTATGAAATGAAAATAGAAACCATCAGGGGAAGGACCAAGGGTAAAAAACCTAATAAATCTAGTCCAACTCATAGAATACAAATGGATCCATCCATGTAAAATAGGTTACATAGTGTGTAGTAGGGTTACACGTCGTGTTCCTTGACTCTTGGTACTGCCCGTGTAAATGGCCGGTGTCATTAGGCTTGTCATATAAAAAGTAACTACACGGAATGTTGAAGGGTCACACACGATGTCCGAGTGTCCATGGTTCACTCCGTGTACACTGGTCATGTGCATGTACACGACCTCAACCTGTGTCGCCATGCCCATGTACCAGTATACGGGGTATCTCATGTATCTGGTCGGGTCTGGCCTGGGAAGGGTATACACGCCGTGTCCTTGGCCGTGTACCCAACCCATGTCTGTGTACTCCCGGAGTACATGCCAAGTGGTCCGCTGACAAACACATGCCATGTAGCTCATACTACATGTCGTGTAGTCGGGATTTCTCCAGAACCATCGTCTTCCTCCTCGCGCCTTGGCCGATCTTCCGGATCTCCTTTCTTCTGTCCGTTTTCCATGAAACTCAAGATCCTTGTTCATTTCATCATCCTAACACAAAATCCGGGTGTTTTGGAACATAAATTGTCTTGGAAAACAGGATTTTATTCATCCAAAGGAAAATTCCCAAAGCTCATATCTCTCGATCCACTCTGAATTGTCCTCTGAAACCATCGTCGCAGCTCCGTACCATCATTCCGAGGTTGGATCTACAATCTCGGATCATCGCTCCAACAGACAAATGCACAACGATCAATTTTTTCCAAGAACATGTAGAATGCACACGAATAATAAGAGAAATAGGGGAATAAAGGCACAAAAAATTGAGAGGGATGAACCTTGATCGATGTTCATGTCAATCTTGGTTCGTCACTATTAGAAGGCTAAACGAAACCAAAATAACCTTCAAGAATAAATCCCCAAAATCCCCGTAAAATCCCATCCGGAAAACACGATCGATCCGCAGGATAATCTGTTCGTGGATTAGTCTGTGTTCATCATAGGAATCAAGAACAGGAAAAGGGAATCAAAAAAGAGATCAAACACCCTACCTGGATCTGCGGCGTTCACTGGTGAAGATCTGATAATCGCATCGTCGTCGCCGGCGAAACCCGTCAAGAACGTCGTCTCCTCGTTGGGGTTTCCTCCAAATACTCCAGATCCTCCAAGGGTTTCAGGGTTATCAGGTCTGTAACCCTGGACCCCTGCACAAATATCTATTTAAAAAGATAAAGATATTTGCTGCAACAATATTTAATAAAATATTTTTATTAAATATTTTATTACAGTTACATCCAAAAATTTGATTTCAACATCGACCTGCGTCGACTGATGTTGGGCCTTGCCTAAGGTAATATCATTGTTATGAATGCAATGGTGCCCTCAGATTTCTGATTCGAGCACCCGTTCAATATTTATTCCACTTTTTCATGAAAACCCCACACGCGGGTTATTTAATTATTTAATTAAATTCAAACATTTGTTTCGGGCTCACCGGGCCTCAAAACTGCACACTGTCTCAAATCCTGGTCTTGAAATAATTCTCATATAATATTAAAAAAATACATAGAAAAATCAGGGACATTACATCCTCCCCACCTTAGGGCTTTATGTCCCCAAAAATCCAAAATAAGGGCTACTCAAAAAGATGTGGGTACTGCGTATAGATCTAAGCCTCCCACTCCCACGTGCTCTCCTGGAGATTCTCGTGCTACCACTAGACATGAACCAAGGGAATATCACACCCATGAAGGATATTCTCTTGCTGATCCTCGATCTCCACTAGGTACTTAGCAAAGGTCACTCCATCATCGATGTCCAGCTCACCCTAGTCGATAACATGTGATGGATTATACACGTACCTCCGCAGTTGCGACACATGGAAGATGTTGCGTACCTGGTCCATCTGAGGATGTAGATCCAAGTGGTATTCCACCTCACCAACTCTACTCAGAATCGGAAAAGGGTCGATGAACCTCGGAGACAGCTTTCCGCCTCGGCCAAATCTCTACAATCCCCATCGAGATGAGACTCGAAGGAACACATGGTCTCCCACCTCGAACTCTAAGGGCCTCCGTCTCCTGTCGGCATAAGACTTTTTTTTGACTCTGTGCAGTATTCATCCTCTCCTGGATAACCTGCACCTTCTCTGTAGTAGCTCGCACCATCTATGGGCCCATGAGTGCTGACTCTCCTGCGTTAGTCCAACAAAGTGGTGACCTGCAAGGTCACCCATACAAATCCTCAAATGGTTTCATAACAATAGTGGAATGATATCTGTTGTTATAATAAAATTCCACCAGTGGTAGGTGATCCTCCCAGCTACAACCAAAGTCAAGTATGCAATCTCGTAGCATATCCTCCAGAACTTGGATGGTCCACTCTGTCTGACCATTATTTTGAGGATGAAATGATGTGCTCAAGGGTAACTGAGTCCCAAAAGATTCTTGAAATCCCTTCCACAAATGGGATGTGAAACGAGCATCACGGTCTGAGATGATCATTGATGTAACTCCATGAAGACGAACTAGCTCTTGCATGTAGAGGCGTCCCAAGCTCTCTAATGAAATTTTCTCTCGTATGGCTAGGAAGTGGGCTGACTTGGAGAGTCAGTATACGATCACCCAGATGGAATAGTGTCCCCTGTATGTACGTGGTAAACCTGTCACGAAGTCCATGGATATCTCATCCCACTTCCACTATGGCACCTCAAGGGGCTGATTCAAACCTGCTGGAACCTAGTGCTCAGCCTTTACTTTCTGACAAGTAAGGCATCGAGAAACACACTCTGCCACACTCTTCTTCATTCCTAGCCACCAGAACTGACGTCGGAGGTCCTGGTACATCTTTGCCATGCCTGGATACAACGCTAAAGGAGATGTATGTAACTCGCTTAGTACCTCCTCCCGTAACATCACTAGTACCACTTTACGCCCTTTGAAAAGAACAAAGTGCTCCCCACCTTTTGAACATCTATCAGCAACATCACCTGCGGATATCTGAGCATGTATAGTCTCACATCTAGAATCCTCGAGTTGTGCTTCCCTGACTCGCTGTAAGAGTGGAGGGGTAACCACCATCGACTGAAGGTAAGCTCCCTCATCTCTATCCACAAAGGATAACTGTAAAGAGTCTAACTGCCTTGTCGCCTCATCCAGCAACTGCGAACTGGATTTCTTACTGAGAGAATCTCCCACAATGTTCCCCTTCTCAGGAGTATAAATGATCTCAAAGTCATAATCCTGGAGGAACTCAAGCCACCGCCTCTGTCTCAAATTCATATCCTTCTGAGAAAAGATATATATGAGACTCTTGTGATCAGATTAGATGATATACCGCTTTCCCATCAGGTAATGCCACCACATATTCAATGGAAAGAATACTGTTGACAACTCAAGATCGTGGGTCACGTAGTTCTTCTCATGTGGCCTCAACTGACATGAGCCATAGGGAATCACCACTTGCCTCTGCATTAGGACACAACCAAGCCTGGTTCCTGATGCATCATAGAATACTACGTACTCGACACCCTCTTCTGGTAGCCTCAAGATTGGGGAGCTTGTCAGACTCTATCTCAACTGCTGAAAAACCTACTGGAATCTCTCAGTCCACATGAAAGGCTACCTCTTTCGGGTCAAAACTGTCATGGGTGCTGAAATCCTGGAGAAATCAAGAATGAATCTCCGATAGTAGCCTACCAACCCAAGGAAACTATGCACCTCCATCATGCTCCAGGGTGTCTCCCATTCTAACACTGCCTCTACCTTGGATGGGTCCACCGCTACACCATCTGAAGAGATAACGTGTCCTAGAAAGTGGACCTTCTGTATCTATAATTGACACTTCGAGAATTTCCCGTACAACCGGTGCTCTCAGAGTGTGTCCAGAACCACCCTTATGTGCCTCGCGTGTTCCTCCTAGGACGCAGAGTACACAAGGATATCATTGATGAAGACCACCATGAACCGATCTAGATAGGGCTGAAATATCCGGTTCATGAGCCCCATAAACACTGATGGGGAGTTATTCATGCCGAAGGGCATCACCAAGTACTCATAGTGACTGTAGAAACATCTGAAAGCTGTATTTAGTATATCCTCATCATGTACTCGCAACTGGTGATAGCCTGATCATAGATCAACCTTTGAGAACCATCGTGCCTTTCTTAACTGGTCGAAGAGGTCATCGACCCTTGGTAGTGGATACCGGTTCTTCACAGTCACCTGATTCAAGCATTGGTAATCCACACACAGCCTCAAGATCCCATATGCCTTCTTGGAAAACAACAATGGAGCCACCCAGGGTGAAACAATGGGTCTCACGAAGCCCTTACTCTACAAGTCTTCCGACTGCACTCTCAACTCACGAAGCTCTGCAGGAGCCATATGATATGCTGATGCTGATATCGGTGTCGTCCTAGGTTTCAACTCAATGCAGAAATATATCTCTTGATGGGGAGGTAGTCCGGGGACATCCTCTGGAAAGACGTCCTCGTACTCAGCCACTACTACTGGAAACTGGAAACTCGTAACATCTGCTGCGCCAAGGGTTAGGCTAGCCAACTGATGTGAAATCAGTTGTACCTTCCTACGCATGAGTCCATCCTGCGTTGCTTGCATCTCCTTTTCACCAATGAAGGAGAACCTCATTACATAACTACAAACACACTACACCCTTCACCTAAAATAGTCAATCTGGGCATGGACTGTGGATAGCCAATCCATACCGAGAATGACATCATAAGGCCTCGATGCTACCACCAAGAGGTTCCAACCGAAACTCTCGCCTCCAAGGGTTAGGTCACAATGTCTGTAAAGGTGTGTGATCTATGAATCTTCTCCAGTAAGTGTCTCTAAGCATAAGGGTCAAGTCAATGGATCAACTGGAATCTCAAGGTCTTGAACAAGATAAGCAGCCAGAAAATAATGACTAGTACCTGTGTCAATCAGTACGGCAGCCAAAGTAGAAAAGACACAGATTGTACCTCTAATCATTATGGGAGTACCTGGGTCATAAGCCTCTGCTGCCTGCAGCTATCCCTGCCTCTGTCCACCATCTCCCTGAACCTGGGGTGGACCTCCTGGGGGTGGTGGTGGTAAAAGGTCAAAACACCGACCACCTCCATCTGCTCTCCCAGCTCCTCTACCACGTCCACTGCCTTACAGATCAGTCCACTCCACACGTTGCCTATGCCTCAGTGGTCCATCCACTAATCCCATGTTAGTAGTACAGAGGGTCGTACAATCTCTAGCCAGATGTCCCCTTCCATCACATGAGTAGCATCGCCTCTCCTAAGGCTAGTTGGATGCACCCTGAGAACCATGTATAGTAGATACTCTGTCCTAGGATCTCCTCTAGAAATGTCTCCCACACCTGGGTCCCTGACGTCGGCTCCCCACTGCCGAGGTCTCTGCTCCAGCTCACTCACTACTGTCAACTGTTGGCTGTCTCTACTCTGCCAAGAAGTTCTCGACCACTAAGGCCCGCTCAAGCACACCCAGCATAATTAGGAATTCTCATAGGTATGATGCTAGCTCAGATGTCTCTGTGCAAGCCCCACTCAAAAGTTTGAGCTCTGAAGTACTGATCCCTGACCATATCCATCGAGTACCGTGAGAGGTCGGTAAACCTCGATGAATAGTCAGTCACCGTCATGGTTCCCTACTGAAGCTGAATAAGCTTCTGTATACATACTACTCTCAGGGTAACTGGTGAAAACTCCTCTATGAAGCGATTCTCAAACTATAACCATGAAAGAGTCTCCTCGTCGTGAGTCAAGATAACTAAACTCCACCATCGCCCTGTCGATCCCTACAGAAGGCTTGCTGCCTGGATCACCATCTGGTTTGCTGGTGTCCTGACCAAATAGAAGACTCTAGCCACCGCCTCAAGATAGTCCTCAGCTACCTGACGGTCAGGCTCACCTCGAAACCAGAAGGGTATCTATCTCTAAAATTCATGGAGTGTGCTCAGCCTGCGCTCCTCCTCTACTGGTACAGAAGGCACTAAAAATTTCTCCACAGGTGGTGGAATAATTGGCACACCACCCAAAGGTAAAACAGTGGGATCTGGTCCCTGTATCAAATATTCATAATTGAGGGGGTCATCCTCATGATCGAGCTGCTGGATCCTAGCGGGTGTGTGTCATGGAGGCATCTTGTAAAGAAACAAGATGTATCATAGTCAGTGAGTATATCTGGAGAGCTGACATAAGAAGGACATGGAAACCACAACCCATTACTATTTGATGCATGTAACATTATTTTCCCTTACCACTAGTGTTCTCATATTCCGAGTCGAAAATCAAGTTATCAGAGTCATGGTGTATGGATACGTCATCCGCCCATACAAACACTAGGGTCCCTCTCCTGAAAGCCGAACTCGAAATACTTAACACTGTTTCCCCAAACCAACTCACAGACTCTTGGTCCTAAGGTAGAACGGACCACCTTTGATACCACTCTATCACGACCCATCCCAGTGGGGCCCATGCCGCAACTCCCCAAGCCCGCCTCCAATAGGCCAGGGGCTGGTGACTAGCACCGAGTAGGCATGTCACTAACATGGGAGGAATTGCCTATAAACTTATACACACACACACATCTCCAAGCCCACAAAGCTGGAAAGTGAAAACTACTAAAAATGGAAATGCATGCATACACTAAAATCCAAACCAACAGAGTACGACAGGAAAGTAAAGTACAGTAAAGTAAAACCCTGGGCCAAAAGAACAGGCCCACCAAAAGAAAGTCTGCAACAAAGTCCAACCTGTAAAGAAAGGTAATGGGACTACAATCTGTAGCTGTAGGAACACACCTCGGCCTACTTGATCTCACTGAGCACCATCCGGTCCTTGTCCACCTAGAATCCTGTCAAAGGCTCTCTTGTCTACACAATAAATGACACGTGCGAGAAAATCCCATGTAGGGGTGAGTATAACAATACCCAGTAGGACACCCCGAAAACCACAAAGGAATACAACAAAGGAAATACCACGAAGGAATGATACAGTCAGCTCTATATAGTATATGTTTACAAAACATATAACAAGAATATCCAGATATACTCATACATGATCGACTATCACAAAACCACCCCTAAGATCCAACTCGAAGATTCCACTAAGCATGTAACAGGGAGAACACACTCCTAGGTCTAAATAGAGAGATACGAAGTACTCATTCTAGGAGAACTCACTCCACAAGTAATTAAGAATATGATGCTCAGATGAGGATCACAACCACTATTTATGGGGTGATTATAACAACTCAGTCTGAACTAATCCGCTAAGTAGAGGATCGATGCCCGGGTAAGGTAGGTCACATCGATACCAAGAACTCTACCTAGGGTACTAGGAAGGAATAGAGGATCCTTCTCAAAGTATCATAGAGGGGATTCCTCTAAAGACCCGTAAATTTCAAGGAAAATTTTATCTTAATTTATTTGGTATTTTACGAGTATGCAGTTTCTGACGGCACCTGATTCCGAGGCCCGGTGTGCCCAGAATCAATTTTCGTTGTTTAGCTCAGGTACGTTCAGTGAACGAACTAACATGTTTTTTTCTAACTTTTGAACCGGTGCTTGGAATTGAAATCCAAGGGCACCGATGAAACCGCAGCGCCGATAATTGCTTAAGATGACTTTTACTAGGGTTGTGTTTGATCAGGAAGAGTTGCTTAAAATTGAGGTTTAAGTGTAAGTGAAATAAAATTGTGCTAAATTTTATTTCTCCTTTATAAGTAATTATCTCCCATGTGTGGGAGTTGGGGTGGGACCCACTCAACTCTTGTTAGGATATTAGTGAGGTGGGTCCCACGTGAGCCCCACCCCTTCAAATTCCCTAACCCCTATAAACCTCCCTTGTATTAAATGTTGTGGCTACCCCTCTCCCTCATGAATGCATGCCAACCTATCTCACCATTAATTTTGTCAATTCAAGACTAATTAATTAAGTGATTTAAGGCTTTTGAATTTTGAAAAGTGTTTGCATGAGTAATGAAATAAGGCAAAAGCCTTATTTTATTTTATTTTGTTTCATTGTGTGGATATTTTGGAGTGAATACTCTAAGTTTTGAAGAACTTCATCTTCCCGGTGAAGAACATCTCTACATCGACGAAGAACATTGTCACACCATTCTTCTTCTTCCCGCGTCGAAGAAAGGGAGACGCCACTTCTTCCATGGACGTTCGCCGTCAACGTACACGGAGCCTCACCCGCGACGCCGTATTCCGCAATGCGAGCTTCCTCGATCTTCCTTAAGGTAGAGGTTGTTTCATCATTCAAGGATTATTATTTTGATGTTCTTCATTATTTCTTGGATGCTTGTTATCAATATAATGGGAGGAGGTCGGACCGCACGAACATGGCCGACCCTCCTCCCCCTTTGTTGTCGGACTTCATTGTGATTTGGAACGGAGGTGACGCGGTGTCGTCGCACCGTGAGGGAATGAGAGAACCGCGGCCGGAGTGGGCCGCAGCGAAGGAATGTGGCGTCGTCGTGCTGCGCCGGTGAAGCCGAAGGAAGCAGCGGCCAAGGGCGGGCCGCGACAGAGGGGCGCGGCACCGTCGCGCCACGCCGGTCAGACAAGGGCCGTGGCCTAAGGTCACGGCAGCATAGAGGATGGCATCCGAACTCAGTCGGCTGCCGGTGCTTCGGAAGGTGGGACCTGTGGGGATCCCTTGGCGGCACACTGGCCGGCCAAAACGGTCGGCCGTATTCCGGAAGACCAGGGGTCGTAACCCCCAGAATGTGGCAAGGGCGGACCCCATAGGGGTCTGCCGTTTCTCAATCAAGGGAGGCAGCGCCCCCCCCCCCCCCCCCCATGCATCCCACTCAGCCTAAGGCCGAGCCACTGGCCATGCGGGTCGGGCTGCCCGCACCGGGACGGACCTCCCGCGCCGGGCCGGACCGCCCGCGCCGGGCCGGACTGCCCGCGCCGGGCCGGACCGCCCGCGCTGGGCCGAACGCCCACGCCGGGCCGGGCTGCCCGCACTATGCCGGACCCCCGCGCGGGGCCGGGTCGCGCCGGCTAGGCCGGGCCGACCCAAGGGTATCGGGCCGGGTCGGACCGGGCCCGAACCCCCTGATTTCCGGACAGATCTGTTCAAATGCCCATAACATGGGATAAAGACATCCGATCAATGCACTGTAAGTTGTGTGGCGATCCTTGGATCGATATGGTCGTTTTGGTTTATTACAATCAAGGTTTTGGAGAACTTTGTGTACATCCGGGTTGGTTCGGACACGAAGCCAACAGGGCCCTCAAAGCGGAAACGCTTATAACTTGAGCTCCAGACGTCCGATTGATGTGCCATCGACTTTATTGAATTACTCTTAGTGAGAATGTTCTTTTGGCTTACTCCTCTAGAGGTTTGGATGCAGTTGGAGTATGGTTGGGTTGGTTTTGACTTAAAAACCAACCGGGCTTCTGGGACGAAAAAGCCAATAACTCTCAGACTGGGCATCTGATTGAAGCGTCGTCTATCACGTTGAGTTCTTATTGATGAGACGGAACTTTGTGATACATCAACTCTGGAATTCGTGACAGTTGATGTATCGACATCTTGGCTCGTGGAGCGGACCCTCCCAGAATCGAGCTTGTTGTGTGTGGGAACCCTAGAGCTAGCTGCGACTGTGACGATGACGATGACTGTACTGAAATCCTACGTGGGTTCGACAGCGATGACTACCATACTGGAATCCTCTGTGGGTTTGACGGAGATGACTACTGTTCTTGTATCTTATGTAGGTCTGGCAGTACTTGACTACTGTTCTTGTATCCTATGTGGGTCCGGCAGTATTTGACTCTGTACTTGTATCCTATGTGGGTCCGGTAGACTAACTGGTCTTGTATCCTTTGTGGGTATGAAAGCTTAGCTAGTCTTGTATCCTATGTGGGTCCGACAGCTTAGATGAATCAATGGCTACATCTGATCATATCTATCGCTTTACGAAGAGTATACCTGTGTGAGCTGAGTCTTGACTTTCAATCAATATCTTCGATATAATTGACTTGCTTTCCTGTGTGGATTGGGTTATTCTTTCTTGTGTGGATTGGGTTGTACTATCCTGTGTGGACTAGATCAAACTTGGGATCGGATATTGGAGCCGAACTGGAATTGATGGCTTAGGTATATGTATGGGCATATACCTAAGTAGAGTTGGTTATTACTTCGTGATTGTATCATTCCTTTGTGGTTTATCCTTCGTGGATTCTAGGAGACCTTCAATGGTATCGGGGTCCCTACTGAGTAGCATATACTCACCCCTGCATGGGCTATGCATGCACTACGTTGTGTTGGATGCAGACGACGGACAGCGCTGATCGAGGTAGGAGCTCGTGGAGCTAGACGGCATCACTGGACAAGACGTACACGGAGCGGATGGCTGGAGCCGAGGAGCGGAGGAGACTATCTGTACCCACCCTTCAGGTGGTATTTCTAGAGGACGGCTCGGTGTTGCTGTTTTACTTTTCTTCTGATGTACTCTCTTTTCAGTTGTACTTTACTTTCAGTTGGGTTTGTATACTGGCCCATTTACTTTCCATCACTTATTATTTTACTCAGTTTACTTAATGTTTACTTCTGCTTGCATACTCTGTGGTGTTTGTTTTCTTACATAAAGGCAATGCCTACCCTTATATCGGGATTTACACCTTTGGTGCTAGTCGCCAGCCCCTGGCCTATGGAAGGCGTTCTTGGGGTAGTCACAACACGGGTCCCGATGACGGGTCGTGACAATTCCAACAACTCTATTTAAGAAGTCCTGCTGAAGGGATCATACTCCTATACATAGGAAATGATACCAGAAACCATCAGGGGAAGGACCAAGGGTAAAAACCCTAAGAAATCTAGTCCAAGTCACATAAGAGAAATGGCTCCAGCCATGTAAAACAGGTTACACGGTGTGTAGTAGGGTTACACGTCGTGTTCCTTGACTCTGGGTACTGCCCGTGTAAATGGCCCATGTCATTAGGATTGTCATATAAAAAGTAACTACACGGAGTGTTGAAGTGTTACACACTATGTCCGAGTGTTCGGGGTTCACTCCGTGTATGCTGGCCATGTGCTCGTACATGACCTCAACCCGTGTTGCCATGCCCGTGTACCAGTGCATGGGGTATCCTGTGTATCTGGCCGGGTCTGGCTGGTGAAGTGTATACACGCTGTGTCCTTGGCCGTGTACCCAACCCCTGTCCATGTACTCCCGGAGTACATGCCAATTGGTCCGCCGAAAAACACACGCCGTGTAGCCCATACTACACACCGTGTAGTCGGGATTTCTCCAGAACCGTCATCTTCCTCCTCGCGCCTCGGCCGATCTTCCGGATCTCCTTTCTGCTGTCTATTTGTCGCGAAACTCAAGATCCTTGTTTGTTTCATCATTATAAAACCAAATTCGGGTGTTTCGGACCTTCAATCGGCTCGGAAAACAATCGTTAATTCATCCGAAGGAAAACGCCCAAAGCTCATATCTCTCGATCCACTCTGAATCATCCACCGAAATCGTAGTCGCAGCTCTGTACCATCATTCTAAGGTTGGATCTACAATCTCGGATCATCGCGCCAACAAACGAACGTGCAACGATCAATTTCTTCCAAGAATGCGTAGAACGCACATGAAGAACGTGAGAAATTGGGGAACAAAGGCACAAAAAATCGAGAGGGACGAACCTAGATCGATGTTTGTGTCGATCTTGGTTCGTCACCATTAGAAGGCTAAACGAAACCAAAATAACCTTCAAGAATCAATCCCCAAAATCCCTGAAAAATCCCATCCCGCAAACACGATCGATCTACGGGCTAATCTATTCGTGGATTAGTCCGAGTTCATCGTAGGAATCAAGAATGGGAAAAGGAAATCAAAAAATTTATCAAACTCCCTACCTAGATCCGCAGCGTTTGCTGGTGAAGATCCGGTCGCCGCATCGTTGACGCCGGTGAAACCCGTCAAGAACGTCATCTCCTCGTTGGGGTTTCCTCCAAAGCCTCCAGAGCCTCCAAGGGTTTCAGGGTTATGAGGTCTGTAACCTTGGACCCCTTTTCAACTATCTATTTAAAAAGATAAAGATATTTGCTGCAACAAGATTTAATAACATATTTTTATTAAATATTTTATTACAGTTACGTCCAAAAAATTTATTTCACCACCGACCTGCGCTGACTGATGTTAGGCCTTGCCTAAGGTAAAATCACTATTCTGAACGCAATGGTGCCCTTGGATTTCTGATCCGAGCACCCATTCAATAGTTATTCCACTTTTTCAAGAAAACCCCACGCGCGTGTTATTTAATTATTTAATTAAATTCAAACATTTTTTCCGGGATCACCAGGCCTCAGAACTACACACCGTCTCAAATCCTGGTCTCGAAATAATTCCCATATAATATTAAAATAATACATGGAAAATCTGGGACATTATAGGAAAACCCACTGAGACTGGTGGTTTTCCTACATCACGATCTTCCGTAGAGACAAGGGCACCACTGTACAGCCCTTGAAGCACAAAATCACCTCTGAAGACAAAGACCAATCCGGAGAAGTATCTCCACCATGAATAGACTACAAAGACCTCTAACATAGCTAATCACTAGGATGCTCCCACTGAATCAATTCAAGAAGAGAAGGAGTCAACTGAATACTGGCTAAGAATGTACCTCTATTGTGTTCCTTGGTCTCCAAGTGCATCTGGGAAAATAGCCCCATCAAAGTCCACTCATCTCTGGACTTCCTCAAGGCATGCATTGTTACCTTACTTCTCAAGGAACTAGCCACCAAATTACCCTTAATCTAGGTATAGATTATGTCACAGTCAAACCCCTGCAGATACTCAATCCAATGATGTTGCCTCGGATTAAGATACTTCTATGAGAAGATGTAGGCTAGGATATTATGGTCATAATAGACCACAAATTTCTACCCAAAGAGGTAGTGACACCAATTATTTAGGGAATGAATCACCATTGCCAACTCCAAGTCATGAGTCGGGTAATTCTTCTCATGCGGTCAGAGCTGGAAAGAATCATAATCCACTACGTGATTATCCTGCATGAGTACACACCCAAGGCTCATACCTAAAGCATCAAAATTAACCATGTAGCCCTTCCCAGAATCTGGAAAAACCAACAAAGGTGTGGTAGTCAACCACTATTTTAGCTCTTCAAAGGATGCCTGGCACTGTGGGCTCTATTCAAACTTCACCCCTTCCCAGGTGAGTGTGGTCATAGAGGTCGCAATCCCAAGAAATCCCGAATAAAATGCTTGGAATAACCTAAAAGGCCAAGAAAACTCTTGATCTCGAACACATTCCTTGATTGTTCGCTTGAATTAACTGCATTGATCTTCTTAGGATCCAATGAAAGCCCTTGTTCCAAAATGAAATGACCTAGAAACTTCACCTCCCTAATCCAGAATGTGCACTTAAAAAGCTTTGCATAAGGGAGATGATCCCACAAAGTGCCCAAAATGATCCAAAAATGATGCTCATACTCCTCCTCAGATCTAGAGTAAACCAGGACGTCATCCAAAAATACCATGAAAAATGAGTCAATATAATGGTGGAACACCCTATTAATGAGCACTGTAAAAATTGCTGAAGTATTTGTCAATCCAAAAGGCATGACCAAATACTCAAATTGGTCATACCTACTTCGAAAAGCCATCTTCAGAATGTCCACTTATCTCACCCTGAGTTAGAGGTAACTCGAACACAAGTCTATTTTAGAGAACCACTTTTCCCCCTTCAGTTGTTCAAATAAGTAAACAATATGGGGAAAGGGTATTTATTTTTTATGGTTAACAAATTCAACTTCTAGTAATCGATGCATAACTGGAGAGATCTATCAGCCTTCTTCGCAAATAAAACTAGGGTGTCCCAAGGAGAGATGCTCGGGCAAATGAACCCTTTGGATTCCAAATAATACAGTTGTATCTTTAGTTCCCTAAATTCAGTGGGGGACATGAGGTATGAGGGAAGAGATATATGTTTTGTTCCCAATGTCAACTCAATCGAGAACTCCACATCCCGCTCTGGGGGGTAAGCTCGAAAAATCATCTGGAAATACTTTTGTAAATTCATCCACTATAGGGGTAATCCACCCTAAGGAGCACCACAATCATCCCCCAGCACGATCAATAATAACTGATAAGTGATATTTCCCAACTCTGAAAGTGGAGGCCCACGTGACCCGATCGAGGATCATATTCCCCAATAAAAACCTGAGGTCTCCCATCAGGTGCCATAAAACTAACTCGTCAACGATAGTAATAAATATGCACTTGGAAGCGCACAAGTCAATCCATGCTGAGGATCACATCAAATAAGTCCATATCCATGACCAATAAATCATACTCCATCTCAAATACTTACACGAAAAGCACACATGATGGACACATAAGGCCTTTCTCCTTATTCTTCCCTAGTGGTGTTACCAACTCCATTGAAAAAGATAATAGCTCGGTTGGTAGGTTTAGTAGATTCACAAGACAAGAAGATATAAAGGAAACTGAAGCACTAGTATCAAATAAAACTACAAATATAGAAGATGCAATCAGAATGGTACCTTGAACAGTCGGAAGACCTACATCAGATTCTGCTGGTTTCTAATCCACAACATGTAGATGCCTGGACCCTGTATGAGAATGACTACTCGCTTGTAGCTCTACCCTGATCTGGTTCTGTCTAGAAGATGATCTGTTCCTTCCACCACGACCACCAAACTGAGATCTCATTATCCTAGTCAGGTCCATCTGAACTGACACTCCTGTAGAAGCCACAGATCTAGTCCCACTCTAGTAAGGTTGTGTCACCCTGCAAAATCATTGCATGTGTCTCATAACTCTATATCTATAACAAGGCCTAGGAGGGGAGAGACATGCATGTTGGATGTTTCCTTCCTTCCCGCACTGATGGCACACCACAGACCCTGCACCAGAATCCCCAGATGAAGTCTTCCTAGGAGGATGGCCTGAGCTTCCACCACTCTTCATCCCATTATCATAACACTTCCGCGTATTCTTAGATGAAATACCACAGCCAAACACTGACATAGCCCCAAAGAAACCAGACCTTCCCTTGTAGTCAACCTACACCATACAAGCTCGGTCAACCACCTTAGCATAAGTCTTCATTTTTAATAGGAATACCTGAGAGTATATCTTTGGTCGCAAACCATTTTCAAACCTCTGAGCCTTCATCTATTCATTAGATACTATTTCATGTGCATATCGGACTAGATCAGAAAAGAGGTTGGTATACTCCATCACTGACTGATCCCCCTGAACAAGATCCTTGAACACCTGGGATCTAGCATACACCAAGACTTCAGGGCAGTATTGGTCATTGAAGACTACCTTAAATTCCTTCTAGGTCATCTACTCATGCTTCCCAGCTTGGACCACTGAGTCCCACCACCTTCGACTGGGACCTTCTAGCAGAAACCAAGCACGTTTCACTCTGACATCTTTAGGAGTGTCCAAGACTTCGAACATGCACTCTATCTTCTCAGTCCATTCTTCCACTTCCTGAGGCTTCATGCTATCTCAGAATGAAGGGGGGGTTTCTGATAAATTCTTGGGCTTTTCCCTTTTTTGGACCAGATTCCTCTTCTCTAACTAGAGTAGGAGTAGTAGAACGAGTCGCTCCTTGTCCTGGAGCCTGAACAGCCCAGAATACAGCTTCCACCAACCTCTGATCAAGCGTTGAGGGATAAATATCTCTAGATTCTTCCCATGGGGGTGTGTGAGCTCTCTGGGGAGGCATGCTTCAGCAAGAAGCAACAGTTAAAAAAATAACATCATTAATACATCATGTATAAAGAAAAATAAATTTTCAACAAGGAAAATAATCATCAGTAAACCAAACATGTAGAAGAAACATCATGATCAAACCACTTCAACCCCGCCTGATGTCCACGCATAGTCTACAGCCTACAAGTCCCACCTGGATGAGAAGTCAAACAAGAATTCTGACATCCCATGGAGACTCAGGGTCTGTCATGAGGTGTGCTGGATAGGCACCCTACATGAAACTAGATCTCTGAGCCCCGACATTCCTAGCTCCTATCTAACTATACTCATCCCAAAAAAAATAACCCAAAAAGAATAACCTACCTCTGATACCATTTTGTCATGAACCAAATCAGGACTCCATCCAACCGACGATCGACCCAATTCATGACAAGGAACGAAGGTCATTCTCGATCCCCATGGGCGGGTACTGGTACTTGGGTATAAAAAAACTTGGAAATGATTTACTGAATAAATAAATATAAAACAACCATAAAAATAAACCAAACCCAAACTAGAATTCGCAACCAAAGAAGCCTTTAACCAAACCAAAAAGTGAGTTACATATGTAAACTAAAAACCCAAACAAAAACTACCACTAGGTAGGGTGACCAATAACCAACTCAAAAACCACCACCTGGCGAGAGGAAACCACCCTCAAGACATATCCACAATGTCATGACAAGAAGTCAGCTAACAACCTGAACCACCACTCCCAAAATCCTTACCATTACCTGCATCAGAGATAACAAAATCTACTTACACCCAAGGGTGTAAGTAGGGTGTGATATAATTCCCAATAGGATGCCACCAAGAAAAGATTCCACATAAAAAAATTAAATGACAAATACATTTATAGGTTTAACATATTAAAAGAGATAAATATTTAAATAATTTTAATGAAATGGTTTTTAGGTCTAACAACTTTAAAGAAAATAACTTAAATTAAAACACACACACTCACTTTTATGGTAACCCCAAAGTCACATCATGTGCCGACGGTGAGAAAAAAGTGAATAAGGAGCGCAAAACATGGGAGAGTCTCGAAAGATACTAGTGAGAAGTGGGACCCTAGAACATCGCATCTTGGTTAAAAGTGGTGTGGGAACCCCAACAACAGGCATTCTCATGCATGAGACACTAGTAAGAAATGAATACATAACCTTGTGGTCTCCAGTCAATATCCAGAAGTTTAGTTAGTGTTATAGTAATCAATATAGCTAAGTGAAACTATGCTAATGCCACTTCCATGTCACTAACGCACTAATCCTAGTTTGCCTGTCTAGTACCCAGGCTTCCCATTCGTGCTCAAGAGGTTCATATAGTTCATGTCACATGTTATGTTCAAATAGAAAAAATAAACAACACACCAACTATAACCAAAACCACACATGCACACAAAAATTATATTTTGAAAAAATACACACACTAAAAACTTTTGAAAACCCCATCTGTATCACTCACACAATTAAATAACCCAACTACACAGTAAAAAGACTATTTCTATGATTATGTAAACCACTAAAAAACATATTTATCAAACAATTTTTTTTCTAGAATGTGTCGCATGACTCAAAATACCAAAAATCACTCCAAACATTCTTTTATAACTAAATGCACATTGACTCAATGAAAAAACCTGAAAAGCAGCTCTTAAACCTTTTAAAAAACAAACTGCACAATTTATCAATACTAATAAACAGTTCAACATGGGCTTTTCATAGAAAATTGTGCACATACCACATAAACATGCTACTAAAAAATTAGATATATATAAAATATCAAATGAATCCAATTTCTTAGTATTCAAAACAATGAATAAATATGATAAATTAATTAAAAACACCACCTAATTCATAAAATAACAATTATACGAGGAACCACCTACCTCAATGTAGACGAACTTTGCAACTTAGTACGCAAAGACTGTTGCACACCAACCACACCTCCAACAACACGAATAAGCCCTAAAATCAAAGCAATGAACCATTTTCATCAAAATCAGACCAAACACAACACAAACCTTAACCCGACAATCTATCGATAGAAGAAACAACCAACCGAAGTAAAATTCACCTACGACGATGGTGTGGGTGGCCAACCGAGAAAGGTGGAGGGATGCCAGAGGTGATTCATGCCATAAATTCTATTCATAAGGGAGGGGAGGCAGGGGTTTTAGTAGTGTGAGGCAAGGTAGGGGTGGCACAGGTTTGGGTGGTGCGAGGCGAGGCAGGGCGGCACGGGTTCGAAAGAGAGGGTGGAGGGTGGTCCAGCATGGAGGAGGAGGGAGGGAGGAAGGAGTGTCTACTTGGGGTTAAAGGGGGTGGGGACCAATGCACAAAAGACAGAGGGGGAGGAAGATAGAGTGAGGGAGAGAAAGAAAAAAAGAAAAAGGAAATGAAAAATGAAAAAAAGGAAAAAGGAAATAAAAAATAAAAATAAACCTAAAAAAGTCTTAACCACTTAAAAATAATTATAGAGATAATAATAATAACAAAAATTTAATATTAAAAACCAAATTAAAATATTAACCAAAATAATAATAATAATAATAATAATAATAATAATAATAATGATATTAATAAAAAAATAGCCTACTTAAAATATTAATAATAATAATAATAACAATAAATTTCTTAAATAATATAATCATTATTATTATTAAACAATTATTGATTCCTTATATTTTTTTTTATTTTTCACTCAAATTCTTATTCAACTCATTAATTAATTAATCACCCACGCACCTGGCATGCCACACAGAGATTCGACAAAGCTAGATGGCTTTGACCGTGCCCTACCCATGCACCGGATGCTAACAAGCCAAAGACACTCATTTATCAGCAAAACGCAACAACTCAAGTCGGGCTCGGTCCGCACCTCAATAAATAAAAGGCAAAAAAAAATTATGAGATAAAAAAATTAAAAAAAAATTAAATCATACCGCAGTGTGAAGTCTGAGTGTGACAAATGTGACAACCAGGCCCCAATGACAGCACATACACCCCGCCTTAACATGGTCATTGAGTCCTAGACCTCCAGGCACCACCAATTTTCCCATAGACACGTTTTCCCCACCCTAGGGCCAACCCATGTGCCTGAATGGGTCATATGACTAATTAAAGTCCCCACATGCCAACACATGTCATTTATAGTGTGTCTTTTCCTCACTCACACACACCTTGGGAAACATCCTAGAAGGTCACCCATCCTAATCACTACTCCAGGCTAAGAACGCTTAATTGTGGATTTCTAATCAGGCAGGCTCCTAAAAATAAAGTTCCAGCTTGTTGACATGAGTCATATCATTTATTCATCTACGAATTTATCATTTGGGGGTGTTTCATTCACCCCCCCCCCCCCTTTAGAGCACAACGTCCTCATTGTGGGCCCTACATCTCAATCCAGGTAGTACACTGCACTTAAGTCTGGGTTCCTCCTCTGATACTAAATGTGATAACTAGGCCTCAGTGACAGCACAAACACCCCACTTTAACATGGTCATCGGGTCCTAGCATGCCAGCTACCACCAATTTCCCCGCAGACACGTGGTCACCACCCTAGGGCCCACCCACGTGCTCGAACGGGTCATCTGACTAATGATAGTCTCCATAGGCCAACACATGTCTTTTACAGTGTGATTTTTCCTCACTCACACACACCATGGGAAACTTCCCAAAAGGTCACCTATCTTGTTCATTACTTCAGGCCATGCACGCTTAACTATGGAGTTCTAATCAAGTAGGCTTCCGAAAAGGAAGTTGCACCTTGTTGACATGAATCATATCATTTAGTCATTTATATAAGGACCCGACCTTAAAACATTACTTAATTTTGAATTTTACACAAGACCATACATTATTACACATTAAGGATCTTTTTAGGTTTAGAGTTTTAAAGAATTAGGATATCTTACATACATGACATACAATATTCATACAAGAGGATACTACTAAAATAGTATCCATTTTTAAAAAAAATAAAACATTAAAAATTAAAACATGATTTCTTTAAGAAAACTCCATATCAAACATCACGACTCCCTTCTTTCTCTTACCCATCCTTATATCCTATGAAAAAAATTAACAACTTGGGATGAATATAAAACTCAGTAAGGGATATAAAGAAAGAGAGCGTTAGTCAAGTGATAACATAAAAACCAATAAAACCCATAATTATAAAAACTCATATGCATAGAAACATAATGTAGTTTCCTTGGGATATATTTACCATATAACTCTTACATTCACCCTTACACATGTAATAAACTTTTTTTCAACTTCCATCTCCAGAGTACCCAATGCATTGGAGAGCTATAATGGGGCTCACCCATCATATCTTGAGCTATAATGGGCTCAACCCAACATATCTTGAGCTATAATGGGTTCAACATAACATATAGTGAGCTATAATGGGCTCAAACCAACATAAATAATGTCCAATGAACATATCATGGTAATAAAGTATCTTGAAAATCAGAATAAACCACTCATTCCATATAGATATAAAAAACAATCCTTTTGAAATTTATTAAAGAGAGTTTTATAAAGATTTTAAAAAGAAAGTCCCTTAAAATATAATTGGAATGAAAATTAATAGAATGGAAAGGGTATGTGTATACATTATAAGTACACATATTGCAACATAATATAAATAAAAAAATCATCACACCAATAATCTTAATACCACATAATGAAAAAAGAAGAAGGTTAACCGAAAGAATGGAAATTGGGTTAAGGATTCCCTTACCTTGGGTTCTTCTTACTTCAAAAGTGTTTAAACATCCTGTATAATGGTTAAAAGAGTGTTATTAATATCTTAATGAAACATATTAAGGTTTATAACACCTTATATGATCATTTTACAACATCATTCGACACATTTATTAGTAATATTTTGTTATTTACATTGTGTTGGGTGCGTTCTTTACATGGTTTCCATGATCAGTTCATGATGGATATTATTTTCAATTGAAAGTGAAAATCTAGAATTGAAATGGAATGGTAGTTACATATTTATAGAACCATAAATTATACCATTTATCATTTTGAATTTTTAAATGAGGATGATTCATAAGTTAAAACATTAATGATGTTCGTTTGGATCATTTTAGTGGTTCTTTGAAAATAACGTCCACATTTTGTTTTATAAATTAAAACCATGTGTAAAAAAGAATTCCAAAACCATTGATGAGACATAATACCTATATTATAACCTGGTTCAACTATAAAAATTATGTCATGTCCAGACTAGAAGGAATTAATGCAAATTAAAATCACATCATCAACGATGTCGGTAATTCAACACATCAAGGAAAATGTTTTTATTCCTTGAATAAGTGGGAGAGGAGAAGAAGAATGATGATGAATTTTCCATGAACATGAGAAAATATAGAATATACAAGATTTTTGGAGCTTTCATGCCTCTTGGATAAGAGGAGGGGAATAAACTATAAAAGAAAAATAAAGGAAAGGAAACACATGAAAAGGAAGATGATTTATAACCTCTTGATCTATTCTCCTTGAGATCCTCTTTAAGGCCCTTTATTTTGTCCTTTGTGTGAGACCAGTAGGTCTTGGATGTGGGAAAGGATATTAGGGAGGGAAATTGGTAGAAATAATACAATTCTAAAGGATTGAGATGTGTGGGAGGAAGAGGGGAATGAGGGTGGTATTTATAGTGGAGGAGAGGAGATATTTTACATTATTTAAATATTTATTATAAAATTTTTGCTCTAGACTATGAATAATTTCATTTCATGTGACCCCAAATAGTAATAATGACATGTGAGTTTTAACCAAGTGGTCTTACATGTAAAGGACCGGAAATTCCATATAATGTTTTTTTAAAATTATTTGGTATTATTATGAGTCTGTGAAATTTGACGGCGCCTGATTCCGAGGCCTGATGTGCCCAGAATAAATTTCTGACCTTTTTTTAAGGTATGTTTAGTAAACATACGGGTGGTATTTTATAAATTTTGAACCGGTGCTTGAAATTGAAATCTAAGGGCACTGTTGAATCTGTAGCACCAATATTCACTTAAGGGAGGCTTAACTTCGACTGTAGTAGGTCGAGAGAAAAAGATAACTTTCAGTCTTTTAAAAGAATAATAAAATAACATCTAATTGTTACTTTATTTTTCTCCAGTGGTTGAGTGGTAGTAGAGGGACCGCTGTGTTGTCAATCCATTTAATGGCTTGACTCTCCTTTTTTTGTAACTGCACCATTGGGAATTAAGAGGTACATTCATTAATGAACCTCATTAATTCCTCAATGCGTTACTCATCCTTTCCCTCCTCTATTTAAATATAGCTCAGGTTGGTGTTTTGGAGATGGATTCTTCTAGTGAGAAACCTCTAATGAATTCACATGACATCTTCCACCGATGAGGAACTAAATCTTGTACATCGTCGGAGGGATCGAACCGGGAATGAAGAATGCAGACGGCTTCATCAAAGCACAGATTCTCCTTCCACCACCGCGACGACTCCAATGATTATCTAGGTAGGGGTTTATATTTAGAATGGGGTTTATCATTGTTTTAATGTGATGTATAAATTACTCCCACTTGTTATAGTGCTAATGAAGAGGTTTTTGTCCAAACGAACAAGACCTGAACCCTCTGCCTCTTGATTTTCATTGCGTTCTTCAGAGGCAGGTTTTTTCAACTTGACGAAACCTTGAAACCAGGAGGCCTGCAGTGGCAGCGGCATCCCGAAAGGCCTGTAGGCACAAACGGAAAGGAAAAAGGACCACCAAAGCTCACCTTGTGTCCCGTGGAAGTTCTTTCAGTTTGGAGGCACTGGAGACCGACGCTGGCGGCGAAGGCGGTGGTCAGCCCTCACTGGCCACGGAAGAAGGTGGAACCACTCTGGGTAGCTCGACACCATGGCGAACGGACAGGCGGCTGGCTCTCGGCCAGCCGTGGAGGCTGGAGGCGGCACACCGTCGCACGTCGTAGTGAGCAGGCTGTGGCTATGAAGCCACGAAGAAGGAGGAGACCCGCTCCCTACGGATCCCATGGGTGACGAGGCAGCGCCACCTGGCGCTACCAATTAAAGAGAGGAACGCCTCTTTGAGCCGTTCGGGAGGCGGACCGCATGGGTCGCACTAGTCGACGGGTTGGTATGGTCTACAGATCAACCCAACTGGGCCGTACATGCCAGTTCGGGTCGGACCCAAACTGGGTCAGGCCAGGTCAGACCGGACCCGGACCCATCTCAGGCCCTGATACGCTCAAAAAGCCGCATCTTGCGAACCAAACGTCTGTTTGATGAATCGTCTGCGGCGCTGGGATCCTTGGAGTGATATGATCCTTTTGAGATACTCTATGATATTTTTGGAGAAAATTTGAGTATGAATGGGTTAGATCAACTCTGAATCCAACCGGGCCCTCGGCACTAAAATGCCAATAACTTAAGGACCGGGTGTCGAGTTGACACGCTGTCTCTTGCATTGGAACCCTTATAACGTGATGGATCTTTGGGTAACTTCTTTGTTGGAATTATTTCTGGTTGAAATACATCTGATGGCTTGAGGAGTGGTTTCTCCAAAAATCAAGTGTACTATGTACGGGAATCCTGTGGCTGGCTGTGAGGTGGAGGTTGGAGATAGATCATTCAGAGGTTAGTACCAAGTGATCCTGTGTAGGTCAGCACCTAGAGATCCTGTGTGGATTAGCACCTAGTGATATCGTTTGGATTAGTACATAGAGATCCTATATGGATCCGCATTCTAGTGACCCTGTCTGAATCAGCAGTGCGCGACCCGACGAGGACCAACCATAGAGCGTCCCGTCGTGGATCAGTGACATACCGATCTTGTGAGGGTCTTGTGGGGGTTAGTACCTATCAATCCTGGTCAGATCGGATCTTGTGTGCTTTAGGGATGGTTAGTACCTATCAATCCTACATGGGTCAGACTCTGTATGGTCATTAGTAGTGCCTCTTGAAAGAATAAGATGATCAAGCTTTATGAATAATCATTTGTACTTTTGTACTTTAGTTATACCTGGTTTTGAGATGAGTCATATCTTTGTTCTTTGTGTTTGAGATCATGCCTTGTGGTTTTCCTTTGTGGAATTCTGAGAGACCTTTGGGGGTCTCGAGGTCCCTACTGGGTATTATTATACTCACCCATGCACGGGCTTCACCCACACCTTGTTGTGTCTTGTGCAGACGACGGGCAGCCTTGACTGAGACTCGGGGAGCTAGGACCTGATGGTGGACAGTGGTGACGGTTGACGTGGAGAGCTATGGATAGGATTTGTACCTATGTTTCAGGTAGGAACCTTGGTGGATGATTCTCGGAGACGTTTACTGTTCTCTGTTGTAGTTGTATCTTTCAGTTGGGTTTGTATTATATCCCCTTTTCTTTCAGTACAAACATTTACTACTGCAATTTTACTTCATGGTTGCATCTTGTTGTGTTCTTGGGCTATATATTTGTATAGGTTTAAAGGAAATGTCTTCCCGTTTTAGGGATACGCCTTTCTAGTGCTAGTCGCCAACCCCTGGCCTTTGGAAGGCAGCCTTGGGGTTGTCACTAAATGGTCCCCGAGGTATGGGTTATGAAATTACATAACTTATTATTTCATAAATAGTTTATTTAACTAATAATTTGAATATACGGTATTTTACCGTATTTCAATATTCATAAAAATTTCAAGAATTTCATAAAAATCCCAAAAAATTCACCCTAACCATTTTTCGACGTTTAGAATTCAAAAATGAACTCCATTTTTTGAAAATAATTTTCTAAATATTATTAATTTAATTTTTAAATAAAATCAGAACTAATTCAAAAATTAAAAATTTTAATTATATAACTGCTTTTATATCACATTGAAAAATTAACCAAGATTTCATTATCATAAATCCTTAATAAAATAAAATAATAATCATATTTTCTATTCATTAGGTTCATATTACTATTCATAAGGGTATGTTACTATTCACCAAAAAACAAGTTGGTTCCATCAGACTCCAAATAACTTATTGAACACAATTATAGATGAATTCTTTTCAAAATTCAAAACATAGAAGTAGAAATTTTTTGTTTAAAGTCTAATTATAAATATTTACTAAAAACAAAGTTTCATGCATTTCATGCATTTCATGCATTTCATTTATTTTTTTAAAACCTTGGGGTGTTACAATTTAACTCTTTGTCATTTGGGGGTGTTACAAATTTTGTGGGTGTAATTCATTTGAATGGTAGTATAATGTGACACCCTGGGCTTTTATGAACTATTTGTATTTAAATAATTTTATTTATTCGATATCCTATGTTACATGCAACACAGAGTTTAGACGAACCCCGTGACATTATTAAAATAATATGTGCATGTTATCGCCAATCCATTGGATTGAAGAGTATAAATATTAAAAACTAAATTATAATAAATATATGGTCTATACATCTATAAAATTAATTCATTCATTATCAAATGATTATAATTAAAAACAAAAAAAAATTGAAAATAAAAGTGATGTTTTTCTATAAAAAAATATGACCATAATGTATTTTTATATTAATAAATGAAATTAATCACTATTGTAGAATTATTTTAATTAAATTTATATATTATTTAATTTATAAAATGTTTTAAAAATTCAAAAAAAATTATAGATATAGGACAACAATAAATCATGTTTTATGCTTAAAAATATTCTTTTCTACAAACCAGTTTTCGTCAGGTGTTGCGTACTTGTTTTAAAATTAATTTTTCCAATTTTAGATATTGAATTTGATAAAATGGATTATATATTTAGAATCAAGAGGTTAAAATTTCATAAATAGGCCCCTTTTATTTTTGGTCAATATGAATAGTGACCGTGGTAAAATTGATCACCTCGGTAAAGTGTAAATCATGTTAATCTAGGCTAAAAATAAGTGATAAGGTCATAAATTTCAATCATAATTCTTATTGGATGAATAAAATTTTACCCTTAACAACTTAGTTTCTAAATTGAGTTGTTTAATGGACACTTTTCCATGAAAATTATTAATATATTATTTAAATCAAAGAAAGTTAAAAAATGCCACGCTCTTTGTTTTTAATATCCCTTATATGTCCACATAGAGGATAAATCCAATTATGAACGAATATAAGTGTTAATTTTAAGATTAATAAAATTATTTTCATGATATAAATTTATTTATAATTTTTAGTAATTGTACAATGATCTTAATTTCTTAAGCAACACTGATGTAGTATATCTCTAGTTAAAAAATGATATTACAAATATTAGAAGTGGTATAATTTGAAGGAGTTAATTTGACCCATAAATTTTATAGATCCATATGAAATATTATGGAGTTTTTAAATCATTATATTCTAAATCCCCATTTTTATTGATGTATTCAAATTTAAATTAAATAAATAGTGTCATAATTGATAATAATGATATTTTATTAAAATAATATTTTATTAAACTATTTATAAAACATAATAAACTTGAAATAAGACAATTTTTATATGATATGGTTGAAAATTTCATAAATTTTCCATTTATGGGATAATTTTTACCTTATAAGTAAAAATGTACAACCCTTTAATATTGAAAATTTTGTTACTGTAGTTAAAATTAAAATTGGTTAACTAATGGTTAATCAAAATGATAAGGTTTAAAATTATAACAAAACTTTCCTAAATTATATTTTTTGATGGGATTACAACCCTATATTACTTTAAATCTGAATCCATGATAATTTTGAGGCATATTTATTGAGAATTACTTTTTTTATAATTTAATCTTTTGAGAAATTCCAAAAGTGATCCTCACCACAATTATAAAAGGGTACTTACTCTCTCACTTATTTACACAACATTGAGCCTTCTATATCTACCAAAATATGAAACATTTCCCCTATTAACTTCACTATACACATATTATATTTTATTCCAAAAATACCAACCCTTGACCCCTTTAGAGGAGATCTAAAGGAGTCGTATCAGAGAAAAGGTAATCACCTTAGCTGATCGCTTTCTTTTATAATTTTATTTAACTCCTAAAAATATATGGTAATTATCATAAAATTGTAACTTAATTATACTAAATATGATTAAATTTTATTATGATTATGAAAAAACTGTTATAAACCCTCTTTCACATCAAACGATAAGTGAAAGTGTCGTTTGTGCGTATGTATGACTTACCATCTCCACATAACAATGTAATTTATTTTTCATCACCATATTGTATGGATGGGTATTATTATGGGTTTAATGTTTTTATATGATATTTATTAAATAATTATACTTTTATAATTATAATATCACATCTACCTACTTACCATCCAATTATTTGGGAAATGACAATGTTGTTCATGCGTACATGTGGACTACCACCTCCATGAAGTGATGTGATTTTTTTCGTTTATATTTTACTTAGATGGTAATGAAAAAGGATTTGAGGAATTTATATGATATATATGATATAATAATGATATTATAAAGGTTAATTAATATCTACCATTCTTTTTTATATCTGTTGAAAAATGAAAACAATGTTCATGAGTACGTATGACCTACCGTCTCCATAAACGGTGTAATTATTTTATCTATAAATTGCATGTATGAATATAAATATGTATATAATTAATATATATGATGTTTATTCCATTATTAAAATTATTTAAATTATGTAACCATGATAAAATTATAAGTATTGGGACTTCCAAATCAAAACATTCTTGAAAAATGAAGCAGTTGTCACCTAGAACCGTGATTTTAATAATAAATTATTAATAAATAGGTGATAAGATATCATAAAAAAATAAAATATGGTATTATAGATATTAATATGTTTATTTAATACATTTATAATAAATCCATATTTATTATACAAGGAATTTTAACATGAACGAGGAAAGGCATTACTTGAGGTAAGGTATTTATATTTCAATTCTATTTTAATCAGGATTATTTATACTTTAATTTATATTGAGGAAATTATATGATCTTTATCTAATGAATCCATTTAATTTTATTATACTATGGTTATTTATTGATATTATATTTTTTCCTTTCATTTTCCTCACTTAAATTATTTAATAGATCAAAAGATCTATTTTAAGGAAAATCGACTTTATTTCTCTCTTCGATTGTAAAAAATTTTTCTTCCACATCTATATTTTCTAAAAAACTAAATAATTTTTTTAATTTTATAACATGAGTTTTTAAATTAATTTTTACCCATTTTTGACTTTTTACAAAATGTTTTGAAAGAAATATTTTTATTTTTTTCTAAATCAGGTACTTTGTGACTTTTCTAACAAAAGTATAAAAGGGGTGTATTTTTTAATGAACAAAATTTCCAATCAACATGAAGCCTCAAATATTTAAAGAATAATTTATAATTTTAAAAGGTTATTTTCAAATAAAATAGTTTCTTTATTATGTGCATATTTTTTAGATTTTTAAAAGCAATTTATAAATTTGAAAGGGTATTTTCTTCAAGATGGTTTTAATGGACTTTGAATGGAATCTATATTCATCAAAGACAATAGCCCTTGATTATAATTATTATTTTTTGGGGTTATTAAGCAAGGATACCATCCTTATTCTCTCTCTTTATGGATTATGAATGTTATAAAATATGTTTACGATACCTGTTTCCATGGATCATTCTATGATAAAGTGTTTATGAAATCCATTTATTTTTATAGGTTCTGATATTATAAATGTTGTATGATCCTATGGAATGCATATATATGGTTTTAATTATATTATGTGTGGGACCTATATCTCCCTCCATTTCATTGGTTAAAGTATCTTATATCATGAGATAGTTATAGGAAACAAGTCAATATGCTTGATATGTTATGGGAAACAAGTCAATGTGCGTGATCCACTATGGAAAATAGGTGTTGATTCCAGATTCGATGGTCATGGTACTTAACCTTGACATGTTAAATGGTTTTTAGACTTATGATAATTCCAGACACATTTATGACATAAAATTATAGTTCATGGTTGAGTTATGATGAGTTCTAATTTTTATGATTCATGTATTTTGAAATGTTAATGTTCTATTCCATAATTCATGTTTATGATATTTGTTATATTGGGTATGAACTTTGTAATTTACAGTTATGATCTCATACCCTTATGCTTATCATATGATTTCATATGTTCATTGATTAATATCTCCTATGTTTACCCTTACTAAGTATTTGAGATCACCATTTTCTTATGTTTCCTTTCCTAAGGTTATGAAGAAATTTTTTAGTAGAGTATTACTATGAGGAGTATTATGCAATAATATATTTATGGTAGATGTTAAAGATCATTCATAAAATAAGAAGATTGTATATCTAGTCTCCAAAGACTCTAAACTTTTATAGTTATGTTGTGGATCGTATTGTTATGTATTTAATATTTATCTAAATAAATGTAATATTTATGTATGAAAATTATGGGTCACCATATGAAAAAAATTCATAGATAGGAACATCCAACAGCATGTCTAAATGTGGATTTACTTCTAACAGGTCAAGTTCTCACAACATCCTTATCTTGGTAATTACCAAGGTTAAACTTTGTGAGAATAAGTATCACTATCATATGATCCACCTACCCCTAACAACCTATAACATTTGTGTCTCATTATAAAATATTATCCAACCATAGAACATATATTTAAGAATATTTTCATAGTACCTCAATATTTTCATCATAGTGGTGAACTGCTATGAACTTTTAGTGAGACATGTACTCCAAGTACATTATCACATTATTATAAAGTGGACCTATACCAATGGTGTTATACCAACAGTTTAAAAAAACCATTGGTATGGACTATTTTTTTAAGTCCAAACAAATATTTTTAACTAACTGTTGGTATATCCTCCTTATGTAAAGGTTATTCTAGTGGTTTAACTAACCATTGGTATAGATTGGATATACCAATAGTTTTTTAAAATCATTGGTATATCCTCCCGCATTTACCCTGTGTGTATAGCCTCCCCTCCTGCAATTTCACTCCCATACAATTAGAGAACTCTACAACATTCGGTTTTCTTCACCAGCTGGATAAATATCTCCTCCCTTTTTGTTTTAATTCGATTATTCTTGAATATAAAATTGGTAAGTTCTAAATAATTCATCTCTACGATCAAACATAATTTTATTTTATTTTCTAGCTTTGAAATAATAATCTATCTTATTTTTTCATATTATTCTAGATTCATTGAACAAAGTTTGGTTTTAATTATATTTTTTATTGAAATTCATAATAAATCTAATTGTTAGTGATGTGTTTTTTTAATTCAGTTACTCTCTACTTATATATGAATCTAATGTGAACCTATTATTTTGTGTGATATATATGAGGTAAGTTTGTAATTATTTATTATAGTACTTTTTTCTTTGTGAAAATATTAAAGGATTATGAAATTATTAATTTCAATATTTTATTTTAAAAATTGACATTATTCATTTTATGTCTCAAAAATACAACATGACCAACTTTATGTGCTAAATACTGGATAAATTGACTCTCCTTACCTATAGAAAAATTTTATTTGAATGGATAACCTCTTAAATATGAAAATAACCTCCCCATCCCAACTCTATGAATATTTAATAATTATGATATTTTTTTTCATCTTTGATCAAATAACATTATAGAATATTTTTTTCATCACTCTTAATCATGTATTTTACAATATATAGAGAAATGGATCCCTTATAAAAGCCTCCCATGATTCTTTTATTTAATTTCAATTAGAATCACTGGTATTAAAACAAACTACCTATATTAAGATAAGTAAAAATAATATATAAAATAAAATGTCAAAATCATATTATTTAATATAGTACTTATATACTATCCAAACCACCTACTTTAGAAAAGGCTCGATTATCTTATAATAAATATTTATGTCTAGAAAAACATTTCAAGTAACCCAAATCAAATGTATCCCCCTTATAATTATTGCATTAATTTCAATCATGTTGACATTACTTCTTTCAATTGCTCTATATTTTATCTCTTAAACTCATTGTTCACATATTCTTATTGCTTCCCACACTTTATTTCACACACACTTTTAATTTATTTTTTCAAAAATTTTATAATTTCCATCTATTTTATCACCTCTATATCACGTTCACTCATCTTCACACACACTTAAACCAATATTTTTTATTACCAAACTTATCCTAAATCCCACTTCCACTTGAAATTTTTCATGGGAGTGATTAGTAGATATCAAAAGGAATCACTTTAACAACCCTCAATATGATAAACCATTAATTATGTCTCTATCTTACCAAACTTCATAATTTATGTGTGTTTTAGAAGATTATTGACTTGAAATAGTAATATTCTATACAATAATTTATATAATAAGAATAAAAAAAGTTCAAATTGAATAAAATAAGAGAAAAAATGAAAACAAAAATTATAAACCCAATTTTGTGTAGTATTATGTATAGTTATTGCTAATTTATATAATGGAATTTAATATTATGGTTTTATATATATAGTATTTTGTTATATATATAGTATTTGGTTGTATTTTATATTATAATTCTCATAAATACTAGTTTTTCAGTTATGGTTTTATATAAAGTGAAAAATTCTTGTATCCTTAAATATATTTTGAATTTGACTTCAAAATTATTTCATTACTTTTATAACATGACATATAACATTTTTTTAATAGAATGGATAAAAGTTGTATGTGTTAAATATATCGAATATAAATCTAGTTTCAATAAAATTTAGAGAGATTTTTAGATTTTACATTTACCAATGCTTTAAATAGATGTATTATACATTTCCCATGTTATAATTTTGTTTGAATGCCTATTTTAAGGATAGAATAAGTTAGATACCATATCAATATATATATTATTCAAAAAAAACTATTATGGCTAGTATCACAATGGGTATAAAATTGTTTATGATCTGAATGAGAATACTAGATTGGAGAATTTAATAGATGGTTGGTTTCTGTTTATCTTTCATCATGAGAAAGAAAGGATTACAATCCAAAAAAACCTTTATATAAGTAGACATAATGTGTGTAATTAAAATGATGATGTTGAAAAGGTAAAAAAATTGAATTATTTTTTCATGACTCCAGTATATTATCAATGTGGTAAAATGAAAATGTTATAATTTTTAATTTGAATATTTCATGGGAAACCCATGTATGGTATTTTTAATATTATTATTGATTATAATATTACCTTTTTCAAGGAATTTCTTCTAGATGATGTAGATATTCCCTCAAACCATTTTATGGTATGTAACTTAGTTGACAAACTTGGATTTTATAAAAAAAAATCTTGTTTTCCTAAAAGACTTCAGTTTATTCTAGGAGGAAACTGCTAACCAAAATGATTATATACAATGTAAAAAATCTCGATAGAATACAAATACTGATGGAACACCATCTCGTGTTCTATAGAAAGTAATGTAGAACTTTCCATTAATTCACAGACTACAAAATATTTTCACATCTGATAAAATATCAATAAATATATTATGGCATGATAGTGAGAGAAAGAAAGATAATAATGAGTTTTTTCATCCTTTAGGTGGATTATCATAGAGGACATTTGATGCTCAAAATCTGTAACGCCCCGGTTCCGAGAGCCACCTAGATTTTCCATGTACCCGGTTGGTCACATGGCCTTAAGCACATTTCCCTAAAATCCAGAGGATATCGACTAGTAGCGAGGGCCTTGGGTATGATAGTGGAGAAACTATTCCCTCATTGGTAGAGTAACACAGTGGAAATAAACAAATAATAATAGCGGAAGTAGTAATAACATCCAATAAGTAAATAGTGGAAGACTGGAAGTAATAAACAAATTGAGAACATATATATAAATGATGCATGATATATATGTCTAGGAAAGCATAAAAACAAGTCACAATGTTGGAATACAGTTCTAAAACAAAGTACAAATAAAAAAAATAACCTCCAATAGCATTGCAATCCCCAGCTTGGTCTCATTCTCTCTAGCTTCACAGCAATCAAGTACCTGAAGTAGAAGATAGTTTTCCCTTATCTAGACTTGTAGCAATATAATTTGTTTGGGCCCAAAAGCATGACCCAAATAGGGTGTGAGATGAATCCAAGTAGGAAACCACCCAAATATATGTGCCTAACAGTCAGTGAATATATATGGCAGGAAATATTCAAAATGAAACAATAAATAAGGAAGTACTCAAAAGTAAACAATAATATAGTTCCAATTACATCCATTTTCATTTATTATTTAATCAACTAAAAATCATAAGTAACCCTATGGTAAGTACTCACATCCTAACACCTCTGGTTCAACCAATAAAACACAAGCAATCCTCTGGGAAGTACACATAGTCTAACCCCACTGGTTCAACTTTAGAAAAATAATCTATGAGGAAACACTCACTATCAATTCCCTCTATGGTCTCATATCAGTAACTATAGAAACTCTGAGGAAGTACTTAACATCCAATTCCCAATGTGGTATCATAAAAAGGAACTATAGACACTCCGAGGGAGCACAAAGTCCATCCCCCATATGGTCTCGCAATGTAAAAGTAAACAGACACTCTAAAGAAGCCCTCAGCATCCATTCTCTCTATGGTCTACTACACTAGGTTCCCACAACCCTCTGTAAGTCAAACGTGCAAAAACGGTATATGGTATCCAAAGTAAACCTCAATAACTACTTGGATAAATAGTCTATAACATATCACAACATATCAGATAAAAATCACTCCATCCTAACAACACTAGGCATGGAAAACAAAGCATCCCAATAGGCAAAGCTAGACCAAATGGTAAAAATCAATAAAACACGGGCAACACATCCATAGATAGGTAAAATAACCCTATTTAAAATCACAAATCCTCTACTCAAGTACATAATTCATAGCAAGCAATAACAGATCTAAAACCCATAAACATGCAATACCCCGAATAAGGGTATTGGGTTCTTTTGCAGATATAACAAAAATACTAACTATGGAAAGGCAAAAACCACCTACCTCAGCATTTTATGGATGATATACATGAACCTCAGACATTTAATATCCCTATAACATTGTAGATATAAAAAAACACTAAAAAAAGTCAACAGAAGATAACTCACGAAAGAAGAGGAATCAGGAAACAAGGCTCTATAAGAAGGAAGAGCTTATCGTGGCGGTTCTAACGCAATTGATGGTGGTTGATTCGGAGAACGGATGGTGATTCGGGGGTTTGGAGAATAATATTCATCTATAGATTCTCCTAGACAAGACGAGTGGAGAAGAATATTTTTTTTTGAATGAGACGTGACCCCAGTCCATTTAATGAAATAAAAAATAAATTACATGGTGTGTACTTCAAGGGTACATAACATGTACTTACTTTAACTAGCCTATTCTTTAGGAATTCTCTAGGTCACCCCACATGGACATGTTTTCGGCCGTTACATGGCCAACACACAACTACCCACGACAACCGACTACACAGCGTGTACTTATAAGTACATGGCATGTACTCCTTAAATTTCCATAATTTCCTGTTTTCTTCAAAAACACCAGAAACAAGATTCAAACCTGAAAAGAAGATACGGGTTCTTAAAATATCCATATTTTATAGCTAAAATACATAATTTGATGTTAGGTATATCATGTGTTGGTTTTAATCTATTTGGTCAAATAATTACTTTGCACAACACATGGTCAATTTCCATACACATTTATAACCTTCCTCCATGGATGTGTATAAAAAAACTTTCACTTTCATGATTATACTCATATCCGGACTTTTTGATCATGTAAATGATATATATTCATACATAAAACCTTTAATAAAAGTGTTCAAGAATATTTGGAATGTGTTTGTTAGCACATATGATGCTTGTTAGAAATATATATTTCATATGCATGTTACACTAATGTGGATGATAAATGATTTTCTCACTTATGCAATGATTTCTGGCTAGAGCACGAAGGGAAAAATTTCCTATCCTATTTGTATAAAAAATGAAAAATCTAGAATACTTAAATATTATCATAGTTTTAGTTTTATAGGACATTGGGGATTCTTTCTAATGGATCATCCATATATGAATAATCATAGAAGGCTTGATATTACAATGGAGACTGAAAATCCACCTTAGTTTATGTATAGAAATTATGTTCTTAATGAATTGAAAGATGTAAGTTTTTCATTTAGGATAGGTAAAATAAAATCTATAAATAAAAATAATGTTCCCATTAAATCCATTTATGATTGGAGGAAGAAAAGTATCTTCTTTGAGTTACCTTATTTTTCAACCAATTTTTTACATCATTGTTTAGATGTAATGCACATTGAAAAAAATATATGTGAAATATTGATTTAAATTATTCTAAATTTCAATATGAAATAAAAAATGATTTAATATCTTAGTTTGTCTTGGTTTATTGGGTTATTAGACCATAATTTCATCTTTTTTTATTAGTGAAAATAAATGTAAAATTCTATGTGCTTCTTATGTGATGAAACTTTTAGAAAAAAATTAATTTCAAGATGTACTAGTGACTATCAAGGTTACTGATGTAAATTCAAGCAACATATCAAAATAAGTCAATATAAGATATTTAAATCTAAAATATTTGAAGACTCGTGATTATCACATCCTTCAAAAATAGTTGATTCCAAAAGAAATCTTGCATCTACTGTATAATAATGTAAGGGTGAAAATTATTCGATTTTTACATTTTTATAGATATACTTTTTCTAAAAATAATTCCAAGTATTTCTTGAAAAAAAATAGAAATAGGCACAATTAATTTTTTTGAGTTGGAGAAAATTTGTCCTCCTTCATTTGTCACATGCATGCTGCATATAATTATCCATCTTCTAGCTAAAATACTTCTTTGAGGAACTTTTTCATTTCATTGGATGTATCCAAATGAAATAAATGTGTACACATTGAAGTATTATGTCTGGAATCAGAATCAACCCTATGATACTATTGTGAAAGGTTACATGGATCAAGAATGTATGAATTCTTATTCAATATGTTTGTCTAATGTGACCATAAGATAGAACCAACCAATAATAAATAAACAATATTAGTATTAGAAAATTAAACCCATTTTCCCATAAATTACCTAAACAAGGGGAATTCTTGGATTATATATATTGACTACATTAATCCTTGAAGAGCAGAAGATGTCACATCATGTGGTTTTTTTCAATAATGATTTTTTCGATGACTACATCAAGTAAGTAAATTGAACATGTATATATTTTATCATCCTATATAATTGAACATATGTGTTAAATTCTTTCTAATTTTTCTGATAGGAACATAAAAATTTTATAAATAGAAATCATCATTCTTTATCTTTAAGAAGAAGAGAGGCTTTTTATAGAAAATATTTTTCTACTTGGTTGAAATTGGAGATAAAATTATTAAAAAAATAAAAAAAATAATATATACCTAATTTTACAATTCATTTTTTATTTAGGTATTGAGTTTTAATACTAATTATATCTTTGAGGAAATAATATCTTTGGATTTTGGTCCTAATTTTGTGGTTTGTGAATGAAAATTAATTATGATCAATGGGTACAAATTTATTATCACTGAATGAGAAATGAACATTAGAAAACAACATGATATCATTTTAGTAATTGACACAACATACTTTTATACCTTTGAATCAGATATTAGGATTCAATTTGAAAATATATATTATTATGGAGTTGTTGACAAAATACTAATATTGGATTACTACTCTCATAGTTTTGTGGCTAGTATGAAATGAAAATAATTTTATTTGATGATGATACATGACACTTTTATTGATGGTTGTGGATTTCATGTTATTTACATGACTTGAACTCTTACTACTAATGATCTGTATATATTGGCATCATTATAGAAACAAGTTTCTTATGTCAAAGATCATCTAAGACCTGAATTTAGTGTCATTATTGAAGTAATCACAAGACATATTTTTGATGATGGTGGGGATGAAATTGATGCCATCACTACCCCCATTGGATCTAATCAATTTATTACTTATAATGACTCCATTGGTTCAATTTTTAGAGTTGATTATAAACCTGAAGTTGTGATGGATAATATCTAGAATCACCCATATGTGTTCTCGGTTCTTTTGGTTTATCTTGACTTGGGTTATTCGGGTTGGTACTATTAAAATTGATTTACTATTGATTATAAATATTTTTTATCTAACTTGAACTTCATGTGAATTTTCAATATAAACCAGTCATAGTTTTCTTTTAGTAGAATTTTCAAATATTTAATTGAACTTCATTAGAACCTAACAAACCCAAAAAATCAAAACAGTCTAATTATAAAAATAACAAGATGAATTAAACAGAAACATATGATACTAATTATAATGAAAATTAAAACCAATGAAATGAATTAACTAACCAAAAAATGAAAAAATGACCTAACCCAAAATATGAACCAAAGGACCCAACCAAAAAAATGGATAAATAACCTAATAAATTGGCCAAAATGAACCAAATGACCTAACCAAAACTAAATTGTATTAATTTGAAAATAGAATAAGAAAAATATATCATACCCTTTCTACACATACTAATTTTAACATGTTGATTTTCCATATGATGTGCCTTTTATGTTTTTATATTCCTATCCCTAAATATAATATTATTATGTTATGTCACTATGTATCCTTTATTTGGCTTGAAAATTGGTATTTCTTAATTAATTCATGTCACATATTCTTTATTGTTTAGATTATACGTTAGTTATGAATTTATAAATAATGCATATTTTTTATGAGATATAGGAAATTAAGAACATTTAAGTGGTATGAAGGAAGAGGATGTCGGATAATAATCACCACATGAGAGATATGGGCATTCCTCCTTTGGTTCCTATTGTGAGTATTATATTTCTAATATATATATCAATAACATAAAATGTCATGTAGTAATTTTTTTTTAATTTTAATTTGGATCCAACACCCAAGAGACAATTATTTTCTAACCAACTTAGTGGTAGTGGTATTCATCAAGATGATGCGAGGAGGGGTGGTACTAGAGATACTCGCACCACTCGTCATAACCGATCACACCTTATCCCTTCATAAAATATACCATCTAGCACACTTCCTTACCCCACTATATTGTTAGAGGCACTTCAGATATTTATACCACCTATACTATCATCACCATTTACATCTGATCCTCCTCGTATTTATTTTCCTTATCCAATGATGGCTGCCACTCCCCATACATATTTTACTTTTCCATAGACAGTTATGATAGCTTCTTTTACTTACACTTTTATATATTTGGAATTTTAAGTTCATTATGCTTTGAATTATACTCTGACACATTTCAAGCCTCTTGAGTGGATATTAAACCCCACTACTATAATGTAGGTAAATATTCCTTCAGATCTTATAGATCCAAAAGTACCCAGTGATCAAGATGGCTTAGGTATATTTATTGAATACTAGTAAAAAATTACCATAACTTATTTTCATTATAAGATGTATCGATATAATATTTGTATTTTTTTATTTCACAGCTGGATCTCCCACTAGGTGGCATGGGCATACATGAATGAATGAAGTGCAGAACCACTACACGTAGCTGATGGTTGATTACAATAAGGGTAACCAAATTATTGGTAAAATAGGGTGATATTGTAGGAGTTTTATGGTGACACTTACCAAATACTCTGACATCATTCCCATAATCCCACTCTCTTGGATACACCTTCAAAATAATGTAAAGGATAATTCATGGGCACAAATATGGGTAATATAATTCATTAAACTTGATGTTATATTATTATTTTATTTATATGATTTTTTTTGTGTAGTATCTTGGTTATAATTTTCTAAATGGTGAGTATATGAGGACTACATGGCTCGTGAAATTAGGTGATCTATGGAAGGAATATAATCATGATTTATATAATGGTTGGGCTGCTAGAATTGGAATGGGTATAGAGGTCATACCTATTAGGAATTAGTATCCAAAAACACATTATCAGGAGATTACTTCCCATTGGAATACTACTAAGTTTAAGGTATTAATAAAATTTGAGAATTTTGAATGAAAATTATGATAACTTACATTAATAATCTATTTTTTATTCTTGAAAATTATTTTTTAAAAAATTTTGGAAAAAAGGAAGATATAAAATACCTACTCACTTTGGGGTGGACTACAATACAGAAACATGAGAGGAATAAAGTATTGTTCTTTTATGTTTGTGAATAATTAGGTATAAATTCTGAAAATATGTATTTCTTGTCATCTTATGTTTCAATGATTTAGTTAATGTGTACTAAAGTCTGAATTTACAGTGTGTGTTTCCTCTATTAGAAACTCGTAAAGTTTTTTGTGTAGTATGATCTTCTTATAATACCTTCCATACCTTGAGGTGATGGCCATGGAACACTCTATGGGAATTACTCCCTACCGTTCCACTACCAAGTAGTGTACATCAGGTAGCACATCCCCAACCACTCATTTTTTCATTGAGATTCATATTAATTTCCTCACCATCAAATCATATATGTCCTCATGATCTCTTCATTTATCCTTCATCAATATCTTGGATCACTTATTTTATATAAAAAATCCAATATAGAATATCTAAAATCTACTCTTATGTGAACAGAAAGGTATGTTTTTTCCATTTCTATATTATTGAAATCTTATGAACACTAGGGTGATCCTTATTTATTTAATAGATAACCCTTACATATGCAGGGACATTCATGCCTTTGTTAAAATTCTATGTACTTCACTTATAACATGATACTTTTATTTACATTATGATTCCAAAAACCAAAATAATTTATTGTCCAAGATTCCATACCAACATGATATGAAAACTACTTAAAACATACTCCAAATATAAATTTTTAATTTTCAAGAAGAGCCAATTTTAAGGGTTGAATGGGAACCCACATAGGAAAAAAACAGTAGAATAAATATTAAGATACAAGAGACACCAAATATACATTCTAAAAGAACTTTAAAAAATTATAACCATGAACCATTTATAAACTCTAATAAATGATAAATTACTTCTGCTTCGGATCTTTCTGAATGATATACTCAAACAAGGAATCCATTTTATCTAATGTCTTGGTATACACCTCTATAATAATCTAACCTTATTTATAACCACAAATAAATATATGAAATTTAGTGTCAATCAATGTCATTTATTCCTTATTGGTTTTGACTAAAACTATTTCATTCATTATGTATATTTATGATTGACTTCATCTTACTTCTCCCTTCCTTTACCACCTCTATCTTCAAGCTAAATATGAACACCCATAATCTCACAAACTATCATTAGATACTACCTCAAAAATCATTATCCATTGTTATCACCAAGATTATGTTATTTGGATTCATGACTAGACTTGAGGAGAAACTCTTGGTCGGTTGTTTCATTCTCCTTCCTTTTTATTCATCCTTAATTCCCAAGCTGATATAGAGAAATGTTTTACTTTCATAATGATTCCCTTTTACAAGGAGAATTTAATATAACCTTGGATCTAATGACCTTAACCACTGATCTAGTAGTCATCGGTTTAAGTATCTTGGAATAATCATTATGGTTCCTTGTTTTTTTTTTCTTTGTTAATAGAATATCACCCCGAATCATATTCCCCATTCTTCCTTTTCATTTTACCTGAATAGAAAAAATTATCAGCATGTCTATCCACATAATAGTCATAGGGGGAATGGGAAGGATCTTCTCCCCCCTAAAGTTCAATAATAGATCATCAGTCCCCACTCCAAGACAATCCTTTGTTATCCCAACCTTTGGATTCTTACCACACCCCTATTTCATATTCCACCTTATCATTTCTACTTATAATCTCTCATATTCATTTTCACTCCTAACATCTTTAACTAAAAGAATAAAAATATTCTATAGCTTAAATTTATAGTTCCCCTTCACAAAAGTCCCAATATGTGAGGTTGAAGAGAGCTCCTACATGGGTTTGTTATGCATCATTACAAATATGATTTGATCCAAAACATCCTTACTTTTTCACCTACTATGGTATCTTAGATATCTACTGATTATCCTGTTTAAGACTATAATACCTATATTTAAATTCATTATCATGTAAAAAAGATTCAACACACACCCTCGGTTCATGGGGGGAAATCCTAGGAACAACTCATCCACATACATTAGTTGGGGACCTAAAACAAAAGCAGTCAGACTCAGGGATGGAGATCTCTAACCCATCAGAACCCCTTCCCTTGAGGATGAAGCCTCACCAGCTAGGGGACTATCTCTTAGACTGGGGTTGAGGGGATTTATATAGTGCTTCATTCCATTATGAACAATATCATACATTTTTAAGGGGAGGATTCAAATGAAGGAAATTTTCTTAAATGACTGTAATGACATACCAGAAGATAATGACCAAATTAATTGCAAGGGGAGAGATAATTGTAGAAAGATTTAAATTTACCCGCTAGTTAAAATCATATTTATACCCCAATATCAATCCAGATAAACTCAAATGGATGATTTGAAATATCAATTTAAAAAAAAGTATAGAGCAAATTGGTGACATTGTTCCTTAGTCCTACTGTCAAAACTTATCCAAAATCATAGTAGATGTCACTAGAAAAATAGAACCATCCCAAAAACATAAACCACCCCACAAATTGATATAACCTTAGAAAAATAGAAAAATCCTCCCACCCCTGCATCATTCATAAAGTAACCATTCAAAACAATTTCCACCATAACAAACACATCATAATTCAAATTATAAAAATAGTTACAAATGTCCAAGAAAGCTCTAATAATAGTAAGGATAACTAGAAAAAAACATAGAATGCAAAATTAATTACAACTATTAAAACATCACATATCCACTTACAATCATAAAACTATAAAAACTAAAAACAATGGATCATAGTATCACATTCCAATATGTTTGATAATTCCATATTTAAATATAGAAAATATTAAGTCTAGTATTGAATCCCATAACTATATTTCACTCTTCGCTTAATGTAGTACTGAGATAGAGTGCAATAAAAGATGATTCTCCACAAAATATAAATAGATTAACCAAAGGACTAAATAGTTACATGGTTAGTGTCATTCAATGGATATCCAAATTTATAAGATTTAAAATAGAATATCCCGTGAATAATTATGGTTATTTTTCCTATTTTAAAATAAATTTTAACCAATTCCTTGGAATAGTGGATTCTTGAACTATTTTTTTATCCTTATACATTCACTCAACCATTATGATATTGATTCCCTTGTACCATAAAAATAATTCCTCCAAAATTTTCTAGGAAACATGCATGAAAAAACTACTATATTTTGAGAATAAATAACCCCTACTACCAAGACATTCAGTAAAGCTGGCATTACAGACGCTATATCACTTAACACATCAAAACATAATTGAATCTTCACCAAATTCAAGAATTCATCCTATTTTATAGAATAACCCTTATCTAAAATGGTAATTTTGAAACTTATTATGAAAAGACACAACCATTTTCCTTTCAATATCCTCCATGATATGCTCTAACACTTATAAAACACCCAAGACACAATGTACAATACTTTAGGACTTTTAGGATGCAATAAAAACATATATCTATTTATTGTTCATGAAATATTAGTATTTTTACATGAAAGGTAGAAACCCTTAAATATCATAGTGATATTTATCTTTAGTGTCAAACCATCATGTTTCATACCTTCCGAACCTAGTTAATTTTTTTTATAAGTATTTTTTGAAATAAATATCACTTTTATAGAATATTTCTTATATACATTTGATTTTATTATTTTCTTTTTTATTTTGTATGATTCATCGTGTTTTAATGGGTCATATTGTGATGGAATTTCCCACTGAATTTAGTCAGATGCTATCAATATTGGAAGATTATATCCCTCTCACTTTGTTGATAAAAAATATTTTCGATTGAATCATTAAATTATAATTATATGTGTAAAATAAATACATAAATTATTTTTTAAATTTGAAATATAGTTTCCCAAGATATTCATATCAATTATATGTTTTTTAAAATTAGTAAAAAAATAAAATTCTACAAGTATTTTATCCATGAACCAAAGGAGTTTGTTAAAATGAATCAAGTAAATTTCTAATAAAATTGTTGAATGGGTTGTTTGGTATACTTTTATATAATTTCTAGTTGATGAATATCATGTTTCTATTTGTGTTTTGAAATACTCAATGTCATTATAGAGGCCAGTATTGAATATTGAAGGACATATGCCTTGAGAAAAATTGTTTTTCTCAAGTAGAAAGAAGAAATATAGAAGCATGGTAAACGAACATACACAATAGTAGATTGTAAATTTTACTATGTTTATTTAAAATTTTAATTTATATACTATAACTAAGTAATTAATTTATATTTTAAATAGTGTTATTTGGAGGCTCTTGGTGAGGTGGAAGTTGACAAATTTGGGCCAAACGATCATTTTCACCAGGTATTAGAAGATGAGAACCATGGGAGAGTATGTTATAGACCAAGGAAGGGTATTTTACCCACTAGATATTGGCCCAATTTATGTGTAATTTCTTGTAGAACCTAGTTGGAAGCAACTCATATAGAGGTATCAAAGGAAAAAAAACTATGTAATAGCGTGAACAAAGTCAAAAGTCCAACCATAAATTTATGAAAGTTATGGTATCTTTATATCCATCACTTCCACTAGATATCATCACTATTTTTGATACATACATGTAAAATATGATTTAATTATATGATGCACTGGGTAATGGTAATGATGTTCCTAGTGGTATTTGGGATGCTGACTTTCCAGGTGATGGTGATGGAGATGGTGATGGTGATAGTGATGTTGATGATGATGTTGAGGATGATGGTGAGGATGATGGTGATGATGATGGTGATGATGATGGTGATGATGATGATGATAATGATAATGATGGCGATTAGAGGGAGAGATCCTTTTTATTTTTTATTGATATTTATGACACATGATGTAACATCCCCAAATGATAAAGGGTTAAATGACTAAATGATATGACTCATGTCAACAAGGTGCACCTTCCTTTTCGGGAGCCTGTCTAATTAGAACTCCATAGTTAAGCGTGCTTGGCCTGGAGTAGTGATCAGGATGGGTGACCTCCTGGGAAGTTTCCCAGGGTGTGTGTGAGTGAGGACAAAGCACACTGGAAAGGACATGTGTTGGCCTGTGGGGACTGTCAGTAGAAAGATGACCCGTTCAGGCATGTGGGTGGACCCTAGGGTGGGCCCCACGTGTCTACGGGGCAACTGGTGGTACCTGGTGGGCTAGGACCCGACGGCCATGTTAAGGCGGGGTGGTTGTGCTGTCACCGGGACCCGATTGTCACATTTGGTATCAGAGGTGGTACCCAGCCTTAAGTGCGTGGTGCACTGCCTGGGTTGAGATGTAGGGCCCACAACGAGGGCGTTGTTCCCTAAAGGGGGGGTGATTGTAACATCCCCAAATGATAAAGGGTTAAATGACTAAATGATATGACTCATGTCAACAAGGTGCACCTTCCTTTTAGGGAGCCTGTCTGATTAGAACTCCACAGTTAAGCGTGCTTGGCCTGGAGTAGTGATCAGGATGGGTGACCTCCTGGGAAGTTTCTCAGGGTGTGTGTGAGTGAGGACAAAGCACACTGGAAAGGACATGTGTTGGCCTGTGGGGACTGTCATTAGTCAGATGACCCGTTCAGGCATGTGGGTGGACCCTAGGGTGGGCCCCACGTGTCTACGAGGCAACTGGTGGTACCTGGTGGGCTAGGACCCGACGACCATGTTAAGGCGGGGTGGTTATGCTATCACCGGGACCCTATTGTCACACATGATGTTTGATGATTGAATGTAAATGTATATATGTGATATTTTGAATTTATGTTTTCATTGATTTATTTCATTAATTAGTTTCTTGAATTTTTCATATTGGATGGCAGTGGTTTGGTGTTTACTGGTGAATCTATTTATTTTTGTAGGTCTTGTGACAAGGTGGGGGTTGTTGTCAGTTTACGGGGTAAGTGGGGGCTATACCAATGGTTTCATAAACCACTGGTATAGAACTTGAAAAGTTAGGGAAGGATATACCAATGGTTAATAAAACCATTGGTATATTGTATATCTAGGTGAACTATACCAATGATTTATAGAAAACTATTGGTATAGGGCAATACCTACAGCCATATTCCCCATGGTTTATAAAACCATTGGTACAACCTATACCAATGATTTTTCATCCTATACAAATGGTTCAAAACCATTTGTGTTGGTCCAATTTCTGGTGGTGACATGTCAAATAATGATCAAGATGTGATAATTTATTAATTAATATTCAATACCATTAATATTCTATTAATCTAATATGTATATTAGTTGGTTCTGGTGCATCAACTCCAACACACTCATGTATTTTGGGGTGAGTCGAACCTAAGGTCTATAAGGGAAGGACCTCTTATATCATATGTTGGCTCAATATCCTGTCAAATATACAATTTAATTTTTGATTATTTTTTAATAGGTTTATATGGCCATCTTCCTTTAGCATTGAGTAGGTATCCTAAGGTTTTTCCTAATGATTTTTTAGGGTTTCCTCCCAAATGGTTGGTAGAGTTCTCTATTGATCTACTCCTAAGGACAAGCCCCATTATAATTCCATATAACATGAAAACCCCATAATTAAATGATTTATAACAAGGGATTCACTTTCGTATATTTCAATTATATTTTTAGTTTAATGTTTTAGAGAATTCTGAAAAACATTACCTAACAAAGTGGACACTTTCACACAATGTACTTGTTTCCCATAAAATATGTTCTTTATAAAGACACACTTACTTCTTTCATGGTAACTATTATAATTAGAACTCTAAAAATTATTAAAATTTATAATAATTTTTAATACCTTTGTAAAAAAATTTAAAACGTGTGATAATTAAAAAAATTATTAATGGTGGATATAAAAATAAACGAAGTCTGATAATCCTTTTGAAATTCATACAAACCCATCAGGAAGTTTTTCTTTTTTACATAATAAAATTTTGAGCTCAAAATAATAATTTAATTACTCATTAAATCAACTTAAATTCCCATATTTTTCATAAAAAATTTTGTAAATAGGAAAAAATAGAAAATTATAATCATGAAATTTACTTAGGAAAACTTGAGAACTCATGAAAACAAACCTTTCTCCTTTGTAAGATCATAAAATTTCCTTAAATCATGAGTTCTATTTTTTAACTTATGAAATAAAATTTTTTACTTTAAACCCCATAGAAATAATTGAAAAACCATGTAGGTAAATTAGGAAATTATCCTTATAATCTTCCTGATAATGGAATCACCTAACTGGATAATTACCACATCTATTAGGAGTAACCTATCACTGGTAAGCTCCTTTATTTTACCTAATACATTGGAGAGCTATATCATTCTCACCCATCATCATATATATTTTGTAAAAACCCATTATTTATATAAAATTTCCAAGAACCATAGAATGAATAAAACACATATATATTTCACTTTAACCATAAAACTCATTTAATGTTTCATTCAATCCCATAAGTAATAACACATTTAGTCATGGAAACTTATAAAGTAATATTCAAATAATATAATGTTCATGATAGTAGAAAAATAAATTCATTCGATAAATGTTAAAATAAATTTTATTTTCACACTTTGGTAAAGAAATTCAAAAAAGACTCATAAGAAAAATGCTGAAAAGTTTCCTTTTTAATCCTTTGTAAAAAAATGAAACATAGTTAAAAATAAACTTTATCAAACTTTGAACAATAAAAAAGAAAATTATTTAAAATATTTTAAAAAAACTTTACATAGAATAAAAAGATTTGTAAATTAAACATTAAAATAAGATTTTTAAAATAAAATAATTTACCTCAAGTCCCAACCTTTATAATTTGCAGTCTACCATCCTAAGTAATAAAATTATATTATTTTTCTACTTTATCGAGAACATTTTTTCAGGTTCATCACATTATCATTATTCAATTAATTTAATTTTTATCATGTTTTATTTTGTTATTAAAATGGTAAAGTTCACATTGTATGTTTTGAGAATGTTCGGTTTATAAGTCTGAAATGACTTAAATATGATCAAAGGTATCATGGTTACTTCATCATATAATATTAATCATGAAAATATTATTATTATTATACATTAAAACATTTTTATAACCATCTATGTAAGGTGGGCATGAAAAATTAAATATGTCGTATCATGGTGGCAGTATCCTGTATGTACACATGCGCGACGTTTCTATTTTTCTACTAGATGGAAAATAAATAGGGTGTATAATATTATAATTTTATATATTCATAATTATGTTATTAATTTAATATTTATTCATTATTTCCATCCTTATGACCAACCATGTGAGACGTTAATGAAAAATGAATCACAACTCTTTTTGGAGGTTGTATTCCAAACGTACGCACGAGCGACATTATCAATTTTCAACAGTTGGAAAGGGTAAGAAGGTAAATAATATATTATCTTTCCAAAATCATAAAAATTTTATAAACATCTTATATATTCATTAATTACATCTTTATAACCATCTTTTTTATGCGGTGATATAAAAAAACATATCGCTTCATGGGGGTAGTATTCCACATGTATTCACAAGAGATGTTTTCATTTTTTATAATATGGAAAAGAGATTTAAAAAAATTATCACATAAATATAATAACACTTTATAATATATAATATATTTATGTTATTATTTCATCATGTTTAAATAATATTTTAAGTAGGTAGATGAATAAATAAACATGAAATATTTGGTTAAAAATTATACCTCTTCTTTGGAAAACCTCTCTTGTATTAAACCTTAATCCCTATGAGGTGGATCTTTTCATGATAATAGAAACTATAGGAAATGAATATAAAGGTTTTGAAGGTGTTTGGGTAGGTATTTTTTGAGATAAAATTCTCAAGAGGTTTGAGGAAGATAGGAGATGATATGCCTTTTATAAGTGAGGTGAGTGGTAATCTTGTAAATACATGAAATAGTAACATATAATAAGTGTATGAATTATGTAAAATGGATAAAAAGTGTCATAAAATAAATTATTAGGAGTATAAATCTAAAATAAATTATAAAATATATTTTTTACATGTTTAAGTTTCATTTTAAACAATATATTTTAGTTTAAACCCTTCGTTAACCTTGTTTAATCTTAACTATTGTAACAAAATTTTAAATAAATAAGGGTCATGAATGTAATTTTAAAAATATAAAGTGGAAAATAAATGGATAAATAATTATATCCTAGAAAATTTCCCATAAAATAGATTTACTATTTGATTTTATGATTTTATAATGATTTAAAAATTATTTTTAAACATTAAATATCATTTAAAGTCATTTTCGGGTCTATTCATGAAATTTGACTTTAAGATCATAAAGATAAAAATTTAATTCGAATTAAAACACTTTAATAATAAATTTTTCTTCAAAATTATCTATAAAATCAATTAATACCATGAAAATTTTAAATAATTTCACTTTTAAAATTTTAAAAACCATTTATTTGATTTTCCTTATGCTTGCACAAGCGGCGTATCAACACTGTATAAGAATTTTAAATAATTATACTATATATAAAAACTCGAAAAAAAATATTAAAATTAAATTAAATTATTATAAATCATTATGGTCATATTTTTTTCATTCATAATGTATATTTACTCTTATCATAATCATGAAAACTTATTTATGATAAAAATGAAGGAAAATTGAATTTATTAAATATAACACTTCCCTATCTTGGAATAAAAACAATATTTGAAATTAATCTACCTAAAATAATAAAATAATTAGTCTATTTAAATAAACCTATAATCCATGAAAATAAGTGATAATTTTTTAGTTATTTTTTATCCTTTTTTACCTTAATTTACCCTTACTGCGACATGTAAGATCTTGAACTTTTCTGGAGTCATATCGAGTGCATTTTTAGGTAATTTTTGAAGTTTTTAAGAACCTTTGTTTTGGATTTGTGTCTTGGGGTGTGTTTGGGTGAAATTTTAAGAAAAACTAACGGACAGTGGGGTGAGCACAGTTTGTGCACAGTTTGACAAAATCATGCGGCTAAACCATGACAACAGATATGTCTACATGGCTTATGCATGGTTTGATAAACAATGTAACTAAAACCTTCCAACTGTGAAAAACTAGACAAGATGGGTCCACAAGTTTGGTGCACGGTTTTTCCTAACCATGTGCCTCTACCCAGAAAACTATGCACACAGAATTAAATATCTGAAAATCCTTTTTAAAATAACCCGAACCCCATGAGACTCCCATATTTCGACATTGCCTCAGGCTTGACAAATTCTAGGTGTTCTTAGAGTCTTCCAGAGAGATTTCAAGGCAATATGAACACCATTGTTCGAGATCGAAATCCCAGATTGAAGATCTTCTTTCTTCTCGGTAAGTGGATTTCATCCTACTGCTTCTCTTCTTCATTCCTCTATACTTCTTTGATCTTTTCATGGAATATCTCCACCATTTCCATGGATCTAAACCAATGAATTGAGATATATATCTAGAATTGTGGATCTAGATAATGATTTTCAAGATCTCGATGCCTTTGATCTTAAATTTGGTTTAGGGATTTAGATCTAAAGTTTGATCGACGAAATTGTGCTGCTTGGATTTTGGGGATTTTTGTTGGGATAATATCAATCAATAAACCAAGGAATGTGTTCTAAATCTAACTCTCATAGTCATGATTTTGATATGTGTGTGATTTTATGATTTTATAGCTTCCCTTGATAATTGATTTCCTAAATTGGAGTAATTTGGAATGTGGAATTGACTTGTGATCGCCTTGGTGATTAATTGATAATTGAATCAAAGAACAAATTAAGGGGGTTTCCCAAATTGATATTTTGGAGATTTGTTATGGGTTGAGATATTGTAATTGATATATTGAATTAATTTTGTTAAGATAATTAATTGGGGGAAATTAATTTTTAAATGATGTTTGGCTATGTGAGATAATTAATAGAGAGGATTAATTATGTTCCATGATGTTGACCAAATATAATTAATTGTGAGGATTAATTATGTGTCATGATTTTGATCAAAGATAATTAATTGTGAGAATTAATTTTGACAAGTGGATATTTGAAATGGATAAATAATTGTGAATAATTAATTATAGAATGAGAATTGTGTTGATTGATTAATTAATTGATGAATTAGTTAATTAATTGATGAATTAGTTAATGGGTTATGTGCTTAGTTAATTATTGAGTTAAATAATGGCCTTTGAAATGTTTAACTAATCATTAGATTAGTAATGTAATAATGTGGCTAATTCATTTGAATTAAAGAATTATTAAATGGTTGATATTTTTTGTTGCTAGACATGGCGTTCTAGACCAATTAGAAATTGGGACTTGGACATGGCGGTCCTCCCCAATAGTTATCCAAGCTTGAGATTATGTGGTTCTAGGTAAGACGACCTACACTGAATGAGATTATGGGGTTCTAGGCATGATGACCTACGCCGAATGAGATATAGAGTGATATAAATAGTGACCTACACTTAATGAGATTTTGGGTGATATCATGGAGACCAACACTTAATGAGATTTGGGGTTCTAGTCATGATGACCTACACTAAATTATTAATAATAATGAATGATGATTCAAATGGGAAACATGAATTGAAACTAGTCCTAATGTGATAAATGAAAGATTAAATGTTAATGTGGTAACTGTTTAAATTATGCATTGTATTTATGGCTTCATAAACTGCATGCACTATCTTTTGACTGGACTCCTTTTAGAAACTGTTGGTGGTGGCCTACTGAGTTGTACTCACACCCTATTTGGGCTGCCTAATCGGCACTCGAGTAGAATTTTTTGTTGCAATACGGGATAAGGGAAAGGCCCTGGGATAGGTTTTTGTTTGGGATTGGAGCATGGGTGAGGGAACCGAACATGGTTTGGGAACCGATTGGAGTTTTTGTGTCCTTACTTTGAGTTTCATTACATACACTTGACACTTTCATTGTTATAGCATGTTTTATTTTCTAGTTGAGTATTTTATTTTCCTGTTTGACTATCATATGACATGGTATCATTCTGGTTATTTATGCACTTCTGCACTTGGTTATTGTGTTTGCTTCTGTTGGTGTTTTATTCTAATAAAAGAGGGTATAGTATCTCCAGGAATTACTTACTAGACCCTCATTGTTAGTCGGTACCCTTTGGCATATGGGGTGGCATGCTTGAGGGCTTGTGGTCCATGTGCTCGGGGCACCATTCATTGGCTCTCAGGCCAGGATGTCACAAAGTGGTATCAAAGGAGTTTTCTTTTCTTTCTTCTTCTTCTTTTGTCTTACTATTTTGGGAAAGGTATACAGGATACTAGGAACAGTAGAGGCTTGGTAATGAGATCATACATGGGAGTTTCAAACCCATGTAAGGGGGAAATTCGAGTACTCAGGGTGGGATTGTTGTGATTGTTGTTTGTTGTTACAGTTGGATATTATTTCACATTGGGTGACGTAATTATGATGTGATGTGATATTTATTTTGACATTAATTGAATTGTGATTCATTTCATAAATAGGTATGATACTTGAGTATGTATGCATCATTCTAGTCACTAAGGGTTGTTGTGACATGCATCATTCCAGGAACTCATGGGAAAATGGGTTAAGGGTAAGATGTTAAACTTGAACTGTTTTTTCTTGTTGTGAGATTGAAATAATGATGAAAAATGAGAATAAATGAGTGTCTAATGAGATCCTTTATTGATTAAATGAGTATGATTAATTAATTAATTAATTCAAGATATATTGATTAATTAATGACTGAATTAATTGATGAGATTTTATGTACCCTTGTTAACCAAGACCTAGGATTGGGATGGTTAAGGGTACTGATAGACCTCGGTGTTGACCATGTGCTGAGAAAAAGGGGTAAAGTGCATGTTGTAATTTTTTGTGTTAGTTTCTCCTATTACATAAATGTTATAAGGTTGCGTTATGAGACCTAAGACATGTGTTTGTATTTGTAGAGATATGCGTCCATGATGCTTGTTGAGGGAGAGACCGAGGGGTATGACTTGAAATAAACTTCCATACTTGGAGCTTGAGGAACTATTGGTGTAAGATGAGGAGGAAGGGTTGCAGTTCTGAGGGAACTTTGCTTGTTTCATGTAATTCATTGAGAGAGACCCAGAGAATGTTCTGAAAATCATGTCTGAGTTGACAAGGGAGTTTCATCTGTAGCACCCTCATACTTTTACTATAGAGGGTGTACCTGAGGGAGATTAATTCTGAAATGAATCCATAGAGACGATACTTGACCATTTGAAGACTCTTGCTGGGAGGAGGGTCAAGTTGGATACTTATATGATGTGGGGGTCAACAAAGTATTGGTGGGACATTCAGGTACGATCTGGACAGACTGATGATATGTTATGGAAGAACTTTCTGGATAAATTCTTGGAGCACTTCTATCCAGACACACTGAGACAAGATAATGCTTCAGAGTTTATGCATCTAGCTCAAGTAAGCATGTCCATAATGGAGTACACTGTACATTTCACATATTTATAGTGTTTTTCTCTAGATTTGGTGGAAGATGAGGCTTCTTCAACAAAATTATTTCAAGACGGACTTAGGTGTGAAATTAAGTCCCATGTGAATATCTTTAGGCTGAAAAAATTATTAGAAGTGGTTAATCAATCTATCATTTCAGAGAGGAACCTGAAGGAGGATTACAGTACTGGATAGGTAGATGTCACTAGATGAAGAGGGAGTGTGCCTTCTGAGAGCAGGAAGCATCGTTATAAGAACCATAGTTATGAAAATAGAAAGAAAGGTGGACATTCAAGAGGAATAGTTGCACCAGATCTTATTTAGGTTCTTTTCCACCAGTGTGGTAGGTAGGGAAACTATCGTACACATTTTCCCTGACCAACAGTGGAGTTTCGGTTTTGTGGCAAGATGGGGTGACTACAGAAGTTCTATAGGAAGCAGCAACAAGCAGGTGCTGAGGGAGTAGTTTCTCAGAGTCAGAGTGTTGTAAGGGGGTCTTCTACACCATACAGGTCTGGCAGCTGAAGTTCTACTAGAAGAGGCAGTAGAGGTGGTGTATGTGGTGCTTCAGGGTATGAGTGCCCATATCAGTAGAGTGGTGCTACTCAAGGGAGTCATATCACACCACATGGAAGAGGGAAATGATAGTTACATGCAGTGCATCCTACACTTATGGAGAGAGAGGGTGGTCCATCAATAGTGAGAGGTACTATTCTAGTTGCTTCTACTTTATCTACTGCCTTGTTTGATATTGGTGCCTCTCACTCTTTTATATCTCCAAATCTTGTTAATGGTTTGATCCTAGATGTGGAGTCTGTAAGTAGGGTGATGAATATCAATACACCATTGGGAAAATAGTCTAGGGAGATCTGTTTGTGAAAGGGATGTTTTATAGAGATCAGAGAGTATGTTTTCTTTAGGATATCCATGTTCTTAATATAACGGGCTTCGACTTGATTATGGGTATGGACTGGCTAGTCGCATACCGATCCCACGTAGATTGTTACCATATGAGAGTAACTTTTTTGTCTTCTAAGGGTGACCAGTATGTTCTTTGTGGAGAATGGGATATCCATGCAGGTTGAGCTAGTCCAATTACTCAACAACTAGGAGAGTTTATAGCTTAAGTTTCTAGTCTTTTGCAGGATGATGGGAGTGATAGGAAAGACATCATTCCACCAATAGTATAACTGTTTCAGGATGTCTTTCCTAAAGACTTTTTAGGATTTCCACATGAGAGAGATGTGGAATTTACTATTGATCTCATTTAGGGGGCTGATTGAGTATCTATTAGACCTTATAGAATGGCACTGAATGAGCTTCAAGAGCTCAAAATGCAGTTGGAGGAGTTAGAGGATAAAGGGTTTATCTGTCCAAGTACGTCGCCTTGATGATCACCTATTTTGTTTACAAAGAAGGATGATGGGAGTTTATTCTTGGATGTCAATTACAGGAAGTTGAATAAAATTACCGTGAAGAACTGATGTCCTATTCCATGTATCGATGATATGTTTGACCAGCTGAAGGGGGATTCTGTGTTCTCAATGATCGATATGATATTAGGGTATCATCAGGTGAGAGTTTGAACTTCTGATATACCAATAACTGATTTTAGAAGTTGGTATGGCCTTTATAAGTTTGTTGTAATTACATTTGGGTTGAAAAATGCTTCAGTAGTATGTATGGACTTGATGAACAGGATATTTCATTCGTACTTAGGTCGGTTTGTGGTGGTGTTTGTGGATGACATCTTGGTGTACTCTAAAACTCATGGTGATCATGCCCAACATCTTGACATCATCCTAGGTACTCTGATAGAGAATCGTCTATACACCAAGATTTCTAAATATCAGTATTGGATTGATAGAGTACAATTTTTGGGGCACATCATCTTAGAAGAAGGTGTGGCAGTGGACCCAGAAAAGGTGCAGGCAGTGATTTCTTGGGAGAATCCTAATAATTTTTTTGATATCTGAATCATTTTGGGATTAACTGGTTATTACAGGAGGTTCATCTAGGACTTTTCCTGACTGTCAACACCACTTTTAGGTTTGATAAAGAAAGGGATAAAGTTTGATTGGATAGAATCATGTGAGAATACTTCCCAAGAGATTAATAAGTGCTTAACATCGGCACCAATTTTGATCTTACCTAAGTTGGGTGAGGAGTATATGGTGTATAGTGATGCTTCTCGGATCGGACTCAGATTTTTGTTGATGCAAGGGGATAGAGTCATTGCTTATGGGACTCTATATCTAAGGCCACATGAACATAATTACCCAATGCATGACCTCAATTTAGCTGTAGTGGTTTATTCTCTTAATTGTTGGTGACACTATCTTTTGGGTAAAAATTTTATAGTTTTTACAGATCACAAAATCTTGAAGTATAACTTTTCACAGTGTGAATTGAATCTTTGACAGTGAATATGGGTAGAGTATATACAGTCCTTTGATTTTTAACTAGCATATACACCCAGGAAGGGGAATAGTGTTTCTGATTCCTTGAGTAGGAAAACTCAGACTCAGTTGGTACATGAGTTAAGTGCAGAGTGGAAGATGATGACATTGATAGCAAAAATGCATGTGGTAATTTAGAAGAGTCAGGAGAGGATGACTCTAGTTTCTATAGCAGTGGAGTCTATACTCTTGAGATAGATCAAAGACAGGTAGTATGAGGATCCATAGTTTTTAGCCTTAATGGAAATCCTTGAAGGTCGGGAGACACCATCAGACTGGATAATAGATGAGGATAAGATTAGCTATGTGAGAAATCGGGTTATTGTTCCTAAGAATATGAGAGAGGAACTCATGAGAGAATTTCATGCCTCAAATTGGGCGGTACATCCTGGGGTGACAAAACTGTATCATGAACTATGAAGACAGTTTTGGTGGCCAGGCATAAAAAAGGAGATAACAGGGTTCGTAACAAGATGTTTCACCTGTCAGCAGGTGAAGACCGAGCATCAACGACCTGGATGTCTATTGCAGTTATTTCCTATTCTAGAATGGAAGTGGGATGACGTGACTATGGATTTTTTGGTAGGACTTCCAAAAAATATTATGAATAATGATGTTATTTGGGTCGTTGTGGATTGACTAACGAAGGTATAACATTTCTTTATTATCAAGGAAACCTTTAAAATAGAACAATTGAGAGAACTATATGTATGAGATATAGTTCGTTTGCATGGGGTGCCACAGAATATAGTTTTAGATCATGATTCATGCTTTACCTCACGCTTATGGAAAGGCTTATAGAAGGCTCTTTGTATACAGATTCTGTTAAGTACGGCCTTCCACCCAAAGACAGATGGGAGGTTGGAGCATACCATACAAGTGTTAGAGGATATGTTGTGAGCATCTATGCTTGACTTTAGTGGTTCTTGGGAGAAGAACTTGTCTTTAGTGTAGTTCACCTATAACAACAGTTATCAGGAAACTATATAGATGGAACCTTATGATGAACTTTATGGTAGACCTTGTAGATCACTATTATGTTGGTTAGAGGTGGGTAAGTTAGAGATGTTGGGACTGAGTCTCGTTTAGGATATATCAAAGCAAGTGTAGTTGATTCAAAAATGAATGGTTATGGCTCAAAGTAGGCATAAGTCGTATGATGATAGACGGAGACTACCCCTAGATTTTACAGAGGGTGGTCGTGTATTCCTTCCGGTTTCACCTAGATTGTGTCACCATAGGATATAGAGGTAGGGAAAGTTGGTTCCCATGTTTGTAGGACTATTTAAGGTGTTGGAGAGAATCAGGCCAGTGGAATATTGATTATCACTTCAATAGAAATACAGTGTTATGCATGATGTTTTCTGTCACAAACCAACCCGAGTGGACCTTGAATCGGTCACCCAAGCCAGTTCGCAGCATGGCCTGAAGGGCGTTCCTGAACCCCACAGGCTGACAACTAGTGTCGGGCATCAAAACAAGCAATTGGAAATGATTTAGCCCAGAAAATAAAATATAGATAAACATAAATAAACCGAAAAAAATAGGTAAACACTAATAGCAGAAAATAAAATAAAGGTAACCAGCTAGACATACCTCCAAGTGACCCCATGTGTCACCACTAAACATAAAACCAAGATCAAGTGATCCAAAACTAAAACCTGAAACTGAAAATTAAAGTAGGCGTGAGCACCGAGATGCTCAGTAGGAAATCCAAGATACAACAACACCCTATCCCTTTTAATTTTATATGAAATCCAAAACATGCTAGTTTGAAAATAAGACATAATAAAATAATGTTTTTCATTCTTTTCAAATTCAAGTAACGAGTTTTCATTTTCAAGTTAATAATTTCTCTCCCACTACATTTTCAAAATAGGTCCCAGGCATGCATTAATGTTTCAAAATGATAGGAAACCAATTTAGGTTAAAACAGGGTTTTCACAAATAAGACATCGAGTATGAAACAACTAAAATGAAAAATTACATCACAAGAACTCTATTGCAAACAAGCACCATGGGTAATCCCTATAGGTAACTAGCACAAGTGAGACCCTAGAGACCTCATACCTCAGTGAAACGTGTCTTAGAAACCATGACCCTCAGAAAATGTGTCTTAGAAACCACGACTCACTGTAACTGTGACTTAGAAACCACGACCCTCAGTAATTCATATGTTTAGTTAGTGTTGTCGCATCAATCCTACTAGACGAAACCGGGATGAACCCCTTCCATGTCATCTAGCGTACTAGTCCTGGTCCACCCACCTAGATACCCAGGTTTCCCAATGTGCTCTATTTCAAGTGGTGGTGAGTTTTCTTTATCAAGAAAACATACATGTACATAACACTTTCTTTATCAAAAACTCATTCAACCTCTCACCACTGTTTTCCCTCCTTAAGCATATTCCCACTCTTTCACACCACATAATGCATAAGCATCAAATTAAGCACATAATAACACATTAAACATTAAAATCATTTTCTAAAACCAAGGGGGCATGCCTCAAGAGAGGTTTTTCTTTTTCATAAAACATTCTTATGGTGCCAAACGGGCTTAATTACATATAGGAAACACATTTTATAACTAATCAACTGAAAGTTCAAATGCCTACAGAAATACTCAAGACCAATTCAAACCACTTAGGAAATCAATTTTCAAGGAAAGTTACTTAAGACTAATGAGTGTTAGAAATACATTTCAATTTCCAAAATAAAGCATAATCATTTCTAGAATTTGTAACCAGATTTCATAGCATGTGTATATAGCATAAATATAAAACATATTTTTAAAACAAGTAATCCAATATAAAATTCAAATTAAAGGCATAGGCATAGGGGACCTACCTCAAATATGTCGCTATTGGTCGATGACCACTCGAACTGACACTTGGCACATACACGCACATGTATTTTTATATATATATATATACCCCTATCTGAATTACACATATTCCCCGCTCCATGAAGGAATATGTACAAAGAGGGCATATATATATATATATATATATATATATATGCCTTACCCTATGCATGTACATATAGGATACCTCGACAGCCACTGCCCAAAACCATCGTAGCGAGGTCCATCAAACTACACATATAATTTAATAAATCAAAAAAACAATTTATGAAACACTTGAAAATTATCACCACACAAATTTACACAAAAAAACAATCTTTAAACCCAAACGCACACTAAACCATTTGAAAATACATTTTAGACCACTTACATAACTGAAACTCCTCATTAAAGATCAAATGCATACCAAGACCATTTGAAATCATAATTTTCATCACTTTCATAATTTAATATATCATTTAGAAACTTAATAAAAAAATTCCATGAAACTCCACAAGTCTATACCCCAAAAAATAGTAAAAATCCACTTTTAAACAAAGTGCACACCGAAACCTTCCCAAATTATCATTTGCATCACACTCACAAATTAATAATTCATTTAAATAATTAATAAAATATCTCTAAAATGAAAAACAAGGCTTTACCCTAAAAACATACTCCATTTCCTCTCTTTAAAATCAAACGTGCCTCAAAAAAAATTCCAAAAATGGTTTCCACCTTTTACACAAAAAAATCATTAAAACAACTTATAAAATAACTTAAATAACACCCCCAAATGCTTCTAAACCCAAAGATAACCCTAATCCTCTTAAAAAATTTGACTGCATATCAAAGCCTTATAAAAAAACAATTTCAATCCTACACATAATTTAATAAACTACATGCATGATCTATAAAATCATAAGCAGTTATGCAACTAGGATTTCCACATAAAAAACATTTTTTCACATAAAATTTCAACTTTAAAACCAAAACCACCTCAAATAGTGACTAACAAACCGAGACGGACTGAAATCACAAAGCAATGACCAACGCACTACAAGATAATTACAACGAACCTTAAAACACATAAAGGATGCCACACAACAACTAGGAAACCAAACGACGATATAAAACTATACCTCAGATGTTGGAAATGAATTGAAAAGGATTCAATCCACTTCTCATTTAGTAGAATATGTCGTATTACAAACCAAAATCACCTGGGTGAGGCACCGCACACCTTGCAATTGGTAGAAACCCACAACGGGTCAAACCCTAAGTTAGAGTTTTCGGCCAAACAAAAATCAGGCAACGGGGAAACCAAAATGGATGATGCGAAGATGGAAACATATGGAGGAGGTATTACCTTGTCGACGTGGACATGAATCTTGAAAGAACTGGAAGAAAAACAAGCATGGAAGGGGCCGGGGTGAGGTGTCGCATCGTTATTGGGGGGGCACACCTATTGGAAAACGCAGCCAGGGGAGGTCGTTCAGAGGGAGGCCGCACCGCAGGAGGAGATCAGAGGCGGTCTTGGTGGGGAGAGGAGGTCAGGCAGAGGTCCAAGAGGAGGGGGGTTCGACGTCGCACAACCGAAAGGGGGAAAGGGGTTGGGGGGTCGTCCGCGCAAATAGGAGGGGATGGGGTGGTCGGCCGCATGGTAAGGGTGAGGATTAGATTAGGGTTTATTTTTTTACTTTTTTTATTCTAATTCAATTGATTTAAAAAAATAAAAATTATAATAATAATAATAATAATAACCTGAAAATGAATAAAATTAAATAGAAACTCAAAAATAAATAAATAAATAAAAAATCGCGAAGTGTCTGGTCGGGGTGTGACAATTCTCCCCAGCATGACACTTTCTGCCCCCAGAAAGTCCCAAAAGACTCGTCTATTCAAAGCTGAAAATAAGGATGCAAAGACTCTAAAAAAAACCCTACCACTTGAGGATAGAACACTCACTTTCTACCCAAGACTTGAAGCCTCGAGACCCGGAGTACCAGGCAAAATAACCAACGATACAGTACTCACGTTTCCAAACACAACCACAACCTAGAACACCTCGACCCCGAACTTAGAAATCACTAGAGTCCACTTGAGATATCAAATGAACATTTGTTATAAAACCCATCATCTACATTGATTGGGGTCGGGTGGAGAAAATGCAAAGAGTTTCCCCAAAAATAACACCTTGAAGATTATGTTCTCCGTGAATTTTTCCTATGTTGGTCTCCCTACCATTTTAGGACTCCATCTGAATACTGGATTTCCCAAATTGAGAAAAATTAGAAAAACAAACAAAACCCCTGACATTGGTGTGACCCCTCAACATTCTAAGTCACACTTGACCAGCTTGAGGGAAGACATTGGTGAGACCCATAGTGGGTATCCCCACCATATTAGAAACTGAGTAGTACAATAGCACCCACATGAGAGCTCTCAATCTAGTTTCAATAATGAATATTGAATTACTCATCATAAACCCACTGACATGGGGTGAATTCCTACATAATAGAGGGTTCCAGACTGGAGGAACCTGAAATGAACATTGACTCTGGACTTACCACTTCCCTAGGACATGATCATATCTAACAGGTAACACCCAAAACCCAAAACAACTTAAGGGGAAGACTATCCATTAGAGATTTTATACTCCACAGAAAAAAACCACAAAAACTTTGTGAAATATGCCACCAAGACCTCCAAAACAATCCCCCCTCCCAAACAGACAACGACATTAAGTAAAAACATAAATGTTCTCTTCACTAGCATTAAAGACGATAGGTTGGAAGTGCATCCCTCACACCTAGAAACAACTTGACTATGTGAAAAGCATCACTCTGAGACCTATGGCTAGAGCTCTGATGTATTGAAGCATCTAATTCACCATAGTCAGGAACTAACAACCTCCAAATGAGCCTTCATCTTCTGGAAAGACCACTTACATACTTCCCCCGATGACTCAAACAGGCACACCATTGACAAGCCTTCAGAAGATTGTGATGAACGGCTTTGAGTGACCAAATCGACTACATTATAAACAAATGATTATGTGGTCTTAGGAATGAGAAACAAGAACTGACGAAAGACTCAGGCCAAGAATATATGCCTCTAGTTCACCCTCTACACAGGATGGGGAACCCTTCATGAGCACCTTGAAAAACAAGATTGTCATTTGTCCCAGTCTGTGTCCCCAACTGGCAAGGAGAAGGTAGAAATCACCCCTCTATAGCCCGAACATTACACTTAAACCAAAATCAGGACAACTTTCCCTTAACTACATCTGGAGTTCCTAATGACCATAAGAAACACTCTAATTCCTCAAGTTACACCACAACCTCCACCGAACCTCGGCCACCACAGAGAAAACAAGCAACGAGGAAAAGAAAATAAATCCACCACTCCACTGGGAGTCTAGGTAAAACTAAACTAAAAATGACCCATCAGGGACCTTTGGACATTCTTAGGTGGCATAATTTAAACAAGAAGAACAAAATCTAACTTGAATCACATCACAAATCAATCCTCCACATTTAATCGTAAATCATTAACTCAAACTCAAAACATTACTTCAACCTTGAAACACTAGCTCAAAAACAAGCATCAATCCCATTGAATAATACACTACAAAACCAAACCATAACCAAATAAAATATCAACCAAAATAATACCAATCAACATCACCAACCAAACCTAAAATCCACTTTCACAAATATACATTTTCAAAACTATCCCATTTCAAACCATCCGAATTCTAAAAACCCATTTTTAAAACCCACTTTCCTTTTTTTAAAATTTCTTAAACAAAATTCATCCCAGCACATCACTAATCAAAACATGCCTTTGGAAAAAAACAATACTTGAAAACTGAGAACCCACCATTGGTATTCCATGAAACCTCACGTGTGTACATTCCTATGCTAACTCGGGCACCAATCCATGCATACCAACAACCATCAACATCCAATTTCATTCATCCATACATGTGGGCGTCTATAGGAATACCAAATCAAAACAAAACCATATCATTTCTAAAACAAAACATCTAACCCAGATTTGAAACTCCAAACCAATTTTTAATACATCCTTTTAAATTATAAAATGAAGCATCTCCAAATTTCCATTTCCAAGAAACTCCCATTTTACAATCCACTACAACTTCCAAAAACACCCCAAGCACTTTCCAAAACATTTTTAATTTCACATTTCACAAAACATTTCAAGATCCCAAATCATTTTCTAAAACACTTCCCATATCCAAAATAACTCATTACATTTATAAAAATACCCATATTTTCATTTTGGAAATCCAATTTCAAAAGAAAAATCATCAATTTTGAAACCTGATAAAAACACCACAAAACCAAATAAAACTCACACCAAGAACATACCAGAATAACCAATTCACTCAACGAATCAAGATTCCAAATTCTCAAATAAAAAACTGCTACACACAGTTTGGTCACATGGTTTGGATGACCGTGCAACAACCGGGTGAGCATATTGGAAGTCATCAAAGGCAATTGCATGGTCTATGCATGGATTTCCAGTTTGTGCACAATATCCATAAACCCCTACAGAATGACCAATAAATCTCAAAACAAACCAGAAACACGCAAACAAGACTAAGGTCCCTGAAAACAATCAGGAGCCAGACACAGACATTGTGGAAAGACTATCTTGGACCACCCTGGAAATCCAAGGGTCATTCCAGATAGGTGGGGATCAGAAACCTACCCACAATTAACCAATTGGATTCTGACAATCCTAACTTCAAAATATCATACATCTCTAAAGGACATAGGTTAAACCTCCTCTGATACCATTTTGTCACGACCCAACCTGGGTCTACCTTGAACCGGTCACCCGAGCCGATCCGCGGCATGTCCCAAAAGGCGTTCCTGATCCCCACAGGCTGGTAATTATTTCCAGGCATCAAAACAAGAATTTGGGAATGATTTAGCTCAAAATATAAAAGAAAGATAACCAAAAATAAACTGAACAAATAGGTAAACACTAACAGTGAAAAATAAAATAAAGTTAACCAGCTATACATACCTCCAAGTGACCCCATGGGTCACCACCAAACATAAAACCAAGCTCGATCGATCCAAAACTAAAACCTAAAACTTAAAAGTAAAGTAGTAATGAGCATCAAGATGCTCAGTAGGAAATCCAAGATACAACAATGCCTTATGACTTTGACTTTTATATGAAATCCAAAACATGCTAGTTTGAAAATAGGACATAATAAAATAATATTTTTCATTCTTTTCAAATTCAAGTAACGAGTTTTCATTTTCATGTAAAGAATTTCCCTCCCGCTACATTTTCAAAATAGGTTCCAGGCATGCATTAACATTTCAAAATGAGAGGAAACTAATTTAGGTTAAAATATGGTTTTTGAAAATAATACATCGAGTAAGAAACAAATGAAATGAAAAATTACATCACAAGCACTATGTCGCAAACGAGCACCATGGGTAATCCCTATAGGTATCTAGCACAATTGGTACCCTAGAGACCTTGTACCTCGGTGAAACATGGCTTAGAAATCATGACCCTTAGAAAACGTGGCTTAGAAACCACGACCCACTATAACAGTGGCTTAGAAACCACGACCCTCAATAATTCATATGTTTAGTTAGTGTTGTCACGTCAATCCTACTAAACAAAACTGGGGCGAACCTCTATTGTGTCATCTAGCGTACTAGTCCTGGTCCACCCACCTAGATACCTAGGTTTCCCATTGTCCTCTATTTCAAGTGGTGGTGAGTTTTCTTTATCAAGCAAACATACATGTACATAACACTTTCTTTATCTAAAACCCATTCAACCTCTCACCACGTTTTTCCCTCCTTAAGAGCATTCCCCCTCTTTCACGGCACACAATGCATTATCATCAAATTAATCACATAATAACACATTCATCATAAAAATTATTTTCTAAAACCAAGGTGGCATGCCTCAAGAGTGGTTTTTCTTTTTGATAAAACATTCTTAAGGTGCCAAACGGTGTTAATTACATACAGAAAACACTTTTTATAACTAATCGGCCGAAATTCCAAATTCCTTTAGAAATACTCATTACCAATTCAAAATCAATTAGGAAATCAATTTTCAAGGAAAGTTACTTAAGACCAATGAGCATTAGAAATAAAATTCAATTTCCAAAACAAGGCATAATCATTTCCAACAACTGTTACCATATTTCATATCAAGTGTATATAGAATAAATATAAAACATATTTTTAAAACAATCCAGCAAATATGAAATTCAAATTAAAGGCATATGCATAGGGGACCTACCTCAAACATGTCGTTATTGGTTGACGACCACTCAAATCGACACTTGGCACATACACGCACATGAATTTATACATATATATATACACACACTCCTAGTTGTATTGCACATATTCCATGCACCATGAGGGAATATGTACAAAGAGGTCATATATATATATATATATGCCTTACCCTATGCATGTACATGTAGGATACCTCGACACCCATGGCCCAAAACCATCATAGCAAGGTCCATCGAACTACACATATAATATAATAAATCAACAAAACAATTTATGAAACACTTGAAAATTATCACCACCCAAATTTACACAAAAAACAATATTTAAACCCAAACGTGCACTAAACCATTTGAAAATACATTTCACAACACTAACATAACTCAAACTCCTATTTAAAGATCAAATACACACCAAGACCATTTAAAATCATAATTTTAATCACTTTCATAATTTAATATATCATTTAGAAACTTAATAAAGAAATTCCATGAAACTCCACATGGCTATACACCAAAAACACACTAAAAATCCACTTTTAAACCAAGCGCACACCGAAACCTTCCCAAAGTATCATTCACATCACACTAAAAAATTAATAAATCATTTAAATAATTAATAAAACATTTCTAAAATGCACAACAAGGCTTTACCCTAAAAGCATACTCTATTTCCTCTCCTTAAAATCAGACGTGCCTAAAAACATTTTCCAAAAATGGTTTTCACCTTTTACAAAAATAAAAAAACCATTAAAACAACTTATAAAAAAACTTCAATAACACCCCCAAATGCTTCAAAACCCAAAGAGCACCTGAATACTCTTAAAAAATCAACTGTATATTAAAGCCTTATAAAAAACAATTTCAATCCTACACATAATTTAATAAAATACATGCATGATCTATAAAATTATAAGGACTAGGATTTCCACATAAAAAACACTGTTTCACATAAAATCGCCACTTTAAAACCAAACCCATCTGAAATAGTGACTGATGAACCGAGATGGACTAAAATTACAAAGCAATGACCAACGCACTACAAGATAATTACAACGAACCTTAAAACACATAAAGGATGAGACAAAACAACTGGGAAACCAAACGATGATATAAAACTATACCTAGGATGTTCGTAATGAACTGAAAAGGAGTCAATCTGCTCCTCCTTTAGCATCGGATGCCATATTATAAACCAACATCACTCGGGTGAGGCATCTCACACCCTGCAATTGGTAGAAATCCACAACGGGTCAATCCTTAAGTTAGGGTTTTAGGCCAAACAAAAATTAGGTGACGGGGAAACCAAAATGGATGATGTGAAGATGGAGACATATGGAGGAGGTCTTACCTTGTCGACGCGGACATGACCTATGAAGGAACCGGAATAAAAACAAGCACAGAAGGACCTGGGGTGAGGCGTCGTGTTGCTATGTGGGGGGGGGGGTCGTGCACCTGTTGGAAAACGTGGCCAGGGGAGGTTGTGCAGAGGGAGTTCACACCATGGGAGGAGGTTGGTGGAAGTCTCGGCGGGGATAGGAGTTCGGACGGAGTTCCAAGAGGAGGGGGGGTCTACGTCGTGCAACTGGAAGGGGGAAGGGGGGATCAGCTGCGCGAATAGGAGTGAATGGGGGGGGGGGGGTCGGCCGCGCGGTAAGGGTGAGGGTTAGATTAGGGTTTTTTTATTTTTTTCATTCTAATTCAATTGATTTAAACAAATAATAATAACCTAAAAATGAATAAAATTAAATAGAAACTCAATAAATAAATAAATTAAAAAAATCGTGAAGTGTCGGGTCGGGGTGTGACATTTTCCATGTGTCACAACTATGGTAGTATCAACCCAACCCTTCTCATGTGATTGAAGTGGAATAGTTTGACCTTAAGATAGATGCATCCTTTGAGGAGAATCTGATACGTGTACTAGATTGAAGTGAGAAAGTGTTGCGAGGAAATCCCATGTTGTTAGTTCATGTTTTATGGAAACATGGAAGTGTTCAAGAGGAAACATGGGAATGGTAAACATACATGAGGGCTTAATGGCCCAATCTTTTTGGCTTTTAATCTTATAGAATTTTGGGAGTGCATTTCGAGGACAAGTTTTTATAAGGTGGGGAGATTATAAGATTCCGAACTTTTCTGGAGTCATCTCGGGTGAATTTTTAGGTACTTTTTGAAGTTTTTAAGTGCCTTTGTTTTGGAGTTGTGTCTTGGGGTGTGTTTGGGTGAGATTTTAAGAAAAAATAACAGACAGCGGTTTACACACAGTTTGAAAAACAATGTGGGGCTAAATCGTTCCAACAGAGAGGTTCACATGGTTTGCGTATGGTTTGACAAACCATGCAACTAAACTGTGATAACCATGAAAAATTAGACAAGAGGGGTCCGCACGGTTGGTGAACAGTTTTCCCTAACTATGTGCCTTTACCCAGGAAATCGTGTGTGTGGAATTTTATGTCCAAAAATCCTTTTTAAAACCACATAAACCCTCTGAGACTCCCATATTTCGACCTTGTCTCGAGCTTGAAAAATTCTAGGTGTTTCTATAGACTTTTGGACAGATTACAAGGTGATCCGAACACCGTTCTTCAAGATTGAAAGCCTGTATTGAAGATATGATCTCTTCTCGGTATATGGATTTCATCTCATTGCTTATCTCATTCATTCCTCTATATTTATTTAATCTTTTCATGGAAGATCTCCACTATTTCTAGGTATCTAAACCTATGACTTGAGATCTAGATCTAGGACTGTGGATCAAGATCTATATTTCCAAGATCTTGATGCCTTTGATTTTATTTTTTGTTTAGGAATTTAGATCATAAGCTTGATTGATGATGTTGTGCCGCTCAGATTTTGTGGATTTCCATTGGGCTAACATCCATCAATAAACTGAGGTAGGTGTTCTAAATCAAACTCCCATAGTCGTTATTTTGATATGTGTATATAATTTTATGATTTTCTAGCTTCCTTTATAATTGATTTCTGAAATTAGAGTAATTAGGAATGTGGAATAGACTTTCAATTTCCTTGGTGATTAATTTATAATTGAATCATGGAACAAATGAAGGGGGTTTCCCAAATAGATATTTTGGATATTTGTTATGGGTTGAGATATTGTAATTGATATATTGAATTAATTGTGTTAAGATAATTAATTGGGGTAAATTAATTATGAAATGATGTTTGGCTATGTAAGATAATTAATTGTGAGAATTAATTATGTGTCATGATGTTGACCAAAGATAATTAATTGATAGGATTAATTAGGTGACATGATTTTGACCAAATATAATTAATTGTGAGGATTAATTATGTGTCATGATGTTGATCAAAGATAATTAACTGTGAGAATTAATTATGAAAGTTTGATATTTGAAATGGATAATTATTTGTGAATAATTAATTATGAATAAGAATTGTGTTGATTGATTAATTAATTGATGAATTAATTAATGGGTCATGTGCTTAGTTAATTTTTGAGTTAACTAATGGCCTTTTAAATGTTTAAGTAATAGTTGGATTAGTAATATAATGATGTGGCTAATTCATGAGAATTAAAGAGTGATTAAATGACTGATATTTTTGTGTTGTTAGGCATGGCTTTCTAGACCAATTTGAAGTTGGGACTTGTAAATGGCATTCCTACCCAATAGTTATCCAATCATGAGATTATGAGGTGCTAGGCATGATGACCTACACCGAATGAAATTATAGGGTTCTAGACATTATGACCTACACTGATTGAGATATAGAGTGATAGGCATGGAAACCTACACTTAATAAGATTTGGGGTGATAGGCATGTCACCCTACACTTAATGAGATTTGGGGTGCTAAGCATGAAGACCTAAACCAAATGATTAATAATAATGAATGATGATTCAAATGGGAAACATGAATTGAAACTGGGCCTAATGTGATAAATTAAAGATTAAATGAAATTGTGATAACTGTTTAAATTATGCATTGTATTTATTTCTTCATAAAACCGCATGCACTATCTTTTGACTAGACTTTTTTTAGACATCGTTGGTGGTGGCCTACTGAGTTGTGCTCACACCCTATTTGGGCTACCTGATCGGCACCTGAGTTTACTTTTTTTGTAGGAAAGGATAAGGGAAAGGCCCTAAGATAGGTTACTATTTGGGATTGGAGAATGGGTGGGGGAACCAGACGTGGTTTGGGACCCTCTTGGAGTAGTTCTGTCCTTACTTTGAGTTACACTAGAAACACTTGACACTTGTATTTTCATAGCATGTTTTACCTTCCTGTTGGTGTTTTATTCTGATAAAAGAGGGTATAGTCTCCCCATTACTAACTTAAAAAACCCTCACTACTATTCGGAACCCTCTGTTATATGGGGAGGCATTCTTGAGGGCATGTGGCCCACTGGTTCGAGGCACCGTTCAGTGGATCCTGGGTCAGGACGTCACACGATAACTCGTTTTTTTCACTCGGTGACTTATTTTTCTGGAAAAAAATAAAATTGATCTTATAGAGAAATTTGGAATGGATTATTCCAAATTTTAAATCCATTTTAAAATATTCAATTTATATAATTTACATAAAAAAATTTTAATATTATTTTACAAAACACAACGAAAAATGGTTTTTAGATAAATGAGCTTTTAGCATAAAATTGAACATATAAAAAAAATAGAATATAATACTGATTACTATAGAATTAATTTGATTATTTTTTATAAAATTTATATTATGTTACTTTAAAATAAAATCCAAATATAATGGGACCTTGAAATTACTTTATTTAAATAAAATAAATGACAATTTTTCAAAAATTGACATTTTTCAATATTCATACAAAAATCAGGATTTTCAAAAAAAATCCCAAAAATTCATCCTAATAATATTGTGAAATAATGTGTCCAAAAATTATTTCATTTTTTTCAAACAAAATTTCTAAAAGTTTTAGAAATTAATTATAATATCTATGAACAAAGTGCAATAAAAACTATTTTTTATGAAAATGAATTTTTGAAGCATAAAATGACTTTATTCTCATTCCTTACCTAATAAAAATAATAAAATAAATTTTAATACATTAAATTAGATATATTATCTACTTATTTTATTAGAATAATTTATCAATAGTGATAAATTTAATCTATTAAGATAAAAATACATTGCGCATGTAAAATCATTTTAAAAAAACATCTCTTATACCTTCAAAAGATTTTATTTTCATTTTCAACTAATTGATAATAAATGAATGAATGATTATTTATTTTATTAAGGAAAAATTTTATACATATATTTCACAATATTTTTGTTCATATTCATACTTTCCAAACCAATGACTGGGCCATAATGTTCATAATTAAATAGTAATATTTATATAGTATATCATGGTTTGTTTAAGATGAGTGTTATGTATACCACTCTTTATTGAATATATTATTTAAAGAAAATAAATTATAAAATATTGGAGTGTTACACCCATCTCTTTTATATCCTATCAAATGTACTCTACCAAGTTAAAAGAATTTAATTTAAATTAGAGGATCTTTAAAGTAAGGGTTTTATTCACCCTAGCGTCTCACTATAGACATCATTGGTTCTCTTTACAAATAAAGCAGAGAAAAGCCTTAAAATTTTCATAAATTATAGAATGATCAATGTGGTGAAAATTAATAATAAATATATATTGTCTCATATTGATGATTTATTTGATCAATTCATAAGATCGAGGTGGTTTTCTAAGATTAACCTTAGGTCAGGATACCATCAGTTGAGGTTGAGGGAAGTGGATATTATCAAGACTGGCTTCCAAAGAAATTATGGGAATTACAAGTATCTAGATATTTTTTTTCTCTTACTAATTCTCTTAGAGTTTTTATGGCCTCGAGGAAATGGATTTTCCATCAGCATTTCGACACCTTTGTTAAGGTATTTGTTAATGATATCTTGGTTTATTCTATGATGAAGGAGGATCATGTGGATCACCTGAATTTCATTTTGGGAACCTTGAAGGATCATTAGCTTTATACAATTTTTTTGAAATACCATTTTTATATCTAATAAGTGAATTTCTGGGTTCATGTGGTTTTAGAAAAACATTTCAGTGGACCCTAGAAGATCCAGTAAATTATATCTTAGGAAAATCCTATGAATGTTTTTGAGATCATGAGATTCTTGGGCCTATATAGGTATTACAAGAATTTTTTTAAAGATTTATCCAAATTGGAATACCTATTGATGGATTTAACCTAGAATGGGGTGAGGTTTGATTGGTATGAGAAATGATAGAGGTCCTTTAAGGATATGAAAGTAAGTATGACTTCAATTCCCATTATGATCCTTCCTAGGTTGGTTGTGGGTTATTTTTTTCATTGTGGTGCCTAAAGTATGGGGTTAGGGTGTATTTTGATATCAGGTGATCATGTTGTGGTTTACAGATCATGGAAGTTATGTTCCCTTGAGAAGAACTACCTCACTCTTTATCTTAAATTAATAGTGGTGGTGCATGCTTTGAATACATGACACCATTATCTCTTTAGGAAGACTTCTACCAACTTTACTAAATATAAAATATTTAAGTATATCTTCTCTTAGAAGGACCTGAATCTCATATAGAGGTTTTGGGCTTAATATTTCTATATTTTTTATTTTTACTTAGGATACACCCCTAGAAAAGGGAATGTGGTGGTCGATGCCTTGATATAGAAGTTTCTGACTCAAGTGGTAAATGAATCTAGAGATGAATGGATTTTGATGAACTTATTCACTAAGTGGCATCTGGATGTGAAAGATTAGGGTGAATAGGTATTCTTGTCTAGGTTGAAAGTCACACCCTCCTTGAATGACCAGATTCATTTTGAGTAGGCATCGAATCTAGACTTTCAACGGATTAGTAATATCTTATATAGTGAGGAGACCTCGAGTGATATATCTTGATCTCCTGATGGAACACTTTTTTTAGGAAGTGGTTAGTAGTTTATTTCGCTTTGAGCAAAGATTTGATGAGTGGTGGTAACCATTCTAGTTAGGTTTTCCACCATAAGGATGCCAATATTTTTTATTATTTGAAACACTAATACTAGTAACCTAAGATAAGGTGGTTGATCACTGGTTTTGTATCTTGATGACTTATATGCCAAAGGATTAAATTTGAGCACTAGAAGTCATTATATTTATTACAACCACTTCCCATTTAGGTATGAAAGTGGGATGACATTTCCCTATACTTTTGATGTGATCCAAACTTTTCTAATTTCTATCCAAATTTCATAGAAATTAACCCCCTATTTAATTTAAATCATTGTTAAATCATAAATTTTTTATAATTTTGGAAATTTTTAATTATTTTGATAAATTGATTTTTACATGGTTTTGAGTGTTTTATTAAATTTTTTGAATTAATGAAAATCCATGATTTAATTTTTCAACTCTGTAATTAAATGATTTGAATTCTTTTTATTCTATTATTAATTAGTTTAATTTAATATTATTTTAATCTTTACATTGCCTGCACTCAATTTTTGTTCTCATTTTGTACATGTGAAAAATGTAAAGGCATGAGTTGTTGCACATCAAAGGTGTAATCAATCAAGCTATTATGCCTCTCACGGTTAGTAAACTGACTACATAAAGACACCTAACTGATTGAACCCTCTCATCCAAAGATACTATGTAGAGATCTCACCAGTGAATCATGCCTCCCTGATGCACTCCCTATTAAAGCTACCACACCCTATAGGTGCATAGTCACTCATCCGACCATGGGAGAAAACCTAATGTAAGAAATCCTCACAGTCTAATGAGCCACCATCAACCTACTACGAGCAATTTGAGTGACCATAAGATCATTTCATGGTAAAACATTCTCAATCAAGCAACCACACCCAAGGTTAAATCTATCGCAAGCCATATCTACCTCAAGATATCATGAGTAGACAAACTAATCAACCACACCTCGGACTAATCGTGATGATTGACATGTCGTATTTATTGGTCATCGATGAATAAGTCTTGAAAAAGGCTCAAGACATATTGATCAAGGAGGAATTGAAGTTGGTCCATTGAATCTTGAATAAAATACTTCACATTTGAGTTGGTTGAGCTGAAGAAGATGATAGTTGAGCCTAGATAAAGTGGATGAATGAAAATTTGACCAATCTAAGATTTTACTTGAATTGGGATGAAAATTTTAAGAACTTGAGTTATTCTATAAGGTACAGATCTTTTTATTTTTGATTTAACTCTTTGTTTGTTTACCTAATGTGAGTTTATAAATATATAATGAGAGTTTTAGGGATTTCTAGGGCTTGTTTGAAGCCCAGAGGCTCAGTTTTTGGAAAATGTAACTAGGCCACATGGTTAGTAGAAACCATGAAAACCAAGCCACTTGGTTAATAGTAGTCATGCAGGGCTAGATACAGGGAATTAGGAGGCTGAACGATTTAAGGAAACTGTGAAACCTATGGCACATGCCCATGTGGGGGCTCTCCAGTTTTTTATAGAGGCTTAACACACAGTCGGAGCATACTTTTTCTAACAAAGCACTGTTACCATGAAAAGTCCCCCTTGAGGTAGATAATGACACATAGTTGGCATATGGTTTGGCCAACTATGTGGCCAAACCATGTTCCCTAATTAAAATATGATAAATTTCCATTTTCCCCTATTCCATTATAATTTTAAAACTTCTCCTTACCTTTCTATTTTCTAGCATACAGAGGGTTTTTCTCCTCATATTGAGTATCCTCCTTGTTCTAAAGTAGGGATTGATGGATCTTCACTATCCAAACATGGATTAAAATTATGATCATCTCATTGGATCCAATCAGGTGATTTATATATTCCTTTTATATTGTTCTTTGTTTTTCTTCATATCTATGGAGTTATTTTAATGAAATCGGATATCCCTTATTTTCAATCTTTTCATCTTTTATTCATTTTTCTCCTAATCTGGACCGAATCAGAGGTCGATACTGGACAAGTATTTTGGCATGTATATATGGTAGGTGGTATATACATTTTACCATATGGTTTGGTTGTTTTATATCTTACTGTAGTTTTTCCACATGTAAAAACTTATGGAATTGCCCCTAAAATTAATTTAATGCATAGATATAATTTAATAGGAACCATTTAGGATTCTCCTTTAGTACTATTTTTTGGTTGGAGGTCATTTATCCTAAACCTAGGCCACACATGGGGTGTGCCCTTGATTTTTACCTATGTTATACCACCCCATTGGGTGAATGTGACCTCTCCATTGAATTTGGGAGCCTTAGTAAATTTAATTTGGATTGAATGAATATTTAGGAGAAGGTTGTGCCTCCTTTCCATGTCATTACATGATGCAATTTGATTTAATTATTTAAATGTAAATTGTTAAATGAGTTGGATGAACTCATGGGATGTGTTTGGTTTTGAAATGTTGAATGACTTGAGAAGATGAATTGAAAATAGTAGTGGATACCTTGAATAATCTCCTTAGATCTTAATTCCATTAGATTTCATTAGACATTTATACTCCATAGATCATGTTTATGGTATCGGATTCCTTATACTTATTTACTCATTTGATCCTGATTCCATAGGATTCCATGGGCCTTGCTGCCCCTTGGATCCGACTTACTTGGACTCACACTAGACATGCTTTGTTAACATGCTCCTTGGGATCCACCCAAGTCTTTACCAAGTTTCCACTGAGATGCTCTTGGAACTCAATAAGGATGCCTTGTTCTTCTATACCTTGGATCCATAACTTTGTGGTTTGAAACTTGATTAAATAGCATGGTTGTTTTGTATGTTTACACTGGATTACATGGTGTGGACATTGGGGATATTGACACTTGGTTATATGGCATGATCATGGTGGATATATTAATATTCTTACAAATAAACCTGTTATGAGTATCATATTTTAGTTTTTATAATGGATAGTATTACTTATTTATTTATGCTTTAAAGTTACCCTTGTTTATGGGGTTTTGACTATTGTTCATAGGGAGACTTGTTTGGTTGTATAGGATCACATTTGTACTGGAACCTTTACTTTTGTTTCTGTTATACTTGTGAAATATTGCACATTGATTTTTTTTAAATTACATAGACTATACTTTTTATAGACATTGTTGGGGGTGGTCTACTGAGTGTTATCTCACACCATTTTTGGACCATATTTGGATACCCGAACATAATATATGGATTTAGGTAGGGACTAGGGAAAGCACCCACTATATGATGTTTGATTTGATCATTTCATAGGAGTATGGGAGCACATGATCGATCTAGGATCACAATGCTATTTGGAGATAGATATTTTTGGTATTTGTATACCTTTTGATGCATGTGTTGATTATCCACTAAATGAGGATAATATTCATTGTTAATATACATAATATTCATGTTCTTTATTATTCATAAACACCATTTTAGTGCATTTTACACTTTGAACATCATTTCACATTATGATTGTAATACCTTCTTAAAATGCACTATTATGTGGTACATTTTTTAACATCATTTGAAGTACCCAATGATTCATATAATTTTAAGGAATATAATTATAAATATTTTAATTAGATATTCTTTTTAACTGGATATTCACTTCAAGTATCAATGAAAGATTCATAAAGGATGATGAAGATATTTGGAAATGAAAGGAAGCAATTCTGGAGAAGGCAGATTGGACACCAGCCCACTGATGAGAATGTGGGGCCCAAAATACAAGCCCAATGAAGAAAAACTTTCATGGTAATATATAAGACATGTATAGGAACAAATAACTCTTCAGGATCCAATTCTAATTCGGCATCCATGGTGTCCATTTAGGTGTCCCAAGTTAGAGATAAATTTTGGTCCAGATTCTACGGCCCAGAAAAACATCCCACTAATATGATCATATCTCGGAATCCACAACTTTATATGGGCCCCAATTTTACAGTCGGTTGAAAGACATATTTATCTTCATTTTAGTATTGTATGGCCCACTCTAATTCGGCCATATAGAAGGTATTCCAAGCGCGTATGTTCGGTAAAGGAAAGTTGGCTGCCACCTCGGGTCAAGGGTGGAAAAATCATCTCTCCCTTACTTTCCACCCACCTATGGCCTACCACAATTAATTGAGGAGACTTGTACTATTATAGGCTCTACCCAAGGGCTCAAAAATTAATATTTAAGGTAGTGGTGTTGGAGGATTGAATAATCTTGGATGCTTTGTTCAATTGTAATGTTATGCTGCAATTTTGTTGTCTCAAATTTGTCTTTCACATGTAAGTTGTTAAATTCACTTTAGTTTCTTAATAAAAGTTATTCTTATACTATTATTCTGTTATTATTCATATCACTTTGATACCGTTGGATCAAGGTGTGAATTTATTCACACCAAACCTTGTGAAATTATTCACACAACGGTGGAGTGATCATTTTATTTTTGTTGTTTTCTTTACTTCTCCATTTCCTCCCTCATGAGTCTACTTTCCGCTTCCATTGAAACCATGGGATCAATGGAGGGCTAACCCACTTATGGTTTGATCCAAGGGAGTAGCAAGGGGATGTATTGGATGTTATTTATCACCTCATTAATGTATAATCACTTCTTTAATTGAGATTTTTATTTGATGATTTTTAAACTCCATCGTCCTTGTTGAATTTAAGGCCACACACTTCAAGTGCTAATACGAACCTTTAACTTGAAGTGCTCAAAACTTTGATCCTTCAAGTGTATAGGTGATTATTATTAAAGGGTGTAGGCATTAAACCCGTAAGTGATGATGTTTTTTTATCTCCTTAAATTAACCCATCTCAAATATAAGAAATTGAAATCATTAAAAAGGAAATACGTCCAATCCACCCTGAGCGATAACCTAGGATCAACTCATTCTTTTAAATTGAATTCACTTAAGTCTCTTAGATTTACTTTAAACCCATTTAAAATCAACCCAAGTTGGCCACTTAATATCCAAAAACAGTCCATATAATGTACGTTTCTATAGGTTACTTCTTAGGTATCTGAGGATTCGACAACCCAAGCTAAACTACAAGGACCGTCTTACCTTCTTCTCTTGGGTAAATTTGAGTGAGAACCAAATTTTTCTGCTGTTTCCAGGGACCCAAGTAAGTCATATAAACACCCATTATATTCTCCCCCATTTCTTCTTTTCTCATCCAAATTCTTATATCTTGTCCCTTTCTCTTTTTTTTTCTTTTGTCGCATGTCCGCCTACACCCGCGATCAATCAAACCGTCTATTTAGGGTGGATAGTCCTGGGGTTGGGGAGTCAATTACACCAAGGTAACTCATTACATTAGATCCTAATCTTACTGATACTCTAGAGTCTAAAATTGATCCCATTTCAATGGAAGTTCTTCAAAGAAACCAACTCATAAACCCGGGTGGAAACCAAAATGGAAACCCAAATGAGACAGCCCCAAACTTGGGGAATGTGGTTGATCAAACCATGAATGACTACCTCACACCTTATTGTAAGAATGCCCCCTCATGCATTAGACACAATTCCCTAGGATATTCCAACTACATCTTTAAACCCCATGTCCTAAACCATCTTCCCACATTCCATGGAATGGAGTCCGAGATGCCCTACCTTCACATTAAGGAGTTCAATGACATTGTAGAAACCATGTGTCCCCCACATCAACTAGAATCATCTAAGATGAGGCTATTTCCTTTTTATTTAAAGGATCGAGCTAAAAATTGGCTAAACAATTTGATACCATCATCAATAAACTCTTGGTACCAACTACAAAGAGAATTTTACAAAAAATACTTTCCCCACCACAAAACAATTTCACTTAAAAAGAGTATCCAAAACTTTTTTGAAAAAGAGGTAGAGTCATTCTATGAAACATGGGAGAGGTTCAAAGATACTCTAAACATGGTTCCACACCATGGTTTTTCTATTCCTGAACAAGTGAGAATTTTCTATGAAGGGTTGGGTCCGGGGAACAAACAATTCATTGACATGATGTGTAATGGAACCTTTAAAAATAAATCCCCAAATGATGCTTACGAGTATCTATAAAGCCTTTCTGAACAAAAACAAACATGGGGAACTTCACCTTCTTCTGAAAAGCCACAAAGAACTACTATAATTCATACACTTAGAGAAGAGGAAATCCTTAGGGATAAACTCGTAGCAACTCTCTAGGAAGGTTGAAGAGATAGACCTTAGGAAAGTCTATGAAATCCAAACTATTGACCTTGTTTGCACAATTTGTGAAAAACATGACCATAAGACAGACAACTGCCCAACCATTCCATCCATCAAGGATGTTCTTTTAGGAGGACCCTCAGCGGAAGTAAATGCCTTGAACTTTCAAAAGCCTCAATACCAAAACAACTTCAACCCAAGGTATAATGACCACCCAGGCTTCTGCTGGAAAGATAACCAACAACCTAGCCAACCACAGGGACAAAATCCTTACCCCCATCAGAACTACCAAACCCATAACCAGTTCCAAACCCAACCTATCCAATACCAACAGCCACTAGTCCATTTTCAACAAACTATCCCACCTCCAAAATATCCCCTCGGGATAAATAAATCTTCTCAAGCACCAACCCAAACTATTCCACAAAGCCTACTAGAAAAACTGTGCAAACAAATGGAGAGGTTGAAATCAGAAGTCTCTTCCCTAAAACAAGAACTTCAAACCATCAAAACTGTAAAGGAACCAATGCCTACTCAGGCGGTGGAATCCTCAACTTCAAGGTGAGAGTCAAGTTGTGCTCAAACAACTCATGAACAACTAAAGGCTGTGACTATTTTAAGAAGTGGGAAATCAATTGAGAAACCTGAAAAAATAATTCAGAACCCACCTAAAGATTCAAACTTGGATGAAAATTCAAATTAACCCCAAGATCAAACTGAGGAAACTAATAACAATGTGAAAGAAACAACTCTTCAACAAATAACCCCACAACCTGCACCATTTCCTCAACGCATGAGGGGGAAACCCAAGCCTGAACTGAGTGAAACATTGAGGGAAATCTTTTCACAAGTCAATTTGAACATACCCCTTCTCGATGCAATCCAAACCATACCTGCCTACTCAAAGTACCTTAAGGACTTGTGCACTTTTAAAAGAAAATTTTCACATAAAAACCAAGTAATTTTGGCTGCTAATGGGAGTACCACCATTCAAGGGACCATTCCTCCTAAGTTGAAATACCCAGGTTTCCCTTACATCAATGTTGAACTAGGAGAAAGCAAAGTTGTCACGGCCTTGTGTGATCTAGGTTCTAGTGTCAATCTCATCCCCTATGTCGTGTACTGCCAGTTAGGGCTAGAAGAACTCCAACACACATCTTTCACATTTCAACTTGCTGGTCGTAGCATTAGGGTTCCAAAGGCAATTTTAAAGGAAATTCTGTTAAAGTTTGAAAACTTCATCTACCCTGCTGACTTCATTGTCCTTGACAACCATCAAAACTTAGGAAATAAGGAACAAACCCCAATCATCCTTGGCCGTCCTTTTCTTGCAACAATCAACTCTGTTATCTGAGTCCGAAATGGGAACATAACCATCACCTTTGGGAACATGAGTCTAGACTTGAAAATCTATAATGTGAGCTCACAAATATGGGATAACGAGGACATTCATGAAGTAAACATGATAGGAAGCATTGATAATGAATCCATAGAACATCAAGGAATATTTGCTGAATGTTTAAGTCAGGCTGAGATTGATTTCCTTTGTTCACATGAAGGAATTTTATCTCCTTGGCTTGAATCATTTTCAAATTGCTCTTATGATGAAGTCTTAGGTCCAACAATCAGTGAAACCTTTAAGGAAGACAATTTCAGGGAGACCAATCAAGCTTCCTTCCCTAAATCTGATCAATCCAATCTAGTAGCTGAAACTTCTACATGTGGGGAATCAATCTTATCTGAAACTCTAAAAAAAGTAAATTGAACTTGATCCAATGTCCCAATATTCTTTTGAAATTCCGAACCAACCTGATCTCGAATTGAAGGAACTTACTGTTACACTCAAATATGCTTTCCTAGGGGACAATCAAACACATCATATAGTCATTTCTTCTTCTCTTGAAGCCAATCATAAAAGGATGCTTCTATATTTCCTTAGGAAGCATAAGAAAGCCATTAGTTGGACCCTTTCTGATATTCCTGGGATTACCCCACTTATCAGGACTCATAGGATTGTTCTGGAATCTGATTCAAAGCCATGTCGTCAACCTCAACGGTGACTCAATCCTAATCTCATGGAGGTAGTAAGGAAAGAACTTATGAAATTGTTAAAAGCTGGTATCATATATCCCATAGCTGAGAGTGAATGGGTGAGCCCAATCCAAGTGGTTCCAAAAAAGGCTGGAATCACAGTTATAACCAATGAGGATGGAGAGATTCTTCCAACAAGGGTGAGTAGTGTATGGAGGGTCTGCATTGACTATAGGAAGTTAAACTCATTCACCAAGAAGGACCATTTCCCCTTACCATTAATTGACCAAGTCCTTGAGAGAGTGGCAGGTCATGCCTTCTACTGTTTCTTAGATGGGTACTCAGGGTATAGTCAAATTGAGGTCTCCCTAGAGTATCAAGGGAAGACTACATTCACATATCCATTCGAAACCTTTGCCTTCAAACGCATGCCCTTTGGTTTATACAATGCTCCTGGAACCTTCCAGCGGTGCATGATGGGAATATTCTCAGACATGGTAGGGTATTTTATAGAGGTCTTCATGGATGACTTCTCTGTGTTTGGGGATACATTTGAGGGATGTCTGAGGAATGTAGAGAGAGTCTTGTCAAGATGTTAAGAAAAGAATCTAGTCCTAAACTGGGAAAAATTCTATTTCATGGTTAAAGAGGGACTAGTTCTACTCCATCTGGTCTCAGGTAGGGGGATTGAAGTTGATAAATCCAAGGTTGACATCATTCGTCACCTTCCATCACCCAAAACTATCAAGTAAGTGAGGTCTTTCTTAGGACATGCTGGTTTCTATAAAAGATTCATCAAGGACTTTAGTTCAATATCTCGTCCCCTTTGTGCTCTCCCAGTAAAGGATGATCCATTTGTTTGGACAGAAAACTGTGAGGGTTCATTCTCAACCCTCAAATCCTCTCTCACCTCTCCTCCCATTATGAAATCTCCAAATTGGAACCTTCCTTTTGAACTTATGTGTGATGCCAGTGACTTTTCTATAGGAGCTGTGTTAGGACAACGTTGTGATAAAAATCCTTATGTCATTGCTTATGCAAGAAAATCCTTAAATGATGCCCAAATCAACTACACCACCACTGAAAAGGAGTTACTTGCTATTTTGTTTTCCTTAGAGAAGTTTAGGTTCTGCCTCTTAGGATCCCCCATAATTGTGTTCACTGACCATTCTGCACTAAAATACCTCTTCCAAAAACAAGATGCTAAGGCTAGACTAATTAGGTGGGTCCTTCTCTTACAAGAATTTGACCTCACAATCAAGGATAAAAAGGGTGTTGAAAATTTTGTATTCGATCACCTCTTTAGAATGGAATTCAAAGATAACTCCAATCACTTTTCTGTGTCTGATTCATTTCATGATGAACACCTATACTCTGTGATTGACTGCCCTTGGTATACTGACATAGAAAATTTCTTAGTTACAGGAGTCATTCCAAAATTCTTAGGGACTCAAGCTCGAAGGAAATTCCTTTATGATGTTAGACACTATGTGTCTGACGATCCATACCTCTATAAGTTCTGCCCTGACCAAGTCATTAGGAGGTGTGTCCCAGAATCTGAATAAGAGTCCATCCTTAAATTCTGTCATAGTGAGGCATATGGAGGTCACTTTTCCTCTAAGAAAACGTCTTCTAAGATTCTTCAATATGGTCTCTTCTGGACCACCCTCTCAAGTGACTCTTACAAATTTTTTCAAAGTTGTCCTAGGTTTCAATAAGTAGGGTCCATCGCAAAAAGGAATCAAATGCCACTCACTCCCATCTTAGTGGTTGAAATATTTGATTGTTGGGGAATTGATTTCATGGGACCCTTCCCAAACTCTAGGGGATATCTCTATATCCTTTTAGTTGTTGATTATGTCTCAAAATGGGTTGAAGCCATTCCCACCAAGTCCAACGATCATCAAGTTGTGATTCGATTTCTAAAAGAAAAAATATTTTCTCGATTTGGAATTCCTAGGGCTATAATCAGTGATTGAGGAACCCATTTATGCAACTGAACATTCTCTTCACTCATGTCTAAGTATGGTATTTCTCATAAAGTTTCCACTACATACCATCCTCAAACCAATGGTCAAGCTGAGTTAGCGAATAGGGAGATTAAGCAAATTCTTGAAAAAACTGTCAACCCATCTAGGAAAGATTGTTCTGAGAAACTCTTAGATGATCTTTGGGCCTATCGAACCGCATATAAAACCATTTTAGGAATGTCCCCATATAGGTTTTTTTATGGAAAATCATGCCATTTACCTGTTAAAATTGAGCATAAGGCCTTTTGTGCAATTAAGAAAATGGATTATGACCTCTCATTGGCCGGAACAAAAAGAAAATTAGATCTCAATGAACTAGAGGAACTAAGGATAGAGTCTTATGAAAATTCAAGGATCAATAAATCTAGAGTTCAAGCCTTCCAATCTAGGAATATCAAAGTCAAACATTTTGAACCGGGAAAATTTGTGCTCTTGTATAGTTCAAAACTTCATTTACACCTAGGAAAGTTAAGGTCTAGATGGTCAGGTCCTTTCATAGTGCATCATGTGTACCCCCATGGGGCAGTAGAGATTCAAGATCTCACAAGTGGTTACATTTTCAAGGTCAATGGTCAAAGGTTAAAACCATTCATTCAATCATTCAATAAACAGGAAATAGAGGTTGAGTTAACTGAGCCAACCTATGATCCAGGAAAAAAATTGATAAATTTAGGATCCATGTCGGGCTAACGACGTTAAACAAAGCGCTGCATGGGAGGCAACCCATGGTTTAAAATTTTCTTATCATTTGGTTGTTTTAATAAAATTTATATTTTAAATTGGATTAGTTAATCATTTTTATATTTTAAAAAAAGTCTGTTGACCTGTTCTTCTATTATGAGTATGGATGGGTATGAAAGGGGAGCACTGTATTCATCTGTGTCACGTGGTGTGATCCCTGAGTAATACATTACCCAGAAAATTAAAATAAGACAATGTATCATTAGTTTGATTTAAAAAAATAGAAAAATAGGAAAAACCATAAAATGATGATACTTGGAATTAAATAAGTCGTTGTGTTTTTTGTTTTGTCTGGTTTGTTCTTATTTTGGTTCAGGTACTAATTTGGGTGGTACATGTTCAATCAATGAGGTGCCTACATCCCCTAAGATATCAAAGGACTAATTTGGAGCAGCATGAACTTCAACTTCAACCACCAGGTGATTTCATTCCATGATCCTCAGTTTCAATTTTCTTTTTTAACTTCTATTATCTGCCTCTACTCCTTCTAAATTTTCATTTCTTCAAACATTGGGGACAGTGTTGTTTTAAGTTGGGGGGGAGATAAAATAAAATAAAATGCTTTTGTGTCAAAAAAAGAATGATTTGAAAAAAAAATGTGTAAATGGAAGGAAAAATTCATTTAACTTTGAACATGGTAATACACATTGCACACTTTGAAACTGAATATCAAATAATTTAGCATACCCTAATTCTGATTTTAATCCTTGTATAATTTCATGAGCATAGATTTTGGAAAGTGTGACTGTCCAATGTGATATTTCATCGTTTATATTTTCATCCCAAAAAAAGATCACAATGCACGTCCTTTGGATAGTGGGGTATTAGTTTGAGTTTATGGGGTCCCCTAAATAAATAGCATAGGTTTGGTGATCATTTTAGTTTAATATGAGTATTCAAAAAAATTAAAAAAAATTGCACATAGAGTAATGAAATGACCTAATGCGTGGCTTTCGGCACTTGGGGATCGTGACTCCATAGTTGTCTGGCATAGAGTTAGTAATTTTATCTCTATTTTTGGTAATTTGAATTTGTTTTTGACTGAGTTAACTCGAGATGATGCCCGAGTATGTGGGCTTCACTTGGTTCCCTAAGGTCTTTGATCCTGTGAGTCATCGGCAAAGTCTCGCTATAGGGGTTGACTCTTTTGAGTGCAACTTCAATTACCATGGAAAAATTGCAAAAAAACAAAAAAAATAATAAAAAAATAATACAATAAAAAAATGAGTACTCATCTTAATATTGAACTGTGATTCCACCTAGCGCTTCCATCACTCCCCCATTGAATAAAAATGAACCCCCATGTCTATTGTGATGCACAACACATCCTCATACTTAATTGATATTGGATGAAATATGGCAATGAATTTGAACAAAGGAATGATCTTAGGATTGGGATCTGCTTATGAAACTATCTTGTATTAAAATATTTTGATGGGTTTCATTATTTTTTGGTATAAGGGTTTTTGTTGATCATTTTGTATTAAAATGTTTTTGGAAAAAGGAATTCGAATTTCATATTGTTGAGATATATTTTGCTTGGGACTAGCAAAACTCAAGTTGAGGGGTGTGATTATCCAATAAATGAGGATAATATTCATTTTTAATATACATAATATTCATGTTCTTTATTATTCATAAATACCATTTTAGTGCATTTTACACTTTGAACATCATTTCACATTATGATTGTAATACCTTCTTAAAATGCACTATTATGTGGTACATTTTTTAACATCATTTGAAGTACCCAATGATTCATCTAATTTTAACAAATATAATTATAAATATTTTAATTTTATATTCTTTTGAACTGGATATTCACTTCAAGGATCAATGAAAGATTCATAAAGGATGATGGAGATATTTGTCAATGAAAGGAAGCAATTCTGGAGAAGGCAGATTGGACACCATCCCACTGATGAGAATGTGGGGCCCAAAATACAATCCCAATGAATCCAAACTTTCGTGGGATTCTAGAATAAATGAATAGGAACAAATAACTCTTCAGGATCCAATGATAATTCGGCCTCCATAATTTCCATTTAGGCGGCCCACGTTAGAGATAAAATTTTGGGCTAGATTTTGCGGCCCAGAAATACATCCCACTAATATGATCATATCTCGTAATCCACAACTCCAAATGGGCCCAAATATTACAGGAGGTTAGAAGAAATATGTAGATCCATTTTCTTCTTCTATGGACCACTCTGATTCGGCCATCTAGATGGTCTTCTAAGTGCATCTGTTCGGTGAAGGAAAACTGGCTGCCACCTCGGGTCAAGGGTGGAAAAATCATCTCTCCCTTACTTTCCACCCACCTATGGCCTACCACAATTAATTTAGGAGACTTGTACTATTGGAGGCTCGACCCAAGGGCTCAAAAATGACTATTTAAGTCAGTGTTGTTGGAGTATTGAAGAATCTTGTATGCTTTGTTCAATTGTAATGTTATGCTGCAATTTTGTTGTCTCAAATTTGTCTTTCACATGTAAGTTATTCAATTCACTTTAGTTTCTTAATAAAAGTTATTCTTCTACTCTTATTATGTTATTATTCATATCACTTTGATACAATTGGATCAAGGTGTGAATTTATTCACACCAAACCTTGTGAAATTATTCACACAACGGTGGAGTGATCATTTTATTTTTGTTGTTTTCTTTACTTCTTCATTTCCTCCCTCATGAGTCTACTTTCTGCTTCCACTAAAACCATGGGATCAATGGAGGGATAACCCACTTATGGGTTGATCCAAGGGAGTATAAAGGGTCTGTATTGGATGTTATTTATCACCTCATTAATGTATAATCACTTCTTTAATTGAGATTTTTATTTGATGATTTTTAAACTCCATCGTCCTTGTTGAATTTAAGGCCACACACTTCAAGTGCTAATACGAACCTTTACCTTGAAGTGATCAAAACTTTGATCCTTCAAGTGTATAGGTGATTGGTATTAAAGGGTGTAGGCATTAAACCAGTAAGTGATGATGTTGTTTTATCTCCTTAAATTATCCCATCTCAAATATAAGAAATTGAAATCATTAAAAAGGAAATACGTCCAATCCACCCTGAGCGATAACCTAGGATCAACTCATTATTTTAAATTGAATTCACTTAAGTCTCTTAGAGTTACTTTAAACCCATCTAAAATCAACTCAATTTGGCCACTTCATATCCAAAAATAGTCCATAGAATGTACGTGTCTATAGGTTACTTCTTAGGTCTCTGAGGATTCGACAACCCAAGCTAAACTACAAGGACTGTCTTACCTTCTTATCTTGGGTAAATTTGAGCGAGAATCATGTGTAGTACTAGATTCTTATATACTTGTTTTCTTATTTTGTAAAGACATGAAATGGTCATCTTATTTTATATTAATTCTTTTAGATTATTTTTTATTTTGATATTCTGGATGATTTATCTTTTATCTACTACTCATTGATTTATATTATGCTTCCACTATTGACCATTACAATCATTCCATTGTGTTACACTTTGACATGAGGGAATAGTATCCCCATAGACACACCCTATTCCCTCACTTCTAGTAGGTAGACTCTGGTATATGGGGAGGTTCTATTGAGGCCATGTGACCCACTGACTTGGGGCACTTTTTAGTGGAACCCATGTCAGAACATCACAAAGTGGTATTATATATTTTCTTTTCTAGATTTACTATTTTGAGATACTAGATAGAGAATTAGTAAGGTAATGGGATTTGGTAATGAGTTGTGCTTGGGAATAGTTAACCCATGTATAGGTAATATTCAAATGGCCTGGAATAGATATTGTTATTTTCTATATTTTTCCTATTAAAATTGATTTTACTCCACAATTCAGTGATTCAATTATAATTTTATGTACCTTATGATTAGTGATTTTACTATTGCCTGATGAGATAAGGGTATTTCATCTCATGCATCATTTTAGGCACCTGTTAGAATTCACATTACATGCATTATGCCATGTTAAATAGGGTGCATTGCTTGACTGTATAACATTATGATGTGTGCCTTATATGATATATATGTGAATTGGTGATGGTTTTGTATAGGTAATTGAGAAACATGGTTGGTACTTAGAGTGTCTTCTATGAAATAAATAGTGTTTTCCTACTTAGTCTATAGTAGACGCCCTAATAAGTCAATTATGGAAAGTTTATTCATAGTCCATTGGTCACATGGACTGGAACGTGTTATGGTTTGGATTAAGTGGACACTATATTCTGGTTCATGAAGTATATGGTCCCTTATAGATTAGAAGTGGTGACTCATTTGGTTGAATCATTCAAATTGAATTGAAAATGAATATGAATTTAAATGAAATTGAAATTTTGAAATAGATAACATGACCTAGACCCATCTTTAGAGTGGGAAATAGGCGGTGTATATAGTGCTTTTTATGGTTGTTCATTATACCTAGTCCTAGATTTAGGAGTTGGAAGAGGGGTGTGCCATGCTTATAGGAAGGATTCGACTTATCATACACTTTTAAAATATTATCTTCTCATTGTCAATCATTCTAAGGTGTGCATTTTTCATTCTAGATACATGCCACCATGATGACATCTATTCATATGCTAGGAGGGTGGTGATGACCATGATTTGGAGGTGGTGGGACATAGACAACTAGTAAATACTCTTGTAGTTCCAGCTGAGGCACAATTAGTAGTACCGAAAGTGGGTGATGATGTAATATTTTGTGAGAGTTTCCAATATTTTATGTTGACTATTTAGGGATCACCACAACCTACCTCGTGACATGTGTTTTCTAACAGCAGCATCCTATCACATTTTCAAGGGATGGAGGTTCACAAGATATTGAGTTGTGGCCTAAGAATAATTTTCAATCTTTGAGCATCTGGATACACCTTATGAGAGGAGATTGATGCTCATGAAATATATTCTTTGGGGAGTAGCTAAGCAATGGTGATATATGTTTTAACTAGGAAGATACACTCTGGGATATGGTTTAGAGGGATTTCCAATCCAAATTATTTGACTACCTTTTCCCTGAGACCTTGAGAGATAAAAGGGACAGTGAGTTTTTGTTTCTAGAGTAGGTTGTTATGATAGTTACGGAGTATTCATCATGCTTTACAAAGCTTCATCATTTTTCACCGATTTATCTTACTGATGAGATATCGGGGTGAGATGCTTCAAGGAAGGTATTAGTAATACCATTCGATCATAGTTCAATGTGTTTTGGTTGGATAATTTTTCATAGATAGTGAACTAGACACTTATTAATAAATAGAACCTAAGGGAAGCTGGGGGAGTAGAATAGGGAAGTTCAGTATCTCCACCTAGTGGTTTAGCTTCCAGTGGCAGGAAGAAATGTTTTGAGACTCCTCATAAGGGGGTACTTTCCAGGCTATTAGTGTTGGTATTGTTATCTTATACAATAAGTGTGTGTGGTGAGGGAATATGCAGAATCAATGTGATAGAGACCAATTCAAGTGATGATCTTGCAGTGGGATAGGCCACCTATATCATTTTTATGGGACCCTCCCTCCAGCAGTCAGTTGAAGGGGATTGACTCTGAATCCAAGTTCAGGAGAAAGATTCATAGCTCCACATTAGGATTGGATATGGAGTACTTTCAGTCATTCAGGCCAATGTGGTGTTCATGGTTATGGCATCCAGGAACTAGTTATACCTAGATATCATAGTGGGCCTACTTCTAGGTATTGAGGTTGTTTCATAGGACTGTAGTTTAGGCCAAATATATTGTGTACATCCTATACCTGTGGAGTAGAGCATCGGGCCATCTACAGTGAGTGGTAAGATCTCAGTATCCTCTACTCTCGTGTATTCTCTTTTTCATACAGGTTCTTCTCATATCTTTATATTTGTACCTATTGTGGAGAGCCTTGGGATCATTTATCATTTTTTTAATGGAATCGTGACTTTGGATACTTCTTTGGGGATCAAAATTGAGGGTATATTCTAGTGCAGGGAGTTCCCCCTTGAGATTTGTGGGTGTCACTTGGTGTGGGGTCTTTCTTTCCTTGAGAAGAAGGAATTTGAAATCATTCTCAGGATGGACTGGCTAGTTTATTATATATCCCATGTCGATTATTATCACTAGAGGGTGACCTTCACATCACTAGAGTGTAGAGTTTTTATTCAAAAGGGTGAATGGAATGTCCTGGAAATCTTATTTAGACTATTAGACTATGGGATGTGTTGGATGATAGCCTAGATATCTATTTTATATTTGGATAATCAAGGAATGTATCAAGAAGATTTTACTCTAGTGGTTGGCCATTTTAGGGATATTTTCCTATATGAAATTTATAGTTTACCTCCTGGGAGATAGGAGGAGTTCTCTATCAAGCTAGTGACAGGAGCTGTACTATCATACATTACTCCTTATAGGATGGATAAAATAGATTTATAGGATCTCAATAGGTGGATAGAGGACTTTGAAGAAAAAGGATTTATACGTATTGGTACTTATCCATGGGGTTCACCGGTCTTTTTTGCAAAAAAGGAAAACAATACCCTTAGTATATGTGTGAGTTGTCATAAATTGAACCAATTTATGGTTAAGAAATGGTATCCCTTTTTTTGGATAGATGATATCTTTGACTAGCTATGAGGAGATCCATTTTTCTCGTAGATTGATTTAAGATCAAGTTATCACTAGTAAGTGTTCAACCTATAGACATAACTCATACAGATTTTCATAGAAGGTATGGTCTATATTATTATCTAATTATGTCATTCGGTCTCATGAATGATCTAGTAATTTTATGGTGTAGATGGGCTGAGTTTTCTATCCATATTTGGATTCATTTTTGGTGGTTTTCATGGATGATGTCTTAGTGTATTCTCACAATCGACACATTTATTCCAAACATTTTTTGATCATTTTGGATACATTGAGAGAGTATAATTTATATGTTAAACTCACTAAGTGGCACTTTTGAATGGATAATATTCACTTCCTATGTCATATTATCTCAGTGATAGGGGTATCAGTTGAACTAGATAAGGTGAGAGCTATAGTTTAATGGGAATAGCCCAATAAATTCTTTAATATATGGAGTTTCTTGAGGATAGTTGAATATTACAGGTGTTTCATACAGGACTTATCATGCTTAGCATCACCTATGGAGGGATTTAAAAATAATTGTGTGAATTTTTTTATGGATAGATACCTATGAGATAGCCTTTTAGGAGCTAAAAGGGGGACTAACTTCAGCACCAGTCCTAATTCTGACAGAGCTAGGTAGGAGCTACATTGTGTATTGTGATGCATCAATTATTGGGTTAAGATTAGTTCTGATGTAGGATGAGTGTTTCATGTCATACAAGTCTTGTTAGTTGATGCCACATGATAGGAACTACCTGACACACAATCTCGAGCTAGCTATTATTGTACATGTCTTGTGCTATTGGAGGAATTATTTACTCAGAGAGCATTTTGTGGTGTACACGGACCATAAAAGCCTCAAGTATATATTTACACAATGTGAATTAAATTTAAGCTATCTAAGATGGGTTGAATACCTATATTTTTTCGACTTTGATCTTGTCTATATGCTAGGAAAATGTAATGTAGTTATCGATGCACTAATCATAAGGACTTAGATATAGGAAGTTTAAGAGGCTAGTAGCGAGTGGCAGCTCATGGATTTGTTTTCAGAGATAAACATGGAGGTGCGGGATTTACAAGAGTTGACTTTTCTCTCATCTTTAATAGTGACTTACACTCTTCAGGATAGAGTGATGATGAGATAGTTATCTAATGTTAAGGGCCAAGTATTGTGGGAGAGTGTGTCAGGTGAGGACCCACCTCTTAGTTGGACTATTGGCAATGATGAAATTCTATGTATTCATGGTCACATTTTGGTTCAAGAAAAAATACATGAGGAACTAATGTGATATTTTCATGCCTCGTTTTGGGTAGTACATCCTGATGTTACCAAGATGTATTGTGACTTGCACCATCAATACTAGTGGTCGAGGAAGAAACATGAGGTAGATAGTTTTGTCATCAGGTGTTCCACCTATCAAAAGGTTAAGGTGAAACATCAGCGACCTCCTAGGATTTTACAAATTTTAGCTATTCCCAAGTGGAAATGAGATGATGTTGTGATGGATTTCATGATTGGGTTTTCAAGGTTGCCTTGAGGTAGTGATGCTATATGGGTTGTGGTAGATAGGCTCATGAAGGTCACTCATTTCCTGCCTATCATGGAGTCCTTCTTGGTAGATGATCTTGGAAGATTATATATCCATGAGATTGTGTTCCATAATGGGGTTCCTCAGAACATTGTATCAGGTAGGGATTCTAGATTTAAATCTCTATTCTAGAATATTTGGAAGATTTATTTGGGTAAACAGGTGCTTATGATCATGGAATACCACCATCATACTGATGACCAATCAGATTGAACTATACAGGTTCTAGAGGAAATGATTAGAAAATGTGTCCTTGATTTTTAGGTATCTTGGTAGTGGCATATACCCATAGTTGAGTTTTCCTACAACAATAGCTAGCAGGAAATGATATAGGAGGCACCTTATGAGGCTTTGTATGATAGGGCATGTTGATCACCCATGTGCTAGTTAGAGGTAAGAGATGTATCTTTACTCAGAACTCATATCATTTAGGAGACTTTAAATTAGGTCCATTTGATTAGGAAGTAGACAGCTACTACAAAATATAGACATAAATATTACAATTATCACCATCAATGACCTATAGAGTTCGAGGTCAAGGATTAGGTCTTTTTTTGTATCTTATTGAGGCTAGGACATAGATGAATTAAGAGATAGGGTAATATATCATTGTGATATGTTAGACCATTTGAGATTATAGAGAGATTTAGATCAGTGGCCTATCTATTATAGTTACCTTAGAGGTATCAGGCCATACACGACATCTTCCATGTATCTCAACTGAGTTTTTATCACTTAGACCCATATCACACTCTTCATCTATATTAGGTGGAGTTATAAGTAGATGCATCCTTTTAAGAGCATCCAATTTGTATCATTGGAAGGAGCACAAAGGTTCTATGAGGCCGATCAGTTCCTCTAGTATAGGTGTTATGGCAGTATGGTCATTTGAAGGATAAGACTTGGGAACAAGATTCCAAATTAGGTACTCAGTGGCTGGAGTTATTCTCAGGAGATTCTTGACCACCCTTGGAATGGAAATTTAGGGATGAATTTATTTGAGGGGGGATATTGTAAGATCTTGGGATTTCATATGAGGTAAGGATCTTATTCTTTAGTATAAATACTTGTTTTTTACCTAATGTGAGTTTCTAAAGAGATAACGGGAGTTTAGAGGGTGTCCAAGGCTTATTTGGAACTTAGAGGCTTAGTTTTTGGAAAAGGGGAAATGGATCATACGGTTAGTAGAAACCATGAAACCCAAGCCACATGGTTAGAAGTAACCATGTGGGGCTAGATAAAGGTTAGTATGAGGCCTCATAGTTTAAGGAAACCATGAAACCTGAGGTGCACACCCATGCGGGGGCTCTACAAATTTTGACAGAGGCTTAACACACGGTTAGCACATGGTTTGTCTAACTATGTGCCATGACCGTGCGAGGTCCCCCTTGAGGTGGAGAAGGCTGCACGGTTGGTTAATGGTTTGGCTAACCATACAGTCAAACTATGTGACCTAGTTAAAATATGGGAAATGACCATTTTCCTATGTGCCTTTATAATTTTAAACCTCCTCCTCCCCTTTCTATTTTCTAGAATACAAGGGGTGTTACTCCTCCCATTGAGCATCCTCCTCAGTCTAAGCTATGGATTGAGGGATATTTTCCATCTAGACTTAGATTCAAGCATTGATCATCTCTCTAGATATGTTATGATGATTTATACATTCCAACTGTTCTATTTTTTATTTTTCTTTGTATAGATGGGGTTATTTTGGTGTAAGCTAATATGCCTTATTTTTAGGTTTTTTGTCCATTATTCATTTTTCTCCTGATCTGGACCGAATCATAGGTTGATATCAGATGAGTTTTCTACCACTTGTACACAATAGGTGTTATATACATTTTCCATTATGGTTTGGTTGTTTTATATTTCTCTACATTTGTTCTGCACACCGAACATTTGGGTCTTGCCCTTAAAATTAATTGAATTCTTTGATATAATTGAATTATAACCTTTTAGGTTACCCCTTAAGTACCATTGTATGGTTTGAGGTTGTTTATCCTCAACCTCATCCACCAATGGGGTCTTCCCTTTCTTTTTCCCTATGTTTTACCACCCCTTTGGATGCATGTGATCTTTCCACTGATTTTGGGAGCCTTAATAAATTAAAAGTGAATTGAATAAATGTTTAAGAGATGGTTAGGCCTCATTTTCATGTGATTACCTAAGGTGAATTGATTTAATTATTTAAATGGAAATTGTTAAATGAGTTGGATGAACTCATGGTATGTGGTTGGTTAAGAATTGTTGAATGAATTCAGATGATGAATTGAAAATTGTAGTGGATTCCTTAGATGAGATCCTTGGATCCTGATTCCATTAGAAGTCATTAGGAATTTATAATACATGGATCTTGTTTGTAGTAGTGGATTTCTTAGACCTATTTAATCCTTGGATCCTAATTCTGTAGGATTTCATGGGCCTTGATAGCCCTTGGATCCAACTTTCTTGGACTCACATTGGACATGCTCTGTTAACATAATCCTTGGACTCCAACAAACTCTTTATCGAGTTTCCATTGAGATACCCCTAGGAATCAATGAGAATGTATTGGTCTTCTATACTTTGGATCCATCCCTTCATGGCCTAACACTTGATTACACATCATGGCCATTGTGGATGTTTATATTGGATTACACAGCGTGTGTGTTGTGGATATTGACACTTGGTTACTCGGCGTGGTCGTGGTGGATATTTTGATTTGATTACAAATATCCATGGTATGGGTATTAGATTTTGTATGTTAAGATATACAGTATTACTTGTTTATTTATGATTTAAGGTTTCCCTTGTTTATGGGAGCTTGGCTATTGTTCACAGGGATCCTTTTTTGGCTGGACAGGATCACGCTTGTACTAGACCCTTTACTTTTGTTTCTGTTATACCTGTGGTATATTGCACACTCCTTTTGTTTATATTACACAGACTAGAGCTATTATAGACACCATTTGTGGTGACTTATTGAGTGTTATCTTAGACCCTATTCGAGATGTCACTGGGTACCCGAACAGACTATATGGATAAAGGTAGGGAGTAGGGAAATTTCCAACTATATGATGCTTGATTTGATCGTTGCTTGGGAGTAGGGGAGCACAAGACTGATCTAGGTTCATGATGAAATTTGGAGATAGTTTCTTTTAGTCCTTTTGTACCTTTTGATACATCTATTAAACTAGATTACTATATAGATATTTTCATACTTCATAGATACATGACATGATCATCACATTGTATATGAATGCTTCTGGGTTGTTTATTATTTCATTCCTCTGGATGATTTATCTTCTGTCCACTACTCAATGATTTATATTATACTTCTGATATTGATTGTTACTATTATTCTGTTGTTTTACACTCTGACATGAGGGAATAGTTTCTCCACAAAGATAGCATAAACCCTTACTGCTAGTCAGTAGCCTCTGGCATAAGGGGAGGTGTGCATGAGACCATGTGATCCACTGTCTTAGGGAAAATTTTAGTGGAACCCAGGTTGGGATGTCACAAAAAAATGAGAAACCATTGAGTTTGATGATCATGCCTGACCAGACCCACACTCAAGGATGAAAGCTTGTGAACATAGAGGTAACTTAAATCTATAATAAGAAGGTAAATTCACAAAACATGCTTAATGAATTTTCCAACTGAATATCTCTAAGACCAAACCTCTTTTAGAACCTCCTATTACACCAACCCTCCATCACAAACCAAGAATCCTCCTCCTAAGAATTCACCTTATCAGTAATACCAACCTGAGGTTAAATCCACTTTAATAAACCAATACCATTCTTGGTTCATGCACATTAAAGTTGAAGAACTAGTGCCAATATGACTACATGGTCTCTATACATTTAAGTGTTACATGCAACATATGCCCATCTTGAATCCATTGTCCCTCGTATCTACATCAATACAAGTCCACATGCCCTGAAGCATCACCAAATGATCTAGAATAGGTTCATACACATTAAATATTGATGTATTCAGTATTGTTATCCCTATCAATCTTCTTGACCAGGCCCTACCAAATATCCAAACAATGTACAAAAGAATCTCAAATAAATATGGTGACATCTAAGACCAATTGTATGAGAAAAAACAATATTAAAGACCCAGTTTTGATTAAAGTCTAGGATCATACATATTCTATCTTTAGTGACCTTTTACTTTCAGTAACAACTTCTTCGAACACCTGATTTCCACTGTCTTTGTGAAATGGCAAAGAACACCACCTCTGATTCTTCTTGAACATGTACAAAGCTCGATCATGAGATTTTTCATATTGGAATCTATTATTTTCTTATGATATGGGATAGATTTATTATTTAAAGGGTATGAGGTTGATCAAGGGACTAATCTCCACATCTAGTTGGAAGACTATTACAAATTGTTTTTTTCATGTAATTTCAATCTATTTTTATTTCTATTTAGTGAAATTTTATTATATTCTTCAAATTTTTTGTGTTTTTTGAACTCTAATTTCATCTTATAATTGTGATATCTCACTTATATTATTATAGAAGATTAATTTTGGGCTTAATACCTAGGGTAGAATACATGGTCATTCAAAATAACTGCTTTTCAATTGTGCATTTCTAATTTTCATCCTTAATGTGGTAGTAAATGGGAGGGAAGTGGGTGGATGATCATCATTTGTTCTTATCACTCACTATTGCATTCTACAATTTATCAAATCATATCTCTCTCAATTCTCTCAGTATATACAACATACCATTAGAGTTTTGTGGATGTATGGATGAACATCAAATGATTGGAGCTGGGTGAAGTGTGGAAGATTGTCTATGATTGTGGCATGTCTATAATCTAACACTATGTAGGAGGTGATCTAGACATGAATAAGGAGGTCTCCCATGGATTATTAGTCTATAAATTTTAATAAATAGAAGTAATTAGTAATTTTTTATGACCTGATTATTAGTTGAGAACAATTTTGGATAATGAATAACTCTCTATGATCAAACTCATGACCATTCCCTTTCACCTTGATCAATGTGCGTTTTCTACTTTTATATTGTTTTAATTTCCTAAAAATCACAAAACAAAAAATAATCAAACCTCATTTATCGCATGCATTCAAATTAAAATAAAACAAACAAAAAAATACATGAGTGATTGAGATTAGTAAATAACATACCCATGACTCTTTGAGAATGGCCCTAGTCAATCCCACTAGATTTAATTCTAGGTTAATTTAATTTTTTTATGGAAGGCCTATGATAACCTTTTGCATCAACTCTTTTATTTTTTTACCATGATATCCTCATGTGAAGAATGAAATATGTGTTATTATCAACCAGATGATGAAATCAACCTAAATTCTTCTTATTAAGGAGTTAACAAAGGTAGAAAATATTAGATTCCTTTATTTATAATAAATTGTTAAGTTTTATTGCATGCCTTCGGAGATTTTTTTATCTAGACCCATAATTTACTTCATAATTTTGGAAGGGCCTTTAGGGGATGATGGGTTATTAATTGATGTTGATCCTAGTTTATCATCTTCAAACAGATGGGTAGATGGAGTTGACTATTAATATTCTTGAGGATATACTATGTGCATACATGCCCAATTTTGGTAGATCATGGAGAAAACATCTATCATTGGTTGAATTTTTGTATAAAAATAGTTATAAAGCCTCAATTAATATTAATCCATTTAAATCCTTGTATGGATGACCTTGTTGATCACCTCATTACTAGTTGGAACTTGGTGAGTATTCCTTGATACAAATCAAGCATCATCCAGGGGAAGATTGATAAGATTCATTTAATTTATAAGAGATGTTAAATTGATCAAAGTTTCCAAAAATATTATGTTAACAATCATCATAGACCATTAGAGTTTTCCATTGATAATGGGGCATTATCTAGGAGACAAATTCTAATATTTAGTTGATTTAGAAGTGATTGGCGATGATCAAAGTTTCCAAAAATATTATATTTACCATTGATGTAGTCCATTAGAGTTTTAAATTGATGATTGGGGGTTTCATAAATTTTCTCCTTGTATGTAACATCATTTTTTTTGTAAATCATGGTAAGTTTACATCATGGTATGTTGGGCCATCTAAGATCATGGATCATCTTGGGAAAGTAGAATACTATCCATCCTTACTTTCTCATATAGAATTGATTCTTGATGTGTTCTATGTATCCTAGTTGAATAAGTACCTTCCAGACCTATCTCACATGTTTGAGTGGGAGGATTTGTATTTGGAACTCGATACCACCATCATTGAGCGGTCTATTAATATCAAGGATTAATAGGAAAAAAGCATTACAGGGTAATTTTATCCCTTTGTTCCGTGTTTTATGTTAGTATGGTGGTGATATCAATGAAACATGGGAGTGTAAGGCCTTAATTCAGAATAAATATCCTTACCTTTTCATTAATGAAGAGTTCTAGGAATATTCTAGGGGAAAAAGTGTCGTGTTAGAGAGAATTTTGACACCCATGATGCCATTATCAGGTAAATAATTTACAATTTATTTATTTTTAATACATATTCCTTTATTCCCTTATTTTTAAATGATTTTTGGAAGGAGTTATATTTGTTTTCATCTATGAGATTAAATTTTTGAGATTTGTTTTGAAGTGTTTTTTATATGGTGGAGGATAGGTTGAGAAAACTCTGTGATGTTTCCCATATAGTGGGGGTGTTTTCTAGGGAGGTGTGTCACACTGTGGTGAGAGGAGGGTCATGCCATAACACTTCCCATGTAGTAGGCCTGTTTCTATTCAAGATGTATCATGCTAAGATGGTGTAAAGTTAATGCAATAAGGGGACCCTATAAGAGGGGCTATTTTTATGGGAGGCATTTTTCGTGCCACGATGAGGAAAGGTCATGTCGCAACTTGTCCCACCTAGATTTAGAAATTATGAATTTGCTCTTTTATACTTACGCAATTTTAACTCCATTTTCCCAAAATTTTTCCCTCATTCATGATATGTAGGGTTCCCCATCCATGAATCTCTCTTTCCCCTTACTTATTTATGTCTCTTCCTTTGGTCCTAGTATATTTTTTTCAAGGTAAATCCCAATATTTGGTGGATTTTTCATCTTATTCCATTCTATTGCCATGTTATTTCTCAATCTATTAGTTATTTTTCCTTAATTGAACATTATGGGTAAACCTAAGGCCCAAGATGAGTTTATAATGTTATTTATTAGGTATCTAGGGTTATAAGGATCCCTTATCCTTATTTATTGTGTATTTTAATGAAAGTGGTGAGTTTTATCCATATTTAAGGTAGGCATCTCAACATAACCTATATTTCCTTTAGAATACCCAGGGTTATTGAGATTTAATTTGGTTTTTTTTGATAAATTATACTTGTAATGATTTATTTAGGGTTTAATTATGATTATTTTATATGTTTATTAGAGTGTATTGGGTTTAATATTTATTTAAATTAATTTTCTTTAAAAAACATATTTATTCACAAAAGGTGTTTATAAAATGTTTCAAAGAAAGGTTTACTTTATTATTGATGTTTCCTTGACTGTAAATTATGGGAATTGATTATGTATGTTGTAATGACCCACCAATTCTCATTGTCTTGAGAGCTCAACGAGTCATTACTAGTCCTTAAGCGACATCCCCAAGGCGCCAAAGGCTGGCAATAAATGTCGGAGGGTTTCAAAATACATGGGGGGTGATTTACCCTTTAACTGAAAACAACCAACAACACAGCAACTAGATAAACATCTCCAAGAAACCACTATATGATGCATGATTTAAAACCAAAACAACTCAACCAAAAGTACCACAGTGAAAACCAAAACCACACATCAGATTAAACAGCGGAAAGACAACTCAAAGACTACAAGACAACAACCCAACTCCATGCTCCACAAGCTCCAAGCTCCAACATCATGAACCAGTCCACGTATCACGAAGCAGTTCTCAAAACATGTGACACTTTACCTTTTCCAATGTACCGGTATATAACATCTTCAAAATCACCAACGTGCCAAGGCAGAGGGTTAGTAATGAAACTCAGTAGGTTTTCCCCAATGACTTCCCAACCCATGCCTCTAGGATAGAACATGTTAGCACATTTATATAAAACAATTCCAAAAACAGTTCAAAATATAACAAGTTCCATGTCAAAACCATTTTCCAACAAAAACCATCTTTCTCAAGAAAAGCAACCAAGAAATATTTCTAATCAAATTCACATTTCCATTTTAGTACATTCATCCCATTCCACAAATCCACACAACCAACCATGCATGCAACCTGGATCTCCCTATACTCATGAGTGGTGAGTTATCCTTCCACTAAGTCATCACTTAGTGAACTACCTTGACGGTGGTACTTCACAACCTTATCCGTCCCAACCTATTGATGGGGGGACTTCTCGCCCTTATCCATCCCAACCTTTTGATGGGGGGACTTCTCGCCCTTATCCATCCCATTGCACATGAACACACACCACAACCCATGCAATCCATGACCAACACCAAGTGTGTTAAAAACCTTTCAATAAATCATCACCTTTTTATTGAAAACCATTTTATTCAAGCAGTAAAAATCATAGCCAATTTTAAATCACCATTTTAAATTTACTTCAACAACCACTTTCCAAAAACACACAAATTTCATCACCCGTTACTGAAAAGGGGTTTCAACCATTCTTCACAACAGATAAACAAAACATTTCAATCAAGGAAAACAATTTGAAACTAAGCCTTCAAGTTTTAAGAAAGATGAATTGAGAGTGAAGCCACCTACCTCAACAAATTGGGCGAAACCAAGCCACGGACGAAGAACGCTCAAGAACACTGGGTCAAATCTCCAAAAACCTTTCTTAGATCTCTTCTCCTAACACAACCAATACCAAATCTTGTCATATTTTGCATCCAAACCCTTGTATCTACCCATAACGGTTGTAGATCTAAGAAAAAAAGAGAAGAGGAGAAGTATATCTAAGTAGATCTAAGAAACTGATCAAGAACGATGAGATACCTTAAGAATACGGCTTCGATTCGCCAAGAGAAGCCTTCAGATCACCTCCGTAACGCTTGGGAGAAGTCTTCCAACCTTCAAGGGAGAGTAATCCCAAGTTAGGGCCGCTTAGGAGGATTAAACAAGGAAATTAAAGGAAAAACGAGTTAGATTCACAATTTTAGGATCTAATTTTAAGTGATCGCACGGTTAGTCCGCACGGTTTGACAAACCGTGCGCTAACCGTGCATTAGCTTCTTCCTCGACCATCCTTCATGCACATTTTGTCCACACGGTTAGACAAACTGTGCATCGACCGTGCGGAAGCCACTTCCTCCAAGAATTACTGCGCACGGTTTGGTCGCACGGTTAGACAAACTATGCGCCGACCGTGCGACTTCCCCTTTGCCTCAAAACATCACTCCAAGCTCTCCCAATTACCACATTCAAAACCCTTAACTTTAAAACCATGAAAAGAATCAAGAAAGGGTTACATACCAGAAACCGGGGGTACTACATTCTCCCCACCATTGGCCTTTCTGTCCTCAGAAAGTAGAAAACCATCGCTTGATTGAAAGAGTTTTGGCCACTGCTCCTTCATTTCTTTCTCGTGTTCCCAAGTCTCTTCCTAAATCTAACCATGTTGCCACAAAATCCACACTAGACCGATTATTTTTCCACGCAAGACTTTATCTTTCCTATCCACAATCTGTATCGGGATATGTACCAATGAAGCATCCGGATCTAGGTCAATGTGATCCCATCTGATCACATGTTTAGGATCGGGCTGATACTTCTTCAACTAAGATATATGGAACACATTTTGCACTGCACTGAACTGTGGTGGTAATTCCAACCAATATTCCACCTCGCCAACCTGTTCTAGTATCTCAAAAGGGCCTATATACTGAGGAGATAATTTTTCCTGCTTCCCAAAACGACGTTGTCCAAGCCTTTGAGATATTCTCAAAAAGACATGATCACTCACCGCAAATGACAATGGTCTTCGGCGATGATCCACATAAGATTTCTGACGACTCTGAGCCATCTCCATCCTCTTTCTAATCAACTGGATCTTCTCCATTGTTTCTCAGAAAAGGCTCAGACCAACTAGTGAAGTCTCACCTGTTTCCTCCCAGCAAAGTGGAGAACGACAAGGACGCCCATACAATTCTTCAAAAAGAGCCATGCGTATTGAGGCCTGATAACTGTTATTGTATGAGAACTCCACTAAGGGTATATGATCCTCCCATGAGCCACCAAAATCCATTACACAAGCCCGCAACATGTCTTCCAACGTCTGTATCATCTTCTTAGATTGCCCATCTGTCTGAGGATAATACGTTGTGCTCATAGTCAACTGAGTCCCAAGGGCTTGTTGTAAGGATTTCCGGAAATGAGATGTGAACCTTAGATCCCTATCTGAGATGATAGACACTGGTACACCAAGTCTTTTTAACACTTCCCGGATATAGATTTTTGAAAGATCTTCCACTGTATGGGTTTCATGAATTGGGATGAAATGGGCCAACTTGGTTAGATGATCCACTATCACCTAAATGGCATCGTGTTTTCGAACCATTCTTGGAAGACCTGTAACAAAATCCATTGTTATCTACTCCCATTTCCACACTGGTATAGGTAAAGACTGTAACATAGCAGCTGGTATCTGATGCTCTGCTTTAACCTGGTGACAAGTTAAGCATCACGAGACGAATTCAGCCACTTTCCTTTTAATGCCGCTCCACCAGAACTGCACCTTTAATGCCTTATACATCTTCTGTGTACCCGAATGTACATACCATCTTGAATGGTGGTAAGCATTAAGGAGTTGTTCGTAACAAACTATCGGTACAACCATCCAATCTCTGAAAAACAAAACTGAACTCGCTTCCAGTTTCCATCCATCAATGGTCTCCCCACCATTGAGTTTTGAGTTCATTATCAGACATTCCGCGTCAGATGTTTGTGCCTCCTTGACCAATTTTACCAATTCAGGAACAAGCGTAGCTGAAAAGAAAACCACAACATCACCTTGGTTTTCACATTCCACATGCATGTCGGCTAATACTGACATCAACTGCCATTCATCTGAATATTCTTTCACCAACTGAGCATACGACTTTCTGCTTAATGAATCGGCCACCGAATTTCCCTTACCCAGTGTATAAATCAATTCAAAGTCGAACATTTAAAGATACTCCATCCATCTCATCTGCCTCATATTCAAGTCTCGTTGTGAGAAAATGTGTTTCAGGATTTTGTGATCTGTAAACACAGTGAACTTATCACCAAAGAGATAATGATGCCAAGTCTTCAAGGCATGGACAACTGCAGCTAACTCCAAATTGTGTGTTGGGTAATTCTCCTCATGAACCCTCAACTTCCAATTATCATTGTCTTGATATCTCAACGAGTCATTACTAGGCCTTAAGCGACATACCCAAGGCGCCAAAGGCTGGCAATAAATTCCGGAGGGTTTCAAAATACGTGGGGGATGATTTACCCTTTAACTGAAAACAACCAACAACACATCAACTAGATAAACATTTCCAAGCAACCACTATATGATGCATGATTTAAAACCATGAAAAGTATCAAGAAAGGGTTACATAACAGAAACCGGGGGTACTACATATGTGGCTAGTTTTTGGTTTCACATAGTAGAACTTGGATGTGTGTGATAACCCAGATGGGTGTTTACCTAGTGTAGAATGTGTGTTAGCTATGGATTGTGGCCCAATTAGACCGAGTGAGCTAATGGGGTGGATTTTGACCTTAGTGAGACCTTGAGATATCCAAGAATTTTTTGGTTCACATATGTTGGATATTTTTACTTGAGCATGTTCTAATTACCTTAGACCTATAGGTTAGAGCCTCATGTTGTGTATGTTGTAATTGTTTGAGATGTATTATTTCTTATTTCCCACTTATTTATTTGGACATTATGATGTGTATTATTCCATATTACCCTTAATTATGATTTATGGATGTATCATTCCTACTATTTGTGAAACGTGATTTTTTTATATAATTCAAAGGATTTGTGAAATTTTTTCAATAAAAAATGTATTTTAAAATGTTATTTTCAAACTAGAACTAGCCAGATGCATTGAGAAAGATATTATGTTGATTCATAGTGATATCCTACTATGATTTAGCACATACCATATATATACCCATGGGGTATATGCAGACTTCATTATATATGATACAGGTAGAGGGAAGGGAGTTTCTTTTTATAGTGGAACATCTTGACACCTTCATTGTCCGTCTTGGTTTGGGATTGATGGTGATCATAGGTCACATGGAGATGGCTTGTGTGGATCATTTTGGGAGATCCTCTAGTGTTGGATTTGGGTTTTGGTTATGTATCACCCTCACCAACATTGATTATATTTTGATCATAATGTATATGTGATATTTTAATCACTTTATTTTTTTATCTTAAAAGTGATTTGGTTATTTAATTATCATTATGTTATGTAATACTCTATTTTATTGTGTATATTGTTTTAAAACTATTTATTTTTTTCAAGGACATTCAATGTATGGATAGGTTATTCCAGATTTATTTATGGAATCTCAATTGTGTTTTACCATATTTATAGGGTAAAATCATTCCCATTTGGTTAGTTTTGATATTTTTATACTTATCACTAGCCTTTGGAAACTAGAAATATGCTTTTATCCTTATAGAGAGCTGGCTCAGGTGATGGGTCAGATCAACCTAGGTCATTTAATTAAAGCCAAATCCATATTCATTATAAGTAGTCTTACCCCATAATAATACAAAATGACTCAAAAAATCATATGGAATTTCACTTATAATATATTCAAAAAATATACTATAATATCATGTAACACTTATTATATTTTATTATTTTACATATGTGATTTAGGGCATGTGACTTTCAATTCCTTTATGTGGATAAATAGTTTTCAAGAATCATTTTAAGATTTTAAGTGGATGGTAGGGAATGTGTCTATTTTTAGACTTCAATAGGTAGGGGTTAATACATGGTCTTATATGATGCATACAAGACTATCATGGGGTGTGTTCTAACAAAAATTATACCTTTGATAGATTATGGGTCCCAATAGTTTCGGCCCTATGAGAATAATTATGTGACTAATTATATGAAATTGATTATAATGGTATTTAACATTTAATTCATAATGGTTTCGATATTCTTTGATAATTAATTGTGTTTTACATAGATTATAAGTGTCTCTGGTATATTTTATGTTAGTGGTTTATGAATCAGAGATAGGTTAGGTGGATCAATTTCTTACCAGACTATGACTTTAACAAGATATTATTGTTAGCTCAAGGTGGGATCCTAATGGGGAAAAGTCATATCTTGAATATTACATGTTCTATGATGTAATGAAAATAATAAATAACATAAATTATAACAAAACATGTGTTTGGTATTTTTTATTATTAACAAAATAGATAACTAAATGACATGAAATTTTTGATTTATTAATGATTTTTTTTCTAAATATAGACCAAAGGCCTTAGTATAATGGCCTTTAATTTGAGGGGATGGACTAGAGGTATCACTTTATGGGATAACCTAGAGGCTTTATAGTTGATAGGGTGGCCTAAAGAGCTTACACTGAAAAATAACCTAGAGGCCTTACATTTGGATGGTGGACTGAAGGCCTTATATATTAACAAGTTTCATGGATGTATTACATAGAAATTGTTTCATTCGGGGTTCAAACCCCATACCATAAGGATATAAATACATTTTCTATACTAATTGAGTTAGAGTAGATTGGTTAATGAACACTTAATAAAAATTAATTGATTAGCATGGATGACATATAACATGTGTTTTACATTTCAATGATGTTATATCAGTTGTAGAAAAAAAATGCCTGGTGAAATTTGTAATAAAACATATGTTTTCTGTTTTTGTAATTGAAAAATAGAAAATAGATAGATAAAAATATTGTGTGGTATTAATTAACATTAGATAAATAAAATAAATTATTGCACAAAACAGATGGTTTGAATTTATATTCATGTGAGAAATCTCCAAAAATGGTGAATAATTTACATTGATTTAATCATTGGTATTTTTATTATATGAAACTAAAAATATTTATATGAGATAAAACTTTTCATGCCTTTTTATGCAATAAAAAACAAGTGATTCCAAGAAAAATCATTCTAAATAAGATAAAAATGTTTCTTTAAAGAACATGTATTTTATATTTGTGAGAAGATTCAATGTTGTTATTTAATAGGTGAAACCATAATTAAAAATTATAACATTTTCAAGGGATTTTTATATTATTCATTGAGAAAAAATAATTTTTTAATAATGAATCCATACAACTAATTATAATATATTTTCCATCACATAATAAAAAAACAATTATTTTATTTTCATGACATGTTTTATGAAGAAATAAAGATTCTAGAATCCATCTTTCTTCTTTACTATATTAAACAACAATTTTTTGTTATACAATTATTTAAAATACTTGTATATTGTATAATTAATTTTGAATTAAAAATTAATGAATGTAACTAAAAATATATAATAGTATTTTCTAATAATATTTATCTTACGATAAATCCATGAGAGAAATTTCAAACATGAAATATTTAATTCTAACATTTTTGTTCAATTTATTGATATTTAGTTATTAAAAAACATAAAATCTAGAAAATGAGGTTCATATTATAGGTTTTATATATATTTTCTAGAAACAAAGGTTAAAAGAAATAATTTTGAAAATATAAATATTTGTTCATGGTGGTTTATATTGGTGATTAAACATGAAAAAAAATTAGATAAATGTGAAATTGGATTTACCTAAACCTAAATATGTTTAATTTTATGAAGCCCAAAACTATTAATTTTGTATTTATTTTTAATACACATTACACTAATGTTACTTTGTCATGTTTTGGAAATATAATTTAACAATATGAACCCATTTAAACATCTAATTTAAATTTTATAATTTAAAATTTCATATATAAATTTTACATGATTAGAATAAAAATTAAATAATTATGTTTTATCACCATTTAAAAATATGTAGTTAATGACTCAAGTTTAAATTTTGGTTACTTTAATAGTATTAATCGAACTATATCTGTTAGAAAAATTCTTCTTTGGAATATTTTTGGGTTGTGTTTGTTAATAAGGCTATTGAATAAGTAGCTTACAAATTCATAAATAAGAAGTCTCTTATTCTAGAAGTTATGTTGTTCAAGGAGAGAAGTTATTACAAAATTCATTCTAGGATAATATCTTAATATGGTTCATAATTTATTCTAAAATAGGATCAGAAGATGATTCATAAATTAAAAGGTTTAGAAGTAGTATTCTGGAAGTGGAATAAATTAGTTGAGTTGCTTGGAAATCATAGAAAAATGACAAAGGCATAAAACTCCCTGTTTACGTAAAGATCATCAATTTTATACATAAATTTCATTTTTTAATACATAAGAGTTATCCTGGTTTTAAATGTTAAGTTTTGAGATTTCTCTTAAAGTGGGGGTCAAGAAGTTAAGTCAAAAAAAATTCTTGAAGTGGTTGATCAGATTTCATAAATTAATAAATTATCGTATATAAAATTAATTAGGCTAATATGTGAAGGTAACTAATTATTTTTTTTTCAAATTCATATATATAAATAAAAATTAGTTTTATAAATTTTTCAAAGTCCATGAATACTCCTTGTATATGTAGGAGTAACGTCTAAAGTATTGCTAAAATGTGTAAAAGGTAAAACACTCATTATGATATGTAAGAGTCATTCTAAAATATGTAAGGTTTGTTAACATGATTTATAAGGGTTTTCCAGATGGAAAAATTATAAATTTCACATAGGGAAGAAATACACAAGAGTTGATTTTTGAATATAGATAATATGTAAGGGTGATTTCCATGATAAAGGGGTGATACATAAGGGTCATTTCCTTTTTTTTTAGGTGAATAGTCACCCATCTATGAATTTAAATATAAATTATAAATTGTAAACTATGATAGATAATATGGAATGTTGTAGATGTTATCACACCATGGGAAGAATTTCATTTTGTGATTAAAAGAGGATCACACTGTGATATTTCAGTGATTTAAATATAAGATATTATATAGATTTCTTGGATCAGGTTGGTGACTAAACATCACACTAAAAAGATAAAGTTACACCATGATCTGTTTATTTTCATATTCACCTATGATTTTAAATGATTAGATGCAGTGTGAAGTTTGGGGAGTTTACTTGACCCAGTTAGAATATTTTTCATAGTAAATTATCATATAAGTTCTAAATTAAAAAAATAGAGGAGTCTAAACATATTGAGACATCCTTATTCAAAAAAGAAAAAGGTATATTGTGGAACAATATATAGTAAATGAGAAGAGGAAATCCAAAGTAGTGATGTAAAATTAAAAAATAAAATAAGGTGGATCTATATATCTATCTTGTTGGAAAATTATGGAATTAATAAATTAGATGAAGGTGGGGTTGATTGATACACCATTTTTGGTGTGAAATTATTATTGGTTTGTGGAGATCAATACTATTTCACTTGGAGGATAATTCAATCACCTAAGTGATTAAGAATAGTAAGTTCTCTATTTGTGAAGGTTGTAAAATAGGGGGGATAGTGTGTCTACTCTAAACATTATAAACAAGTAGTGTTCTTAGTGATTCAGGTACATTAGAAAATTATCATTATATGCTCCATGGTATATCCCAGTTTGGGTGAACCAAGTAAAATTGATCATATTCCTTGTTTTTTGATTTATTTCTTCATTCCTATTGTGATAGAGAGGAGTGTTACTACTAATAATGGAATAATATTTTTGGTGAGGTTTATTTGAAAGAGATTGGAATACCCTAATTCACCTATCAGGGTATTTACATTTCTTGGGACCAACAAGTGGTATCAAAGTTGATGGTTCTTGGTAGTTTTTTATCCCTTTGAGTCAATGTTAATGGTTGTTAACCATAAAGTAATCTTGATATTTAATGATAAAAATATCCAGTTATAGAATAATCATATACAACACTATTTCCAATCTTTGGGAATATATATTTATATAGCTTCCATACATGGGATCTTAGTCAGCATGGAGAGTGTAGAATTATAAAAAAAGACCAAAATTGGCTTGATGTCGATTCCAAAGGATTAAACATGTTATGAAGATATTTATACAATATAATATACTCAAATTTGATTTCATATAAATATTTACATGATATGTAGTAAAAACTTATTAGCATTTATAATGGTGATTCCAAGGTATATAAAGCAAAATTATAGGTACTATGAAATAAGTGTGATTAATTTGGGATGCACCCAAATCATTTTGTTGATCCATTATTTGATCATGTGAACATTATTATGGAGTAAATGTGTGGGATCGGATAAACCCTTGATGATATAAAAATTTTAAATAATATCCTAAGAATATTACCACTATGTTTTAGTGTGAAATTATTGGTTTTAAAAGAAAAATACCAAAAGACAGTGGTTCTAGACATTCTTAACAATACACTTTTTATATAAAATATGGGAAAATGACAATATTTATATGGAAAATGAGAATAATCATAAAGTGATGTTCAAATAAATGAAGAAACTCACAATAGATGGTGATCATAGGGCTATGGAAGTTGATGAGGTGATGTTTTTCCTTTACTCAAACTTCAAAAAGGGAAGAGATAAATTCAAATGAAATTTTAAAGTTTCTTGATTTTAGTGTGAAAAGTTTGAACATATCACTACAAGATGTTCAAATTAATTCCAAGATAATGATTAATATGAAGAACCCATGAATAATTCATCCATGGGTATGAAAGGTAAGATAATTTCACAACATAAATTATTCAAAAGGAATTACTTTCACAATAATATATTAGCTTGAAATAAATGAAAGTGTAAGAAATTTAGGACTATAAGTACCTCAATGAGAAAATCCTTATAACTATCATAGATAGGCCAAAAAAAGTACAATAATGATGAAAGAACTAAAGTTGATCAAACAGTAGACCTCAAGGATGAACTAGAAGTTACTCTTGAAAAAATTGATGTTTTAGGGGAGAAAATAAATCCAATAAAATGTTATGGGATTCCAAATTATTTATTCAACATCTATAAGGAGATAAATATAAGTTGAAAGTTGAAATTGAATGACTCAATTCTATAAATCATAGAATCTTGAAGGAGGAAATTTATCTAAATCTCAAAATTTATGAACATGGCCAAATTATCTATGCCTTGATCAATTTTTTGAAAGATCATGTCAAAAGGATTACAGAGATCAAAGAAGAATTCATGAATATGTGATAAAAGATCGATGATCGAGAGAGAATTCTAACTCTCGACATAACATTAGGAATTTAGAGTATATGGACTACAAAATAAGCTAAGTAGGAACATGAGGAATCAATGGAAAGGTTAGATAATTGATCACAAGTGCATTGTTTTAAAGATAAAGGAATATATGTTGAGGGTCTTGATCATAAGAAAAAAATAGTAGTTGAGGATGATGAAAAACCACAAAAACCCACATCCCAAGAGAATGTTGATTTTCATGACATTAAAAATAACTAAAAGGATAAAAATGGAGTAGTAAAGACATGGAATAATGCACCAAAAATCTGATGTTATTGTTCTAAAAAGATGGGGTACACATAGTATGTGTGTTCCATAGAAAAAATGAATTTTAGAGAATAAGAGAAACAAAAATAGATGAGCATAAATTCATATATTTGATATATTTTTAATGAATATTGTTTTTTGTGTAGAGGTTATGAACACAAAGGAGTGAATTTCACTTCAAGGGTACAAAGATATGTTCCAGAGTTGATTTGAAAAAAGATATATCAACAGCTAAAAGTATCATCAGGTGGGATGGAAAGTTAATCAATTTGTATCCATACAAGATGAGGATAAATCAATGGATCTAAAGGTGGAACAAATTTATTCACCAATAAAGTAATATAAGTAGTTAAAATGGATTAATAATGAATAATATAATAAGATAAGTGTTACTGAAGTTTCCTTGAAAGTAATAGATTAGTGCAAAGTTTGTATCCTTGATAGTGTATTCACTTCACATGTTATGGGAAACAAAATTATTATCATGTGGATAAAATATGAAAAATAATTTGTTATTTTCTTTTTAAATTATGAAGGTTTGAAGATCATTGGTTTCAAAAAATCCAAAATTAGAGGCAATGACTTGAGGCGCACAGATGTCTTAGCGGTTACAGGCCTTGGTAATGATTTTCTAACTATAAGAAAATTATGTGACTTTGGGCATGTGGTAAATTTAAATATTAAGTATTGAATTATCAAAGGAATATATAGATCAATTTTTATGTAAGTAAAACTCATAAATGAGAATCATTACCTCATTGGTGGAGAATATTACATGTGTTTTCTATTTATGGAAGAAGAGAAAAAGTTGTGGAATAAAAGTCATGTCCAATTGATCTAAAATTCCCTAAATGAATTAGTAAAGAATGAAGGATATCATGATATCCCTAAACTCACATATTAATGCACACACATGTGTAATACTCTTCTAAAAGGGGGAATCATTCAGAATACTTATAGTCCAAAAGATAAAAAATCAATGAGATCTCTTAATTTGGTGAACATTGATGTGTGTGGGACAATATCACCCAAATACATGGATAGAAAGTGGTATTGTGTTATATTTATCAATGATTGTATCAGTATGTAATGTATTATGGTGATCTCTCACAAATCTAAAGTTTTCAAGTGTACTACATGTTATTAGAGATTAGTATAAAATATACTCAGGATGGAAATTCAGAAATTATGGTATGATAATGGAATGAAATTCATAAATAATTAAGTGTAATAATATCTTTAGAATCATGGGATAAGGAATAAATTTTATTGGTGATAAATCCTCAACAAAATAGTGTTATTGAGAGGATAAATTGGATTATAAACAACACAACCTGAATGATACTCATTGAGAAATATCTAATGGAGATGTATTGGAAGTAAGTAATTACTACATTAGTATATGTATCTAATAGGTATTTATTGTGTCTTAATAAATAAAATATATACCATGATATGTTGTAATTGAAGAAGCCTTCACAAAAATACATTCGAATTTTTAGAAGCAAGTGTTTTATTCTCCGTAAGGAGAAAAACCACAAGTTTAAAGATTATAGGGATAGAGGTATTTTCTTATCTACTCATAAAAAAAGGTATAAAAATTATATGAAAAAAGGATATGAAAAATTATTGAAATTCAATATTTCATGGTTGTGGAAAATGAGAGTAATTCTCAATTCATTGAGAATTTTTTCACAGTAAAATGGTGATGAGAATTTAGAGAAAAGTGATGTAAAAGTGAGTGGACCAGTGGAAGAACTTGGGAATGAAGCATATTTATAATAATATAATAATTATGAGAAAAATTAAGTATGTATATAAAATATAAATAATTAGAGTGGAAGTTCAAAAATTAATGAAGGAAATATTATTGGTGATCAGACAGCTCCGATGCAAACATGGAGGATGAAGACTCTATAATAAGCTTCTCTTTTATCTCAATTAGATCCTGATTTCTTTTAATATATTTCCAAATATGACAATTGGTTCAAATTTATCCATGAAGAGATTATCCAAATTGAAGAAAAAAACAAACATGAAAAATTGTCCTAAGGTTAGAAGATAAAAAATTCATCAGAAACAAGTGGGTGTTCAATAAAAAATTTAATGAAGTTGGAAAGGTGAATCAAAAAAAGAATGAATAGTGTGTAAGGGATATTTCTAAATAAAACAAATTTATGTTATGAAACATTTTCACTCATAACCTGGTTGGAAAATATTTAACTATTCTTGACAATGTCAGTGCAAGTAAAGTTCAAGGTATACCAAATGGACATAAAATTTTCATTTCTTAATGGATTCCTTGAGTAGGAAGTGTAAATTGAACAACCAGATGGTTTTATTATATATGAAGATGAATATAAGGTATGATGATTTAAGAATTCATTGACTGATATTAGTCAAGAACTAAGATCTTGTTATTCTATGCTTGATTAATACTTGAGAAAAATTAGATTCCAGCATGATTGAGTCGATCACAATCTCTACATCAAGAAAAATAATGATCAAACAATATGGGTACTAATTTATCTGTACTATATAATTTTTTAAGGGTTGGATTATGTGTGATGCAAGTTTTTTGAAAAATTAATGAAGTGTGAGTTTGAGATGTCCATTATTAGAGATTTAATGCTTTTCCTTAGTTTACAAGTGACCCAAGGAAGACGTGACATGTTTATTTCTCAATAAAATGATAAAAAGATAGTAAGAGGTTTATAATGGAGGATTACATGATTATTAAAATACTAGTGTCTTCTCAAATAAATTTTTTAATTTTTGATAATGGAAATAAGTTCAATGTAATAGAATATGGATAATTCATTAGAATCTAATTTTACCTAACAATAAAATGACCCAACATTGTGTTTTCTATTTTTCAAGTTGCATGATACCAAATCTATCCCAAGGAAATACACTAGATATTTGTGAAGTGGTTTCTCTATTATATCATTATAAATATGGATTTCACACTTTTATATCATAAGACACCACATTATGAGTTATTAGGATACATAGATGTGGATTGGATTGGTTTAGTGGATGATATCAAGTCAACATCATGTGGTTTATTCTATCTTATAGGTTTTTGTATTTATTAGTTGTGAAAGAAGTAGGTCTACATTTGACTAATCACTAAGGAAGTTGAGTATATTGTATATAATCAAGTGTGTACTCAACTATTATGAATGAATCACAAAATGAGGATATTGTATTTGATGTGAAATATCCTATTAGAATCAAGTGTGATAAATTGATTTCTATCAATATTAGAAAAAATATTTTTCATCAGTACAGGTTAATTCACATCAAGATAAAGTGTCATTTAATCAAGGATAATTTTTATCATGATATGGTGAAGTTGTAGTATTTGTTGACACAAAATTAGGTTGTGGAAATCGTCATAAAGAAACTACCCAAGTATGATTTTGAGAGGTGTTGGTTGACTCTTGGAATCCAACTGTCTCCATCTAACTAGATAGTTTAAGGAAGGGACCCCCACTCTCCCATTATATTTTATATATATATTATGGTATAGTGAGTCTGTTGAATTAAATATTTGGATTTCTAACCCTCACTTTTGAAATTTTAGAAAATTTATCTTTGGTTTCATTGAAAAAGGGGGAGATTTTGTTCGTGAGTTGCTTGGGAGAATTTGTACATGATTCGAGTTGAAGAGGGTTGGGAGTGTTCTTTCCCATTGATGAAGGGGGAGATTTACCATGCTGAAACTTTGAAAATGGGGGGATTTATTAAATTTTTATTCAAGGGAATAAATAATTATTTAATAACTCTTAGATCAAGGAAGTGTTGTCATGATATACTTTCCATTTAATATTTTTTTCTCATAGTGATCTTGGATCGTGAGGGCTTAGAGTTCATGATTAATAAATCATTGATATACTATATGAATCAAAGAGGTTATAAACTATGTTATTGGTCAGTAATAATGTTTTTATATGAAGATATTTGGAATCAATTTTAGATCAGTTATCATCAAACACAAATGGGGATATTGTTAGCAAAAATATCATTGTAATATTTTTGGGTAGTGTTGGTTAATGAGGTTTTTGAATAAGTGGATTAAAAATCAAAAAGAAGAATCTTGTTATTCAATAAGTTTTGTGATTTTTTGAGAGGATTTATTCCAAAATTCATTATGGGATAAGATATCAAGATAGATCATAAGTGATTCTAGAATAAGAGTTGAAGATGATTCAGAAGTAAGGTGGTCCAAAAGTAGTATTTCAAGAATTGAATATCTCAGCTGAGTTCCATGGAGTTCATAGAAAAATGAAAATGGAATGAATATCCTTGTATACATAAAGTTCATCGATTTGATATGTAAAATATTTTTTCAAATATGCAAGGGTTTCCTGATTATAGAAGTCAATTCTAGAAGTTATTCTTGAAGAGGGGGTGAGGAAGTTAAGTTTATAAGTTTTTCTTGAAGTGGGAGTTTAGAAGTTAAAATCAAAAGTTATCTTAGAGTGGTTTAAAAGATTTTTTAAATTAAAAAAATCTTATACATAAAATTAATCAGGCTAATACATAAAGGTAACTAGTTGTAAAAAAATATCAAATTCTTATACATAAAGGTAATGAATTTTTAAAAATTGGTAAAGTCTTATAATACCCCTTATATATGTAAAAGTAAAATTTGAAAAGGTGATAAAATAAGGCAAAGGAGGTACCTTCACATTGGTAGTCAAGAGTCATTTAGGAATATGTAAGGGTCATTGACCCAACAAGTAAGGGCTATCTATATAGAAAAATGGTGAAGTCTGTACAAGGGTGCGATGTGTAAGAGTCATTTCCAAGAAAAATGAAATGTGTAAGGGTTGTTTCCTCTATTTTTAGAATTTAATATCTATCCATCCATATATTTCAATATGCATTATCAATCATAAAATATGATCGATGGTGCGACCTATTGTATATGTTGTCACACCATGGTAAGAATGTCATGTTGTGATTAATGGATGATTGTGTTGTGATTTTTCAATGATTTAAATATAGGATATTATGTGGATTTCATGGATCTAGTTATTTACTAAGAATCATATCCTGAATAGAAATTCATACAATGATTTTTTTATGTCCATATTCATATAGAATTTAAAATTAGTATATACAGTAAGACCCAATTAGAAAACATTACATAAAAAATACTCACAATAATTCTGAATAAAAAATTACAGAAGGAGTCTAAACATATTAAGACATTCATCTAAAAAAATATTTAGGAGTATCATGGATTAATATGTATAAGAGGAGAAAAGGAATTACATATTAGTGTTGGAAATATAGAAAATAAAATAGGGTAGATTTCGGAGGTCATCTCATTAGAAAATTATGGAGTTTATCAAGTGGATGAAGGTGGAGTTGATTAATACACCATTATTGTTGTAATCTCATTATTAGTTCTTGAAGAGCAAGAATATTTTACTTATAGAATTATTGTATCACCTAAGTGATTGATAGTAGTGAGTTCTCTATCTATTAAGGTTATAAATTAGGGGTGATAGTGTGTCTACTCCAAACACTATAAACAAGAATCATGCTTAATGATTTAGCTACATCGACACATCACTATTATATTCTCCTTGGATTATCCCAGTTTTAGTGAACCAAGTAAAATTTAATGTGTGACTTTTTTTTTATTTATCACTTCATATCTACTTTGAGAGAGATAAATGTTCCTAATAATAGTGGAATAATATTTTTTTTGAGGGTCATTTGAAATCAATTGACATACCCTGATTCACTCCCTCCTAATCCCTATTTGGTATATGGGATCCAATTTCAATGGAAATTGAATGATAAGGGGGGATGGAAAGGGAACATGAATTAAAACCAAAATTAATGTTTTTTATGTCTATTAAAGAAATGAGAAACAATTGATTTCTTTTAAAGGATAATATTAACCTTATCTTCTTCCTTATAATCCCCTCCCTACACCCCACTAGTCATTACTTTGGATGGTAGTGGATGGATCTCACTAAGGCATGTCACATTGTTTCTCTTCTTAATAGTAGATTCACCCCCAAAAAAATGTTAGTATTATGGGTTTTGGGTGAATCCTCTTTAGGATACAATGGTGGATCAATAATCGACATAAGTACTTTGTGTAGTTTCCCTTAAATAAGCTTTGAAAACAAGATAGTAATAGAAGGATTTTATCATTGCGCACCAAAAAAAATCATTTGATTCTTTTTGAAGTTTTTTTGAGTAATATTAATTTTTTGGAAGGATCAGATTTATTGGGAATGGTTGGGATTAATTTTTTATCCAAGGGTGACTCCATTTTATAGACATGGAAACACCCATTCATATAAGGAATCATACCCCTTGGAATTTGGGTGATACCTTTCCTAGAAAAGCATGTATTTTTCTAATTTATTCATGTCCATTAGATCAAAACCAATCAAATGAGTGGAATAGAACACACCTTCTATAAAATAGGTGTTTCCTATAGTTAATAGACATGTACATTCCAACTCATGTGGGATTTTAACAAATCCTTGCCTTTTAAAAAATTAAAATATAATATTTAAAATATTTTAAAAATTAGTTAAAATCCAATAGTCCCACACCATTTTAAAATATTTAAAACACCATTTTGAAATTAAAGAATCATAATATCTTGGAAATAACTTGCATAAATAAATTTATCTCTCAATTTGAACATTTATATAGTAGATAAAAATCAATGATTAATGGAGAGACTGGTGGTCACTGTCTTTAACATGTAACTCTTTTTATAAATTTGATTTATCCTACATAATTCCATTCAAATTCCATAGTTCATCATCTAATCCTAGACACCATTATAGAAGTGTGTTACTTATCCTTTAATCAATGTTTTAGGGATAGATTCATATGCTCTTTGAAGCAGACCCACTTTTACATTCACATAGGTGAACCAAAAAGTGTTCCCATGTTTCAGTACTTGTTTGAAATACTTGGTTCATTAAAAGTTTTAAACTCACCCTCCTTTTCCTCATGGTAACCAAACTCCATTTTCCTAGTATGTAATATAATTTTTGTGTTTAATTTACACATATGATATAATTTCCTACATTAAACTTATATATGTGAATTTATCGCATGTTAAGTTGAGGTCCCATCATTAGTGAGTTTTTTAAGACTTTAAACCCATACCTAAGGAAGTTTTGTATACCAAATCCCTTGAAATTCCCTTTTTTGGTGGGTCTAACAAATTTTTTCTCAATATAAAAAAGTGTAAAATTGTGATACCGTCATGTATCAACTACCTCACATAGTTAAGTTTGAGACCAATGTGTCTCAATTTTCCATTATAAATATTATTGCATGTCCTAGAAAATGATTATTGACTATCATGGTGTATAGAAAGTGGACATATTGGTATAAGACATAGTTGTAGATCTAATAAAATAGATCTAATCCATTCAATTTCCTTTCCAGTTGCTGCTAAATCAATAAACTCAAAAGCCATTATTGAGTCTGTTATATAAGTTTGTTTCATTGAACCTCAAGAGATCTTTTTACCTTAAAGTATAAAAAAACCCAACCACTTGTAGAATACTGATCGTGCAAATTATTTATCAATATCACATTATAAAAACCTTTTAGTACCCTTGGGTTTCTACTATAACATATACAGTAATATGTAGTTCCCTTTAGATACTTGAGTGCACTTTTAACTATAACACCCGAGATTTTTATGAGTAATATTTTGTTTTTATGTTATATATATATCATCAAAGGAATCTTTCACTACACACTATCTTGACTTACTTTACACGCAATCGCGACCTTCCTCGATAGCTTGCGTTGTACGCAATACCGAGTTTCACTAAACAACGATATGTTATTAAAATATTATTAAAACTAGCCGTTATGAATAGTAATAACCACTTTTTGAAATTTTATAAATTTTATTTTTCAAAATGGACTTCATTTTTGGATTCGGAATACCGAAATTAGCCTAGGGTGAAATTTTGGTATTTTTCTGAAAACTTTCAATTTTTGATGAATAGTGAAACCACTAAGTGGTAGGTTAAAAACTGAATTTTGCATAAAACTTAATTTTACCGCTTCTGTGAATGGAATTTCAAAAATCCGACAGACACAGTTGATATCAGTAAGTAAAATGTGGTTCAATGAGATAAAAATAATTTTTGGTGAATAGTAACTTTTTACTTTTTCTACCGCGGTTAATAGTAAATATGGTAACTAAGGGTAAATATGATATTACTATTACCCTAACACATGTCCTAATTCTATTGGATAAGTGTAATTCAACCAAAAACAACCTTATGAATATAATATGACCATTTAGGTCCACTTGGATTAGATTATGACATTTAATATTATTTTATTTAATGAATAGTTAAAATAGTTAAAATCAAACTTTAATAACTAAAACATTTTTAATATGGGGTTATACATAATCTAAATTTGACTATAAATATTCATTAGAAAGATAAAAAGATTTCCTACATAATGATATTTTATTTTGAATTTTTAGACTTTAAATAAATTAATTTATTTATGACACAACGATGATGCAGTAATTACCCTTTTAAGGAAATGTTAACATAATTGATGTTATAAATGCTCAAATAAATGTAATTTGAGACTTTTTATGAATTACACTAATTTTCTAGGTTACTATGATATATTTTTGTTGATTTAATCAACTTGGTTCGAACATATAATTCTTTTTTGACTTTCACAAAAATCATATATCAAATAGTGTCAAAATTGACACAAAATAGTTTTTAAATCAAATATTATATTATTAATTGTTATTTTATTCCTAAAAATCTAAGGTTCGGACAAATGAATTATATAAGGATATATATATTAATAATAAACAACTTGGGGTTCGTTTGGAATGTTATAGTAAGTGTATTAACCATATATTGTAAGAAAACAAAAAGTCACGGTAAAAGTTAAATTATTTAACTTAGAGTTAAATCTAATTGATAAGGTTAAAATAATAACCTAAACTTGTCTAAATCCTATTGGTTTCTATGATTTCGACCCATCCCCACTTTACCTTCTAAATAAGACCCTTTGGAACCATTATAAACCGATTTTGACTTTAATATAAAATAATATTTTGAGATATTCCTAAGGTGCCCCTCTCCTCCCTTATAAAAGGGCACCTCCTCCCCCTCCTCCTCACACCAATTTGAGCACTCAAGCTCGGCAAACCCCTGCCAAAATCCCTTATCCACTTCCCTAGAATAATCCTAGAGGTCCTGGTCTTCTTCAAAAACCAATCTTAGTTCCCTAAGTGGAGGATTCAAAGAGGCGTTTCAAAGAAGAGGTAATATCCATTACCGATCTTTTCAATTTCTTTCTTCTTCAACTTCTTCTTCTTTAGTTGTTTCATGATAAATTAATAACATAAGTATTAATTACATACTGATATTTTATTATAAATATGAAACAACCCTAATTCACCTTCTATCCATCCTACGGAAAAATGAAATCATCGCGCGTGCGTACGTACGGAATACCGTCTCCACGCCGTGGTGTAATCTATTTTCCACCATCACCTTACAAGGATGGGTATAATGGTGTAATGAGTAACTATATATGATTATTATAAAGTGATATTGATACTTAAATAGTATAAATACACTTAAATACAATTCCACGATCATGGTAACAATATCATCGCTCGTGCGTACGTACGGAATACCGTCTCCACGATGTGATGCGACTCGTTCTACATGATCATCATTACATAGTAATTATATAAATGAATTGAATGAATAAATATGATATATGTTACACTAATACCATTCTGGATATAAGTTATCTATAACCTTAAAAGAAGAATAAGAATTTATTCGGCAAAACACGCATAAGAACAAAAGGCAATAAAGACCCGAGTAACAAGTAACAATGAAATATTACTAATAAGAAGCTAATAATATGACCATATATGATATCATATCAATATGTATGATTCTGGAATAAGTCGATAACATTATTTAAACCATTATACAGGAGCTTCGGACACGTACAAATCAAATCGGACCTAAGGTAAGGGAAAATATCACAATTTCACTTTTATCCGAGATTGTTTTTACTTTGGTAATTACTGGGGTGTATTTTATCATCCACATCCATGTTACCTAAATATGTAATATTATTTCCATCCTTATACAATAGTTTATATCCAATTTTACCCTTCGGTGTGTTTTTAGTAAAAGATATGAAAGGAATCTTTTGTCATTTTTCGTACGAGGTACTTTTTGACTTTTTCGACAAAAGTACGAAGAATGTTTTTTTAACTTATACGGAATGAATGGATTTTTAAAACATTATTTACAAGAATCTTCCTTTAAAAGTTTTCAAGTTTATTTTTAATAAACTTCTTTTAGTTTAAAATAGTATGACATGTTAAGAAATGAAAAGTGTTTTTGAAGTAGAAAGGATATTTTCCTCAAGAATGGAGTTCAAGTGTTTTATCAAAATTATTTTACATCTAAGATAATATAGGGTTTTGTTTTTATACCTATTATTACATTGATTTGATTATGTTTTGAGGGAATTATTTTTATGAAGTCATTTACCTTATATGATTTGTTTTATGATGTCATGATGTTTCAAGAATCTCATTTTTGTTACATGTGTTATGCGATGATGTATGATTTATGATTATGTGGCACACATAAGAAAGGATTCATTATAAGATGGGTGGGACCTATATCTCCCTCCAATGCATTGGGTAAAGATTTATATCTCATGAGATAGACATGGCTGGAACGGAAGGTTATTTCGGTTCAGTGATACAGGACTGAAACGAGGAGTGAACTCGGTTCAGAAATGGACTTTGTCCGCTAAGATAGTCTTGGCAATGAGTCATGACTAACAAGAAATGATTTTCCATGATTATGTGTGCATGCCACAAAGTTTCAAGTTTTATGTTATGATTATGGGGATCTCATTTTCACTTCTATGATTTATTCCATGTTAAGATATTATGATCTCTTTTGCAGGTTATGATTTTCAAGAAGATATGATATGATTTTTATTTCCTTTATTTGCCCTTGCTGAGCATTTGAGCTCACCCTTTTTTGTATGTTTTCTTTTCCCCAGGTCAGGAAGATGGATATTAAGTAGAATATGCTAAAAGGGACCCTAGATGTGATGAAATAAATGGGAGACACTGTAGAAGATTTATGAACCAGTTGTTTATGTTTCCCAGTTTCTAAAGACACTATACCTATACGGTCCTTTGTGGTTTTGTCGTATGTTGTAATAAGTGTGCTTCAATTTTTAAGTATTAACAATGTATGTAAAGTATGGGTTGTTATAGTTGGTATCAGAGGAAAGGTATAGTCAACCTTTGTAAACTAGGATGTGAAAGCCTTAGTAAGAACCCTAAGGATAAGTCTAAGCATAGAACACAATCTTAGTGTTTTAGAAATGGCCATGAATAACCTAGGATAAGACCTTAAGCGTGAAAATTTTATTCTTGAATTATGTGGTTTTCCTATTATAATTAGTGTTGCTCACACTATTCTTCTTGGTTTTAGTCAATGGCTGGAACCCGAAGGAACCGTGTTAATGCGGAATACGATGGGAAATGCAATGATTGTCCCCCTGAGCAACCAAACGATATGGGAGCTGGAATGAAAAATCTTGTAGCCATGATCACACAACTTTCTAAAGTTATGAATCATGCAGGACTTCCAAACGAGAAAAGGAAGGAGCAACATTCTGTTGAATCTTTCATGAGGCAGCGTCCACCTTCTTTCAGCGGGTATACTGATCCATTAGTTGCTGAACAATGGATTAGTACTACTGAAAAGATATTTTCATTTCTTCAATGTTCTGAACATGATAAAGTCATTCTAGCAGTGTATCATTTGGAAGGAGATGCTGATCAATGGTGGAATCTTATTAAGAATACAAGGCAAAGGGATGAAATTGAGTCCATGGAATGGGACGAGTTCAAGAACTTATTTTTCAATAAGTACTTCCCTCGTATTCTCTGAACAAAGATGGAGAAAGAGTTTCTTGAACTAAAGAAAAAGGATGATGAATCTGTTGGTACCTATGAAGCAAATTTTACAAGACTTTCAAGGTACGCTTCTGGCATTATTATCCAACCTGAGAGTAAGATCGATCGATTCTTTAGTGGCTTAAAACCAAGTCTTTGAAGGGCGTTAGCCATAAGGGACTTCAATAGCTACGAGGAAATCGTTCGATGTGCTCTCAAAGTCGAGATGGAGATTAGAGTAACCCATCAGTCATATGGGTTTGATAAGAAGAGGAAAATGGAATTCAAAGGAAAATATAAAGAGCACACTGAAAAGAAGATGAGCTTTCCGTTATGCTCAAAGTGTGGAAAGAAACATGGAGGGAGTTGTCTTAAAGGGACAAGTAAATGTTTCAAATGTGGAAAGGAAGGTCATCGGGCATTTGAATGCCGCGATAATGGGAAGAAGCTGTCTAATGATGCAAACAAAGGAAGGGATACACAGAATGAACCTACTACACTTCAATGTTTCAAGTGCAAGGAGATGGGGCATTATGCCAATCAATGCCCAAATCCAAGGGTTGATGATGATGGACGACGTCAACAAACTCTTAAGGCTAAAGACAAAGGAAAGTCACATGAAATTTCTATCAATGATGTGGAGTACGATAACGAAGTGGTTAAAGGTACACTTACCATCCACTCTAAAGTATCAAATGTTTTATTTGATTCTGGATCCACCCACTCTTTTATTTCTGAAGAATTTTCTAAGGGTATCACTGTATTACCTCAACAATTAGATGTTGAGCTAGCTGTGACAACACCTAATGGCACATCAATCGCATCAAAAGTTTATAATTCTTCTCCGATCGAAGTTTGTGGGAAAGTGCTTCCTACAAATCTGGTGATCCTTCCTTTAGTGGAATTCGATGTGATTCTTGGCATGGATTAGCTTTATTTATATGGAGCTCATATCAATTGCCAAAGAAGGGAAGTCACATTTCATATTCCAGATCAATATATGATCGTCTATCAATGCAAGGATGAACATAACCTTCCAGTGGAAATTTCTTCCATTTTATGGGTATTGATTCCACTAAATGAAGGTTATTTATCTCAAATGGTTGGTGAGAAACTCGCGATTAAGAATATGCCCATCGTACGAGAGTTTGATAATGTCTTTCCGGAGGAATTACTGGGTCTTCCACCAAATCGTGAAGTTGAGTTTTCAATAGAACTCGTACCGGGTGCTTTGCCTATTTCAAAGACACCTTATAAAATGTCCCCAATTGAGTTGCAGGAATTGAAGAAGCAAATCCAAGAGAATCTTGATAAGTTATTCATACGCCCTAGTGTGTCACCTTGGATAGCACCTGTTCTATTTGTTAAGAAGAAATATGGATCAATGAGACTCTGCATTGATTATCGAGAACTTAACAAGATCACTATCAAGAACAAATATCCTCTCCCATGCATTGATGACTTATTTGACCAACTACACGGAGCTCAATACTTTTCCAAGATTGATCTTCGTTCAGGGTATCATCAATTAAGGGTCAAAAGGGAGGATATACCAAAGACGGATTTCCGTACAAGGTATGGACACTATGAATTTATAGTGATTCCATTTGGTCTTACTAATGCCCCTGCTGTCTTCATGGATCTAATGAATAGAGTCTTTAGAGACTATCTTGATCAATTTGTGGTAGTCTTTATAGACGATATTCTTGCCTATTCAAAGAGCAAGGATGAGCATGAAGATCACTTGAGAATTATATTGAAGACCCTGAGAAAGGAGAAGCTTTATTCCAAATTTACCAAGTGTGAATTTTGGCTTCAAAAAGTTTCATTTTTGGGTCACATAATCTCAAAAGAGGGGATATCTGTGGATCCAGCAAAAATAGAGGTTATCGAAAGATGGTCGAGACCAACAACAGTAACTGAGATCCGAAGTTTTCTTGGTTTGGCTGGATATTATCGACGTTTTGTGAAAGATTTTTCACGATTATCTAATCCACTCACCAAGTTGACTCGGAAAGGAGTTAAGTTTTCTTGGACAGAGGAATGTGAAGAGAATTTCAAGGAGTTGAAAAGAAGGTTATCCAGTGCACCTGTGCTCACACTGCCTTGTAGTGGAGAAAGGTTTGTGATCTACAGTGATGCATCCAGGAAGGGATTGGGGTGTGTTCTTATGCAAAATGATATGGTGATAGCTTATGCCTCACGACAGTTGAAAATACATGAGCAAAATTACCCAACTCATGATTTGGAGTTAGCTGCGGTAATCTTTGCATTAAAGATTTGGAGGCATTACCTTTATGGTGAAAGGTGTGATATTTATACTGATCATAAAAGTTTAAAGTATATTTTCACACAAAAGGAGCTGAATATGCGTCAAAGAAGATGGCTGGAGCTGATTAAGGATTATGACTGCTCAATCCATTACCACCCTGGGAAAGAAAACAAGGTGGAAGATGCATTAAGTCGACAAGACCATGCTAGTTTATCCATGATGAGGATCACAAAAGATCCAATATTTATGGATTTACAAAGGATGGATCTTGGAATTATAATGGAAGGGGAAAAATATTATCTTTCTCAAATGAATGTTCAACCATCTATACATGTGAAGATTAAAGAGGCACAGAAAGAAGATGTTGAGTTACAAAAGAAGGTGAGAAATGTTCCTGAATTCAACCTTGATTGTGATGGGATAATAAAGTTCAGGAATCGGTTTTGTGTTCCTCCCATCCCCGAGTTAAAGAAGGAGCTGCTGGATGAGGCTCATAGTTCTTCATTCTCTATTCATCCTAGAAGCACGAAGATGTATAGGGACCTGAAAGAGTACTTCTGGTGGGATGGCATGAAAAGAGATGTTGCTGAATATGTCTCTCAATGCTTGGTTTGTCAACAAGTTAAAGCTGAGAGACAGAAGTCTAAGGGGATGTTACAACCATTACCCATACCCGAATGGAAATGGGAAAACATCACTATGGACTTTGTCACAGGACTTCCTAAAACATCCAAAGGCAATAATGTTATCTGGGTCATAGTTGATCGTCTTACAAATTCTGCACACTTCATTGCTATTAGAGAGGATTTCTCTCTGGATCAGCTTGCCAGGATATATGTAAAGGAAGTGGTAAGATTGCATGGAGTACCACTTTCTATTATATCTGATCGGGATCCGAGATTTACCTCGAAGTTCTGGCGAAGTCTTCAGCATACTCTGGATACAGAGTTGAGTTTCAGCACTGCTTATCATCCTCAGACAGACGGTCAGTCTGAGAGAACAATTCAAACCCTAGAAGATATGTTGAGAGCTTGCTCTATGGATTTCAAAGGAGGTTGGGATCAACACCTACCTTTGGTGGAATTTTCTTATAATAATAGCTTTCACTCTAGTATTTATATGGCTCCTTATGAATCTCTCTATGGAAAGAAATGCAGGACTCCAACTTGCTGGGATGAAGTTGGGTAAAGAAAGCTATTAGGACCTGATCTCGTTGATGAAATGGCAGAAAAGGTCAGATCTATTCAACAACACATAAGAGCAGCTCAGAGTCGACAGAAAAGTTATACCGACAACCGAAGAAAATACCTAGAGTTTGAAGTGGGTGATAAAGTGTTCTTACGAATATCTCCCTGGAAGAGGGTTATGAGATTTGGAAAGAAGGGGAAGTTGAGCCCTAGATATATCGGTCCTTTCGAAATACTGGATCGTGTAGGAAAGGTTGCTTACCGATTGGCGCTTCCACCGAATCTCTATCAAGTTCACGATGTGTTCTATGTATCTCTCCTGAGAAAGTACATACCTGATCCTTCACATGTACCCAGCTCAGAATTTGTACCGCTAGAGCAAGATCTTTCTTATGAAGAACAACCGATAGAGATTCTGGATCGTAGCGAAAAAGTTCTACAAAACAAGACCACTCGATTGGTGAAAGTTTTATGGAGGAACCACCAACTTGAAGAATCTACATGGGAGCTTGAGGATATGATGAGGGAGAAGTATCCTCATCTGTTTGTTACAAAGTGACGAATTTCGAGGGCGAAATTCTTTTTAAGGGGGGAAGAATGTAACACCCGAGATTTTTATGAGTAATATTTTTTTTATGTTATATATATATCATCAAAGGAATCTTTCACTACACACTAGCTTGACTTACTTTACACGCAATCGCGACCTTCCTCGATAGCTTGCGTTGTACGCAATACCGAGTTTCACTAAACAACGATATGCTATTAAAATATTATTAAAACTAGCCGTTATGAATAGTAATAACCACTTTTTGAAATTTAATAAATTTTATTTTTCAAAATGGACTTCATTTTTGGATTCGGAATACCGAAATTAGCCTAGGATGAAATTTTGGTATTTTTCTGAAAACTTTCAATTTTTGATGAATAGTGAAACCACTAAGTGGTAGGTTAAAAACTGAATTTTGCATAAAACTTAATTTTACCACTTCTGTGAATGGAATTTCGAAAATCCGACAGACACGGTTGATATCAGTAAGTAAAATTTGGTTCAATGAGATAAAAATAATTTTTTGGTGAATAGTAACTTTTTACTTTTTTTACCGCGGTTAATAGTAAATAGGGTAACTAAGGGTAAATATGATATTACTATTACCCTAACACATGTCCTAATTATATTGGATAAGTTTAATTCGACCAAAAACAACCTTATGAATATAATATGACCATTTAGGTCCACTTGGATTAGATTATGACATTTAATATTATTTTATTTAATGAATAGTTAAAATAGTTAAAATCAAAGTTTAATAACTAAAACATTTTTAATATGGAGTTATACATAAGATAAATTCGACTATAAATATTCATTAGAAAGATAAAAAGATTTCCTACATAATGATATTTTATTTATAATTTTTAGACTTTAAATAAATTAATTTATTTATGACACAACAATGATGCAGTAATTACCCTTTTAAAGAAATGCTAACATAATTGATGTTATAAATGCTCAAATAAATGTAATTTGAGACTTTTTATGAATTCCACTAATTTTATAGGTTACTATGATATATTATTGTTGATTTAATCAACTTGGTTCGAACATATAATTCTGTTTTGACTTTCACAAAAATCATATATCAAATAGTGTCAAAATTGACACAAAATAGTTTTTAAATAAAATATTATATTATTAATTGTTATTTTATTCCTAAAAATCTAAGGTTCGGCCAAATGACTTAGATAAGGATATATATATTAATAATAAACAACTTGGGATTCGTTTGGCATGTTATAGTAAGTATATTAACCATATAGTGTAAGAAAACAAAAAGTCACGGTAAAAGTTAAATTATTTAACTTAGAGTTAAATCTAATTGATAAGGTTAAAATAATAACCTAAACTTGTCTAAATCCTATTGGTTGATAGTATTTAGACCCATCCCCACTTTACCTTCGAAATAAGACCCTTTGGAACCATTATAAACCGATTTTTACTTTAATATAAAATAATATTTTGAGATATTCCTAAGGTGCCCCTCTCCTCCCTTATAAAAGGGAACCTCCTCCCCCTCCTCCTCACACCAATTTGAGCACTCAAGCTCGGCAAACCCCTGCCAAAATCCCTTCTCCACTTCCCTATAATAATCCTAGAGGTCCTGGTCTTCTTCAAAAACCAATCTTAGTTCCCTAAGTGGAGGATTCAAAGAGGCGTTTCAAAGAAGAGGTAATATCCATTACCGATCTTTTCAATTTCTTTCTTCTTCAACTTCTTCTTCTTTAGTTGTTTCATGATAAAGTAATAACATCAGTATTAATTACATACTGATATGTTATTATAAATATGAAACAACCCTAATTCACCTTCTATCCATCCTACGGAAAAATGAAATCACCGCGCGTGCGTACGTACGGAATACCGTCTCCACGCCGTGGTGTAATCTATTTTCCACCATCACCTTACAAGGATGGGTATAATGGTGTAATGAGTAACTATATATGATTATTATAAAGTGATATTGATACTTAAATATTATAAATACACTTAAATACAATTCCACGATCATGGAAACAATATCATCGCTCGTGCATATGTACGGAATACCGTCTCCACGATGTGATGCGACTCGTTCTACATGATCATCATTACATAGTAATTATATAAATGAATTGAATGAATAAATATGATATATGTTACACTAATAACATTCTGGATATAAGTTATCTATAACCTTAAAAGAATAATAATAATTTATTCGTCAAAACACGCATAAGAACAAAAGGCAATAAAGACCCGAGTAACAAGTAACAATGAAATATTACTAATAAGAAGCTAAGAATATGACCATATATGATATCATATCAATATGTATGATTCTGGAATAAGTCAATAACATTATTTAAACCATTATACAGGAGCTTCGGACATGTACAAAGCAAATCGGACCTAAGGTAAGGGAAAATATCACAATCTCACCTTTATCCGAGATTGTTTTTACTTTGGTAATTACTGGGGTGTATTTTATCATCCACATTCATGTTCCCTCAATATGTAATATTATTTCCATCCTTATAAAATAGTTTATATCCAATTTTACCCTTCGGTGTGTTTTTAGTAAAATATATGAAAGGAATCTTTTGTCGTTTTTCGTACGAGGTACTTTTTGACTTTTCCGACAAAAGTACGAAGAATGTTTTTTTTAACTTATACGGAATGAATGGATTTTTAAAACATTATTTCCAAGAATCTTACTTTACAATTTTTCAAGTTTATTTTTAATAAACTTCTTTTAGTTTAAAATAGTATGACATGTTAAGAAATGAAAAGTGTTTTTGAAGTAGAAAGGATATTTTCCTCAAGAATGGAGTTCAAGTGTTTTATCAAAATTATTTTCCATATAAGATAATATAGGGTTATGTTTTTATCCCTATTATTACATTGATTAGATTATGTTTTGAGGGAATTATTTTTATGAAGTCATTTACCTTATATGATTTGTTTTATGATGTCATGATGTTTCAAGAATCCCATTTTTGTTACATGTGTTATGCGATGATGTATGATTTATGATTATGTGGCACACATAAGAAAGGATTCATTATAAGATGGGTGGGACCTATATCTCCCTCCAATGAATTGGGTAAAGATTTATATCTCATGATATAGACATGGCTGGAATGGAATTTTATTTCGGTTTAGTGATACAGGACTGAAACGAGGAGTGAACTCGGTTCAGAAATGGACTTTGTCCGCTAAGATAGTCTTGTCAATGAGTCATGACTAACAAGAAATGATTTTCCATGATTATGTGTGCATGCCACAAAGTTTCAAGTTTTATGTTATGATTATGGGGATCTCATTTTCACTTCTATGATTTATTCCATGTTAAGATATTATGATCTCTTTTGCAGGTTATGATTTTCAAGAAGATATGATATGATTTTTATTTCCTTTATTTGCCCTTGCTGAGCATTTGAGCTCACCCTTTTTTGTATGTTTTATTTTCCCCAGGTCAGGAAGATGAATATTAAGTAGAATATGCTAAAAGGGACCCTAGATATGATGAAATAAATGGGAGACACTGTAGAAGATTTATGAACCAGTTGTTTATGTTTCCCAGTTTCTAAAGACACTATACCTATACGGTCCTTTGTGGTTTTGTCGTATGTTGTAATAAGTGTGCTTAAATTTTGATGTATTAACAATGTATGTAAAGTATGGGTCGTTATATTAACTACATCCCATTTTTCATAACCTGGATTAATCGTATACCTACTCAAATTTCCAATGGCATATGCAATGTTAGGTCTTGTACATGTCATGGAATACATGAAACATTTTATCACCCTTTAATATTCTAATTGAGAAACTTCCTTACCAGGATTTGGTAGCATCGTATCCTTGAAGCATGTGGGGTAGAAACCGATGAACAATCAAATTGTTCAAACCTCTTTAAGACCTTTTCAATATAATGATATTGATAAAGAATAACGAAATTATTATTTTTAATAATTTTTATTCCCAAAATAACATTAGTCACACCTAATTATTTCATATCAAATTTTCTAGATAAAATAGACTTATCCTCATTTATTTGATTCATATAATTTCCAAAAATAAGCCTTTCGTCAATAAAAAAATAATAACACTATGGTTATTTTAGAACCTACTATAAACACATTTATTAGATTGGTAAACTACAATGCCAGTTGATAATATTTTTTCATTAAATTTCTCATTCCATTATTTTGGATCTTGTTTTAAACTATATAGGGTTTGTATCAATTTGAAAACCTTCTTTTCTTTATTAGGTACTATGAATCCTTTGAACTGTTCTATATATATTTATTCATCCAATTCACCATTTAAGAATGTCATCTTAACATCCATTTGGAGAATTTAAAAATTATATATGGAAGATAAAGTGAGAAGAATTCTAATAAAATTGGTCTTATCCATGAGAGCATAATTATCAAAGTAATTGATTACTTCTTTTTGAGTAAACCCCTTAGCTACCAATCTAGATTTTGATATTCCAATTGTATAATTGATTTTTTTTCCTTCTAAATACCCACCTAAAACCTATATGTTTTGAAACATGAAAATGATAAAATAATATCAAACTATTATTCTTGATTATAGAGTCTATTTCATTATTTATATCTTCCTTACAAAGAGATGCATTAAATGATTACATATCTTATTTTATAGTTTTTGGGTCAAACTCTATATTAAGAAAAACTGGAGTTTTCATAATGATACTATCATTAGTTCTATCCAAAAATTACATATAGAAATCAGATCCATATGTATTGGGTATCCAAGTTCATTTACTTTTACAAACCTCCTCGACCACATATTCTTAAGATACTCTTTTTTTTATCCAGATTCCTCTATTTGGACTTTTTTAGGTAAATTGGTAAACCTAGATTTATCAAAAATAGAATCTCTTGGTTAAATAACTACATTAACAGCTAAAAAATCATTTGATTCTATAATCATGAATTTATAATCTTTTAAATGTTCTTTATATCCAAGGAATATTCTATCAATACCACTTTTACCAAAAAAACTCATTTTAGGTTTAAGTGATTTTATAATTGCATGAAAATACAAAACATTTAAATAATATAGGTTTGGTTTTCTATGCTTCCATAATTTATATGAAATCATAGATTTCCATTTTTTGGGAACCCGATTTAAGATGTAACACATTGTCAATAATTTCTCTCCCCAAAAACCTTTTGAGATACCTGATATATACATCATGGAATTAACTATTTCCATTAATGTTCTATTTTTTCTCTCAACTGCACCATTTTTTGATGTCTATATGGGGTTTTCACTTCATGTATGATACATAGGGATTCAAATAAAGGACTAAAATATTATCCTACCCTTTTGGATCTGAGTTATTTTGTAACGTCCCAGTTCCGGAAGCCACCCAGAGGTTCCCCATACCTGGTTGGTCACATGGCCTCAAGCACATTTCCCCAAACGCCAGAGGCTGCTGACTAGAAGTGAGGGCCTTGGGTATGATAGTGGGGAAACTATACCCTCATTGCCAGAGTAACACAGTAGAAATAAACATATATAAATAGCGGGAGTAGAAAACATACATACAACAATAAATAGCTGAAGACTAGAACCAACGACAACTAGAGAACATATATATATATATATATAAGATGCATGATACATATGACTACAAAAATATCCAAACATGTCACAATACTGAAATACAGTACTAAACCAAAGTACAAAAGGAAACAAATAAACTCTTTAGCATCGCAAGCCTCAACTTGATCTCATGCTCTCCAGCTCCACAACAATCAAGTACCTAAAGTAGAAGGGTGCTTGCCCTTATCTATACCTGTAGCAATATAATCTGTTTGGGCCCAAAAGCATGACCCAAACACGGTGTGAGACTAAATCCCAGTAAAAAACCACCAAAAGATATGTTCCTAACATTCAGTGAGTATATAGCAAGTAATAAGTAAAATAATGCAGTAAACATGGAAACACTCAGCAGTAACAATCCACAGTTTCAACCATTCCAATCACAATCAAGTAAGTAGCTAATCAAAGCAGGTAACCCTCTGGGAAGTTATCACATCCTAACCTCTCTGGTTCAACCAACAAGTACCATCAACCCTATGGGAAGCACACACAGTCTCACCCCTCTGGTTCAGCTTAAGTATAGACTCTCTGAGGAATCACTCACCGTCAATTCCCCCTATATTCTCGTATTGGTACTAAAGGTGCTCTGGGGAAGCACTCAACATCTCATTACCCTTGTGGCCTGTGTTGAGGAACTACAGACACTATGAAGAAGCACTCAACTTCAATTCCCCCTATGGTCTCACATCGTATAATTATAAAGACACTCTAGAGAATCCCTTACGTCCATTATCCCTATGGTCTACTACACCAGGTTCTCATGGCCCCGTGTAAGTCAAAAAGTATCGCAAAGCGTAACAGCCAAAGTAAACCTTGAGAACTACTTGGCTAATAGTCTATAGCATATCATCATATCAAGTTAGATAATCACACCATCCTACAATACTAGGCATGGGAAAAAACTACAGCCTAATAGGAAAGGCTAGACCAAAGCGGTCATAACAAACATGCATGGGAAAAAACATCAAAAGAATATAAATTCACCCTATTCACAACCAATTAACCTCTACTCAAGCATACAAGCATAGAATGAAAACCACAGGGCTAAAACAGTAAACACGCAATACCCTGTTCAAGGGTATTGGAAAAAATTGCACATATAACTCAAAGTCATTCTACAGAAAGGCACAAACCACCTACCTCGGTGTTGGGAGATCAATATACTTGAATCTTAGGGCTTGAATCACCTTAGAACGCCAATGATCAACAAAAACGCACAAAATTTTCAACAGAGAAAATCTCACGAGAGAGAAGAAATCAAGAGATAGTGCTCTAGGAGAAGAGAGAGCTCACCAATGCGATTCCAACGCAACCGACAATGTTCGATTTGGAGGAAAGACGATCGCTCAGGGGATCATCGAAGATCTATGGTCGTACGGTTCTCTCAGACGAAGAAGCTGAAGAAGAAGATGTTTCTGTTGATAAGACGCAACCCCTGCCCATTTAATGAAAAAAAATATAAAATACACGGTGTGTACTTTCCTTTTCTGTGCTTCACTTTAGGCGGACTCTAAGTCACCCCACATGACCATGTGCAAGGCCGCTACACGGCCAGCACACAGCTACCCATGGTAACTGTGTACATGGAGTGTACTTTGGAAATTTCCATAAACTCCTCTTTTTCCTCAAAAACACCAGAAAAGAAAAACATACCTAAAAATAAGGCTTGGGTTCTTACAAACTTCCCCCCTTAAAGAAATTTGTCCCGGAATTTCCCTAGCAAGGCAGCGCAGAAGAGGAAACCCCAAACAACTCCGACCACTATGCTCATACATCAGCCACCCTCCCCCAAGTCTTGTCCTGTACCAGCCCATGCTGCCATAACACTCATACCAGAGGGACAGACCGGACATGGAGAACCTTTGTACTGCGATCTACAATCTGGATAGGATGCTCCTTGAACAATGCATCCACCTCCAACTCGACTTCCTCGAGTTGGAAAGCATGAGACGGGTTAGAGAAGTAACGTTGAAGCTGAGAAACATGGAATATTTCATGCATATCCTTGTACCTATGAGGTAACTGCAACTGATAAGCAATTGGCCCAACTATCTCCAACACCTCAAATGGCCCGACGTACCTTGGTGAAATCTTACCATGTCTCCTAATCCTCTTGTGTCCCAAACTCGATGTGACACGTAGGAAAACCTGATCCCCAACCTCAAACTCCAGAGGTCTTCTCCACTGATCAGCATAAGACTTCTAATGAGACTATACAGTAGCCATCCTCTTCTAAATCAACTCTATCTACTCTAAGGTCTCTTAGACAAGATGAGGTCCTAGGATAGCTATCTCTCCTACCTCCATCCAACACAAGGGTGATCGTCATGGCCTGCCGTACAAAGCCTCATAAGGTGCCATATAAATATTTTTCTAGAAACTATTGTTGTAGGAAAACTCCACAAGAGGTATATGCTTCTATCAGGAACCTCCAACATCTAGAATGCATGCTCGGAGCATGTCCTCAAGAACCTGAATCGTACGCTCAGACTGACCATCTGTCTGAGGGTGGTATATTGTATTCAAAAGTACCTATGTACCAAAAGCCTTCTGAAGCCTCTGCCAAACCCGAGAAGTAAAATGTGTGTCCATGTTTGAAGCAATGGAGTGTGGAACTCCATGTAGAAGTACAATATATTAGATGTTCAACTGTCCCAGCTCATCAACACTGAAGGTCTCTTTGATCGGCAAGAAGTGAGCAACCTTCATGAGTCTGTCAATGACAACCCAAACTACATCATTCCCTCGAGGAGATCTCAGTAAACCTGTCACAAAATCCATCGCGACGTCATTCTAATTCCACTCGGGGATGGGTAACTACTATAGAAGTCCTGCTGGTCGCTGATGCTCTGCCTTCACCTGCTGACAGGTGGAATACCTCATGAAAAAACTAGCAACATCTCTCTTCATATATGGCCACCAATGCTGGCAGTATAGATCACGATACATCTTGGTGACTACAGGATGAACTGACCAAACTGAGGAATGAAAGTCCCACATCATCTCCTCGTGTATTTCTTCTCGCACACATACATGCCCCTAGAAACGCAAGATCTCATCCTCACCTATGGTCCATCTAGGAATAGGGTCCTCTCCTGACATGCTTTCCCGCAGGACTAGGCCTTCTGAATTTGATAGATACATCATTTGAACTCGATCAATAAGGGTAGAGGTAACAGCTATATAAGATAGAAACGTCTACCCCTATCTATCGTGCACCTCCAAATGCATCTCAGATAACAGAGCCATAAGCTATCACTCACTGTTGGCCTCCTGAACTGCCTGTATCTGAGTCCTTTTTCTCAACGCATCAGCCACTGTGTTTCCCTTCCCAGGCATGTAGGTAATATCAAAGTCAAAATACTGAAGGTACTCAACCCACCTTCGCTATCTCAAATTCAGATAAAGTAGAGTGAAGATGTACTTGATACTTTTGTCGTTGGTGAAAACCACAAAATACTCTCCCAGAAGATAATGTCTCCAACAGCGTAAAGCATGAACAACTGCTACCAACTTGAGATCGTGCGTCAGGAAATTCCTCTCGTGTAGCCTCAGCTGACGAGACCCATACACAACAACTCCTTCTTCCTGCATAAGTACAGCTCCTAGCCCAATACCTAAAGCATCACAGTACAAAGTATAGATCTTACTCGGCTCTGGAAATATTAGTATCGGTGCTGAAGTCAGCCTCCCTTTCATCTTCTGAAAGGATGACTCACAAGAATTTGACCATAATAACTTCACACCCTTCTTATTTAGGCCCTTTAGTGGCACTGCCAAGCGTGAAAAGTCCTGTATGAAGCATATGTAGTATCCATCCAACCCTAGAAAACTCTGCACCTCAAAAATGTTCTTCAGCTGCTCCCAGGAAACTACTGCCCTCACTTTATCTGGGTTAACTAACACTCTTGTCTCTAAGATAACATGACCCAAAAAGTGAATCTGATCCATCCAAAACTAGCATTTTCAAAGCTTAGCATATAACTGATTCTCTCTCAGTGTACTCAGAACGATCTCAAGATGTGTGGCATGGTCGTGTTGAGTGTGAGAGTACACCAAGATATTGTCCACGAAGACAACTATGAAAGAATCCAAGTATGGATGGAACACTCAGTTCATCAATTCCATGAAGACTACAAGCGCGTTCGTGAGACCGAACGACATAACCACATACTCATATAGACCATACCTGCTCCGGAAAGCTGTAAGAGGTGTATCAGATGGTCTAACGTGCAACTGATGATAACCAAATCTCAAGTAAATATTCGAGAACACTCGGGATCCTCGAAGCTGATCAAAGAGATCATCAATCCTCGGCAAGGGATATTAGTTCTTGAATTTCAACATGTTCAACATTCGATAGTTCACAAAAAGTCTGAGGGTACTGTCTGCCTTCTTTGCAAATAGAACAGGAAAACCCCAAGGAGAAGTATTGGGTCAGATGAAACCCTTTGCCTGCAACTTCTCCAACTTCTTCTTGAACTCCAGTAACTCTGGTGTAGCCATCATATAAGGAGGAATGGACACCGGTGTCGCTCCTGGAACGAGATCAATGGAAAATTCTACCTCTACCTCTAGAGTAAAACCTAAAAATTCCTCTGGAAAGATGTCCCTGAAACGATCCACCATTGGAGGAAAGTCCATCTATGAAGTTCCTTGGTCATCCAGATATAGACTAGCAATCTGGGTTGTAACTCCCCCAAACCCATGATGATCTAGTCCCGCTCTACTCGCTTGGACATCCCATTCATCCTTATAAAGAAAGGATCCACCCTCTGTTGATATGAAACTCACCCTATGGCGATGGAAATTGACAATTTCCTATAAAGGAACTAACCACTCCATTATGAGAATGACATCATAGTCTATCATCTCTAGGACATAGAGATCCCAAAGGAAGTGACACCCACCAACCTTAAGAGGGTACTCCTTGCACTGACGTACACTAGATGTTCCCATCCACAACATAGTGTCTAGTGTCAAGATATCAGATGAAGAAAGGATACAGAGTCCAAGGCTCTCCACGACCGCAACAGATATAAAGTTATGGAAATACCCTATAATGAAAATAGTAGAAGATAAAACCGAGGCAACTAATATCGTACCTAGAACTGTAGAGGGTTCGGGATCCTGCTCCTGCTGGGTCTGCTCCACTACAAAGGTCTAGCCTGCTTCACGGCCCTGTGACCCTACCTGACGGCTCTAAGCTGATCCACTCTGCTATCGCTGATAGCCTGGTGACTGACCACCACGGTCGTGACCTCCACCTCGGCCTGAATGGCTGAAAGAACTCCAGTTCCCAGACTAGTGAGAAACTGGTGGAGCTGCTCCTTTACGAGGAGTAATAGATGAACCTCAGTCACCAGCTGCTAGTGAGAAGACCTGATAGAAACATTAAAGGTGACCCATATTTCCACAAGATCGGCACTCCAATGGGTCTCTCTGGAACTGCAACCTTGTATGCCCACTTCTCCCGCACTGGTAGCACACCACATGGCTACCATAAGATGCATCCCACCTACTCGGATCTCCCCATATAGTCTCCCTGCGGTGCTTCCTGCTATCAGTTGTCGAAGTACTAACTCTAGATATCGAGCTGCCCTGGCTCACAACTCCGGATTCCCTCAGATTCCACTCTGTGATCAGTGCTTGGTTGATTATGGAAGCGATATAAGTCAACCTAAAGATATTCACCTACGGGTGGATGTCCTGTTTGAGACCATCCTCAAACTTCCTTGCCATAAATAACTCATCTCCTCCTAGTAAGGGTGTGAAATGCGGAAGCTTGGTGAAACAAGAGGAATACTCCATAACCAATAGGGTACCCTGCTCTAGGATCATGAACTCCCAGTCTCGATCGGCCCTCAAGGTCTCAGGATAGAATTAATCATAAAATATGCATTGGAACTCCTCCCAAGCCATAACTTGCTGATGACCCTCCTGTGAGATTACGTCCCACCATCTCTTGGCGGGATCTCGTAGAATGTAGGTAGCGATATTAACCCACCTTTCTTGAGGTGTCTCCAGATGCTTAAAGATTTTCAGCATGACTTCCATACATGAATCTGAAACCTAAGGTCCTCCTTACCCTGAGAAGGTGGGATGCTGCTGCTACTAGAAAACCCACGTCAAGTCTGCCATAGACAAGGCAGGAGGCGGTGCTCCCTGGAAGGTCTTCATCATCCTCATGAAGCCTTCCCTAAATTGTGCATCAGCACCTGCATCTGGTATAACAACTGGTGCCAAGACTGACATAATAGAAGGATCTACAAGTAGTCCCTAATCAGCCATATCCAGTGTCTAATCATTGCCCTGTAACAGGCGTACAACTGGAGGACGTCTCGGTGGCATGACTCTACAAAGTCAAACACACACCTTAGATCAAGATTAAAAAGTTCTGAAAATAGGAAGGACGAGAAGGGAATAGAAGAAAGAAAGAATTCAAGTTTTGAAAAACATGACTACACGGAGTGTATGTCCCCTACACGGAGTGTTCCCTTAATCCATTCACATGGGCATGTACCCCTGCCATAACTGGTCATGTAACACCAAAAACACACAGCGTGTTTTCCCAACACACATCATGTACTTGAATAATTTTCCCCTACCAGGGTCCCCTTACATAGCTAACCCACACGGTTCTCCTAAAACAAGACTAAACAGTGTGTTTTTTCCAAACACAGGGTGTTACAAGACAAGCTCCACCGACTTGTGTTGTTAGTGACACGACCGAATACACGGCTCACACTACACGGCGTGTTCAAGGTGGACAAGGTGTGTATAAGAAGAGGCCCTGATGACCCGTGTTGTTAGATACACGGCCGGCTGCATGGGTTACACTACGCGGCATGTTCAAGAGTTACATGACATGTATAACTTAAGTTTCCATCCATCTGTGTCGTTAGTCACACGGGCAGATACAAGGTCTCTACCCACAGCGTGCACATTCGGTACACGGTGTGTCCTACCAAGATTTTCCCAGCCCTGTGTCTCATTACACACGTCCTGTGACATGGTTAGGGAATACAAGGCATGTACTTATAGTATATGACATGTAATTAAGAAAAACAATTCCTTTCTGAATAGAAGGACACACGGTGTGTGTTGAAAAATTACACACCGTGTATTCTGGGTTTTTCCAGACAGTAAGCCTCAGAACTACTATGAAGCCTTAAAAACACTAAAAACGAACATTAAAGTGCCAAATTCTGATCCGTGAGGGCCCATACTCCCTGCGAATCAAATTTTGGCATCTCATACATGTCAAGAACAAGGGTAAAAGTACAATGATCCACCAAATTTTGATTAATGAGGGCCCATAACACCTCAAGAACCAAAGTTTGGCATCCATACAAACAATACCTTACACAAAAAATACCTTATCAAACAATAGGTATTTTATCAAGGAATATATCACAACATCATGCATATTCTACACAACATCTATCACAACAACATGCAATTGCTAATGCACCCTAGATGGCATGGCAAGAATGCATGACATGTGATTTGTACCAAGTTCTTATATGATGCATGAGATAGAATAACCTCATCTCATAGGGTTTCAATAGAAATAGAACCTCAATAACATCAACAATAATAGCACAAGCATGTGAATCACTCTAGGTGAAATCAAATCAACCGTAAAATTTCAAAACCAGAAAAATTGCAAAAAACGAGGTAGATTAGATTTTCCCTGTACATAGGTTAGCTACTCTTGGGCACAGATTATTACCAAGTACCTATTCTATCCTATCCCTAGATATATGCTCCAAATAGTAAGTCAAGAAGAAAATAAATCCTCTAATACCACTTTTTAACGTCCCAGTTCTGGAAGCCACCCATAGGCGCCCCGTACCCGATTGGTCACATGGCCTCAACCGCATTTCCCCAAATGCCAGAGGCTACTGACTAGAAGTGAGGGCCTTGGGTGTGATAGTGGGGAAACTATGCCCTCATTGGTAGAGTAACACAGTGGAAATAAACATATATCAATAGCGGGAGTAGCAAACATACATACAACAATAACCAGTGGAAGACTAGAAGTAATGAAAATTGGAGCACATATATATATATATATATATATATATATATATATATATATATATATATATAAAAGATGCGTGATACATATGTCTAGGAAAATAGACAAACATGTCACAATGCCGAAATAAATTACTAAACCAAAGTACAAAAGAAAATAGATAAACTCCTCAGCATCGCAAGCCTCAACTTGGTCCCATTCTCTCTAGCTCCACAACAATCAAGTACCTGAAGTAGAAGGGCGCTTGCCCTTATCTATACCTGTAGCAATATAATCTGTTTGGGCCCGAAATTATGACCTAAATAGGGTGTGAGACTAAATCCTAGTAGGAAACCACCAAAATATCTATGCATAAGAGTCAGTGAGTATATAGTAGGTAATAAGTAAAAGAATGCAGTAAACAAGGAAATACTCAACAGTAACAATCCACAGTTTCAACCATTTCAATCACAATCAAGTAAGCAGCTAATCAAAGTAGGTAACCCTATGGGATATTCTCATAGCCTAACCCCTCTGGTTTAACCAACAAGTAATATAAACCCTATGGTAATCACACACAGTTTCACCCCTCTGGTTCAGCTTAAGTATAGACTCTCTGAGAAAGCACTCACCATCAATTCCCCCTATAGTCTCGTATCGGTACTAAAGGTGCTATGGGGAAGCACTCAATGTCTCATTCCCCCATGTGGCCCACGTCGAGGAACTACAGACACTCTGAGGAAGCAGTCAATGTCAATTCCCTCTGTGGTCTCACATCCTATAATTATAAAGACACTCTAGAGAAGCCCTTACGTCCATTCTCCCTATGGTCTACTACACCAGGTTCTCATGGCCCCATGTAAGTCAACAAGTATCGCAAAGAATAATGGCCAATGTAAACCTTAATAACTACTTGCCTAATAGTCTATAGCATATCAGCATATCAGGGTAGATAATCACACCATCCTACAATACTAGGCATGAGAAACAAACTGCAGCCTAACAGGAAAGGCTAGACCAAAGCGGTCATAACAAACATGCATGGGAAAAAAATCCAAATCATAGCAATTCACCCTATTCAAAATCAATTAACCTCTAATCAAGCATACAAGCATAGTAGGAAAACAATAGGGCTAAAATGGTAAGCACGCAATACCCCGTCCAAGGGCATTGCGAAAAATTGCACATATAACTCAAATACTTTCTACAAAAAGGCACAAACCACCTACCTCAGCATTGGGAGATCAATATACTTGAATCTCAGGGCTTGAATCACCTTATAATTCCAAAGATCTACAAAAATACACAAAATTATCAACCATTAAAATATCATGTGAGATGATAAATCAAGAGATGATGATCTAGGAGAAGAGAGAGCTCACTGATGTGATTCCAACGCAACTGACGGTGTTCGATTTAGAGGATGGATGATCACTCAGGGGATTGTCTAAGATCCGTAGTCATACGGTTCTCTCGAATGAAGAAGCCTAAGAAGAAGATGTTTCTGTTGATAAGATGTGACCCTGGTCCATTTAATGAAAAAAAACAAAATACACGGCATGTACTTTCTAAGTACACGGTGTGTACTTTCCTTTTCTATACTCTGCTTTAGGTGGCCTCCAAGTCACCCCACACGGTCGTTTGCAAGGCTGCTACACGGCTAGCACATGGCCTCTCGCGGTAACCGAGTACACGGTGTGTACTTTGGAAATTTCCAGAAACTCCTATTTTTCCTCAAAAACACCAGGAAAAAAATACCTAAAAAGAAGGTTTGGTTTCTTACATATATAATCATAAGTCTACATTAATTTCAGCAACATTTTTATATATACCAAATTTATCTATAACTTCATCTTTATAATGTAAAATATAGACATGAAAAAATCTAGAATAATCATTAAAAAAAAGTTACAATGTAACATTATTACCTATGGTTGGTATAGTATGAAAATTACATACATCACTATGTATTAATTATATCAAGTTACTTTTCATTTCTATAGTTGTAAATGGTTCCATAACTATTTTAGTTTCCATGCAAGTTACACACTTATTATTATTTTTATCTATCCTAGGTAATAATTCAATTTTTAACATTGTCATGCATTTTCTTAAAATTGATGTGATCTAAACAATTATGCCATAAATCAAAAGACACTATAAAGTTAGTATAAACAATATTTTTATTCAATCTTAATAATTCTTTATACAAGTGTCCATGTCTAACAAAGATTCCACCCTTGGACAGAACAAAATTATCTTCCTCAAATACAAGCTTAAACCCATGTTTTTTTAAAATATCTCTGAGACTAAGTTACTACAAACTTTGAGCCCCTATAAGACATAATTTAAGGTTATAATATTTCCTAAGGTAAACTCAAGATCAACCACTCCCTTCTTTTATACATTTATGCTTACAGATTTCTCTATATAGAGCAGTGTCCTATATTTTATTGATTAAATTCTCTTGAAGAGAGATTTGTTGTTGCACGCATGTCATGTAGCACCAGATTAAATCCACCAAGAATAGTTATCCTTGAGCACATTTACTTTGAATATCATATCCACAAAGTAATCTTTTAAAGAGTTGTTGTTATCTTTCTTCTTACAGAGATGAAGGTCCCATTCGAAGTTTCCCACCTTGACATAGAAGTAACATTCCCCTTTATTCTTATTGAATTATATATTTTGGATGTTTTTTCCCTTTGATGACCTAGATAAATCCACTGCCTCCACCATTAAGACCTTATATTTATCATCCTTAGGATCATTTTCCTCCTTGCGATTTTTATATTCCTCTTCAACTTATAGATAGTTTATTAACTCATTGAAGGAAATTTATTCCTTCTTATACTTTAGAGAATTTTTAACATTCTTCCAAGAAGGAGGGAGATTATAAATGATGGATGTAATGATGAAAATATCATCCATGTTCATCTTTTTTTGTTTAAGTTGTTGAAAGATGTGTTTTATTTCATAAAATTTCTCAACAATAGATCGTCTATCTAACATTTTGTATGAAATAAAATTACTTACTAGGAATTTCTTACTTGTTGCATCCTCGGTGATGTACTTTTATTCCAAATAATCCCAAATATTTTTTGTGGTCAGAAGATGTTGATATTTTTTAAAGAGTTCATTAGCTAAAGCATTGAGTATGTTCCCTTGAAACATAATATTATTGTTCTACCATTTTTTTATTGTGTATAAAACTTAAAGTGAATCATATTTGGATGTGGGGATCACTTACACCACTTTGAGAGCTATAAGAAGAAAGTTCATCCTCTTTTTCCACATCTTGAAGTTTTTTCCATCGAATTACTCCACCTTTATTTTATTTTCAAGTATCTCCATATCCATGTGGATGGGAATATACTCCTGATATTTTTATGGATATTGGTGGATAAAGGATATGGAATTTACTTTGGATGTAGTATATGGAGCTCACCGTGACATGTTATCTTATCACTCTACTTAAGAGTAAATTATCACCCACCAAAGAAGTAGTACTATAGATTACCAGTGAATCCACTTTAGGATTCAAAAGTGGATTGATACTCAACATAAGTACTTTGTGGAGAGTATCCATTGAATAATATTTGTAAATAAGAGAGTAATAGAAAGATTTTTTTGTTGTGCATCAGAAAAAATCCTTTGATTATTTTTTAAGGGTTATTAAGGAATATCTGTCACAAACCACTCCCCACAAAGAGGATCCCTCCAAGTTTAGAAATAAGAGAAGGGAGATGGTGACCACCCGAGACTTGCCTCCAATAGGCCCCAAGTTTGCAACTAGCACTGAGGCTACATCATATATACAAATGGGATGCATTAAATTATAAGAGAAACATATAGAAGAGGAAGATAAGACAAATACACCAATAAATATCTACTCATAAAGATAAAAAAAAATCTCAATTTCATACATGTAATTTCATAAAAAATTGAATAACTAGAAAGGTAAACTACAATTACCAAAAGATAAAGACAACAGCAACCATGAAGCCCTAATAGATCCAACAAAACTAAGTGATAATAATATCTAGCCTGATCTCTAACCTACACCTTTTGATCAGAAAAATGATTTATATATACATGGGGTGATAATAAAAGTATACTTAAAAGGATCATCCCTAGAGCCTCTCATGTAAAAGATAAAGAAAGCATACTAAATCCCAATAAACAACGATTGAAACTAACTCATCACCTAAACAGGTATATTAAGTTCTTATCTTCACCATGACTATCTCTCACCAAGTATCTTATACAATAGATCATGTATTATAGTAATAAAACATCAAGGGTACCCTACTACCACTTCCCCACTAGTTTTCTGCTCTACCCCAATGTCATATATCCAGATCCATCTCTCTCCAATAGTAATCCAACCCATAAACACCTAGGATACATATCACAACATGCATCTTGTGCATCACATCATCTCATCATCCCATAGAATATATCTATATAGTAACTGAGTTGTTTCTAGGAGCCACCACAGGTCATATAATGTGTATCATTCATCGAGTAATATACCTCAATCCATCACAACACATACACCAAGAAAGGTACCTCAATCCCTTAAAACCTATACATGTTATACTTATAATAATCCTTTAGATACTATATATAGAGATACATGTGTATGAAATAACCACAGTCCATCACATCCCTCTACACACATATATGGGGAAACTAACCACCATGCATACCAACACATAATACTACTAGGATATGAGATTGGGGTCATAGGGGGTAGTCACCCACCCATCTTCCCACCAGGATATTGGGGAAAACACCCTACTAGAGCCCACTAAGTTTCGGTCACCCTAACTGACATGGGTGTGGTAGGGTATGAAATCACAATACATATAAGATATAATATATTTCACAACCACACTATGGGTAATAACCAAGTCCTATTCTCAACTACAACTATAATCACTCAAAAACCCAACTGCCACTGCAAGGGACTAGATATCCTATAAACACACAAAAATTTAAAAATACTTACATTAAATTAATTATTTCCTTTTTATAATTTCCTTTCATTAATTAAATAATTGTCCATTAATTAATATTATTCCAAAATATATTTCATTATCCATCAAAGTGAAGTTTATGCCCTCTGGGCATAATCCAAACCGAGTCCATGGTTTCTCAAGATCATCTCATTTGCATTATGGAAACACCAACCCCATGGTTTAATCCATTTTTTAAAAATTACTAAACTTTCCATAAATCCAATAACTCTAGGAAAACATCATAATCTACCACTAAGAGAGATGAAATCAAAAAAATCTAGTTGCCTCAAGCAGTACGGAAGGGAATGCAGATAAAATAAGTAACCCATTCATCCATCCATTAAACAGATTCAACGAGAAACCATGTCGGCTCTTAGCATCACAACAACGGGTAAGTCCAACATCAATCCATTCCATTATCATGGTTTCATCCTCGACACCCACATGCATATCACTTTGCATATATCCATCACATGCATCAATTTCCACTACAACCTTAGACCCCCCGACCCATATCACATCATTCATCCTAAGCTCATCCATCCCAAGCTCATATCACATCTTATAACAAGGCTCGCATCCAAATCATATCATAGAAGGCAAAAAACAACAAACATAGTCAATAGGGAAACTTGGCCCTAAAAACAAGGCATTCGGCTTCACATGCAAACGGGAACTCTCATCCCTAACACAAGGCACTTGAACTTCATAAGAAAACAAGCTCTCTTAGCCCCAAACACTTATATTTTTCAAAAAAATAGTTTTCATTCCATATTAAATGAACTGATTCATTATCATAGGTTTCAACTACAGGAAACCTAATACATCAGCTATAATAAGCTATCAATTCTTTAAACATGATATCTAGCATAAAACTAGTTTCATCAAACTATAAGAATAATAATTCTCAATTAACAATCTTTTTTATTCTTTTCATAATTTACAAGAATTGTAGCTTCAAGTTATTTATCAATTCCTTTAACACGTGGAATAAAAACTTTAAACAAACATGCATTTAGCATCAATTTGATTACTATCAAATTTCAAGATACGCCAGATTTATTAAACATGCCTATTTAATTTAAATATCCAACCAATTAATTATAGATTTATATTCTTTACTATTTTCCATTGAAATCAACATGCTTACCTAGGAATAACAACATTCTATACAAATCATATGATAGATAACACATTATCTATCAAATCAATAGGAAAATTGTTATCACGCTAGAAAGAAACAACATGTTATCTCTACAACCATAAACTAATTTCATTATTTAATATGATTTAATCTTTAATTAGGTTAATTACACCATAATCCAAAGTGATAAACTATGGTCAAATTACAATTGCACATAAATAAATAGGAGAAGAAACAAATCCCCTACCTCAAAAGTGTTGATGTTATTCAAATGAGAACAGATCAACATCACAGATCTCCAATCACCTCTCTCAAAAAATATTGCATCCCTTAAAGGATTTCATGCTACAACTGCACCAATGAGAAATCAAGAAAATTACATTATAATTATGGATAGAAACTGTCATAGCATGGTAATAGGAAATGGGAGAAAATGAGATATATCCAAGAAAAAATCATGATAAAAGAGAGGTAGAACATACTTCAGATTTTTATGGATCAAACACAAGAATCTAGGACCAATCCCAGTTGAAATGGGCTCTAAAGCCTTTGAAAAAAACACCCTTGGTTATCTGGGGTTCGAGAGGAAAAAGTAGGATAAAACCATATTCATATGGGGGTCAAGGTATTTATAAGAAGTCAAAAAAAATAATGACCATAGAACATCCCTTAAGACCACGTTGCAATACTTCTTGATGTGGGGTGTACTAAAGAATAGTCTACTACCACACCATAGAACCCTCTTTGACAATAGGGGAGTCAACATTATATCCCAACCACCACGGTGTAGCTAACCCCTGATTTTATGGTAGCCTCAAAATCCTCCCTAAACTCCCCAAAGCCACATTATAGAGAACACGTTGGAGCCATGCCATATTTGGAAGTGGCTCCTTGATTCACTACGGCATAGCTATCATCTCCATGCTATAGTCACCTATCCTATAGTGTAGCCTAAGGATCCACATTGCAGCCCCAACTAAAATGGTAGTGCACCCCCCCCCCCACCATTTACCCTAAAAACTCTTTGGAACCTACTTCAAGAACCTCCAACACCTAAAAAAAAGGAAATGGATTGTAGGGTCCAGGTCCTTACATAAAATACCTCTCAACCCATTATTATCCTCAAGAATTTAAAACCAAAACCAGAGAGAAAGAAGAAAATGGGGTCATCTGAACAACAACCTTGTGAGGTATCTCAAAAGAATCTCACTATCACAGAAGCTCAACCACCTCACTCAAATAAACAAGACTATAACATGAAACCATAGTAACCATATCCAAAACACTCCCATGGGTGATTGAAACACATGGTTGATTATCGCCTATCGACCGGTCAAAGTTCTGGTGCTCTGCTAATGTGTATAGCAGCACTCGGTTCGAATCCTCTGCGATGATACTTTGTAATAATCGTTTGTTTTTAGTTAATTGTATTTTGATTGGGGGGTTTGTTTGCAGAGCTTAATTGAAATGATTGATTTATTAAGATTTATTTAATAATTTTATAAATATTGGGATGATTTCATCATTAGGTAGTTAATCTTGTGATATCCTTGATCTTTGCTTTATATTGCATTGAATTAACACTCATGTCACAAGTTGACGTTGATTGGAATTCCTAAGTGTTAAGGCTTTAATCCAAGCCTTAAATTAACTAGGATTCTAATATCAATCAGTAGCTGATTGTGTTAGTGTATTTATGGTTCCAATAATCCATGGAATCTATATGTTAAGCAAAACAAGTCATTAATCCATGACATGTTAAGTCCAACATACACAATGTTAATTTAAAGAATATTCGTCGAGAAAAAGCTCTCAATCACTTAACATACCTAAATTATAACTCACCCCAATTAAAGATTTACTCATCCATTAAAATGATTAATAATCTGTTTATAATGATTATGATGATAAATTAAGAATATAAGATAAAGAAAGGGATAAGAAAAGATTTGTGTGTTGAACACACACACATGAATGATGATGAGAATTAAAATGAACTTTAGATTAAATTGGAAATCAAAAGAAGGGAAGGGGATTAAATTTTATTTAAAATATTTTAAGAACATAAATATTAAACTACAGAATGTGGATGAGAATAAGAGATATTGAACATGTAACTTGCATTAAAACAGAATTACAAAGAAAGGACTTACAAAATTACAACAATGAAGAACATAAAAGTAAATGAAAACAATGAGAGGAGGAAAGGTCTCTCAAGTGAAAACTTGAGTATGGAAGGTCCTATAAATCTTTTTTAAAGGATTTGGTTTTTCCAATATTATCTCCTATCTTCTGAAATACCAACCCCTCTCAAGGAGAGAAGGGGAGAGTATTTATAGCCCAATGAGTGGACTGTTTGCATTCCCAATATGTCCCTCCACTTTCATCGCCAAGTTGGCTATTCAGACAACTGAATCTCGAGAAATCTCCTTCTTCAAAGTTGTATATAATAAAGTTTTCCGACTAATCTCAAAATTTGGAGGAATTGGGACCTATGTATCCAAATGTATGGTCATATTATTAAACAATTTTAATCTCTCCATTTCAATCTAGTCTTTTGGAATTCCAAAATGTGAGAGGGTTTTTTAATAGGAATATGCCTTCAAAAACGAATGATTTCTTCAACAAAGTTGGCCGTCTATATATTATATTTCACACTGAAAAAATACATCTTGATTTGATTCTAACATCATCAGATATGTCATGAATACTGTACTGCTTTTATTTCTCGGCCAGAATGGTGGTCTGGATTTCAAAACATATGTTGGGACCCTTGTTTTTGGAGTTGGGACTTGACATGTTTATCCAAGACTCCCTACATTGTTCCCCAAACTGTGGTGGAGAATAATGGAATTTGGACTTCTTTATTTATCCCAGTAAATAAATCTTCATGAATATTCCAGTTTCTTCACAGATTATTTGGTCTTGTTTGTAAGGACCATATGACCCTTCAAATGGAAGAATTGGCTCATGGTACCTTCTAATGAAATGTTTTATATTTAAATGAAAATCATAAAAAACAAGAAACACACAATTTTGATTAGTATAGTGATAGGTATTATTAAAATAGTAAACTGACTCAATTGGACTACTTCTAAAAATGCTCAAAAAATTTACTTAATATTAAAACATTAATATTTCACACAAATTATGCACATTTCATATAAAATCAGTAAAGGGAGTATATAATAAGACATGAAAATATTAAAAATATCAACTCCCCCATACTTAGTCTTGTTCATGTCCTCATGTGCAACAAATATAAAAACATGACAAAATCATTTTTACTCACCAACAAATATTAAAATTTTGTTTTCTCCAATCAGGGGAGGTTTAGACTATTTAACTCATCCATTTTGGATTCCACCACAAGTTGTTACAGAAAAAATGTTACAAAACTAATTCATTTTTTCATGATCAAATTTAGAAATGGAAAATGTGGACACTCAAAACTCACACCTCTCAAGATGATAAAATTCATTTGTGTAGGTTCACTCTTTCACCAACCAAAAGTGAAAATCTTAGAGTTTGAAAGAGATCTCAGCTTCCAATACCTATCCAAAGTGCTCAAAAATCAAGAGGTATTTTAGAGGTTTTTCTATGGCTATGGGATGGTAGGATGATGATATCCAAAAGATAGAAAGAAGGAGGTAAAACACCAACATAGAAAAATCAATGCACATTTTTTTGAAATAAAACATTGAAGGAAATGAAAACACATATTTACAAGGGAATGATTGTGTGAAGAAAGACACAATAGAGGAAGAAAAATTGAAGTGGATGAGAAGATGAAGTATTTACAAACCACAAAACTTCTCCCAATGATATAAGTATATAATGCAAGTGTTCTTTTTTTCTTTTTTTTCTTTTTTCGAAAGTTGAACTTGGAAAAGATCTCACACTCATATCCCAAACCATGATTGATCTTCTCATGACACTAATTGTAATAGTTATAAAAAGATCAAAGGTTGAGTAAGAGTAATTTTTGACCTACCCAAGACACAACCCATTTTTTCTTTTTTCTTTTTTGCTTTTTTTTTATCATTTTTGATTTTTTTTTGAACACTTGTCAATAACATTTACAAAATTACATAAATGGAAGTACATTACATTCCCCAAAACAAACTTAATGACAACCTCTCCCCCACACTGAAATGGATGCTTGCCCTCAAGCAGATGATAACTCGTTGAAAGTCAATAATAGGGTACCCAAATAATGAAATCCATTCCCCCCACACTTAAATTTCAAAAAAAAATGCAATGAAAATCCATGTTGATATTGGGTAGGAAAAGTTATTGGGATTGTATTGTGGCTATCAAAGAAATGGTTTTTATAGGCTCTAAGGGGATTTCAAAAGGAGGATTAATGTAAGGGAAATGGGAGGCTATTTGGCTATTGTGATTCTCATGTGGTTCATAAAATGCCTCTATCATATTAATGCACACTAAAGTAGGAAATTCAGCTCGAAGGTCCACAAACTCAAGACTCAAAAATGGGGGTGAAAACACACATTTTTAAAATATGGCCATAGGTGGCCTTGTCATGAAAGAAAATGTATTTTTTCACGGTTTGGGAAAATCATTTTCCAAATCAAAAATTGAGCATTCAAAATTTCTTAATTTTGACACAAAATTATTTAACCAAAGTCATGATGAAAATACTAAATTTTTGAGATGAAAACATGTCTACTAACTCCCCAAAATGGTTGGATAAAATTTCAAAACTCGATGGTGAGTAAGCATGACTCTTTAATTTTTGTATTTTTTTAAGTGATTGTTTTTTTTTAGTTTTTTAGGTGTTTATTTTTGTTTTTTTATAATGATACACCCAAAAAAAGGGAAAGTGAAAAAGAAAGGTTTTGAAAAATAAGGTGGTAAAAAAATGAAAGAGAGAGGAAGAAGAAGAAAGAGGTAGAGAGAGGAATAGATAGAGAGAGAGTTAAAGGGAAAAAGGTGCCCCCTGGTTTGGATTTGGTGGGTTGCCATCTCCATCCAGTGGTGGGTCAACTGCAGAAGTTGGGGATCCGATGGAAGTTGAGGTGGTTCTTGGGATGTGTGTCCTTTCATGGTGATGCTTTAACCAATGTCCATTAACCGTGAATGTCCTGTTGGAAGAGGGGTTTTGGACTTGCACTGCACTAAATGGGTAAACATTAGTAATAACAAAAGGACCTTCCCAATGAGAATTAAACTTACCTTGGTGAAGTCAAAATCGAGAATTGAATAGCAATACCTTTTCATCTTCATGGAATACCTTTCTCGAGATGTTTTTGTAATGGAGTACCTTAGCCTTTTCTTTGTACAGATTGGAATTCTCATAGGATTCAAGTTGAAGCTCCTCCAGTTCAGCTAATTACAACAATATTTCTTCACCAGATTTTTCACAATCAAAATTACAGGTTTTCACAGCCCAAAAAGACTTATGTTATATTTCAACTGGTAGATGACATGTTTTACCAAAAACTATCCTAAAAGGAGACATCCCAATGGGTTTTTTATAGGCAGTTCGATAAGCCCAAAGTGCTTCACCAAGTCTTTCAGGCCAGTCTTTTCTAGTGGGTTTTACAATTCTCTCAAGAACTCTTTTCACTTCTCTATTAGAAATTTCAGCCATGCCATTTTTTGGGGGGGGATATGCAGTTGAAGTTTTATGAACAACCCCATTCTTTTTCAAAATAGATTCCATGGTTTTATTACAAAAATGGGTTCCTAAGTCACTTATCAAGGCACGAGGTGTGCCAAATCTATGGAAGATGTGTGTCTTTAGGAACTTACTAACAGTATGTGAATCATCCTTTATAGTGGGTTTGGCCTCGACTCACCTAGAAACATAATCAACAGTAAGAAGGATGTATGAGAATCCATTGGAAGGGGGAAATGGTCCCATGAAATCGATACCCCAAACATAGAAGATCTCAAAGAACATTAAAGGCTTTTGGGTCATTTCATTTCTCTTTGAAATTGTGCCAAACTTTTGGCAAGTAGGACATGATTGATAGAACTCATGTGAGTCCTTGAAGAGTGAAGGCCAGAAGAATTTAGAGTCTAGGACCTTTCGGAAGGTCCTTTGTAGTACAAAGTGGCCACCACTAGGCATTGAGTGACAGAATTCTAAAATAGAGGAATGTTCATATTTATCAACACATCTCCTAATTACCATGTCTGCCCCAGTTTTCCAAAGTTTATTTTCTTCCCAAAAATAGTGTTTTGAATCAATTTTCAACTTCATTTTCTGTTCTTTTGAAAAAAATTCAGGAAAAACACCAGAAACCAAGTAATTTATAATTAGGGAATACCAGGGTAACTTTGGAGTGAGAGATGAAAGGTTCTCAGTGGGGAATTCAGGATCGATGATTTCAAAATGAGAAGAATTAGAAATTCTACTCAAGTGATCAGCCACAGGGTCTTCTTTTCCTGGTATATCTTTTATTTCAATGTCAAACTATTGGATCATTAGGATCCATATTATTAGCCTCAGTTTGGAATCACTTTTCTTAAGTAAGAACTTTATAGCAGAATTATCTGTGAAGATTATGATTTTTTCACCTAAGAGATAAGGCCGAAATTTATCTAAGGAAAAAACTACTGCTAAAGTTCTTTTTCAGTGACAGTGTAGTGAGATTGGGTTTCATCAAATTTTTTTGAGGCATAATAGATGACATGAGGGATTTTTTCTCTTCTTTGACCAAGAACATCCCCAACAGCTCTATCAGAAGCATCACACATCAATTCAAAGGGTAAGGACCAATCTGGGGGTTGGATTATCAGGGCAGATATAAGAGTAGTTTTGAGTTCAATGAAGGCTCTCTTGCAAACCTCGTCAAAATGGAAAGTGAAATCATTTTGGAGCAAAAGAGTTAGTGGGAGGGAAATTTTACTGAAGTTATGGATGAATCACCGATAGAAACCAGCATGACCGAGGAATGAACAGATGTCTCGAATAGAGTTGGGTTCAGGAAGTGATTATATAACTTCAATTTTGGAAGGATCGACTTCAATACCATCTTTTGAAACTATGTGCCCTAGAACAATCCCATTTGTAACCATGAATTGGCATTTTTCAAAATTTAACACAAGGTTACACTTGACACACTTTTTAAGGACTAGAGATAGTTAATGCAAGCATGACTCAAATGACTCACCATAAATGGTGAGTCATCCATGAATACTTCCATGCAGTGTTCAATTAATTCTGAAAAGATACTCATCATACACCTATGGAATGTTGGAGGAGCATTACAAATACCAAAAGGAATTATTCTATATGCATATGTTCTAAAAGTTCATGTGAAAGTAGTCTTTTCTTGGTCCTGAGGTGCTATTGGGATTTGTAAGTATCCAGTGTGTCCATCAAGAAAGCAATAGTGTGAATTTCTGGCTAATCGTTCTAGAATTTGATCAAGGAATGGAAGAGGGTAGTGATCTTTTCAGGTTTCAACATTCAATTTTCTATAGTCGATGCATACACGCCATTTTTTCTTCACTTGATTTGTGACTACCTCCCCATGTTCATTTGTGACAACAGTTATCCCACCCTTCTTAGGTATAACTTGAATTGGACTAACCCATTCACTATCAGAAATTAGGTAGATAATACCATCTTGAAGAAGCTTGGTGATCTCTTCCCTAACTACCTCAAGTATGAGTGGATTGAGTCTTCTTTGTGGTTGTCTAATTGGTTTGGATGACTCCTCAAGATGGATGTGATGCATGCAAAGGGTCGGGTTGATTCCTAGTATGTCATCTAGGGTCCAACCTAAGGCCATTTTATTTTCCTCTAACACTTGAACAAGTATGGAATCCTCGGTTTCAATAAGTGTGGCAGAGATAATGACAGGATATGAGTGATCATGGAAGAGGAATGCATATTTTAGGTGTGCAGGAAGGGGTTTTAGATTAGTCTCATCATTCATTTTTGGGTTAGGAAACTCAAAAATGGAGGATGGGACTTCAGTTGCTTCAGATTCATTTTTCCCAATATTGTCCAAGGTGGAGCAGTTTTGATCAGAGTTGATATGGGATTCAAGAGAGTTTTCAAGATCCTCTAAATTGATGGAGTCTATGAATGAAAGGTCCAAATCAAATTCACCATTTATGACTTGTTTAATCCTAGTACAGATTTCAAAAGATCCTATCTCTTCAGAAAAGGATGAACATGATGGAATGGGGTTCAATTGAATCTCAGAAGTTCCCTCAGAATGATGGATTAAGAATGCAGAGTGATCCTTAGATGGGTATCGCATGGATTGGAAAATTTTGAACTTGACCAGTTGGTCACCGAATTCCATGGATAAGATGCCTGAATGGACATCAATCTTGGTTCTCGCAGTCATGAGGAATGGTCTTCATAGAATTAGGGGAGATCAAGAAGAGTTCGTCTCACCTTCCATGTCAAGGACATAGAAATCAACAGGTAAGATAATACCATTGACTCAGACAAGGACATCCTCAATTATTCCCTCAGGAATGGTTGTGCTTCGATTGGATAACTGAATGACAACACTCGTTGAATGTAAGGGACCTAAACCAAGGTTTGATAATACGGATTTGGGCATGAAATTAATTGAGGCTCCTAGGTCTATGAGTGCATCATCAAAGTTGGAACTTCCAATTTGGCATGGAACCATAAAGGTCCCTAGATCTTTGCACTTTATAGGAATAGACTGCTGGGTGGAAACATTTTCGAAGGTCCTAAGTTGCCTCTTGTGGGTACACAACTCCTTGAGAAACTTGGCATACTTAGGAATTTGTTTTATGGAATCTAACAGGGGAATGTTGACTTCAACGCGTCTAAACATGTCGAGCATTTCAGGATCAGGTTCAAAGGACTTCCTTGGTTTAGAAACAGCTTGAGGAAAAGGAATTGGATTCCTAAGTGGAATTAAAGGAGGTGAGGGAATGGTTTCAGGATCCTTTTCAAGCTTCTTTTTCTTTTAATTTTCTAGGTCAACATTCAAAGGAGGTTTAGAGGACTTATCTTGAGGCATAGAAATTTACTTTCCCGATCTAAGTGCAATTGCACTTACATTGCCCTTGGGGTTGGGTAATGATTGAGCTGGAAGTTGGGAAGAATTGGATGGTTGATGCTGACTAAGGTGGGATGAAAGTTGACCAATTTGGGTTTCAATGTTCTTGAGGCTGGAATGGGTGAAGGAGGCAAGATCTTCCACTACACTTTCCCATGGTTTCTTGGAAGAAGAGGCTTGTCCTGTATTGGTATTACCTTGATTTTGGTTCCTGGTAAAGTGATTGTATTTGTTTTGGAATTGGGAAGGCTTACTAGGATAATGGAATTGAGGAGGAGGATTGTTCCTTTGAGGTTGGGGAATAAAAAGATATGGTTGTTGGAAGTTACCAACACCTTGACCATATTGAAACTGGTTTGGGTTTTGAGGAGGTAATTGAGGGGGATGAGATATTGGATTACCATACCTAAGGCCTTGGTTATAGGAAGAAGAGAAGGGCTCAGAGTGAGGTTGGTTGAAGTTTCTAATGAACTGATCTGATAGTTGAGGGTTGGTGTTCCGCTGAGCATATGTAGCATTGAGATCCATTGGTCTAGATGAATCGGATTGATCCTCTTGAAGTTGTGGACATGTGTCAGTTGGATGAGATGGAGAGTTGCAGATTCCACAGTTCTTGATAGGTCCAGGAAACATTGATTACGAAGAAGATGAGGTTGGGGATTTGGTAGCCACAGCTAGTTGTCACACAAGACCTGTAAGTTCACTCATCCACTCGGTCATCTTGTTCGGATCAATTGATTGATTATCTTGGGCTTGTTTGACTTGATCATGTGATCGAGTATGGAATTGTTGTGTGTTTTCATCCATGTTACTTATGAGATCTCTTCCATCTGCAGGAGTTTTATCAACAAGAGCACCACCACTTGCGGCATCAATGAGAGTTCTCTCCATAGCCAATAACCCCTCATAGAAGTATTGGATCAAGAGTTGGTCAGGAATTTGGTAGTGTGGGCAGGTTGCAACAATCTTTTTGAACCTCTCCCAGTACTCATGGAGTGATTCACTTGGGAATTGACGTATACCACTTATTTCCTTTCGAATGGAAGCAGTACGAGAAGCAGGAAAGAATTTCTCTAAGAAGATTCGCTTCATGTCATACCATGTGGTTATAGAACCAGGAGGTAGGCAGTAAATCCATGACATGGAAGTGTCAGCTAGGGAGAAATGGAATGCTCAAAGTTTTATTTGTTCTTCAAAAACCCCTTGAGGCTTCATGGTAGATCACACCACTTGGAACTCTTTAAGGTGGAGATGTGGATCCTCACTGGCTAGCCCGTGGGAATTAGGGAGATGATGAATCAAACCCGATTTGAGTTCAAAGTCAGCTTCTATGTTTGGATATTGAATACTAAGAGGTTGGTAATTCATATCAGGGGTATCAAGTTCTTTAAGGGTTTGTTCTCTAGGATTGGCCATTTCAAATTCAACAGGTTGGATGAGGACTGGTTCTTGAATGAGTTGATTATCTCTTATGTTCCTCCTAAGTTGGCGAAGTGTTCGCTCAATTTCAGGGTCAAACAAATCTAAGGGATTTTTTGGAAGGCTATGGGGCATTCAGAGAGATTTTTAAAGAAATAGTAAGATGTGTTTTTCTTTGTATTTTTTCAGTTTATGATTTTTATGAGAAGACGGGTTTTTCTTTGTGTTTTTTTTCAATTTTTTTTTAAATTTTGTTTTTTTTTGGTTTTTTATTACAATAACTAGAAACTAATGACTAATTAAAGCACCATCATCAACAACAATGCCATTTGAAATGCACGGCTGATTATCGCCTATCGACCAGTCAATGTTTCGGTGCTCTGCTAATGTGTATAGCAGCACTCGGGTCGAATCCTCGGCGATGATACTTCTTAATAGTCGATTGTTCTTAGTTGATTGTATTTTGATTGGGGGGTTTGTTTGTAGAGATTAATTGAAATTATTGATTAATTAAGATTGATTTAATAATTTGATAAATATTGGGATGATTTCATCATTAGTTAGTTAATCTTGTGATATCCTTGAGCTTTGCTTCATATTGCATTGAATTAACACCCATGTCACAAGTTGACGTTGATTGGAATTCTTAAGTGTTAAGGCTTTAATCCAAGCCTTAACTTAACTTGGATTCTAATATCAATCAGTAGTTGATTTTGGTAGTGTATTTATGGTTCTAATAATCCATGGAATCCATATATTAAACAAAACAATTCATTAATCCATGACATGTTAAGTCCAACATAAACAATGATAATTTAAAAAATATTCGTCGAGTAAAAGCTCTCAGTCACTTAACATACCTAAATTATAACTCACCCCAATTAAAGATTTACTCAGCCATTAAAATTATTACTAATCTGGTTATAATTATTATGATTATAAATTAAGAAGATAAGATAAATAAAGTGATAAGAAAAGATTAGTGCGTCGAACACACACACGCGAATGATGATGAGAATTAAAAACAAACTTTAGATTGAATTGGAAATCAAAAGAAGGGAAGGGGATTAAACTGTATTTAAACTATTTTAATAACATAAATATTAAACTACAAAAGGTGGATGAGAATAAGAGATATTGAAGAAGTAACTTGCATTAAAACAGAATTACAAAGAAAGGACTTACAAAATTACAACAATGAAGAACATAAAAGTAAATGAAAACAATGAGAGAAGGAAAGGTCTATAAAGTAAAAACTTTAGTATGGAAGGTCCTCCCAAGCCTTTGTAAAGGCTTTGGTCATGCCAATATGATCTCCTCTCTTCTGAAATGACAACCCCTCTCAATGAGATCAGGGGAGAGTATTTATAGCCCAAGGAGTGGACCGTTTGCATTCCCAATCTGCCTTTCCAATTTCATTGCCAAGTTGGATATTCAGACAACTGAATATCGAGAAATATCATTCTTCAAAGTTGTAGATAATATATTTTTCCGACTACTCTCAAAATTTGGAGGAATCTGGACCTATGTAGCCAACGTTATGTCCGGCTGATTAAACAATTTTAATCTGTCCATTTCAATCCAGTATTTTTGAAGTCTAAAATGTGAAAGGGTTTTTGAATAGTAATATGCCTTCAAAACCGAATTCTTTCTTCCACAAAGTCGGCCACCTATATCTCCTCTTTCACACTGAAAAAATAAAGCTTTATTTGATTCTAAAATCATGATATATGTCATGAATAATGTACTAATTTTATTTCTCGGCCAGAATGGTGGTCTAGACTTCAAATCATATGTTGGGAACCTTGTTTTTGGAGTTGGGACTTGACATGTTTATCCAAGACTCCCTACATTGTTCCCCAAACTGTGGTGGAGAATAATGGAATTTGGACTTCTTTATTTATCCCAGTAAATAAATCTTCATGAATATTCCAGTTTCTTCACAGATTATTTGGTCTTGTTTATAAGGACCATATGACCCTTCAAATGGCAGAATTGGCTCATGGTACCTTCTAATGAAATGTTGTATATTTAAAGGAAAATTCTAAAAAACCAGAACCACACAATTTGGATCAGTATAGTTATAGGTATTATTAAAACATTAAACTGACTCAATTGGACTACTTCTAAAAATGCTCAAAAATTTTACTTAATATTAAAACATTAATATTTCACACAAATTATGCACATTTCATATAAAATCAGTAAAGGGAGTATATAATAAGACATGAAAATATTAAAAATATCATAGATACTTATCAAATGAGATAAAGTCCACAATAAACAACAAGAAAAAACCATCCCATAAACCAAAATAGGTTCAATATATACAATGGGTGTTAAAACAAGATAATGGTTAAACAATAAACATCTCAAGGTACTGATCATGTATTTGTGACTTAATTTTCCAGGTACTCTTTTCCATGACACTATGTCACCAAAATACTCAAGTTAATAGAACTAATCACAAAACACTATCTCCTGGTGGTCCTGGATCTCCACAACTTCTCAAAAATCACATCATCATAAATGTAGATCTCCCCCCAATCAATGATGTGAGAGTCATCTTGATGGTAATAGTGAATTTGTGGCACATGAAAGACATCATGTATCTAGATAATATATGGGGGAAGTTATATCTAATATTCCATGGATCTAAAACAATTCAACACCTCTAAAGACCCAAAAAAATGGGGAGAAAGCTTACTCCTATAACCAAAACTTCAATGCCCATGATGGGGAGTCACCTTAAAGAACACATGATCTCTAAAGTTGAACTCTATAGTTCTAATCCTATGACCTTCATAGGATTTATGATGATATTTTGATACTTTTATCCTCTAAAGAATCACTTGAACTATTTCTATCATACTTTACACTAGTTCTGGTCTGAGAATTGAGATTATCCAATACTAGTCCAGAAAAATTGAGAATATAAAGGTTGGTTGTATAAAGTTTCAAACTATATCATACCAATGGTGGAGTGAAAACTATTATTTTATAAAAAATCATCCAAATTTAGGTTCCTCATCCACGAAACTCAAAAATCTAGGACATAAGAATGTAGCATACATTCAAGAGTCCGGATAGTCTACTCTGTTTGGTCATCCATCTATAGATGAAAATCATTGCTCATTAATAAATGACATCTAAAATAATATCGGAGACCTCTCCACATCCTGGAGGTAAAATAAGGATCTCAATAATATATTATCATCCTAATTAATCTATAGAGCCTCACCACCTCCTCCATGTATTTCCTTGAAAAAACCTCTAATTATTTTTACTCTCTAATCTCTATGAAGTTGGGTGGTTTTATAAAAAAATCCATTATCGCCCATATAATATCAAATAATTCATGAACTTGAGGTAAATTGGTAAAAAAGTCCATTGATATTTCCTCCACTTCTACTAAGGAACATCTAATTGCTGTAGAAAACCATTGGGAAAATAGTTCTTGGACTACACCTTCTGGTAGAACAAATATAGAGACACAAACTCTAAAACCGCATGTTTCAACATAGGCCACCAAAACTGCCCTCTTAGAGCTCAGTACATATTTTTCACACTAAGATGTACCGCCAAAGGTAATTTATGGAACTCATGGAGAACCATCTCATGCATCACCAAAGGGACTAACAACCTTCCCTAAAACAACATTCGATGTTGTTCATACTCAGACCAACCATTAGGGGCATCACCAAAGACAACTTGTTCTATCCATACCTCCACCTCAGAATCCCCCAGTTGGGAATCCTCCACCTACTTCACCAAATATAAATTCACTATTATCTAGAAAAGAAAATATATACCTCCAACCTCTCCCATATAAAGATACATCATTGATATATCTTTCATCACTCTCTAAGAATCTCTAGATTCATGAGCAGTATCACAACATGACTTTTGGATTAACACATCAGCTACAATATTTCCCTTTCCTGGTATATACGAAATATCAATGTCATAATCCTGAAAAATTCTATGCACCATCACTACTACAAGTTTAAGTCACAATGGGAGAAGACATAACTCAGGATCTTATGATTAGTAAAAACCACAAAATGGTCATCGATGAGGTAATTTCACTACAACTTCAAGGAAAAAAATTGTTGATAAATCAAGATAATGGGTGGTATAGTTACATTCATGAGAACAAAAATGTTGAGATCCATAAGAAACAATTGATCTCTATTTAATTAAAACACAACTCAACCCAATATGTGGAGAATCACTAAAAAACTCAAACTGAACTCCCTCTGCTAGAAAAAAAGGACTACAGTGATGAACAACTTCTCCTTCAGGTAATTGAAAGATGCTCAAAACTATTCAATCCATAAAAATGCTTGATATTTTCTAGTCAATGCTATCAGAGGAGTTACAAACTGAGAGAAATTGACTATGAACCTCCTATAATAACTTTCAAGACCAAGTAAACTCAACACCTCTCCAACAATCTTAGGGGTTTCCCGAGAAATAATTTTATTGATCTTTGAAAGATACATAGCTACTCCTTGTTGGGATATGACATTCCACAAGAAATAGACTTCAAGGTTCTAGAACCCACACTTCAACAACTTCCCAAATAGTTGATAATGATGAAGAACTCCCAAAATAGCATGTAGATTCTCTGCATGCTCCTCCTCATACATGGATTACACTAGTATTTCTTAAATAAAAACCACCATTAACCAATCAACGAAATCTTTGAACATTGTTTTCATTAAACCCTTGAATGCATATATAGTATTCATCACACCGAATGACATCACAACAAACTGATAATTCCCATAATGAAATTGGAAATCAGTATTCAAAATATTCTTATCCTTCACCCACATTTGATGATATCCTAACTGAAAATAAATCTTCAAGATTAAACTAACTACTTTTAGTTGATCGGATAAATCATCAATCCATGAAATAGGATAGTGGTCTTCATTTTCACCTAGTTCAAGTGATGATAATTGATACAAAGACACAAACTATGATAAAACTTCTTCATGAGCAAGACTGGTGAACTCTAAGGTGACACGCTAGAGTGAACAAAACCCCATTGTAATAGATCATTCAGTTGTACTCGTAGCTCTCGTAACTCAAAAGGCATCAAGATCAGATAAACTTCTATTTATAGCTCGATATCTCTTCAAGGGGTTAATGTTGCAACCACCTCTAGAAATACATGAGGATACTTTTCCATAACCCTAGAAAATACTATCAGATGAACCTCTGATGAACTCAGCATCAGCTCATCCATCAAATAAGATAAGGATATAACACATCTTTGACCCATCTAAGGGTATCTCTAACCAATGAACATTGTTGTATCCCCATCATCATCATAGAACACAACCTATATCATGAAGTAATCCAGAATAGTCTACACTGAATACAACCAGTCTATATCAATGATGATGTCATAGTTTTATATCCATAAACATAGTAAGTATCTCAAAGAGTAGTGTTTGACCAATACTAAATCATACCCAAATGGCCTGAAGGCCTTCTTTTTTATTTTATTATAGATAATCCCCCTTTTTAAGGGATGAAGGGGAACCCGTACATGACCCATAGGCCAAAGGCACAAGGCCCGACATGACTCGCAATACATGACCTGAAGGCCCATAGGCATACTATTCCCAATACATGACCCGTAGGCCCAACCCACAAGAACTTCCCCTCCCCTAGATTCTACATCATTTATCACCTAGCTCCCCACCTTGCATTGATAATCGCCTAACATTTCCCTGTACAAAGCTGCATGGTACCTGGTCTCGATGGCGTTTGTCATACCCTCTCATTCTTCCAATCAGGTAGCTCTGCTTCTGGTGACTGCTAGTCTTGTTGCTCTGATCCTCTACTGGGTCCTGCTCTATGTGAACTGGGCTACTCCATGGTATTTGGGGCCTGATGGACCTAAGGCCTGAAGACCTTTGATGACCCGAAGTCCCTAGAGACCCGTAGGCCCAAACCGATCGCCCGAAGGCCCAAATCGGGTGAATAGTTCTAGCTGCTATAGTACCGAACAATACCTGCTACAGTACTGCTACGGTAACCTGAAAATTCACCTCCACCCGATTTTGAACCTGGGTCTCTTGGATGCCAAGCAGGAGCCCTTACCACTCGGGTACAGGCTCGTTGGCCCAATAAAAAATCATAGTCCCTACAAACTTCATAGAGCTCATCTTGTCCTCTAATTAGCATAGTCAATGTCAAGGGCACTGGAAGACTCTCCACCTCATGTCCCAAAGTATAGACTAGTGTGATTGATAAGAAAGATTATTTTTCTCCTGAATCAAACAAATCATACACCCAAGTAGAAAACAAATAAAGGGCACCCCCAATGATGTCTGGATTACCTGGTGTTGGAAACTTTAGAGCATGAAGTTGACCACGACCTACTGCATAACCTCTCTAACCCTAATAAATACCACCTCCACATATGTGCTCTTCCCTCTAAGGATGAGGATCATCTCAGGTATTTCCTCTACCTTCCCCATATCCTCTATGTTGGCCCCAAGCCAAAACACCATGTTGTTGTTGTATTAGATGAAACTACCTTAATAGAGGAACCTATAGTGGGGAACCTAGTGCATGTTGACTGTTTATAAATGTTAGGAACTCTCTCCATTAATGACTCCATCCTCCATAAGAAAAACATGCATATAATCCCTTGTCATAGGCCTGAGAGCCGCCACCCTAGAGAAATAAGATGATGAGGTTTGAGACCTACCCCTAGATATCTAAAATCTTTTTTTTAGGAAACTAGGAACCCCCTTCCATACCTCTAATTCATGAGTAATCATTATGACTCCCCTCTCAGGATGATCCAGTTCTAGACAGCATCCTCTCAACAGTTTTTATTCTTTCCAGAACCTCGAGATAAGTTGACAACATAAACAAGGTGACCTGGTGCTAGATATCTAGATGAAAATACTCCTCAAAATTCCTCACTTTAGCCTCCAGATCTGACAATAGGTCTGAAAATATCAAATAAGGGACCTGATATTGATCCAAAACTCTTGAACATTGGAACTCCCTTGTTGAAGGGTAAACAACTCCTGGTGAGTATCCACCATCATGGTCAAAGAAATAAAATCTACTTATAACTAGTCCTTAAACTTATCTCACAAGACCTTTTACTCCTCATGATCCCAAAGGAACAAGATACACCATTGCCTCACTACTCCATGAAACATCATCACAACCAATGAATCTCAGTGCTCCTTTTGAGCATGGATTGAAATGAAATTTATCTCAACCTTCTCAAACAAGTCCTCTATGACTAAGTCTAAAATAGATCCCTCATACTTCTATAAACTCTTATGATGAAACTATTAGAGTGTCATCCTCTAAGTTTTTTCATCATCAACCTCTACTCTATAGTGATCTAATAACACATCTTGTTGAACATATTCGGTGTGAACCTGATGAGGACATTGACTTGGAGTCATTCTTATAAGAAGAAAAAGTGGTTAATGAATCATAAATCTAGAGTATGGAATACATAATATTTAATTAATGATTTTATTTATTTTATTATTTTAAGGTTTAACCTATCCTAAGATCTACTCATTTCAAATACAGGCACATAGAATAATGATGCTTGATCCTTTCCTAGGTATCTACCTTGAAACCAGTATCAATTAATTTATTAGGTTCAATAAAATTAAATTCTTGTGTATCATATCATAGGGGGGTCCTAAATACTCATGTCTCTGTAGGTCTCCCATGTTTTCATCACTTAATGAATTTATATGACATTGTTTCCCTACCAACCCATGTAGTACTAACTTGTTCCTAACTCTGAACTCCATCATATCTCTTAACATGAACCTTTGATGTCACTTTTTCATGACCCCATCCCCCCAAATAGTACCCATCCTAGGCTAGCAATGAGATAAGGGAGGTGGTGACCACTCGATTCTTTCCTCCAGTGGGCCCTGGGTTAGCAACTAGCATCGTGGGTATATCATACATACAAATGGGATTCATTTCCCTCTAAGAGAAAAATTCTAAAGAGATAGATAATATAGACACACCAATCAACACCTTATCATAAAGATAAAAAAATCCAAAGTTTATACATTTAATTTCATACATAACTAAACAACTATAAAGGTAAACTATAAGTACCAAAAGATAAAGATGATAGTGACCATGAAGCATAAAAGATCCCACAAAACCATAATCTAGTAATATCCATATCAATCTCCAACCTACACCTGATAACCTGAAAAATAGTTTATATATGTATGGGGTGATAATAACAATATACTTAGTAGGATCCTATCTAGAGACTATCATGTAAAAGATAAAGAAGGCATACTAAAGCCCAGTGAACAACAAGTGAAACTAACTCATCACTTAAATGGGTATACTAAGTTTTCAAACTAACTGTGGTCATATATCACCAAGTATCACATACAAGAGATCATGTATTATAGTAATAAAACATCAGGGGTACCCCACCGCCACATCCCCACTAGTTTTTTGTGATGTGCTGGACCCGGTTCACTCCTGAGTAACTAAATTCGATTGGCCACATGGCCTCAAGCGCACCTCCTTGTACATAAGTGGTATCCAATTAATAGAGAGAAACTAGGGTGTGTCTCTAGGGAGACTATAACCTCATATCAGAGTGAAGAAAAGTATAGTTAATATAATAATAAACAATGGAAGTGTAATAATAATGAATAAGGTAGTGGAAACAAGAATAAACATCCATGCAATAAATAATCAACTCAAGATCCGTAATCTGTATCATATACAAAAGATGATTTCATGTATCTACATAAAGGAAAACATTCATACATAGAAGTAGGTAAATGGTACAATACATGATATGAAAAATAATCAAAAAGGGAAAAATATATTCAATCATCTTGAGGACTGGCTCGATCATCTACTACCAAGATCCCATCCTAAAGCAAGAAGTCGAGTGTGAAAAGTGAGACACTTCCCTTTGTCCACACCTATGATCATACAATTTTCTCGAGTACTAACAATGACCTAGATATGGTGTGAAATAAACTCAGTATCCCACCACCAATTCTGCCAATAAAAATCCAGTCTGTGAATATAAATCGTAACAGTGTGCAGCTATATAAAAGTATAGCAGTACAAAATAAACAACCCATACCACCATTAGCCTAATCTAGTGTCTGAACATGTATTAATTTAATTATTAGATAGAAGATTTGTATTATAATATACTAGTAAACATGGAGTAATAATGATGATAATAATAAAGGAGGATCCAAGGTGAAACCAAGGCATCCTTGACCTCAGGGGTCAAGCCAACTCATAGTAATAACTCATGCAGTCTGGAAATAAGGTTATAAGTGTAATCCAAGGGTTACACCCAAGGAATTCCACTATAAAATATTCTAACTGATTCCATGGATATTTTCCACAGTAATACCAGGATAAGCATGACTAGTCCCATTGGGGTGAATCCATAGTGTCGCATGTTCGAAGATATCAAGATGAATCCAATGAGTGTATCCAAGGAATTATAATATCCAAAAAAGAGTCAGGTGAATCATTGGTACAACTCTAAGTCATTATTTTAATAATATAAGGATAGGATTATATGGTGGATATCTCTCATGACAATCAGCTCAATGAATCAGAACGACGTCCTCTGTGTGTTCAAGGCATTCCCTTGGGAATCCAAGGTGGTATCAAGTCTGAACATTCCTATAAATATGAAAAATGTCTAAAAGTAGTAGGAAACTTATACTTATTTTATTTATATACATATATAATAATAGGCCATGTAATAATCATGCCAAATTAAATTCATTAGTTTCATTCCATTACCTTTCATCATACGTGAAATGGTGAATTAAGGACATGCAACCAACTATCACTTCAAGTTTAAAAGGTAAGGTCAAGTGATATCTATACACATATACTTTCCTTTAAATAATTTATTATACATTTATTTAACTTAAATCACTTACCTTATTAATGTTCAAGAAGAGAACACCCACAAAGTGTCCCAAATAATCTCAAAATAGGTCACCAAATGCATAATGAGGAACAAACCTGACTTGGGGTGCTCAAAATAGAGGTTACAACCCCCAAGGGAATCGGTAGGTGTTATTAAGGCCTTATAATACAATCTAGGCAATTTATATTGGAGAAGATAAATTTAAAGAGCAATACCCGATGATACCAACGTGTGAACAATGATAATAGTTTATAGAAAGATGATAATTTGATGGAAAATTCATAGACCACCTACCATATTCCTTTAGTAGATTACTCATCTAGTATCAACCTTTAGTTTGTCCTAAATCAAAACAAAATAGAGGAACAGATAAAGACCTTGAAAATAGGGCATAAGAGCTCGTGCCAAAATAGAATCATAAAGGGAAATAAAAACTATAAAAGGAGCCTAAGGAATGGAGAGATTACAATTAGGAATCCAATGAGATAAATGGATATTTATTATGAGGTTGTATAGATAATTTATTAAAGAACCTAGGTGGATTCCATGGGAGGAGCTTCCAGTGAGAGAGGGAGAGGGGTGTTGATGTCCACTAGAGAGAAAAATAATGAGGGGTGATCCCTTTTAAGGAAGTTAGGGAAAAATAGTAAAAATACCCAAGAGTTAAAAGTTTTAGGGGTTTTTTACATGGTTGGCCAAACTGTGATCCAACCATGTGCACCCCACTACCACAAGACACCCCTCACATGGGTTAGGCATACAGTTAGACTATTAATGTTAAACCTGTGTGGAACCCCTTTGTCTCATGTCTGAGACAATTGGAAATACCATGATACATGGATCACATGACCATGAAACACATGTCATATAGTTATGAAAAACTATTTCTCCCTCTTCTATGCACTAAAACACCCCACTCGGTTTTCTCAAACCATGCAAACTAGGTTATACGGTTTCTACTAACTGTGCAGCCCATCTCTTTCCTCCAAAAGATGGATCTATGGGCTCCGAACAAGCCCTGGATGCTCCAAAAACCTTCCTTAACCCATAGGAAACATATAAGAGGATAAAAGTAAGAATTAAACTGAAATTAAAAGTTTCCATACCTTAAATAAAATTCATGTTCTTAAAGTCATATCCCTTAAAGGAACTCATCCCCAAGTTGTCCTTCCAAGGGTAGTGAAACTTCATCTGAGAATAACTACAACCACTAAGCACGTATGTTATCCTCCCACTCCCAAGTCTCGTCCTATAAATTATTTTTCTACCATATCACTTACACTAAAGAGATAGACCGGCCTCAGAAATCCTCCATGCTTCGATCAACGTTTTGAATGGGATACTCCTCCAAAGAAGCATCAGTATCCAATTCAACTTCCTCAAGATCAAAAGTATGAGATGGTTCGGCATGGTAACAATGGATCTATGAAATGTGGAATATTTCATGCATGGAATGGTACCTCTAATTTAATGTAAACTAATAGGCTACCATCCTGACTCTATACAAAATCTCAAAAGGCCCAAAAAATGAGATGATAGCTTCTCTTTCCTTTGTATTCATCTATGCCCAAGCCTAAAACTCTATAGTTATTCAATGGTAATAATCATGTTATTTCTTTCTAGACTAAGCAGTATCCATATGTTTTCTGATCAACTTTTTAAATCCATGAAATTCTAAAAGAAGAACATCATATTCATTTGTGTATGTGACACGCAACAACAAGCGTATAAGGTAATATAACATCCTGATACTTTAAAATATATTTATTTATGTAAATAAATTAAATCCATGATATAGCTTTAAATTCACACAACACAGAGTTATATTTCAATACACGCAACAATGAATTTCTTCAATAGCTGGCATTATAGGCAAGACTGGGTTTTACCGAACAACAATATACTATAAATATTACTATTTAATTTAATAGTTATAACCTAGACATTAAATTGAAGGTTATGAATAGTATTAACTAAATTTTGAAAATATATGATTCACACAAATATAAAATGAATTCATTGGTTACCAATTAATTACAAATGAAAATAAAAACATATGGGATATAAAGAATATGTTTTTATAAAAAAACTATTTTATGCTCCAAAATGCATTTTATCTAATAAATTAAATTAATTATTATTAATTAAATATATATATTATATATTAAATAAAATATTTTTTACATTTATCCAATGTATTTTATAGTCATAAGATTAAAAAAATCTAACTTTACGCATAAAAGGCTGTATTTTTTTAACAGTGGTTTTATCGGCTTTTAATGGAATGCTTGTTTAAAACTAAATTTTTACACTTTTATAAATTTTATATGAAAAAAACTTCATTTTTGAAATTTTAATTCTAAAATTATATTAGGTTTAATTTTTTTATTTTTCTGAGAAATTTCATTTTTTTATGAATAGTGAAAAATATAGAATTTTAATTAAAAACTGACTTTTCATTTAAATAATTTATAGTATTAAATTATATTTTAAATTAGTTTCAAAGTATAATTAGTTCTATTATATGTCAATTAATCTAATTTAGTTCATTAAAATCAATTTTACATTGAAATTAGATGTAAAAAAATTTTAAGCTTTTAAACATTTTCACTTTAAAAAACTCGTTTTGTCATTGCATCTATGTGATTAATTTTAAATTAAATTCTGTCACTTATATGAGTTAAATTAGGAAAAATGGATTCCGTGTTTTTAATAAGAATAATTTATAATTTATAATAAGTTCAAATTGATTTTTTACTAAAATTATTAGTGAAAATAGTTAAAGTTAATCATAATGATTAAAGTAAAAATGAGCTTACCAAGGGAATAAACTTTAAAATTAAGGAGAAAAATAATCCCTATGATTATACAAATCCCAATTAATGGAAATATTTATAACATATTCCTTATTTTATCAAAAAAATCATTATTTGAGACACATTAGGTAAGATAGACCTCCCAATAGTGTTTACTTTTTGGTATTTGCATGAATGTCAATCCCCCCACTATAAAAGGGCACTCACTCTCCCCCATTCTTCACACATCTCAAGACATTTTGGATCAAAAAAAAACCTGAAAAAATAACTTCTCAAATTACCTTCCTTCATTATATAAGCATTATTTTTGTTATAAAGAAAACCTTTGAAGGTTTTAGTGCAAACCTAAGGAGGATACTTGAAGAAAAGGTAGTGTTTTTCTAAAAGCATTTATATTTTATTTCCTTATCAAAACATTTCAGTTATTTTTATATCGTGATTATATAATAACCTAATTATTTTAAATATACTTATATTTTCTTATTTTAATATTATTACCTACATCCACACACACTTCTATTAAATGGGATATGCAATGATCATTCGTGTTTACGGCGAACTACCGCCTCACGAACTGATGTCGTTCGTTCTTATATTACCAACTTTTGGAATAATGATGGATTTATAGTTTATATATGATATATATTATATTTATAAAGTATTTACTCTTATGTAATTATTATATAACACATAACTTCTTGCTTTCCATTTTTTGGGAATACGATAATGCCATTCATGTGTATGGTGGACTACCACCTCGCAAAGCGATGTGATTCGTTCATGCTTTACATGGAATGAATTAAGGATGAATTTAATAAAAATATGTGATATATATAACATAAATATTATACTATAATTATAATATAAATATATATATCATTTAATTTTCTTTATTTTAATATGATAAAAAATGGAAGTAGCATTCATGCATATGTACGACCTACTATCTTCATGAATAGTGCATTTCATTTACTGTCACAAAATTTTATAGACTACTATAAATAACAACATAATGAATATATATTATATTTAAATCATGTTTTAAATTATTGATATGAATAAATCATGATTTAATTAAGAGGAACAAAAAATAACAAGTCAAAACATACTCAAAAAACACGGCAATTAACACCTAAAATAATGAAAATAATGAAATATTATTAAAAAATAAGTGATAAGATATTATAAAAGGATCGTATATGATATTATAAATATTAATATATTTATTTTATAATTTAATAACATGATTAAAACCATTATACATGAGGTTAAAGGGTGTTCGACCAAAAGGAAGTGTAAGGTAATAGATTCTGTCCCAATTTCATTTTATTGAGGAAAATTGTAATGTTATGCACCTAGTTTATTTTATATGGTTTATATACTAAACCTTTGACATTTAATATCATGAATAATTAATTTTTCATAGTATTTTGATTTTCTATTTTAATTATTTTATCTAAGGGGGTTTTAACTTAAAATCACCAAGTGGTAAAGAAATTTCAAAACTCAATTCCTCTTCATTCAGTTGTATTATTTTCTCGTTGTCGTTAATATTATATGATTATGTGTATAATGAATTTTAATATCTATTGATGTACTTAAACTTATTTTATTTGTATTTATATTTGATACACACAATTGATTCATTGATTAATTCTCACTTCAATATTATGATCATTTTAAGGGTTTATTTCACAATATCATTCTAATTGAGATTGTTCATTCTGGAAAATCCATTAAAGGAAATTATATGATCATTGTTTAATAAAACCTTTCATTTTATTATACTCTGGTAAGTCATGATATTTTTCAAGTAATAGTATCATTTTTCACTCTTTGTTACATAAAATGTTTTATAAATTTTTTTAATAAAATCCAACTTCATTTATCTCTTTATTTGAAAATCTATTTTATTTTAAAACCATGTTTTCTAAAAAAATAAATTTTTTTAACCTTTTAAAAATAATTTAAATTAATTTTACTCATTTTTACTCTTTAAAAAAATCAAATGAATCTTATTTCATTTTTAAAAAAATGACTATTTGGATTTTAACGAAAATGTGAAAAGAATATATGATTTTTTAACAAAAATGGTTGGTAAAATATTTATCATTGTAATTTCCTCTCAATGCTTTCAAGATTAACTTAAAAGTTTTCAAATTTATTTTCAAATATTTTTTTTAGAAATTTGTTTTCAAATAAAAAGTATTTTCAAAAAAATCAAAAATAAAAAGGATGTTTTCCTCAAGAATGTTTTTAAAGATCTTTTCTATTTTACCAAAAAAAACAAAAAATATTCTTACTTCAATGGGTATATGTCATATTGATACCATCCTTATTCCTCCTTTGGATGTTTTATGATTATTATGACCAATGATAGTATTGACATTCACTTTCTTGAATCATTTTTGTAGTCATTAACTTCCCCTTAAGTTATTCACTTTCTAGTGACCATTGAATATTAAATTTATCCTAAATATAAAAATTATGGATATGATTATTGTCTAAACCATATACCATTTTTACATATGGTATTTACTATGAAATTTATTTGATTAATTTTGGAAATATTGAAAAATTTGTATCCTTTACTCAATACAGATATTTCATCAGGCACATTGTTCATGAATTAAATCGATTATTCGATATATGAGGAATGATTTGGACATGAAATACATGGGTTGGGTATTGGTTAATGAAATATCCTCGATGCATTAGTAGTCTCATGGGATGAATCAATTGGATAACCTCAGCTAAGTGAGTTTTTACACAATACATTCTAAACTGTCTTGAGGATAGATCTTGATGGTAAAGGTATCATGTTCCTGGGAAACATGACATCTAATAATTAAGCATTTCCTTCATTCAGTATTCATTTATTACTATGCAGGAGATTTTAACTATGAAAAAATATATGGATAAATTTCATTCTTAGTTTATTGATTAAATGGCATGTATTTTTAGTTATTTACCTTTCCATATTGATTCTTCCTGATCTATTCATGTAGTCAAGTTATTTAAATGGAATGTGTGTTCAATTATTTACCTGTCCATATTGATTATTCTCATTAATTCATTATTGTTTTGGTTTTACTTAACCGTTACTAAGCATTTGATCTCACCCTTATTTTGTTTTCTTTACCCAATATTCCATGAAGTTTAATATGACTAATATGAAGGGATATGCTAGATAGAATAAAGATATCCAATAAAAGAAAAAAATGATGTTGTAATTTGTGAATTCAAATGTTATGTAAGACTCATTTATATATCTAGTTTACCAAGACTACTAAACTAATCGATCCTTTTGGATGTGTTTTCTTATATATTATGTCAATGTAATGGTATTATACACTAACTCCAAGCTTACTAGGGTTAGGTCACTACAAACTCCACCTAATATAAAGTCTCCTACATGAGATGAGAACCTAGTAGAACAACCTCCCCTTCCTCTAGCCAATACAGAGGTGAACGAAAAGGCCTTTCAAAAAATAGCCCAGGTCAACCCCAAACCAGTCACTAGATCTGGCCCACGATACCCCCAAGGCATGTTCCTGATTTCCCCAGGGTGGCAAAAAGCACCAAGGGCATCAATAGAGTGACGTTGGGAATTATTTCACATAATATAAATAAACAAAAGTAGCAGAAAGATAAATAAGCATCCCAATGAAAATAAAATAACCAAATAAAGAAACTGAACATAAACTGAAAATAAAACTAACTAAACCTGATGACCACTAAAACTCCATGTTACCCCATGGTTCACTCTCTGATCCCAAAACCCAATATCACCCACAGTGATCGAGACCAATCTGGAACCTACACCAGAGAATAAAAAAAATAATTAAGTATAAGCATGAGTATTAAAACTCAATAGGCATGCCCAAGAAATATATCCCCAATAAATTTCCTTTAAATTAAAATTCATCAATTTTAGGTTTAAAATACAATATATAAAAGTAATTTTTCACACATTTTCCCTTTAAAGAAAATATGGTTCATTTACCTTTTCATTAAAAACCAATTTGTTTTTCAAGAAAGATACCCTTAACATTTTAAATAAATAGAGGGGAAGTGAGGAAGACAGTGCTCTTTTAAAAAGTGTATATAGGGTGTGAAACATTCTTAAACATTTTTCATAAAACATTTCAAAACCAATTATTCACCTTTATCAGATAGGTAAACCATACAAGAGAGAACTATAAATAATCACACAATAAGGTAAATTTAAAAGATAGAACAGAAGAGTAACCAAACCAACCAGGGAACCTAAATCATCTACTGCAGATAAATAAGTATCAAGGAAACATGGGAAAACCTATGAGCTGAGTGGATAATATAGAACATATTGAAACATGATTCATCCCATCGGCATGCCTCACTATATGACATCAATTCTCCCACATGATCGGTCTTAACCTACCTAGCCTAACCAAGGGGCATAATCATAAATCAGAGCAAGTTCCATACTAAGGGCCACTAGCCAGTGCATAATATAAACTAGTGTAGAAAACATTTCTGGAAAATCCTATAGATATTCCAGGTTCCCATGTCAAGACTAGGTGGAGGTGATCTAATTAATTCCAAAAAACCAACCACATATACATATATATATCAAACACAATCATCACACAACCACACAATAATGCATCACCCCTAAGTCACTCCAAGGGATTTTTCCCTCTTAATTTCAATGATAAACACATTATGGAAGTCCCATCTAAGAACCTATAATTTCTAATAGAATCCAACCAAGAAATAGGTGTGTCTTAAGGAGATTTTTCAAAGTAACTCATTTTATTAAAGTACCAAACGGGCCTCAGGAAACCATTTAATGCCAAACCATTTCCAAAAATGATCAAAAACATCATTTGTAAATCCAAAACTTCTTAGAAATATTTTTTTTAAATAAAAATACATTTACCAAGGCAAATCTATCCTCTAATAATCACAAGTCACTTTTAAAGGCCAACAGGGCATTTTAATGAATACTTGGTGAACAAAATTTAATCAAAAAAATCATTCAACTTAATTTCATATCAAAAAATCATTCTAAAAATCATGCATCACTATTTAGCATCAAATTAAGGTGTGAAAGTCATGCAATCAATGTTTCTTAAATTTAAAGTACAAATGTAAAGGAACACCAGACTCAAAAGGGAGAGAACTGAGCTAAACACCTTGGCACTTGATGCCTTTGATGAAGATCACTCCACACTTGCATGCACATACACTCATATATATATAAACCCCTTAATCCAATGTATATATTCCCCTATATATGAGGGAATATATATAGGGAAGATATATATATATATATACACACACACACGTACCTGTGTATAAGTGGGTTAGCCTTCAAAGAGACGCCAAATGTTCTAATTAACCTAGAGGGAACTAAAAATCACTAAATGCCCAAAATAAAATTGAAACAATAAAAAGGGGTGGAAGAAAGAAACCTCAAATGATAGAGGGTGAACCGTAATAGACCGAAGCACTTCACCTTCAGTGGCGAATGTTGAAACATGCACGAAGAAGTCTCGAGAGACACACCACACACCCTAAAAATGGAAGAAAGAACCAAAATATAGTCAACCCATAACCTTGGGTTTGGTCAAGAAAAGAGGGGTGATAGGGAGATAAAAAATTGCTGTAAAAATGAAAGAGGAGGCAAGAGGAATATATACCTTGAGGAATTGAGTGAGAATTCTGAAGAAACTGGGTGAAATTGGTGAGAGGATAGGATGCCAAGAGGGGTCATTGCGTGTGTCCAAGGAGAGGTCCGGGGGGTGCGTCGTATGGGTAACGTGGGGAGGATATAGTTTAGGTTTTTTATTTTATAAAATTTTAATTTAATTAATTTAATTTAAAAAAAGAATTAGTGCACTATTTGGGTCACACAGTTTAGAAAATTGTGAACCAACAATGTTCCCTATATTGGCATCCTAGAGCACATCACATGGGTTGACTATATAGTTTGGAAAACTTTGCACCAACCATGCGGTTGGATCTATCAAAAACTGCATAAGATATCACATGGTTACTGTATGGTTTGAAAAATTGTGTGCCTTAACCTTGTGACATGATTTACATGCCCAAAAACTTTCATTTCAAGGGAAAAACACCTCAAAGAGAAAATAAAAAACTAGGAACTCAAAAATAAATTAAATAATAGAAAAGTTTTGGGTTGGGGTGTAAAAATTCTCCTTACCATGACACTTTTTATCCCCAAAAAGTCCCAAGAGACATGGTTGATCATGACCAAAGCAAGGATGAACTACAACCCATGAAAAGACCTGAAAACTTGAAGAATAAAGAACCAATACTCTCTTTTGTTCAAAACTCAAACTATGAAATACCAAAAGAAAATACATGACCATACTCAAAATAATACAAACACTCAGGGAAGATATCTCACAAGGATAAAGATCTCGATCCAATAATGAAGGGATTACTAAGAAGGGCCTCACTCTTTCCCAAACACAACTCAACAAGGAACACCCAGACCCCTAACATAGAAACTATCAAAGAAATTCATCCTGGTCTGTCTGGGATCTCTACAAGCATATATCACATGACCCACTATCCAAGACAACCAACTACCATAATTGGGGTCAGGTGGGGTGGAAACAAGAAAGTGCCCCATCAAGAATAGCTGGAAGTTGGTTTCATTACAAGCTCATCCTATAGTGGCCTTCCTGCCATATTAGGATTCCAACAAGATTACCAAAAAACATTACACTTCAAACACCAAGCCTCCAAACTATAACCACCACCTAAAACCTCTTGGAGGAATCAAACGAACACAATAAACAACACAACACACAACAAGACATGCTTCTCATTGATATAAAGAATTTAAGAATTCCCAAAAGAAACTTCCATTAAAATAGAGATTCCAAAAATATGCACAAAATCCCCTTACATATCAAACAAAATTCAATACTATGTGATATAAATATTATAGAAAAGGAGACCTTTTCTTAAAAAGGGACTTTAAACTGAACCCAGACTAGAACCCTACTCCTACAAATGGGTTGGGGGTCTTTTTAAGGGGGTGGACCTGGCTCCACATCGCTTCCTGAAATCACCCCGAGAAAAATATTGCAAGTGACCCAAGCATCCATATGTATGGTAGGTATTTGGTTCTTCTAGACAAGATGACTTCTTGTTACCCTAATTTCTACATTGGTGACATGTCAAATTCATGTTCCTAGAAGAAGATAATGAAATATTATTAGGTCTCTTAATTATACTACCTGCATCACTAAATTCAAGTCATTTTATGATCTCTTTACTAGAATTCCCTTCACCACTTCCAGAGACTGGGGTAAGGTTGGATACCTCAAGCACTCCTACTAACATAGCTTCATCCTGAAAGACTTACCTCACCACATCGGTAAAGGAGGTAAAACTGAACGTTGACACCCTTGGCTGCACATCATGATGAAGCTCGTTATCAAAATTTCAAGCCTTAAAAGAATAATCCTTGGCCCACTCCATAAGAAAGGTAACTAGATCCCCAAAATGAATAACCAACTCCAACATTAATCCATCCCCTTTTTTAAGGCAACACATCTTCATCACCTTCTTCACCTTCACAACCTCAGAGAAATACTATCAAATGAATGAATCCTTGAAGAACTCCTAGGACAGGTCTTCCTAAGGATTGGTCCAAATAACTATCTTACACTACTTCCAACTTGAACCTTAAATCATAAAGGTAGTGAACTTAACCTTTAGTGACTCAAGAAACTCAATTAAATTAAATATACTTTCGATTTTTTGCATCCACTATTATGCTTCAAAAGGATCTGTTTATCTATAAAAGAGAAGATGGTTCAACTTCTAAAACTAAATAAGGAACTCCTTAGGTTGATCAACTAAAGGGTCCTATAATGATGAATCTTGTATAGTTTCACCTCTAATATCTATTAAATATTTGTTGGGGGAATACACTAAATAACAAGAAAACCAAAAACTCAATTAAAAATGAAACACCAAAAAGAACTCACCACAAAAAGAACACTAAACATAAAAGGAAACCAACTCACAAATCTCCCAATATTTTTTACAAAAAAAAAATTTAACCATTATCTTGAAAACCATTTTCAAACTCATTTTCAACTCTTCACCCCAATTCATTTCATTTTAAAATAATTCCTCAAATTCTTTCATGAAATCCAACACCTTTTCCATTAAAACCAATTTCTCAATTTATAAAAAACCTTGTTTTATCAAATATAATTTAATCAAAATTCTATTTGATCATAAATAATTTAATTTTAAAAAAATATTTCCAAAACTTTCTTTGAATAAATATGAAAACCCATTTATCATTTTCAAAATCCAAAACATTACCGTTTGAAATATTGGCTTTCACAATTTAAAATAAGGTTTTTAAAAAAATTAAAAATCAAGAAGGACCCAAAACAAATCATATGGGGAAACTAGTTTTGATGGGTGACTTGGACATATGGTTGGAGCCTATACACCAATCATGCCACCATTATGAAGAATCTTTCAAGACCAAGTCCCTGGCTTCACATGGCTTTTTAGGACCCATATTCTCACTAAAACTACTAGACCAACACTTAGTTTGTTTCTATAAACACAAAAAAAACCCACAATAACCAAATAAACTGAGTTAAATCTAACTTCACATGGTAACCCAAGGTTCAACACAGAAAGTGTTGGTCAGACACTTCCTCATACCTACAACCCAAGTTCTGAAAGTCCTACTCCATCTACCTTAACATCCCAAATAAAAAAGGGCACTATAAAAGCTAGTTCCTCTAAAAAACCTATAATTTGATACCATTTTTTCATAAAACAACCTAGGTTGACCCTGAACCAATCACCTGAGATGGTCCATGTCATCCCTGAGGTACGTTCCCAATCACTGCAGGGTGGCGAAAAGCACCAAGGGAATCAATAGATTGACGATGTGAACGATTTCACCCAATATAAATAAAAAATATTTGAAAATATAAAATAGCTTCTCAATGAAAATAAAATAACCAAATAAAGTAACTAAACATAAAATGAAAATAAAACTAACCAAACTTGACAACCACTAAAACTCCACATGACCTCATGGGTCACTCTCTAATCCCAAAACCCAACATTATACATGGTGATCGATACCAAGCTATAACCTACACTAGATACTAAAAACAAGAACAAAGTATAGGCATGAGTATTAAAACTTAGAAGGCGTTCTCAAGAAATCTATTCTCGATTCATTTCCTTTAAATTAAATATTCTTCAATTTCAAGTTTGAAATAAAATATATAAAAGAAATTTTTTCACACATTTTCTATTTAATGAAAATCACGGTGCATTGACCCTTCCATTAAAAACCATGTTCTTTTCTAAGAAATAAACCCTTATAATTTTAAAGAAAGATAGGGAAATTAAAGAAGATGGTGTTCTTTTAAAAAGGGGAGAGAGGGTGTGAAACATTATTAAAAAAATCCATAAAGAATTTCAAAACCAATTATTCACCTTTAGCAGATAGGTACACCATACAAGAGATCATGAGAAATAATCACACAATAACGTCAATGTAAAAGATAGCACACATGAGTAACTGAACCAACCAGGGTGCCTAAATCATCTATCACAGATAAATAAGTGCTAAGGAAACATGGGAAAACTTAGGAGCTCAATGAATAATCTAAAACATACTGAAACATGATTCATCTCATAGGCATGCCTCACCCGATGACAGCAATTCTTCCACATGATTGGTATTACCCTACCTAGCCTAACCGAGGGGCATAATCCCAAAGTAGAGAAAGTTATATACTAGGGGTCACTAGCCAGTGTGTAATATAAACTAGTGTAGCAACTATTTCTAGAAAATCTTATAGCTATGCCAGGTTCCCATGTCAAGACTAAGTTGGGGTGAGACAAGTAATTCCAAAAAACCAACCACACACACACACACACACACACACATATATATATATATATATCAAGCATATTCATCACACAACCACCCAATGATGAATCACCCCCAAGTAACTCCAAGGTATTTCCCCCCTCTTTCCTTCAACTATAAAAATTTGAGGTCCCATTCGAGGACCTCCCATTTCCAATAGCATCCAACTAGGAAAGAGGTGCATCCTGAGGAGACTTTTCAAAGTAACTCATTTTATTAAACTACCGAACAAGACTCACGTAACCATTTAACACCAAAACATTTCCAAAAAAGATCAAACACATCATTTATAAATCCAAAACCTCTTAGAAATATGTTTGATAAACTAAAACACATTAAACAATACAAATCCATCCTTTAAGAACCAAAAGTCACTTTTAAAGGCCAACCAGGCATTTTAATGAATACTTGGTGTGAAAATTTTAATCAAAAAATTTCATTCAACTTAATTTCATATAAAAAATCATTCTAAAAAACATACATCACTAATTATACTAAAATAAAGGTGTGAAATTCATTTAATCAATGTTTCTTAAATTTAAAAGCTAAATGTAAAGGGAAACCTACTAGAAAAGGGAGATAACCAATCCAAACACCTCATAACTTGACACCTTTGATAAAGATCACTCCACACTTGGACGTGTATATACACCACTTAATCCAATGTGCATATTCTCCTTTTCATGAAGGAATATATACAAGGGGATATATATATTCACAACCTATGTATATGTGTGAAAGCCTTCAAGGATCTACCAAACATTCTAATTAAACTAGAGAGAACCAAAAACACTAAAGACCCCAAATAAAATTGAAATAGTAAAAGGGGTGGAAGAAACCAACATCAAACAATGACGGGTGAACCAGAATGGACCTAAGTGCTCTACCTTCGGTGGAGGATGTCAAAACACACACACGAAGTCTTGGTAGATCCACTGCATTCCCTAAAAAGGAATAAAGAACCAAAATCTAGTCAACCCATAACTTAGGGTTCGACTGAGAAAATAAGGGTGAAGGGGAGAGGGAAAATTTCTATAAAAACACAATAGGAAGAAAGTGGAGGACATAACTTGAGTAATCAAGTGAGAATCCTAAGGAAACCGAGTGAAATCGATAATAGGATATGAGGCCAGGATGGGGGCATCATATGCAACCAAGGATAGATTTAGGGGGTTCATCACATGGGTAATGTGGGGGTAGATAGTTTAGTTTTTTATTTTCTTTAAATTTTAATTTTATTTTATTTTTATTTTTAAAAAATAATCAATGCATAGTTTGGAAAACTGTGTGCCAACGATGTTCCCTCTATTGGGCTCCTAGAGCACCCTGCATGGGCTGGCCACATGGTTTGTAAAATAGTGCGCCAACTATGAGGTTAGCTCTATCAAAAACTATATAATTTATCATGTAGTTACTGAACAGTTTGAAAAATTTTGCGCCTTAAATGTGAGACATGCTTTACATACACAAAAACTCTCATTTAAAGGTAAAAACACTTGGAAGAGAAAATAAATAACTAGGAACTCAAAAATAAATAAAATAACAAAAAAAATCAGGTTGGGGTGTGACATGGAACCATATAAGGCCTCATACAGATCTATCTGAATCACTTCTTGAAAGATATTATTGTGGGAAAACTTGAAAAGGGGTACGTTTTTCTCTCAAGAAACATCAAAATCAAGGACACATACTTAGAGCATGTCCTCCAACACCTGCATAGTTCATTCTGATGGCCATCAGTCTTAGGGTGAAAACTGTTTTCAAAAGCACCTATGTACCCAAATATTTCTATAGCCCTTGCCAGAACCTCAATGTGAAACAAGAATCCCTATATAAAATTATAGTACAAGGGACCTCGTGTAGGCATATAATATCATGGATATATAGTCATCCAATATTGTCTACTGAGAAGGTATCCCTAATAGGAAGGAAGTGGGCTACTTTCATCATACTATCGATAACTACCCAAACTGCATCACAACATCGAGGTGACCTTGGTAAACCAGTCACAAAATCCATCACAACATCATACCATTTCTATTATAAGACTGGTAATGGATATAAGGAGCCAATGGAGTGTTGTTTCTCTACCTTCACCTGCTGAGAGGTGGAACACCTAATGATAAAACCCATAGATCTGATGTTTCATCCCTAGACACCAATACTGATGGAACATATCATGATACATCTTAGAGATACCTAGGTGCACTTCCTACTGAGAAGAATGGTATTCTCACATCATCTCTTCTATCATGTTTGTAGGAACCCAGATATGACCATGTATAATAATAATTTTGTATCCATCAATAGACCAATACAGAGGTGGGTCCTCACTTGAAATACTTTCCCATAGGACCAAACATTCAGGATCTTAAAATTGTCTTCTATTCACCCTATCTGGGAGTGAAGAGGTAACCACTAAGGGGTAAATCCAGCTCATAATAGTAACTCATATAGTCTGACAATAAGGGTCTAAGTGTAATCCAAGGGGTACACCCAAGGAATTCCATTGTAAAATAGTCCAATCGAGTCCATGGTGTCACATGTACAAAGACATCAATCTAAATACAAGGAGTGTATCCAAGGTATTCTAATATCTAAAAAAGAGTTAGGTGAATCGTCGGTACAATGTAGAGGCATTCATGTAATAAGATAAAGACCAGATTTCATGGTGGATATCTCTCATGACAATTAACTCAATGAATCAAAATGGTGTCCTATGAGAGCTCAAGGAATTCGCTTGGGAATACAAGTTGGGTTTAAGCCTGACCATTCCTATAAAAATAAAAAAGGTCCAAAATTAGTAGGCACCATATACTCATTTCCTTTATATATATATGTAATCATAGGCTATGTAATAATCATTCTGAATTAAATTCATTACGTTCATTCCACTACCGTTCACCATACATGACAAGGTGAATTAAGTACATGCAACCAACTATCAATTCTAGTTTCAAAGGTAAGGGACAACTCATATTTATACACATATACTTGACTTTAAAAAATTTATTATAAACTTATTTAACTTTATAGAACATTCCTTATTAAAGGTCAAGTAGAGACCACCCATATGGTGTCCTAAATAATCTCAAAATAAGTCAATAAAGGTATAATGAAGAACACGCCCTACTTGGGGTTGTCAACATAGAGGTTACAACCCCCAATGCTGTCAAGAGGTGTTATTAGGGACTTAGATTATAGTCTAGTAAATTTACATTGGAGCAGATGAATTTAAGGAGAAATGCTCAGTGATATTGATGTGTTCACAATGGAAACGGTTTCTAAAAAAGATGAGACTTTGAGGGAAAATTTATAGACTACCTACCTTATGCCTGTAGTAGATTCCTCATCCATTATTGTCCCTTAGTTTGGACTGGATCAAAAGAAAATGGAATAATATATGAACATCCTAAAAATAGGGCATAAGAGATCTCACCAAAATAGAATCATCGAGGGAAATACAAATAACAAAAGGAGCCAAAGGAGTGGATAGATTATCAGTTGGAATCCAATAAGACAAATGGATCTTGATTCTTAGGTTAGACAAAGAATTTATCAAAGATCTTAGGTGGATTCCATGGGAGGAGCTTCCAATGAGAGAGGGAGAGGGGTGTTGTTTTCTGTTAAAGAGAAAAAGAATGAGGGGTGGTCCCTTTTAAGGAAGTAAGGTAAAAAGAGTAAAAACACCCAAGAATTAAAAGTCACATTGTTTGGTTGCACTGTTGTTTAAACCATGTGCCAACTATGTGAACCCCACTAAATCAAGACACCCATCGCATGAGCTAGGTGCATGGTTAGACTAACCATGTGTATCCCATGTGAAGCATGTATGTCTTATGTCTAATACAATTCACATATCCATGCCTAGTTCACATGGTTAGGAAAAATCATGTGGCCCTCTACTGTAACGACCCGACCCTAGTTACCCAGAGTCGGTGCATTATTACATAACATTGGCATGATCACAAGAAAGATCAAATCTTGAAAGACCGATTGGTTTAGTAGCCTTGGAAACACTAGATATATTCAAAAGTTTTACATTACATCATAAAGTGAAAAACTACTACGACAACATAATGTCTCCATAGTCCATACTATTATCCCCTCATAATATCCCTGCAGGTCATTCATAACTTACTTCTTCACATCCTGGGAAAAATAAAACATAGAAAAGGGGTGAGCACAAATTCCCAGTAAGGATAACAATATAGCAGAACATTCAAAAATAAGCATAAATATTTAAGGCAATGCATTACTAAAACAAAAGCCTTTTAAACTTAAACTTCAACATAGTATGGCAAAAGTAAAATGAAATAATGCCATTTACTTGTTCACATGGATATTCTATTAATCGAATAATCACATGAAATATCAATAACCACTTTCATAATGTTGGAATGCATAATGCTAAACTTTAATTTCTTTGTCAAGGCCTCGTCCCAAGACCTTGGTGCTATCTGTAACCGGAACCCAACCCGGAGTGCCTCTAATAACCGGACACCAACCCGGAGTGCCTCTAATAACCGGACACCAACCCGGAGTTCCTCTAATAACCGGAGATCAAACCAGAGTTCCTCTAATAACCGGAGACCAAACCGGAGTTCCTCTAATAACCGGAGACCAAACCGGAGGGCTTACTTTTACCGATCCCCAACCCGGAACATACTTGTCTAACACATTCATCTGAATGAAAGGTTGAAATATAACATAAACATTCGGAATAAAAATAACTTATGAAATGTCAAAACTTTAAAAAAAAAACCATGAGTGACATAAGAATAGCTTACCCACAGTCAAAAATATCATAAAACCTTCAATACAATATAGAAGTTTTGTATCATAATAAATCAACTTCAAATAAGCTTAACAGCCATCAAAGGATGTTGACATAGATGAAATCAAAACTATTTTAGAGAAATATCTCTTTTTATTTTGAAATCATTTTAAAAGTAACATAATTATAATACATTCAATTTGAAAATATTCTTATATGCTTGTAAGGGAAGCTTTGAAGATTTTATAATAGCAGAAAATAACCGCACCCGCCGTATAAGTTAAAAAAAACATTCTTACCTTAATTCTGTTGAAAAGGTTAAAAGGACCTTGTTTTGAAAATGACGGAAAGATTCCTCTTATAAAAAGTCAAAAAAGGGTATAAATGACTTTAACCCATATTCTTGTAAATAATAAAAATGTTTTGAAATACATTATTAAGAAACATTAATGTGGATGATAAAGAGATCCCAGTAGATTATTACGTATAAACAACCTCGGATAATGAAGAGATTGTGAAATAACCCTTACCAATTTGGTAACTTATGAAACATACAACCCATGAAAGAGGTATCATACAATGAATATGTAAATACACATAAATTAGAGTCTATTACACAAATAATATAATTATGGGCAGTACATACACCACACAAAAGGTAATGGTGGCAATATGGCATGAATCTCACGGGAATAAGGAGTGAGATGAAAACCCCTTACCTTGTACTTTTCCTTGGTTGGGGTAGGTTAACCTCCTTTATAATGGTGAAATAATTGTTATTAAATTATACAAGAATCATATATATTAATATGATATCATATATGATCTTTTAACATTGATTTGTTAATAATATCTTTGAATTGTCGTCGTTTCGGGTGTTAACTTACTCGTTTTCTTTTATATGTTTTGTTACATAAGCTGTGTTTGTTATGGATAGGTTGTATCTTATTCATATCCAGAATGATATCAAGTCCTTAAACATCATTTTTAAATCATCAAATGATAATTATACTTGAATGGATACGATGGAGAATGAATCTCATTGTGTTCGTAGAGACGGTAGTCCGTACGTACGCACGAGCGACAATATCATTCTTTTGAAATAATATATAAATGGTTGTTATATCATATATACAAAATCATTAACATGTTATATTTATTATTTACATGAGTTACATATCATTATTATACCCATCCAAATAATAATATATTGAATAACAATTACACCACGACGTGGAGACGGTAAGCCGTACGTACGCACGTATGGTGACATGTTATTCAAAGGGTGGATAGAATACTGAATATGGTTGTACCATATTTATAATAACATCACAGTATATATATGATACTGGAGTTGTTATTTATAATGGTAATAACAAAGGAAGAAGAAGTGGAAGAAGAAAGGAACTTGGAAAAGGGTGGTGAAATCATTACCTCTTCTTCGGGTTCTTCCTTTTGATTTGATCAAAAGGGCTCCTTAGTTTGGCTTTCTGATCAAACTAAGGACTCTATGTTGTATTGAGGGAAGTTGGGAGAGTATTTGGGCAGAGTTTGGCCGAACCAAAAGGCTTTTAAGGTGTGAATAAATGAGAAGGAGGAGTGCCCTTTTATAAGAGGGGTGAGGGGCACCTTTGGAAAAACTAGAAATATTAATTTATAATAAATTCATATTCGGTTTCTAATGGCTAAAAAGTTGATTATTTAAATTTTAAGGTGGGTATGGGTCTAAAAAAACTCAACCAATAGAATTTAGACAGGTTTGGGTACTTATATTAACCTTATCTTTAAGTATTAATTCTAAGTTAATTAGTTTCACTTTTACATTGTCTCTTTGTATTTTTATATAATATGGTTAATAAACTTACTATATACATCCAAGAGACCCCCAAGTGGTCCATTAATGAGACTCCTATCATGATATAAGTCTCTTGGCCGAACCTTAGATTTTTAGGAATTTAATATCAATTAATAATATAATATTTTCTTAAGAACTCTTTTATGTCAATTTTGACATTATTCAATAGTTTATTTTCGTGAAACTCATAACAGATTGATTACTTCGAAAAAAGTCAATTAAATCAATAATAATATATCATATTATCCTATAAAATTATTTTAATTCATTAAAAGTTTCATATTATATTTATTTGGGAATTTATAATATCAACTATTTTAATTTTTCACTATTATAGTAATTAGTTCATCATCATTGTGTCATAAATAAATTATATTATTTAATGTCTAAAAATTATAAATAAAATATCATTATGTAGGAAATCTTTTTATATTTCTAATGAATATTTATAATCTAAAATCCATCATATATAACCCTATGTAAAAATTGTTTTTCTAAAAGATATATGCTTGTGTCATTTTTGTATTCATTTTAACTTAATTAAAATAAAGTGTCCCTATCACCTACAAGTGGCACCATGGGGTCCCAAAATCAACCCAAAGATGCCTATGGTCTAACATGTATCAACCAATAAGGATAGGACACGTTTTATGGTAATTTAGTATTATTATAATATTATTTTTTAACCCTTATTTACCAGATTTACCCTTAACCATGGTAAATAAAATATTTACCGCAGTAATTATTCAAAATGTCTAAAAATAAAAGTTACCTATTTACACAATTTGAACATACTGATTCCAAATATGGAATCCATTTTTCTAAATTCAAAACACATAAGTGGAAGAAATTAATTTAAAATTAATTCCTGCTGTCAAAACAAAAAGCGTGTTTTTAAGAGATAATAACTATCAAAAGATTGACACTTGTTTATGTTCGGTTTAATTGTAAAATTATGTCCAATGACCAACATTATATTAAATGATAAAAATATATTATAAATATACTTTAACACCACTCAAATTCATAATTTATCACTATTAATTATTTTGATTAAAAAAGTTGTTTTTAATTGAAATTTAGTAATTTTCACTATTCATCAAAATATGAAAGTTATCCGAAAAGTACCAAAATTTAACCTTAGGCTAAATTCGATACTCCGAATCTAAAAATGATGTCCATTTTGAGAGATAAAATTTCTAAAATTTTAAAAGGTAGGTATTACTATTCATAACGGCTAGTTTGATTGGTTGTGGTGTGTTTGAACTCGAAGTTGCGTACAACACACGCTACTGTATTATTCAAAGGAAAGCATACCGTGGAAGCTTGGGATGTTTCATTTTAAATTTTTTGATGTCCCCCATTTAGTCAAAAAGTTTAAAATATTGTATTTAAAAAGGGTTCACTATTAAAAGTTGGTAAAAGTGCAATACTGAAAATGAATTTGTTCTTACATTATGTCTAAGAAACTCATAATATGGATTCTAAAATTATAAGGATTATATAAAGTTTAAAATTTAGTTAATACTATTCATAACCTCTTTTGAACGAATTTTTTGGTAAGTCGTGGTGCGCTTGAACTCGGTGTTGCGTGTAGTGCAAGTTATTGAATTATTTTGAAGAAATAACACACTATGAAATCTTGGGGTGTTACATTATCCCCTCCTTCAATAAATTGTGTCCTCGCAATTTGAAATTGTTCTTCGAAAATAAAAGGTTTAAAATAGAAAATATATTTGTGGGAAAACCCACATCGGAAATTGGGTTACTAAAATTTAGTCTTAATATGAGGAAAAGAGAAATGAAAGGGTCACCACCAAATTATGATCTCGATTAGGAGAACATTGGTGGTAATTAGAGACATATAATTGGAGGAAAAACGTAAATATTTATAGGTGGTGATTGAGGTCATCAATCACAAACAAGTATAAAATTGAGGTCCTTAAACTCATCAATCTATGATGATTTGAAATACCATCGGTTCAACAAAACATAGGGTATTGGGATAACACATTTTTGACATTTCAAAATATCTTAGTTGAAATCCCACATCGAAAAATGAATTAATGAGGCCTCTATTTAAAATAAAGAGTGTAAAGTATGAAGATTACTGAAAATAACACATACTAGGGTTCCATGTAGGAAAATATGGATATGAAAGAGAAATCTAACCATCAATTATCTGATGGAGAGTGGTAGAGAACATGGCTATGAAAAGGCCAACAATCCCAAAGCTATAAATTAGTGATGATTTAAGGTACCATCTAGGACAACATTTTTGTTCTAAGTTCCTTTTATTAATGTTGAGGAATTTATTTATGAGATTGGTTAAGATCATAAGGAGATATACTTACTTTATAATTAGAGTTTTATCCATTAATAAATTTCTATCACAAACTCATCTTTCACTCTAAAAGATAATAGAACGTAAAACAAATTTCTATTTATACTATTCGTACAGGGTTCCAAAATAAATGAATTTATAATTCATCTACCAGATCTTTTAAAAAACTACATTATTTAATTCAGGACATCTCGTGGGCCAGTGGTAGGTGATACACCCTTGTCGCCCTTCGGTTGCGGGTTCAAGTCTCGCAGCCTTGCCGGACGTGACGTGTTGCTGCCCGACCTCCGGGTTGTCCTTTTATGGCAATACAAAATAATCCAAACTAGAACTATCCAAAATACTTCTATCCAAACTCACAGTCTAACATTTATAAGGAAGGTAAACATAATGTAGATCCTTTTTACCCCGTAATAGCATATGAATACCTTCATCATGTATTCTTTTAATACACTGAAACATCCTGAATTACCATATTCCTTATTGATTACATTCATGCTCCCTTATTCTATATAGAATGCTGGATATACTTCATCAATCCAAAAATGTTTTAAACCCCAACAATGATGGAATATACAAATCATTAATCAGTTCCAAGGTAGTCAAGAATATCCAATATAATTTATCCAAAACAATCATGTATTATTCCAAAATCACTACCTCGGTATCAGATTATGGTTTATCATTCTCTTAACCATATATTTTCCAAAAATTTATCCTGCTATTGAGTCAGTTTTCTTTGTTCCACACAATCTCAAGTCCTTAATGAAATAGTACTGCAGTACAATCCTTATATACTCTATAATTATTATAACAAGTACATTGTTGATACAACACTCAATTGACATAATCAACATAAGAACTCTAATCATTCCTCTTCATCTGTGGTAGAATCATAACTTGATTATTATCCAATAGCATCATTTGTGGCATAGTCTGATGACTGGGACATAGGTTCGCGTAGTGTCCAAACTCCTTCCAAATGAAGCATTGTACATTTGAAACCATTTTCTTACCCTTGCAGTCACATACTTTGTGCCCTTTTCCTCCACACTTATAACAAACTCCCATTCCTTTCAGGCAAGATCCAGGATGTTTCTTCCCACAGTTATCACATGTGGGAAAATTCTTATTTTCTCTCTTCCCTTTATCCATCGTTCTCTCTTCCATCCTTTTCTTCTCTTGCTTCCCTTCAAAGCCATAGAACTCAGTAAAATCTTTACTTATCTTATCAACACATGATATTATTTCTTCATATGATGATAATACATGGGAGACTATATCTCTTATAAATTCTGGCTTAAGACCATGAAAGATATGATCCTTCTTTCTCTTTGGATCATGTGCATTGTTGGAGTTCTCATTCCTTCTACTGGGTGCCATTTATAAACAATGGCATACACTAGATTATTTTATGAATAACAATACCTAATCCCAAACTTTTAAGACACGTAACATAAATTAAATAGTTTATAGATATAATCCATAATCATAAAAATGTTTTCTTTGAGTAAGTATATACTCATAAACCCTTCATAATGATTTGTAAAGAAAATGAGAGTTATCCTAAGCATATCCCCCGGGAGTGTCGTAACCAAGAGTGAAGCAAGGCCCGTTGTCGTGCACCAGTTCCCGTTCGAGTCTAGCTCAAAGCGGTGTTTTTGGGTTTTACCCCTAGGTACATCTGTGCCAGAGCCGCCTCTACCTGCTCGTATCCAGATAGGGATGTATTGCTCGAAAAACTCACAAAATCTCTACAATACCAAAATTCTAGGAAGTTCTTCTATACTAATCCTCAAAATTCATCTTAAATATATGTTCTCTAATCAGAGTTTATCTAAATCTATCTTCCAAGGTTTGTACTAAACTTCCTTTGATACCAACTGTAACGACCCGACCCTAGTTACCCAGAGTCGGTGCATTATTACATAACATTGGAATGATCACAAGAAAGATCAAATCTCAAAAGACTGATTGGTTTAGTAGCCTTGGAAACACTAGATATATTCATAAGTTTTACATTACATCATAAATTGAAAAACTACTACGACAACATAATGTCTCCATAGTCCATACTATTATCCCCTCATAATATCCCTGCAGGTCATTCATAACTTACTTCTTCACATCCTGGGAAAAATAAAACATAGAAAAGGGGTGAGCTCAAATGCTCAGTAAGGATAACAATATAGCGGAACATTCAAAAATAAGCATAAATATTTAAGGTAATGCATTTCTAAAACAAAAGCCTTTTAAACTTAAACTTCAACATATTATGGCAAAAGTAAAATGAAATAATGCCATTTACTTGTTCACATGGATATTCTACTAATCGAATAATCACATGCAATATCAATAACCACTTTCATAATGTTGGAATGCATAATGCTAAACTTTAATTTCTTTGTCAAGGCCTCTTCCCAAGACCTTGGGGCTATCTATAACTGGAACCCAACCCGGAGTGCCTCTAATAACCGGACACCAACCTGGAGTGCCTCTAATAACCGGACACCAACCCAGAGTTCCTCTAATAACCGGAGACCAAACTGGAGTTCCTCTAATAACCAGAGACCAAACCGGAGTTCCTCTAATAACCGGAGACCAAACCGGAGGGCTTACTTTTACCGGTCCCCAACCCAGAACATACTTGTCTAACATATTCTTCTGAATGAAAGGTTGAAATATAACATAAACATTCGGAATAAAAATAACTTATGAAATGTAAAAACTTAAAAAAAAAACCATGAGTGACATAAGAATAGCTTATCCATAGTAAAAAATATCATAAAACCTTCAATACAATATAGAAGTTTTGTATCATAATAAATCAACTTCAAATAAGCTTAACAGCCATCAAAGGATGTTGACATAGATGAAATCAAAACTATTTTAGAGAAATATCTCTTTTTATTTTGAAATCATTTTAAAAGTAAAATAATTATAATACATTCAATTTGAAAATATTCTTATAAGCTTGTAAGGGAATCTTTGAAGATTTTATAACGGTGGAAAATAACCACACCCGCCGTATAAGTTAAAAAAAACATTCTTACCTTAATTCTGTCGAAAAGGTTAAAAGGACCTTGTTTTGAAAACGACGGAAAGATTCTTCTTATAAAAAGTCAAACAAGGGTATAAATGACTTTAACCCATATTCTTGTAAATAATAAAAATGTTTTGAAATACATTATTAAGAAACATGGATGTGGATGATAAAGAGATCCCAGTAGATTATTACGTATAAACAACCTCGGATAATGCAGAGATTGTGAAATAACCCTTACCAATTTGGTAACTTATGAAACATACAACCCATGAAAGAGGTATCATAAAATGAATATGTAAATACACATAAATTAGAGTTTATTACACAAATAATATAATTATGGGCAGTACATACACCACACAAAAGGTAATGGTGGCAATATGGCATGAATCTCACGGGAATAAGGAGTGAGATGAAAACCCCTTACCTTGTACTTTTCCTTGGTTGGGGTAGGTTAACCTACTGTATAATGGTGAAATAATTGTTATTAAATTATACAAGAATAATATATATTAATATGATATCATATATGATCTTTTAACATTGATTTGTTAATAATATCTTTGAATTATCGTCGTTTCGGGTGTTAACTTACTCCTTTTCTTTTATATGTTTTGTTACATAAGCCATGTTTGTTATGGATAGGTTGTATCTTATTCATATCCAGAATGATATCAAGTCCTTAAACATCATTTTTAAATCATCAAATGATAATTATACTTTAATGGATATGATGGAGAATGAATCTCATCGCGTTCGTGGAGACGGTAGTCCGTACGTACGCACGAGCGACAATATCATTCTTTTGAAATAATATATAAATGGTTGTTATATCATATATACAGAATCATTAACATGTTATATTTATTATTTACATGAGTTACATATCATTATTATACCCATCCAAATAATAATATATTGAATAACAATTACACCACAACGTGGAGACGGTAAGCCGTACGTACGCACGTATGGTGACATGTTATTCAAAGGGTGGATAGAATACTGAATATGGTTGTACCATATTTATAATAACATAAAAGTATATATATGATACTGGAGTTATTATTTTAGAATGGTAATAACAAAGGAAGAAGAAGTGTAAGAAGAAAGGAACTTGGAAAAGGGTGGTGAAATCATTACCTCTTCTTCGAGTTCTTCCTTTTGATTTGATCAAAAGGGCTCCTTAGGTTGGCTTTCTAATCAAACTAAGGCCTCTAGGTTGTAGTGAGGGAAGTTGGGAGAGTATTTGGGCAGAGTTTGGCCGAACCAAAAGCCTTTTAAGGTGTGAATAAATGAGAAGTAGGAGTGCCCTTTTATAAGAGGGGTGAGGGGCACCTTTGGAAAAACTAGAAATATTAATTTATAATAAATTAATATTCAGTTTCTAATGGCTACAAAGTTTATTATTTAAATTTTAAGGTAGATATGGGTCTAAAACAACTCAACCAATAGAATTTAGACAGGTTTGGGTACTTATATTAACCTTATCTTTAAGTATTAATTCTAAGTTAATTAGTTTCACTTTTACATTGTCTCTTTGTATTTTTATATAATATGGTTAATAAACTTACTATATACATCTAAGAGACCCCCAAGTGGTCCATTAATGATACTCCGATCATGATATAAGTCTCTTGTCCGAACCTTAGATTTTTAGGAATTTAATATCAATTAATAATATAATATTTGTTTTAAGAACTCTTTTATGTCAATTTTGACACTATTCAATAGTTGATTTTTGTGAAACTCATAACAGATTGATTACTTCAAAAAAAGTCAATTAAATCAATAATAATATATCATATTATCCTATAAAATTAGTTTAATTCATTAAAAGTTTCATATTATATTTATTTGGGAATTTATAATATCAATTATTTTAATTTTTCACTATTATAGTAATTAGTTCATCATCATTGTGTCATAAATAAATTATATTATTTAATGTATAAAAATTATAAATAAAATATCATTATGTAGGAAATATTTTTATATTTCTAATGAATATTTATAATCTAAAATCAAACATATATAACCCTATGTAAAAATTGTTTTTCTAAAAGATATATGCTTGTGTCATTTTTGTATTCATTTTAACTTAATTAAAATAAAGTGTCCCTATCACCTACAAGTGGCACCATGGGGTCCCAAAATCGACCCAAAGATGCCTATGGTCGAACATGTATCAAAAAATAAGTCTAGGACACGTTTTAGGGTAATTTAGTATTATTATAATATTATTTTTTAACCCTTATTTACCGGATTTACCCTTAACCATGGTAAATAAAATATTTACCGCAGTAATTATTCAAAATGTCTAAAAATAAAAGTTACCTATTTACACAATTTGAACATCCTGATTCCAAATATGGAATCCATTTTTCTAAATTCAAAACACATAAGTGGCAGAAATTAATTTAAAATTAATTCCCGCTGTCAAAACAAAAAGCATGTTTTTAAGAGATAATAACTATCAAAAGATTGACACTTGTTTATGTTCGGTTTAATTGTAAAATTATGTCCAATGAACAAAATTATATTAAATGGTAAAAATATATTCTAAATATACTTTAACACCACTCAAATTCATAATTTATCACTATTAATTATTTTGATTAAAAAAGTTGTTTTTAATTGAAATTTAGTAATTTTCACTATTCATCAAAATATGAAAGTTATCCGAAAAGTACCAAAATTTCACCTTAGGCTAAATTCGATGCTCCTAATCCAAAAATGATGTCCATTTTGAGAGATAAAATTTCTAAAATTTTAAAAGTTAGGTATTACTATTCATAACGGCTAGTTTGATTGGTTGTGGTGTGTTAGAACTCGAAGTTGCGTACAACACACGCTACTGTATTATTCAAAGGAAAGCATACCATGGAAGCTTGGGATGTTTCATTTTAAATTTTTTGATGTCCCCCATTTAGTAAAAAAGTTTAAAATATTGTATTTAAAAAGGGTTCACTATTAAAAGTTGGTAAAAGTGCAATACTGAAAATGAATTTGTTCTTACATTATGTCTAAGAAACTCATAATATGGATTCTAAAATTATAAGGATTATATAAAGTTTAAAATTTAGTTAATACTATTCATAACCTCTTTTGAACGACTTGTTTGGTAAGTCATGGTGCGCTTGAACTCGGTGTTGCGTGTAGTGCAAGTTATTGAATTATTTTGAAGAAATAACACACTATGAAATCTTAGGGTGTTACATCTACAATTCACTGAAAGACCCCACGCAGTTTTCTCTAATAGTGCAGGCTGGGATGCATGGTTTCTACTAACCATGTGACCTAGTTATTTCCTCCAAAAGATGGGGCTCCGAGTTTTGAACAAGACTCATACACTACTTAACCCTTCCTTAAACCATAGGGCGCATATAAAAGGATAAAAGTGAGGATTCAACTGAAATTCAAAGGTTTTGTACCTGAAATAAAAATCTGGTTCTAACATTTCTTCTTTGCCCTAACATTTTACATCCCGGTCCATCTATCTTTAAAAGTAATTTGACCTTTAAACATTTGGAATATGTCTCACAACATGCATCTCATGCATCACATCATCTCATTATCCAATATCACATCTCCATATAGTAACTGAGTAGTTTTTGAGATCCACCACAACCTTTATGACGTGTATCATATATCAGGTATTATACCTCAAGTCATACACTATGTAAGGTACCTCAAGCCATCACAACCTATACACTAAGTAAGGTACCTCAAGCTATCACAACCTATACACGTTATACCTATAATAATCCTTTGGATACAATATCTAGAGATACATGTGTGTGAAATAACCACAATTCATCACAACCCTCTACACAAATATATGGGGAAACTAATCACCATGCATACCAGTACATAATAATATGATTAGAAGATAGCAGGGTTAGAGGGGGTAGTCAGACATTCATCCTCCCACCAGGATGTTGGGGAGAACACCCTCCCATAGTCTATTGGGTGTCAGTCACCCTAACCGACATGGGTATGGTAGCATATAAAATCACAAAACATAAAAGATATAATATATATCATTACCACATTATGGGAAATAACCTAGTCTTAATATCAACTGTATATATCATCACTAAGACACCTGATTTTCACTATTAAGGAATAAATATCCTATAAGCATGTGGGAATTTAAAAATACCTACATTAAATTACTTCTTTCATTTTTAAAATTTCCTTTTGTTAATTAATTCATTTTCTGTTAATTAACATTATTCCAAGTTATATTTCATTATCCAAGAAAGTGAAGTCCATTCCCTCTAGGAAAAATCCAAACCAAGTCCGTAGTTTCTCAAGATCAACTCATTTGAATTTTCACAACACCATCCCCATGGGTTAAGTCATTTATTAATCATTAATAAACTTTCCATAATTTCATGCACTCTAGGAAAACATTATACGCTACCAAAAAAGAGATATGCAACCAAGCACATCCAGCTGCCGTAAGTAGTGGGGAAAGGAATGTAGATAAAACACGAAAATCATCTATCTGGCTATTAAACTTATTCTATAAGAAAGTATCCCAACTCTCAACATTAAAAAATAGCTAAGTCTATATTTAACTCATTTCACCATCTCAGTGTCATCTTTGAAACCCACATGCATATCATCATGCATGTCATCATCACAAGCATTAATGATTACCATAACCTCGATGTAACACCCCCAACCCTAGTATCTCGGATCCAGTTTCTGTTTTATTACATTGGCATAAGATACAAGTAATTGCATCTCAAAGGACCGAATAGTTTAGTAGTATTAATAAACTATATACATACATGATACCCATTTTTTATAGGGACATTGAATAAAAAACATAAAAATGGAAAACATTTGGCATCCTTGAACTCATTCCAAGAATTCTTCTTCGTATCCTATGGAAAGAAAAAAAATAATGGAGATCTCAAATGATCAGTAAGGGTTATGTATAGTGGAATCTATCATGGATTAATAAAGAATAATCAATATAGCATAGTAAATAACTATACACACATGTCATTTAATCAATAACTTGGATATCATAATTATATAAGATATAATTAATATGGAAAGGTAAATAACTAAACACACATACCATTTAAATAACTTGACTATCTTGATAAGATCAGGCATAATCATAAATAACTAAAAACACATGTCATTTAATCAATAATTTAGAATGAAATACATATATAGATAATATCATAGAAAAAATATCATATATAATAATAATAATTTAATTATCAAGGAAGAAAATTCTTAATTATTAGATATCGTGATACCTCTACCATCAAGACTTTTCACAAGAAGGTTTAAAATCATAGGTAGAAACACATTTAATTTGGCCAACTGATTTGTCTTATGAGACCGATTGATGTATCAAAGGGATATATAATTGTGGGTATCGCCAATCTCTAAATTTACAAATCATTCCTCATATATTGAATAATTAATTTAATTCATCAATAATATTACTTATCAAAAAATATTTGTATTGAGTAAATGATAAGGATTTATTAATATTTCTCTATTTAATCAAATAACTTTCAAAGTATACACCATATGTAAAATTGGTATACGGTTTAGTTAATAATCATATCCATCATACAACAATATGGATATTTAATTGAAATATAATTTCTAATGAAAAACGATCATAAAAAAGTGATTGTTTCAAGATAAAGTTAACAATCACAAGAGAAAGTGAAATTGCACAATAAATTTTACCACTTGGTAATTTTCAAATTGAATGCACTTGGATGAAATAATTCACATTGAGGCATAAAATACCATTAAGTATGAATTAATCATGATATTACATGTCAAAGGGAAATTATATACACCATATAAAAGAAATTTAGTGCATAATTGTAAAGACTTCATCCTACACTTCCAGATTTGATGATAAAAAACATGTTGTGTATTTTTTTATAAAATATAACTAAAAAATACACAACTATTTATATAATCAATGATATTTTTATTATAGGTTCTATATGATTAGTATAATACCTTACATAAAATCAGAGTTTACAAAAATAATTTCAAAATAACTAATTGACTTTATCTGCATCAGCACCTTATCAGTCCTATGAACTTCTAAGGAATCCTATGAAAAATATTTAGAACTTGGGATGAGCATAAAAAGTTCAGTGAGGGACATATAAAATAATTAAAGAAACTTTTAGTCCATGAATACTTATAAACTCATTAAAACAATTTTACAAAGTTATAATTTTCACCCATAAAACATAAGCTCTTTTGATTACCTTACGAAATCGTAAGTTTCCTATAAAACCATTGAAAACATACATAAATTATAAAATGTAACTTGTGGAACCATTTTCACATCACTCTTACATATAAAGTATCTCTCCCAAATGCACAGGGAGTAACCATCATGGTTACGCTTAGAATAACCATCATAGTATATTCCCATAATCTCTTAGGAGAAACCTAACTAGTTAAATTCATCCCTTTACTCAATACATTGGAGAGCTATAACAACCTCACCCACCCTTAGTTTATCACGAAACCACCTATCCTCATAAACAATGCCCAAGAATCATAACATAATCATAACACAAAAATCTTTCATAAAAGAAACATTCTTGAGGGAAATAATTTTTCCATTTTGAAATCAATTTTCATTTTTACAATTTCACTCACTATTAAAAGAAAACATTTTTATTGAAAATAAAATTGTAAATTTTTAAAGGAATATTCAGAACATTAAAGTGTTATGAAATCGTAAAATTTCATTCTTGTTGTATATGTTAAAAAACATTTTGTAAAAAGAGACATTAAAGATGTTTTTTAAAGGAAAGTCCTTTACCTCAAGTTTAACTTCCTTAAAACATGTTCAAATATCATTTATAATGGTTTAAATAATGTTATTAATTTATTTCATAACTATATTCATAATTATGATATCATATATGATCCACTTATATCATATTATCACCCATTTGTTAATAATATTTTTTTATTACTCTGGTTTTGGGTGTTAACTACCTTGTTTTCGCATGTATGTTTTGTCATGAATGTCTCGATTCTTTTGGATTCTAGGAGGGATGGCTCCTTTCTCTCCCAGCCCTCCCCCTCTGACTCTCAGCTCTGTCTAGGGTTTCTTTCTGAAACCTTTCGTCGCGGGGTCGGCGGCGCGTCTGGGCATCCAGCATCTTCCCCTTCTTCCTTTCTTCCCCTCCTTTCCCCCATCTCGCCATCTTCTTACCCCTTCAGTGTGGCTTCTTCGGGTGAAGGGTTTCTTATTTTGGAATCATCATCTTCTTTCAAGGCCTGACAAAGGTTGTTGTTGTCGAAGTCTTGGTCGCTCATCCCCTGCTTTGACCCTCGGCGTCTCTCCAAGGTGGAGCTGAAGCGGTGGCAACCTCGAGGTTTTGGGTTCTTCGGTTTGGCGGTCGAAGGCTTTCAGGCACTTCCTGAGTTTTTTGCCTTTGATTTTGTTGGCTCTGGCCCTCTTCCTTGTTGACGACACCGGCTCGGAGACCACGGTCACTCCTTCCCTGCTCTGGTCTCATGTTCTTTTGTGCCCCTCCAAGGCAGATTGGGAGCGGTGGTTACGCCAAGATTTTGGGATGTGCGGTTCGGAGGCCATCGGCGTGCCTTACGCGGCCCTACGATGATGGAATTTTTCTGAGATGGCAACAGTAATGCCATGGAAATTTTCTAGTTTGTTGGTTTGTTCAGTGTTTCTTCCTCATGCCTTCGGTGATGTTTTTAGGGTTTTTTCTGAGAGCACTTGTCCTGGTTGATTTTTGTTCGGTGGTGATGTCGATTTTCTTCTGGTCTTGGGTTTTTTCGACAAGTTTTTAATGGTGGCATTTTGATGAGGTTGGTTCATATGTGATGGTGGTTTGATGATGCAGTGAGTTTGTTCACATAGGTCGTGTTGGCGGTGGAGTACTCTCCGACATCTGGTGTGGTATTGGCCGACGATGGCGATGACGATTGGTTTGTCACATGAGGATGATTGATGGCGTCTTTCCAGCTGGCGCGGGTTCCTCTTGCTTCGAGGTCTCATCGGGTTTGGGACTGTTGTCTTTTTTGACTTTTGAATTTCGAATTTGTTTTGTTATGGTTTGTATCCCACGCTTTTTTTAGGCTACCTCTCAGCCAAAAGCGGCATTTTGAAAATCAAAAAAATGGAATTTTGAGTCAGTCTCGATTATTTTGTATTGGATATAGATCCATCATTTCCAGAATGATGTTAATGTTATAAATATCATTCTTAATAATTTAATACTGGTTTATAACCATTCTTGAATTTGGAACATGGAAAATGAATCACATCACATTGTGGAGATGGTATGTCGTATATATGCACGAGTGGTATGTCGTACGCATGCACGTGCGGTGCTTTTGTTTTTCGTAGTATGGATAAAAGGTGGAATATGGTTGTACCATAATCATAATAACATATCAGCATATAGATGATACTAGAGTTATTACTTTAGCATGGAAACAACATATGAAGAGGAATTTGAAAAAGAAATAATCTTGAAAGAGTCAATAAAGATGATTACCTCTTCTTATGTGGACTTCCTTTAATCTCTTCTTAAGGGATCTAGGGTTGGTCTTTTGGAAGGACCAAAACCTCAATAACATAACTAAGGATTTTGAGAAGAGAGACGGTGTAACAATACAGGTAATGATATAATAATATTACACTCATTTATAAAAAAAAATTTACATTCATCCAATAGATTTTATAGGCATAATATAATAATAAATATAGTTTTATGCATAAAAGAAGTATTTTTCAAAAAAGGTAGTTTTGCCACATTTTGATGGCACACTTAGTTTAAATCTAGATTTTGAAATTTTTATAAATTCTATTTAAAAAAATAAACTTTATTGAAAGTGTAATATTGAAAAATAAGTTTGGTTGAATTTTTTTTATTTTTCGGATAAGTTTCATGTTTTGATGAATAGTGAAAAATACTATATTTTAATTCAAAATAGCTTTTAATCTAAATAATTTATAGTGTTAAATTATATTTTTGATTGATTTTAAAGTATAAATAGATCAATTTTATATCATTTAATCTAATATAGGTCATTATAATTAATTTCACATTGAATTTAGATATAAAAACATTTTGATCTTCTGAATGTTTTCACATTAATAACATGTTTTCTCACCCCTCCAACAGAAATAATTTTAAATTAATTTTAGCCAATTATATGTTTTGAATTTTGAAAAATGGATTCCATATTTGGAATCATAAGGTCCAAATTTAGTAAATAGTACCCTTTTATTTTTTAATATTATGAATAGTAACTTTAGTAATTTTTTATTAACACGGTTAAAGGTAAATCAGATAATTAAGGGTAAAAATAATATTATAAATATTATAAAATTACCCAAAAACTTGTCCTAAATTCATTGTATGAGTTATTGTCGAAAAAAATTATCCTTGTTCAATAATTATAACCTTAAGAAGCCTCTTGGATGATAGTATGACATTTATAATATTATATTTAAAGAAAAGTCAATTTTGCCACACTTTTGTTTTTAACAAGTGAAATATTTTTAATATGGGGTTATATAGAGGATGTTTTCAGATATAAATATTATTTTTAAAGATAAAATTTTTCTCTTTATCATGATAATTTATTTTTAATTTATAGAGAATAAATAATTAAATTAAGGCTTGTACAATGATGATGCATTAATTGTTTAATTAAAGGAAATATCAAATAAATGATATTAAAAATATTAAAATAAATATAATTTGAGATTATTAATGTCATACATGAATTTATTTTTATGTATTTGACATGTTATTGATGTTTTAGAACTATTTTTTCGAATTTATCTTATTTTTGTGATATTTTTAAAATGTCATGTAATTAATAGTGTCAAAATTGACATTATTGGTATTTTAAAATAAATATTATTTTATTAAATGATCTAAATTTTCTAAAAAACTAAAATTATGAAAAATAATTGGTATAAGTCTTAAAATTTCATCAATGTATTATTTATTGGTCGTTTTTTATTTTATAATAATTATATTAACCCTAAAATTGTAAATTACATGATATCATGGTAAGAGTTAAAAGGGTTAAAATAAAAAGATAAGGATTATAAAAATAATCAAAACTTGTCTAATTTTCATTGTATGGATGGATTTATATCCATAGTCATACTATATTATAAATAAATCATTTTTTACCCATTAGGAATAGAAAAATAATTTGTACTAATTTAATATTCTAAAGAATTCCCAGAGTGCCCCTCACATCTCTTATAAAAGGGAATTCCTTATTATATTTTCTTCACACTTAAAAACCTATTTGGTTTGACCAAGATCTACCCAAATATATTTATATAATCCCTAAACATAATCTAGAATCCTTATTTTAGTCATAACACCCTTCTTATAGGTGTTAAGGTGTTAATCAAAGGAGATTGTCTAAAGAAAAGGTATTGTTTTTAATTAAGTGTTTTTGTTTTGTTTCTTCTTCAACATCCTTCAAATATTCTTACACCATGATGAAATAATAAATTCAATATCCTAAATATACTAAGATGTTATTATGTTAATATCATAACCTAAATCCATCTTTAATTCTATTAAATGGGAAAATAATTAATCGTTCGTGCATACGGGGATTACTACCTCGCAAATCGATATAATTCATTTTCCATCATTATCTCTCAAAATTGGTTATAATGATGGAATTAATATTTATATATTATATTCATGTATTATTTTTCATTATAAAATAAAAATATATCATTTATTTTCTTACCTTTATTTGCACATAAAAATGATAATGTTGTTCATGCATACGTTTGAACTATCACCTCCACAAAGAGATGTGATTTGTTTTTATCACCATATCACATGGATAATATATTTAAGTATATTTAAATGATTAATATGATATATATGATATTATTATAATTTTTTAAAGTTAAAATTATATCAAACTTCTTTCTAAAATGATCATTGAAAAATGGAAATGTTACTCATGCATACGTACGACCTGGTGTCTCCAGGATTATAACATAGTTCATTTTTCATAACCATACTTAATGGTTTGATTTAAAATTATAATTGATATATAGAAATAATAATAATTTCATGAATATTATTTTTTATATGATAGACTAATGACCACTTTTGACTATAGACATCATACCAAATTCATTTTGGATCTAAGTACTGAATATTGACAAAACGCTTGACATTAACTTAAATAATTAAGTAATTTTTATAAAATAATAATAAGTTATATAAAATTTATAATAAAATTTATAAATTTTCTCAATAAATTAAATTATTAACCTAATTTTATTATTTATGAAGATAAATATTGTACATGATGAGTCGGACTCAAAGTAAGGGACTTTCTTTTAAAAATCTCTTTTAAAGTTACTATTTCAAATATTTTTTACAAAATCCTAAAGGAATATTTTTTTAACATATAAAGATTGAATTTAATTCCCCACTTTCATGTAAATTTAATGTTTTGATGCTTCTTTTATAATTTTACAATTTTATTTTCAAATAAATCATTTTCATTTATGAGTGAGTGGCTCTATAAAAATGGAAAGTGATTTCAAAGTGGAAAAGTTATTTTTAATTTATATAAGATTTATGTTTTATGATTATTTTTTGGTTCTTGGGAATTTTTTATGAGTATGGGTGGTTTCATGATAAATTGAGGGTGGGTTATCCCATTATATCTTTCTGGTGCATTGGGTAATGAGATGGAGTTAATCGGTAGGGTTTATCCTAAGAGATTAAGGGAATATACTGTGGTGGGTATTCAAAATATAACCATGAAGGTTACTCCCTATGAAGCCATTATATCTATAGTAAATGTAATAGTGATATGGAATTGATTCCAAAAGTTACCTTTATTATTTATGTTTTCTATGGAGTTTTATAGAATTCTTATGATTTCCTGAGGCAAGATAAAGAGACTATGTTTAATGGGTGAAAAGTATAACTTTGTGAAAATATTTTCATGTCTTCATAAATTCAATATATGGCATCTATATGAACATGAAATAGACAATACACATTTAAATTGAATCTAGAACACCAAACCCAAACACCATAAGCAAAAAGTAGTTTATACAGGATAAACAGATATCACTGATCAAGCCAATCAGAACTTACCACGTGGCCCGAGCTTTGGTGGAAGTTACGATCTTTTATTCATTAGAATAATGTCATCAAGAGTTGTGGAACAAAGGTAGGTAAGGAGGGAGATACATCCTACTATCAAGAACTTGATCAGAAACCCCCTCTTGGTTAATGGAGTTGCAAATGTCTCAAATAACTTACTCTGAATAGGATTTTATGGTGAGGGTGCATCATAGCCATATAACTCCCATTGCCCAGTGGTATTGGCTAAATCCTCCAAGTCAAAGTACATGATCTTGTCACCATACTTTGTCATAACCGAGATACCCCTAGAATGACAGGGCCTCAAGTTTCTATGAGGGGGAATTACAGAGTGCTTATTTCTATCTAGTGAGCTTCTTCCCATGTCCCTGATGGCGGTAGGGTGGTGCATAGTAGCGATAGTTGTGAGAGACACCATGGACTAATGGTTTATTTCTTTCTTTTATGTCCCTTACTGAGATTTTTGATCCCATCCCATGTTTTGAAGTTTCTTTCACAGGGTATAAGTATGGGTAAGAGAAAGTCGGATGTTAAGTTGAATGTTATGAAGATTTTTCATGAAAAAGAATAATGTTTTATTTTGAATGTTTTATAATTTAGAAAAAATGGATACTATTTTAGTAGTATCCACTTTTTATGAATGTGGGATATTATGTATGAATGATGACATAATTCTTTAAAAATATAAAGTTAAAAATATCCTCAATGTAAAAGAAATTAAATTCTTTACTAAAACTCAAGATTATGTCATGTTTATGGTCGGGGCCTTATAGTTAGTATCAGACATCAGTTTAGATAACTTTAGAGGTTAGGATATTGTTAATATAATATCCATAAATGATTTTTACTTTATGGTTAAGTTTAATTGATATAGAATTTGAATATTACTATGTTTCTTCATCTAAGATATATCTATTCATAATGGTTTTCCATAGAGGAAATAGGGCAGCTGTGGAGGGAAGACATCGAGAAGAAGACGTCCTTCCAAATCATCATCTTGAGATGGTCGGAATTGGAACTAAATAGTTTTTTGCTATGATATCTCATTTTACATGGGATATAAATGGTGGTGTCATCCATGCATGAGATTATCTAGATCAACCCTAGAGAAATATGTTATTAGGGGAGCATTTTATGAAGAAAAATCCTATATATTATAGTGTATCTTCTAACCTAGTGGTAGCTGAAGGGTGGATTAAATTCCTAGAAAAGATTTTCAATGTCATGGGGTGTTTAGAAGATCAAAATTTTGGTCCTTTCATTTACCATTTTGAAGGTGAAGTCTACCAGTGGTGGTCAATGGATAATAATATCATGTACAGTGAGTGTATTGATTCTTTGGAATGTGATGAATTCAAAAATATTTTTCTTAAGAAATATTTTCCTAAGGAAAATTAACTTAGGATGGAAAAAAATTCTTCTAATTTAAGAAAGATAAGGATTTAATGGCTATATATAAAGCTAAATTCACATGATTTTCAATGTACACTCCAAATTTTATCTGGTATCTTAATAGTAAAATCAATCATTTTTACTCAGGATTAAATCCAAATATATCGAAGGGAATTATCTTCTTGTAAATTCAAAATTTATGAAAAACTTGTTTGATGTGCAGAGAATGTAGAAATTGAGTTTTCTAGTGATCATGTGTTATTTGAAAACCAGTATAAAAAGTGGTCAAGGTGGAAAGAAATTGGGAATAATTCATCAAATATGTTTGATGGTAAGAAAATTGTGTTTACAGTTTGTGATATTGTGGTAAAAAACACACTGGGGAATGAATTTTGAATTATGTTAAGTGCTTTTGATGTGTTAAAATATGGAATAATGCTCATAACTGTAATGAAAAAGATCATGGTAGTGGTAAAAAAATTATGATATATGGTGAGTAAAATATTTCAAATGCAATGAGATGGGTCATTATGAAAATGAGTGTTTGAAGAGAAACCTAAATGATGGGAAGCAACTACACTATAAGTAGAAAGGTGTGGTGAAATCTTTTCAACTAATTCAATAGATGTTGGGCTATCAATTAAAGTGGTATCTTGTAAATTGTTTTTTCAGATTATGTCAATGTGTTGTTTGATTCGGGGTCTACACAATGTTTCATTTCTGAGAAATTTTTTGGTAAATTAAAAACTTCACCTCAAAAAATGAAATCATAACTTATGGTAAAAATACATGGGGGAAACATTATAGAAAAGATAAATTATAATAATCTTTATGTCATTATCTTTGGAAATAATTTACCTAAAAATCTTGTTATCTTACCTCTAGTAGAGTTTGATGTTATTCTAGGTATGGATTGGATTTCTATTTACCAATATAAGATATATTATATATCTAAAGAGGTTTCTTTTCAGAAATAGTTTTAGTTTTTCTACAAGAATGAAACCATATCATTGATAGCATATCTGGAAGCTGAGAAACTATTAAAAATGTAAATAAATGTTATCTTACACATATTTTTGAAAATAAAGGAACTGTTTAGATTAATGATGTGATGGTGTAAAATGAGTATCTTGACATTTTCCCTGATGAGTTTCTTGGTATTATCCTAATCAAAAAGTTGAATTTACTATTGACTTATTACTGATATTAATCCAATTTCAAAAACCTCTTATTAAATGTATCTATTAGAACTTATAGAATTGAAATAGCAGTTACAAGAGTTCCTAGATAGTGGTTTCATCTAACCTAGTACTTCACCATGGTGTGCTCCTGTCTTATTTGTTAAAAATAAATATGGTTCAATGATACCTTTCATTAATTATATATCCTCCAATAACATCACTATTAACAACAAGTATCTTTTTCCTCATATTGATGATTTGTTTGATCAGTTCAAGAGATCAAAATATTTTTCAAAGGTTGATATGAGGTTTGGGTACCATCAATTGAAAGTAAGGGAAGAAAACATTCCAAAGACTACATTTCGAACTAGATATGAGCATTATGAATTTGTAGTTATGTAATTTGGGTTAACTAATACACATGTTGTATTCATGGATCTTATGAATAGAATATTTAATGAGTTCTTGGATAATTTTGTGGTTGTTTTTATTGATGACATTTTGGTATATTCTAAAATTAAAGAGGAGCATGAAAGATATCTAAGTTTTGTTTTTCAAACCATAAAAGACAATAAATTGTATGGAAAATTTATAAAGGGTGAATTTTGGTTACAAAAAATTTCATTCCTTGGTCACATTGTTTCTAAATATGGCATAATTATTGATCCTGCTAAAATGAAAGTTGTTAAAGAATGTCCAAGACCCAAAAATATAACTAAGATTCATATTTTTCTTGTCTTAGAAGGGTATTACCAGAGGTTTATTTAAAAATTTGCATGGTTATCTAGACAACTAACTACGTTAACTTGAAAAGGAGTTAAGTTCATTTGGACAAAATAATGTGATTATTATTTTCAGGAATCGAAAAAAGATTAGTGAATGATTCAGTTCTGGACCTGCCTTCCAAAAATGGTGAATTTTTTATCTAAAATGATGATTTTTTGAAAGGACTTGATTGTGTCCTAATACATAAGGATCAGGTAATTGCTTATGTTTCATGTCAGTTGAAACATTATGATTAAAATTACCCTACACATGATTTGGAATTAGAATCTATTATTTTTTGCATTAAAAATTTGGAGGCATCATTTTCATGGAGTAAAATGTGAAATATATATACTGATCATAAAAGTTTGAAGTATATATTCACTAAAAAATAATTGAAAATGATATAGAGAATATGGATGGAACTAATCAAGTATTGTAATTTCACGATTCATTATAATCCAATAAAAGAAAATAAAGTGGTCAGTTCTTTGAGTTTAAAAATTAATGTTGAATTAAACATGTTATTATTAGAACATACCCCTTTTGTTAATGATTTGATGAATTTTGTATTGGAAGTTGTTGGTGCAAGAAAGAAATGTGTTTTGTTTTAGGTTTCAATGAAATTTTCTCTATTGGACAGAATTAAGAAAACGTAGAAGGAAGACTATGAGTTATAGAAAAAGGTAGAATTGGTTAAAAATGGTAAGCTTACTAAATTTAACATTGATAAAGATTGTGTTGTGATATTTAGGAATAGATTATATGTTTCTTATGATTCATAGTTGAATAAAGATTTGTTATGTGAAGCTTATAGTTTTCCATTTTCCATTCATCTGGGAAGCACTAAGATGTATAGAGATTTTCGAGAGTATTGCTGGTGGGATGGAATGAAAAGAGATGTTGTTGACTTTACCATGAAATGTTTTACTTTTCAAAAGTTTAAAGTAGAATGAAAGTTTTCAAAGGTGATACTTCAACCTTTTTCAATTCCAATTTGGAAACAATAAAATATATCTATGGACTTCATAGTGGGATTACCAAAGATTTCTCGAGGTAACAATGTGATCTAGTTTATTATTGATTGATTGACTAAATTTGTACATTTTCTTCTTATTCAAGACACTCTATCTCTAGATCAATTTTATTAGATATATCTTAAAGACATGGTCAGGTTACATGGATTTCCTCTCTCCATTATATCTGATCATGATCTTAGGTTCACTTATAACTTTTTTAAAGGCCTTTAGAAGTCATTGCGTACTGAATTAAATTTCATTACAACAGTTCATCCTCAATCAGATGGGCAGTCAGAATAAATAATTTATACCTTGTAGGATATGATATGTGTTTTCTCAATAGATTACTAGGGAAGTTGGTATCAACATATTTCTTTGGTTGGGTTTTCTTATAATAAAAGTTTTTATTCTAGTATATAGATGGTTCCATTTGAGGAATTATATGGAAAATGGTGTCAAAATACAGCATTTTGCGATAAAATAGGTGAAAGGGAGTTGATGGGACCAGAATTAATAGAGGAAATGGTAGAGAATTTTTAGTTTATTCTATGACACATGAGGATAGATTAGAGTAGGTAGAAAAGTTATTCAGATAACTGGATGAAGGACCTTTCTTTTGAGATAGGTGGTCATGTCTTTCTCAAAGTTTCTCTATGGAAAAGTGTGGTGCATTTTGGTAAGAAGGGGAAACTGATTCCACAATTCATTAGACCCTATGAAATCATAAAGAAATTTGGATCAGTTTCCTATATAGTGGTTTTATTCCAATTTTATCCTAGGTACACAACATATTTCATGTTTCAATGTTAATAAAATATATACCAGGTTCATCTCATGTTTTAAGCCTTGAAGTAGTTTAGTTGGAAGAGAATCTTTCTTATGAGGAATAGTTGGTTCAATTTTTTGACCACAGATAGAAATTGTTGTGGAATAAGATTGTTCATCAGGTTAATGTTTTATGAAAAAACCATATGGTGAAAGAGGCAACATGAGAATCTGAAAATGTTATGAAGGAAAGCTATCCTCACTTATTTAATAAGTGAATAAAATTGCAAGGATGTAATTTCCAAAAGTGGAAAGAATGTAACAACCCATGTAATGATATAATAAGCTTAAACTCATTTATAAAACGTTTTTACATTAATTCAATAGATTTTATAGTCATAATATAAGAATAAATCCACTTTTATGCATAAAAGAAGTATTTTTCAAAAAAGACATTTTTGTCACCTTTTGATAACACACTTGTTTTAAATATAGTTTTTGAAAATTTTATAAATAATATTTGAAAAAATAAACTTCTCCTTTGAAATTAGAATATCATAATTTACTTTTTTTGAATTTTTGATATTTTTTGGATAAGTTTCATGTTTTGATGAATAGTGAAAATGTTGAATTTTAATTCAAAAAAGACTTTTCGTCTAAATAATTTATAGTGTTAAATTATAATTTTGATTGATTTTAAAGTATTAATAGATATATTTTATATAATTTAATCTAATTTAGGTCATTGTAATTAATTTTATATTTAATTTGGATATAAAAACATTTCAATCTTTTGAATGTATTCTATTTAATAGCTTGTTTTCTCACCTTGTCAATGGAAATAATTTTAAATTAATTTTAACCAATTATATATTTTTAATTTTGAAAAAAGGATTCTATATTTTTAATAATAATGTAGAAATTTATTAAATGGGTCCATTTTATTTTTTGATATTATGAATAGTAAATTTTGTAGTTTTTTATTAACACAGTTAAAGGTAAATCAGGTAATTAAGGGTAAAAATAATATTATAAATATTATAAAATTACCCTATAACTTATACTAATTTAATTTTATGACTTTTTGTTGACCAAAATAATCATTGGTCTTAAATTACAACCTTTGTAAGCTACTTGGATGAGATTATGACATTTATAATATTATATTCAAAGAAAATTCAATTTTCTCACACTTTTGTTTATAAAAAGTGAAATATTTTTAATATGGGGTTATATAGAGGATATGTTTGAATATAAATAATATTTAGAAATATAAAATTTTTATATTTATCATGATAATTTATTTTTAATTTTTAGATAAGAAATAATTAAATTAAAGGCTTGTGTAATGATGATGTAGTAATTGTTTAATTAAATTAAATATAAAATAAATGATATTAAAAATATTAAAATAATTATAATTTGATATGATTAATTTCATATAAAAAATTTATATGAATTTGATATTTTATAAGTATTTTTTTGAATTTATCTTGTTTTTTTGATATTTTTAAAAAGTCAAGTAATGAATTGTGTCAAAATTGGCATTATTGATATTTTAAAATAAATAATATTTTATTAAATGATATAAATTTTATAAAAATATTAAATTAGTAAAACTTATTGGTATAATTCTTAAAATTTCCTCAATGACTCGTTTATTGGTCTTTTGTCATTTTATAGTAATTATATTAACCCTCAGAGTGTAAATTACATGATATCATGGGACGAGTTAAAAGGGTTAAATAAGGGTTAAAACAAAAAGATAAGGATTTAAAGAATAATAAAAACTTATCTAATTTTCATTGGATGAATTTATTTCTACCCAAAATCATCCTATATTTAAAATAAATTAGTTTTTATCCATTTAGAATAGAAAACTAATTTATATTAATTTAATATTTTGAAAAAATCCAAGAGTATCCCTCCCCTATCTTATAAAAGGAAACCCCTTATTCTCTTCTATTAACACTTAAAAACCTATTTGGTTCAACCAATATCTACCCAAATCCTTTCCCATAATCCATCCCCACAATCTATAGGCCTTAGTTTAGGTATAACACCCTCCTTAGAGGTGTTAAGGTGTTAATCAAAGAAGATTGTCCAAAGAAAAGGTTTCGTTTTTTATTAAGTGTTTTTGTTTTGTTTCTTCTTTCACTTACTTAAAATATTATTCCACCATTATGAAATAATAAATCTAGTATAATAAATACACTGTGATGTTATTATGTTAATATCATCACCTAAATCCAGCTTCACTTCCATCCAAAGGGAAAAGAATTAATCGTTCGTACGTACAATGAACTACCACCCCGTGAACCAGTATAATTCGTTTTCTATAACCATCTTTCAAGACTGTTTATAATGATGGAATTAATGTTTATATATGATATTAATGTAATATTTATCATTACGAAATAATAATATATCATGTACATTTTAACCTCTCTATGCACATAAAAATGATAATGTCGTTTTTGTGTACGTGTGAATTATCACCTCCACAAAGCGTTGTGATTCTTTTTTATCACCATATCACATCGATAATATATGTAAGTATATTTAAATGGTTAATATGATATATATGATATTATTATAATTATTTAAAGTTAAAATGATACTAACCTTTTTTCCAAAATGATCATTGAAAAATGGAAATGTTATTTATGCGTACGTACGACCTACTGTCTCCGTGATTATAACATAGTTCATTTTTCATAAACATACTTAAAATTTTTATTTAAAATTATAATCATTTAATGAATATTATTTTTTATATGATGGACTAATGACCACTTTTGACTATGTACATCATACTAAAGTCATTTTGGACTCGAGTACCAAATATCGACAAAACGTCCCACATGAACTTAAATAATTAAGTAATTGTTATAACATAATAATAAGTGATATAAAAGAAATAATAAACTTTATAAAGGTTTTAAAGAAAGTAAATAATTAACCTAATTTTATTTTTTAGTAATATAAATATTTTATATGAAGATTCAGACTCAAGGTAAGGAGAAAACTTTAAAAAAACTCTTTTAAAGTTACTCTTTCAACTATTTTTTACAAAATCCTAAGGGAATGTTTTTTTAACATATAAAAAATTAATGTAATTGCCATATTTAATGTTGCTTTAATTTTTTTATTCTTTGTTTATAAGTTTTCAATTTCATTTTTCGATAATGTTTTTTCATTTATGAGTGTGTGGATCAGTAAAAATGAAAAGTGATTTCAAAGTGGAAAAGTTATTTTTATTTTATGAAATATTTATGTGTTATTTTTATGTTTTTTTTATTGGTAATTGTTTATTAGTATGGGTGGTTCCATGATAAACTGAGGGTGTTTGATCCTATTATATATATCTAATTCGTTGGGTTATGAGACGGATTTAATCAGTAGGTTTTCTCCTAAGAGATTAAGGGAATATACTACGGTGGGTATTCCAAATGTAACCATGAAGGTCACTACCTATATAATCATGATAGTTATAGTAAATTTAAGAGTGATATGGAATTTATGACATGAGTTACCTTTATGATTTATGTTTTTTATGGAGTTTTATATAATTCTTATGATTTCCTGAGGTAAGATAAAGAGCTTATGTATTATGGGTGAAAAGTATAACTTTGTGAAAATATTTTCATTGGTTTAAAGTATTCATGGACTAATGGTTTATTTATTTCATTTATGTACCTTTCTAAGTTTTTTGTGCTTATCCTAAGTTTTAAAATATTTTTCACAGGGTATAAGGATGGGTAAGAGAAAAGAGGAAGTAAAGTTGAATGTTATGAATATTAATCATGAAAAAGAATCATGTTTTATTTTGAAAGTTTTATTATTTGAAAAAAATGGATATGGTTTTAGTAGTATCCACTTTGTATGAACATGGGATGTTATATATGAATGATGACCTAATTATATAAAACTATAAACTTGAAAAGATCCTAAATGTGAAAAAAAAATCTTGACTAAAACTCAAGATTATGTAATGTTTAAGGATAGGTCATTATAGATGGTCAGAGGTTGTCCGAGCTAGATGGCTTGAAGTGGTGGAATAAAGTGAAGTGACGAGTGTCCTTTTATAATTGAGGTGAGGGGCACCCTTGGAAATCATCAAAATATTAAATTATAATAAAAATCATTTTGAATACAAATACCACCAAATGGTCATCAATTAATATATAATATGAGATAAGGTTGTAATCTCATCATACAATAAAATTTAGACATGAGTTTACCTTATTTTAAACCTTATCATTTTGATTAACCTTAGTTAACCTATTTTAATTTTAATTATGGTAACACATTATTTAATATTAAAAGGTTGTGTTTTTTATTTATAAAATATCAATTAGACCAAAAATTGAAAAATTATGAAATTTTAGATTTAATTATAATAACTTTTTATTTTTAAAAAAAAAATTATTTTTAAATAATTTAATGAAATATTATTTTGATAAAATATCATTAGTGTCAATTTTGACACTATTCATTAGTTTATCATTAAGAAAATTAGGAAAATAAGATAACTTCCAAAAAAACCTTTAATACACCCCTAATATGTCATAGTCATCCTAAAAATTCATGGATAACCTTAATTAATTCAAATTATATTTATTTTAATATTATTAATATCATTTATTTGATTGTTTCATTAATAAAATAAAAACTACATCATCGTTGTATAATTATTTATGGTAGTTTTTTCTTCACTAAAAATTAAAAATAAAATACCATGATGTAGATTAATCTTTTATATTTCAAAATAATATCCATAGTTGAAGATATCTTCTTAATAACACCATATTAAAAATAATATATTTATTAAAAATATGAATGTGGTGTCTTTGTCTTTTCTATAAATAAAATATTATAAATATAATAACTTCATCCAAATGGTCTCCAAAAATCATAAATAAATTTATATCATGAAAATAAATTTATTAAATTCAAAATGGACACTTAAATTCATCCATAACATACTTTTTTTACCATGTGGACAAATAAGAGATGTTTAAGACAAAGAAAGTGACATTTTGTGATTTTATTTAATTTAAATAATATTGAATTCATTTTCATGGATAAGTGTATATTAAATAAATCAAATTTTAACCTTAGGTATTAAGGGTAGAATATAAATCATCCAATAAAATTTGGGAAATTATTAAGGTAATTTTATAATCCTTATCATATTATTTTTACCCTAAATTACATGATTTACCCTTAACCGTGTAAATAAAAATTACCAAAGTTACTATTAATATTGACCAAAAATAAAAGGCTCTTATTTAATAAATTTTTACCCTCTAAATCCAAATACAGAACCCAATTTTTAAAATTCAAAACACATAAGTGAAATAATTTAATTTAAAATTAATTAAATAAAATGCACTGAAAAACAGTTTTTCCAAAAAATGCCTCATTTTAATTATAAAATGTTTCTATACTAAATTAATTTATAAAACCCATTCCAAAAAACTAAATTAGATTAATATAAATTAACTAATTCCAATTTAAAACCAATCAAAAGCAATAAAACCAATATTTTTCACTATTCATTAAAAATGAAACTTATCAGAAAAATACCAAAAACTCAAAAAAAAGTAAATTTTGATATTATTATTTTAAAAATGTATTTTATTTTTTCAAATAAAATTTATAAAAAATTAAAAATTTAGTTTTAAAATAAATGCGTAATTAAAAGGTGATAAAGCATCTTTTTAGAAAAATACAATTTTTAAGCGTAAAACTGGATTTATCACATACATTATTGAATATTTCATCCCTTTTTAAATTTAAAATTACTATCTATTTCATTAATATAAAAAATAATTATTCTATAATTATCTAGTTTATTACAATAACATTGCAATATGCCTCAATGAAGGGAAATTGAGACGAAGTTCCTTTCCTTAAGTCTGACTCGTCACGTACGTTCTTTATCTTCCTGAATAATAAACTCAAGTTAATTGTTTAATAAAAAATATCATGTTTATTATTCATTTTATTTCACTTATTACCATGTTATGTATGATTACTTAATCAATTAAGTTTATGTTGGATGATTCAACAATATTTGGCTTATGTGCTAAAAATAATTTTGGTAGGTTGACTATGGTCAAAGAGATCATTATTTAAACATATTAAAAATAATAATAATCATGAAATAATAATAATATTTGTATATAAATTATAATTTTCAAAACAATCAAGAAATGTGGTTTTGAGAAATGAAGTACATTACGATCATAGAGATTGTAGGTCGTACATACGCATGAGTAATGTTTTCATTTTTAATGATCATTATGGAAAGGTAGTAATTAATATTTTATCATTAAAAAATGATTATAATATCATAAATAATATATTATTTCTTTAAATATACTTATATATATCATCCATGTGGTGTGGTGATGAAAATAGAGTCACATCGCTTTGTGAATACGGTAGTACACACATAAACGAATGATGTTATCATCTTTTAGTGAGTGAAAATGTAAGAAAGAAAATGATATATTATCTTTTCATAATGAAAAATATTTCATTAATATCATAATAATGTCATGTATATCATATATAATCATTAAATTTATCCTTATTACCTTCCATATAAAGCAATAGTGAAAAATGAATCACATCACTTCGGGAGGTGGTAGTATGTCGTACACACGAGCGATGTTATCATATCTCATATGTAATGGAAAGTAAAAAAAAATATATGATATAATAACTTTATAGGTATTATTATTTTATAAATATCATATATATACTTTATATACATCATCATACCCAACTATGAGAGGTGTTAATGGAAAATGTGTCACATCGGTTCGCGAGGCGGTAGTCCGCCGTACACACGAGCAACATTATTACTTCCCATTTGAGAGAATATGACATGGATGTAGTTCATGACCATAACATAATAACATATCAGTATATAGTATATATTGGTGTTATTATATAATCATAAATAAATAATATTTTAATGAGGTGGAAGAAAAAATAAAAGAAAAATGCATAGATAGGAATTTTACCTCTCATCGAACCACCTCTTTAGAATTATACCAAAAGTATTAATTGAATTGATTTTGGACCAAAAAAGGATTATAGGATGAGTAAATTGGTTTGGTAAGTTATTTGGGTAGGTATTTTCCCAACCAAAATGGTTTTGAGGTGTGAAGAAGAGATAAGAGGGGGTGACTTTTTATAAGTGAGGTGAGTAGCACACTTATAATTTTTGGAAAGAAAAAGATGTACCAACATTTTTCATATTTTAAAAGGGTAAAACATAGATTATTCTCAATAATTAGATATTATCAGGTCAAAATATGACCATAAAATAGATTTTATACAAATGTTTAGGCCATTTTAACCCTATGATAAACCCATTTTTACCTTAACCGCAGTAAATACTTTTTATTGATTTTACTATTAATTATGGTTAAAAATTAATTTGACCTTATTAGATAATAAAAATTATGATTATTAAAAAACTTTAATCCATTTTTTTAAATTCCATTCACAAAATTGGAAATTTTTAATTTAAAATTAATCTCATATACGCAATGAGAAAGTGGGTTTTTAAAGAGAAAATGTTCGAATGTTCATAATGTTTTTATATAGAAATTTAATATGAAAATTATTATAATGAACTAAATTGTATTAATATATATATAATTGAACTAATTTTACTTTAAAACCAATTAAAAATATAATTTAACTTTATAAATAATTTAAACAAAAATGTAGTTTTCAATTAAAATTCAGCATTTTTCACTATTCATAAAAAAATGAAACATTTTAGAAAAATCTCACAAATTCACCCTAAGATGATTTTTATATTATAGTTTTAAAAATTAAGTTAATTTTATCAAATAAATTTTCAAAAAAATGGTAAAAATGATTTTAAATTATGTACGCGAAGCATGACTAAACCATCTTTTAGAAAAAATACAGTTTTTCAAAAAACATTTATTTTTCTTTTGAATAATTATTATTTTATTTATAATAATAAATAACCATAATTTTCATAATTTATTAAGTAATATTTTTAATCTCAAACTTAACCCCTAGGTTGTAAAATTCATTCTTAAAGAATATTATTTTCATAGAGTTTCGTGTTTTGTTTAAACCTGGAATTACGTGCATCGTAAGCTATCGAAGAGATTGAATTTATTTAAAAATAAATATATTTTAAAGTATTAGGGTGTTATATTCTATTATAATCTTGTTTTTGTGTGTCACATACACTATCGAACATGATGTTATTGTTTTAAAATCTCTTGGTGTTACATTCTACCCCACTTAAATAAATTATGTCCTCACAATTTAATCTTAATTTTGATAATCAAGGGTTTGGAATTTGAAAATAAATTAATTCTAAAACTCACATAATAAGAAGAGTAAATACAAAATCTTCTTAATAATATAGAAATGGATGTGTTAAGGTTATATGTAATAACACATACTAGGTTTCCAAATAAGAGAACATAGGTGGCAAGTGAAGATATGGACATAGAAGAAAAGCGTAATGTACAAATAATAATAGAAAGTGAATGTTCTTATGAAAATTACTATAGAAACACTGTAGTATGTATTGTAGCAGTAGAGGCACTATAGCAGTGATAGTACTGTGGTAGGGACTATAGCGGTGGTGGTACTGTAGCAGGCATTGTAGCAGCCCAGGTACTGTAGCAGTACTATTCACTGAAGGGCCCATTGGGCCAAAACTGGGCTTTCAAGCCTTGTATTCAGGACACATGGCCTTGGGCCTTTGGGATATATAATGGGTCCCTCTACCCAGACAAAAAGTGGTATTTTCTTTAATATTAAAATAAGGCTTCGGCCCTAACCTTTAAAAAAACTCATCCTTTGGTTATGCCTTGATTAATTTCCACTTCATATATTACTCTAATAAATGAAGATAAATTTGTTATGCCTGAATCACTAATGGATCAAAAGATCTATAATATAATGATAAGTCATCCCTTTAATCTCTAGTTATCATTATAAAAAATGGTTAGCACAGTTTATCCAATATGCATGAATCTTCATATGGTGAAGTAATACATTAATCTTTAAAACCTAATCCAAAGCTTAACTTAAATCATTTCATAAATGGTTAACCTTATGACCCTTATAAAACATTAAGATCCAAAACTTTAAAAATAAGGTCACTAAATTTTCAAAATGAACTTATCATTGATCCCCCAAACTATATGAAGTAACTCTTAATCGTCACATACCAAACATGTGAATACTGTCATCATGTATTCTTTTGAAACATAGTAATAACCTGAATTATCATAAAACCTTATTAAAAACATGCATGCTTACTTATTACTTAAATAAAACATATATTATTGGATATATTCCTTAAATCCAAAAATTTTATGAAATATTATAAACCACTTTACCTACAAATCATTAATCGGTTTCAAGGTAGTCAGTACTATCCAATTTACCCTATCTATATCAATAATCTCTTATCATAGTGTCATTATCTCAACATCAAGAACATATTAAGGGTTATCTTTCCCTCAACAATGTGTTTTCTAGGAATTTTAACTTGCCACTGAACCATTTTTCTTGGTCATTAGTACCATTTAACATCCACTTTAAAATCTTTAATGAAAAAGTTCTACAATAAAATCTTTATACATTTCATAATTATTATAACCATGATATCATTGATAAAATAATCAAATGACATAATTCTTGAATCTAAACATAATCACATTAATTATTCCCCTTCATCTATGGTAATATTATAAGCTTAACCATGATCAATTAGCTTCTTTTAAGGTATATTACTTTGATTAATGGGGAATTTGTTTTCATAGTGCCTCATCTCCTTACAGTTGAAGTATTGAACATTGAGAACTTTTTTATTTCCCTTGAAATCATGATCATGGTGGTCTTTATCTCCACACTGGTAGAAAAATCACATTCCCTTTAAGAATGTACCGGGGTGTTTCTTTCCACAATTATCACACATGGGAAAATCCTTCTTTCCCCTCTCCTATTTATCCATCTTTTTCTCTATCATCCTCTTCTTATCTTACTTCCCTTAAAAGCCATAATACTTGTAGAATTAATTCTTTGTCTTGTTATCACATGATATTATGTCCTCATATGATGATAATGTTTGGGAAACTATTTCTCTTCGAAATATTGGCTTAATCTCATCAAATAAATGACCATTATTACTATTTGGATTATGTGCATTGATATGGTTCCCATTACTTATGATAGTCGCTGTTTTTAAATGATGACATATGCTATATTAGATCATAACATTATGAAACATAATTTATAATCCCAAAACTGGTGAAATACTTAATATAAATTGAAAAAATTATTCATAGAAAACCTTTTAATCATAAATATGGTTTCTTTGGAGATATATTTATTTTCAAATCATTCATAATACTTGGTAAAGAAAATGTAATTATCCTAAGAATATCCCCTGGGAGTGTCAAACCGAGTGCGCAGTAAGGCCTGTTTTCATACACCAAATGACGACCAGGTTAAGCCCAATGCACCCTTTTCGGAGTTATTACCCCTAGGAACCTTTGTGTTAGAACCTCATTCACTTATAGAAATTTATTTCAAAGAAAAACTACTTAATATATTATTTTCCAAAATTTTAGGATGTTTTTCTATGATTATACTCAAGGTCTATCATAGGGTTATGTTCCCTATTTTATGTTTTTTCTAATATAGTTCCTGAGATTTCTTCTAAAATTCCTCTGATAACAATTGTAACAACCCTGACCCTAGTAGCCTAGATTTGGTGTCTACTTTATTATATTGTCTTAAGATATAAGGAATAACATCCTGAAGGAACAAATGGCTTAGTATTCTTGGTAAACTATAAACATACATGATACCCATTTTACATAAGGATATAAAATAAAAATCATAGTAATGGAATGAATTTAGAATCCTTGAACTCATTAAATAATTATTCTTCATACCCTAGGGAAACAAAAAAAATAAGGGTGAGCTCAAATGATCAGTAAGGGTTATTTACAATGGAAGCTATCATAAATCAATAAAGAATAATCAATATGGCATGGTAAATAACTAAACACAAAAGTAATTTAATCAATAACTTGGATATTATAATTAGATAAGAAATAATAAATATGTAAAGGTAAATAAATGAAAAATTATTCCATTTAAATAACTTTATTGTCATGACATGATAAGGCATAATTAATATAGCATGGTAAATAACTAAAAACACGTGTCATTTAATCAATAACTGAGAATGAAATGCATCCAAAGATAGTATCACAGTGAAAATATCATGGATAATAATAATAATTAAAATTTAAATTAATAAAATGTTTAATTATTAGAAATCATGATCTCAGGTATCATGATACCTCTACCATCAAGACCTTTCACTAGATGGTTTAAAACTACAGGTAGAAACTCAATTAATTTGGCCAACTGATTTGTCTCATGAGACCTGTTAATGAATTAAAGGGATATATAATTTTTGGCTCCAACCATCACTATATTTCCAAAGAATTTCTAATATATCAAATAAATGATTTAATTCAGGAATAATATGCCTTATCCATATTGATTAGAGGATACAGATATATCAATATTTCCCCAGTTAATCAAATAACTTTCAGGGTATACGCCATATATAAAAATGGTATAAAGTTTAGGAAATAATCATATCAATCATACAAGAATATATATATTTAAGAGAAATTTAATTTCCAATGAAAAACAATCATAATAAAATTATTGTTTCAAGGGAAAGTTAACAATCACAAAAGAAAATGAGATTATACAATAACTTTTACCACTTGGTAATTTTCAAGTTGAATCCCCATGGATAAAATAATTCAAATTGAAACTTAAAATAGCATAAAGTATGAATGAGTTATGATATTAAATTTAAAAGTGGAATTATATACACCATGTAAAATTAATTAGGTGAATAACATTATAATATGACTCACTTAAGGGAAATTGAGATGAAGTCCCTTACCGTAATCCTGACTCATCACGTATGTTCTTTATCTTCCTGAATAATAAACTTAATTTAATTATTTATTTTCTTAATAACATTTTTCATGTTTATTATTCCCTTTATTTCACTTATTAACATGTTATTTATGATTACTTAATCAATTAAGTTTATTTCGGATGATTCAACGATATTTGATGTATGTGTCAAAAATGACTTTGGCAGGTTTACTATGGTTAAAGAGGTCATTATTTAAACATCTCTAGAATAATAATCATAAAATAATTATCATATTTATAAATTAATTATAATTTTAATACCAATCATGAAATATGATTTTGAGAAATTAATTATGTTGTGATCATAGAGACAGTAGGTTGTATGTAATCATGAGTAACATTTACATTTTTTAATGACCATTGTGAAAAGGAGGTAAGTAATTTTTCATCTTAAAATAATTATAATAATATAATAAATACCATATTATTTATTCAAAAATATTTATATATATAATCCATGTGGTGTGGTGATGAAAAGAGAGTTTTATCTCTTCATGAAAGAGGTAGTCCACACGTACACAAACGACGTTATCATCTTTCAGTGAGTGAAATCGTATGAAATAAAATGATGTATTATCTTTTAAAAATGATAAATATGTCATAAATATAATAATTATTTAATTATATCATATATAATCATTAAATTTATCCTTATTACCTTCCACATAAAGTGTTAGTGAAAAATGAATCACATCGCTTCGTGAGGTGGTAGTTCGTCGTACGCACGAGTGACATTATCATATCCCCTAAGAATGTAAAGTGAAAAGGTATATATGATATTATGAATATAGATGTATTATTATGTTATAAATATCATATATATACTTTATATTCATCATCATACCCAATCGTGAGAGGTGTTGATGGAAAATGTGTCACATCGATTCACGAGGTGGTAGTCTGCAGTACACATGAGCGACATTATCGTTTCTAATTTGAGGGAAAAGAAAATGGATATAGTTCATGCCCTTAAAATAATAACATATCAGTATATGGAATATAATTTTTTTATTATATAATAATAAATGAAGAATATTTGAAGGAGGTGGAAGAATAAATAAAAGAAAAACACATAGTTATGATTTTTACCTCTTCTCAGACCACCTCTTTAGGATTATACATAAAGTATTCCTAGAATAAATTTATAACAAAAAAAATGATTCTAGGATGATGGGATGGAAGTTGGAAATTTATTTTGTTAGGTATTGTCTTAACTAAAAGAGTTATAATGTGTGAATAAGATAGAAGGGGGTGGCCTTTTATAAGTGAGGTGAGTAGCGCACTTGTATTTTTTGGAAAGAAAAAGGTGTATTCATATTTTTCACATGGAACAAGGGTCAAAATAGAGTATTATCGAGCCTTGGATATTCTAAGATCTAAATATGCCCAAAAAATAGGTTTTAGACAAGTTTTTATGTCATTCTAACCATTATATTTCTAATATAATCTTATAGTAAACCCATTTTTACCTTAATCATGGTAAATATTTTTTACTGTTTTCACTATTCATTATGGTCAAAAATTAATTCAAAAAGGTTGTTTTCAATTAAAAATCATTACTTTTCAATATTCATTGAAAAATGAAACATTTCCAAAAAATACAAAAAAAAATCAGCCTAAGCTATATTTTATATTCTAATTTAAAAAATTAAGTAAATTTTATCAAATTAATTTTCCAAAAGTGGTAAAAATTAATTTTAAATTATGTGCGCAAAGCATGACTAAATAGTCTCTTAGAAAAAATAAAATTTTTCATAAAACATTTCTTTTTCTATTAAATGATTCTTATTTTATTTCTAATTAATATATAATCATGATTTTCATAATTTAGTTAGTACTATTCATACCCTCCAACTTAATGTCTAGGTTATAATGTTCATGTTTAAAGAATAATATTTTAATATTGTCATGTTTTATTTAAACCTGGTGTTGTGTGTATCATAAACTATTAAAGAGATTTAATTTATTTAAAAATAAATATATCATAAAGTCTCGGGTGTTATATTCTCTTATAAACTTGGTGTTGCATGTCACATCTGATATCAAACATGATGTTCCTATTTTAAAATATCAGGGTGTAACACTTGAGTCTCCCTGTCCATATTTCATTAGCCATCGCAGACTTATATTACATCACATAATAATACTAACATCCATAGAACATCATAGAAGTTATAAAACAACAAAAATAGTCAACATGGTAACTTGGCCCTAAAAACAAGGCATTAAACCTTCAAATGAAAATTAGCTCTCTCGACCCTAACATAAGACCCTAAACCTTCATAGGTAAATGATCTCTCTCAGCCGCAAACATTTATATTTATCAAAAAATCAATTTTTATTTCATCTTGAATTAATCAATTATTACACATGTCCTTCGTGAAGCAAATTTTGTGGTCGATGGCTTAGAAAACAAAGGGGTGATGGCTAGCGGTTTGAACTAGCTCAACGATGTTCATAAATATATTTTTTCTTCCTGAAATAATGAATTTTATAAAAAATCACACTTTGGAATTTTGTACCTTTATTTTATTTTAATAAAGGAGGCTTTTCCTGTTGGGAAAATCCTCATTCTACCTAAAAAAGAGAGGCAAATCATTATCACAGTGGAAAGCAACAACATGAACCACTATTAACATTAACCAATTCCATTCTTTAATCCAGTTTAATCTTTAATTGGGTTAATTCCATCATCATCCAAAGGGATAAACCATGGTCCAACTATGACTACATGTAAATAAATAGAAGAATCAACAAATTTCCTACCTCAAAAGCATCAATGTTCATTACATGAGAATAGATCAATGTCTAAGATCTTCAGTCACCTCTCCCACAAGAAACAACATCCCTCCAAGGATGTTGCACCACAACTGTTCTAAAGAACAACCAAGAAAATCCCATTAGATTGATGGAGAGAAACCACCATAACATGGGAAGAGGAAATGGGAGGAAACAAGATTGATCCAGGGAGAGACCGTGAGAAAAGGGAGATAGAACATACCTCAGATCATTGCATATTGAACACGATAAGCTAGGATCAATCCCTATTGAAAGGGGCTTCAAAGCCTTCAAAAATCCACCATTGGTCACCTAGGGTTTAAAAGGTATAAGTGGGAGAAAACTGGATTCAAATGGGGGTTGGGGTATTTATAGGTAGACAAAATTTTTAAAGACCATGACACAGACCCTAGAACCATGTTGCATCACCGCCTAACATTCAGCGCACTATCGTGCAGCCCAAGGGACCATGCCATATCCCCCCTTGGTTAAAGTGAATCTGAAAATTCAGTCACCCATCACGATGTAGATCTGGTATACCTGGGAGGGTGGTCTATGACGCAACCTACTACCACACTGCACAACCTTATTCACCAACAGGGGATGCTACGTTGTAGCCCAACCACCATGACACAACTACTCCTGATTTAGCAGTAGCCTCAAAATCCTCCTTTCACCACAACATGGAGACCACGCCATAGCCATGCCAAATTTGGTATTGGATTCTTGAGGCAATACGATACGCCCATCAGATCCAAAATTTAGTCACTTATCCTATGGCACAACCCTACCTAAAATGACAGTGCCCCCTTCCACCCTTTTACTCATTTAACCTCCAAACTCCTTGGAACCTACTTCAGACACCTTCAACACCCAAAAAACAAAAGTAAAAGAACTTTTAGGATATGGGTCCTTATATCTCAATTTATAGGAAGGATTGAAGTGCATTATAGATGTTGAAATTAATTTTTTCATCCAATAAGGACTCTATTTTATAATCATGAAAACACCCATTCAGGTAAGACGCCATACCCCCTTTGAATTGGGTTGATACCTTTCTTGGAAAGACATGTCTTTTTTGATTTATTCTTTTCCATCGGATCACATCCGATCAAATAAGTGGATTGAACCATACTCACTAGCAAACAGACGTTTCCACTAGCGAATAGAGATGTCCATACCAACCCATGTGAGATTCTGACAAAGACTTCCCTTTTAAAAAACTTAAAATAAAACAATTTAAATATTTTAAAAACTATTTAAAATTCAACACATTTTAGTGTGATGCGGTGGGAGTGGAGTAGGGTAGGGTGTTTGGGTGCTATGATGGTGGGGAAGAAGATCATTATGGGATGAGTGTTGCAGTGACAAGGAAGTTGGGTGTGGTGGTGGTGGGGAAGAAGGTGAGGGTAGGGGGTTGACGACATGAGTGGTAGAGGGGCTACAATTATGGTAGGAGTGGGAGAAGAGCATGTGAATTGGGTGTTTCAACAATAGGGAAGTCAGGGGTTCCAGTGATAGGGAAGCAAGGGAGTGCAGCAACCGATGGTAGGAGTGGGAGATGGGACAAAGTAGCAACAACAGTGGTAGCTGATATGGGAAGATAACGTTAGAAAGGTCAATTTTTTCCAAGAATGATGGAATTGGAGGTTCTTATCATGACCCAACCCATTCCAGGTCTCAAGCCACAACTACCCCAAGCCCGCCCCCATAGGCCAGGGGTGGCGACAAGTATTAAAGGCACAACAAACTTGGGGAGGCCTTTTTCTAATAACTTATACACACACATGCGCATAAAAATCAATGAAAAAGTGCATAGGGAAAGGAAAAAAAGATACAACACTGCTATAAATAAACAACAAACATGCATCAACATCTAAACAGTACAAGTACTGGTGTTGTAAAGTAAATAAAAAGGAAAAAAAAGGAAAAAATACATGCCTAACCAGAAAAGTTGCCACAACCTGGCAATAACTGAAAAGTAAAATAGCTGAGAGAGCTTTACTCCTAGATCCCAAGCTATAACCACCGTACGCGGTCCAGAAACTTGTATCCCTAAGATCCTCTAAAGTCATGATCAACCTATCTGTCATCTGTATAAGGCAAGATACGTGTAGGAAAATCCCATACAGGGATGAGTATAAAAAAACTCAGTAGGATGACTCAAAAAGGAAAAGGGGGAGAAGTAAGAGATACAACTGAAGAGGAAAGAAGTATATAGAACAATGTATAGTAAAGAGTACAGATCAATCCAACAAGATAGTGAAGTAATCTCATCTAGACACAAGGAGCTAGAAATGGTGAGAAGATGAAATTATCATCAAGTCTTAACTACCTATAGTAGGAGATTAGACCCATCCAACCACGAGAATCTAGACATGGATATAACATGGCATACCATATGGGTCTTTACCTCTCTTGGAAGGAGAGTAACCAAAACCCAAGGAGTGGGTACTGAAATAGGATATATAAATATGCTCATTCAAAGAAACCCAGATAAGAAAGTAAGGGGATCTCTATCTCACAACTCATCCCAGGAAAAGAGTCACCAAAAGTTCCATAAATAACCACCATTTATGCCTAAATTTCTTACATCTGCCCTAAACTTTAAGTCAAAGGGGCTCAAGCACCACACCTCAATACTATCTGCTTTTGGTGGTTCTGTCTTGCCCGCATGGTTTTAGGTCACATCACAAGGACGTATCTCGGTGGGGAAAGCACCCCTCTTACTCATGATTCTAGGGTTAAATCAAAGTATGTATCGTCAATGATCCACATAGTCGGGTGGTGTAAACTCAAATTTGAGGATCCTCACCCTAGTGCATCAGGGGTATTCCACTCGAAAGTAACTATAGAGGACCCACACCCATGATGATAGGTGATTCTACTCTAGATCATCGAGGAACCACACCCTAGTGTGTCATAGGGATTCCACTAAAAAGTAACTATAGAGGACCCATGCCCTAGTGTGTCAGGGGGATTCCACTCTGATCATATCCATCATCGAGCATCACCTTGTATAAGTATCACGCTCAGATTACCTCACATCGTATCTCGAAATCTGTCACAGTGGGCATCATCGCATTCTATGTAGAAAAACACTCAAGATGGGCTAATCTTGGCTGGTATCCAAGTTCAAAAGAAGGAGATGTGGGAGGTATAAGATCCATAAAGTGGTAGATGGCATGTTTGGGGCCCACACGATGTGTGACCCCGCCTCATCATCTAATCGTGTACCTATCCATACTTGGGTACTAAACTTTGAACAAGTACCCCTAGGTGTTCTAGTGTACTCCCAAAGTACATAGAACCTCTAGCCAAAAAGTTGACGAGCGCATGATGCGTGTCTTTGGTCTGAAGGGAAGAAACATAATTTTACTATCATGCCTCCTCAAACGTCCCCGGATGACCAAACGGATCACACCATTGTGATCCTTGAATAAAAGTGCACTGGATTGACTATTCATTCACCCAAATTGGACTACCGATGAAGAATCTGCATCTCTTACAATCGTACATGAATTGTTCTTCATGGGGGCCATGTCTTGATCCTGAAACACATCATAAGATCTCATTGTTGCGATCCTCATGGAAAAAGAGATGGGATCAGATATTCATTTGTCTAAAATGGACACCCAGTGAAGAAGTCGCATTTCACCCGACATGCTCGAGACGAGATTCATGGGTCCTATTCCTCAAATTTGGTTTAACCACTCAAAATTGTTCTTGAAACATTTATATTCAATTTAGGGTCGCATCACCACTGACGGTCCGTCAATTGGACATCGGATGCAAGAGATATGTCTGATACATGAATCTCTAAATAATAATAAATATATTATTATTATAATAATTGGATGTCTAGTGCTATCGAACCTCAATCCCAAAACATAAAGTTCTCAAACTGACCTCAAAAAGGTCTACCTTGAAGAAAGGGTCACGTTTCCATAGACAGCATGTGAATTGGATCCTCCATGTAGGTGTTGCGTTTGAATCATCATTAGAAAAATAATATTATTATTATTATTATTTTTAAGTCATTTTATTGACCCGCTCCATGAGTTGGAGAAACGTAATCAACATTGGTCTTAAAAATACCACATCGAAGTCAGGGTCACATTACTGCAGATGGCGCATGAATTGGACGCCGCACGGGGAAGTTATAGGTATTTAAAAGTTTTAATATTATTATTATTATTATTATTATTATTATTATTATTATTGTTATTGTTATTATTTTCTTTTATTTTTTTTATTTTTTTTCTAAAAACCCATGGGGGGTTCCCATGGCAGGCTAGCTGCCATCTTCGTCATCCCACACCGATCGCCTTTGCACCGCCCGGCCACCCCGCTCGCCGAAGCCCCCTGGAGCCGTGCGCCATAGTCGCCGCCCGCTGCCCTTTCCAGAGCCACTCCCTCACCAAACCTACACTTATATCTCCTTTAGTGGACCACTGGGAACACCCCATTGATCAAAAAATGAATCTGATACAAGATCTGGGATCCTCGGATCCTGATCTACCCTACCACGATCTCCGCTTGAGGATTCGTCAATGTTTTGACGAACCGAAAAGTTTGCACCACTTCCAATCACTATTGTGCCTCCTCCAGTTCTTGAAACTCAAAACTATCATAGATCTGAAATCCATGGATCAAGGTTTTCATAGATATATTCTCTGCTCAACGTTTGGTTGTCGTATTAGTGTGTCAAAAAGTTTATCAACGAAGAACGGTGAAGAAAAGACGACCCAGAAATTAAACAGTTTATGACCATTGTTAGTTTTTCCATAAGCAAAGGATTTCAAGGAAACAAAAATTGATAAATGATCAAATTCGACAACAAAAACTTCAATTGGGTAAATTATAATCCCAAAGAATAATCCTACATGGATTTTGGATTCGCCAATGCATTCGTTGCGCTCTGATCTACTCGGATCTGAAGTTTCTTCATGATCCGCCAAAGATCTGAGGTCAATTCACCATCTGAAAGAGAGGAGAGAGATTTTCTGACATCCATGGGAGAAATAACCCAACCCTTTCTCATTTCCCTTAAACACATATTTATAGGAAACCGCTAATGGTTGCAGAATCCGAACCTCTCGCACCCTCTCACTTTAGGTTGTGCTTAGGTAAAACACCCCATTTGGAACTCAATGGTGGTCTCAAATTTCCAATCTAATTCCCCAATAAAAAGTTATTTGATTCAGCGTTAGAGATAAAATAAATATATTTTCTTATTTTATTTATGAAAATGCCCTCTGTGGATTTTTCTACATAATACTTGCACCAAAAATAGTTTTGTTCTTCTTAGGGTAAACGTCACGCTCCAAACTCAATCGTGGCCTCGAATTTCTGATCTGAGCTACCATATGAGAGATATCACATTTTTGTCATGTTCATAGTATAAAATATACTTAATATTTTTATAAAATTTATTCCAGGCACACTAGGTCTTGGAATTGCACATCGTCTCAATGCCCAACTCTTGAAATATATGTAGAAATATTCTAAAGTCTTACAAGAAAAAAATCAGGTCTCCAAATCATCCCCTCCTTCAAGTATTTTTTCACTAAAATAAAAATAGGTAAACAACTCAGAATACTAAGCTCACACCTAGCTCTCCTGCTCCCATGGAAACTCCTACATGTTTCTGTATTTCCATAGCACATGAACTAAAGTGATGGTCTGTCCATGTAAGTTCCTCTCTTATCGATGACGTGCATAGTATCTTGCACATATCTCCTCAACTGCAACACATGGAAAATTTCATGCACCCTCTCTAGCTATGGGGGTAGATCAAGGTAGTAGGCAACCTCACCAACCCTATGCATGATCTCAAAAAGGCCTGAAGAGTCTCAGGGGTAGCTTATCTCCCCATCTGAAAACTAACACACAATCCCTCAACATATCCTAAAACATCTGGATAGTGTGCTCGGTCTGCCCATCGGTCTAGGGGTAAAAGGTTTCATTCATCCACAGTTGGGTCCCAAATTCCTCCTATAGGCCTCACCACAATCATGACATAAACTGCATGTCACGATTGGAGACAATCATTGAGGGTACCCCATGAAGGTGGATGATCTCTCATATGTACAACTACCCTAAACTTTCCCCCGAACTATGCTCCTGGATATCAAGGAAGTGCACCGAATTCGCGAGTTGGTCGATTATTGCCTAGATGGAATCATGTCCCTTCGTTGTGTGCAGAAGCCCTGTGACAACGTCCATGGATATGTCATACCATTTCCACTCTAGGATTTAAAGAGGCTACAACTACCTGCTAGAACTCGATGCTCATCCTTCACCTGCTGATAGGTGAGGCATCATGAGATGAACTCAGATATGCTTTGTTACATGTCAGACCACCCAAAACTGCCATTGAAGAACCCTGTACATCTTCCTCACACCGGGATATACAGTCAAAGGAGAAGTATGGAACTCCTTCAATACAACCAGAACCATTGTTTGCCCCTGGAATAGGATATCATGATTCTCTCATTCAAAATATCCATCTGGTGAATCACCTAAGGATATCTTGTCACACAATATTTCACCGTAGATGCATCACCACGAAGACTCTCTTACATGCTTGAGAAGAGAAGGATCCAACACTATCGGCTGAAGAAAAATTGTACCCTCCTGCTCCACCAGGTTCAGCTATAGGGAAGCTAACTACTCTAAAACTTCCTATACTAGGCGATCCTAGGACTTCCTACCAAGGGTATTTGCTACAACATTTCCTTTTTTCTGGTGTATAGACTATCTCAAAGTCATAGTCCTGTAGAAATTTCAACCGGCGTCGTCGCCTCAGGTTCATGTCTCTCTAAGTGAATATGTACCTAATACTCTTGTGGTCTACAGAAACCATCAAGAATTCTCCCAGAAGGTAGTGTATACACATCCTTAAATAGGATACTACCACTACCATCACCAGGTACTGATTCATGTATTTCTGTTCATGGTGCCTCCATCACCTCAACCTCTACTTGATAACTGCAGTATCAAGATTGACATTGAGCACTCAAGGTACCAACAAACAGGGCAGGTGAGTAAACTCATCCAACCATGAGTATCTAAACACAGAAATAACATGGAATACCCCACATGTATTCAATTACCTTGGAAGGAGAGTAATCCCCAAACCAAGCATGTTTCCACACCCACTAATGGCATCTCAAAGGAAAAGAGGTCAAACAAAAAAACTACATCGGTAATTCCAGGACCTGCTCCAACACTTTACTACATAACCCCTCCATGAACGCACAAGGTAGAGGGACTCATCCACTATACCTCGATAATATCCACTTTGGGTGACATTGAATCGCCCTCACAGTTTTTCTCGTGTCACAAAAATGCATCTCGATGGGGGAAAGACCCCTCTTCCTCATGAATTCAAAGTTACGTCGAACAAAATTGACGCATGGTTACATCGTTGCCTTGAGTCACCCTAGAAAAACCTCAATAAAAAAGTAGGGAGAAAAGAGTACCTCACCCAATGTCTAACAGGTTATACTACCAAAGCTAGAAGAGACACAGAGAGTACCTCTTATCATTTAATGCACTATAGAATTATAGACATCCATAACATCCAGCTGACCATGGCCACAACTAATAGATCCCTGATCTTGATGTGGGACACTCGGTGGTGGTTTAATGACCTCACAACATCATCCACTAAACACAGTTCTTCTTGCTCCTATTCCAACACTACCTCCCTATGGACCACCCTATCCTTGCCTGGGAGATCTCTAATCACGACATTGTCTCTGTTGTGGTGGTGTATCTACCATCTATCAAGGAATCTCATCATGTTTTGTTGGGAATTCTTGTTCCATGTGACCTTTTCTATCACAAGCATAAAATCGGCCCTCCCAAGGCTGCCCTGGTGCTCTACGCTATACCTAACCATGTGCCTGAGACTAATCAGGGGGAGGCCTCCAGCATTGAGGCCCTGCCAACTGGCGTTCGCTAACTATAGAAGATCTCTCTGCTCTGTTGCACTTACTACCGACTCCAGCTAACTAGGTCCCACTGAAAAAAATCTCTCTGTCACCAGTGCTCGCTCCATCACCCTAGCATAGGTGGGAAAGAACAAGGGTACTATGTTGCCACAGATATCTCTATGGAGACCTTTCCCAAACTTCCATGCTTGAAAGTTACCATTGTGAACCATGTCCAAAGAGTACCAAGTAAGGTCTGTGAACCTAGTCATGTACTCAATCACCGTCATCCCTCTATAATGGAACTCCAAAAGCTCATAAATCCTAATGTAACATAAGAATTAGGGGTATAACTCCTCACAAAATAGCTACTGGAAGTCATCCCACATGAGTACCAACCGGCACGCATCTGTGTGACAAAACTCCACAAACATCTAGCTGATCTTTGGAAAAGACCGGTTGTCAAAGCCACCATCTGATCTGTTGGTGTCTGAACAAGCCTAAAGAGGCAGACCACCAACTCTAGCCAAACCTCTTCTACCTGAGGATATGGTTCACTGTGAAACCTCGGCGGTCTATGATGCTAGAACTCATGGAGCTCGCTCAGCCTACACACATCCCTATCCTACTCTATTAGGACTAACTACTGCTCAACAGGTGGGGGTGATTCTACCTACCCACCTGGAGGAAGGGGATCACATGATGGGCCCTAAATTGAGGCCTCGTCTCTTAAAAAATCATCATCATGAGTCGGAGCTAGTATCCTGGTTGGTTGGCATCACGGAGGCATCTTGAAACTTATCAAGGAGTATCATGGTCAAATGAGCATATATATATATATATATCGACCACAAAGAGGATTTGAATCAAGAAGGAAAGTCTAAGAATCAATCCTATATGATGTATGTACCAAATTTCTCTGCAAAAAATGTCTCATCATGCTGAGTGGACAAGTAAGTAATTAGGGTCCTAGTGAATGGCTACATCAGTTGTCGTACCATTACTAGACTCCCTTGCCTGAGATCCGCTCTCAAGACATGTTGACATTATTTCCCTAAACCCAACTAAGACCTTTTTATTGAAACATCTTAACAATGTACCAAGGGCCTAACCACCTTTGATACCAATTTTTCATGACCCGACCCATGTCGGGGCTCAAGACACAACTACCCCAAGCCCGCCTCCATAGGCCAAGGTTAGAGACAAGCACCGAAGGCACAACAAACTCAGGGAGGCCTTTTCCTAAGAGCATGTACACACACATGCAACCAACTCAATGCAAAAGTGTAAAGGGAAAGGAAAATAAGATACAAAACTGCTATATATAAACAAAAAACATGAATCAACCTCTAAACAGTACAAGTATAGGTGTTGTAAAATAAACAGAATAGAAAGAAGGGGAAAAATACTCACCCAACCAGAAAAGGTGCCACAACTTGATATTAATTGAAAATTAAAACAAATTAGAGATACCCACTCATAGATCCCAAGCTACGACCATCGTACATGGTCCAAGAACCCGTATCCCTAATCTTATCTAAAGTCACGATCAACCTGTCCATCATATGCATAAGGAACGATGCATGTGGGAAAATCCTATGTAGGGGTGAGTATAAAAATACTCGGTAGGACACCCAAAAAAGGTGAAAGGTAAGCACTAAGAGATAAAACTAAAGAGGAAATAATTATATATAATAAGGTGCACTAAATAGTACTGCTCAACCCAACAAGAGAGTGAACTAAGCTCATCCAGAAACAAGGAGCTAAAAACAGTGATAAGATGAACTTCTCATAGAGTCTTGACTACCTATAGTAGGAGATTAGAATCATCCAACCATGAGAAGATAGACATAGAAATCACATGGCATACCCCGCGCTTTTTCACCTCTCATAGAAGGAGAGTAACCAAAACCCAAGGAGTGGGTACTAAAATAGGATATATAAATATGCTTGGTTAAAGAAACCCAGACAAGAAAGTAAGGGGATATCCATTTCACAGCTCAGCCCAGGAAAAGAGTCTCCAACAGTTCCAGAAGTAACCACCATTGATGCCTAGAATCCTCATGTATGCCCTGAACTACAAGTCAAATGGGCTCAAACACCACACCGTGATACTATTCGCTTTGGGCAGTTCTATCTCACCTGCACTATTTTCAGTCATGTCACAAGGACACGTCTTAGTGGGGAATGCACCCCTTTTACTCATGAGTTCAAGGTTATGTCAAATTATGCCTTTTCATTGATCCCCAGAGTTAGGTGGTGTAAACTCGAAGTCGAGGATTCACCCCCTAGTGCGTTAGGGGGATTCTACTCGAAAGTAATTATAGAAGAGCGACGCCCATTCTAATAGGGAATTCCACTCTAGATCATCGAAGACCCACACCCTAGTGTGTCAGGGGGATTCCTCTCAGAAGTAACTATATATGACCCATGCCCTAGTGTGTCAGGGGGGTTCAAATATGATTGTATCCATCGTCGATCATCGCCTTGGATATGCGTCGTGCTCAGAACATATTTCATCGTATCTCGAAATCCACCACAGAGAGCACCATCACATTCTATGAGGAAAAACACATAGGATAGGATACTTGTGTCCGGTATCCTAGTCCAAAAGAAGGATATATGGTAGGTAGAAGATCCATAAAGTGGTACACGATGTGTGTGGGTCCCAAAAAATGTGTGAACCCACCTCATCACCTGGATGTGTTCCTAGCTATACTTGGGTACTAAACTACAAACAAGTACCCCTAGGTGTGCCAATGTACTCCCAAAGTAAATGGAACCTCTAGCCAAAAGGCTGACGAGTGCAGGACGTTCATCATTGGTCTGAAGGGAAAAAATGTAATTTTACTTTCATACCTTCTCAAATGGCCCCAGATGACCAAATAGATCACACTGTTGTGATCCTTGTGAAAAATCGCACAGGATTGACTATTTATTCACCTGAATAGAACTTCTGGTAAAGAAGCTACATCGCTCAGCATCGTACATGAATAGTACTTCATGGGACCTATTTCTCGATCCCAAAACACATCATATGGATCACACTATTGTGATCCTCATGGAAAAATAGATAGTAACGGCTATTCATTCATCCAAAACGGACACCTGGTGAAGAAGTCACATTTCACCCGACACACCCGAGACAGACTTCATGGAGCCCATGCCTTGATTTTGGTTTAAGCACTCAAAATCGATCTTGAAACGTCCACCTTAAATTCAAGATCACATCACCGCTGACAGTGCATCAATAGGACATCAGATGCAGGAGATACGTCTGATACAAGAATCTCCAAATAATAATAAATATATTATTATTATTATTATTATTAGACATTTCATGCTACCAAGACTCAATCCCACAACATAAAGTTCTTAAGATGGCCTCAAAAGTTCCTCCTTGAAGCAAGGGTCATGTTGCCACAGACGACATGTGAATTGGATGCTCCATGTAGGTGTTAAATTCGAATCAATGTTAGAAAAATAATAATAATAATGTTATTATTATTATTAAGAAATTTTATTGACCCACTTCATGATTTGGAAAAAGTTACTCAACATTGGTCTTAAAAAGACCACATTGAAGTCAGGGTCACATTGTCGCTGACAGCGTGTGGATGTTGCATGGGGAAGTTACGGGTGTTTAAAAGTTTTAATAATAATAATAATATATTTTTTTATTTTTTTCTAAAAACTCATGAGGGGGTTTCCATGGTCGGTCACCTACCGCCACCATCATCCCACACTGGTCGCCTCCACACCGCCCGGCCGCCCCTGCCGGTGTCACCTTGCTCGTCGGAGTGGCCACCTGGAGCCGTGTGTTGGAGCCACCGCCTGCCACCCTCGCAAGAGCCACTGCACCAATGCCTCACCAGAGTCGCGCCCTCACCAGACCTGTACTTCTGCCTCCTTCCACAGACCACTGGGAACACCCTGGTGATCGAAAAAATGAATTTGAGACCAGATCTGGGATCCTCGGATCCCGATCTACACTACCGCGGTCTCTGCTCCAGGATTCATCAAAGTTTTGACGAACCGAAAAGTTGGTGCCGCTTACGCTCACCACCGCGCCTCCTCCGATTCCCAAAACTCAAAACCATCATAGATCAAGAATCCTTGGATCAAAAACTTTATATATACATGCTCTTCTCGATTTTTGGATGTCGTATCAGCGTGTCAAAAATTTGATCGATGAAGAACGCGAAGAACGGTGAAGAACGGACGATCCAAAAATTAAACAGTCGATAGATGTTGTTAGTTTGGCCATGAGAAAAATATTTCAAGGCAACTAAAATTGATAAATGATCAAATTAGACAACAAAAACTTCAATCAGGGAAAGAAGAATCCATCCTACCTATATTTTGGATCCGTCATTGCATTCCCTGTGCTCTGATATACTCAGATCTGAAGTTTTGTCACGATCTGCCAAAGATCCAATGTCAATTTTCCATTTAAAGGAGAGGATAGAGCTTCAACGACGTCCATGGGAGAAATGAGTCAACCCTTTCTCATTTACCTTAAACAAGTATTTATAGAAAACCGCCAGCGGTCACGGAATCTGAACCTCCCACGCCCTCTCACTTTAGGTCGTGCTTAGGTAAAACAACTCATTCCAAACTCAACGACAGACTCAGATTTCCAATTTGAGCCCTCGATCAAAAGTTATTTGATTCGGTGTTTGAGATAAGATAAATATATTTTATTATTTTATTTAAAAAAATGTCTTCTATGGATTTTTCTACAGAAGACATGCGTCAACAAATGTTATGTTCTACTTAGGGTAAAATTCATGCTCCGAACTCAACCGTGGACTTTGATTTCTGATCTGAGATACTGTTTGAGAGATATCTAATTTCTATTACATGAATAGTATAAAATATACTTAATATTTTTATAAAATTTATTTCAGACACACCAGGCCTCAGAATCGCACGTTGTCTTAGCGCCTAGCTCTAGAAATATATGTAGAAATATTATAAAGTCTTACAAGGAAAAAATCGGGTCTCTACATTATTCCCTCCTTCAAGATTTTTGTCCCCAAAAATCAAACTAGGGAAAAAACTCAGGATAATGAGCTCACACCTAGCTCTCCTACTCCCATGGAAACTCCTACATGTTTCCGTGCTGCCACATCACGCGAACCAAAAGGATGGTCCATCCACATAAGGTCTACTCTTGTCGATGATGTGCATAGGATCATGCATGTATCTCCTCAACTGCAACACATGTAAAACTCTATACAACCACTCTAGATATGGGGGTAAGGAAAGGTTGTAGGAAACCTCACCAACCCTCTACATGATCTCAAAAAGGCTCAAAGAACCTCAGGAATAGCTTTCCTCCCTGACCAAAAACTAACACGCATGAAGGTGGATGATCTCTCATATGTACAAATGCCCTAAACTTTTCACCGAACTCTGCTCCCTGATAGTAAGGAAGTGTGCTTACTTTTTGAGTCGGTCGATTATTACCCAGATGGCATCATGGCCCTTTGCTCTGCATGGAATCCCTATGAAGAAGCCCATGGATATACCATCCCATTTCCACTTTAGGATTTCAAGAGGCTAAAAAAAGCTTCCAAAACTCAATGCTCAGTGGTGAGGAATCATGAGATGAACTCATCTACGCTTTATCTCATGTCAGACCACCCAAAACTACAGTTGAAGAACCATGTACATCTTCGTCACACCGTGATGTACAGTCAAAGGATAAGTGTGGAACTCTTACAATACGATTGGAACCATTGTTCACCCTTGGAACAGGATCTTACGATTCCCTCCTTCATAATATCCACCTGGTGAATCACCTAAGGATATATGGTCATGCAAGATTTCACCATCGATGTATCACCACCAAGACTCTCTTACACACTCAATAAGTGAAGGAGCCAACACCATCGGTGGAAGAAAATTTGTACCCTCCTGCTCCATCAGGGATAGCTGCAGGGAAGCTAACTGCTCTGAAACTTCCCACACTAGGCGAGCTTAGTACTTCCTACTAAGGGAATTCACTACAATATTGCCCTTTTTCTAGCGTATAGACTATTTCAAAGTTATATTCCTACATAAAGTTCAACCAGTGTCGTTGCCTCAGGTTCAAGTCTCTCTGAGTGAAGACATAACTAATACTCTGGTTGTATGTGAAAACCACCAAGCGTTCTCCCATAAGGTAGTGTCTCCACATACTCAAAGAGGAGACTACCACTTCCAGCACCAAGAATTGAGTCACGTAGTTCTGTTCATGGGGTCCCCATTACCTCGATCTATACTTGATAATTGTAGTATCAAGATTAAAATTGAGCACTCAAGGTACCAACGAATAGGGTAGGTGAGTAAACTTATCCAGCTGTAAGAAGATAGACACAGAAAGAACGTGGCATACCCCGTGTGTCTTTACTTCCCTTATAAGGAGAGTAATCCCCAAACTAGGCACATCGTCGTACCCACTAGTGGAATCTCAAAGGAAAATAGTTCGAGCAGAAAAACTCCAATGCCAATTCCAGGACCTTATCCAACACTCTATTGCACAACCCTTCCATGAACACACAAGTCAAAGGGACTCATCCACCATACCTCGATACTATCATCTTTGGGCGGTATTGAATCGCCCTCACAGTTTTTCTCGCATTACAAAAATGCATCTCAGTGGGGGAAGGACCCCTCTTCCTCATGCATTCAAAGTTACATCGAACAACACCGACACAGGGTTACACCAACGCCCCATATCACCCTGGTAAAACATCAAGAAAAAAGTAAGGAGAAAAGATTACCTTACCCAATATATAACAAGTTCTATTAAAAAAGTTAGAAGAGACACAAAGCGTACCTCTTATCATTTCATACGTTGTAGAATTATAGATATCCATAGCATGCATTTGCCTGCAGCCCCGACTGCCAACTCCCTGAGCCTGACGTGGGTCGCCCGGTGGTGGTGTAATGACCTCACAGCATCTTTCACCAACCATAGTTCTTCCTGCTCCTATACCAATACCACCTCCCTAGGGACCACCCTGTCCCCTCCTAGTAGATCTCTGGTCATGGTGTTGTCTCTGCCATAGTAGTTTATCTACTATTATCTAGGGAAGCTCAGCACACCTGGTCGGGCAGTCTCATTCCACGTGACCTTGACTGTCACAAGCATAACATCGGCCCTCACTAGGATACCCTGGTGCTCTATGTTATCCCTGACCATGTGCCTGATACTGATCGTGAGGAGGCCTCCTGCATCGAGGCCCTACCAACTTGCATTTTCTAACTGTAGTAGATGTCTCAGCTATGTTGTGCTTACTACCGGCTCCAGCTAACTAGGTCCCACTGACAGAAATATCTCTATCACCAATACTCACCCTAGCACCCTAGCATAGGTGGGAAATCAAAAGGGTACTATGTTAACATGAATCTCTCTATGGATACCCTTTCTAAACTTTCGAGCTTAGAAGTTACCATCGTGGACCACGTCCAAAGAGTACCGAGTAAGGTCTACGAACCTAGTCACGTACTTAGCCACCATCATCCATCCCTACTGTAAATCATGAAGCTTTTGAATCTGAATGGAGTATAAGCATAAGGGGTAGCACTCCTCACAAAATAGCTACTAGAATTTATCCCACATGAGTACTGACTCATGTGCATCTGTATAACCAAACTCCATGAACATCCAGCCACTCTGTAGAAAAGATTGGCTATCAAATCCACCATCTGACCTTTCAGTGTCCAAAAAATTATAAATAGGAGGACTAAAAACTCTAGCCAAATATATACTACTTGAGGATATATCTCACCATGAATCATTAGTGGTCTATGATGTTGGAACTCACAAAGTGTGCTCATCCTGCGTACATACCTAGTTTGCTATGTTGGGACTAACTACTACTCAACAGGTGTAGGTGCTTCTACCTGCCCACCTAGAGGAAGGGAATCACATGATGGACTTTGAATTGAGGCTTAGTCACTCACGAAATCGTCATCATGAACCACAACAAGTATCTTGGTTGACTGTCGTCGTGGAGGCATCTTGAAACTTATCAAGGAGTACCGTAGTCAAATGAGAATATATATATATATATATATATATATATATATATATATCAACCACAAAGTGAAGCTGACTCAAGAAGGATAGTCAAGTACTCAATCCTATATGATGCATGTACCAAAGTTCCCAGCAACAAATGTCTTAGCATGCCAAGTCAACAAGCAGGTAATCAGGGTCTTGGTGAATGGCTAAGTCGGTCGTCGCACCATCACTCAACTCCCTAGCTTGAGAGATTCTCTCAAGACATGATGACATTATTTCCCTAAACCCAACCAAGACCTTTTTAGGGAAACATCTAAACAACATTCCAAGGGTCAAACCACCTTTGATACCACTTTTCCACGACCCGACCCATGTCAGGGCTCGAGCCGCAACTACCCCAAGCTCACCTCTATAGGACAGGGGGTGGCGACAAGCACTAAAGGCACAACAAACTCGGGGAGTCCTTTTCCTAAGAACTTGTATACACACACGCAGCCAACTCAATGTAAAAGTGAAAAGGGAAAGGAAAAAAAATACAACACTACTATATATAAACAACAAACATGCATCAACCTATAAATAGTACAATCACATGTGTTGTAAAGTAAATAGAAAGGAAAAATGGGGAAAATACACGCCCAACCAGAAAAGGTTCCACAACCTGGTAGTAATTGAAAAGTAAAATAGCTGAGAGAGACTCACTCCTAGATCCAAATCTATGACCACTAAACGCAGTCCAAGAACCCATGTCCTTAAAATCCTCTAAAGACACGATCAACCAGTATGTCATCTGCATGAGGCACAATACATGTGGGAAAATCTCATGCAGGGGTGAGTATAAAAATACTCAAAAGAATTCCCCAAAAAGGTGAAGGGGGGGAAGTAAGAGATACAATTTAATAGGAAAGAAGTAGATAGAACAAGGTATAATAAAGAGTACAACTCAACTCAACAAGAGAGTGAAGTAAGCTCATCCATACAAAAGGAGCTAGACATGGTGAGAATATGTACTTCTCATCGAGTCTTCATTACCTATAGTAGGAGAGTAGACTCATCCAACCATGAGAAGCTAGACACAAAAAAGCATGTGTCATACCCTGTGCATCTTCACCTCTCTTAGAAAGAGAGTAAACAAAACCCAAGGAGTGGGTACTGAAATAGGATATATAAATATGCTCAGTCAAATAAACCCAGACGAGAAAGTAAGGGGGTATCCATCTCATATCTTAGCTCAGGAAAAGAGTCACCAACGGTTCCAAAAGTAACAACCATCGATGCCTAGAATCCTCATGTCTACCCTGAACTGCAGGTCAAAGGGGATCAAACACCATACCTCGATACTATCTTCTTTGGGCGGGTCTGTCTCACCCGCACAGTTTAAAGTCACATCACAAGGATGAATCTTTATGGGGAAATCACCACTATTACTCATGAATCCAAGGTTACGTCAAAGTATTTCTCATCACTGATCCACATAGTCATGTGGGGTCAACTAAAAGTCGAGAATCCACACCCTAGTGTGTTAGGGGGATTCCATTCAGAAGTAACTATAGAGGACTCACGGCCATGTCGATGGGGGATTCCACTCTAGATCATCAAGGACCCACACCCTAGTGTGTCAGGGGGATTCCACTCGAAATTAACTGTAGAGGACTCATGTCCAAGTGTGTCAGGGGGATTCCACTCTGATCGTAGCCACCTTCGAGTGTCTCCTCAGATAGGCGTTGCGCTCGGAACATCTCACATTGTATCTCAATAGCCACCACGGAGGGCACTATCATGTTCTATGTGGAAAAATACTCAGTATAGGCTACTCGCGACCGATATCCGAGTCCAAAATAAGGAGATACGGGAGGTATAATATCCATAAAGTGGTACATGATACATGTGGGGACCACATGACATGTGACCCCGCCTCATTATCTAGCCATGTACCTAGCCATACTTGGGTACTAAACTCTGAACAAGTACCCCTAGGCGTGCATGGAACCTCTTGCTAAAAGTCTGACGAGCGCACGATGCTCATCATTGGTCTGAAGGAAAAAAATGTACTTTTACTTTAATGCCTCCTTAAACGGCCCTAGATAACCAAAGAGATCGCATTGTTTCAATCCTTGCGGAAAAGCACACAGGATCGACTATTCATTCACCTGAATCAAACTTCTAGTGAAGAAGTTACATCCCTCCGCATCGTACATGAACAGTGCTTCATGGGGCTCAAGTCTCGATCTCGAAACACATCATATAGATCGTGTTGTTGTGATCCTCATAGAAAAATGATGGGATCATCTATTCATCCATCCAAAATGGACACCCGGTTAAGAAGTCACATTTCACCTAACGCACTCGAGACGAGCCTCTTTGGGCCCACTTCTCAATTTTGATTTAATTGCTCAAAATAATTCTTGAAATATCCGCCTTAAATTCAGGGTTTCATCATCGTTTATGGCATGTCAATCGGACATAGAATGTAGAAGATATGTCTGATACAAGAATCTCAAAATAATAATAAATATATTATTATTATTATTGGACGTTTTGTGATACCAAGCCTCAAGACCAAAATATAAAGTTCTCAAACTGGATTCAAAAGGTCTTCCTCGAAGCAAGGGTCACGTTGCCACAGATGACACATGAATTGAATGCTCCATGTAGGTGTTACGTTTGAATCAGCATTAGAAAAATAATAATATTATTATTATTATTATTTTTAAGGCATTTTATTAATCCAATCCACGAGTCTGCGAATGATACTCAATAATGGTATTAAAAAGACCACATCAAAATCAGAGCCACATTGACGCTAACGACGTGTGAATTGGACGCCGCACAGAGAAGTTACAAGTTTTCAAAAGTTTTAATAATAATAATAATAATAATAATGTTATTATTATTATTTTTTAAACCCATGGGGGGGGGTTCTTGCAGTCGGCCACTTGTCACCATCGTCGTCTGGCTCGGCCACCTTCATGTCGCCCAACCGCCCCACTCGCCGGAGCCATCGCCTGACCACCAGGAGTCGCGCGCCGAATCTGCCACCTGCGGCCCTCATCGGAGCTGTCGCCCTGGTGCCTCACCGGGGTCACGCCCTCACCGGACCCACACTGCTGTCTCCTTTCACATACCTCCAGAAACACCCCAGTGATCAAAAAAATAATCTTAGACCATATCTGGGATCCTCGGATCCTGATCTACACAGTCACGGTCTCCCGCTCGAGGATTTGTCAACGTTTTGACGAACCAAAAAGTTGGCACCGCTTTCGCTCATTGTCATGCCTCCTTTAGTGCTATAAACTCAAAACCATCATAGATACGGAATCCTTGGATCATGATATTCATAGATATATGCTCCTCTTGATGTTTGGATGTCGTATCAGCATGTCAAAAATTTGATCGACGAAGAACGCGAAGAATGACAAAGAACGAATGATACATAAATTAAACAGTCGGCGGTCGTTGTTATTTTTTCCATCAACAAAGGATTTCAAGGAAACTAAAATGGATAAATGATAAAATTCAACAACAAAAACTTCAATCGGGGAAAGCATAATCAAAAAGTAGAATCCTACCTAAATTTTGGATCCATCGTTGCGTTCGTTGTGCTTTGATATACTCGGATCTGAAGTTTCATCGTGATCCACCAAAGATCCAACGTCGATTCTCCATCTGAAGGAGATGAGAGAGCTTCATCAGCATCCATGGGAGAAATGAGTCAACCCTTTCTCATTTCCCTTAAACACGTATTTATAGGAAACCGCCAGCAGCCACGAAATTTGAACCTCCTACACCCTCTCACTTTAGGTCATGTTTAGGTAAAATACTTCATTCTGAACTCAACGGCAGTCTCGTATTTTCAATCCAAGACTCTGATCAAAGTTTATTTGATTTGGATTTCGAGATAAAATAAATATATTTTATTATTTTATTTATGAAAATGCCTCTGTGACTTTTTCTAAAGAAGACATGACCCGACAAAAGTTATGTTCCACTTAGGGTAAACGCCACGCTCCGGACTCAACTGTGGCCTCGGATTTCTAATCTGAGCTACCATTTGAGAGATATCCTATTTCCATCACATGCATAGTATAAAATATACTTAATATTTTTATAAAATTTATTTCAGATAGACTGGGTCTCATAATCGCACGTCGTCTTAACACCTAGTTCAGGAAATATATGTAGAAATATTCTAAAGTCTTACAAGAAAAGAACTGGATCTCTATAGTTCCGCTTGATTTGGAAGGAACTCAAATTATTTTGTTTAAAGGAACATTATGTTCCATTTGCAACATAACAAACATTTAGAATGTTTATTTTCATTTTTATTTCCCTTTCTCAATCTCCAATTCCCACCTTGACTTAATCGTTCACTTTACCGGGGGTCAGAGTGCGAGACAGTTTTACCCAGTTCAACCGATATAATGATGTATGAGAATGGGGGGTCAACTTTGTGAGGGGGGTATGCACAATTAGAATCCAAGTGTTAATGAGAGGGACTAAAGTTTATGTACAAAAAAACAAATCTAAATTTTAACTGATTTTCAATTTAATATCAAAATCCTATTAAAACTTAATTTAGCATTACCTAAAATTCACTTAATGTGTTGATTAACTAATTAATGATCGTTGTCATCAATACAGGTAATCTATTTAAATTTATGATTTTATTATTATTATTATTATTAAGTGGTGTGATGGGGTGGTCCTGAGAGCAAGGCTTACAACTATCCATCCCCATGAATTTTATTTTTGGTTGTTCGCTCCCCAATGGTGCCTTGGCGGAGTTATGAGTTTTTTTAAATAAGTTTTTTAAAAAATATATTTTTTAAAAAATTCATAGGTTAAAAAAATTTAAAATTATGCTCTAAAGGTTATCAATAGGTTATTTTTGTTTTGTTTTGTTTTGTTTATATATATATATAAATAACAAAATTTCTCAGCAGAATTTATCTTCTATTTAATATCCAGCAGTACTGCCATTAAAACAGTCTGGATTCTGGAATAAGCTCTTACCCAGGGCTCTCTTTTATAAGAGAGCTTACCTTGAAAATCATTCTACATTTTCGATGTGGGATTCTGGTTCTCCCTTTCCTACATGGAACATTCTGCATTTCTGATGTGGGATTCTATTTCATGTACGTGACTTTGAAAGACTATAAAAGATAAAATATAAGACCAATATAAATAAAACTTAAAACATAAATTAGACATATAATAAATAGTTGAAAACAAAAATAATTTCAAAAAAATGATGATAAAAAATAATTTATAAGCTTTCAAAACCACCTATTTGAAACTTAAAAATGTTTCAAGTAGGTGACTTTGAAAAACTATAAAATATAAACCAAAAACCATCATAAATTAAACATAATACATGGATTAAACATATAATAAATAGTTGAAAATAAATAGAATTTTGTAAAAAAAATTGATGGAAAATAATTTATAAGTTTTCAAAGACACCTACATGAAACTTAAAAATGTTTCAAGTACGTGACTTTGAAAGCCTATAAAATATAAACTATAAGACTGATATAAATGAAACTTAAAACATGGATTAAACATATAACAAATAGTTAAAAATAAAAATAATTTTGTAAAAAATGTTCATGAAAAATAATTTATAAGCTTTCAAAACCACCTACTTGAAACTTAAAAATGATTTAAGTATATGGCTTTGAAAGAATATAAAATATAAACTATAGGACTGATATAATTGAAAGTTAAAACATGGATTAGACATATAATAAATAGTTAATAATTAATTAGTTAACTAGTAATATAATTATTAATTATATAATTACTAATTATATAATAATTAATTATTTAATGAGTAATATAATTATTAATTATTAATTATATAATTAATTAGTAAATTAGTAACATCATTATTAATTATATGATAAATAATTAGTAATATAATTATTAATTATATAATTACTAATTATATAATAATTAATTAGTTAATCAGTAATATAATTATTAATTATTAATTATATAATTAATTAGTAAATTAGTAATATCATTATTAATTATATAATAATTAATTAGTAATATATTTATTAATTATATAATTTCTAATTATATAATAATTAATTAGTTAATCAGTAATATAATTATTAATTATTAATTATATAACTAATTAGTAAATTAGTAATATCATTATTAATTATATAATAATTAATTAGTAATATGATTATTAACTAAATAATTATTAATTAGTTAATAATTAGTTAGTTAATCAGTAATATAAATAATAATTCTTAATTATTAATTATTAATTATATAATAAATTTTTTAATTAGCAATATCATTATTAATTATATAATAATTAGTTAGTTAGTTAGTAATATAATTATTAATTATATAACAATTAATTAGTTAATTAGTAATATAATTATTAATTATATAATAATTAATTAGTTAATTAGTAATATTATTATTAATTCTAATTATTAATTATTAATTATATAATAATTATTTAGTTAATTAGTAATATAATTATTCATTATAATTAATAATTATATTACTAATTAACTAATTAATTATTATATAATTAATTATTAATAATTACTAATTAACTAACTAATTATTATATAACTAATAATTATATTACTAATTAACTAATTATTAATTATTAATTATTAATTACTAATTAATAATTACTAATTATAATGAATAATTATATTACTAATTAACTAATTAATTATTATATAATAATTTTTAATAAATATTAATTAACAATTATAATGAATAATTATAATTTATAATTATATTACTAATTAACTAATTATTAAAGGGGCTTGGCTCTATCTTTCTCAAATAATTAACTAATTAACTATTATATAATTAATAATTATATTACTAGTTGACTAATTAATTATTATATAATTAATGATTAATAATTAATAATTAACTAATTACTAATTATATAATTAATAATTATATTACTAATTAACTAATTAATTATTATATAATAATTTTTAATAATTAATAATTAATAATTATAATGAATAATTATAAGTTATAAATATATTACTAATTAACTAATTAATAATTATATTACTAATTAACTAATTAATTATTATATAATAATTTTTAATAATTACTAATTAATAATTATAATGAATAAATATAATTTATAATTATATTACTAATTAACTAATTAACTATTATATACTTAATAATTATATTGCTAACTAACTAATTAATTATTAACTAATTAATTATTAATAATTACTAATTAACTAATTAATTATTGTATAATTAATTATTAATAATACTAATTAAATAATTAAATAATTTATTATATGTTTAATCTCTGTTTTAACTTTAAATTATATCGGTCTTATAGTTTATATTTTATAGTCTTCCAAAACCACATACTTAAATCATTTTTAAGTTTCAAGTATGTTGTTTTGAAAGCTTATAAATTATTTTTCATGAAATTTTTTTATGAGATTCTTTTTATTTTAAACTATTTGTTATATGTTTAACCCATGTTTTAAGTTTCATTTATATCGGTCTTATAGTTTATATTTTATAAGATTTCAAGGTCACGTGCTTGAAACATATTTATGTTTCATGTAGGTGTCTTTGAAAACTTATAAATTATTTTCCATCAACATTTTCTATGAAATTATTTTTATTTTCAACTATTTTTTATATATTTAATCCATGTATTAAGTTTCATTTATATTGGTCTTGTAGTTTATATTTTATAGGCTTTCAAAGTCACGTACTTGAAGTATTTTTAAGTTTCATGTAGGTGGTTTTGAAAGCTTATAAATTATTTTTTATAATCATTTTTTATGAAATTATTTTTGTTTTCAACTATTTATTATATTTATAATCCAGGTTTTAAATTTAATTTATATTGGTCTTATATTTTATATTTATAGTCTTTCAAAGTTACGTACTTGAAACAGAATCCCACATCAGAAATATAGAATACTCTGTGCAGGAAAGGGAGAATCAGAATCCCACATCGGAAATGCAGAATGATTTCTAGGGTAATCCCTCTTATAAAAGAGAGCCATGGGTGAGAGATTCTATCAGAATCCATACTGTTGTAATGGCAGTACTGCTGGATTTTAAATATCAGATAAATTCTGCTGAAAATTTTATTTTTATTTTGGTTTTGGTTTTGTTTATATATATATATATAAACAAAACAAAAGATACAATTTTTAAAAAAAATATTTTTTTTGGGTTTTAGTGGAAAGGCGGAATCAACGATGCTGCCTTTGTAGCGTATTTTTAAAAATATTTTTAACCTAACTATTTTTTTAAAAAAAAAACTTATTAAAAAAATCACGGAGTTACCGACATTCCATCGTTGTTATCCCTGCAACCTTCTGCTAATGATGTGAATCATCTTTCCCAAAGCCCTCATTACCATGGCCTCTTTAACTTCTGCCCTGGTATGTTCATCTCGATTCTCATCATACTGTTCCCAACTAGGATGACTAGAAAGGACATTATTTACCATCCCATCCTCTCATAAAAAATCTCACAAACAATGACTTTACCGCATAAGTCACCTATGTCATTATATGCCACCAGAATCATAACTCCCAAACATTGGATAAGATCTCTTAACATATATTGTATGAACAAAAATGTCCTTAATATATCTTGGACCTCCCTCCCGCTGGGGTTGTATTGTCATGATAATTATCTTTACATTATTGTTTCCAATCCAAACAAACACGCACATCTTGAAACACTATCCAATATCAACTCCCCTAGTTGTTGGTTCCATGTCCTCTCTTTGACATTGGTAAAGAGGCTCATCAATAGACTCACTTCTTTTAGCGATCACATTTATCCTACAAAAAAAATTTAATCTCATGTCTCGACCACTAGCTTCAAACACCACCTTACTCCAACCACCTCTCCTAGGCTACACATGCATTTTCCACCGGTGCCCTCAACAACCAAAGCGTGATGTCACTTTTCAAGTTGTGTGGTAGTAAGATGTCACTTTCAACTGAATTTTTGGGCATAATCCTTTCTCAAAATGCTAAAACCTTCACTTGTCTATTAATCATCAACTCCTCTAAAAATTTCATAAGAGTGAGTCTAGGTGCATACCCTCGTATTTTTGTTTCCCCTTTTCACAAGTTAAGCACTTACCATTCCCTCCTTGATCGCTTCTTGTGAGTGAAGTATTCTCAAAATCAATTCTTGAACATATTTCATACCATGTCATGTACCACATGCATTTGATTTAATATGATCCACCATCTACCCCTGATCCCATGCAACAACTTCACTGGTAAATGCACCTAGTGATAAAAAATGTGGCCCACCATCTATCTATGATCTCATGAAACAAGTTCACTAATAAAGGAACTCAATAACTGCATGATGTCCCCACCAACTCAAATACCTTTAACATGTGTGGACACCTCATGATCGTTGGGTGAATTTGGTAACAAGATTCTAACATGGCATCATAAAGAGATGGTGGACCATAACGAGGTAGATGCATGTAGTGTGCAACATGACATGGGAGTTTGAAAATTTATTCCGAGACTACATTACTCCTGTGATGCAATTGGGGTAGGAGTGGGTTTTTCTTGACTTTTGGTGGTGGCGATGATAGTAGAAGAATATGTGTATAGGTTTACTGATCTCATGCGGTTTTTGGTGGATCTAAAGATGAATGAACGAGTAACAACTTGATGTTTTGAATTTGGTGGAGCTAATGATAAATGAACGAGCAGCAACTTGATGTTTCAAGAGTGGTTATTCCATATGATTCAATTGAAGGTGGTGTCTCATTGTCTCAAAACTTATGTAGATGCGATGCATTGTTCATTAATTATTGATGAATATCTTCTGAATATGTGTGTAGAGTAGATCTAGAGTGAGGTGGTGTCGGGCGTTGTGGTTGGGGCAGGATAAAGTCACACAAGATGAATGGATCGTGGTGTAAGAAGTCTTAAGCATTCATGGAAAACCATTCCATACAAACACTTGAGTAGCTCGAGTCAACGTTACTTTACAACCACAAGGTTAAGGAATGTCTGTTGACAAGAAACATGTTCCCTTCCAAGAGTGAGACAATCGATGAGGCTTCTCACTGACATTCGAGATATGACTTTAAATCAACACTCTGGGGAGATAAAATTGGATGATTCTTTGAGATTCATGGAGTATCACTTCTATATGAAGTACATTTGTTGAAAGACCATGAAAATGGTTGGACTTGTTGTCCTAGAACCAACTTTATCATGTATTTTCGATTACCAAACAATATTCTTATCACATACTGACTTTACTTCTGCACGTTTTATGTGATAATGAGTATTTATTGTATCAATAGGTTATAAAAACTCCCCACTATAATGAGAACCTAGAGATGTCATGAATATATTCTCAAAACCATGTCTTATGATCTAGATACACCGGTTCAATATGACAAAGATCATGTCTAATTATCTAGTGTTAGGGGCTTGTGAGCATTGAGACTTCTCATGAAGCTCGCACTTGGTTATCTCTAAGAAAGGGGGTCATGAGGACAGATCCAAAAATAGTAATTTCACATATTATATGTTTCATTGTAATTCTTATATGTGAGCCTATGTATTGGTCTTTAGACATGAGATCATTATTAATATATATTACGAATCGTGTACTTCGATGTATGAAAAAAACTGTGATGACACTTTCTCACAGTGAAGTAATATATGTTATGTATGTTGAAACGTGACTGATTGTCACCTATTGGTTGTCAAATGTTTGGTACTCTACTTTAATGTGTATAGAGACACTCGGATCGAATCCTCAATGATGGGTATTTTTGGAATCAATTATTTTCATTTTTTCATTTGAATGGGGGATTGGCTATTTTTAGAGTTACGTTGAATCGATTTATGATTTATGATTTAATAAACTTATTTGTTATTGACTTGAGTTCACTTTGGGGGATATAAGCTTATGATATAATTGAGTTTTTCAAAACAATGCATTAAATTAACATCGACTTCACAAGATGATTTTTATTTGAATTCCTAAATGTTTGGATTTAATTCAAGCCTCAACTAGGGTATTGATCTTAATCAATTCTCACTTATGGAAGTGTATTTGTGGTTCTAATAACCTATGGTGTAATGACCCAGAATTTTAACAATGTAAATTCTCTTATAATTATGTCATGTAGTATAAATCTCATACATCACATATATAACCCAATAAAAACCTTATTCTCATAAATGATTAATGAAATAAGTGGTATTTAAATAAATTAAAGAACCTATACCAATGGAATAGTAACTTGGCCATTGGAATAATAATGTGATAGTTATTAATAGTAATCTTATCATTAGAATAGAAACCTTAACTATGAAAGTGTAAATAAAATTTGGGTATCTTATAAATGAAAATATGATATTTTTTTATCCTTTAATAAGTATGTAAATGATTTAAAAATGATAAATTAATTGTTAGTATTTTTGTGAAATATAAATGTTTATTTAAAATTTTACCTTTAATATAATGATTTAAAAGAAATTTTTTTCAATAAATAGATTCATAAATTAATATTTTTTTCTTATAATTATAAAATAATTTTATGAGACCTTAATTAATTTTTCAAAGTTTCATAAAATCTGTAATAATATTAAAATCAGTATTTTTCAAGTAAATGATGGTTTTATTTAAAAATTTAATTTCACATATTTAGAAAATTATTTTCATAAAATGAAGTCCATTTTTGATATCTACATGTTGAAAAATAGTTGGGGTGAATTTTTGAGATTTTTCTAAAATATATCTGAATTTTTTATGAATAGTAAAATACGGTAATTTATGGTATTTAACATTATAACTAAATAAATGAATTTTTGAGTCATGGTTGAGTCATGGATAATGTAAATGCCCATTATCTCGAACTTAAATGCCCTAGTTATTATACTTGGTCAAAAGAATCAACATTATTGATAGTCTTGAGTCAAAATAATAAACAAATAGATAAAATAATCAAAAACACACATCTCCTCCCCTTATAAATACCACCTCTCACTACCTCTTCTCCTCATACCTTCTAAGCTTTTCAACTTTCTAATATTATTCCTGATTCCTCTCCCAAGCCTCTTCCCCACATCTTGATCTTGCTGATCTCACCAAAAGACAAAACCCAAGTGTCTTAAAGAGGTTCTCAAGGAGACGATATTCAAGAAGTAAAATCCTCATTATTTCTATTTTAATTTCTTTTATTTTATTATCCTACCCTAACCTACCATATACAAAACATCATGATAACCCTAGTATCATATATATATTGTAATGTTATTGTGTTAATGAAATATCAATCATCGAAACTCTTCTCTTCCTCAGGCCTGCGATTTACTTCAGTTTTCTTCATTGCGTTGTGTTCCGTGGTGGTGGATGTAACTGACCTAGTATATATTGTAATTTTATTGTGTTAATTAATTATAAATCTTCAAAACTCTTCTCTTCATATTTTATCTTAATAACTTAAACATCATCCATGATATGTTGATTTACCACCTTTGTGGACGACAATTTTTCATTTTCCATTACCGCCTTCAAGGCTAGTCATAAAACCAATATAATGGTTAAAATAATTTTTAAAATTGATATTATAATATGTTTTATTTTTTGGAACTAACATAAATATATAATAATAAATAATAAAACAAAACTAGTCCATGATGATCAAAAAACTGTCAAAATAATCTAAACAGTTATTATTACATTTTATCAAATGAATCATCCTCATGTCAAAAATGAAAATGGTATAAGAGACCATTTAAAATTATGGAATTATATTAATACCATTTCATTTAACTTCTGTATAATTATTCCAATTTGAAAAAAACTTTCATAATTATACACAAGCGAACCGATCATGAAACCATGAAACAAGCACTTCCTTAACGACAAAATTAAACTCTATAACTCATCAAAATAACCATAAATGAACTTAATAAAATTATAATAAATAAAATATATGTAGAAGAGGTTATGAATTAATTAATTAATGGATCTAATTTTATTATTCAGAAAATTATGTGTAAGTTCATAACACTTTCAGACATAAGGTAAGGGACCTCTCTAAACCTCAATTTTTCCTTCGGGTTACGCTTTATCTCTATTTACCCCAATGTATTTATCCATTCTTATATGATTTTATATAATTTTTCTACATTATGTGTTCATGTTCCAAACTTATGTATTTATATTAATTCATCCTTCTTTTATGGGGAAATACATACTTTATAAGGTTGTCTTTTCAATTCCTTCCGATAAGCAATCATGATCAAAGGGAACTGCCCAATTTCTTACCCATTTTCAAGTACACTTTATAATTTGTTTTAAGCCATCATTATTTTTATAAAATCACACATTTCATCATGAAAAACTATCTTAGTTCATTTCTAGTTTTATACAAAAAAATATGTTTATTTTCCCTTATGAATGTTTAAATATGATTTAAATCCATTCTTTCTTGTACACCATTGTCATACGCCCCTTGGTTATGCTTTATGAAATGATTATGATACTCATTTCTTTCCATGGGTAACCCTTATGTTTATCTCTTATGTTTGATTATTTATGTGAGACACATGTTCATGAATATGTTATCATGGGTGTGTCCAGATAGTGCTCCAATGCATTGATTAGTGTTTAGTATCATGAGATGTCATGTATGAGATTAAAGAGTAAACCTAATTCATTATGGGACTTTCTCCACCATGTGATATAGTCTTGACAGTTAGCCTCGACTCATGTTTATGTCATGTTGTATATTGCTGCCACATTCCTATGCTTCCATGATTACATGATCCCATGTTCTACATGTTATGTTCCTATATGCTTATTCATGTTCCATGTTTTTTTATGTCAACTTATTGTGCCTTCTAACCCATGTGATATGGTTTATTCCTATATTTATTACCTTATCGGGCTTTTTAGATCATCCCTTTTGTCTGTGTATTTCTCAGGTTATCCAATATAGATGTAAGAGTTCAAAAGAAGTTAGGATCTCATTATGTAATATTAATATAAATATGTTTTATTCTAGTTCCATGTTTTCAGTTTTATGTACCTAATCTTCCAAAGACACTGGACCTTACAATCTTTGATTTGTATTTTATGGTTAATTATGCTTAAAATAATGTGTAAAAGGCTAGGGTCTCTATACATGGAATCCACATGTTAAACCAAACATGTCATTAACCCATGACACATCTAGTTTATGTTAATTTAAAGAACATTAAATGAGAAAAAACTCTCAATCGGTTAATGGGGTTGAGGAAGGGGAAAATTCACACTTGCATGAAATTTAATGGGGTTAAGGAAATGGTTACCAACAAAATTGAAGATATTATATGAAGATAAACAAAAACTACATATGTTAGATGAATATTATAGAATAAGATGAAACTTTTATTAATATTAAAGAACAATTACAATAATGAGGTTACAAGAAAATAAAATTGATGAAGAAGATGGAAAATAAGGGAAGGAGGTTTATCTAGGTAGGTACTCCCATCCTTTTGGAAAGGATTGGTCATGCCAATATCTTCTCCTTGAGTGTTGAAGTGTAGACTCTTTTCAAGTAGGAGAGGGGCATGAATTTATAGCCCAAGGTGGTGAACAATTTTCCTTCCAAAATTTTCTTCCAAGTTGGCTCAAACAATTTACCATTAAGACAACCTTATCTAGAGATATGATATTATAAAAAGTTTTAGACATGGATGTTGACATGAAAAGTTTCAAATTTCATGACCATTGGATTTTTGGAGCCAAAGATATGGTTGTTTTTCTAAACCATGTGTTGTTGCCTTGGATTATCCAGTATTTTTTGAAGGCCTAAATGTGAATGCATTTATGACTATGAAGTTGTCCAAATATCGGTCATCCATAGTTGAATAATTTCTTCCTCCGGATTTCTATTTTCTCCATATAAAATTTGATAAAATTTTGTCCTTTGGCTTGAGAAATATAGTCAAATGTGTGATCTCTACTCCAAATCTGGGCAGAATTGTGGGATTCCGTTTTGGGATTTTTTTGGGCCACTTAATTGTTGAATTTTGAATTGAAATTTTATCCAATATAGAGATGAATATTGTATGACCTCTTGTGAAGTTTCATTGAATTTGGGCTTCAGGATTTATCCTAGAAAATAAAACACTACCTGGTTCGGTTTTTCATGGCAGATTTGCTGCGTATTCTCATGTGATCCAAATGGCCCTTCAAATGGATAAACCAACCAAAAATCCAATTGGATTAATTGTAGGAAAACTAATCAGGAACCTTATAAAACAATAATAAGACAATTTGGATCAGTAGAGTGAAATTTATGATCAAAATAGTAAATTGTGTGGTAATTGGACAAATGGGAACAATGTTCTTCATAAATGTTTATGATAAAAACATGAACATTGGTGACAATTATGCATTTTTAATGAAAAATCAGTGATGTTAGTGGTTTAAAATTATGAATAAATATATAATATCAATTTCCCCATGCTTAACCTAGTTCATGTCCTTAGGCACGAAAATAGACACATCAAAATCATTTCCACTCACCAAAAAATATTAAAATTTTGTTTTCTCCAATTGGGGGGTTTCTCTTTCACTCATCCATAATAAATTCCAACACAAATTGTTACCACAATAATGATTCAAAAAAAAATATTTTTTCATGCTCTAAATTTGAATTGAAAAATGTGGTCACAAAACCCACTTCTCTCAAAATGATGCAAATTTATTCAAGTAAGTTCACTCATTCACCAACAACAAGTGAAAATTTTAGAGTTTGTAAGAGCTCTTAACTTCCATTCCCATCCTAAAGTGAACAATAATTAAGAGTTTTTTTAAGGGTTTATTGAAACACATTTTAACGAGGACAAAAATGTGTCAATGAAGACACGAGAGAGAGAGAGAGAAATGAAAGTATGAAAATAAAAAAAATATGCACAAAACTAAATGACCTTCTCACAATGACTCAAGTTTTTTTCATTATTTTTATTTTTCCCTCCTTTTTAGGCTTTTTTTTTTGCATTTTTTCATTCTTATCATTTATTCCCTCAACACGTGATATCTTCTCCCCCACACTTAAAAATGATGATTTCCCTTAAGCATATGAGAATAGATTGAACAATCCATAAAAGGAATCCCTAGATGAAATTTGTTCCCCACATTTAAATTTTAGAAAACCATGTAATGAAAATTCATGTAAATGTTGGGTGAGATAAAGTATTGGGCTTGTAATATGGCTATATAAAAAAGGGCCGTCATAAACAAGGCTTTCAAAAGGATCAGTGTATGGGTATTGAGATGCTATTTGGCTATAATGATTCTCATGTGGTTCAAAAAATGACTATCATATTAATGCACACTATAGATATAAATTAAACTCGAAGGTAAATAAACTCAAGACTCATGGTCGAGGATGAAAAACACATAGGAAGAAAAGATGGTCGTAGACGACCTAAGCATGAAAGCTTGCATTGTTCTTCACAGGTAGGGGGAAGATCATTTTCCAAGAAAAAATTGAGCACTCAAAACTTACTGTTCTTGACACAAAATTGGTTATCCATGTTTGCGGTGAAGTTACAAAGTCCTTGAGATGAAAACAAGTCTCTTACACTCCCCAATGGTTGGACAGAATTTTAAAATTTAACAGTGATTAATTATGATTTTTTAAAACATACATGCATAAAAGAGAAAAAAATGAAATGATGGATGAAGAAAGTGGTAAAACTAAAAAAATGATAAAGTGAGATTGAAAGAAGAATAATAAAGAGAGAAAGGTAGAATAAGAAATAGAGGGGGAGATTTAAAGGTAAATTGGTGCTCTATGGTTTAAATAAGGTAGGTCGCCTTCTCCATCTAGTAGTGGCTCCTTGATAGCAGTTGTGGATTCGTTAAAAGTTGGTGTGTTCTCTCATAGCTATGTTTTAACCAATTCCCATTGACCATGAAGTTCCTTGAGGTATAAATTTGTTCAACCTCATCACCGTCATGAAAATCCTTTCGGAGGTTGTGTTTGTCATGGAGCACCTTGGAAGTTTAGAATTCTCATATAAATCAAGTCGAAGCACCTCCAATTCATTTAATTGAAGGAATATATTTTTTCCAGCTTTTTCACAATCAAAATTGCATGTTTTTGTAGCCTAAAATGATTTATGTTGAAGTTCAACTTATAGATGAAATGCTTTACCAAAACTATCTTAAACGGAGACATCCCAATGGGTGTCTTGTAGGCCATTTGATAAACCCAAAATGCCTCACCATGTTTTTCAGACTAATATTTTCTTATGGTCTTAACGATTCTTTCAAAGCATTCTTTTCACTTACCTAGTTGAAATTTTAGCCAATACATTTGTTTGTGGTGATAGGCTGTGGAAGTTTTGTGAGCAGCCCCATTTTTTTCTCAAAATTGGATCCATGGTTTGATTATAGAAATGTTTTTTGAAGTCACTTATCAAAGCACTCGAAGTTCCAAATATATGTAATATGTGTTTTTTCAGAAACTCACTAACAATTTGTGCATCATCCTTCCTAATGAGTTTGACATACTCCCACCTAGAAACATAGTCAACATTCAAGAGAATGTATGATAATATATTGGAGGGAGGGAAGGATCCCATGAAATAGATTCCCTATACATCAAATATTTCACAGAATATTATATGTTTTTGGGGAATCTATGCCAAATGTTTGGCATATTGGATAGGATTGAGAGAACTCACATGAGTTCTTGAAGAGTGAAGGCTAGAAGAATCCATAGTCTACGACCTTTCAGGAGGTCTTTTTTGGTCCAAAGTGGCCACCTCTAAGAAGTGAATGGAAGAATCCCAATATCAAGGAATGTTCCTCTTCATCAACACATCTCATAATTACCATATCATCCCTAATTTTCCAAATTTTATTATCTTCCCAAAAATATTATTTTGATTTAATTTTTAATTTTCCTTTCTTTTCCATTGAAAAATTTTCAAGAAAAGCATCGACAACCAAGTAGTTTACAATTGAGGCATACCATGGTAACTTTGGAGTGAGAGATGACAGTTCTTCAATAGGGAATTCAGGATCAAAAATTTCGGAGTGAGAAGAATTGGAAATTATACTCAAGTGATCAACATCAAGGTTGCCTTTTCCAGGTCTGTCCCTAATCTCAACGTCAAATTATTGAATCATTAGAATCCATCTTATGAACCTCAGTTTGGAATAACTTTTTTTAAGTAATAACTTTAAAGAATATTGGTCAGTGAAGATGATAATTTTGGCACCTAAGAGATATGACCTAAATCTCTCTAAAGGAAAAAAACACAGCTAAAAGTTCTTTTTAAGTGACAGTGTAATGAGATTGAGTTTTTTTAATGTTTTTTAGGCACAGTGGAATCTTTTCTTTTATTTGACCAACGAAAACCCCTATGGCCCTATTAGACGCATCACACATCAGTTCAAAAGGCAGGGACTAGTCAGGAGATTGAATTATTAGGGCAAATGCGAGTGCATTTTTTAGTTCAATGAAGGTTCTCTTGAAAGAATCATAGAAACAAAATGGAACATCATTTTGAAGTAATCGAGTGAGAGGGAGATAAATCCTCTTGAAGTTATTGAAAAATCAATGATAGTAGCCAACATGTCCTAAAAAGTATTGGATGTCTTAGATTGAAGTTGGTTCAGGAAGTGATTAGATTAATTCAGTTTTGGGGGGGTCAACTTAAATACCCTCATGAAAGATTATGTATCCTAGAAAAATCCTGCCAATAACCATGAAGCGATATTTTTCAAATTTCAAAACAAGGTTACAATCTATACATTTCTTTAGGACCAATTAGAGTGAATGTAATCAGGATTTGAATGAATTTCCATAAATTGCAAAGTCATCCATGAAATCATCCATGCAATGCTCTATGAATTCAAAAAAGATTCTCATCATGAACCTCTTGAATGTCACAAGAGCATTGAAAAGTCCAAAATACATTCTCTTATATGTGTATGTTCCAAAGGGACAAGAGAACGCCATTTTTTCTTGGTCCTGTGGTGCGATTGGGATTAAAAAATAGCCAGTGTAGCCATCAAGAAAACAATAATGCGACTTTGATTGTCACAATCAATCCTCAATGAATTCTCAATCCTCGACAATTGGGATTAAAAAATATCCAGTGTAGCCGTCAAGAAAACAATAATGTGACTTTGATTATCACAAGCAATCCTCAATGACTTCTCAACCTCGACTCTCTAGTCTTCACTACACCTTCATCCATAGCATTTGAGTACAAACATGTGTTGTAGCTACATATTCATTCTCTTCTATGATCAAAGTCACTGGATTCTGCCTCTTGTTGTGCCAACTCTCACAACTTTTTACCTAACAACAAAGTTCCTCTTGATGTAGATTTTATTTCATTGTAATTACCAACCTAATCTACATCTGTGAAACCCAAAAAAAATTGTTTTTCACTACTTTTGTACAACATACCATAACCTAATGCACCTTTAACATATCTGAGAATTCTTTTTTTTTTGCCAGCACGTGACTTCTTAGGATCACTTTAATATCTTTCACAAAGAGTCGTTGCATAAGCTACGCTTGGTCTTGATGTTGTTAGATAAAGAATATTTCCAATGATCTTCATGAAATCTCTTTGATTTACACAGTTTCAAGCATAATCCTTGCTTATCTTTATTCCAACTATAGTGAGTGTGAAACTTCTTTGGAATCTTCCATGCCAAACTTCTCCAAAAATTCTTTGACATTTTTTTCTTGAGATAATAAAATGTAGTTGTATTTTTGTGCAATTTGTAATCCTAGAAAATAATTCATCTCACCCAGCATTGAAATTTCAAAATACATCTTCATCTGCTTTGAAAATTCTTTACAAGCATATTCTTTGTCACCTACAAAGTTATGTCATCAATATAAACTATGAAAATTAGAGTACTTGTGGAAAAATCATTTAGATATAATTTACTATCAAATTTTTCTTTAGAAAAGCTCAATTTTTTTAAGCAACTATCTAGTTTTGATTACTTGGCTCTTGAATCCTACTTTAAACCATACATGACTTTCTTGAATTTACACACTGTCACCATCACTATCAAGTATTAAGCCTTTAGGTTTCTTAATAAATACTTCTTCTTCTAAGTCTCCATTTAGGATAGCCAACTTCATATCCATGTGATATACTTTGTAGTGCTTGTGAGTTACCACTAAAATAAACATTCTGATAGTTTTTAGCCTTTCCACTGGTGCAAAAGTCTTTTCAAAATCGATGCCTCCCACCTATGAATAACTTTTTCATACCAATCTAGCTTTGTTCCTTGACACCTCACCTTTTTCATTAAGTTTATTTCTAAACACCCACTTGGTACCTATAACATTTCCCCTCTCATGTATTAGTAAAGTTCTCAAGTATAATTATTCTCAATTTGTTTTAGTTCTCCATTCATGACATAAATCCACTCCTTTTGCTCAATAGCCTTTGACATTGTTTGTGGTTCAACCTGTGAAATGAGAGCTGCTTGATTTTTGGTTCTTAATCTTCTTCTCTTCTACACTAGAGCCTCTTGATTGCCAATGATATTTTCTAAATTTATATGATACCTCTATCTTTGATGTTTCAATTTTTCATCACCAACATTTTCATCTTCATCACTAGTTTGATATGAGTTAACATCAATAGAATTCTGTGCATTTCCAGCTTCTTCCTTTATCAGAAACCTGCAATCTGTTAGCTCGGTGTTTACAAAATCTATTTCATCAGCCACATCTAATTTGGACTTATTATTAGTAGTCTTCACATAAAAACAATCAACTAACTTATGAAGCATTTTATTCTGAAATCTATAGCCTATGCTATTTGATAAATATTCCATATAGATCCCTTCTTTAGATTGCCCCTCAAATTTTCCCAGATTTGTGTTTTTGATCTTCATGAAACAAGGACTATTATAAACTTTAAATTAATATACTGCAGACTTTATCTTATACCACATTTCAAATACAGTCATGTTTGTTTTTTATCTCAGTACAAAACAATACATATAGCTTTAGTTTGTGTTCAGCCAGTATTGTTTTTCCCATTTCTACAAAACGTCCATTCTATATTTATGTTATTCCATTTTGTGAGTGTAATAATTACTGTATTGATGCTTAATTTCATGCTCTACAAGATAAGTTTCAAAATCATTACTATTAAACACCTTTCCATGACTCCTATCATCTTCTCAACTTGTCTTCTAAAATTTTTGAACATTCATCTGACTTGTATTTCATAAACAAGACATTTGTTATCCGAGTGTAATAATCAGTGAATGTAATAAAATAAAGATCATTGGTATAATTAAGTATTATAACACCACACAGATCTGAATGTATTAATTCAAATGACCTTCAAATGACCTAGTGGAATAAATTCCCACTCTTTTATAAGCTCCTTGAACCATCTTTCATTTCTAATATGTTCCAAAAACAACATCTCTAGGTTTCTTACCACGTTATTCCTTGAAATTATACTCATATTTTTATGACCATAGTGGCCAAGTTTTCTGTGCCATAGATTGTTCTCATCCTTCGCACTCAAATAAAAAGAATTGGCAGGATCACCAATTTAAAACAAATTTCCACTAGTTCTTTCACCTTTGGTTATAATACTTCTATCTTTTAATCCCTTAATGATGAATGAATATTTCTTGAAAATAACCTTATTTCCATCATCACATAGTCGACTCACACCCAGAAGATTATGTTTAAGCACTTAAACAAAAAGAGCATCTTTACATTTTAGCCTTAGAGCATCTATGTTGGCAGTACCAACTCCTCTAATTTTTAGAGAACTATCATTTCCAAAAGTAACTTCCCCTCCATCATGTTCTTCAATATTCTCTAATAATTTTTTATCACTATTCATATGTGAGGAACAACCACTGCAGGAACACCGCCATCTAGAATCCAAGGATTACTTTTCTTACATGCTTTTAAAGCAACTTCTAAAATGAGTGATTTTCTTCATTTTCTAAATTTCATTTCCTTTTTCACCATAGGAAATCTATCCAGGAAGATTGGTCATGCACTCTACAACACAGTGACCTTTTTGGTCACATCTTTTACATATTTCTTCCAAGCATTCATATCTATTATGTGTCGACAAACCTATTGACTTTTTAGTCACAACTTTCATTATTTGACTGTTTCTTTTAATTGTCTCAAAGTTTATCATCCTTGATTCATGCCTTTTATGCCTCCATGGTAATGACATATTGTACCAACATGAGTAGAATTTATACCCAAACATTCCATAACACCGACAAGTTCCTAAGAATTTGAATCTTCCATATTGATAATAATTCTGTTCAGGAACTGGTTGATGTCATTTTTCCATATTTTTTGCTTGTTTTTGTCTTAGGGAGAAGGGTCTTCTTGACATACCCTTTTCTTTGATGCATAAGAGTGTTTCTCACAATTCCACTTGGCCCAAACTTGACTGGAATTGATTTTGGAACTTGTGATGTTAGAAATAACATTTTTTTTAGATTTTGTAGTAGACAATTCAACCTGCACTTTTGAGTTCATCTTCTCAGCTGCTTGTGGAGATTCAACTTTTGACATCCACTCCTTTGTTGAAGTCCTCACTCATTTTCTTTAGAGATTTTTCTGTTTAAAGACATCTTAACCGTATCTTTCTTACCACTTCTTTTATAATCAGTTGTTCATTCATATCTTTCTCCATTTTTTATTGCTCAATGACTTCCAGTTCAAGTTTTTTGATTTCATCAATGTAGTCAGATTCTTTTTTAATATGTTTTTTCATTCATTTATTCTTTAATAGCTTGGTTTCCTTTTTGAGTTTAATGTTCTGCTCAAGATAGGATACAAGTTCAAACTTCAACATATGCTCTATATATGTTATCTCACCTTCTTCTTCTTCACTACTTAAGATTCTTCATGTTTTTCAACATGAGCCATGAAGTTTCTGAACTTTTCAACAACTTTTAGACTTCTTATTTTTCTTCTAGAAAACTTTTTCTTTCTCTCATCAAATTCGTTGACTTTTTTGAGCTTTTACACCATTTCTTTTTGTGAGGCTTCTCATCTTGTTCATCAACCTCATACTCACCACCTTTCTTCTTTGGAAAATTAATTGCAAAGTGTCCAATGCTTCCACATTTGAAACACTTTAGTGGGATCTTACCTTTATACCTACCTTTTCCTTTTCTAAATTTCCTTGATACAAGAGACATAATTCTGTTGCAGTCTTCATCTTCCTCTTCCTCACCATCCAAATCGCTAGATTCTTCATCTTATTCCTGTTTGATTTTGAGTTTCTTCATGGTTTCAAAAGTCATTTCTTTGATTTTATTCTTGAATGTTATGTCCTTTATCATCTCATAAGCAATAATAATGTTATGCAATTCATAAAGAGATAGATCCTCTCTATCTTCTAATTCAGAAATTTTAGGATCAAATCTATTGGGAGAGTTCCTCATCAGTTGCTTGGCAATTATAGATTCTTCCAGGTTTTTTCTAAATACTTTGATGTTGTTGACTATTTCATTGACTTTTATATATTAGTCATCAATGGTCTCGCTTCTCCATATTTTCAACTTAGCTTCTTTGACCTTTACATTTCATTTGAAAAAAAATTCAGTTTGTCGCATATTTCTTTAGCTGTTTGAACCCCCATCAAACCTTTTTTGATAAGGACATGAGTAAAGAATTTCTGGCTTTTCTATCCACTTCCAAATTCCTCTTATCAGTAAAATACATTGGCGTATCTTTCTCAATCGGTGGAAATCCCACAATAACTGCATGAATAATTTCCAGGCCAATTGACAAAAGATAAACTATCATCTTGTTTTTTCATCCATTGTAGTTTTTTCCATTAAAGGTAGGAATACCTCTGTTGTTGATGGAATTCAGGTTTCCCATATCCAACAATTTATAGATCTTACAGAGGGAACCTGGGTTGCCCTGATACTAGTTGAAATGCCTCTGGAATGGATTGCACCACTGAGAAGGGGGTTGAATTAGTGGTGTTCCATTTATAATTTCTTCTTTTAAAAATAAACCCCTGTGACATTTTAGATCTCTATCCACTCAAATATTAATTATCTGCCTTACCTGATAATTTCTGGAATGTAAATAACATAGGGCATACAATTTTTTTACAAGGTTCAGTTCCAACATGAGTATATACTCCTTGTTGTGATGGGGTTGAGACCAATTCACAGATTCTCCAATAGAATCAACTACTAATTACAAGTGATTTGGGGAGGTCTAATCCTCAGCCCTTGGGAATACATCACACCCTAAAGCTCTTTTTTCTCCTGACAGGTAGTAAAAAATTATACTAACTTTCACCGGTTTATAAAGAAAATCAGAACTGGGTGAGTAAGATCGCTTCAAATTCCAAGAAAGTTCTGTAGCAGATGATTATCTTCCTCTTGAGCTTTCAAATAAATTGAATCAAAATATTCTCACCTCTTCAAGAACTTCGACATCTAATATTCAGTGTTGAATCCAGGTCAGTTGGCTTAACTCACTGATTGCAAAACTTCAATGTTTTTCTTCTCAATCTTGGATCACTGAATACCAGAGATTTATAGATTTCTCTTCACACTATTGAATTCTTTCTCTTTGTCTTTGTTTTTCTTCTCTTTTTTCAGTTCTCGCCAATATTCCCCCTTAATCGGGCATTTCTAAATAATCTAGAATTAATTAAATTCAGAAAATCAAGAGTTATCTCATATCGCATAATATTCTGACAACTAATTTGTACTCCATGATCTCTAGCTATGATCACCATCTATAATTTTCAAATATTTGCATTTAAAAATTCCAGAATATTAAAGTAGTGATCTCCTCTTTTAATATTTCATTAACCCAGCTTGAATCACAACATAATTATCAGCTTGTGATTTTTGAATTTAAGGACCACACGACATCATCCTAGTTATCTTTCGGAAGTATCTTCTGGAAAGTCACCTTGTAACGTTCTAGACCTTCCCACTTGTTTATGGTAATGTTCTAGACCTTCCCACTTGTTTATGGTAATTTTGGTGGTGGAATTATCTAGGGAGGTCCCAAGGAGTTTGGAGGGTAGAAGGAGGAGATGGAGTTGAGATTTTAGCTTAGGAGGTTTCTACGGCGTGGAGTGATGGGTTGCGCCGTAAGGGATGTCGTTGCGGTGTGGAGAGGCCAATTGTGGCATAGGGGCCCAAGAGGGGAGTTTTGGTGGTTCTGTCATTTTGGGAGGTAGCTAAGTCATGGAGCAGGGTTGCGGCATAGCCATCTGTGTCTTGTGGCATGGAGGAGTTGGCTGCAGTGTAAGGGATCATGGGATCGTTTTGGTGGTTCTGTCATTTTGGGGGTAGTCGCACTGTAGAGTTAGGCTATGGTGTAGCCTCCTCCTTGGTTAGGATCTACAGCGTGGTGTTTCCTCCTGCACAGTGGTCCCTTCCTTGGTTTTTTGGGTTTGTGGTGTGGATCTCACCGTGTTTATTAGACACGTCTTTGACCCTCCTAACTATGGCGTGGTCTCTTCCACCGTGTCATAGTCCCTTCCCTTTTTAGCAGTTCTGTAGTGTAGTGATGTTGTTTGCACTATGGTCTTATGTTTTTCTGACTGGTTATAAATTCTGAGGTCCCATCAAACCCCACCATTCTCCTGACTTTCTTCTCTATTCTTTGGTGACCCAAGTGCGTCCCAAGGAGGTCTTTCAGTCCTCCTTCAACTACTTTCAACCCTAGCCTTGGGTGATCGATCTTTGGTGGTTTTAGGTTTTTCTTCTTTTTGTTTCTCCCTATTGTTCGTCTGGAGAAGGTTGTCGTCAAAGGATTTGCTGGTTTTGGTGTTGTTTTGGCAAGGGAATGGTGTGGGTTGTTGTGTTCTAGGCTGATCAATGTGTTCCTCTTCATTGTGGTGCTTGACAGTTGTCTTCCCTGTGTTTCTACCTTGCAGAGAAAATCGTAAATCTTTGTTTGTGGTAAAGGATCCTTCATCTCCCTTTTAGTTATACATGCGGGAGGAATCATGCTCTTGTTATCTTTTGGGAAGATGGTATACCACAACCTAATAAAGATAATGAATTGGTTTGATTGAAATTTAAGGGGAATGGGAATGAAATCGCATGTTTTACATCTTTTGATATTATTGTTTCTGAGATTATGCATGCTTGATGTATCACTAAAAATCATGGTATTTGGGAGCCTTTGTTTGTACTGAAAATTGATATGATTGTGGAACCCTTTTTTGTGTGATTGTTTGATATCACCTTGATTAAATGACTAATCACTTATATTCAGCTAAAGAATTAGTTGCCTTTGGAAATTCTGGTTTGTGTGAGGATACTCTTTAAAAGTAAAGTGAAATGTGATGTGAAGCCCCATGCTTAAATCTGAAAGAAGTTTTGTGGTTGTGTGAAAGTGGTTTTGGTGTGTGGGTCTGATGTGATGGTATGTGGTTGTTGTGATGAGGAGGTGGATGTGGAAGTAAAATGGTGGCAATGTGGGGTTTGTTGGCTTGAGAAATAATGGTTTTTGTGATGTGATGTGTTATGCTAGTTGTTCGGGTAGTAACGAAATTAAATTGTTATTGTTGAAACTGAAGTGAAATGGGTTGAAATGGAAAAAAAATGCTTGAAATAATATGGGAAGTGTGGCTAATTTGGTTGGTGCTTAAATGTGAAATAAATGGTCTGGTTAATGAATGAAATTGGTTGGTAATGAGAAATCTGGGAATTGGCTTAATTTGAAAAGGAATTTGGTTTGTGGCTTGTTATGTAGTGTTGTGCATTTAGATGTTCCACCAAAAGTGGTGGATGTTGTGAGGCTTGGTGGTGATGTTGTCAGTTGGTTGATACTCTTATTGTGGACCCATAGGTTGGGATTGTGTGTGGCTATATATACATGCATACATTGTATGTTCCTTGTGATTCTATACACACCTCACATGTGTCAAGAATCATGTGTCGACAACCAAATGTTTTGAGGGTGTTTTTTCCAACATCTCGGTGGTAGGATCGATGGATGACTATCCCCTCTTTCCCGCTCTCTTCCAGGCGAGTTTGATATTCACAAGTTGTGATGGCCAAAAGTTAAAAGTGCACTAGTGGTTATTTTTTAATGAGATGTGATGAGATGGATATGGTGGGGTCGTACATGGTAGGAGGAGGGAACAAGGTTTATGTCCTTCATGTTCACGATACCCTATTAATTTGGTTATGGCTGTGATGTGATATGATGACTCAGGTGTCTTCGGGCAAGATGTGATGTGATGTGATGACCCAGATGTCTTTGGGAGAGATGTGATGACCCATGTGTATTCGAGTAAGATGTGATGTGTTGTGCTTACCCGGGTGTCTTCGGTTGAGATGTGATGTGATGTGATTTATGGAAGAGATGAGAGCGCCAAACCATACAATGTTGGGGTGTGTGAGCAGCAGACCGGTGAGAAAGTGGTGTGGGGTACCCTTTTTATCAATATGCTTCTTATTATGTTATTATACTTGAATGAGTTATTTGGTGAGCATGTCCTGGTGAGGATGATTTTGGTTAGTTGATCTGTTTAGGTCGTGTTGGTTCTGTTGTTTTCTCAATAGTGCATTAGTATGCTCTTTTTCACATGTGCACGAGAGACTTTGGGTGTGTGATCCTACTGAGTATACTTGTATGCTCACCCTATGTATAAAAACTATTTTCAAGTTTCTAAGAGGACTATATGGATCGTTTTGGACATTATTAGCTCAAACCTTGGGGTTGTTGATGTGTCGTTGCCTAAGCTTTTCTTTTGGATATTTATTTGGAGATTCTTGTATTTATTTACATTATACTTGCATTGTGGGATGGTTTTGGTTACTTTCTTCTATATCTATGTCATGGAGATGATTGCGGTTGATTTTTTCTATCTTACAATCCTATTATATAGATGGTAATGCCTCCCATATGTGAGATTTGTATACCCTTGGTGCTAGTCGCTAACCCGGGGCCTATTGGAGGCAAGACTCGGGGGTCATTATCCTTCTTCCTTCATTATCGACTCAGGAGGGGTACCTTTGGAAGGAGGGGGTTGTGATAGAGTGGTATCCTAGGTTTTGGTTGAGAGATATGATGAATTTTGGAGTTAGACACTCGTTTGGTAGGCTCGAAGTCCTTGCATCAGATCACAGGGGCCCTAAAATCCTGTGTCCTAGTCGGACTTCCCTGACCTATGTCACGCACCAAGATCAAGTGAGGTGACACCACTTGCAAGGTTAGAGACCTAAGAGAGAGATATGTGTTATGATTACTTGTGTTCATATTTGAATTGGATTTTTTAGGAAGTTAAATGAATTAAATGAATCTTAATGAAAATTTCATACTACCGGGCTTTAGATGTCCTTGTTTCCCTTTTTAGCGTCGGTCTCAGCAGCAGCCACCAATGAGGTCGTTTCAATGGCAGGGGTATATGGATTATGCTCTGCCGAGAGGAGATAGGGAAGGCAGAGGTTGACCTCAGGTTGTTCCTCATCTTTAGGGATCTCGACCTAAGCATGATTGTGGAGGTGACCGTCATCAGAGAGGCAGAGGAGCTGAGTGTGTATGCAGCAGTGGAGGTGCCAGCGCCAGAGGGGCCAGAGATCGTTTGAGGTACGATCAATTTATTGTATACCCTTGTTTATGCCTTGTTTGATTTATATTCTTTTCACTCCTTTGTTGCACCTGCTCTAGTCTGTGATTCGAGGCTAGACGCAGAGAGGTTTATCGTGCCCTTAGTGTTGACTGCGCCAGTTGGAGGCAAGACCAATTTGTTTGATGTGTGCTGGGGATGTTGACTGATGATGGGGCCACATCAGTCGTGCGGGGATCTCTTCCTGCTTTACATAAAACCGTACAATTTCATTCTCGTAATTGACTAGTTGTTTTCCGTCTGTTTTGTTATTCACTGCTTTTGAGGGAGAGTCCCGTTCTTGGATGTGGATGATCAGTGTGCGGTTCTCGTTGGTGAGTGAGGTTGTTAGTTGGGAAGTAGTCGTGTGGTGCCCCTTCTTTCTTTGATGACAGAGTTTTCTTTCGAGCTATTAAACACTGAGACGTTGGAGGTTCCCAGGGTTGTCTGGGAGTTTCTAGATGTTTTTCCCGAAGAGGATGTGACGCTACCCTCTCAACGTGAAATCAAGTTCGGGATAGATTTGTAGCCCAATGCTTCTCTGATTTCAATGGCTCCTTATCAGATGACACCTTCTGATTTTTGGGAGTTAATGATACAAATAGATGATTTGATACAAAAGAGTTTCATCTGGTCCAATGTGTCGTCGTTGGGTGCTCCTGTGTTATTCTCCAAAAATGAGGATGGTAGTTTGGGGTTGTGTATAAGCCACCTGAGGTTGAATCAACTGACGATCAAGAATCGTTACTCTATTCCAAGTATTGATGATCTTTTCGACCAGTTGAGGGGAGCTAGTTGGTTTTTTAAGATTGATTTCCGGTCTAGATATCACTATTTAAGGGTGAATGAGGATGATGTCCTAAAGAATGCCTTCAGATGCAGGTATGGACACTTCGAGTTCGTGGTCATGTCGTTCAATGTCACGAACGCACCATCTATGTTCATGGGTCTCATAAACTCCATGTTCCATGAGTTCCTGGACCTGTTCGTAGCTGTGTTCATCGATGACATTTTGATCTGCTAGAAGTCAGAGGAGGAGCATGTCGATCATCTTAGAGTTGTATGCAGGTTCTTTAACACCACTAACTTTATGGAAAGTTGTCTAAGTGTAATTTTTGCACATGAGAGGCGTGTTTCCTTCGGAATGGGGTGTGACAGTCGACTCGTTGAAAATTGATGCAGTTGTTTCTTGGGAAGCGCCTAAGAATGTGGCAGGGGTTCATAGATTCCTTGGTCTCGTGGGCTATTACTGGAGGTTATTATTCTATTTCTCACAGATTGCAGCTCCATCGACTGCTTTAATCAGGAAGGACCATGCTTTTATTTGGAATGATCTGTGTCAAGCAGCATTCAACTACCTAAAGGGGTGATGTTTGAGGTGTTCTGTGACACTTTATGTGTGGTCTTGAGATGTGTCTTGATGCAACAAAAGGCAATAATCTCTTATGGGTCTAGGCAGTTTCACCCCCATGAGTGTAACTATGCCACATATGATCTGGAATTAGCAACGGTTGTGTTTGAGCTAAAGTTGTGGCGACATTACCCTATTGAATAACTCTTTGTGGTCTTCACCAATCATAAGAGTTCCAGGTATATATTTTCTCAGAGTGATCTGAATCTGCAACAACGGAGGTGGATGAGTTTTTTTAGGATTATGATTTTGAGATCTCCTACACATCAGGAAAGGAGAATGTCATGGACGAAACTCTGAGCAGGAATTCATGAAGGGATGTTGTTTGGGAGTCTGAAGACGCTTGGAGGGCGATGGAGGAGTTGGCAGCTCTCCGCTTAGATGTGGGGGTGGTTGATGGTGGATGTTGTTTGTTTCAGATGAAAGTGCAGTATTCCCTAATGCAGCAGGTGGAAGAATCTCAGTGGGGAGACTCGGAATTAGAGGTGATGCACGATCGTGTTGGTCATGGTGATGCTCCAAAGGGATGGTCAAAGGATGGTTAGAACCAGATGATGTTTTAGGGGAATTTTTTGTTCCTGTGGTGATGCGTGAGTCCTTTGTGACTTTCACATCTCACCTTGGTGGTACACCCAGGGGTATTCAACATGTATCATGGCTTGAGGACATGGATTTGGTGCCCCATAAATGGGTGGTGGTAGAGTTTGTGGCTTGGTGTCTGGTTTTTTAGTAGGTAAAGGCTAGGTACCATGTTCCTGGCGTTTTGTTCCGCCTTTGGATGTTTTTGAGTGGAAGTGGGACGACATCTCAATGGACTTCGTCATAAGGTTACCCTGAGCTCAGGGAGGTTGCGATATTATCTCGGTAAACATGGATTGGTTGACAAAATCGGCTCACTTCCTAGCATTCAAGGAGTCGGGCCCCGTGGACGTTTTGTCGAGGTGTGTGGATGAGGGGGTGAAATTGCATGGAGTTTTCAGGTAAATTGTCTCAGATCGGTATGCCCGTTTTACCCTTCGAGTTTGGAGGAGATTGCATCATGCTTTTGACACTCAGTTACGTCTCAACACTACTTTTCACCCTCAGACAGACAGGCAGATGGAGTGGACTATCCAGATGCTGAAGGATATGTTGTGTACATGCATCTTGAACTTTTCCTCAGATCTTGGACAAAACACTTTCCTTTGGTAGAGTTTGCTTATAATAACAACTATCGTTCATCCATGAGCATGACCACATTTGAGGTTTTGTATGGGCAACCTTGTCGTTCTTCGATGTGGTAAGTCGAGGTTGGGGAGTCGTCATTTCTCGATCCCAATGTGGTACAGAGCACGATAAAGATGGTTTAGGTTGTTTGTGAGAGGATGAAGGTGGTCCAGGATCAGCGTAAGTCTTATGTCGATCACAGGAGGAGGCTCTTGGAGTTCAAGGTTGGAGATCACGTATTCTTAAAGCCCCCCCCCCCCCCCCGATGTTGGCAATGTAGGTTTGGCAGGGTTAGCTTTCTCCCCGATTTGTTGGGCCTTTTGAGTTGTTGGGCCGCGTTGGCTAAGTGGCTTATCGGTTGGGACTCCTGTCATGGCCAAATATGATCCATGAAATCTTCCACGTCTCTCAACTCCGTCGACATCTTTATGATGACTCTCATGTCATTTAATGAGGAGAGTTGGATATTGAGAATGACACAACGTTCGTGGAGTGACCGGTAGAGATCCAGGATCATCGGGAGAAGGTGTTGTATAGACGGACCATTCTTTAATTTGTGTGTTGTGGAGGCATGGTGGCCTGAATGAGTACTTGGGAACATGAGATGTAGATGTGTTCTCAATACCTGAAGTTTTTTTGAGTTTTGTCTTGATTTTCGTTGCTTTATTGTTGTGATGTTTGAATCCTATTGGTTTTTGAAATGTGATTTTTCCTTGATGTGATGCGCGATTAAAGCTTCAAACACGTGAAGAGGGGAGAACCCTTTCCTAATCAAGACGCACTCTATTTTGACACGGTTGAGTCAGTGCCACCCAAAGTGGATATTATCTTGATATGAGAAGTGGATTTCCTTGATTTGTGTGCTTGGGGCCTTGTGGTGTGATGGTTGCAGCAATCGTTGGCTTGAGCTGTGTGGAGGTTGAGATGGTGATGCAGATGGTTGTGTAAAAAGGTGGTGGCTTGAGGCTAGTGAATAAGGGGTGTGGTGATGTGGTTGTGTGATAAATGTGGCTTGAGGTTGGTGTGAGATGGTGTGGTTGTGTTTGGGCTGTAACGAGATCCTTAAGAGTTAGCTCGTAGGATGGTTGTTTGGACCTCCTCCCCTTTTTTCTTTTTGGGCTTGGTTTTGATTTTTGAGGGCGATAATAATTTGAGAGGTATCTGGTGTAACTGTCCAAACCTTTCAACCCATTTGTGAAAATTCTGGTGGTGGAAGTGTTTGGGGAGGTCTCGTGGAGTTTGGGGGGTAAAAGGAGGAGATGAAGCTGAGATTTCATCTCATGAGTATTCTGCGGTGTGGAGTGATGGGTTGCACCGTAAAGGGTGTTGTTGCGGCGTGGAGAGCCCAACTGTGACGTAGGGGGCCAAGAGGGGAGTTTTGGTGCCTCTGCTGTTTCTTGGAGTAGCTACATTGTGGAGCAGGGTTGCAACGTAGCCCTTGTGGCGTAGAGGAGTTGGCTACGGTGTAAAGGCTCGAGTGAGAGTTTTGGTGGTTTTGTTGGGGGGTAGTTGCGTCATGGAGCTAGGCTATGGAGTAGCCTTCTCAATTGTTAGGATCTGTGATGTGGTGTTTCCTTCTGCACCATGGTCCCTTCCACTGCACCATAGTCCCTTCCTTTTCAGCAATTCTGCAGTGTGGTGATGTAGGTTGTGTCGTGGTCTTATGTTTTTCAGACTGAGTATAAATTCCCAGAGCCCGTCGAATCCCACCATTCTCCCAACTTTCTTCTCAGCTCTTGGGAGACTCAAGTGTGTTCCAAGGAGGCCTTTTATCCCCCTTTTAGTGGTTGTCAACCCCGACCTTAGGAGATCAATCTTTGGTTGTTTTAGGTAAGTTCCCCCTATTTTCTTCTCCTTGTTTCTCCCTGTTATTTGTTGGGATATGGTTGCTGAGTTGTTGGTTTTGGAGTTGTTTTGGCAAGGGAATTATGTGGGTTGTTGTGTTATAGGATGATTGAGGTGTTCCTCTTCATTGTGGTGCTCAGCGGTTGTCTTCCCCTTGTTTCGATCTCGTGCAGCAAATCATAAAGATTTTTTGAGGTAGGAAATCATTCATCTCTCTTTTAGTTGTACATGCAGGAGTGATCATGCTCTTGTTATCTTTTGGGAAGATAGTATGCACCAACCTAATAAAGATAATGAATTTGTTTGATTAATTAAAGAGAAAGAGGAACGAAATCACACGTTTTACAGCTTTTGATATTATTGCAATTGAGATTATGCATGCAACGTGTACCACTGTAAATCATGGTTGTTGGGAGCCTTTGTGATGAAAATTAATATGATCATGGAACCCTTGTTTTGTGTAATTGTTTGATATCGTCGTGATTAAATGACCAATCACTTATATCCGACTAAAGAATTGGTTGCTCATGAAAATTTTGGTTTGTGCGAGAATGCCTTTGAAAAGTAAAGTGAAATGTGATGTGAAGCCCCTTGTTTAAATCTGAAAGAAGCTGTGTGGTTGTGTGAAAGTGGTTTTGATGTGTGGTTGTGGTGTGTAGGGGTGTTGGTACTCGTATGTGGCCATTGTGATGAGGAGGTGGGTGTGGATGTGAAATGGTTGAAATGTGGGGTTTGTTGGCTTGAAAAAGAAGGGTTGTGATTTGATGTGTTATGCTAGTTGCATGGGTAGTAATTGAATTAAATTGTTAATGTTGAAACTGAAGTAACATGGGTTGAAATGGCTAATGAATGCTTGAAATAATATAGGAAGTGCGGCTAATGTGGTTGATGCTTAAATGTGAAATGAATGAGTTGGTTAATGAATGAACTTAATGAATGAAATTGGTTGGTAATGAGAAATCTGAGAATTGGATTAATCTGAAAAGGATTGTGGTTTGTGGCTTGTTGTGTGGGGTTGTGCATTTAGAGGTGGCACCAAAAGTGGCGAATGTTGTGAGGCTTGGTGGTGATGTTGTCAGTTGGTTGGTATTGTTGTTGTAAACTCATAGGTTGGGCTTGTGTGTGGCTACATATATACACACGCCACCCGTGTCGAGCACCATGTACTGACAACCAAATGTTCTGAAAGGTGTTTTTCCCAACATCTCGTTGGGAGGATGGATGACTGACTACCCCCTCTTTTCCGCTCTCTCTTCCAGGTGAGTTTGATATGCACAAACTGTGATGACCAGAAGTCAAAAGTGCTCTAGTGGTGGTTGTTTGATGAGATGTGATGAAGTGACTGTGGTGGGGGTTATGCATGGTAGGAGGGTACGAGGTTGTTGTGATGTGATGGTTAGGTGTCTTTGGGTGAGATGTGATGTGATGAACCAGGTGTGTTCGGGTGAGATGTGTTGTGATGTGATGGTCTGGGTGTCTTCGGGCGAGATGTGATGTGATGTGATGTACGAAAGTGATAAGAGCGCCTGGACGTATGACGTTGGGGTGTGAGAGCGGAAAAACAATGGGGAAGCAGTGCGGGGTACCCTTTTAATCGATATGGTTCTCATTATCTTATTATACTTGGATGTGCTATTTGGTGAGTGTGCCCTAGTGAGGATGAGTTTGGTGAGTTGACATGTTTAGGTGTTGTTGGTTTTGTTGTTTGCTCACTGGTGCATTAGTATGCTCTTTTTCACATGTGCACGATAGAATTTGAGTGTGGTCCTACTGAGTATACTTGTATACTCATCCTACATATATACAAACTGTTTTTCAGTTTTCAGGAGGACTACGTGGACCGTGCTGGACATTATTAGCTCGAACCTTGGAGTTGTTGTTGTGTCGCTGTCTTTGCTTTTTTTTGTATTTATTTGGAGAATGTTGTATTCGTTTACATTATACATGCATTGTGAGATGATTTTGATTATTTTTTTCTCTGTCATGGAGTTGCCTGCGGTTGATTTTTCCTGTCTTCAGATCCTACTATTTAGAGGGTAATGTCTCCCATATGTGAGGTTTTTATACCCTTGATGCTAGTCATTAACTCAGGGCCTACTGAAGGCAGGACTCAGGGGTCACTATCCTTCTCTATTCATTGTCGGCCCAGGAAGGATACCTTTGGAGGGAGGAGGTCGTGACACATCTTCTCCTGAAAATTTTCTTGGAGCTGACCCTTATGAAACTGACAAATGACTCTTGTAAATGATTCACGACCCTTATGAATACTCACGTAATAGTAAATGACTCTTATGATTTTCAGGGGGTCTTCATGACTGCCAATTTTTTCCACAACTCCACGGATGACTTTTATGAAAATGGAGTTGATTCTTGCGCAGGGTCCTAAAGACCCTTACGGTTCTTAGGGAAATCAGAGCTACTCATAGGATTTCAAGTGTTTGTCAATTCTCACAAATTGAGAAAGAGGATCACTAATTCACCCTCTCCCCCTCTTAGTGGTCTAATCAAGTCGGATCCCAACAAGTGGTCACCTCCTTCCTTATAGTAAAGGAAGAAGAGAGAGTGTGTGTGTGTTTCACCTATGGAGTTTAACACCAACATACACCAATGGGGTGTGTTGCAATGAAGCTAGACACTCCTTATATAGCAATCCTTCATTAAATGAAGGGTACTCTAGGAGTTCATGTGTCTCACAAATGCATGTCGACACTCCCATCTAAGGTGTACGTTATAACATATGATGAACATTTTTACAATTAATGCAACACCTTTTAAACTCGTATTACACATCATCCTATAATGTGACAACCGACTAACATGATATTATACACGGAATATAAATGAAGGAGGCTCTAAGTGTTCATGTGTTTCACAAATGCATGGCCGACCCTCTGCCATTTAAAATGTACATTATACGTAAGGAGTGTTGGAGGTGTGTCATACCACTACTGTCCCACTAGTCGGGGTTTTGGAATGGATGGTTTGGTCGTGCGTGGTTTGAGGCTTGGGCAGGATGATAACAGTGTCTATCAGTGGAATTAGGATGGCATGGGCGTTCTTGCGGTTGGGGGCATCAGATGGCTCACTTGGGTTCATCTCTGAGGGGTTGGGGGCTCATCAATGGGAGCTTGGGCAAGGGGTTGGGAGCCTGTCTTCCAATAGACACTGTTGCTATTGTGGTGGTTGCCAAGGTTGTACATGGGGCATTGAGAAGATGACATATCATGAACATTTCAACAATCAATGCAACACCTTTTAAACTCATATTACTCATCATCCTATAATGTGACAGCCGATTAACGTGATAATATATGTGGAATATAGATATATCCAAGGGCAGTGCAATATCACATAGCGCATGGCCATGTACACGTCGTACAATACTTGTATATATCATACAAACGATATATATGCTTCAGGGAATTTATTTTTCATGCAAAGGGTGCAGCAGAGGGCGTGTGACCTGCTCTGGGTGGGGTTTCTGACCTGGACGCGATGCCAGGGCGAGGGGCACTGCCTGGATTGCGCTTGAGCGCCAGGCCTGGGCAGCGCCTGCGGGCAAGCGTTCCTGTGCATATGTTGCTGGGGCCGGTGCGCCTGGGCGAACACCTGTCCTGGGCACTGGGCCTGGGCGCAGGGTTGCTGGGAATTGTTTGGGGACTAGGGTACGATACAGGCAAGGGAGGGAGAAAGAAGACAGATAAACTAGGGCTTTCTGAGCTTTGTTACTATGCTGAAACATGAGACCCAGAAACTGGGTCTCTAAGTGAGGTTGTAATTCTTTATTTATAGTGAAATAAAGATATACAAGATTCAGGTATGCGAGTAAAACAATTTTCAAACTGATGGGATATGAGGATAGAATAGAGTTGGTCAAATAGGATAACTGCTCCTAAAAATCTTCAAATAAATTATTGACAAAAAACTTGGTCAATACAAATCTTGTTGAAAGAGCTCAGATTTAAAGCAGCGGAAAATATGAAACTAAAAACTATAGAGCTGAAGAATAATCACGCATTGAGAAACTGATCTGTCAAAAATCAAAACCGCACTAGCATTTGTAGAATCCTCCACTCCGATTGACCAACCATGAAAGTGCATATTTTGAATTTTATTGGTCGCAGAGCCTCAGATGACTGATACAGTGTTTTTTGCGTACAAAACACATGGTCTGCGCTTGGGTCGGCATGAAAATATTAAATATTCTGTTGCGGTCGGTAGTTACTTCTCTTTCATCATTAAGGCTGTACTTCGGTCGATCTTTTCTTCCCTTTCATTCCTTTTGAAATCCATCACCAATCTTCGCTCTGCTTTCACTAGGTTGTCCACGACACACTTGTTTCGGTGGCGCTTATGCCTTCATTTTCAGTAACAAAACATTTGTCTGCATATCTAAACCTTTGCATATTTTGCTTGTCTGAAAACTAATCTTTAGCTCATCCCTTAGTTAAAATAAAATGTGATATCCTTTTGGTTTCCTCATTGATTGGAAGCATTGGGAGCTTGAAATCCTACGACTAAAAACCATTTAACCTGCTGTTACCACTGATATATCACTTCTCATTGCCAAAACTGGACCTTTTGAACTCTCGTTCAAGCTTCAATTAGAACATCAAAACTATAATGTTGGCGGAGCGATATATTTTCCCATTGGTGTTTTGTTCCTAGCAAAACATCATTGAATAGCCCAACAAAAGCGATGAATTCTTGTCAATAAAGTGACACTGATGTATCAGTAGCCCAAATGTTTTCTGTCCTATAGTTGATTTTAAACTTTGGTGATAAGTTTTGTTGTTCTGAAACCTTATATTTTTTGGCCAAAATTCCAATTGTCCTAACAAAATCCCTGGTTCAAGACCGATCCAGTTTTGGTCTCGCGATGACTTCCTCGTCGGGTTGCCGAAACACATTAAAGTTGGATGTTTCTCAGATTTATGCTGTCTGAAAGAGTAGAATCAATGCATTGAGTTTTCAAAAACTAGTTTAACTTTATAAAAAATAAGCCAGTACACTTGGCCAAACTTATTAAAAATAAAATTAGGTGCTTTGCGATTATTGAAACCAAAGAAATTGATGACTAAAGATCTAACAGAAAGTAATAATTGATTGATGCTGAAGCAAATATGAGAAATTAAAGAAGATGACAACCAATGCAAAAGATGCAAGGCAGTGGACAATGTGCTTTCTGTAATTAGAAAAAAAATGTTAAAAAGGGTAATATAGTCATAAAACTAAAGAAGTGGATTTTATGGTATTTAAGTCTTAAAAATTGAATTTAATGATATAAAATATATTGACTTAGAATAAGTGTTATCAACATATATTCATAGGTTTGTTGATAAATTTCTCAAATAATAATAGTAATATCATCAAGCATGTGGGTGGTTGGTGGGAGACCATGTTAGCTTAAATAAAATTCTCGGATTTTCGTCTCTAGTTTTGTAACTGTTTTAAATATTTTTTGCTGTAAGAGCTTTGTCAGCTTTGTGGTCTTTCGGGACTAAATCTGAATTAATTGGAGCTTGTTATTTCATTCCAAATACTGGATTGTTGGATACCAAAATAATAATAATAATATGATGATGATGACAACACCAATTCTTTTGCAATTTTCATTGTCAATTTTCTTATCCAGTGCTTTAGCCAAAGAAATTTAATTCTTATTGCTTTCTAATCAGGATTCTTAATTTTGGTTCTTGGTCTTGGCAGCAGATAAATTTTTTAGAATTTCATTTTAGTTTTGCATTAAATATCACAGCTTCTAATTTAGTGTGAAAGTGCCTATGTTCTCATATTTCCTTATTTTAGGGAGGGAATGAGCTTTGCATGTGGCCTGGCATGCGACAACTATGCCTAAGAAAAAGTAAACTGTACGGATTCATCCACATTTTGTCTGTGCCATTCAGAACTCTTCGTGGAGCCAGTCAAGCAGTCAAATTTGCTCAATTTTGTAGTGTTACCAATCAATCTTCCACATTGCAAATTGAATTGGTGAGTTTTTTGTTTTGTTTTTTTGCTGAATATGTAATTTTGTCATTTCTTTTGCTTGGTCCCTTTTTTATGGGTTGGCTTGGATGTTTCTTTTAGAAAGAGGGACCCATAAACCATGCCTCCCAAGTGAGGGTGGAGTCTTAATTTATAGGGAAGCCAATACAAGAGATAAGAGGGAGATTTAAAATTCAAAATACATGGGATAAGGTTGACCCATTCAAACCTAACTTAGATATCTAAATATCTAATACATAATAAAAGAAAACAAAGAATAGACATTCCTAATGCTCCTCAAGTGGGACATGCTCAGTTTGGTATAAAAAAAGAATAAAATAAAGAGCATCCTCCTATGCGCCACCCACTTCTTTTGCTCCGGCCGCCTCCGTGTGAACTCCTCGTGATGGAAATGATTGAGAAATAACTGTTGTTAAAGATGAGCTGACAACTGTAGGACTCCCATGGTGTTGACGACCATTGCTTGAAGATGCGGAAAGAAACGACAATCGACGAGCGGCCTCAAAATGGTCGGGTGATACGACCCCCGAGCAGCGGACCCGAAAGGCTTGGTGAAACGGCACCTGAATAGCGGATCCAAAAGGCTGGGGGAAAGGACGCCCGGATAGAGGGCCCAAAAAGGCTTGGTGAAACGTTGCCTGATTAGCGGACCCAAAAAGGCCGGGTGAAGTGGCGTCCGAATGGCGGACCAAAAAGGCTGGGTGAAACAGTGCTCAAATAGCGGATCCAAGGATATGGCGTGAGTGAAGATCAGTGCACGATAATAAGCAATCCTGGTTGGCAGCAGTGGTGCTGGTGCTTGATGGAGATCCGGGCAGTGGGGTTGCGCAGCAGGTGGTGGACCTGGCTGGTGGGGGCAGTGCTACAGGGGGGCTGCGTGGCAGGGGGCAGCAAAGAGAGAGAGACAAAGGTGCACCACCGTACACACCAGTGGTGCACCAGCTTCTGTTTGGAGATGTGCCGAATCTGTGTGTGCGCAGGAGGGAGAGCTGCGTTGGGCCTAGCGCACGTGGCACAGAACCGTGTGCGAGAAGGAAGCAGGTCTGTTGTCCCCTTCTTTCTCACTGGTGGCAGCAAAGGGTGCGGCCTAAACTCATGCTCACAGAGGGCTGGAGAGCCATGCGGGGACGCGCAGCCTGATCTGGATTGCGCCTGGAGGAGGAAGGGAAGGGGTTTGTAACTGGCTGGGGCTCGCCTAGGCGATGGCGTATTGGGCTGGAGACAAGAGGGATGGGCCTGCTGGAGATGCCTCGCCTAGCGAAGGTCGTGCTCGCAGGTGCTGAACAAGAGTCTTAGGCAGAGAAAAATGCCTTGAAGCAGAAATGATGTGCAGCAGGGCGATCGCGCGAGGCCTGGATGTGGCTAGTTGAGGTAGGGTAGCCTCGCCTGGAGGTGCTTCTTGGGGGTGTTCGTTGCAGCTGGAGGCGGAGTTGTGGGGGATGCGCCGGGCGCAGAGGTGGCAGGGGGTGGTGCCGCTGTTACGATGGCCTTTGGCCACCTCCCCCTTTAGAGGGGATTATCGCAGGGTTTCTCTAGGAGAAAAGAGATGGGAGAGGGGGCTAGGGTTGGAACCCGCTAAGTGAGGTCAAAGGCTTTACTTATAGGGAAACCAATGCAAGTGATAAGAGAAAGATTTAAAATTTAAAATACATGGGATAAGGTTGAGCCATTCAAGCCCAATTTAAATATCTAAATATCTAAAGACTAACGTTTCTTATACATTGTCTGTGGCCAATTAAATTATGAACACATTTTCATGTCCAGTGAAATTGTTGTGCTCCCTTGATAGTTTTCCTTCAACTCAAGATGTTCTCATTTCCATGTTGAAACCTTATTTCCTTCAAAATTGCTTTGAATAACAGGGCTCTTAAATATCTAATCCTTCATTTGGGTGCTTTTCATTAATAAGTCAGTGCGAAGTCCTTTTCTTGCCAGGGCATAACATAAAACCTTATATTCAAACCCGTGTATGATGTGGATGGATGATGATGCAATGCAACCCCATGATAATTATTCACGCCCTTTTCTCTATCCTGAATGTGGTGGGCTGGCTCATATTTTCGCTAAAATAGTAGTATGGTTGGGTGCACATGGTTGGAGAGGATTGGTGGAGTTTTTTATTTTATGAAAATTGGGGCCAATATTTTTAGCTTTTCTATACATTGTTCGATTAAAGTTTTCAGTTCCTAAACGGTACAATTTCTTTTCAGTTGTAATCTTTTTTTTTTTTGTAGGATCTTCACCCTTTTATGTATTTTTAAGAATTTCTTTTTGTTGGCATATGAAAGTTTATGCATATTATTTTGTAAGCTTATTTGATTTGTAGAAGTAGAAGACCCAAAATCGTACCTCCTAAGTGAGGTCGGGTCATTCTGTTTATGAATGGAGATAAATGATACAAGCCCTGTCTAGCTGGAGATTTGAAATTTAAAATATATAAGATAAGGGGAAAGGATTGACCCACTCAAACCCCATATAATCAATATCTAAAATACTCTCTAAATACTCAAACATTACCCCTTAAGCTGGAGCATATTTTAGCTTGCTACATTAATTTAAAATACATAGAAACTGCCAAAAAAACTTTCTCTGAGTGCAATGTTGAACTGTCATGGAAAACGCATCGCGATCTTCTCGGTCATCAGATAAGGTGCTGGAACGAGCACGGAGAGGATGCCTGAAAAAGGATGTTGAAACATGGTCGTCTGGAGAGAATGCCTGAAATGGTGTCTGGAGATTGGATGCTGGGAAATGGTGGTCTGGAGATGGGATGCTGGGGAACGGTCATCTAAAAAGCTGAGCAGCAACAAATTCAGCAAGTTCAGAGAGGCCTGACACACAGTGCCTGGACAGTGACATAGAGGTCCGGTTGAGGGCTGGACAACAACCAAGAGGCCCGATGGAGGCCTGGGCAGCCGCAAAAGGCCCTATGGAGATCTAGGCAGCCGCAAAAGGCCTGATGGGGGTCTGGGCAGTAGCAAAGAGTTCCGACAGAGGTCCGGGCAGCAGCGGAGGGGCCCAGCATAGGCCGGGCAATGAGCAGGGGACGCACAGGCCTGTGCACATGTCTTGGAACTGGCGTTTGGTGCACCTGGATTGAGCCGGACACGCCTCTACTGTGTGTGTAACATCAGGGGGCACGTCATGGTTGGGCGCGCTGCCTGGGAAAGGTATGCACAGCCTACATAGAGGGTGTTGCTCCTGGTGCGCACACAAAGGGAGGCAGAGACGCTTAGCAGGGGCATGCGTCCTGGTCGGGTGCGCATGCAGGAGTTGCTCAAAATGCCTGGACTGGAGAATCAGATCTGGATGGAGCTTGGAGCCTGGAGAATCAGATCTCGAGAAGATCTGACGGCGACAGCTGCACGCCGCCAGAAGATCTGGAAGCAGATCAGGAGGAGGATGTCCGCCTGGATAGAGTTGTGCCAGGTGACTGGCGCGCGCCTGTTGAGCATTCATGCCAGGCTACTCACGTGCAGAAGAGGCACGGGGGGAGGTTGCCTGCAACATTCTGAAGATTCTTACGTATCCACAGGAAAACCTGACGTATTGCCTTTGCATCTCCGTGCACCCTTACCATTGCCAGGCTTTCGGAACACATCCTCCAGCTTCAACACTTGCATCATCTGGATCCATCACCGCTGCCGCTGCTTCCAGGCTTTTGGTTCATCAGCCGCCTTGCATCCGGGGCTGGTACAAAGTTCCAGAAGTTACTCCTTTCTGGAAACTTCAATACTTGGCTGGGAGGGAAGTTGGCTGCTTCCTCAAGAGGAGAAGCCTTCCGTAACATCATGAAGATTCTTATGTATTAACAGGAAAACCTTACATAATGCCTTTGTGTCTCCGCGCACCTGCACGAGGGCCGAGCTTTTGGAACACATCCTCCAACTTCGGCACTTACATCATCCAGATCCATCACCGTCGCCGCTGCTTCCAGGCTTATGGTTCATTCGGTGATATGAAGTTGTGTATCGCACCACTCTCCAGGAGGACCAGAATGGGGATGTCGTAGACATAGCCTTCCACTTTCATTGAAGTTAATTCCTCTCCTTCTTGGGCCTGGAGAAACATGCCTGCTCCCCTATTTTCTAATACTTGGCACTCCGCCTCTTCCAGTGATTCTCCTGCTTCTGGTTCAGAACTTTCAGCCACTGCCATGTCTCCTTCTGTTTGTACTTCATCCTCACCCAAAAGGATGATTCTTATCTTTGATTCTGGGCACTTATGCATTGGGTTGAAGGGTTTCCCACATCCGAAACACAATCATTTCCTCTGTCTTTCTTCACATTTTTGGGAAGAAAGATGGCGAACCCCTCTCCCTCCTGGTGGGCCCTGCCGTGTTGGATCATGATCGAAGCCACACGGTGTGTACTTTTATTTTCCTTTATTTCCTCTACCACATTTATTAGACCTTGAGTAATGGTTATTTATTTCTTAAATAAATGTAACTGCATTACTCGCTAATAAACATATTATTTCGCCCACAATATATTCTCTCGAATAACTAGTGTCGAAATAAATGTGATCATGCGTCCTTAAATAATTATTAAACCACAGTCGGGAATAATCTTTATTTAACTTGTTAAATTAATATTTAACTGAGATACATGGACACACTTAGTGTGTGACCTTCTAGGCCTCTTTCTCAGTGGCATTAGGCGGAGCCTGCCTAAAGTCCGAGGTTAGCGTCTAGCAACACGCCAAGGCACCCATAGAGAAAGAAGTTAACGCCGCAATGACGTGTCACCTCCTACGAACGTTTACCGTGTAATATAATCTCTTTGTCTCAAAATCTCTAATCAAGCGGGTTGCATGCTAGTGCCATCAACCCATGTGCTCGATTATTCTTTCTTTGACTTCCCGGAACTGAACTCGTTCATACCTTACCATGGTCATGGATTTATTTAGGCTATATCAATTCCATCAAAGGGCATGAGATATCTACTTCAGTTATGGAACAGAAGGGACAAATCCTTTCTCGCATTATCTATTAATGCAGTATTACTCGTGACGCACCCAACGTATCCTACTTCGCTGCGAACAGTGTGTCGTCACAGTTTTCGTTAATACATCTAAGTGCGCTAGTTGTAATACCCATTAATAATAATCTTAAAGTCTAAGGACCAATACACACATCCGCAGATAGGAACATCCAATGACACTATGAAATGTGGATTTCCTACTGGCGGGTCTCGTTCTCATAATATCCTCCTGGATATTACCAAAGGCGCACACCATGAGAAGGTGCCTCAAAATTTTATGAGTCATCACCCCTAATGACCTGTATTATTTGTGTCCCTCAAATAACATTATCTGGCCATAGAACATATATTCAAGAACAGTGTTATGACACTTCCGGGTTCTCATCATAGCAGGGATCCGCTATGACCCTTTAATGCAACAGTTGTCCTTAGGACATTATCACATGCATTGTCACGCAGAAGAACAAACAAGATGTGATAAGGCTTTTATTAATGAAGAAAGTACAAAGTAGTTGGTTCTAGGCCACCAACTCCAACAGGGGCTGGGATCACCTTAAACTGTTGGGAGAGGGCAACCCTTACATATTTGCCTTTGTCGTAGACATCTCTCTATCAACTCTAGTGTATACTTAAGAATATTAGAGTGACCCTTCCGTATGTGATGCACATTCTAGAGTACCCTTCTGTATGCCTTGCCTTTGCCAATTTTATGCTCCAACTTCGAATTCCAGAACTTTTACAAATCAGCTTAGAACATCTTCAAACATTCTCAGAGCATCTCCATTCACTCTAATTCAACTCAGAAGAATTTAAATGACTTCAGGAATATATCAAAACGTCTCAAAACTCTTCAGTACGATTCCTAAAACATCTTGTAGCATATAAATACTCTTCTTAAGTATTTTAATGTCTTTCCATTGCCTTGTAAATTCTAGCTTCAGACTCAGCATTCTCAAATCTTCATCCAAGTGATATTCTCCATTGATTACAGCAGCCTTCATGCTTGATAATCCAAGGATGAATTTTCACTCTTCCAGCCAACTTGATTCTTCTCTAGAACAATCAACTTCTCAACTTTATCAAAAACATGTGGTAGACAATGCTTCTATCATCCACAGACACTTGTCATTGATTCGCATTACAAGATCAGCTCTAAAATCATCATATGTATGTTGTGTTGCTTCCTTGAATCTGCTTATCCAAGCATTCCAAGCAGCAGCAGACCTTGCCCATTGTCAAGGGCAGTATCTCAATCTTCATCTTCATTGCCAACATATGAATGGATCTCCAAAACACAATGGCAGACAACAATACATATAGTCCAGTGGAACTCCAAGATGATACATATAGTCTCCTACAGCAGCAGTCTCCTGCGTGCGTGTTGCTTCTCCACAAAAATATGGAGACGATGAAACCGGAGCGACAGTGCACTGATGCTGGAAGCGATGAAACCGGAGCACGCCTCGGTTGAGGAAGGAGGAGGCAGGTCAGACCAGTTGATAGAGACTTGCAGAACTGGAAGAACCAGAACCGACTACTTGTATAAAACTGATAGAGACCAGGGAAGAAGCAGAATTACAGCAGAAAGAGGAAGAAGAACCAGAAAACTCACAGAGTCCCCGCCCAAGCCCACAGGCTGATTTCCAAGCCAGATGGCCGAACTCCCAACGATTTTCTGCCTCCCTTCCTTCTCACCCCCACGTACTACTTATATAGTTATTCTCCAGCCCCACAAGTGGGGTCTAGAACCTTCCCCCTAACAACTTAACAAACTCACCCCAAAAGACCATTCTACCCCTTATTAGAATATTCTCTCCTCCAGCTGGACAACTGGTCTCTATCATTGTATCTCACACATTCAACTCTGGAACACATATTGACTTCACTTCTCTATTGGCATATTGACATCAAATACAACAAACACAACTTTCTTCATCACAATCCATTTGGGCACTTCACTATTTTAAATAAGTCGCCCAATGTTGACATCAACTCCATCGTTAATTTCTCCTTTGGGTCATGTGGGCCACTTTCCGGGCCAACACCTTCCAAAATTCCCTTCGGTGCCTTCCAGTCGAGCCTTCCCATTCTTCCCTATCCTCGCTGCTGATTGAATCCCATCAATTTGGGCCTTACCTTCTCCAATGCTATCTATTTAAAACAGAACACCCACCACAGAAAAGCATAAAGGCTGGAACTGGTTTCTGAAATCTTACAAGGCCAGATTCAGAAAGCTGCTCTTCACCAAGCTCTGAAACACCTGACCAGGGTCTGGCGTACCGAACTTGGCAACCAAGCTTTGATACCACCTGTTGTGCCGGAACTACTCAATTTGAAAGATGCTATACTCCAAAATCATTAATGCAGAACAAGTTTTGGAACATCTCAGAACATAACGACATTGACTTCGATGTACTGGAACTTAGAAGACCCCGCACCCCAACCACCGCATTGAATTTCCTCCACGCCATATGAGACTTACCTAAGATCAGGGAAACGAAAGAACACTCAGCACAAACGGAGCACTATGAATAATGTGGTTCGGAACTTAATCCTATTCCACGGGAGAACACTGCAACTTCATGCATTGAGGAGGGAACATAAATACAAAATATCTAAGTTACAAGGGATCCTCCTTTGTGAAACCCTACCTAGATATGGAAGAAAATTGCTCCTGACCCTCTTGCGACGAACACCTGCTGCATGTGCTCCCACTATGACGACCCACACGTGGTAGACTAATGGATCTTTACCAGGGCTCCATCAGTCCCCCTGGCAGCTATCTCCATCTCCTGCTTCTTCACTTGCTCCTTCCGGTCTACTGCACTTCCGGACAATGGCCTTTCGGCTTCACCACCTTCGGAATCACAGACTTCAGCTCAAGTCAACCTCTCTTTATAGTAACGCTTCCGCAACTCCTTTCGGCCACAAGCGCTTTCATGGGAAGCCCCCTAAGGGAACTGACGCCACTCAATTTAGTAGTCCCTTGAGCAAGTGACCCGCACCCTCTATTTATAGACGTGTGTTCGCAACAGCCAACTGGTTCCATAAGTTGCACCGCCTTTCGATCTTCATGATTGTTCGCCGTTTGGCTACCACTAGCTGTCCCGCTAGTGTACCTCCTCAACTTCCAATATCCGACAAACGATGTCATTTGATCTTATGAAGCCCACTAAAGATTTCGACATAGCCTTTATGCATCTTCATAGTTACTCTTACGCATGTCCTTCAAGCGTTCAAAATAACATCCTCTCGCTTCCGCACTTCATCCAAAATCAGTTGCCATATTGTCTTCCCACTTTTCTTCGAAAACTCATGCCACATTTGGAACTTCCTCTTACGTCACTTCCCTTTGGAAGTGGATGTTGTTGTAGTGCTTTCTTCCAAACTTCCTTGGTTCTGGTGAAATGGATTCATTTGGTTCGGGACTTGAGATTCTAGAAAACACTTTACGGAAGTTCAGTCACTTAGCCAAAAAAATATTTATCACACCAAAACCCAATAGGAGGATCGCCTAGAGCCTGCTTTCAGGTGATTTGCTTCACCCTCAGTGGGATCTTGATTGTGGCACGCGATTAGGAGCTAGGTGCACTCGCAACAGCTTGGAGGAGGTCATGCTTGGAGGATCATGCATTGTGGACTTGCCTTGAGAGGGTGTGTTTGTGGGGCACAACCTTAATGGCACGTACCTGGATGGGAGGAGGCACTACTGTGTTATAGCAGAGAGTGTGTTGGGTGGGATTGACTAACATCAAGGTTAGGGCCGATGCAAGTTAGAGAGGGATGGGGGTGGCTCAGATTTCCCTAGCTTTGATACCATGTTGAAACAATAGGCCAGGAAATTGTGCTAGTGAGGTCGAGTCTATTTATAGAAGAAATAAAAATGCATAAGATTCTGTATAGGTATGGGATAATGAGATAATATTGACCAGATCATGTAGGTCACACCTAGACGCGCCTACAAACCATATATATAGTTATTCTAACAATACTTGTTCTTATAAAGGCTTATCTATGTGTACTTCTGACTTGGTTGCTACTTTGGATGCTTTTTTAGTACTTGGTACTCTCATCAAGGTGAAAAGTCATCATGGATGTCCCAGGCAATGCCTGATGAGTTACATACCCTGGTAGCGAACTACACTTTAGATTCAGTTTCTATTTCCCCCACATAAGCGGGTTTACACCATAATGTTGATGGTTCCTTGAACTACCCGGGATTAGATTAAAATGTTTTGGACATGTTAGAAGAAGACCTAGAGATACACTTGTTAATAGGGTAAGCTTAATGACTAAGTCTCTTATTAAAAGAAGTAGGGGTAAACCTAAAAGGACCATTAAACAAATCATTCAAGATGATCTTGTTCAAAATAATTTCAATGAAAATATGGTATTCAATAGAGCTAATTGACGACATTTGATCCATGTAGTTGACTCCATTTAATTGGGGTTAAGACTTGTTTGTTGTTGTTGTTGTTCCTTGAATTGCCTCATCAAAGCATGTTTGGCGGCAAAAGAAAATGCTAACATCTATGATATTGATTATGTTGGCACTTTCTCTCCCATTGCCAAAATGATGTATGTATGCCTATTTATTTCTTTGACAGCATCCAATCACTGGCTTCTTCATCAATTGAATGTGAAGAATGTTTTTTTTATGATTTTATGGATAGAAAAATCTACATGGAACAACCACTTGAGTTATCCTTTGGTATTTTATCACAAACATTTTTTCATAAGTCCTAATTAGAATTTTCATACAAAGAACTTGGACCCATTGAAATACTATTTGGGTATAGAGAGGTCTATTTGGGTATAGAGAGGTCTCTTGATATTCTGAAGGTATTTTCGTATATCAGCACAAGTATGTTTTAGATATGTTGCAAGAAACTAAGTTGTCTCATGAAGTCACCGCTCATTCTCTTGAACCAGGTGAAAAATCTCTCCATACAGTGAGTGAGATATTCTATTCACCCAACAAATGTTTTTCCTGGTTGAAAAACTGAATTTTTTTACTATGACCAGTTCAGATATTGCTGATGTTGTAAGCACAACGAGTCAGTTTATAGACTAGCCTACAAAATTACATTGGGATGCAATTCTTCGTATTGTCAGTTATATAAAGAAGGAACCTGGTCTGGACTTGCTAATTGTTGATCATGTGCGTTTAGATACTGAGATATTTTGTGATGCTGATTATGCGAGATACTTATCCTTCCAAAAATATATATCCGTGTATGTTGTTTTTAATGCTGGTAACCTGGTTTATTGGCATAGAAAAAAATAGGTAGTTGTATTTTGTTCGAATGTTGATTCCGAGTATGAAGCCATGACTCATGTAATAGTTGAGATTTTGTGCGCACAACAACTACTCTGGCATGAGATAAACTATCTAGTTGGGAAGGCCATGTTTATTTTGTGGTGATAGTCAGACTGCTATAAAATTTGCTATTAATTTTATGTTTCATGAGCATACTAAATGCTGAGGTGAATCGTTATTTCGTTCACAAGAATTCTGACAAGAAAATTCTTATTTTTGGTTATATTTAAGCATGAGAACAAGTTGCCGTTGTTTTCACCAAAAGGGTTTCAGGGCCTCATTTTGAAATTTATATGTAGCAAGCTGAGTATAATAAATATATATGATCCAGCTTGATGAGGTGTTAGAATAATTAAGTATTGGTTTGGGCTTGGGCTCGTCACCCATACCTTTTATGTAACCTTTTTTTATGCTTATAAATAGATAAGACCATCCTCACTTTTGAGGTATGGTTTTCTGGTTATCATTCATTAATACAAACAAACCCAATCAAACCCAAACCCTCCATTTTAAGGTTGATTTTATATTTTTAAGTTTGTTTTAATCAGAATTAAGTTTATGTTTTTTATTTTTTCTTACATTTTTCAATATTTTGTATCAAAAGTCTTACTTATGTCAGGTAACCAAGTTTAGTTTGTATGCTGAATTAAATCTTGTATTTAAGTATTTCTATTCTGGCATTATAATTTTCAAATTCCAGCATTTAATTTGTGCTATGAATCAGACGTGGTCTGGTTCACTAGATTAGGGAAATATTAGTTTAAACATTTGAATAAAGTTGGGACTACTCAGTAATTTCATAAATTAAAAATCAACAGAAAACCTTTATAAAACAGCAAATTTGACACCGAATTAGGATTGAAATTTGGATTTTTGTATTTTAGTAATCTCGTGACTCAAGAACAGTTCAGTCACCAGTTAAATCTTATTATTTTCTGCAATCACCCTGCTTTTGGTATTAGAACTCAGGGGTGTGAAATTGGTTTATTGAATTTATGATACGATTTTTTTTTTTTAAATTGTTGAGTCGTTCAGTGACCAGGGTCATCTGTGTTGTAGTGGGTTCAAGAACACTTGCTACTAGACAACGCACTTTTATTCCATGATTTAATAATCAATTGGGAATTGGCTATGCATCCACAAAATTATTTGGAAATAAATCAAGAAATACAGTCAATTAACAAAAAATATATTAGAAAATTTAATTAATTTCATGCAGGACGAGTTAAGATTGGGGATCATTAAATCTACATAAATTGTTTGTTTAGAGATGAAATGATTGGAAATTATAATGGATCACTGATAGGAAAACATGGGCTGGGAAAGATGGGAGGTATTGCTGGACAATAGAGGCTGCTGCTAGGGGGGACCCATGGGGAATATGGGGAATATGCTGGGAATACTCTAACTAATTCCTAGTGGGGACCAGTTTGCTATTCTCTCGGGGAATATGCTGGAGGGTCCCCACAGGCAGTTGGCTGAGGAAAACCAGATTATGGTCCCCATCATTCTGTTTGAGTGGAGTCTGTTAGTGTTGTGGTGGTCTCAGTTATTTCTTATCTTTTTGAGTCTGTTAGCCAGCTGTAATAGTTTCCCCATAATATCCTATAAATAGTACAGGGGTGTAGTTGTCGGGGAGAGGGAAAAGTCTGGGTATTTCGGCCACAGGGCTTGGACTAGGAGGGATCACGGATTCTCCTGGGTGAATTCTGCTGTAAGTGTCAGTTCATTTTGTTGTACTACCCTACCCATTATTCTTTATATTACAAAGTGCCCTTCCCTTGTCCTTTGTTCTTATCAAGTTCAAATAGACAAAAAACAACAGACATGCACATCTGTGAGATCAGCAATGTTGTTGATATCCATTGGAATCTTCCCACTAATGCAGCTTCCCAAAAGGAATCTTCCATCTATCAAAAATTAAAATTATGCTAACCATGAAATGCACAACAACACAATCAAAGGGGATTAAGCACTCAATGAGCACCAAGACCATACTCCAATGCCATTAATTGGCGATCTAAATGAAATCCAAAAAATAAACCTGCCAAACAAAAGAAGATGGCAGGCTTTTCAATACATTAGAAAATAAATATGGATCACTTAAATCTCCTGCAGGTAGTTAAAATTGTCAAATTCTGCAGAAATAGCTCCAATTAAATTAAGGCCCTTCAGCAGGCTGTATGGAACAATGGAAATAAAGCATCACCAAACAAATGAAATTAAAATAATTTTAAAATGTTTTGATTTAAGCAGACGTGTATAAAAATATACCAAGAATAAACCCAAATACAATTATTACAATCAAACTGCGCTCTTAAAAGAAGAAAAACCACCATATTTGAACAATAAATTTATATTAAAAGAGGGATTAAACATCCATAAACCAAGTGCAAGGTATGGTAAAAATTACAAAAAACACTACCATGATGCAGAATTCCTCATAGAGTTGAAGGAATGTCCCTGGATAGAGAGCAGAATTCCTGGTATGAACTAAAATCCTCTTGCCATTTGGAGTACTGCCTATGCAACAATTTGTATGCAGAAAATTCCTTTGGCCCAGGCTTCACAGCTTGAGAATCGAACTTCAAAGCTATTGGACAAAAATTAGAAAATAATTCATCTTCATCTATTTGTGTGTCACTGTTGGGCACACCTGATTTCTTAGCCAACTTGGAAATGAATGTAGAATTTGAGTTGAAGGAATTTCCCTGGATAGAGTTTTCAAAACAGCACCCATCCACCTGATTATACAGGAAAAAGGACTTCGGCCCATGGGAGCTGGCCCAGGCCTTTTCTGTGTCATCAGCTAGACAGATGGCATTATCCTCGTGAACTTCAAAACCTGAAACAGAGACAGCTATTTCCCTGGCTCCTTTGAGAAGATCGCCACTTTGATTCAAAATTTCCAACTCGGGTGAAAATCCTCCCACTTCTTGAACCAAATGTTGGGAGTTTTCTTTTATAAACCACACGAAGAATTAGCAAGATGGGAAATGGAAGAACTGGTCCCACGAGATCATCGCTGCGATGTACTTTATGGGACCATTTGTTACTACAACACGAAGGCTTCCTTAAAAAGAATGGAGGCAACTGGGGTCGATCCGGAATGGCTAAGAATTCCAAAGCCGGTGCTTTTGTATCCATGAGAACGTCAAGAATTTCCGAGTACTTGGAAAATGCTGCCTGTAAAAGGGCTGTAGGCAAGCCTGCCCATAATTATTTCATAGCAACCTCACGCATGCTTGTCGGCGAACAGACATCCATAAAAAAATCAGAAGGCTCGACAAAAGAACCAACAACAATTACAAAAGCTCTTAATTGTTCACAAACGAGTTCATGGAAGTTTTCATCGGACTTGGTTCCCATAGAAACCCGAAAATGTTTTGTCATGTTAAAAACCAATACCTCGGTCAAATTGCCATTCAAATATGCATTGAGATAGTCAAGCTTAAAATACTTGAATCTCCTAGCAAACCTATATTCCTCCTCACCAGAAGGGTATATGAGAGCATCTTTATGCTGCAATGGTGAATCATCGTCATGGGAAACTCCACACTTCGATGGATATCCCCAAGAAGCAGAGTATCTATGCTATTCAAGCTTCCCAGAAGACATCAGCCTGATGAGCATGAAACCACCAGAACTGTCTGGCACAGAAACTAAATCAGAAAGGTCAGCATCAAGGATTGCAAAGCCCAAAACAATTTCTTTTTTCTGCTACCAATTGATCCAAACGGGAAGAGCATCCTTGTAGAACTCTTTCCTTAGAAAACAGCTTCCACAAGCACAACCATGACCCAATATAGAGAAGTTGGATGGGAGCCCCCATGCATAAAGGGACCTGCAAAATTTTGAAACCTCATAAGAAGTAACCAGTGCTTAGAACCCATAACAAAATAGAAGCCATCGAAACCTGCCTTTGAAAAGGCAATAAACCGGTCTTTTTCTACCATAGTCATGCTGAACAACTCAACCTTTGCCAAGCAGCTGACCTTGGATTCACCACCCCTCATATCAACTAAGAAGACCGCATCAGAACGAGCAACAATCAAAACCCTTGGGTGCCAACTAAATTCGCAGCTCAACCATACAAACTGACATGAACTATCTAAATTATCCCATGATGGTCTCACTCTAACCCCCTTGAACTTTTCATTCATGGAACTGGAACCCAAATCAAACAAGAACAACTCTCCGCTTTCCAGCAAAACAACACTCTCCTCCAACAAGTGTGGGCTCCAGCAAGCATGGACAACAACACAAGACTTGAAGGCCTTCGTGCCCAATAACTTGAGGACTGGACTCTCTGCATGCAACCCACACTGCTAAAATTCAACACGGAACCAGTGAATGGAATACAGGGTAGACACCATCAAATAATGCAGCGACTCAGAGATGTTTGAACACCGGTGGCTGAAATCCACGTAGGAGTTCACTGATATGCTGGTGATGGGGTGAGCTAATTTCTCAGCTACCATGAAAACGCTGCCATTGTTGCTAGCCGGGACTTTAAGATCAGATCCCTGCACGGACAACAGAACATACCCAACCTGATCTGAGTTCTCTACGGAGGAAAAAAAGGCAATAAAAGTATCACGGGAGCACCGGAGCAGCCGGAGTGGGTTGCGGGCGATGGTGGGGGAGGGAGAAGGATAGTGGGGGCCAAAATCAGTAGCAATGGATGACCCCAGGGAAGAAGGAAGGGCGGAGGAGGGGTCAAAAATAGCGAAGAATCTGGAGAGGGAGTGTGAGCAGGGGGAGTGAGGGGAGGAGAGAGAGAAGACGATGACAAGAGCACTGATCGGGTTTCGATCAAGGGTTTGAAAGAAAGAGGACCAGGAGTCTTTAAGGAAGGGCCTGAGAGGAGGAGAGGGGGTGTAAACACAGAGGACACGGACCACAGGCTCTTCCATTCCTCTGAAAATTCCATGGAAAATTGAAATGATAGAACAGATCACGGAAACAGAGGGTGAAGAGAGGGTGAATCGGAGAGAACCCACAGCCAGGGAGAACAGAGGGTTGCTTAGATAAAATCAGGAATCACACCCCAAAAGTGTCCCCACTCTATTTGTTGGGTGAGATGAAACTCCACGGAGAAACGGCGGACGAGGAAATGGAGACAGACTGGTTTCCAAATCACCCCAAAAGCGGGGTGATTTGGAAAGAAAGACGGAGGACCTGCGTGTGTGTGTTTTTTTATTTTCTATATCATCGCTTGATAATTTTTATATAAATAATTTGTATATAAATATTTTTAATAACATTTGAAATTTAAAGGTTTAAAAAATAATTTATAATGATTAGTATATATAAATGTAAAATTTAATTAATTTAAAATAAATAAATATGTTGATTATAATACAAACCGTTATTTATGTGATGAAATGTAATACACAATAAGACATATATTGACTTTTTATATTATTTATGCAATTCATAACTCTTTAGCCCATCTCCAACTGACCTAAAATAGAGTAAAAAATGTTATTTTGGTGTTAAAATCTCCATCCAACCCAACGCAATATTCAGCCCTATCTGGTAGTTAATACAGTGTAGCACCAAATATAGGGTGGTGCAAGAACATTGTTTTTTTTTTTCAGTTTATTACTTTGGAAAAATGTCATTTTTTTAAATAAAAAAATCTTTTTGTGATTATAATATATGTTTAGTGCAGTAACTTAAGTAATTGAGTTGGAGATGATTTTCAATTTACCTATTGCATTTTGAAGTATCCTTACTTCATTTTGGAGTTTTCGGTTGGAGGTGTCCTTCGAGATATTAAAAATAAAAGGGTGAATTTAAAAAAAAAGTTGTTTTAAAGTCCATGAAAAAAGTTATGAAAACTTATATTTTTTAATAAAGGTTGTATGTGTCACTTGTCGTAAAGTAATTTATTTTCTTTAAAAAAAACCACCAAACAAGATAGTAATAAATTACGGTCATTTATTTTCTTTTATTAAATATTTTATCCAGACAAAATATACAGAAGTTATAATGTTATCTTATCCTATCTTTTCTTTTATGTATCATGAAATTGTAACGACCCGAAATTTTAAATAAATATTGTTTCCTAATTTTATGTGTTATTTTTATACTCAAAAAATGTTTTATTTGATAAACATGATTATAATTAGAATAAGACCATTGGGTTTTGACTGTTATATGACCATCGGTCAATATGACCGCTGTGAACAAAATGTTTTGATTATTGTCTCTAAATACAAGTAATCTTGGTTAATTATTATAGAAAGAAGATTTGATGGCCTCACCTAGTAGTCTTGGACCGATCGAAGCCCATCTAACAGAGCTTGAGAAGGAGGTAGCACCATTGGGCTTTGCTCTGGACCAAATCCAAGCTGAACTTCATCATGTGAAGCTAGAACGGAATCGTCTTCGCGAGAAGTTCAAACTGATAGAAATTACTACTCGGGCAATGTTGACTGAGCCGCCCCAAGATTCTATCACCCTAGCACACCTTACTCTTAGGTCCTATGCTGGTATTATAAGGGGCTATGTAATGAGACCATAACTGCCTTGTGTAATCCTTGTTTTAAATAAAAATTGGTATTTCTTATTATGATGATGTTTATGAATTTTCAAATGACTGGATAAAAATAGTATGCATATTTTTGATGAATTTTCAAAAGGATATTTTAAAAAAAATATTTATGTAAACCTTAAATAACTTAAAATGTGTAATGATTTTCAAAAAATGGTCTTCTACAATTATGTTCAGTACGAGAGTCTAATAAGATCAACTTGATTTTTGATGAATAGTAAATTATGAATAGTGATTTTATGATTAGGATTAGTAATATGGCCAAATGGATTAGTAATCTCACTTAAAGAAAGTTTTAAAATAATCTAGGCACCTTGATTAAGTAATGTGATTCAATAAAATGGTTAAATAACGGTTTCATAAATTATTATTCAAGTATTAGTTTTTTTCGGGTGAATAGTGTTTTTTAATTAAAAATTTAATTAAAAATAATTAGAAAATTATTTTTATAAAAAGGACTTTATTTTTTGAACTCAGAGCACCGATATTATGCTATGGTAATTTTTGGGGTTTTTTCTGAAAAAAACGAATTTTCGGTGAATAGTGTTTTTATTTAAAAAATTAAATTAAAAATATTTAGAAAATTATTTTTATAAAATGGAGTTCATATTTGTAATCAAAGCGTTGATATTTGATTATGGTGAAATTTTGGGATCTTTCTGAGAAAGTTGAATTTTCAGTGAATAGTAAAAATGCAGTTTTAGGGTTTCGGTATGTTTAATGACATCATAGCTGTGTCATGATGATGTCATGAGTTATTTTAAAGGTTGGCCGGCCAAGGGTGATGAATTATTGTTTTGGGGGGCCCATGTGGCCTAACTCCATGATAAATGCCAAGGGAGAGCACATGGGTTTGAGAAAAGCACATGTGAGGTGTCCCTTGGCCATTAATGCCTTGTCCCCTCACTTTCCCTATAAATACCAAGCTCTCCTCTCATCAATTGGACTCCCCACTCTTCCCCAACGAAGTTCTGGTCTCATTACCTCCCAAGGAGTCCTCCCAAGGTGCCCCCAAGCCCTCAAGGTCCCAACCATTGAGGTTTAAGAGTTACATTTTAAGGTAAGGGATCCGACCTCTCTATTTCATTTCAAGTAATCCCTTTTATGTAATTCCTTTTATGCTCCATGTTCTTATGTTGGAGGATGTTATTTTATACTCCTCTTACTGCCCTTTTCATGTTAATATAATGAGAGATCCCCTCTTACTCTCATTATTTCGTTTTATGAAGTTTTAAGTGGCGCCGTTAGGCTGCCGGAATTTTTGTAACAGATTCTTTCTCCCTTCTCATTTTTCAAGATCAATTTTCATGTAAAGTATTTCATGTTCCTTTTTTTATTATGTTGGGGTATGATCTCTAAATTTATCATACTGATCTTTTATGATCATATGATGAGATACCCCATTTGATCGCTTCAATTCAGTATTTTGAAGTTTTAAGTGGCGCCGTTAGGCTGCCGAATTTTTAAGTGGTTCTTCACCCTTCTCGTTTTGAAGTTCTACTTTCATGTCAATTCTTTCAAGTTCCTTTTTGTTATGTTGGGGTATGATATCTATATCTATCATACTGGACTCTTATGTTCATATTATGAGAGACCTCATTTGATCTCTTCAATTCAGTATTTTGTTGAAGTTTAAGTGGCGTCGTTAGGCTGCCGAATTTTTAAGTGGTTCTTTACCATTCTCGTTTTGAAGTTCTACTCTCATGTCAATTCTTTCAAGTTCCTTTCTATTATCACTAGTGCAAAAACACTTTTTCGCGTCGGTTTTTTTTAATTTTTAACGTCGGTTATAAACCGACGTCTTTATAGGCGACGTTAAAAATAGAGTTTTCGCGTCGGTTCATAGAAACCGACGCGAAAATTAATTCGCTTATGAGCTTCGGCGTCGGTTTTTTATAAAACCGACGCCGAAGCTACATTTAGACATTATTTTCCGCGTCGGTTCATTAAAAAACCGACGCGGAAAATATAGTCGAAGAGGTTTTCCGCGTCGGTTCATTAAAAAACCGACGCGGAAAACCGATTAGAATAGGCTTTTCCGCGTCGGTTTTTAGAAAAACCGACGCGGAAAACCGGTTTCAACCGGCTTTTCCGCGTCGGTTTTTCAAAAAACCGACGCGGAAAACCGCTTTCAACCGGATTTTCCGCGTCGGTTTTTCTAAAAACCGACGCGGAAAACCCTTTCGACGTCGGTTTTTAAAAAAACCGACGCCGTAAATAATTTTTTAAAAATATTCGGCGTCGGTTTTTAAAATAACCGACGCCGTAAATTTTTTTTTTTTTAAATAAAATACATATATTTTCTCCTCCAAACAAATCGGAACCCTGAAAAAAAATAACGAAGTATACAAAAACAATTAAACAGCTTTAACAGAAGTACTTCAGAAAACTCAAAGTAAAGCAGAATTAAAATACACGTACCTACATGGTGCATTTTCTTAATCTAACCATACTCAGTATCAATCATTGTAAGTTTCCCCCCATAGATAGCACCAGTCCTGTCAAAACAGTAATGAAACTAAGGATATGTGAGTGAAAAAATCAATCCAAGTTATTAGTGCAATGAATAAACATTAAATGAAAATGTGTAATTTATTTGAATCATTCATTTTTTCACAAAGTAAATTACCAAAATGAAATGTTACGACTCCTGATCAAAATTCCAGGAACACTCAGCCGATGCAACCTCTTCCTCACCTCCCCCACTGAAGATGTTGGGGGTGTCTTTTCACCATAGAATCCCCACCACCCCCAACCTCAGGTTTTTATATTTGCTCTGTATAGACGTGCATTACCCATTCACTATTGTTATTTGTTTAAGTTATGGAATAACAGAGAAATAAATTTGAGTGCAAAAAATAGGTTAGAAAATTGAAATCAAATGCAGATTGAAGATACATAAAGAAACATACCTTAAAAATTGACGCCTTCTATTTTATCTTTGTGCAAACCCACTAAGCGCTGTTTCAGGTATTATGTGATATGCTTCTCGGCAATCATTTTTCGATATTTATTTGCATAAAAAATAAAAAGGCCTAGAAGATATTGCTGTGCATTCAAGGGAGACAATTTTTAGTGTTTGTGAATGTTATTTCGCTATACGAATCTCTATGTTCATGATCCAAGTACCACCCTACAGATTTGTCACTGTACAGACAAATGATTTTAAGAAATAACAATGAAAAGAAATATAATAACTAATTCTGAATTAAAATACACGTACCTGAAATATACGACATGCTTATTGTTGGTTATTGTTGAAGGATTCATTTGATTATTAGTAGATTCAATAAAACAGTTTTTGCAGAGGCACTTGAGAAAACTCAGTAAATCAGAATTAAAATACACGTACCTGAAATATATGACATGCTCATTGTTTGTTATTGTTGAAACATTCATTTGATTATTAGTAGGTTCAAACACCTAATATATCATAAGAGTTAGTTTTTTAAACCCATATATAATATTATTTATAAATATTAGTATACATACCTCAAATCTTAATCAGACTTAACAAATAGTCCGCAAAAGTAGATTGAATATGAATCATATCAGATTGAGAATATGACTGTGAATCATTGAATACCTACAATAATATTGAATGATATGAAATTAATAAATAGAAGAAAGTGGATGAAAATATATAAAAAAGTTAATACAACTAACCTTATGAAAATCAGTAGTTTCCCCAGTTGTGATTATCTCGTACATAAATCGTAGAATATAATAACCACATTCAACGCTTCCATTTTGACGATGACACTGCAGTTATAAAACATTTAACTAATAATGAAACCCAATATATAACAAAAATATAAAAACTAATTACCTGTACTTCCACATATTTGATTTTCGTTGGTTTCTTTTCATTTGTAAAATGTTTCCATGAACTGCATTGTTTTATATAAGAACTAATAAAACTTGTGTAAACAATTAAAATTAAACATAACAAACTTCTAAAAATAAAAAAACAACTTACCTGTTTAATAAGTTGGAAAACGTTTTACGCACTTTTCCTAATAAAGAGCAAAACCAATATAAGGTGCATTCATTTGGGCAAAATACACCTAACATCCAATGCCCCCTATAATACAAAAAGTTCATAATTAACGACATTATAATGATCATGAGTTCAAAATTATGTTGATATTCTTACTTATCAACAAATGGCAAAAACCAGCACTGAATCTCTGTTTGTGATAATCTCTCGGATATATATTTAACTTTTTCATCATTTTTCACATGTTTGACTTCCGAGGAAATGTACTCTGGATCTATAAAGCTATAAATGCTTGTAGTTTCATTTTGTAAAAGAATCCTGTATAGATACCTAATTTAAAAAGAAAACATAGTTAGTCAATGACATAACAATATTTTAGTAAAGAAATAGCAATTCAGACGTCAATTTACTTACATGGAAAACAACTGCACCACATTCAGCCCGATCTCTTCAAAATTAACTAAATTCATGATATCTTCTTTCAATATTCTCAATTTATAATTTCTTCCACATATATCGGGCGTCATCCGAAACTCATAGATAAAATTCAAGGAAGAAGAGCACTGAGATAATCTTTTCAACCCAGAAGAAATATCAGAAGTATCTACAGCCGACTGTTTTTGAACATTTTGCTGCATTTGTACAGTTTCTTTTGCTTTCAGATATTCCTATATAAGTTAAATGTCAGAAAACATTATAAGTAATTTGGAATCATTTCTAATTACTAGTTAAAAAAACTCATACCTCATGTGAAATATAACGAAGAAGTGCAGTTGGCCAAAGTAAAAAATGGCCCATGCATTCCCCAACACTGGTGATCTCCGCAGTAGGAAATGGTAGTAGAGCAGTAGGATCTATAATAAAAAGTACTGATACTCTAACCTGACCCATCTGCATAGGCTGATGATGTACCGAGTCCCCCAAAAAATACACTTGTCCTAACGCAACAATATGTACATGAGGATCTCCCGCAAACAACTCACAATATAAGGTTTGATCCGATGGAGGAGGTGGAGGCTCAAAGTTAGCAGGTGGGGCAGGGTAGTCAGGGTGAGCAGGCTGAGAAGTCAGAAAAATGAAAAGGGTATATTAGTGTTTAAAATTTTTAACATAGAAAAATTGATTAAAAATTAAATTAAATAATATACCTCAAATGGTTGCGCAGACGGGGCAGGGTAAGCAGATGAGGCAGGGTAGTCCGGGTGAGTTGGCTGAGAATGTTGAAAAATGAAAAAGTTATATCAGTGTTTATAATTTATAAAATAGACAAATTGATGACATTAAATAATATACCTCGGAAGGCTGCCCAGACGGTGTTGGGTAAGCATATGAGGCATGATAGTCTGAGTGAGTAGGCTGAGAATGTTGAAAAATGAAAAAGTTATATCAGTGTTTATAATTTATAGAAAAGAAAAATTGTTAACAGTAAATAATATACCTCGGAAGGATGAGCAGACTGTGACTGTCTTGCCAAGTGTTCTAATAAAGCCTTCTGTACTGCTGCTTGAATTTGATCACCCATAGACCGTTTCATATCCTGCAGCTCTTCTTTTAAGGATTCAATTTCCGGGTCTCTTGGTTGCTTACTCTTACCAAAAACCTTCCGAATACTAACACCCGCCTGATATCCTCTAACACGGCCGGGGTGTTCAGTCTTTCCCAAAGCAGTGGCTAGGATATCCATCCTACCCTCAGGGATAAAAGAGCCCTGTGTCTCTTTCTCCTGAAGTTCATCCTGAAATGAAAAATAAAAAATTTATATTAGTGTTTATAAATTATAAAAAAGGAAAATTGTTAACAAAGAATTAATATTTACTTACAATTCTATCAGCCACTTGATGAGCTTCTTCTGTAAGATATTGTTCATTTTTTTTTCTTCTTGCTCGTTTCCATTTCTCATGGCGAGTGGGAGGAGATGGAGGACCATACTGGACCTCTTCTGAACCACTACTTGATCGAGCTCTTAATGCTTCAAATTTTTCTTCAATAATTTTCTGCTCCAAATACGAGTATCCTCCACGTGATAAAGTATGAGTGTATACGTTTTTCAACTGGATCTCCTGATGAGATCTTCTGGAGGCCTGTTACATAAAAATAAACACATAAGTAATAAGGAAAATATAGCATAAATTTTAAAATATAAAACAATTTCAATACCTGAAATTTCTCTTCCTGACGACTGTCAACAAATCGCTTCCATGTTTCTTCATCTATATATGGATACTTAAGACATGGGCTTTCAAACCTTCTCTTTCCAAAAACATAATCTTTCGTCAGTTTGTTTTTAAAATCTCTCCATCGAACCGCCGCTAAAGAGAGATGTCTTTTCCTAATTTCTTTGGTTTCCTCAAAATTGAATGTCATCTGTAATTGAAAAAATAAAATATGTCATTTAAACTATATAATATTAAAAAAATGAGATAAAATAAATAAATAAAGATATTTTACCGTCACGGCCTCCCAAAGCTGTTGCTTCGCCGTCCTGTCCACTGACTTCCAATCAGGATATAAAATACTAATCCTGCAACGGCTCTGCATCGCTATATAACTGACAAACTGAACTGCATTTGGGCCAACTGCATTATTATTATCATCAAAACGGATGTGTAATTTGTTATCATCACGAGCGAGTGATAGTTTTGGTAAACGTGTAATACCACGTTTACCAACTAGAGAACTTGATTTTTCAGTAGTAACTGGAGAAGTCTCCTCCGCCGAGGACGCATCAGTAGTCCTGCAATTTTTTTTAATAAATTAACAGTTTTATTTCATTAAATATGTATATTACTGAATATTTAATAATATGTCAAAATAGATATACCTCGGTAACTGCTCATCTCTATCTGTATTTGACATTGCTACTAGAAAGTGTAATGAAATTTTGGGTACCTGCATATCATTAGAAAACTGAATAATTAGAAACAAGGAAATGAAAAATAAATATGTAAAAATAGAGGCATGCATTTGTAAGTTTTAAAAATAGACACAAAATATAAATATTTACCAGAAAAATTAGGAGACTAATTTAGTGTTTTCCCACGTCCCTTCATCATGATCGGTACGTACTGCATGCACTATGTCTGTCTTATATTCATTGTAATCATCTGAAAATTGCATAATAGATGAATAACGCTCATGTAAATCACTAGCATCATCAGAATCATCATCATCACCCAAATGATATCTTTTCCCTTGCAAAACAACTGACCACTGATCATTCGACGGATCAATGACATAAAATACTTGTTTTGCATGTGTCGCCAAGATAAATGGTTCCTCATTGTGATTAAATCTTTTCAAATCAACCAGTTTAAACCCATATTCATCATGTTTCACGCCACTATTACTATCAACCCAATTGCACTTAAAAATAGTGACTCGAAATTTAATATAATCAATTTCCCATATGTCTTCAATAACTCCAAAATATGATGTTGATGCAGAAATTGGGTTTTTATCTTTGGCACTCGAAAAATGCACTGCTTCAGCGAATACCATCACACCACTATTCTGAACGGTACTCTTGTCATCCAGGTTTTTTGTGTAAAATGTGTAGCCATTGATATCAAAACCAGACCAAGTGATCACATTAAAAGATGGTCCCCCTGATAACCACTTCAATGTTTCTGATACAGATATATCTGAGGTGACTTTCTCTTTAAACCATGAAACAAATGTCTTCTTATGCTCAATCATCAACCACTTTTCATTTCTTTTCTGATATCGTAACTTTAATTCAGCAATATGTGAGGATATATATGGTTGAACCTCATCTGTGTTGTTCAAAATGTATAAATGTGCTTGCATCACTTCATCACGTGGAATGAACTTTACCTTTAAGCCTCGAACCCCTCTACCTTCTCTGTCAACTGTCATATGTCGAGATAGAGGGAGACCAATATGCTCCACTTCATTCAAATAATCAGTACAGAACTCAATCACCTCTTCTGATACATATTTTTGAACAATAGAGGCCTCTGGTCGATAAGGATTTTTAACATATCCTTTCAAAATTTTCATATATCTTTCAAAAGGATACATCCATCTTAAATAAACAGGCCCACACATTCTTATCTCACGCACCAAATGAACCAATAGATGAACCATTATATCAAAAAATGTGGGTGGGAAATACATTTCTAGTTGACAAAGAATAAGAGTTGCTTCATTCTCCAACAAATCTAACAAATTTGGATCAACGACTTTGCTACAAATGGATTTAAAGAAATTACATAACCTGATGATTGTCTTCCTGACAGCTTTCGGTAATATACCACGCACTGCTACTGGTAGAATTTGTTGCATTAACACATGGCAATCATGTGATTTCATACCTATTAATTTACAATCCTTCAATGACACAAAATTATTCACATTTGAAGAAAAACCGCTGGGTACTTTAATACCATGAAGACACTGACAAAAATTCATCTTTTCAATCTTGCTTAATGTGTGACAAGCCGGAGGTAAATATGTTCTTTTTCCTTTCACAGCGGGAGCTAACTCCAAACATATTCGCATTAACATCAAGTCCAATCTAGCATGTAATCCATCTTTTGTCTTTCCTTTTATGTCTAACAAAGTTCCAATCAAACTATCACATATGTTTTTCTCAACATGCATAACATCAATGTTATGTTTTATCTCTAAAAATCTCCAATAAGGTAGTTTGAAAAAAATAGACTGCTTCTTCCAGATATGTTTTTGTAAACCAGAACTTTTTCTCTTTCCAAATGTTGAATCAATATCTTTCACTCTGTCATAATATTCTTCAGCTGACAATGGTTGAGGGGGGAGGTTGAATTCTTGTAAACCGTTAAATGCTTTTCTCAATCTACGATAAGGATGATCAATTCGCAAAAATCTTCGATGTCCCATGTACACTGTCTTTCTTCCATTCTGCAATTGATAATATGAAGTTTGTTCTTCACAAATTGGACATGCTTTATGTCCCTTAACACTATATCCAGATAAGTTTCCATACGCAGGAAAGTCGTTTATAGTGAACATTATCATAGCACGCAAAAGAAAATACTCTTTCTTGTATGCATCGAAAACTGTAACACCTTTCTCCCATAGCAGTTTTAAATCCTCAATCAATGGTGTAAGATACACATCAATATCATTTCCTGGTTGTTTTGGTCCAGAAATCATCAAGCTCATCATAACATATTTTTTCTTCATACATAGATGTGGGGACAAGTTGTAAAGTACCAGCAAAACAGGCCATGAACTATGTTGGCTACTGAGGCTCCGATATGGATTCATTCCATCAGTACACAATCCCATTCTGAGATTTCTAACTTCACTTCCAAAATCATGAAATTTTTTATCAAAACTCTTCCACTGTGGTGAATCGGCAGGGTGACGTAAGTTACCATCAGAAATGCGCTCATCTGAATGCCATCTTAACCTTTTTGCATCATTTGAATTTGCAAATAGACGCTTCAAACGAGGAATAATTGGAAGGTACCAAAATGCTTTAGATGGAGTTTTGATTTTGGTACCTAAAAATAAACCAGAATTGAATTATCAGAATTGTTTGAAAAAAATATTGGATGATATCATTGGAAAGTAAAAAAATTGATTTTTCATAAAGTTACATGACATCACCTGAAAATGAATCTGAGTTGACTTTCTCATCCATCTTATAGCGCGATGTTCCACATGTAGGACAACTTGATAAATGTTCATTTTCTTTCCTATACAGTACACAATCATTGGGGCAAGCATGTATCTTTTTATACCCCAATCCCATTGGGCATAATATTTTCTTCGCCTCATAATTGGAATCTGGAAGCCCATTGCCTTCTGGAAGAAGCTCTTTTAAAAGCTCAAGTAAACTGGAGAAACTTTTATCACTCCACCCATTTTTTGCTTTTAAGTTAACTAATCTCAAAACTGCTGATAACACTGTATATTTACTGCAACCTGGGAATAATGGTTTCTCAGAATCTCCATACAATCGTTCAACAGTTGGTGTTTTTTCGATGGTTTCAACACCTAAATCATGAATTAATTCTTCAATACGATCCTCTGCCTCATTATGAATATCGTCATCAACATTGGATGTTGAATTTTCAGTTCTTTCACCATGCAAGATCCAACGTGTATAATTAAGGCTAAAACCATAACAAATGAGATGATCTTTGATTTCTCTGAAGTTTAACTTTCTCATATTTACACACTTCACACATGGACAGAAAATCAAATCAATATTTTGATTATGCCGTTTAGCAAATTCCAAAAAATTGTCAACTCCTCTTTCATATTCACTAGTAGTTCTTCGTAGATAAATCCAATTATGATCCATATTAATACCTGATATCACAATATAATTGATGAATATATTAAAACATAAAAACATTTAAATATCTATCAGATAAATTGTAAACAAAAACATATTCCATAAAAACTATTGATAATCAGATAAAAGACATCAGATATGAAACACATTTACAAATATAGTAAACAGTTAATTTTAATATTATATACATGTGTGTTATATTGAAATACAAGGACAAAATGGTTAAATCAAAGGTTTCATTTTTTGAAAATAAAGTTTCATGATATAAATATTATATGAATGACATACAAGATAATATGATTTCTCACTATGACTACTATTGATCACACTATATTTATTTTTTTATTCATTTGATGTAACATGAATGAATCATGGAAAAATTAATGTGAAAAATAGTGCAATAACTATCCTTATTTAAAAAAATGTGTATTAAAACACACATGTGGAACTCGATTAACAAAACTACTTGTGGGATTTGAAGAGTCATTAAAACTATTCAAAAGGGCTCCATATGGTTGGCCTAACTATGGGGGATAGACCTATAGCTACAAATCTTCATCCACCATCACCCCAATATTAAGTGAACCCCCAAATAGATTACACATCATTGGTAATTCAATCATCATTTTTATATCAAACACATAAAACCAATCAAAATCAATATCAAAATCCAACAATAAATCCTAGAATTACATAAACACTCAAGGATTCAAATGGAAAAGATATTATGACACTTTTCCCAATGTGTAGCACTAGATTTTTTATAACCTATATCCATAATAACATTATAATGCCAAATAACAAAGGGAACTTGGAAACCCAAACCCTCTGAAAAATCTTGGTTTTGATACCATTTTCATGAACCAACCCAAGATATCTATCCATTAAACACCTAAACTAGACCATGACATACTTGAGGGGAGTACCTAATCCTCATAGACTAACAATAAGCATTATAGGCATCTAAAACAATCACTAGGTATGATTTCACCCATTAATCATAGTGTAATTAACATCATATTTCTATCAGAAATCTGAAATGACCTATCCATAGGTTATACATCAACACAAAATTTGAATCAGTAGAAATAATATAAAGAATAACTATAAATAGATATAAACTAATCCCTTATTTCACCTTCTAAACCCCCTCACCTAGCCAACTCCCTCTACTCACCCACAAATTCCCTCAATACACTTCATCTCCTAAATCACCTAGTCCTCACAAAAGTAATTCAATACACTTTTAACCATAATTTTAAGTAGTAAAAACATCATTTAAATGGAAAAAATTTACACATATTCTATTTAAATAAATCCGTAAAAAACCTATAATAGGCACACTTGGGATAATTTGATAAGTAAAACAATAACTGAGCTCAAGTCCCCACTAATCACTAACCCAAACTGAAACAGAATGCATCCTAAGAGGGAAAAAGAACTGGATAAGATCCTAAAACTGAAATGTAGATAAACATGAGTATACAAATACTAATTAGGCCACTACTCACCTTACAAAATTTCTAACTTTTAATTAAATCCCCTTTTAATCTAGTTTGAAATAAAATAAAATAAAATCTTACATAATTATTTAAAATCCAACATAATATAAAATCTTACATAATTATTCAACCCGAATTGAGATGTTAAATCCAAACTGCGACCGGTATAATTACTTCCAAAAACAAACAATATCAAATCTACACCAACAATGATAATACAAACAAAAAATAATGATAAATTACAACTAAAATCTAACCAATAATCCAAATCACGCAAAATAGGGTTATTGATAAAGAAATAAACAATGGGATATGAAACAAGAGATAAATAGGAAGAACACATACCCAAAATCATGCAGACGACAAAAAACCTTCAACAATGGCCGTTCAAGATCGCAAATCAAGTTCGAAGGTCGTCGGGAGTCCGAAGCGCCACAGCGGAACTCGATTTCGACGGACGAACAAAATGAGGGTTTCTGACCGTGAATATTTTTAAAAGACTTTTCGCGTCGGTTTTCATTAAAACCGACGCGAAATATATTTTTTTTATGAGTTTCGGCGTCGGTTTTCATGAAAACCGACGCGGAAAATATAGTCGAAGAGGTTTTCCGCGTCGGTTTTTCTAAAAACCGACGCGGAAAACCTATTCGACCGGATTTTCCGCGTCGGTTTTTCTAAAAACCGACGCGGAAAACCGATTATAACAGGATTTTCCGCGTCGGTTCTGAGAAAAACCGACGCGAAAAATAAAAACATAATTATTTTTGGCGTCGGTTTTGTGTAAAACCGACGCCAAAAATTCCCCGCATATACTATTCGCGTCGGTTTTTAAAAAACCGACGTTATTACGACGACGTTAAAGCCCGTATTTCCACTAGTGTATGTTGGGGTATGACCTCTATATCTATCATACTGGACTCTTATGTTCATATGATGAGAGACCCTATTTGACCTTGTCAATTCAATTTTGTTGAAGTTTAAGTGACGCCGTTAGGCTGCCGAATTCTCACAAGAGAAATCTTTTTTTTCTTCCTTTCATGTTCTTCATTTCATATGGTATATTTTCAAATTTCATTACCATGTTCTTAAATCCATTATATTTTGTCCCTCTACGGTTTGATGGGTCATTTATGAATGTTTGACCCATGTCCCCTCTCATTTCAATGTTTTCTAAAACCCCGAAACTTAGCCGTTATGCTGCAGAATTTTCCCCTCAAAATGTCTCTCTCTTTTCTCAAAAATTATTTTATGTTATAAAGTGAATACTCAAAGCTCTTATTTCTACAAGGGTATTCACATATATATCAAAATGTTCCATTTTAAATTCTGGGATTTACATACATGAGACCCGCTTTCCCTTTCCGTGGGTTTAAAGTGACGTAAAGATCATGTCTTTAAAGCAGTTTTTAAAATGTTATGATTATGAAATGAAACCCATTTATTTTATGCTATGTGGGTTATTTATGAAATGTTTGATGATGATATATGTGGCTCACATGATAATAAAGGCAAATTTAAGGGTGCGCCCTGATAGCGCTCCAATGCATTGGGTAATGATGTAACCACTAGAGATTACAATTTTCACGATACCTTGGTGAATAACCTTGGTAATTTTCAAATGACACCTTGGGGATGGACCTTGGTGATATGTTCATGATTGTCTATGTTAAATGATGTAGCCACATCTTCAAGTTATGAAAAATGTTACTTTTATTATGATATATCTCATGATTTCTTTCTCATGCCTTAAAGTTCTTTTCATGACCTTATTGAAGTATCTAAAGTTCACATGTAAAATGTTTCTCTGGTTTCTCTTACTGGGCCTTCTGCTCACCCTTTCTTTTGATGTATGTCCCCAGGTTATGAGATGCAGTAATGAACCTAGGATGAACTTGAGGAGAAGCCTTTCAAGTGTTTAAGAAGAATTTTTTGTTTTTGTTTCATTTATTATGTTCCTGGTTTCCAAGACATTAAACCTTAAAGATCCTCGGTTTTGTAAAATGTAATGAAAGTTTATGTGATAAAAAGGTGGGATGCTATAGTTGGTATCAAAGGATGGTTTAGTTATTTGTGGAAATTAGGATATGAAAACTTTAGGAATAACCCTATAAAAAAGTTTAAATATAGGAAATCTTCCTAGTATTTTGGTGAGTATTGAGTAAAGGGTTTCCAAGCAAATACATCCCCGTCTGGATACGAGCAGGTAGAGGTGGCTCTGGCACAGATGTACATAGGGGTAAAACCCGAAAACACCGCTTTGAGCTAGACTCGAACGGGAACTGGTACACGACAACGGGCCTTGCTGCACTCTTGGTTACGACACTCCCGGGGGATATGCTTTGGTAAATTCATAATCTTAGTATGAACCACTGTTAAAGGAACAAAGATAAAATAAAATAAAGATTCACATAAGAATATATGATCTTGGATAACCTAGATTGGAACCTAGGGGATCACAAGTTAGGGTATAATTTTCTTCTACATGTTATCCTTAGATGCTTTAAGTTTCTTTTCATGATTATTGGCTAAGTATTTAAACCCCTAACTATAGCTTCTTTTCTTAGTTAATGGCGGGAAATGGAAGAACATGTCCCAACAACCAATGTGATAGGAAATGCTATGATTGCCGTATTAATATGAAAGAGATGATTAGGGGATTAAAATATGATTATTATTTTGGAAGACGTTCATTATTTTGGGAACCATTTTTGATCGAGGTAAATAGATTACTACGGTATTTTCATTGAGGAGTAAGGTTGACTTATATTTTGAATAATCGATGAAATTAAGGTGGACTTATAGTAATTTAGGTTACTTACGGGAATGATTAACCTATCTTGGGTAAAATATGTTTAGGTTAGCTACTTTTGTTATAAGATGTTAGGAGTGGTTGATGTTGTTTGGAGATGAACAATGAAGTTTATTTTGGAAGACTATGTTATCAAATCTTTCTTGTATTTGGGTTTCAATCTTAGTTTGGTTTATTTTGAGGAATCTTAAGGACCATTATTTATGGAATTGACTATGATGAACTTTGGGTAGTACCATGGAACTTGAAGATTTAAAAGTAGTTTCCATTCCCATGGGATTATTTCTTTTTGAAGAGTTGTTTTACCTTACTCTTTCTGTTTTTGGGATAATGTTTAAAGATAGAAGAAATAGATAGTTAATCTTTTGTGGATTATGAAGATGATTCTTTTGTTTTGATGAGACCAAGTAGTTTTGAATGCTCATAATTTGGAGAAAAGATTAGTTTTGGGTAGAAACTTATTAAAGGATGAAACTCTACATGAAGATAAGTATATTTCCTTATGTTTTTGTTCTATGTTGTAAATGAATTCCTCAAAATTATGAAAAGGAACGTAAAACAAAAACGTTGTTGGTTTACGTTTCCTACTAGGTGATCAAAGACCATTTAAACACATCATAAGTTTGAGATTTTCTCATGGTTAACTTTCTCCTAATCATGTTCTCTATCACTCTCTCTCAGAACTTGACCCTTTGTTTTCTCCTCCATGTCCATGTTTTCCAACATGGAACCCTAGTGTGGGTTAACTCGGGTGACCTTTGTACTTCCCTTTCTTTCTTTTAAAGTAATAGTTTTACTGACTCCTTTTCCGATGTGGGACTTTCAATGAAATTTCAAAACCCAATTTTAAAAAAATTGTGAGGACGCAATTTCTTAAGGGGGGAAGATTGTAACGACCCGAAATTTTAAATAAATATTGTTTCCTAATTTTATGTGTTATTTTTATACTCAAAAAATGTTTTATTTGATAAACATGATTATAATTAGAATGAGACCATTGGGTTTTGACTGTTATATGACCATCGGTCAATATGACCGCTGTGAACAAAATGTTTTGATTATTGTCTCTAAATACAAGTAATCTTGGTTAATTATTATAGAAAGAAGATTTGATGGCCTCACCTAGTAGTCTTGGACCGATCGAAGCCCATCTAACAGAGCTTGGGAAGGAGGTAGCACCATTGGGCTTTGCTCTGGACCAAATCCAAGCTGAACTTCATCATGTGAAGCTAGAACAGAATCGTCTTCGCGAGAAGTTCAAACTGATAGAAATTACTACTCGGGCAATGTTGACTGAGCCGCCCCAAGATTCTATCACCCTAGCACACCTTACTCTTAGGTCCTATGCTGGTATTATAAGGGGCTATGTAATGAGACCATAACTGCCTTGTGTAATCCTTGTTTTAAATAAAAATTGGTATTTCTTATTATGATGATGTTTATGAATTTTCAAATGACTGGATAAAAATAGTATGCATATTTTTGATGAATTTTCAAAAGGATATTTTTAAAAAAATATTTATGTAAACCTTAAATAACTTAAAATGTGTAATGATTTTCAAAAAATAGTCTTCTACAATTATGTTCAGTACGAAATTTAGAGTCTAATAAGATCAACTTGATTTTTGATGAATAGTAAATTATGAATAGTGATTTTATGATTAGGATTAGTAATATGACCAAATGGATTAGTAATCTCACTTAAAGAAAGTTTTAAAATAATCTAGGCACCTTGATTAAGTAATGTGATTCAATAAAATGGTTAAATAACGCTTTCATAAATTATTATTCAAGTATTAGTTTTTTTCGGGTGAATAGTGTTTTTTAATTAAAAATTTAATTAAAAATAATTAGAAAATTATTTTTATAAAAAGGACTTTATTTTTTGAACTCAGAGCACCGATATTATGTTATGGTAATTTTTGGGGTTTTTTCTGAAAAAAACGAATTTTCGGTGAATAGTGTTTTTATTTAAAAAATTAAATTAAAAATATTTAGAAAATTATTTTTATAAAATGGAGTTCATATTTGTAATCAGAGCGTTGATATTTGATTATGGTGAAATTTTGGGATCTTTCTGAGAAAGTTGAATTTTCAGTGAATAGTAAAAATGCAGTTTTAGGGTTTCGGTATGTTTAATGACATCATAGCTGTGTCATGATGATGTCATGAGTTATTTTAAGGGTTGGCCGGCCAAGGGTGATGAATTATTGTTTTGGGGGGGCCATGTGGCCTAACTCCATGATAAATGCCAAGGGAGAGCACATGGGTTTGAGAAAAGCACATGTGAGGTGTCCCTTGGCCATTAATGCCTTGTCCCCTCACTTTCCCTATAAATACCAAGCCCTCCTCTCATCAATTGGACTCCCCACTCTTCCCCAACGAAGTTCTGGTCTCATTACCTCCCAAGGAGTCCTCCCAAGGTGCCCCCAATCCCTCAAGGTCCCAACCATTGAGGTTTAAGAGTTACATTTTAAGGTAAGGGATCCGACCTCTCTCTTTCATTTCAAGTAATCCCTTTTATGTAATTACTTTTATGCTCCATGTTCTTATGTTGGAGGATGTTATTTTATACTCCTCTTACTGCCCTTTTCATGTTAATATAATGAGAGATCCCCTCTTACTCTCATTATTTCGTTTTATGAAGTTTTAAGTGGCGTCGTTAGGCTGCCGAAATTTTTGTAACAGATTCTTTCTCCCTTCTCATTTTTCAAGATCAATTTTCATGTAAAGTATTTCATGTTCCTTTTTTTATTATTTTGGGGTATGATCTCTAAATTTATCATACTGATCTTTTATGATCATATGATGAGATACCCCATTTGATCGCTTCAATTCAGTATTTTGAAGTTTTAAGTGGCGCCGTTAGGCTGCCGAATTTTTAAGTGGTTCTTCACCCTTCTCGTTTTGAAGTTCTACTTTCATGTCAATTCTTTCAAGTTCCTTTTTGTTATGTTGGGGTATGATATCTATATCTATCATACTGGACTCTTATGTTCATATTATGAGAGACCCCATTTGATCTCTTCAATTTAGTATTTTGTTGAATTTTAAGTGGCGTCGTTAGGCTGCCGAATTTTTAAGTGGTTCTTTACCATTCTCGTTTTGAAGTTCTACTCTCATGTAAATTATTTCAAGTTCCTTTCTATTATGTTGGGGTATGACCTCTATATCTATCATACTGGACTCTTATGTTCATATGATGAGAGACCCTATTTGACCTTGTCAATTCAATTTTGTTGAAGTTTAAGTGACGCCGTTAGGCTGCCGAATTCTCACAAGAGAAATCTTTTTTTTTCTTCCTTTCATGTTCTTCATTTCATATGGTATATTTTCAAATTTCATTACCATGTTCTTAAATCCATTATATTTTGTCCCTCTACGGTTTTATGGGTCATTTATGAATGTTTGACCCATGTCCCCTCTCATTTCAATGTTTTCTAAAACCCCGAAACTTAGCCGTTATGCTGCAGAATTTTCCCCTCAAAATGCCTCTCTCTTTTCTCAAAAATTATTTTATGTTATAAAGTGAATACTCAAAGCTCTTATTTATACAAGGGTATTCACATATATATCAAAATGTTCCATTTTAAATTCTGGGATTTACATACATGAGACCCACTTTCCCTTTCCGTGGGTTTAAAGTGACGTAAATATCATGTCTTTAAAGCAGTTTTTAAAACGTTATGATTATGAAATGAAACCCATTTATTTTATGCTATGTGGGTTATTTATGAAATGTTTGATGATGATATATGTGGCTCACATGATAATAAAGGCAAATTTAAGGGTGCGCCCTGATAGCGCTCCAATGCATTGGGTAATGATGTAACCACTAGAGATTACAATTTTCACGATACCTTGGTGAATAACCTTGGTAATTTTCAAATGACACCTTGGGGATGAACCTTGGTGATATGTTCATGATTGTCTATGTTAAATGATGTAGCCAAATCTTCAAGTTATGAAAAATGTTACTTTTATTATGATATATCTCATGATTTCTTTCTCATGCCTTAAAGTTCTTTTCATGACCTTATTGAAGTATCTCAAGTTCACATGTAAAATGTTTCTCTGGTTTCTCTTACTGGGCCTTCTGCTCACCCTTTCTTTTGATGTATGTCCCCAGGTTATGAGATGCAGTAATGAACCTAGGATGAACTTGAGGAGAAGCCTTTCAAGTGTTTAAGAAGAATTTTTTGTTTTTGTTTCATTTATTATGTTCCTGGTTTCCAAGACACTAAACCTTAAAGATCCTCGGTTTTGTAAAATGTAATGAAAGTTTATGTGATAAAAAGGTGGGATGCTATAGAAATCATTTATTTTCTCTTATTAATATATAACCAAACACACTTACTCAATTCACCATCACTTAATTTAATTTTAAGTGCCTTTTTTGCACGCCATTACTACTAATAATAAAAAAATATTAGAAGTCTATCATCTAGTTATGTCTATGTTTTAATTTTTTTAAGTTAACTGCGCATCAATTCCCCCCCCCCCCCCCCCCCGCTAATTTTTTTTTTCAATACAATGTTTTCTATTTGTTTTTAAATTTCATAAAAAATTATCTCACACAACATATGAAATAAATTTTACACATATAATTAAAAAAAACATGTTGTAGTTATATTATTATTATTATAAAATTTAACAATTTTTTAAAATTTGAATTTTATGTCATTGGCGCATAAATTAAATGAGATAACAATAAATCCATTTTTATTTGACAATTCAAAAAAATCAAAACATCTAGTTGATCTAATAATAAATTAAAAAAAAATTATCATTTTTTTATGATTTTTTTACAAAACAAAATATTTTTTAAACACTTGTATTAAAGGTTATCTTATGTTGCACTTGTAATACATTGTAAATTGTTTTGGATGTTTAATGAACCATTTTGGATGTTTTATGTATCAGTTTATGCTTGAATACGTCAACCCTACCTCGGTAATCTTAAATTTACAAATTATGTTATCTAAGATCTTATATATCTATATTTTCTCTTTCTTGTTTATCCATCTATCCTCCAACACTTCATCTAAACACCAAAGCATTGTCTCCCTCTCTATTCAATCTCTTCATCCCTATTACCATGTCATATGTAATATGATATAAATTTCACATCCAATTGAAAGAAACTATATAATGCACGAGGCTCTTGTCGGCGTGATTTCATAATGTGGATGTCAACTCTAAGGATGTGTTCATAGTGTGGCGGTCATGCCTGAGTGTTGGGTCCTCTGGGAGGCACGCAACAACGCTAGAAACCTAGGCCCTCGAACATCTACTACATGCATGGAAATCATAATTTTTCTTTTGATCACCAAGTTAGGCTCATTGTGTACAAAGAGTTTCTTAGCTACTAACTTCTGGAATCTCCACCTTTACCCTTCTCAATCCCAAACAAAAGGAGTTGGTGTTTCAGAGGGCCATTGGGTGGTCTAGGACGTGCCTCATGCTGAACTCAAACTGAATATTAATGGTGTATGTACTAACAGTATCATGTGTGGTAGAGGCATCATTCACGATGCTTAGGGCACTATTGTGTTGGCATTCAGTGCTTTCTATCGCGAAGGGAACTCACTCATCACGGAACCTCGGGCTATGTTGAGTGTCTTTCTCACTAAGACACTCTACAACATCACCCTTTTTATCATAGAATTGAATTCATCTCTATTGGTTAAATTCCTTTGGGGCTCCACCCACGTCCATTGGTCCATTGTTTATGACATAAGGGGATTTAGGTGCATGATTGATCATGATGTGGTTGTTGGGTTTTCAGTGTCCATAATATGGACATGACAATGGAAATAAAACCCATATATATGATCTATGCAACGTCCCCGATCCAGAATCTATTGACCGATGCCCCGAGTCGGGTCACCACATGACCTCAAGCATGCCTCCCCGTACACTAGAGGTTGTCGACTAGTGGCGATGGTACAATGTAACACGTGGGGAAACTATACCCTCTTTATCAGAGTATGCCACAATAGATATCCATAATAAATAACAGAAGGCATAACAAATAAACAGAAACATGCATTACCAACCATTTCTCAAACAAAGTACAACACACCAAATAGTAAATATGTCATGCATGTTAACGGTGCTATAGTGAGTGGAAAGCCAAAATAAATAGAAATGGCTGAATCCCAAAAACAAATCCTCACTACAAATCTGGATCCCTTTCCATGCACACCCTTGGCCCGACTCACCTTCCCATCATAGGGCCCTTACCCCTGTCTTGACCTGCAACCATGAAATCTGGCCGGATACCCAACGACGGTCTGAGCAGGGTGTGAGTACAAACTTAGTAGGCCACCGCCAACAATGTCTACAAAATATTCAGTCTAAACAAATAGTGCATGAAAGTGGTAAATAAATGAAAAGGTAAACAAAAAACAACTTGAGTGCCATTAGGTAAGAATATTCACTCAACCCTTTCCCATTACTATTTCCATTCCCATCAGTTATATCATCTCCACTATTAAGTTCATTTTCAATACATGCTCTATGGGTTAGGCATTTACTTATTTACACAACAACCTAAGCCTACAAGTCACTATGCACAAGGGGATAAATCAAATTCCTTACCTATCTAGGGAAATACATATCATAAAAAATACATCACACTTAACTTGGAGCCTCAGTCCATGTAGTTTCATCCAATGCAACCGTTAGGGGCATATAGCCTCAGTTCGACTCCCTAACCTTTGCATTCTAGGGGTGGGGTTTAGGGCCTCAGTCCAACCTGACTCATGGGTGTAAAACCTCAAGTCAATACCCCACATACCACCAAGCCATGAGCACATGCTTATTTATCCACTTTCCACATATACCATATCACAAACCATACATAATCCAAAACACATAACAATGTCATTTCACATTTCATTTAACACTTAAATCACCCTTATGCCTTAACCCATTAACACAATTACCTTTTACTTAGCATAACTCATTTAACCCACATCCCAATTCATACTTTAACCCGTTTAGATAAATCAACAACTCCCATACATTGTCCCATTTAACATATTCATCAATACCCATGCATTAAAATATTTACACATTAATCAATTCATATGCCTTAATCCACTTACACATTTCCATTTCAATTTCATAAGCCAATTGACACATTCACATTAACCCATTTAACCCCCTTTTTATATTATGCCAAACAACCCCTTATACCATTACCAACAACTAGAAACAACCATTGTTAGTTCCATTTACAAATCAAACTAGCATACCAACACATTTATCATGAGCTCTATTTCAACATAAGGCAACTCTGTGCTTCGCATTAAAATTTTCCATGTCTGGGTATATTGGCGCACCCCCAGAGGTGGCCCTAAATCGGTTTAGTCACTCTCAATGTATCCCATGAGGATCATGAGGGGTTTAATTTATCATTTAGCCAACCCTTTCTACCAAAATTTACTAAGGCATCAAAATAAAAAGAGGGTTTTAGGGCTTCAGAAGAAGAAGAATAAATCTACAATCCCTAATCCAGAAAAGAGAAGCAAGAGGAAGATTATACTCACCTAAAGCTTCGATCCACAACCTACGACACTCCAAACGACCTATAATTGAAGGAGAAAGATCCCTTGGAATCTTAGGAGAGTTTGGTTCATCACTGTGGTTGAGAGGAGGATAAATAAAGAATAAATTGGGTAAGGAAATTAAAATCCCGAGGGGGTAGTTTCGTAATTTTTCATTTTTTAATGGGGCACACAGTTTGGCTGCACGGTTTTCCAAACTGTGCGAAAACCACGTGCCAGCGTCTGTCTAAGAAGGGTTAAGCTGCATGGTTACCTAGGAAGGACCAAATGGTTTGACGAACCGTTCTCTAAATGTGCGATAAGCCTCTATCCATGGTTGCACGATTTAACTTCCCCCCTCGCACGGTTTGCCCTAATCGTGCGCAAACCGTGCAACGTGCACAAAATGGACCGATTTACCCTTTATTTCATGTCCCGAGCCCCCGAAAACAAACCCCTAACCTTCTCTCATACCCAGTAAACATTTATTTTATGGCATCCCGCCTTTTTATTACATAACTTTTCATTACATTTTACAAACAGATGATCTTTAAAGTCTAGTGTCTTGGAAATCAGAGACAAAAATACATGAAAACATAAAACATTCTTATAATCCACTTGTAAGGCTTCATCATAAGTTCATACTAAGTAAAAATTACTGCATCTTATAACCTGGAGACATACATCAAAGGAAAGGGTAAGCAGAAAACTTAGTAAGGAAAACAAGTGAAACAGTTGACATGTGATCTTGAGCAATATTAATAAGAACATGATAAAAATCATAAAGACATGAGCAATGGAAGAATAGAAATACCATGATAAAAAGAACATGAATCAAAACATGAATATGTGGCTACAAAATTTCATTTAGACATTCATGAAAAAATCACCAAGGTTCATCCCCATGGTGCCATAAAAATTACCAAGGTTATTCACCAAGGTATCATGAAACTTGTCATCTCTAAAGATTAATTCTTTACCCAATGCATTGAAGTGATATCAGGGCGCACCCTTAATATGTATTTATTTTCATGTGATCCACATAGATCATAATCAAAAATTTCATAAATAACCCATAGAGAATAAAAGAAATGGGTTTCATTTCCAAATCGTGACGTTTTAAAAGTTCTTAAAAATAAGATCATTATGTCATTTATAACCCATGAAAAGGGAGTGAGAGTTATATGTATGTCAATTCCAGAATCAAATAGATCAATTTTGTGTCTTGATGAATACCCCTGTAAATGAAAATATATTTGGGTATTCACATAAATAAAACAAGAGAATTCTTGAGAAAAAGAAAGAGAGATTTTGAGACGAAAATTCTGCAGCATAACGACTATACAACATGGTTTTAGAAAAAATTGAAAAGAGAGGGAACAAGGGTAAACCACTAATAAAAAATTTACAATACAGTATAGGTACAAAATAATATAATGTCATAGTTATTTGAATGACATACCACATGAAAAGAAAACATGAAAGAAAAGAGAAGGTGTGATTTCTTTTACAAAAAATTCGACAGCCTAACGACGTCACTTAAAAATTCAGAAAATCAATTGTTGAGAGCAGAAAGGGTCTATCATAATTTGGAAATGAAATGGACAGTAGTAAATATATATAAGAAAAATCCCCCATATAATAAAATGTAACTATAAGACATAACATAAATGAATTCACGACTTAAAAGAGGAGGGTGAAAGATTCTCTTACCTTGAAGAGTAACTTCAAAAGCTTGAAGGTAAAGACCTTGGGAGGCTTGAGGGAACCTTGGGAGGACTCCTTGGGAGGTAAAAATACAAGAACTTTGTTGTGGATGATTTTGGAATGAAATGAATGAGGGAATGATTTTGTATTTATAGGAAAAGTGAGGGAATTAATTATTAATTTCCAAGGGACACCTCATCGGTGGTATTGGAAAAACCATGGGCTTGCCCATGGTATTGGACACTTGGGGAAAATCATAGCATATATTACTATTAATAAGTATACTAGAATGATTACATCATTATTACATCACTAATGATGTCATTAAACACCCGAAACTTAAAACTGTATTTTTACTATTCACCGAAAATTCAACTATTTCAAAAAAATCCCAAAAATTTACCCTAACCTAATATCGATGATCTGAATTCAAAAATGAACTCCATTTTATGAAAATAATTTTCTAAATATTTTTAATTTAATTTTTAAATAAAATCATTATTTATTCCAGAAATACAACTTTAAAACTATAACTCATTTTTTAACACCTTAAGAAAGTAATCAAGGTCCCATAAAATTATCGTATAACCTTATGAAAATAAAGTAACAATATATGATTACATTTTATGAAAATAAATTTTCATTTTAAATTATTAAATTAATTATAAAATTGTAAATAAAATATTTATGACATACAAAAATACCAAAACTTATACTATGATCGTTTTTTCACTTTTAAGATGTCTAAAATGTATTTATACATTCATGGGTGAAGTTTCTATTTTTTTGGCCAATTTACTATTCATTACTATTCATATGGATATGTTATTATTCATACTTTACTATTCACTAAAAATTAAGTTGATTTTATTAGACCCTAAATTTCTTACTGAACACAACTGCAGAAGACCATTTTTTGAAAATCAATTCACATTACTACTTATTTAAAGAATAAAAAAATATTTTAAAATACCCCCTTTTTCCAAAATTCATCAATAATATGGAACTTCTATAAATTCATCCTACATTTATCTGGACATTTGAAATTCACAAATTTTACCATAATAAGAAGTAAAAATTTTATTTATACAAAACGATTACAGAAAGTAACTAAGGCTTCGTTATATAGCCCCTTATAACACCTGCATAAAACCTAAGTGTAAGGTATGCTATGGTGATAGAATCTTGGGGTGGCTCAGACAACATTTCCCGAGTGGTGATTTCTATCAGCTTGAACTACTCCCTTAGGCGATTCTATTCAAGCTTCACATGTTGAAGTTTGGCTTGGGCTTGGTCCAAAGCAAAGCCCGATGATGCTACCTCCTTCCCAAGCTCTGAAAGATGGCCTTCATATGGCCTGAGTCTAATGGATGATGCCATCGACTCTTCTTTCTGTATTAATTAACCAAGATCACTTGTATTTATAAACAAAAATCGCAACATTAAGAGTTTAGTTTCCAACGGTCATATTGACCAATAGTCATATAATAGTTGAAACCCAATGGTATCACTTCATTAATTAAAGGATATAGTTTTGTGGAGTATAAAATGAAATAACACGCAAATTTAGGAAACAAATATTATTCAAAAGTTCATGTCATTACATATTTAGCCAAATTTAATGGATTAAACCCAAAATTTAAATAAGGACATTCCTTCACAAAGTTTGGGATCTTACAACCTCCCCAAATTATCACGGCTCATCCTCAAGCTGTACTTCCAAGCACCACTAAGCTTCTGAAGAAAAGAGTTTGGGACACTGGGCCTATATATCCAACTCCCTTTCCTAGGTTTCTTTCTAAACTTTACCATGCTGTCATAAAACTCAAACCAATGGCACAATATTTCCTTATAAGACCTTCTCATTATGATCTACAATATGAACTAGATGCTCCTCAAAGGATGCATCACTTTCAAGCTCTACATCTTCAAAAAAAATCACGTGAGATGGTTCAGGGTGATATTACCGAAGCTATGACACATTAAAAACATCATGCATTCCACTATACTGTTGTGGAAGAGCCAATCAGTATGCTACTAGTCTGATCCTCTCCACAATCTCAAATAAACCCATGTACCTGGGCACCAACTTGACCTACTTCCGAATTCGATGGCGTCCCAACATTAGTGACCCATAAAGAAACACATGATCACCCACCCTAAACTCAAGAGGTCTATTGTGCCGATCTACATATGACTTCTGCCTACTATGAGACATTTTCATACACTTCCAAATCAACTGAATCTGTTCCGACGTCTCCTATGCGAGACTCGGTCCCAACATATCTGATTCCCCAACCTCTAACCAATGCAAGGGAGATCTACATGGTATGTCATAAAGTGCCTCAAATAGTTCCATTTGAATCTTATATTGGTAACTATTGTTGTAAGCAACTGAAACAGTGACAATTTATTTTCCCACAATCCACCAAAATCCAGGACACAATCCCCCAATATATCATCTAAGACCTGAATAGTATGCTTTGATTTCTCATCCATCTATGGGTGAAAATTCGTACTAAAAAACACCTGGGTGCCAAGTGCCTTCAATAACCCCTACTAGAAGCGCAATGTAAATCGTGGGTCTTGATCTAAAACTATTGTTCGTGACACTCCATGCAACCAAACTATCTCTTAAATGTACAACTCACCCAACTGATCAATGGTGAAAGTCTCTTGAATCAGTAAGAAATGAGCCACCTTAGTTTACTGATCCACAACTACCCAAATATCATCATTCTTCTGTGGTGTACTTGGAAGACCCACAATAAAATCTATCACCACGTCATCCCATTTCCATTCCAGAATGGGAAAAGGATGAAACAAACCACCTGGTCACTGACGCTTAGCCTTCACCTATTGGCAGGTAATGTATCACGCTATGACACCCACAACCACCTTCTTTATCCCTGACCTCCAAAACTGCCTATGAAGATCATGAAACATTTTGGTCAGACCAAGATACACCACTCACTTCGATGCATGAAACCCCTACATCAACTCTTCTCATATACATGTTGGCACAACAATATGACCACGTACATAAACAATCCCATCATCCCCAACAGTCCTACCAGAAGGTGACTCCCCACCTTTAAGATTTACTCTCAAAGACAAACATTAAGGATCCTTGAACTACCACTCCTTGATCCAACTCAGAAGTGTGGACTCAAGCACTAAGGATGCAAGGGTCATCTGCCCATGCCCATCATGTACTTCCATATGCATCTCAGCAAACATTGCCATTATCCTCCAATCTCTTGATTCCTAAACCACCTAATTTTGTGTCTTCCAACTCAAAGTATCTATAACACTTTTCCCCTTTAATGGTGTGTAAACCATATCAAAATCAAAGTATTTCATGCATTTAACCCATATCTATTGACGAAGATTCAAATCACACTGAAATAAAATGTACTTAAAACTTTTATGATCGGTATACACCGTAAAACATTCCCCCAATAAGTAATGCTACCAACATTTCAGACCATGAACCAACACATCCAACTCAAGGTCATGCATTGAGTAATTCCTTTCATGAGATCTCAATTATTATGACCCATATTCTACGACTCAATCATTATTCATAAAAAACATCCCAAGAACAACACTAGATACATCAAAAAACAAGGTATATTTCTTACCTGGCTCAGGTAAGATCAGAATCAGTGCAGTTGTCAACCACCTATTTAACTCTTAGAAAGAATTCTCACATGCTTCAGACCATTCAAACTTGATGCCCTTCTTGTTCAATCCCAAAAGTGGTGCTTCCAAATTAGAAAATTCCTTAATAAACCTTTGGCAATAGCCAAAAAATCCCAAAAAACTTTAGATATCTAAAATATTCTTGGGATTCTCCCAAGACACCACTGCCTTCACTTTCTTCGGATCGACAAACACACATTCCCCTGAGATGATGTGCCCTAATAAATAAACCTTATTGATCCAAAAATGACACTTGGATAGATTGACATATAGACTATACTCTCTTAGTGTACTCAGGATGATGTCAAGATGTTTGGTATGATCGTCATGAGTTTTGGAGTACCCAAAGATGTCATCAAAAAAGAAAATTATGAATTGATCCAAATAAGGATGAAAGATTCGGTTCATTAGGGCCATAAACACTATTGAAACATTGATTAACCCGAATTTCATAACAACAAACTCATACAACCTATACCTGCTTCTAAAGGAAGTCAAAGGTATATCAGAAGGCCTCAACCTTAGATGATGATATCCTGAACTCAAATCAAAATTTTAAAACACTAAAGTACCTCTCATCTGGTAAAAAAGGTAATTGATATGAGGAAGATGCTATCAATTCTTAACCGTCATCTGATCTAGCTTCCTATAATCAATGCACAACCACAGCGATCCATCGAATTTTTTGGAAAACAACACTAAAGATCCCCAAGGTGACATACTAGAATGAATAAAACCCTTATTCTCCAACTTCTACAATTGAGTTTTAAGATCTTGGAGTTCTTTTAGTTCCATTCTATTTTGAAGAATGGAAACTGGTTATGCTCCTGGTAGAAACTCTATCGCGAACTCAATATCCCTCCTAGGTGGAAGCCTTGAGAAATGCTCAGTAAATACATCCTGAAACCAATCCTCCACTAGAGGAACGACAACTAATCTAATCCTCCGTCATCAAGCATAAGACAAGCCAATTGGGCTATGAGTTCACCCAACTACTGACAAACCGGCCATGCACGGCCTTCTCGAGCATCCCATTCTCCACGGTGGACATACATGTCTCATTAAAAAGATGTAAATGTTACTCTATGATGATAATAGTCAATATGGGATTTATATGCTTCTAACCAGTCTATACACAAAATCAAGTCAAAACCCGACATCTCAAGAACAAACAAATTCCACAGGAGATGGTACCCACCAACCTTGAGCGCACACCCCTTACACTGCCTGATATCCTCTGTTAATACCCCTAAGGGTGTATGAATCAATAAAACCCCACATATACACTTTATTTCTAGGCCCAATACAACCAAAAAATGGAGTATAAATAAAATAATATGATGAACTCGTATCAAATAAAGCACTAGAAAGCATGAAAGCTACAAGGATCATACCTCGAATAGTCGATGGTCTAGCCTCGCCACCTCCAAGTGTAAAATAAATTGCATGAAGTTGGCTTGTACCTCTACCATGGGCCCCATCCTGAGTTCCCTATGCCACATTGCCATGTTGGAAAGAACGTTCTTGCCCCAAAGTACCACACCTTCCACCACTGCCAGTACGACCAATCGAACTCCACCCACCTTCCTGATAAGGGATAACTGATCCCTTGCTAATACTTGGGACCGACCTCGATCCTCCATATCTTCCCAACTATCGAGGGTTTCTACAGAACCTCTTCACATTCCCCAACCTTCTGCACACCCGACACTCAACTGGTGGTTGGGGACAACGACCACACATATGTCCCGACCTTCCACACTGATAGTAGAAAACCCGATCACTTCCCTGATAGGTTGGTTCCCTTTTCTAACTACCTTGACTGCCACTACCCTAGTGAAATCTATCAAAGTGTCACTTCCTACCATCATAAGTCGCACAACTAGATCGTCCAATTGAGACTGCACACCCACTATCAGGTACCTCCTTGAGATTTTCTTCCGAAATAAGAGCCTAATCTACAACTTCAAAAAACCTCTTTAAATAGAAAGTATTCACTTGGAACTTAATATCACATCTAAGTCCATCCTGGAAGTGCCTTGAAATTGTTGACTCATCCCCTACCAAATCCGAAACAAAACTTTGCAATTCAGTGAATAGACTAGCATAATCCATCACTGTCATAGTCACTTGAGTCAAACTCATAAACTCTGAAGCCTTCCACTCCCTCAAGGTCTCTGGGTAGAAATGTTCCATAAAATTTTCTTGGAATCCATTCCACAACATACCTTCTGATTGCTCAGTCTGAACCAAGATGTCTCACTAGTGTTTTTCCTACCCTCGCAACATATAAGCTGCCAAATTGACTCTATTCTTAGGATGCATCTCTAGATGATCAAGGATTTTCTGGATAAACTCTATCCATAACTCAGCTTCCTCAGGCCCACCCTCTCTAGCAAAATTCATAGGGTGTTGTAGTTGAAATTCCCTACTCAGCTCAAACATGCTCGACACAACCCACCCTCTCTAACAAAAGTCATAGGGTGCTATAGTTGAAATTCCCTAGTCAGCTCAAACATGCTCGACACAACCCACCTTGGGTATTATTACATCATTTTCATAAAATGAGAAAAGTTATCATGGAACTTATCTTCTTACCCATTACCCTGATTCACTAGGTTAAATTTCTCCATCCCTAGAGAAGAGTTCTCAACAAAATCCCCTTATTGCCCAACTGACATGTGTCAATGTGGTGGAATCTTCCTACAATTCCAAGCATGAGTCTTATAATATATATCATAAAGGTTCTACAAATTACATAAAATAAGGTTCTTCACTAGACATAACAACTCATTTCACATACACTACCCAAATGGACATCATTACATCTAGAACACTACCCTCAACCATCCCCGCCATGGGTCCAAGATAACATGGTGTAAACTGACATAATATGTCAAAAATCTTTCATTAGGCACATTTCTAAAACCTTTCCCTCTCTCACAACGTATATCTTTTATCTTAAGCACATTTCCCATTTCACAATTTGCTACAACCAATATGTTAACTTGTTTATATCCCTTTATTAAGAACAAATTTCTAACCATTCATTAACATTCTTCCTTTTTAACCATTTGCATTATCTTTGTTAGACACCATTTTATATTAAATTTTGAAGAAGATAAAATGCATCCCACTCACTATATGTCCCACACACCCATCCTGTGTGTGCCTATCATGATTCATGCCACCTATAGCCGTAGGTGCCATCACCCAATAGTGAAATATCATTTAACGGTAAAAACACACATCAAGAACAACAATTCCCACCCTGGAAACTTGGGTTTTCCATCATACATGAGTTAGCTACTCCCATACACGAGCTTATTAACGAGGCCTGGCACTTCCTAACATCCTATATACCATCCAAATAACAAGACCACATAAAAGAACCACTATGATACCACTTTTTAACATCCCTAACCCAGAATCCACTGACTGGTTCCCCGAGCTGGGTTGCCACATGACCTCAAGCATGCCTCCCCATACACCAGAGGTTACTAACTAGTGGCAAAGTTCTAATGTAACATGTGGGGAGACTATACCCACTTTATTAGAGTAATCCAAAACATATATCCATAATAAATAACGCAATCCATAACAAATAAAAAAACACGCATTACCAACCATTTCCCAAACAGGGTACAAGATACCAAATAGTCAATATGCCATGTCATGCTAGCAATGCTATAGTGAGTGGAAACCCAAAATAAATAGAAACAGATGAATCCCCAAAATGGGTCCTAACTCTAAGTCCGGATCCCCATCCATGCACATCCCAAGTATGACTCAACTCCCTATCATAGGGCCCTTTCCCTTATCCTGACCCGCAACCATGAAATTTGCTTGGGTACCCAACAATGGCCTAAGCAGGGTGTGAGTACAACTCAGTAGGCCAACACCAATGATGTCTACAAAATATCTAGTCTAAGAAGACAGTGTATGTAAGTGGTAATTAAATGACAAGGTAAAAAAAAGACAACTCAGGTGTCATTAGGTAAGAATATTCACTTAACCCATTCCCATTACTATTTTCATTCCCATCAGTTATATCATCTTCACTATTGAGTACATTTTCAATACATGCTTTATGTGTTAGACATTTACTTATATACACAACATCATAAGCCTAAAATTCACTATTAATATGGGGATAAATAAAATTCCCTATCTCTCTAGGGAAATAAATATCATAAACAAGACATCACACTTACCTTGGAGCCTATGTTCAGGTAGTTTCATCCAATGAAACTGTTAGGGGCATAGAGCCTCAGTTTGACTCCCTAACCCATGCATTCTAAGGGTGGGGTTTAGAGCCTCAGTCCAACCCGACCCATGGGTGTAGAACCTCAAGTCAATACCCCACATACCACCAATCCATGGGAACATTCTTATTTATACACTTTACACATATACCATATCACAAACCATACATAATCCAAAACACATAACAATTTCATTTCATATTTAATTTAACACTTAAATCACCCTTATGACTTAACCCATTAACACAATTGCCTTTTACTTAGCATAAAACATTTAACCTACACCCCAATTCATACTTTAACCCATTCAGATAAATCAATAATTCCCATACATTATACCATTTAATGTATTCATCAATACCCATCCATTAAACCATTTACACATTTATTAATTCATATGCCTTAATCCACTCACACATTTCCATTTCAATTTCATAAGCCAATTGACACAATCACATTAACCAATTTAACTCTCTTTTTACATTATACTAAACAACCCCTTATACCATTACCACAAACTAGACACAACCACTATTAGTTCCATTTATAAGTAAAATTATCATATCAACACATTTATCATGGGATCTATTTCAACGTAAGGCAACTCTATGATTAGCATTAAAATTTTTCATGTCTTGGTATATTGGTGCACCCCTAAAGGTGGACCTAAATCAGTCTAGTCACTCTCAATGCATCCCATGGGGATCATGAGGGGTTTAATTTATCATTTAGCCCTCCCTTTATACCAAAACATACTAAGGCATAAAAATCACATCAAGAAGGAATCAAATCATAACTACACATGCACAAATCTAAAATAAAACTATGGGATATAACTTGTATACCACCTACCTTGAATCTGGTGATGAACGCAGACTTAACCTTAGCCTTAGATTTAGATTAAAAAAACCTTTGAAGACCTAACCTAAGATTCATTGGAAAAAGAGAGTTTTATGTCTTAGGAAGAAGAAAAATAAATCTACAAGCCCTAATCCAGAAAATAGAAGCAAGAGGAAGATTAGAATCACCCAAAGCTCCAATTCACAACCAATGATACTCCAAACGACCTAGAATTGAAGGAGAATGATCCTTTGGAATATTGGAATAGTTTGTTTCATCACTAGGGTTGAGAGGAGGAGAAATGGGGAATAAATCAGGTAAGGAACTTAAAGTACCTAGGGGCAGTTTCGTAATTTTTTACTTTTTAATGGGGCACACAGTTTGGCTGCATAGTTTGCCAAACCATGCACAAACTGTTCGCCACCCTCTTCCCAAGAAGGGTTAAGCCATATGGTTACCTGGGAAGGCTTGCACAATTTGAAAAACTATGCACCAACCATATGAGAAGCCTATGTCCAAGGTTTCATGGTTTGAATTCCCCCTAACATGGTTTTCACTAACTATGCACAAACCGTGCAACATGAAAAGAATGGCCCGATTTCCCCTTTCTTTCGTGTCCTGAGCCCCGAGAACACCCCCAAAACTCCTCTAGTAGACATTTATTTATCCAAATTTAAGAGATTAAAACCAAAATTTAAATAAGGACCTAACTTCACAAATTCTGGGATCTTACAATCTATCCTCAACAAAATCAACCTGTAATATAAATGAAGAACATAAAATATGCGTACCTGGATAATCGACGAGCAACCTCAATCTTTAATCACTGATGAAATATGCTTGGTGACAATCACTAAAGCACCAAACAATGGTTTCCTACCTTTTAGGGATTACACTAGCCTTGGATACTGATCTTTATTAGAGGATACTCGAAGTTCTCGAAGGAGTGATAGAGACTTCTATAGGAGATATGGATGAGACTCGGGAAGAAGAAAACATTGATAAGTTTTCAAGAAATCGTTATATCCAACATGATGGATCATATCCCTTTATATAACCATACATGTCATGTTTCATTTAATGAAACACATCTACCATATTCAACGCATCCGTATACATTTATTCTCATTACCATTAATTAATTGAATCTAATTCAAATGAACATGAAATCCATGTAAACCATTTATAACCAATAAAATCGCGAAGTAAGAATCATGTGCACAATTAATATGGTTTTTGTGCATATATCCAACAACATCCCACTTAATATTTAATTAACTTGATTTGTTTTAATGAGACATCTATAGCCATGATCGAGCGTTCCTATGGCTATAGGGTTTCTATTTCCATGAGTCGCCCAAGACCATTGCTATAGGCCTCCGTCTAAGACCCTATAGTGTAACGTCTCAACCCGGGTGCCACCACCAATGGTTTCTAAAACAATATCCAGTCAAATAACTATGTATGAAATTGTATAAAGAATAAAGTATAATGAATAAGTAAATAGTTATCACATTTTCAATTATTCTTTAATTAACCACAAATTTCTCGAGTTCACAATGGAACCCATACTATCAATACCTTCTTCGGCCCATGTCGGAGTCTAAACTATCCCCAAGGAATATCACATATCATAATACCAAGGTTATCAATTATAATTTAATTTCAATTCATATTAAATCCAATTGGAACCATAGTCCAATGACAACATTTTGGGTTTGGAATTCTATGTCTAGAACCCTGTGAGTATTTGGAGAATTATCCCCTGTCTCACACCCTTTTTATTAGTCAATCACATATGGGTATTTGGAGCATCAGTCTGTGTCCCACACTTATATATCAGTCAATCAAATATGGGTATTTGGAGCACCAATCTATGTCCCACACTCTCATATCAATCAATCACACATATATCACATCATTTAAGGTAAATCAACATTAACCCTTTTTATCACCCTTTCACATCATGGTATACCATTGCAATTTATCACTGTTGGGATTCATCACATTTATTGATGAGAGAGGAAAATTATTATTGAGAAGATTTATATCACTATTAATTGAGGATTTTCTCCCAACATTAATAGATATTTAATTCTCAATATTAATGGATGGAATAATTGATGTTGACTACATTAATTAGTGATTATGGACTTGATGTCTATATAAAGAGGATGCAACAACATATTTTTCAGGGGTGTGCCAACAAGATGTAGCCGACAAGGGAGACTCGGGAAGAGGTTACCATATTTTTGGTGGCCCGTGTGACACAAAGACGATGACAAAATTATCTTGTATGTGTGGTGATGTTCTTAGTAGGGTGTTCAAGATGCAATCCACCAAGAGCAAGAAGGGGGTTTCTGCGTTAGCGGTAGCATGTGCGACACATTGGCATTTAATAGGTGTGGAGAAGCGGCCATGAAATTGATGATCAGATCCACGTATCAAAAGTCTTCCTAATAGCAATTATCAGGTGGTGTGTCCCGATTGTTGATCGACGGTACATCATGATGGAGAGATCATTTGAGTGTTGCAAGCTGGTGCGAGGTTGACACATGTTCAAGTGAATATCTCTGAGGTAGTGACATTTCGTCGATATAAGGGTGACGTTTTGTCACATATTGATCTTCCGATACATGGCGTCAGTAGGATGTTTATCAGAGAGATAGCAGAGGCGTATTAGGGTGTGGTTTTTACACAGGTTTTCTACGCTCTCTCATTTGTAATTCAAGTTCAGGCATTACTTGGATTCTTTGTATTCTATGATTCATAATGGATATTTGGAAATTTCCCCGTGATTTTTTAATCCTCCACATCAGAGGGTTTTTCCACATTAAAAATCTTGTGTGATGATTTCTTTATTCTGCTTATATCGCTTTCATATTTCATCGGGTTTCTCACGATATTTTTGGCAAGAAATTTTCAGCCTGAAATCAGGATTCTCCCCAAAAAGTGGTATCAAAGGAGTTTGGTTTATGCTTTCATTTTTTCATGAGAATTATGGAAGTTTTAGATAGGATTGCTGATGAATGCGCGGAGCAGAATAAGGTTTGAAAATTAAAGCAGGTTGAGAGAGGTGATACACATGTCCGCTCATGATATGTTGAATAGGGGGAGTAGTTTTTTCTTACAGGTGCTCCAGAATATGTGGTAATCATTATTATGGGGGAGCCAGATGTTTCTGGTTCTGGTCATGTTCAGTAGGACGGTGCAGATACAAATGTAATGAAGATTTCGGCATTTGGTTTTCTTTTTCTGGGGGAGATGATATTTTTTTTATCAGAAGTGAAAAAGCACGTCACCATATTTTCTATAGATGTTGATGGTTGGTGTGATATCGACCTATTTTCTTTCCAACTGGGTTTGTTGTATGGTTCCATTCATTAATGTGATGAAGGGGGATATTGTTGGGATTCATCACATTTATTGATGAGAGAGGAAAATTATTAATGAGAATATTTATATCACCATTAATTAAGGATTTTCTCCCAACATTAATGGATATTTAATTCTCAATATTAATGGATGGAATAATGGATGTTGACTTTATTAATTGGTGATTATGGATTTTATGTCTATATAAAGAGGATGCAACAACATATTTTTCAGGGGTGTGCTAGCAAGATATAGCCGACAAGGGAGACTCAGGAAGGGGTTGCTATATTTGTGGTGGCCTGTGTGACACGATGACGACGATGAAATTATCTTGTATGTGTGGCGATGTTCTTGGTAGGGAGTTCAAGATGCAGTCCACCAAGAGCAAGAAGGGGGCTACTGCGTCAGCGGTAGCATGTGCGACACTTCAGCATTTAACAGGTACAGAGTAGCGGCGGAACAATTGATGATTAGAGCCACATATATAAAGTCTTCTTGATAGTTATGATCAGGTGGCATGTCCCAATTATAGATCAATTGTACATCATAATGGCTAGATCATTCAGGTATTGCAAGCTTGCGTGAGGTTGACTCATGTTTGGGTGAAGATCTCTGAGGTAGTGACGTTTCGTCGATAGAAGGGTGACATTTTGTCATAGATTTATCTTCCGATACATGGCGTCAGTAGGATGTTTATCATAGCGATGGAAAAGGTGTATCGAAGTGTGGTTTTCACACAAGTTTTCTACAATCTCTCATTTGTAATTCAAGTTCAGTCATTACTTGGATTCTTTGTATTCTCTGATTCATAGTGGATATTTGGGAATTGCCCCATGGTTTTTTAATCCTCCGCATCAGTGGGTTTTTCCAAATTAAAAACCCAGCATGCTGATTTCTTTATTCTGCCTATATCACTTTCATATTTCATCAGGTTTCTCATGATATTTTTGGCAAGCAATTTTCAGCCTGGAATCGGGATTCTCCCTAACAATCACAACAAACATGGTTCCTCAATTTAATCACATGGAATAATATAAAAAATTCTCTATTAAACCATTTTGTATTATTTAAACCATATAATCCATTAAACCATTAAGGTTAAGCCAATCATATCATAATCCTCATTATCAATTAATTCATAATTGCAATAATTTTCCAATTACACAATCCCAATATCCCATAAATTCCACAATCATAACACTCCATTAATTAATTAACCAATTAATTAATCCCATTCCACCAATTCCAATTGCCCCAAATTTATCTCAATTCATTATCACATGGAAATTAAATTAAATTAATTCAATCTACGATGAAATTTCCCAATCACGGCAATTGGAATTCCACAATTACATACACATAATTAAATCAAGTCTATGAGATTTTCAATTTAGACCACCTACCTTAAGATTGATGATGAACACTCACCAACAGAAATACCCAAATTGAAGTAGAATGATCAAGATCATGACAGAGAATGAGATCTAGATCCAAAACATAGATCCAATATCAAAAATAATCAAGATCCATCAAACCTAGATCTAGAACCATTATTAATGGGGGTAAAACCATACCCTTTTTATATGGAAAGAAAGACGAGAGAGAGGAAACCACACTGGATGAGAATCTTTTACTGGGAGATGTGCAAATCCACTAATAGATCTTCGATTCATCAATAATGGAGGTTGGGGGGCCTTGGAATCCATTCAGGAGCCTCCAAAATCGAGTGAAATTAGTTTAGGGTTGAGCTAGGGTGTTTAGGGATATAATACAGGGGTTTAAAAAAATTTAATGATTTTTTGGGGGTTTAATTTTCCATGCACACAATTTCATGTACAGGGAGTATGGTTTTCCCTAACCATGCGCCTAATCATGCAAATCTTTCCAAGGGGTCACATGATTATTTCTAAGAGATCACATGGTTTGAAAAACCACGTGCCAGCCATGAAAATTCTCTTTGCTTGAGTTCACATGATTTGCTGGTCTAGGCGCACAATTTGAGCAAACCATGCGCCAACCATGCACTGCCCCACTTCCTTTCAAAATTCACCAATTTCACCCCAAACCCCCCAAAGTAAAAACCAATAAATACATAATCAAAACAAGGAAAAAGATTACCTGCAAACAAGCTCAAGAAATCTCCAGAAAATATTGAGATCTTACAATCTCCCCACCTTATAATAGATTGTCCTCGAGATGTACTCCTAAGAATCTTTAAGATTCCGAATAAAAAAGAACAAGCCACTGATCCTACATATTTGCTTCTCTCTCTCAAGTTTCCTCTTGAACATGCCCATGTTTCCATAATATACAAACTGTCAACATGGTCTTTCCCCTCAACACCTTCTCACCACAATCCACAACATGTATCAGATAATACTCAAAGGACGTATAAGTGTCAAGCTCAACATCATCCACATCGATCACATGAGAAGGGTCGAGGTGATGCCGCCAAAGCTATGACACATGAAAAATATCATGCATAGTATTATAGATTCATTGAAGATCCAATTGGTACGCCACATGCCCAATTCTCTCAATAACTTAAAATGGTACAACAAGCCTAGGTGCCAACTTTCCCTACCTCTGAATCCTATAGTGACCCAATCTTGGTGACACACAAAGAAACATATGAAATCTCACTATAAACTCAAGGGGTCATCAATGTCTATCAGCATAAGACTTCTGTCTACTCTGAGTCATATTCATATGCTTTCTAATTAGCTGAATCTGCTCCAACGTCTCCTATATGAGACTCAGTACCAACATCTCTGACTCCCCTGGCTCCATCTAGCATAGAGGTGATCTTCATGGCCTACCATAAAGAGCCTCATATAGTCCCATCTGAATAGTTTCCTGATAACTGTTGTTATAGGTGAACTCCACCAGTGCTAGGTGATTCTCCCAAGACCTACCAAATTCTAGAACACACGCTCATAAAATATCCTCAAACACATGGATAACACATTCTAACTACCCATATATTTGTGGGTGGAACGTCATACTCTGTAAAACCTGGGTGTTAAGAACTTTCTACAATTCCTTACAGAAGTGTGAAGTAAAACATGAGTCATATTCTGAAACTATACTTCATGGCACCCCATGTAGATGGACTATCTCTTGAATGTATATGTCTCCCAACTGATTAACTGATAAGGTCTCCTGTATGATCAAGAAATACACTAATTTTATCAAATGTTCCATAATTACCCTAAATTCCACGGCAATGTTATCCTACTTCCATTTCAGAATGGGAAATGATTGTAGTAAACCACTGGGGTGGTGATGCTCAGTCTTCACCTGTTGACAGGTGTAACATCTTATCACGAACCCTACAATTTCTTTTTTCATTACTGGCCACCAATAATATCAACATATGTCATAGTACATTCTAGTAAAATCCAAATGTACTTCCCACTTTGAGGCATGAAATTCATGAATTAGCTCTTCTCGCATACTCGTTGGCATAACTACACAACCCTAGAAATAGATGATCTCATCCTCATCTATGGTCCAATATGAAGGTGACTCCACACCTTCAAGGCTTTCCCTCAAGGTAAAACATTCTACATCCTAATACTGACTCTCCCTAATCTGGATCAAAAGTTTAGACTCTAATGACACTAAAATGAGATTTATCTACTCATGATGCTCATAGACCACAACATGCATCTCAGCCAGCAAAGTCACCATGTTCCATTTAGCACTAGACTCTAGAACTACCAGAGTCTAAGTTTTCCTGCTTAAAGCATCAGAAACACAGTTTCCCTTCTTGGGTATATATTCTAGCTCAAAATCAAATGACTACATATAATCAAACTACCTCCGCTATCAAAGATTCAAATATCACTACAAAAAAATATACTTTAAGCTCTTTTGATCAGTATACATAGTAAAATTTTTACCCAATAGATAATGACACCAACAATTCAGGGCATAAACCACTAAAACTAACTAGAGGTCATGTATAGGGTAGTTCTATTCATGTGGATTCAACTTCCATGAACCATATGCCACTAATCGATCTACCTATACCAACAATGCTCCAAGACCAATCTTCGATGCGTCACAAAACACTGTATACTCCTCCCTTGGATCGGGTAGGATCAAGATCAGTGCAGTAGTAAACACTTCTTCAACTCCTAAAAAGCACCCTCACATCCTCCAAAACATTTAAACTTTATCCCCTTCTTGGTCATGCCCAAAATTGGTGCTTAAAATCATGAAAAGTCCTGGATGAACCTCTGATAATAACCAACCAATCCCAAGAAACTGTGAATATTGAAAACATTCTTGGGTTTCTCTTAAGAAATCACTACCTACACCTTCTCTAGGTCCACTAACACACCTTCCTTCAAGATGATGTGACCCAATAAATGTACTCGATCAATCCAAAACCAATACTTAGATAGCTTAGAATATATCCAATTCTCTCTCAGTGTACTTAGGATGATGTCAAGATATTGGGAATTATCATCATGAGTCTTAGAGTACATAAATATGACATCGACAAATACTACCACAAACTAATCTAGGTATGGCTGGAAGATTCTGTTCATCAAGTCCATAAACAATGCTGGTGCATTTGTCAGCCTGAATGATATCACAACAAACTCATATAGGCCATACCTACTTATGAAAGTAGTCCAAGGTATATCATAAGGTTGGACTCTCAATTAATGATACCCCAATCTCTGAAATTTCCTAGTCAAGATAGTTGTATCACTAAGAGGGGGAGGGGGTAAATCAGTGATATCTTTTTCTTTTATGTTTCCTTACTTATGAAATAACCTTCAACCCCTATTAAATATTTCATTCCCTACTAAAACAATTTAAACAAACATCCATAGAAACACATGAATTTACAAGGTTCACTACTTAGTAAGAGTAGCTACATCCATGGTATGGATTCGAAATAATCCAATATCACACAATCCACTATAAAACAATCCTTTTGTGTGGAATACAATGAGTAAGATATACCCTTACACTCGTGTAACACTATGATCAATACAACAAAGCATGTTCTTCAAGTAGAACAAAGATATAATACAAATTTTTTGTAACAAACATGTTATAGTGATTCTTGAACAACTTTTAAAAATAAGATCTTTTAAAAAAATTCTTCACTTTCTTACCCAGAAGATAGTAAGAACTTTTCTGGACATTGTAATAATACTCAGTCAAATTTCCTAGTCCAATTCTCCCAGTCTGATTGCTCAATATGAAAAATATATATATCTATCAGAATATGGTTGAGGTAATTCTGGAACAACTTCAATATATTTATAGAAATCCTAGTCTGATGATCCAGCTTAATAAGATGACCAGTTGAATACGATAATCAGATGAATATGTTGTAATATTTTCTCTTCTCCTTTCTCTTCTATCTAACATGAATTATTTAAGAAAGACAATCCGAAAAATTCATCTCTCTAGAAAATTTTTCAGTGCTCTGCATTCTCTCTACCTTTCATGAATAATACTTTTGTTAAATAAAAGTACAAAGTATGTTCGCTTTTATAGGCAACCCAAATGAGGTTTGGATGAGATTATGAAATTGTTTCCTACTCAACCAAATTTTATGAATTTACATGTTCCCTTGAATTATGGATACATTTATGACTTCATCAACACTTCTCAAATCTTCTTCTTTCAACTTCAGCTCTACTTCATACTTTCTTCACAAACATCTATGGTTTTCCCAATATGATTTCTTCATTAAGATGCTCCATACCAATTACATGTCTGAAGAAATAGACATCTTTAATATTCTTAGAAAACCTTATTTTGATTCTAATTCCCCATTCTTATTGTCATTATGAGCTGTCTAATTACTATGAAGACAAATGAAAAACAAAAGATTCTTCTTATTATTTCATATTGACCCACTTGAACGATAAAAAAAGTAATTCAACCTATTGTTAATGGTTGAATACATTGTTAATAAAGCTATGAATTTCTTTTCATATTGGCCAAAACTTCAACTTATTTTCATTATCATTGTTCCCAATAACTCCCAAAAAAAAAAAAAATCTTCCTTTAATGATCACAATGGTATAGCAAATTAGATGGAACAGTATCAGAAACTTCAAATTCAACAACTTATTTCTCTTCTAAATATAATACTAATGATTAATCTACAAAAACAATTTTGACTCTAATGAAAATGATTACATACTAAATCAGATGGACCAACATCAGTGGCTTATTTATTTTCTGAATATGATTCCCATCAACTTCTTTCTTTTAGGATTAAAATATTTTAGCTTTTGGTCTGATTGAAAACCAGTACCTCTATTATGATCCTCATCCTCACCCTCTAAACAAATCTAAATCTGATAAAATTATTATGATGATCTTGAGACTAGAAATATTTGACTTCACCAACTTTAATCTTCTTCAATATTTCAACAAGTATCATAACTTCCTTCATGACATTGAATATGTTGAAGATTAGATTTAGAATCATTTGAATTTTAATGGAAATCATTGTAACTTCCCATCCTTTCCATCATCTTTTTACTTTCATTAAAAAGTATTACAACTTCCTATTCTTCCAAAAACTTTTTTTCTTTCCAACCAGCCATGATACGATTTTCTTGAATACGATCAGAAACCCCCTTTATCTTTCAATCAGATTCTAAATACGATTATCAGGATCTCTTCCCCTTTCTTTCATCAAGATTCCATTACAAGTTTCACAACTTACTTATGATTTTTGTAAAATAAAAAATAGAAAAGAATCATCAGATTTTTATCAGATCCATGCTAAATCCAATTGTCTTTCTCATTGTGATCATAAAATCATTCTAGACCTAATATTAGTTTGATGGAAATTTATTCCAGACAACTTCTTATAAATATGATGTAATTTCTTAAACAATGTGGGTATGATTTCCTAAATATGATTGTTGAGTCTGATCACAAACTTTTACAAAGTGAGGTGATTCCTTTCCTTTGACAAAAAAAGACAACAAACATTTTCAAACTTCTAAAAACCTTCTTCAGTCAACTTATTCCCAAAAATATCAAGTTGATATTGGAGAAAACACAGGATCCCCTCAATTGTTCAAATAGATCATCGACACATAGAAAAGGATACCAGTTCTTTACTATCATCTAATTCAAATTATAGTAACCAACACATAATCATAGAGTTCTGTCAGCCTTCTTAGAAAAAAAACTGGAGAACCCTAAGGTGATGTACTTGGACGGATAAACCCATTATCCATCAACTCTTCCAGTTGATTCTTGAGCTCTTGAAGCTCCATTGGTTCTATTCTATAAGGTGTAATAGAAGCTATCTCAACCCCCAATATAAGCTCAATTATAAACTCCATGTCTCTCCCAAGTGGTAGCCCTAAGAATTCCTTAGGAAACATGTCCTAGAACCTATACACCATGGGTGGGAAGAAATCCTGCTTTACACCACTACCATCCAAAAATAGACTAGAAAACCAGGTGGTGGGCTGCCCCATTTTCTTATGAACTGGCTTTGCACGACCTGCCTAGATATCCCACTCTCATTAGTGAATATAATTGTCACCATTAGAATATGTAAAAGTCAATCTTATGTGATAACAGTCTATGTGGGATTGGTACACCACTAATCAATCCATACCCATAATTAGGTTAAATCCTAACATATCTAGAATGTAAAGATCCCATAATGATACTCCCCAACCTCAAGAGAACACCCCTTGCATAAATAGATTTCCCTTGACCGTACTCCCAATAATATATCAATCATCATAACCCCACTCACAAAATCCATTGACAGACTCAACCCATTCACAAGTTGTGAAGATATAAAAGAATAAAAGGTACCAGTATAAAATAAGGCATTAGCTAGCATAGAATCTACAAGAATAATACCTATAACTATTGACAGTCCAACCTTGCTATCCACCAGTGTAGGTTGAATGACATCAAACTATCCTACCCCTCTTCCTTGTGATGAAATCAGAGTTCCTTGAGATGTACCACCTAGAGGATATGGGTGATCTTACCCAGAAGCACCTCATCCACTACCTATACTTCCATGACTAGTGGAACTCTAACTGCTAGAATAAAATGGGATTGAAGACCCCCTTCTAGTACCCCGGTTATACCTAAATGCCCCATCATTACCCATATATTGTGGGTTCTTGAAAAACCTCTATAGATGTACTATCCCTCTGCAAGCTAGAAACTCTACCAGAGGTTGAGGTAATTGTCTATGAAAGTGAACTAGCCTATGGCACTGGTGACAGATCACTTGAGTAAGATCTTAAGTAACTGATCCTCCCCCGACCACTCTATTTTCTATTTATCTAGTTAACATTCTCATAACGATGATTCATAATCTTGGAATTCATACCTCCTGACCATCCAGTGGAAACCACCTATCCTCCAATGGAAGCCTCCTTCAGGTTCCACTTAGAAATGAGATCCTAATTCACCACCTCAAAAAACTTTTTCAGCTGAAATATATTCACATGTGTCTTAATTTAACATTTAAGCCCATCCTAAAATCATTTATCCATAGACTCATCCATTTACAATGTTTTAGAAAAGAATTTTTGATCTATAAAGAGACCATCATAGTCCATAACATACATACTCCCCTAAGTCAACCTCCTAAACTCAGCTGCTCTCTCCTACTTGAGCGTCTTAGGGTAAAAGTTGTCCAAGAACCTCTCCTGAAAGTCCTTCCACTCCATATTGTTCATCTTTCCATACCAATTATAGATGTCCCACCAATACTTTGATTGAACACATAACATGTAAGTAGCTAATTTTACTCTCTTCTCAATAGGAGTCTCTAAGTGGTCAAGTATAGTTTGGATGGACTTAATCTGTAACTCAGCTGCCTCAGGTCCACCCTCTCCGGTAAATGTTGGAGGGTGTTGTAAATAAAACTCCCATGTCAATTTTAACATACTCTTCACAACCCACCCTAGTTTTTTCTCTATAAACTACATGAACTGAGAAAAATTTTCATGGAACTTCTCTCTGACTTCCTCACCTGACAGCATTGGTTCCTCAGACTCCACTACTAGTTGATCATTCCCAGCCATAACCTCTTGTCTTCCTCTTAATAGACATCATCTTAGATTTATATCTCTACAATTTCAAACACATGTATTAGGACACATAACACAACATTAACACATTTTAAAATAGGGATTCATATAAAGGCATAACAATTCATCGCCCTTTTTCCTCCTACATGGTCAAAACCGTGGTACTATCACTACCCTTAACCATCCTACATCTAGATCATGGTTAAAAAAGGGTAAACTCATTCTAATTATTCATTTTTATTATTATAAACTCATTTATTCACATCTTGCATCATTTTTCAACTTTCAAGTTCACATTAGGAACCTTTTTCATTAAAATTTACACAAGCAAAAAAAGTTCTTTCATATAAATAACTCATCCTAAACCTGATTTTCCATGAATGCCTAAAAATGATGCTTATAACAATAATTCCTAAGTGTCTTGAATGATGTATATATACTAAACTCTCATTCTATACCAAGCCATGATTCAAATCTCATAAAATCTCAGAAAAAATAACCACATCACACAACAAGTGTATCACTTGAGGTGAAATAACATACAATCATAACAAAAAACAACAATAACAACAATCCATCCATAGGAACTTAGATTTTACCCTCATACATGGGTTAACTATTCCCATGCACGAGCTATTAACTAAGACCTGACTCATCCTATTATCCTACCCACCTTTCCTAAATAGTAAAACAAAAGAAAAAGAAAAGAAATCCTCCTTTAACACCAATTTGTAATGTACTGAACTAAGTTACACACAATGGTGCCCCATTCCGGTTGGTCACAAGGCCTCAGGCATGCCTCCCCATATGCCAGAGACTACTAACTAGAAGTGAGGGTTTAATATTGATCATGGGGAGACTATACACTCTTTATCAAAGTAGAAAAATAGTGAAAATAAATAAACAATAGCTAAAAATATAACCATAACCAGAATAATACTAGTATCACATGATGAAAAAAACAAGAATAAAATTTCCAAAATAAAAACACATGATGAACAAAACAAGAATACAATTTCCAAAATTAAAGCAGTAGATATCTTATTCCAAAATACATGTCAAGTGTCAAATGAAAAATCAAAAATAAAGACATTAAAAAAAATCCTAAGTGGGTTCTAAACCAAGTATGATTCCCTCATCCATGCTTTATCCCATCTCAGTCATCTAATATAAGGACATTTCCCTTATCCTCTCATGTTCCATGAAATATTTTGGGGTACCGACCAGGAATCCTGAGTAGGGTGTGAGTACAACTCATTAGGCCACCACCAATGACATCTAAAGTAATATCTAGTCAAATAATAGTGTATTCACTTGTATAAAGAATAAAGTACAATGTATAAGTAAAAATTTATCACATTTTAAATTATTCTTTAATTAACCACAAATTTTTTGGGTTCACAATGACACCAATAGTATCAATACCTGCTTCGGCCTGTGACAGAGTCTAAAATATCCCCAAGGGATATCACATATCACAATACCATGGTTATTAATTACCATTTAATTTCAATTAATATTGTGGAAAATTGGAACCATAGTCCAATTCCAACATTTTGGGTCTAAAACGCCATGTCTAGCACCCTGTGAGTATTTGGAGCATCAATCCCTATCTCACAACCCATTTATCAGTCAATCACGTATTGGTATTTGGAACATCAGTCCATGTACCACACTAGTATATAAGTCAATCACATATGGGTATTTGGAGCATCAGTTTGTGTCCCACACCTGTATATCAGTCAATCACACATATATCACACATATCACATCATTTAAGGTAAATCAACAATAAACCTTTTTATCACCCTTTCACATCATGGTATACCATTACAATTTATCACAAAAAACATGGTTCCACAATTTAATCACATGGAATAATATGAACAATTCACAATTAAACCATTTTACATTATTTAAACCATATAACCCATTAAACCATTAAGGTTAATCCAACTATCTCATAATACTCATTGTAAATTAATTTATAATTACAAAAATTGAATAATTACACAATCCTAATACCCCATCAATTCAATAATCACAATATTCCATTAATTAATTAACTAATTAATTAATCCAATTCAACCAATTCTAATTGCCCTAAATTTATCCCAATTCATTATCACATGGAAATTATATTAAATCAATTCAAAATCTGATTAAATTTCCCAATAATGGAAATTAAAATTTCAAAATTACATACACATAATTAAATCAAGACTATGATATTTTAAATTTAGACCACCCACCTCAAGATTGATGATAAATGCCCTCCAAAGGAAATCTCTAAAGTGAAGTATAATGATCAAGATCATGATAGAGAACGAGATCTAGATCCAAAACCTAGATCCAAGATCAAAAGAATAAATATCCACCAAACCTAGATCTATAACCATTACCAATGGAAGAAAACTATCCCCTTTTTATACAGAAAGAGAGATAGGAGAGAGAGGAAACCACATGGGATAAGAATCTCTTACCGGGAGAGGTGCAAATCTGTCAAAAAATCATAGATTTATCAAGAACGGATGTTGGGTTCCTTTTAATCCATCCAAGAACCTCAAAAATTGATATAAATTGGTTTAGTCTTGAGATAGGGTGTTTAGGGATATAATATGGGGGTTTGGAAAAAATTTAATGGATTTTTAGGGGTCTAATTTTCTGCATGCATGGTTTCCTGTACGAGGTGCATGATTTTACCTAACCATGTGCCTAACCATAAACCTCTTTCTAGGGGGTCATACGGTTACTTCTAAGAGGGTTAATAGTTTTATAAACCATGTGCCAGTTGTATGAATCCCCTTTGTTTAGATTCTCATGGTTTGCTGGCCTGGGCACACGGTTTGAGCAAACTGTGCAATACCCCACTTCCTTTCAAAATTCACCAATTTCACTCCAAAAATCTCCAAAGTAAAACCCAACAAGGATACACTCAAAAAAAAGATTACTTGAAAATGAGCTCATTACATCTCCAAAAAAGATTGAGATCTTACATATATCCACAACCATATTTGATTATGGATATAGGGTCTTTCATGCACCCTTCCCATGGAATTTTTTCTACACATTGACACGAGATAATATATAGAAACTGACACATTTTCCCATGGATATAGCTACCCTATAGCAATGAATTTTTCCCAAACCATGGTTATAAGTGTCCTATAGCCATGGTGTAAGAACCCAATTTTTCACTTAGGTATGGATCCTTTAAATTTCGTTCTAAATCTTTACTTTTGACCTAAAATGGATGTCTAAGGGGTTAGAAAAGATCTCAGGGGGTATTTGAGGAAAGTTCGAAGACTAGAACCCATATTTTTGGGAAAAACAGGCTTGGAACATGGTTTAGATTAAACTGTGCAGGAACTCCGCACGGTTTGGAAAACTATGCGGATTGTGTGTTTTTAGACAGAGCCATCTCGCATAGTTGGTGCACGATCGTGCGGCCTAACCGTGCGAGAGCCCCTTTTTCCCAGGTACCCATGCATGGTTTGCACACAATTTGTCAAACTGTGTGGACAAACCATGCACATGTTATTTTAAGGGTAAGTTGTCCTTTTTCCCTTAATGATCTAATTAAGAACCCTCCTTCTTACCTCATCCAAGTTTATGCGGGATCAACATATTTCTCTCTCAATTTGGGGATTTTTGAAGATATAACCTTGGAATCAAGAGATCTACTTCATTTAAAAACCGATCGAGCTTCCATTCAAAACATTGGATGCACAACTGTAAGTACTCGAGTCCTCTTGAGCCATTCTACTTCTCTTTTTCTATCAATCAAGATATCAGGGTATGATCATTTTTCTCTTTTCTTAGATCTACTTTGATATAAGCCAAATCAAGGGCCAATACCAGATGAGGAGAGTCATACAACCCTAAGGTGGGTGGTCTATAACTCATCCCTAAAGTTCATTGATTTTGAATTTGTTGTGTGGGGCCCACCGATTTCATTGGGTACCATTTATAAAATTTTTACGCCATTTTTATAATCATTAGAACCATATGATCATAATTTTTCCAAATATGTGATTAATTATTGGTGGTTATGACCATAAGTCCATCCCTTCCGTGTCAAAGATTATGCCATAATTGGGTTTTTAGTGTTTTGACATGTTTGAGCCACTGTTCAGGTGTGCCTTGGCTTGACCACTCTAAGGGTAAGATTTTTTATATTACATGGCTTGTTTATAATTAGAATTACATAATAGAAAATACCAAGTATGCATACCACTTTACCCACCTAAGGTAAGTGCTTCAAATTGATAATTAAATGTGAAATTTGAATTGGAAAGTATACCAGGTATATGACTTGGCCTTAAATGTGAATGATTAATTGGTTTCATATCTGTATAACCTCTTAGCACATTAAAGGAAGGTATTAGAATGAAACTTTAATATGGAATATGACTTAAATGAATTAAATGGTTGTATTCTACTTGGTCTTATCAAACTAATGAAAGGAAAGTATTGAGCTAAATGACTTCATTAAACGGTTGCATGCTACTTGACCTTATCACACTAATGAATTAAAAGGCTTAAACCAATTGAATTATTATATGAATTCACTAAAAAATATAAATGACCTGACTCGAGCTTGCCTTGGATTTTGATCAGAGAATACCATGAGCACTCGGGAACCCCATTCTGATTCAAGGATACAACTTGCTTAGGATGAGACCCACCTAGAACCCAATCCTTGTCTAACCTTTGGATACACAGTATGATACCGTAGAATCTCTCATGTGTTACTATAGGATGCCTTGGATATAGTCCTTTGATCCAGGGTTCCTTGGATACACTCCTTGGATCCATCATTGACAAGTAGGCTCAATGGTTAAAGCCTATTAGGCCCAATATTTGCTTAGCCCCATTTTACCTTGAATGCACTCCTTGGACTCAGTATGCATATCATTGTGGAATGCCTTGGAATATGATCCTTAGATTACACTCTTACCCCTTATCTAGACTCATATACTACTAAGTTAGCGGCTTTTGAGGCTTATGTTTCTTTGGTTACTACCTTGGAAATTCATTATTAAATATCATTGCAGGTTTCCTTGTTACATCTTGGAACCTTTACTATTAATAACAAGTGACTTATTGATAAATTGGTAATAATAAAGTAATGAAAGGTTATATATTCAGACACTAGCAAGGGATGAAGTAGGTACTTGGGTATTTAGTTACATTGTAATGATTTACTTTATATATACATGCATGTACACTGTTATATTCCATTACATGGGTTGGATGTTATAGAAATCATTGGTGGTGGCCCACTGAGATTTATCTCACACCCTCTCCGAGTGCCATTTGGTACCCAGAGTAGATTACATGGTTGAAGGTGTTGATAAAGGGAATCATATGGATTCAAACACTTGATTTCTTTCTGTTTAGGATGGATCTTAATAGTAGATAACCAAGCCAGAGCTTGGCATGCTTGAGATAGTTTTTGATTTCCTTTTTATTATTATGGAACATATTATGCCTACTGTCTTGTATCCATTTTTTCCAGTTTTATAGTGAAATGACTTATCATCATCAGTTGTTTTATTATTGAATGTTGTTTTAGTTATACAATTATTTTTATCCCTTATTTATCAATTCCTATTATCTACTTCAACTATTTACTTATCTTGCTTCTTCTATTTACCTCTGTTATTTGTATCTGTTGTGCTACACTCTGGTAACGAGGGCATAGTATCCCCATAGACATACCCTAGGCCCTCACTGCTAGTCAGCAACCTCTAGCATTCGGGGAGATGCACTTGAGGCCATGTGGCCCATTAGGATTGGGAACCTACTAAGTGGAATCCGGCTCCAGGACATCACAAAGTGGTATCATGGGAGTTTCTTTTCTTGCTTTACTATTTGGAGACCATATATTGGAGACTCGGAATGCTTGGGACTTGGTCATAAGCCATTCTTGGGCATCACGAACCCGTGTTCGAGGTAAAAACCAAGTTTCCTAAATTATAATTGTTGTTATGCTTTTTTCCTATTACTGTTGATATTATTTCATTATGGGGTGACACACATGCTATGTGGTGTTTTTGATTATTACTCTGTTTGAGGATTTTCTTTCATCCTTGGCCCGATGATATGAGGGTAAGGAACATTGTTACATGCATCATTATAGGCACCTTGAATTAACATGTCATGAATATTTCCATGCCATATAGGTGTATTTCACTGCATTTCATTGCTTGATATTCCTGTGATTGATGATTGATGTTGTGATAGTTAGATTATGCTTGTGTTACACTTGGATGCGATTGAGTGATTTCCCGTCTCAACTCATGAGGTGTATGGGCCCTCATGAGGTTTGATGAGTAATTTACCAAGTTTATCCATTATAATATAAATAAATGGGTGTCTTTTCTGGTGATAGGTGTATGGGAACTAATTCATCAGAAATGGATATCCATTATAAAGTGAATCCTAAAATATAAAATGAAATGGTTGCACATCCTTATCCCGCCTTATCATGTTTATGAAAGGTAAAGGAGCGAACTTGGAAATTAAATGTAAAGTGAAATGAAACTTATACTTGAGAACTTACCGATACCTAGCCATATAAGTGGGTAGTTGGGGTAGTATGCCTTGGGTAGTGAGTTTTCCTATGTTCATATTCTACTAGTGATTCTATCTTATGCTTCTAATCTTGTTTTGAGACGTGTTCTTGGATATTTTAGGACAATGCCCCCACAAAGTCCTCATATCGTATGCCAGGAGGGTGGTGATGACTATGCTCTAGACGTGGTGGGCCCTAAGCCTCCAATCTTACCTCCAGAAGTGCCACTTGAGACAACTCCTACTATACCTGATCTAGGAACTGATTCCCATGTTTGTGATAGTTTCCTACATTTGATGTAGTCCATGCATGATGCTCCATGATTTTCACCTACGATGGCTGATCTGACTTGTGAGTTCCAAAAGCAGCATCCTATTACTTTCTTAGGGGATGGTGGTCCACAGGCTGTTGAGTCTTGGATAAAGTTCGTCCTATCTATCTTTGAGAATCTAGAAATTCCTCCAGAGCAGAGAGTCAAGCTTGCTACATACATGCTTCGGGATTTGTCCAAGCGTTGGTGGGATGTGGTTAGCCAGGCTGATCACCATCAAGGCATGATATGGACTGAATTCAAGACTATATTTTATGATCATTTATTTCCTCAAATGCTGAGAGCTGACAGATCCATAGAGTTCATACATCTTAAGAAAGGATCTATGTTAGTTATAGAGTATTCAGTGCATTTCATAGAGTTGCAGTGCTTCACACCTCTTCTAGCCGGTGATGAGCTTTCACGTGCTAGATGTTTTGAGGATGAGATCTAGTACACCATATGTACACATGTCAATGTATTTTTCTTACCTAATTTTTCTGATATAGTCAATCAGGCTCTTATCACTAAGCGAAACCTGAGGGATGATAATAGTACTGAGTTTAAAGAATCTGTGCCATGGTAGGCCAGTAGTTCTTTCGGTAGAAGGAAACATTCTCTCGAGGTTTCTCGTTAGGGTAGTGAAAACCGGAGTACCCATTTTGATAGATCTTTGGTGTGTCATTAGTGTGGATGATGGGGTCATTCGAAGCCTCAGTTTGATAAAGATCCAATGGAGTGCCGATCTTGTGACTGAATGGGGAATATTTAGAATTTATGCAGGACCTTTCCACCAGCTTCAAGTAGGAAAGGATCAACACTAGATCCACCTTCAGGAGAGAGTTATTTTGCGCCATGTCAGATAGGGAGTTGGAATATTACCAGAAAGTTTGGCCGAGGATGAGGTCATGGCTGAGGTATCCAGACCCCTGATCACCAGCAACATCAATAGAACAATTTTGATCATGGTATTCCATCTGTTGCACATGACCGTGGATCAGGTCAGTTGCATGCATTATAGACAATACCCAAGGATCAGGTTGAGAGACCTTCTACAGTATGAGGTACTATTCTAGTATCCTCTACTATTGTATCTACTTTTTTTTAATACAGGTGCTTCGAACTCTTTTATCTCTGTATCTATTATGTAGAGTCTCAGACTGGAGATACATTATCACTATGGTGCAATGACCCTAAATTCACCGTTAGGGGTATGAACAGAGGGCATATGCCAGTTTAGGGACTATCCCCTTGATTTAGGTAATTACCCTTTCTTATTGGACCTCATTGTACTTGAGATGATAGGCTTTAATGTAATTCTTGGAATGGAATGGTTGGTTCACTATCATGATTTTAGAGACTGATATCACCGTAGGGTATCTTTTACATCACCAGAGGGTAGCAGTTATCTTCATAAGGGTGAGTGGGATGTCTGGGCTAGTAGAGTTTTACTAGAGGATCATGGGATAGGTGGAGTGACCACCCAGATTTAAAATATTTTCATAGAGGATTAGGGTTTATGACGAGATAATTTCCCTTCAGTAGTGGATCATTTTAGGGATGTTTTTCCTGATAATTTTTTTGGCTTACTTCCAGAGAGATAGGTAGAGTTCACAATCGATCTTGTTTCGGGAGAAAATCTAGTGTCCATTCCTTCGTACAGAATGGAACCTACCAAGATTCAAGATCTCAAGTGTCAGTTAGAGGATTTAGAGGCCAATGGTTTTATATAGCCCAATACATCATCTTGGGGTTCACCCATGCTTTTCGCCAAGAAGGAGGATGGAAACTTACATCTATGCATGAATTACATAAGGTTGAACCAGCTTATGGTCAAGAACTAGTATCCACTTCCTCGAATAGATGATCTCTTTGACCAGCTCCAAGGAGCAAAGGTATTCTCTAAGATCAACCTAAGATCGGGTTATCATCAGGTGCAAGTCAGACCATCAGGCATACCTCGTACAACTTTCTGTAGAAAGTATGGTCTATATGAGTACCTTTTTATGCCGTTAGGTCTTACGAACACACCCTCCATTTTCATAGCTATGATGAATAGGTTTTTTCACCCCTATTTGGATTATTTTGTTATGGTCTTTGTGGATAACATATTGGTGTATTCTCACACTTGTAGCGACCATACCAAACATCTTGATATCGTTTTGAGCACACTTAGAGAGCATCAGATTTATGACAAGATTGATAAGTGCCACTTCTAGATCGAAAAATTCCACTTCTTGGGTCATATTATCTCAGAATAAAGAGTATTTGTTGACCATGAAAATGTTAGTACTGTAGTTTCCTAGGAGCATCCCAAGAATGTGTTTGATATACAGAGTTTCTTAGGGTTGGCTAGATATTACATAAATTTCATATAAGACTTCTCACATATCGCTTCACCTATTAATGGTCTTACAAAGAAGGGTGTAAAGTTCACATTGTTAGAAGCATATGATAAATCCTTTCAGGATCTGAAAGGGAGGCTTATATCGGTGCCTATTCTTATTATTCCCAAGCTGGATATAGGTTATACCGTCTTTTGTGATGCATCATGCATTAGTTTAGGAGAAGTGTTGATGCAGGAAGACAAATTCGTTGCATATGGATCTTAGCAATTGAGACCTAATGAGACAAATTACCCAAAGCATGACCTTTATCTATCAGTAGTTGTCCATTTCTTACATTGTTGGAGACATTATCTGTTGGGTGCGTGCTTTGCAGTGTACACAGACCACAAGAGCCTCAAATAAATATTTTTTCAGCATGACTTGAACCTCAGACAGTGGATATGGGTTAAATACCTACAATCCTTTGATTTTGATCTTGCTTATATTCTTGGGAAAGGCAATGTGGTTGCTGATGCATTGAGTCGAAAAACTCAGACACAAGCTGTACGGGAAGCCAGTGATGAATGGAAGTTAATGGCCCTCCTTTCTGAGTTGCATCTGAAGTTTCATGACAGTCATAAGAAGTCTTACCTCTTATCCTTGACAGTTACCTCTTTCCTCCTAGAGAAGGTGAAGATTAGGTTGTTTTCAGATCCTGAAGGATTGGTTATCCATGAAAATATATCAGGAGATAACCCACCTCCATATTGGTCTGTGGATAGAGACAATGTCCTACGTCTTTGTGGACATATCTAGGTTCCTACAGACACCATAGAGGAGTTGATGAAAGAGTCCCACAACTCTAAGTGGGAAGTTTATCTAGGAATCTTGATGATGTATCAAGATATGCAATACTAGTATTGGTGGCCTAGGATAAAACATCAGATAATAGGCTTTATCATTAGGTGTTCCACCTGTCAATAGGTGAAGGTGGAGCACTAAAGACCCGCAGGCTTGTTACAGCCACTTCCAGTCCTGAAATGCAAGTGGGAAGATGTTGATATGGATTTATTAGTTGGATTACCTAGGTCACCGAGGGATAGCAATGATATATGGGTAGTCGTTGAATGACTAACAAAATCATCCCACTTCATTCCTATTCAGGAGACCTTCATAGTTGATGAGTTGGGTAGACTGTATGCTCATGATATTATAAAACTACATGGGGTTCTATGTACTATCATTTCAGATAGAGATGCTTGTTTCACATCATAGTTTTGGAAGGTATTGTAGAAGGATATGGGAACTCAGGTGATTCTAAGCACAACTTTTCATCCTCAGACCGATAGAAAATCATAACATACAATAGAAGTTCTAGAGTATATGATCCGAGCATGTGTCCTTAATTTTGATGGTTTATGGGAGAAGCATATCCCTCTCATTGAGTTCTCTTATAATAAAAAATTTCAGGCCAAAATTCAGATGGATCTTATTGAGGCCTTATATGGTAGGCCATGACTTTCACCCTTGTGCTGGCTAGAGGCAGGTGAGGTAGCCCTATTAGGTCCTTGTCTCATTCAGGAGACTTCAGAGAAAGTTCATCTGATCAGAAAGTGTATGAATACCACTTAGTCTAGACATAAATCATATACCGATCATCGTCGATGACCTCTTGAGTTTGAGATTGGGAATTGTGTTTTTCTTTAGGTATCGCCTAGGCTAGGGCATAGATGGTTACAAAAGCAGGGGAAGCTACTGCCTCGTTTTGTAGGGACTTTTAAAATTCTAGAGAGAGTTGGGATGGTAGCCTATCAGTTGCTACTAACTCATAGGTACCATGCCATGCACGATGTATTTCATGTTTCACAGCTTCTCCAATATCATGCCGACCCAACTCATACTTTTTATCATGAGGAAGTTGAGTTAGATGTTGATGCTACCTTTGAGGAGTATCCAGTACGGATCGTTGACTGGAGGCTTTCTGAGGTTGGTCTATCCCTCTAGTATGAGTGTTATGGCAGCATGACCGGGTACATAATGAGACTTGGGAGAGGGAAGCCAAAATACGTGTCCAATGACTAGAGTTGTTCTTAGATAGTGTTTCTCTACCCTTGGAAGGTGAACTCAGGGACAAGTTATTTTAAGGGGGAAGACTGTAAGAACCTAATTTTTCACTCAGGTATAAATCCTTTAAATTTTGGTCTAAATCTTTACTTTGGACCTAAAATGGATACCTAAGGGTTTAGAAAAGGTATCATGGGTTTTTGGGGAAATTTTGGAGTCTGAAACCCATATTTTTGGGAAAAATAGTATTGACGTACAGTTTAGAGTAAATCATGTTGGAACTCCACACAGTTTGGAAAACCGTGCAGATTATGTTTTTTCAGACAGAGCCATCTCACACGGTTGGAACATGGCCGTACGACCTAACCGTGTGAGATCCCCTTTTTCCTAGATACTCATGCATAGTTTGCGCATGGTTTTTCAAACCATGTAGACAAACTGTGCACAAGCTATTTTAAGGGTAAATTGTCTTTTTTCCCTTAATGATCTAATCAAGCACCCTCCTTCTTCCCTCATCTGATTTTATGTGGTATTAACCTATTTCTCTCTCAATTTGGGCCTTTTTGAAGATCTAACCTTGGAATCAAGATATCTCCTTCATCCAAAAACAGATTGTTCTTTCGTTCATCACATTGGATGCACAATGGTAAGTACTTGAGTCCTCTTGAGCCATTCTCCTTCTTCTTTTCTCTCAATTGAGATATTGGGGTATGAGCATTTTTCTTTTTTTCTTAGATATACTCTAATCTGAGCCGAATCAAGGGCCAATAACGAAGGGGGAGATTTGTAAAACCCTAAGGTGGGTGGTCTATAACTCATCCCTAAAGTTCGTTGATTTTGGATTGTTGTGTGGGCCCCACCAATTTCATTGGGTTCCATTTATAGAATTTATATGACATGTTTATAATCATTAGAACCATATGACCATCTTATTTCCAAATATGTGATTAATTTTTGGTGGTTATGACCATAAATCCATCCCTTCCATGTCGAAGGTTATGGAATAACTGGGTTTTTAGTGTTTTGAAACGTTTGAGCCACTGTTCGGGTGTGCCTTGGCTTGACCACTCTAAGGGTAAGCTTTTATATATTACATGGATTATTTATAATGAGAATTTCATAATGGAAAATACCAGGTATGCATACCACTTGACCCGCCTAAGGTAAGTGCTTCAAATTGATAATTAAATGTGAAATGTGAATTGGCAAGTATACTAGGTATATGACTTGGCCTTAAATGCAAATGATTAATTGGTTGCATATCCGCAGCACCCCTCACCACATTAATGGAAGGTTGTAGATTGAACCTTTAATATGGAATATTAAATGGATTAAATGGTTGCATGCTACTTGGCGTTGTCAAACTAATGAAAGGCAAGGTTTGAGCCAAATGACTTTATTAAACAGTTTCATGCTACTTGACCTTATCACACTAATGAAAGGCAAGACTTAAAACAATTGAACTATTATATAAATTCACTATCAAATAGGAATTTCCTGACTTGAGCATGCCTTAGATTATGATCAAAGAATACCATGAGAACTAGAGAACCCCATTATGATTCAAGGATACGAATTTCTTAGGTTGAGAACCACCTAGAACTCGATCCTTTTCTAACATTTAGATACCTGGTATGATACCATATGATCCATCATATAGTAGTACATGATTCCTTGGATACACTCCTTGGATCTAGGGTTCCTTGGATACACTCTTTGGATCCAACATTGATAAGTAGGTTCCATGGTTAAAGACCATCGGTCCCAGTCTTTGCTTAGCCCTATTTTACCTTGGATGCACTCCTTGGACTCGATAGGTGTCTCATTGTGGAATTCCTTGGACTATGCTCCTTGGATTACACTCTTACCCCTTAGCTAGACTCAGATACTACTGAGTTAGTAGCCCTTGAGGATTATGTTTCCTTGGTTACTACCTTGGAAATCCATTATTAAATATCATAGTAGGTTTCCTTGTTACATCTTGGAACCTATACTATTAATAACAAGTGATTTATTGATAAATTGGTAATAATCAATTAATGAATGGTTACATGTTCATACACCAATCGAGGGTTGAAGTAGGTACTTGGGTATTTAGTTACATTGTACTACTTTACTTGATATATACATGCCTACACATTGTTATATTTCAATACATGGGCCAGATGTTATAGAAACCATTGGTGGTGGCCCACTGAGATTTATCTCACACACTCTTCGGGCACTGTTTGGTACCTGGAGTAGATTAAATGGTTTCAGGTGTTGACAAAGGGAAGCATATAACTTCAAAAACTTGATTGCTTGCTGTTTAGGATGGATCTTGATAGTGGATTACCGGGCCAGAGGTCGGGATGCTTGGGATAGTTTTTATTTTCTTTTTACTGTTGTAGAACATATTATTCTTATTGTCTTGTATCCTTGTTTTCCAATTTTCTAGTGACATGACTTATCATCATTAATTGTTTTATTTTTTAATGTTGTTTCATTTATACAATTATTGTTATCCCTTATTTATCTATTCCTATTGTCTGTTTTCTCTATTTACTCATCTTGCTTTCGCTTTTTACCTCTGTTATTTGTATCTACTGTGATACACTTTGGTAATGAGGGCATAACCACCCCACGAACATACTATATTCCTTCACTGCTAGTCGTAATCCTCTGGCATTCGAGGATATGCACTTGAGGCCATGTGGCTCACTAGGCTCGGGCACCTACTAAGTGGCATCTAGGTCTAGGACATCACAAATGGTCCCACCCAATCATAATTATAGGTCTGCGACCGTAGTCATTTTTTCCAGAAGAGATACATGTTTTAAAAAATAAAATTTATCTCATATGTGATATTAAAATAAATTCCATGTATGTTATATGTAAAAAAAATGAAAAGTAACACATGTACAACATGAAATTAATTTCATGTTCAATATTACATCTTAAAAAAATGACACATTTCTTTGGAAATGAAATAAATTTTATATGCAGTGATATATCTTTTAAAAAAATTGAATCTTACCTATGGTATGGCATAAATTTAATATAAAATTGTATATATTTTAAAAAATAATTTTATATAATGTATTAGGGGAGATAAATTTTACAAACCATTTAAAAAGTGGTATTAATCTAATTCAGATACATCATAATAATTTGAAGGTTCTAAGCACAACAGAAGCACCTATCGAAGCTCAAACTAACTCATTATTTGTCACATTAAATGAATAAATCACAACATACATGATGTAGATTCCATGACCAACAAAATTTTTCCAATAAAATTGGAAAAATAAGAACACCAAAACCAAGATGACATTTCATGTTAAATTTATACTTAATTTAAATAATAATAAATATTAACTATGTATTGGGTTCTTTCTTCATTAAAGGTGTTGATCATTTTAACCTTGTTTGGTGTATTGTTGTTTCATCATGAGGACCCAGAGCAGATCCCCTCTAGAGGTGATCCACATGTGATCCTTTGATATTTGAATCAACACCGATGGAATGTTGGGTGCTATCATAACTAATTGATCATCCCGTATTGTTCACTTTGATCACTACACGTACCATTAGGCTTGAAGTAATCTATCATACTCTCTTATTATTGAGAGGAGGAAGGAGAAAGAGGTTCTATTGATCTTAAGGGAAAACCTTATATAAGTTCATTGGGAGAGAATTCACTAGGGAGGAATGTTGTGCATGACGATTAACCACTCTAGAGGTGATCCACATGCGATCCTTTGATATTTGAATCAACACCGATGGAATGTTGGGTGCTATCACAACTAATTGATCATCCCGTATTGTTCACTTTGATCACTACACGTACCATTAGGCTTGAAGTAATCTCTCATACTCTCTTATTATTGAGAGGAGGAAGGAGAAAGAGGTTCTATTGATCTTAAGGGAAAACCTTATATAAGTTCATTGGGAGAGAATTCACTAGGGAGGAATGTTGTGCATGACGATTAACCACTCTCTGATTGAAAAATCACTCTATAAATAGACCTAAGGCTAGGGTTAAATTCCAACTAATTACAAAAAGTCCCTTAATTATATATTAATCCCTAATAAACCTCCTCCAATGTATATAATAATAATAATAATAATAATAATAATTTACTCATGGTGTGCACTAATTTTTAATGATAAATATTATTTTACAATCTAGTAAATAAATATTTATTTATTACCTTACAAATAACAATAGATAAATATATTCACATAATTAAATAATTACCATGTGAATATATTCAATCAAATAAATCCTAAATAAATATTACTTCTCAGTTTAGAGAATAATATTTATTCCAACTATTAAATATAAATAATATTTAATTGAGTTCAAAGGACACACTTAGTATGTGATCCTATTGGCCTCTTTCTCAATGATATTAGGCAGACTTTCCTAAATTACATGATTACTATATAGCAACGATTAAATTCACCCATAGAGAAAGATGATAATTTTGCAACAATAACAACCACATATTAATGCTCATTGTGTAATATAATCTCTTCAACTCAATTAATAGTGAAAAATGGGTGGAACATGGTGGAGTGGGTGAATCATGTGTGAGTTTGAGCCCGTACGAGTTTGTCTATAAAAGATCACATACAATGTGAAGAGAAAATGTTAAGCCTGCTCCGCCCCACATAATCCCACGAGTAGCCCGTGATATTTCTTAATTTTTTTAAAAAATTAAAATTATTAATTAGATGTATTTAAATAATATATATTTTTTCTCATTCCCCATAGCAGACGTGGGTAAGCCCATGGATAGCCCACATTTTTTATTTTCTTACTATTTATAGTGTCATCGGTGGCTAGAACCGAGGAGATTATTGTGGTTTTTATAATCAGACTTGGCGCTTGTCAATGTTGCCATCTGGGCCATGATCACTCCTAAAGTACTACACCTCCCACCCTTGAATGTCAACATGGCAGTGCCCACCTCCCTCCCATATAAACTTGTTCTTCCCTTCTCTAATATTGAAGCAATGCCCATGCCTCCCTTCCCTTCAGAAGTTCCCTTCCTCAGCCAACAGTTGTATACCCCTCCCTCTCAATCCCTAGCCTTCTTGTGATTCTGCGACCTGCCAGGGAAGTGAACATTGTCTATCTGTCTCCCTTCTCTTCCTCTATTGACATCTAATATCTCTACGAGTAAATAAAAGGCCAACATATCCCTCCCATTTCAAGTTGTGCATCCCTCTACTACCGAATCTCACATCTCTGTCCAAACTTCCATCACCTCCGGCCACTAGGTGTTCATCAAAGTGATCAGAGAAGGAAGAAGGGCGACGTGGGTAATCCCACACTAGCTTGAGAAAGAATGAATTGTACAAAAGTTTATGATTTTATTTTTTATAAATCAGGCTCAAGGGTAATCCCGCACCCGCACGGGCACACCCGCATTGGCCCGCATCTGCGCAGGCTTAACCCACATAAGTCCACACTCTAAACGATTAAATTTTTTAGGCCCGACCTTCCTCACATACTACCACAAATTTTTTTTTTTCACAGTGCTAGAAAAATAATTGATAAAAGGTACTTTTAACAGTACTAAAAAAAGCACTGTTAAAAGTGTTCCTTTATCAGTGTTTTTTTAGCACTAATAAAGGCACCCCCTTTATCAGTGTTTTTTAGCACTGTTAAAAGGGCCCCCTTTATCAATGCTTTTTTTAGTAGCACTTTTTTTACCAGCACTAATAAAGAGTATATGTAAAAAAATATTTCATTAAAAATAATATATTGATATATAAATATAAAAATATAAAAATATAAAAATATAAAAATATAAAAATATAAAAATATAAAAATATAAAAATATAAAAATATAAAAATATAAAAATATATAAATATATAAATATATAAATATAAATATATTGATATAAATATAATATATATTTTTCAAATATGTTTTAGATAAGTATAAATATACATTTACACTTAAAATATAAGATATCTAGTGAAAATGGCTTATAAAATATTTTAAAAAATATTATTAATTCATAATTTTCTAATTATTATCGAGTAATAGTCATTTAATAACAATTTGAAGACAAAAAAATCAAAAAATCAATAAAATATCTAAAATAAGTTGAATACATAACTCAAACTTCAAACGACCATAACTTTTGATTCGGGTGTCCATTTGGGCTCTAACACATATCAAATCAAAGCCTACGATGAGCTCTACATACTAGTTATTTATGTAAACCCTCAGTCATGTTTTTAAAAGGCCAAAAAAAGCTCATAAGGCCCCCAAAACTAAGTTTTTAGTCGGGGGACCCCAATTTTTTAATATTCGATAGAATTTCAGCCTCATTTAAGGGTTTTTTTTGCCCTCTTTCAATGAAGGATAAATTTATTCTGAGGGATTACATTTATATTGATATTATGGATTTAAAATTTTATCATTTTTCACAATGTATTGTTATTTATAATCAAATATATAATAATATATACATATTTCTTATATATTCACACATAAAAATTTAATTTTATAAATAAATAATTAAACATATTTACATATAAAATATATTTATCAATATATAAGCCTTATCTAAATAAAAACAAAAATCTATTTTATTTAAAATAAAAATATATGAATATTTATATACCTATATAATGTGTGTGTGTGTGTGTATTTGTGTGTGTTTTTATTAACAAACTAATATATATATTATCTATATATTCTAACATATGTATATACATATTAATATATAATATTTTTAAATATATATAAATATGTATAATTGTAATTACAGATACACACATATATAATATATATATGTGTGTGTGTGTGTGTTGTATACATGTATTTATTTATTTAGTTATAAACACAAAAAAAAACATATTTTATAAATGTATTTAAAACTGATCTTATAATTATATATTAATATATGAATAATTATATAGATAAAAAAATATAACTGAATATATATATAAATGAATATATATATATATATTAATATAAAAATAAATATATAAATATATAAATATAAATAACTATATATATATATATTAATATAAGAATAAATATATAAATATATAAATATAACTATATATGTATATATATATATATTAATATATGAATATATATATGAATATATATTAATATACGAATAAATATAATTATATATATATATATATAAATCAGTAGATATATCATTAAATATAGAACAAAGAAATATGGAGGAGGGGTAAAGGGTCCAGGCATGTATAAGGGAGGTGTTGAGTTCGAATCCTAGGGGAGGTAGGGGCATGTGTGGGGGTGAAATTAGGGCTAACACTATTAAAGGGTGGGGGGGGGGGGTGGGGCGTGTGTGTAGGGGTGGCTGGGGTGGGCAGACACAGGTGAGGGGCTTCATATAGCACTGTTGAAAGGGGTCAAGCACTGTTAAAACCCTCATATTTGTAGGAATATTTTATTTTTTTAATTTTTTTAACTTTTATCAACGCTAAAAAAAGTGCTGATAAATGAACCTTTTATCAGTTCTTTTTTTAGTGATGATAAAATACTTCTTTTATCAGCAATTTTTTAGCCCTGATAAAGGGGTCTTTATCAGTGGTATTTTTAGTGTTGATAAAAGGGAACCCCATTTTAATAGCACCTCGATTATCAATGCTTTTTTAGCACTCATAAAGGTCTTTTTTAGCGCTGATAAAACCCTATTTTTAAGTAGTGACATCTTCCTCATATCCATAAATCCCATAGGGTGTGGGCCCATTTTTCATTACTAATCTCAGTATCTCATCAATCATGTTACATTATTGCATTATCAACCTATATTATTGATACCTCCAATGGCCCGAAGGCCTTCATTTTTTATTGATTGATAATCCACCTTTCAAGGGATTAGGTGGAACCCTATTACATGCCCGTAGGCCATTTTTTAGAATGAACATTTCTATTTACACTGTTGACATGTAATTTAGTTTTATGGTTCCATTCTAACCAAAGGGTTGATATATCAACTTCCATAAAGATGAAAGGAACAAATACTTACTTACTTATACATTAATACATGTTACTTGTGACACACCCAATATATCCTACTTATCATGAACATAGAGCATCCTGAATTTCATTAATACATCTAAGTACATGATTCGTAACATGCATTAATAATAATCTTAAATTCCATAGACCATTACACATGTTCACAGATATGAATTCCAATGACATGATAACATGTGGAATTCCTAATGGAGGGTCTCTCCTCATAATATTCCCATATTAGAGATCACTAAGTATGAACTTCATGAGAATAAGTCTCATCCACCTATAAGTGTTGGAAATTGACCATTAACATACTATGTACCTTTTCATATAATTCTATCCCAACCATATGAATAATATTTAAGAGATATCATCATAGTGCCTCAATGTTATTATAATAACGAGAGTTTTTTGGAGTTAGTGCCCTCATAACCAATTAAATTTCACTTTAGATTACTTGTAATATTAAAAGAATTGAATATATGAATATCTTCTCACATATTATCCATTCTTCCATGCAATAGTACATGTTACTCATGACACACCTAATATATCCTACTTAGCATGAACATAGAGCATCATGAGTTTCATCAATATATCTAAGTACATGACTCGTAACATTAATTAATAATAATCTTAAAGTCTATGGACCATTACACATGTTCACATATAGGAATGCCAAAGACAAGCTAATGTGTGGAATTCATTTTGGAGGATCCGTCCTCATGATCCCCCCATATTGGAGATCACTAAGTACAAACTTTATGAGAATAAGTCCCATCCAACTATGAGTAATGAAACTGATCATCAACATACTATGTACCTTGTCATAGAATTTCATTCCAACAATATGAATAATATTTAAGGATTGCTTTGATTACCATCCAATAACAGTCTCCTAGATCTTCCTGATATCCCCCTACCACATTTAAGGTGTAAGCAACATATAACCTGGTACATAACATAACATACATGATTGATCCAATTGCTGACGTGTATGGTATCCTTTCCAATCTTTGTCTCTCCTCATGCACCCCAGGACACATTTTCTAAGAAAGATGAATGTCATGTGACATAAACAACAATACCATATTGGATTTCTCCATACTTAATATCTTTAGTATCTTGTCAATGTATGTACCTTGAATAGGTCCAAGAAGCCTCTTAGATATATCACGATGGATCTTGATTCCAATAATATATGCCATTTCACCCAATTCCTTAATGGGAAAGCATACATTTAACCATGTTTTAACAGATCGTATGAATGGTATCGCATTTATAATAAGTAATATGTCATCAATATATGCTATTAGAAATACGACTACACTACCACTAAACCTATTATATACAAAATACTCATGTTCATTCTTTTTAAAATAAAATTCTGCCATGTCTTCATCAAAGCGAATGTTCCATAACCCAGATGCTTGATTTAATATATAAATGGATATGTGCAACTTTTATACTTTGTTGGATTCTTATGGAGTCACAAACTCTTCAAGTTGTGTCATATAAACATCTTTATGAAGGTTCCCATTAAATAAATATGTTTTTAAAACCATCCATAAAACCTTATATTTATGGTATATTCTCATGGAAAGTATAATTTTGATCAATTCTAGCATAGCGATTAGTGAAAAGGTTTCATCAGAGTCAATAACTTGATATTTTTTATGCTCTTTTGCAATCAATTATGATGAATTTCAGTATAGAAAATTGTGAAAAGGTTATATCGTAGTCAATTCCTTGATTCCATTTATACCCTTTTGTAACTATCCATTCCTTATAGGTACCAACTTGTCCATCCAATTTTAGTATGAAGGATCTACCAAAACCAATACATGGTTTTGGTACATGGAATAAATTTCATAATTCATGGATTCTTTCAATTTGGTAACATTTGTTCCAGTTACTTCTTGTTGGTTATAGGATCATTATTATCAACTAATAATGATTCAAAATCCTTGGTGACTAAAAAACCACATATTTTAGGTTCTTTAACCTCTCTTGTACTCCTACATAGAACTTGTGTCTATGGAACATTCTATTCCCTGGGGCCTTGTGTAATCTGGTCTTGGTCCAACTCATATGTATCTTAAGGTTGGAAAGCATCAAAGTCTATCTCACTCCCACTATCTCCTTTTGATATGCACCCCCTCTTAAGGAACATGGCATGTTTGACCACTATAACCATTTTATCTGAGGGGATGAATAGAAAATATCCACTCATTTCCTTAGGATATCTTATAAAGTTACATTTTTTTCTTAGGGTGAAAGTTTGTTGCATGAATATGCCTTAACAAATGCTTCACATCTATACACGTGTAAGTTGGACAAGAAGAATTTCCTTCCACACCAAATTTCACATGGAATAATGTCCATTGATTTACTTGGAACTTGTTTTAGTATATGCACTAATATCTGTAATGCATATCCTCAAAAGGAAAGTGGGAGATTAGCATGACTCATCATTGATCTCACTATGTCCAATAGGTTTGGTTCCTCCTCTTGCTCACACCTTTCCACTAGGGCGTGTAAGGAGGAGTGAGTTGGGATAGAATCTCATACTCTCATAAGTAATCAATGAAGTCCTAATTAAGATATTATCCACTATAGTTTGAGTAGAGTTTCTTAATATTATTCCCAAGTTGGTTCTCAAATTCATTCTTAAACTCTGATTTATAATTCATTAATTAGACATATCAATATATGCTAAAATCATTATTAAAATTTATGAAATATGAGTACCCACCCTAGTTTCAACTGGAAAAGGTCCACACACATCTGTATGGTTCAATTCAAGAAGATTTTTTCCCATTCACCAATTCCACTAAATGGGTCTTTGGTTATTTTTCCTTGTAAACATGCATGACACACACCAAGCAGTTTTAGTTCAAATGAATCCAAATATCCATCTTGGTGTAATATGGTCAAATGTTTTTTTATAATAACCAGCAGGTGATTCCATAATTAGGTATAGAATTATTCATGAAAATTATATTTTTTATTGATTTACATTACTTGGTTCATGTAATCTAACATATAAAGACCATTATTTACATGTGCCTTACCATAACATATGTTTTATTTGTAACAGAAGCAACATTTATTTACAAATTTGAAAATAAATCCATATATATAAATTATGGACATATAAATAATGTTTTTGGTAACTAAATCACATAATAATAATCTTTAAAAACTAAAATCATTATAGTAGGCATCATGAGGCGGTAGTCTCCAATGGCCACAATAATAAGTTTAATTATGTTGTCCAGTCATAGATCCACCTAACCTCATCCAAATATTATGAATCTATGCATTTATTATATTTTAATACAAACATGATCTCCACAATATGTATCTAATATTCAATTTATAGAAATAAAAAGATTTCACTTGATAATGAATACACCCGAATCTTCCTCTTGCTTCTTTGTATGGGTGAAATTCTTCTTCTAGTGGCCCTTCTTTCCACATGAAAAGCAGATAGAATCCTATTCCATGCCTTTCCCCTTGATCCTCATTATCTTGGTTGGGTGCTGTATAAAAACCTCATGCTTGGTATTATTCTTAGGGCCTTTCGTTTTTTTCATTCCTCTTGTTCTCCATAATAAAATTAGGCTTTCGAGATTCATGTTCTTATCAACCTGGTGAATTAGAGTAAGAAGATCTGGGAGAGACTTCTTGATGTTATTCATGTTATAATTCAAAAAAAATCTAGAGAATCTCTTAGAGGGTGAATAAATAATGAGATCTATAAAAAATTCATCAGGTTGTTTAAACCCTAAAATATCTAGATGCTTAATGTATCCAATTATCTTGACTATGTGATGTCCAACTGACACACTTTCTTTACGATTGCACATAAAGAGTTCCTTAGAGATCTAAAACGACTCCAATATGAATCTCTCCTCATATAAATCATGGTGATGACCGAGCATAACATATACATCCAAGATTTTTTGTGAATTTTAGATTTCAATCAACATGGATGATAACATAAAACACTATAAATCTAGTACATCATCCTAGTGTATTTCATAGACAAGGATCTATTCCACACTTACCTCATTTGTAGGCAGATAAAGTACTTGGGATTCCAGCACACATATATTTCATTCCTAGTATAGGACAATACATAATCACATATAGCATTCCTGATAGTTACTAAAATTTAGAATATTATCCTTATCTAGTATGGATCGCATGGATAACGTGGTTGAATATCTTTACATTTAATTTTACAAAAATATTAGAGGATATTATTAGTATATTATTCTATTACTTAAATAATGAGTCAAAATAATTTATTATTTCATTTTTTTCTCCCATTATTTTATCAATTCCCAATATCCCTCACCATTAGACTTGAAATCTATAATCGCATGGACATTCTAGTGGAAATGATCCATATATCCTTTTTTATAACCCAAGAAAGGGATTAATAAATTACTTTAAGGTATTTAGGTAGGAAAATCTTTGCTAACCGCAATCCAGAATATCCATGATCAATTGAGTGGACTTCTCAATCCTGAAACCCTCACACAAGTTTCCTCAACACTGACCTCCAAGCTACATCGAGTTTATAAAGGGCCACTCCTCTTGATTTAAAATGATAAATCAACCCAAAACTTTCATAAGAACATACCGATAAAAGTAAGTTTCCAAAATGGTTTTAAAAAATACTTAGTTCTATGGTTTCATTATTAATCAAGTAATAGAAGGATTATATTGACTTAATATAAAGTTAAGGTATTTTTTTTTATTTTGCATCAATTTTCTTGTTTTATCCTTTTACATTTCTTGTTAATTTTAAGTGTATTTTACTTAAGTGATTAACCATATCCGATAAAACATTTGTGTATAAACCTTTTATTTTAATTCCATTTTTTCATGTTAGTCCATTTATTTATGTGATTACAGTTTGATATCCATAAAATAAATCACACAAAATACAAAAATAAAATAAACGAATAACTTAATCATGAGATTATCTAATGGTTTATTTATTGTGTAGATAATAAATCAACCTATGAACCTAGGGGAAAAAACTCCTTATGCCAGTTTGGGCATGAGTTGCAACATTCCACCCATCCTCCTATGTATCATTTAGGTAGGTTTCACCTCAATACCTCAGATCTGTTGTGAACTACCTCTATACACCCTATAGATCCTTCCATTACATATGTTTTATACTCACATGAAGGTGAGGGGAACCAAATGACAGCTTAAGGTAAAATTAAATAAAATAGAATTGGACATGCTAGTCCAACATAATGAAAGATGGAGGGATGACACACAACCCATCATTTTAATTTAATAATAAAATTAAAAAAACGAAATGAAATAATTAAATTAAAATAAACCAACACATACATAAGCTGGTATAAGCTCATGATTAGTCACATACATGAAATAAAAATACATTTAAAATATCTGTCTAGTATTCGTTTAAATTCATTATTATTTAAGATAAATGCACATGAATTAATCTGATTAACAATATTATTAATCAATCAATTAATTTTATCTTATTATCTATCCAATATGTCATGGAGATCCCCATCTACTGGGATTTTAATTAAATAAAAATAAATTAATTTTATTTAAAATTTAATAGAATAAGTATATATATTGTACTTAGAAGCAATATAACGAGTAACTATCTGAACTACTCAGCATGGTCCTTATTATATATAACGTACTCATATAACATATTGTATACATGACATGTGTAATAATTTAATAGTGTTTACTTTCAATAAATGACATATAAAACACATGAAAATTACACTACATGTATTGATTTAATGCATATGGTGTTTTTAGTATATAACAACCACACATGAATTTTAATTTAGAATATCACATAGATTTAAATTAATAATTTAATAATATATAAAACCTATAATATGGTATGCACTATAAATAAATGATACATGTAATATATAATGACGAGGTTTAATAGAGTAATAAATTAATTTTAAATTTTCACATGAATAGGTAGGGTGTACGACATATACTGTCCAACCACATGTCATGTATGTATCTTCATCATTTGTCCATGATACATTCCTAAGGACTAGGCATGTATTCCTATGTATACATTTATGAGGAACATTCCATGTATCCTTCCCATTTCATGGTTTCTAGTTGGTGCATGTAGTGTAATAAATACACGATGCATATTGACTCTGTGTTTTCCTATGTGAAAATGTGTAGACTACATAGTGTGTAAGAAATTTACATGGTATGTATCTTGGAAAACCGTGTGCCAATTTGACCTACTTAACACATGGTGTGCATTTAATGCACATCATGTTTATTTACTATGAGATGTCCCAGAATACAAGTGGGCTATCTTAGTGTAGTGAATAAGGGTATATAATGTATACCTTCGAGCGACATGTCGTGTACTCTTATTCCATTTGGACATAATCCTCAACACCTCTGGATGGGTTCTTTGAATGTTCTTTATTTATTTTTAACTAGACCGGGTTATCTTAGTGAAAAATAAATAGGATTAGAAGAGATCTAAATAATTGGATTAAAATAATGAATAAAATGTAAATAAAAAATTACTTTTAAATTTGTAACTGGTTAGAAATCAATAAAGAATTATAAATTTAAACTTAACCACTCTGACACCACTTGAAGGTTTTGGACACAGTAGAAGCACCTATAGGGGCCCGACCCAACTCAACTTTTTTTTCATATTCAATGGGTAAATATAAATGTACATGATGTATATTCCATAACCAATAAAAATTTTCCATTGAAACTGGATGAATAAGAATGACAGAAACAAGATAACCCTTCATGTTAAATTTATAATTAATTTAAAACATAAGAAGAAAGATTACCTCAATCTTAGCTTATTTATTTATTGAAGGGTTTGATTGTTATAACCCCATTCAGTGTACCATCGTTGCATCATGATGAACCAAAGAACAAACCCAATAGTGGTGATCCACGCATATTCATTCTATCTCTAAATCAACTCTAATAGTATACCAGCACAACCGATCGATCATCCTGCATTTTTTGATTTGATTGCTTCACATACCTTCAGGCTTAAAGGAATATCCCTCACTCCCTTATTCTTGAGAGGAGGAGGAAGGAGTAAGAGTCTCTCTTAGGATTGATAGAAAACCCTATAGAATTTATTCAATGGGAGAGAATTATCTAGGGAGGAATGGAGTGAACAACGATCAACCTCTCTCTAATTGACAAAGAAGTCTATAAATTGAGACAGGGATAGGGTTTAATTCCAATTAATTTCACAAATAACCTTAATTATATAATAATACCTAATAAATCACATGCCATGTAAATAATAATAATAATGATATTATTTTACTCATGATATGCACTAACTCACTCAATGATAAATATTATTTATTTAATAAATAAAACAAATATTCTATTCATAGTCTGACAAATAAATATTTATTTAATTATCATGTAGCTAAATAAATAAATAAATATTTATTTATTACCTTGTGAATAAAAATAGATAAATATATTCATGCAGTTAAATAATTACCTAGTGAATATATGTAATCAAATAAATTCTAAATAAATATTACTTCTTAGTTTATAGAATAATATTTATTCCAACTATTAAATTTAAATAACATTTAACTAATATCAAAGGAAATACTTAGTGTGTGACCCTATAGGAATTTTTCTCAATGGTATTAGGAGGTATTACCTAAATTCCAAGATTACTATCTCACAACAGGTGTAAGCACTCATAGAGAAAGAATTTAATGTCATAACAACACCAACCACATACGAACATTCACTGTGTAATGTAATCCCTTAATCTCGATATATCATCAAGAAGGATACATTATTTTTTCATAAACTTATATGATTGATATGTATTTACTTGAATATTGGTAAAGAACACATATATTTATACCATAACCATGTAATTTAGTTTGATAGTTCCATTCTATCCAAAGGTCCAAGATATCAACTTCTATAAAGATGGAATGGAAAAATCCTTCCTTGAATTATTCATTAATATATGTTACTTGTGATTCACTCAACACATCCTACTTAGCACTAACATAGATAATCATGGGTTTTATCAATGTATCTAAGTATGCGACTCATAACAAGCATTAATAATAATCTTAAAGTCTATGGACCATTACTCATGTTCGCAGATAGGAATTCCAATGACACGCTAACATATGCAATTACTATTGGTGGGTCTATCCTTATGATCCTCCCATCTTAGAGATCACTATGTGTGTACTTCATGAGAATAATTATCATCCAATTACGAGTACTAAAACATGATAATCAATATACTATGTGTACTATCATAGAATGTCATCCCTACTGTATGATTGATATTTAAGAGATATCATCAAAGTACCTCAATTTTATCATTATAGTGGGGAATTATTATGACCTATGTTGATACAATAGATACTATAGGATATTATCACATTAACATCACACATAATAATGATCAATATGTTATAAGACATTAATATATTCAATTATTTGAATATTATAGGTAATCTAAATTACAAGCCAGTCCGTATTAAGGGCACCAACTCCAACATAATTATGTATTTAGTTCATCCCTATATTGATAGTTTTAAATTTTCATATTATGTTTCTATCTCTTGGAAATTCCACCCTCATAAAATAGTGCTTCCCACCCTACATCAATGTTTAATTCAGACACCATAACATTGCTACCCTCCTTGTTTGATCTCACTGACCCAGCTATCACGTCACATGTGATATGATGTGAATTTTATATACAATTATATATATATATATATATTTAAAATTTATATAATTTATAAGGAGAGATAAATTTCATATACCATTAAAAACTACAAATTATCTAATGCAGATATGTTATAATAATTATGTATCTAGTTTATACTTGACCAGGTAAACCCTATATCGATGGTTTAAAATTAAAATATTTTGTTTATCTAAGATCTTATATATCTTTATTTTATCTCTCTTGTTTCCCACTTGAAAAATGGTACCCTCCCTCCTCTAGAACCTTATCTAGACACCAAAGTGTTTTCAACCTCCCCGTTTGATCTTGTCATTCCTCTTACAATGTCAAATATAATATAATATAAATTTATATTGGCACCTCCTTATTTTAATTTTCACAAATCATGTTTATTATGTTTATAATGAGATTACTATTTTATGATAACATTTTATAAAATAAGGAAATTTGGTGAAATTTGGCTAAGTTCCAGACATGATTTAACACCAAACATGACCAACCATTAGTTTAAATGTCTCACCGTCATAATGTCAGACTGCCAGAGTTGAGCTGCCGCCAGACATTTCTCACCACCATACCAAGTAACAACAGACCTAACCCACTATTAATTCAAATGTATCACTGCCAGCATGAGACAACACCACACCAGACTGACTCACCGCCAGACTAACTCACCGCCAGAGTTGAGTCACTGCTAGAGATTTCTTACTACCAAAGATGTCTTTCCTCCAGAGATTTCTTGACACCAAATATGTATTTCCAACAAAGATGTCTTGTTGATAAAAATTTCTTTCCACCAAAAGTGCCATTTTTGTTGTTCTTCCTGTTTTAAATTAAATTCTTCAATGACTATATTAATGTAATTAATATAAAGAGTTATTTTATGATTATTTTATTAACTATTGTAGGGATGCATTAAATATAATTTTAGAGCTCATTATGGGGATCTAAAAGATGTGGATGATTATTATTCAATGGGTGCATATGGTTTCATATATTCTCAAAAGACTCCCTCATGTGTGCAAGTGATGGAAGTGCTGAAAGAGTGAACACATGATCAAGTGGTGTGAGACTTGATGAATAATGGAAGGATCATCACATGAGATATTACACAACACATTATTACTAACTTTCATCTATGAAAGAGTGGAACTAATTGAAGATCAAGATCCTTTCCCATATATATAAAAGATAATCTTTGTGACACTCTGTTTTACCGCTATTTTTAGAGAAATATTTTGAGATCCTCCCTAAGTCGCATCTGAGGATACTTGAGTATTTGAAGCACTAAAGACCAAGAATCATTATCTTTCTTATATATCATTACTTTCTCTTTATATTGTTTGATTTTACTTTCAAGTAGTGTGTTTTATTCTCAATTTATCAACACACATTGACTCCTACACTATAATTGGATAATACTTGATATTATATTCTATCTCTTTTCATTTTCTTACCCACAATGTTTGTGGAAGAGATCCTTATGTGGCCTGAGTTGTTTTCTTCCCACGTATAAATGTGTAAGAGTCCTTTGATCCTATAAAATATATATGTTGTTGTCCATATACCCTATATAGGTTGTGGATTAGATTATAGTTATATAATATGTTTGGTCATGTATGATTTCCAAGTGGAGAGGATTAGGTCTTGGATTGAGACTGAATATATTGTTTTATTTCATTGTGTGATTTTGTTTTTCTTCTTCATTTTAAACACTCTAATTGCATTTGGTTTTAATATGTAAACAAAAATGATACTTTGATAATTAATATTAACTACTGTTTATATTAAAATTTGTTCGAGTAAATTGATTTCAAAAGTTAAAGTGATTTACAATTTTTTTTATTTGAGCAGTAATCAATATTTCAGAAATATTTTGAAAGAGAAAACTTATATCAAACTACTATTTTGATTAACTAAATGATTTTATTTTAATTGGGGGATTCTATTTGAACTTGTTTTAATAGAAATTTTATTGGGTTCTCAATTTACTCCCCTCTTAAGTTACTCACTCAAACCAACATTCGGTATCAGAGTATTTTAAAATATATTTTCAACTATGATTTTAGTTGTGTTAGAGATCTCAAATTTTATTAGTTATAAATTTAGTTCTTTATGGATAATAGACAAGAAGGTTATTCTTCCAATATATCACCTTTCTTTAATGGTACAAATTATACTCAGTGGAAAATCAAGATTAAGATGCATATAAAGAGCATGTGTTTTGAAATTTGGACAGATATTGTAGAAAAATATGAAATACCTAAATCTTCTAGAAAAATATGGGATGATGATACTAAAACTACTGATAATAATAAATATAAATATATGAATTCATTGTATTGTGCTTTGGGCGATGAATAATTCAATAGAATATCGACATGCACAAATTATTTTGAAATTTGTGACACTTTAGCTGTTTCTCACGAAGGACCGACTAATGTTAAAGAAATTTGGTTAAATACTTATACTATTAAGTATGATACTTTTAATATGAATTCTAATGTGATTATTTCTGATATGTATCTCAGGTTCAATGAGATAATGAATACAATGCACTCATTGTGGAATTTTATTTTGGATAAATACCAAGTCATGTGCCTATTGAGGTGTCTTCTAGAAATATGGATAGGAACCTCAATATCAACTAGATAATAATGTGATATTAGTAAGCTTACTATTAAGGAGATGATTAGAAAGTTAATGATGTATGAGGAATAACTTAAGGTCAATAGATAATATTTAAGAAGTTATATAAGAATAAAAATTTATTTAGGAATCCAATATACAAAGGTAAATATGAAAATAAAGGAATTTTGAAGAAGGATTGGAAGAGAGATGGCATTTCAAATGAAATAGTTTGATATGAATGTAAAAAAAAGGTCATGTCAAAGCTCACCGTCCCAAGATGAAGTATAAAAATAAATATGATGATAAGGATAAAAATTATAAGATATTGATGAAAAAATGTATAATGAAGAAATGTTTAAGTACTTCAACATGATGAAGATACATTTAATGATATTAGGGATAAATAAAAAATATAAAGAAACAACATTCTTTAACTGCTAATTTTAATTCTGACCTTGCTATTGAAAAAGAGAAAATACTTAACTCTTAAAAGAGAATAAATAATTAAAATTATAAATGATAAATTAAAGAAATATTTATAGATATTTACTGATGGTATAAATACTCTCACTTATATACTTGTAAAATAGACAGAACCTAAGTACATTACTGGTTTGGGTTATCAACTTGGAAAAAGGAGGATTATCAAGAATAGTTTTATTCCTAAATCCAGTTCTAGAAAATATGCTAATAGTTTTTATTCAAACAAACCTAACAAAGTATTTATTTAAAAAAGTTTACAAAATCCTTATAGGAAACCTATTAAGAAAATATGGGTTCTTAAATCCTTAATTACAAATAATTCTAGACCTAATAAGATTTAGGTACCAAAATCATTTTTGGTGTAAAACCTATTTTTTAGGGAATGTGATTGAAGAGATCTAGTAAGAACTTATGATACCTAGATAGTGTCTATTCTAGACACATGAATGAAGTTTACTCGATCTTTAAAAATTTGATAAATGTGGATGGTGAACATGTCACTTTTGGTGACAATGGAAAAGGAAAAATAAATAACCTCAGCTAACTTGGTAATTCTAACTCAGTTTTAATTTCTAAAGTATTATTTATAGATGGTTTAAATTAAAATATTCTTAGAATCTCACAATTTTGTGATGATTGTTTTCATGTGAAATTTAAAAAATAATGCTTGAAATGTTTTTGACTCTAAAAATTATTTAATTTTTATTGATTTGAGAAATGAAAATTTTTATACAATTAATTTATATTCTTTATTTTCTCAAAACATTTCCCACCTAAGATCCTTTCATAAGTAATATTTAATTTGGTATAGGAGACTAGTCCTCTTCAAAAATCACTCACTTAGAAATCTCACTAGAAAATGGTTAGTTAATGATCTACCTAAACTTGAATTATCAAATGATAAATAACATAACTCCTATCAAAAAGGGAAACAACACAAGATATATTTCAAATCAAATAAAAAAGTTCAACTTCTCAACCCCCAATGTTGGCTCACATGGACATGTTTGGAAAATCTATAGTTTCTAATTTAAATGGGAAGAACTATGTTTATGTCCTTGCAGATGACTTTTCTAAGTATACTTGGGTATTCTTTATATCTCACATGGTGAATCCTTCTATTACTTTACTAAGTATTCTAAATCTATACAAAATCTTAGTGTAATTAGGATTAAGACCTTAAAAAGTGATCATAGATGCGAGTTTGAAAATAAATACTTTGAATCCTTTTGATCAAAAAATGGATATAATTACCACTTTTATGCTCCTAAGACACCATAATAGAATATTGTTTTAGAAAAAAGAAATAGAATACTTCAATAAATTTCCCGGACTATGCTTAATGAATATGATATTCCTATTTATTTTTGGGTGGAGGTTGTGAATACAACCTATTATATAATTAATGGATTTTTGATTAAACTGTTCTTAAAGAAAACCCATTATAAACTATGGAATAGTATAAATCCAAAGGTTAATTACTTTATAGTTTTTGGCTATAAATTATTCATTCTTAGAACTAAGGATAATCTTGAAAAAATTTATTCTAAGAATGATGAAGTAATTTTACTTGGTTATTTAACTTATAGTAAATCATATTGAGTGTTTAAAAAAGAACCAAGACCATGGAAGAGTCCAACCTTCTGAAACTTTTGTGAAACAAGAAAAAAAATCATCCAGTTATGAGGAACATTCACAACCCAAACATGAATCTATAGAATACCATGAGATGATCATCCCTTATTTTTCAAGAGATATTATGAATATTAATTACCATCCTCTAGATTCTATAGTTATAAACCTAGATATAGATACACAAACTATATATTCTCTTAGAAATTAGGCTGAACATCAAGCATTATTGTCACAAATTTAACCTAAGAACATAAATGATGTAATTAATGATGAATTATGGGTGATGGAAATGCAATAAGAACTTAATAATTTTAAAATAAATAAAGTTTTTGAACTTGTAGTTAGACCTAAATACACTCTCATTATTAACACTTAATGGGTGTTTAGAAACAAGGTTAATGTAATCGGCACTATAGTAATAAATAAAGCTAGATTGGTTGCACAAGGGTAGTCAAGAATAGGGTATTAACTATGAGGAAACCTTTGCACCAGTGTCTAGACATGAATTCATCAGAATACTACTTGCCTGTGAATAAAATTTGGATTTCAAACTATATCAAATGGATATAAAAAGTGAATTATTGAATGGTTATACAGTTGAGGATGTTTTTTTGAACAACCCCCAATATTTCAAAATTATCATTTTCAAAATAATGGTTTCAAATTAAAAAAGGATTTATATGGTTTAAAACAATCCCCTAGATCTTGGTATGATAATATCAACTCTTTTCTAATTTCTAATGGTTTTTTAAAAGGTATAGAAGATCATACTCTATTTATAAAAATAAATTTTAAAGATGTTTTAGTTTTTCAAAACTATATTGATGATATTATTTTTGGATCTTCAAAAAATTCTTTGATTAATAATTTTTCAAAGATGTTGCAAAATTATTTTAAAATTATTTTAATGGGTGAAATTAAATTCTTTATTGGTTTTCAATTTTTTTTAAAAATAAATATGGAATTATTTTAAATTAAACACACTAAATTCATTATAAAATGTTTTGGTTTTTATATAACTAAAGTTAGCGACACTCCCATGAGTATTACTTGTAAGATAGATCTTTATGAGGCTAGAAAATCAGTGGATCAAACTATTTATAGAGGTATGATTAGAAGTTTTCTTTACTTAAATACTAGTCAAATTGATATTATGTTTAGTGTGTGTATGTGTACCCATTTTCAAGAAAACCTTAAATAATATCAATTATTTTCTGTCAAAAGTATTTTCAAATACCTCAAATATACAACCAATTTAGGACTGTTCTACCCTAGAGGAAAAGAATTTGAATTATTGAGTAATTCAGATACTTGTTTTAGTGGTTGTAAGTTCGATATAAAAATCACATCTGGAACATGTCATATTTTGGGAAAGTCTATAGTATCTTGGTGTAGTAATAAACAAATTTTTGTTGCACTGTCTACTACTGAAGCTGAATACATAATTGTAGGTAGTTGTTGTGCTCAAATTTTGTGTATGAAACACACTCTATTAGACAATGGATATCAATTAAAACATGTATCTATAAATCGTGACAATAAAAGTGTGATAAAAATTTCTAATAATCATGTGTATCACTCTAGAACAAAACATATTTATGTAATACATCACCTTTTGAGGGATAATTTTCAAAAGGGTGATATAACTCTTGAATTTATAGGAACTAAACATCAGCTAGTTGATATATTTACAAAAGAATTAAATTATGAGAGAATGAATTACATCAAAAATGAAGTAGGTATGATAAATTTCAATTATTATTTAATATTGGATGAGTCACCGTTGGACGAGTTACCATCGGCGAGTCACTGTTGGTGAGTCACCGTTAGCGAATCACCATTGGTGAGTCACCGTTAGGGAGTCACCATTGGTGAGTCACCATTGGCGAGTCACCATTGGTGACTCACCATTGGCGAGTCACTGTTGGCAAGTCACCATTGGCAAGTCACTATTGGCGAGTCACCGTTGGTAAGTCATTGTTGGTGAGTCACCTTTGGTGATTCACCCTTGGTGATTGACCATTGGATGAGTCACTATTGGATGAGTCACTATTGGATGAGTCACCATTCTCTATTTCAAGTGTTGCTACCATTTCTAATTTCCTATTTTAAATTATTATTCGATTTCATTCTATTTATTTTCATTATATCTTATTTTTTAGAATATCTAAATGATAAATTGATATTTATGTTTTTATCAGAGTCACTCTGGATCATTCCTTCTTCCTTCTAGCCATTGCACCCCCTCTTTCTCTCCCGATGTTCAGCCTTCTTGCACCCTTTCTTTAGTGTTTGTTTTAATAAAATGGTGAGAGTCAAGTATGATACAATTTCATCTCCTGAGGAATCATTTCCTACTGAAATATAGAAAGGAGAACTGAGCCAAGAAGTTATAGAACCAAGGAACCCATAGCTTGCGAATCGATTAGTAGTTGCTAAAAAAAGGTGAATGTGAAGTGGCTAATTTCCAATAATTTGTTAGTGATAAAAGTGATCCAAGACCAAGGATGGGTATATTATTTCTATCAAAATGATTAACATTTTTATCCTAGGTTAGTTCATCAATTCTATCAGTATGTCAAGTTCAGTTTTGGGAAGAAGAAAGATCTGATTCTAAGTATTATTGATGGTAATAGTTCACCTTTTCTTCAAAGGAATGGAAAAGATGTTTGAATTTTCCTCATTGAGGAGTGTTTTAAGATTATCAAGGTATAATATTCACTGAAAATGGATCATTCAGTTGTGAGGATGATTTACTTGAAGTGACTAGTGATAGTACTTTGAGGAGGCATACTTTTACTAAGTTGGATGGTGAATGTAAGCTTCTATTTAAGTTTGTTCAGCTCTTATTATGTCCTAGGAAAGGGGAATTCAATACCATGAGATACCAGGATGTATAAATATTATTCCTTATGAAAATAGGGGATAATATCTACCTGTGAAGATACCTCATGGTACATACGATGGAGATGTGTAAGTCATCCTCTAGATCTAATTCTCTAATTTATTCTAAGTTTATTTCTGCTATGTTGGAAAAAAAAGTTTATGATAGATAAAGAGGAAGAAGCTGAGGTTAAATATGGAGGTTTATGATTGACTAAGGTTATTAATAGAAGGATGAAGGTGATATGGAACCCTTGGATAAAGAAATGGGTTAGAGATAATGACAAGATATATGAGGATTTTAATCCTATATATCATCCTACTAGGACTAAGAGTTTAGTTGATATTATCTTGGAGATAGATGAGATAGCGAAGTAATCTAATGAGGAAGAAGAAGAGGAAGTTTCTGTTGATGAGGTGGCTACCTCAGTTGAGGAGGATAGTGACCCTGACATCCCAAAGAGCCTAGTTATATATTTTGGCCCTATAATTCCTCCTGCCTCTATCCCCACTAGAGAGAGTTTGTTAAGTGAGAGAGAAGATGTTGATGATGAGATAGAGGTTTCTGGAGATGATAGGATTCAAAGTTAAACTAAACCTTATAAAGAAGTTATGGAGGTTTTTGATGAGGAAAGTGGAGATGATGGTAATGGTGATGGAGATGATGATGAGTATAGTGATGAAGGAGGACCTGATTATGATCCTGATGGTGAGAGGATTAAATCACCTCATCCATCCCCTACTGGTTCAACTACTTTATTTAGGTTTTTGGAGAGACCTTGCTTGAAAAAATTAGTATCCTTAGAGTGATCAGTTCTAGAGAACCTATTTGTTGACACCTCTTTGTCATGACCCCTCCCTCTAAAGATGACCCTCTTGAACTGACAATAAAGGAAGAGAGATAATGACCACCGAGTCCCGCCTCTAGTAGGCCCCACGGTGGCGACCAACACCAAGGGTATACATATATCACAAAATGAGAGCCATTAACCTTTTTATAGTAACAAATATCAAGAGATAAGATGTATCAACTGTAAAAAACTCTAAGACATATATAAAAGAATGCCAAAAATCCATCCCACATGAATTTTTAAAATATAACTTCTATAAATAAAAGAAACTCCAAAGTAAGTACCAAAAGAAAAAAGCTAATCAGTGACATAGTAACTGTCCCCATGTCCGATCTAGTATAGTCTAGCACGGTCCACATAATATTCATGGAAATGTGAAAGCAGTTTTATAAATGTGGGGTGAGCATACAAGTATACTCAGTAGGAAAACCAAGGTCTCTTATGCACAAGTGGGAGAAGCATACTAATGCCCCTGTGAGAAAATAATAAGGAACCAACAATATCTAACAAGGAATACTAGCCATCCCAACCTCACCAAGTCACACTCACCAAATAACGCAAGTCAAGTAAAGTAACATAATAAGCACATCGATGTTTGGGTACCCCGCACCACTTCCCACTGGTTAACTGCTCATACCCTAATGACTAACGTCCTAGTGATACCACACTCTTCTACAATACCCACATCACAACCCTCCCAACACACATGGGCCTCAGAACTAGTTCTGCAACCTAGGCATACGAAGCTCACCACATCCTACCCGCACACACCTAGGCCACAACCATACCACATCTCGACCATATACACCTAGTACACAACCATAACACATCTGAAGACACCTAGGAAAGAAAAAAAAATTCATCCTATAGACATTTGGGAAATTACACCTCACCCACAGACACTTGGTCCTCACAACTGCACCACAACCTTCCTGAATAATCTTGGGCTACCAATGCCTAGAAGAGGGAGCAGGGAAGAGCCAAAAACCATCCAGCCATCCTCCCACTAGGATGTTGAGAAAAGTTACCCTCCCCCATGACAATGGGGGTGTTAAAAACATAGTTCTCAACTAGGGTGGGGTGCATATATAAAACACAAGGAAAGTACAGGTATATATATATATATATATTTAGTATCAAACAGTCAATACCAACCTATGAGTTTTTCCAAACAAAAAACCAGCCCACAAAAATGCCTTTGTTGCTACCTCTAAATGTATGTATTAACACTAGCAACAGTCACTTCGGAAGTTGAATAAATGAAAGCCGCTTCACAACAAGACACAACTCAAACATACCCACAACCAACTCATTTAACCAATTATCATTCTTTATTAAGAAATCCATTTGTTCATTCCATCCCTACATGGGAAAATACTAATCAAAACATGCAACAAGCCGCACAACACAAACCACATAGATGAAAAAGAACCATAGTAATACAACTCACTTCATATTTCCACTCTATTAAACGCCCATACCAACCACTGGCATCATCATTCTTCAAAGTAATTACTCCCAATCCATTACCTCAACAAAAAAACCCCTACACATAGAGAAAACCCACAACACATCTCATCACAACCAAATTCGACAGCCTCACTGTATAAAAACACCACACCCATCACACCCAAAAAAAAACATAGCACAACATGAAACTGTAGCCCCACTACTTAAACACTACCCATCCATTCCACAATCAATAACTCTCTCAACATGAGATTATATTTCACCACCTATACCACCCCACCTTATAGCCATTCTCTCAACCCCGACACCACACAACCACACAAGGCACAAGACAAAACAAAACCACACACATCAAACAGACACACCAAATAAGGTAGGGTGTATTCATATTTAGCAAACACTCATTCTTTAATTCCACTTTGATAATTCTGGGGTTATCACAGAGACAGTTTGATCATGAATAATCCATTTATTTAACCAAGTATATGTGGTTAATAAATTACCTATATACAACTATTCAACACATGATCAACAACAATCCATCACAATTCTTCCGGAGTTCATAAACAAAGACCACTAATGGCCATGATTTTCAGTAGGCATATAGCCCATATAGATCACAATACTAATAAAAAATGAAACAAAAGCATGCATCACTTTTACCCATCCCCTATTTATTGGTTTAAATCCGATTCAATTATATTTATTAAATTTGGATTCAAATTCCTTCACATGGGAAACATTCGTACACCCACCCTGCATAATACACAAACAAGAGGGAAAAAGGGATCCCTACCTTAAGAAATAGATGATCAACACCTCCTTCTTCTGCCAAACAGGGGTGCACAAGGCTCTAGGGAAACATGATCCAAGGGTGAAACAAAAATGCACATATCCTTGGGGAATAAAGGATCTAGGGATGATTAGTAGAAAGATTAAAGGGAAGAATACAAGGTATAACAAGTATTAGATTTATAAGGGCCATATCCTATATCAACAGAAGAACAGTTTCAAAATCCATTAAAGCTGGATCACAATCAAGACCATGCGGTTCAGCTGTTTAGAAGTCTCAAAATTTTATAGGAGTCAAAGATATGATTTATGGTACATCAAATGACTTCAATAATTCTTAAATATAGTTTTAAACTCAATTTACTTCAAATAAAATGTTAAAGGGGTGAATCTAGAAAAACTGGGGAAAATTGTAAATTTTGAAAAACTGTTGGGGATGACTCACCGTTGGGTGATCCACCATCACGAGTCACCAGTGGGTGAGGCACCATTGGGTGACTCACTATTAGAGGAGTCACCGATGACAAGCTCCCAATGGAAATTCACCGTTTAGCGAGTCGACATTCAGCAAATCACCATTCTGTGAGTCACCGTTCAGTGAGCTACCATTTGGTGAGATATTATTCGGTGAGTCACCATTAGGTGAGTCAACATTCGGTGATCTACTGTTCATTGAATAATCACTTGGTGAGTTATCATTGCGACTCACCGTTATGACCCACCATCAGTGACTCACCGTCAGCAAGTCACCGTTGCGAGTCACCGACACGACTCACCATTAATGACTTACCGGTCCTGAATCACTGTTAGTGGGTCACTATTGTGAGTCACCGACATGACTCACTACCATGAGTCACCAGTCTTATCTCACCCTCAGTGACCTACCATTAGAAAAATTGGAATTTTGGTAAACTCTAGAAATGACTCACCATCATCTCCAGAACACCTCAAATACTATATTTTTACAAAGTAATGGACTGGGGAGGTCTCAGACATTACATCAGATACCTATCAAACTATTCTCACCCTCGAGAATTAAAAACCATCCGAGAAGAAATAAAGGTCCAAACAACTACCCCATAGGATACCTCTCAAGGATCTTTCTATACTTGAAACACTGCTATGATTTGGACATCCTAAAGCCCAATGATAAACCAACCTTTGTTGTTCTAAAGCTAGAGCAGAACCTCTAAATTTAAGAACACATCCTCCAACACCTACTACCCCAACTGATCACTAGATACACCATATAAGCACCAAAAGCCACACTGTTTGGACATATGAATAAGGGAATTTCTTCCTCTATGTCAAGATATTATTTTCTCTGGGTGGAACTAACTTGCCCACACAGGTTTAATCGCATATCAATTAATGCGTCTTGATTAGGAATTTGGTCTCCCCTTTTCCAATGTTAGGATTTTATTGCACATCATGGAATAAAAAAACAAATCATCTTATAACAAACAAGGTTAAAGCATTAAATTACAAAGGGAAACACAACAAGGAAAAATTCAGAACAACTCTGGGTACTGGGAACACATTTGTATCTCTCTTTCCCAATTACTCTACTCCAAGACACCATTTCTCCACAACACATGAACTAAGGGAATGTTCTATCATCATATAACCTTCTCCCAATGGTCTTGGATCTCTACTGGATGCTCCACGAATGTTGCATCATCTTTGATATCCAACTCTCCTCAGTCAATGATATGAGAGTCATCGTGAAGACACCGATGAAGCTTAGTGACATGGAAACTTCATGGACCTTATACAACTATAGTTGTAGTTCCATCTGATATGACACATTACCAACTCACCCCAACACCTAAAAGGTTCTGATGAACCTAGGAGAAATATTTATCCCTTTTCTAAACCTCCACTGCAGAAATTGAGGGGAAACATTCAAGAACACGCGGTCCCTAACCCCAAACTCCAAGGGACTCCTCCTACAATCGACATACGACTTCTACCGGTCCTGTTATATTTTAATTCTCCCACAAACAAGATAAACCTTCTCTGTCATGCTCTGCACGACCTCGGGACCAAGAGCATCTATCTCCCCAACCTCCATCCAACACAAAGGTGAATGAAACAGTCTTCCATACAAAGATTCAAACAGATCCATGCTAATTTAAGAGTGATAGCTATTATTATAAGAAAAATCTAACAAGGGAAAGTGTCGTACCCAAGATCCTCTAAAGTCAAGGATACAAGCCCACAACATGTCCTCCGGTGTTTGGATGGTCCTATCTATTTTCCCATATGTCTGAGGGTGGAAGGTAGTGCTGAGGCATTACCGAGTGCCAAAAGAATGCTGTAATACCCTCCAGAGTCGCGAGGTAAAATGTGTATTCATATCCAAAACAATAGATCTCAAAACTCCATGCATCCACACCAAATCATCCACATACCTCCTGGACAAGGAATCCACTACACCCAACTCCTTAATTGCTAAAAAATGATTCGATTTCATCAACCGATCCACTACTAACCAGATAGCATCGCAACCTCCCTGAACCCTAGGTAATACTATGATGAAATCTATTAAGATGCCATCTCATTTCAAGTTGGGGTCATCTAGGGGAATCAATAAACCACTGGGAATATGGTGCTCAACCTTCACCTTCTGGCACACTAATCACCTTTCCACAAAGTCCACTACTGCCCATTTCATCCTGAGCCACCAAAACTATTATTTCAACCCGCATTACATCTTAGAAATTATCGGGTGTACTGATAAGGGTGAGATGTTAAAATCACAGAGAACTCCCTTTTTCATCGCCACTAGAACAAATTTCCTCCCACAGAACAACATCTAATTCTAACCATCCTTAAACCATCCCTATGGAGCATCACCATGGTCAACGCAATTGTGCATCACTTCTACCTCTTAGTATCCCCACTGAGACTCATCAACCTACTACATCAGAGATGACTGTACTATCATATGAAATAGACAGTCCCTATCACCATCCATTCTTGCATCTAAGTACAAGGCATACAAATCCTCCATTTCCTCAAAGAGTCCATAGATTCTTGAACTACCTCATTTGGTGACTTCCTGCTCAAAGCATCAGCCATGAAATTTTCCTTTCCTAAGGTGTAAGAGATCTCAAAATAATAATCTTGGATAAAATCCATCCACATTCACTGTCTAAATTTTAGATCTTGATGAGAAAAGATATACCTCATGATCTTGTGATAAGTGCAGACCACAAAGCGCTCCCTAATGAGATAATGTCACCACAACTTCAGCATGAACATGACCACCGCTATCTACAGATCATGGGTGGAATAGTTATGTTCGTGGGGAAATAAATTCCTAGAAACATAAGAGATCACTCCCTTCTACTGCAACAACACACATCCCAAACCCATATGGGAATAATAAAAAAAACCTTAAACATCACCCCCTCCTCCAGAAACTGGAGCACTGAACAACTTTCCCTTCAGGTAGCTGAATGCTGCTTGAAACTGCTCACTCCACACAAAGGCCTGATCTTTCCTGGTCAAGACTGTCAATGGAGTTGAAAATCAAGAGAAATTAGGTACAAAACTTTGATAGTATCTTGCAAGACCGAGAAAACTGCGAACCTCTGCCATGTTCTTGGGTGCTACCCAAGAAACAACTACTTCAACCTTTGATGGGTTAACTACCACACCGTACTGTGACACCACATATCAAAGGAAGTGCACCTATAGTATCCAAAACTTTCACTTGGATAACTTTTCGTAGAATTGGTGGTGTCTAAGAACCTGTAGGATGGTCCTGAGATGATTGGTATGCTCCTCCTATGACATCAAGTAGATCAGGATGTCATCAATGAATATGGTGATGAACTAGTCTAGGAACCTTTGAAAAATAGAGTTCATGAGCCCTATGAACACAGATGGTATGTTCGTAACACTGAATGGAATAACCAAAAACTTGAAGTGCCCATACCTATACTTGAAGTAAGTCTTTAGGATATCACCCTCCTTCACCATTAGTTGGGGATATCGAGACCATAAATCAATCTTATAGAACTAACTTTCTCCCCTTAACTGTTTGAAAAGATCATCTATCACTACAGGAAAATTTCAATTTTGCGGCAGTTATTTTTTGATATGGCAGTAGTTTAAACCGCCGCTATGTGATTTTGTGGTGGTTTCTAAAAACCACCGCTAAATTGTGTGTCGGAAAACTATTGGAAGCAGTTAAAGCAGTTTAGCTGCGGTTTATGGGAACTGTTGTAGTTGGAAAATTTTCGCGGCAGGGGATTACTTTTTTTAGCAGCAGTTGCGAAAAAATCTTGGAATATGGGATACTGTAGCAGCGGTTAGAACCAACGCTAAATTTATGAATGTAGCGGTGGTTAAAACTTCCACTAATAGAAAAATACTGACATTTAGCAGTGGTTAAAACCACTGCTAAATGTACTTGTTACAATTAGCAGTGGTTAAAACCACCGCTAAAAAACAGATTTACAAAAAAAAAAAAGAACCAGTTTCTACAACCCTTGTACCAGTTTCCTGAAAAAAAACCATTCCAAGAATACCAAAAGACCAACATAATACATACTACAGTCAATATGAAAATATATTCTTAACTAAGCACAACAAAATGCATCATTCAGTGGGTAAGGGAATGCAGATAAACATATCACATGTCCATTAGACCTTTAAACAAAATTATAAACAAGCATGTATGTCATATTTCATGAAAACAATGCCAAGCCTAGGTTCAAACTGTTCCATCTATACCAGTTCCAACCTTGACATAACCATTCATATCAACATACATCCCACTATCATTGGTGCTAACTATTCCAAAAACTCAGGCCTCCCTACCCATACCTCATCAACCAATAACCATCCAAGATCACATAACATTATATATAAATTCCTACACCCAGAGAAATAAAAAGACATAAAACATCAAATATAGTCAATATGGAATCTAGTCCCTAAAATAACAATCCATCCATCATAAGAAAATGGGATTACTCGACACCATAAATTTATCTTTATCAAACTAATTGTTCAATTACAGTCTTGGATTAATCAATTTATTTATGATGTGTTACTAATATTGAAAATATAAATTAACTAGAATGTCCACCATCAAATATTTTTGTTTAAATAAAATTTAAAGAATAAATTCACAATAATTGCCTCTAATATTAAAAACAACATGAATTTTTAGCTTCATTCTCTTTATCCAATTCTATTTACATATTGATGAACAATTTATATAAACATGAATTAGGAATCAATTTATTTCCATCAAATTATAATTAAGAATATAGTAGTAAAAAATCCATATTTTATTATTTTGGAAACCAATTATAACCAAAATTACATTACAAAATGATTTTTATCATATTATACTTTAGAGGAACTTGGGATGATATCCAATCCTTGGTTGAGTTTACATACAAATAAAACCATAATTCAATTTAAATGACACATTTTGATGCTCTTTATGGTTGGATGTTTCATTCACTAATATGTTAGCATTAGGATGGGAGGTAGTAATTGTGGGTCGTTTCGTGATTTTAGAGGCATTTTTGAGATTGTAAGATCAAGAAGCATTTAATCACTTCTAATTTAAAATAGAGATCATATGAAAATGGTAGGAGGAAACACATGTAATTCATTGTGGGTGTTTGAGTTTTATTATGGGATACTCCCCAATTAGGGAATTAATAATTACAGAAGAAAAGGATGTCGACACCGAAGTTTATGGGGCTGTTCAGGATTATCAAGAGTGTCATAATAGTGGAATTCTATTTGGAATTTATTCCAAAATATCAAGGAATGCATGATGCTTTACATGTCTCTTATATTTTTTTGTACATTCTCGATCAAAATTATGTGATCAAATATGAAGAATTTCAGTTAGAGCCTTACCCAACATTTGTGGAGCGCTTGATGTGAATCATGGACTGTAGTGAGAAAATGTTTTGAAGAAAGCCGATGTCACTTATTGGAGTCATATGGGAGCATGGACGTAAGAATGAAGAGTCTTACAAGTGATAATATGATGCGTGAGCTCAATAGCCCAAGTTTTTTGGGTGTGAAATATAGAGACACTACTCAAGGATGATAAATCCTCAGAGGGGGAGATTATAATGACTTGATGTTTTCTTGGGGCCTTAAGACTTACATTCTACACTTCTTTAATTGTTTTTGAGATATTATTTTATTGGGTGAATTCTTAAGTTGTTTGTTTTTGGGTTTTAAGCTTTATAGAGGCCTCTAAATGGTTGCATGATAGGAACATGGTCATGTGAAACCATGTGGTTCTCCCCAGAAAACCATGTGGCTTGGTTGAAGAAGTATACTAGGTGGGGCATGGTTAGAACATAGTTAGATATGATCATGAATAATTTACCTTGAAATATACATGTCTTAGAATAGAAGAAAAAATAATTGTTAGAACACAATTTACCAAATGAGAATATTCATTCATTGACGATGTTCTAGAATCTCATATTCAAATAAGGAAGAATGGATAGAAATGAGTCTCAGGGAAATTATAAAATACCAAGAGTATCATGAATATGAGGGAAAGTAGAAAATTTTGATGTTCAATATTTTTAAATGTTAGAAATGTAAATGTAGTGGTAAATGTATTGGGATAGAAAATGTAGGATAATTTATTATAATGAAAAAATTAATTTAGGAAAAATGAATCATAAAAAATGAATCATCACAATAAAGAGTCGACATATATGGTGCATACCACACTCAAGAAATCAAGACATAAAAGGAAACATCAGAAATCAATTAAATACATAAAAGGAAACATGAGAAATCAAGAAAATGTTAGGTCATGAAAATGTCTAGTGGCAACTATGTGCCACACATGATACATTTACAAACTGACTGTTACAATATTTTTCCAACATAACAACAATACTACTAATAACTTTCTGATGATGAACACATATCATCACCCTCTCCACCTCCATCTCCACTTCTTGCTACAACCTGTAAGAACATTATATTGAAAATTAAATAGTGTTGCATATTAATATTTAAACTCAAAACCAATAAAAGTTTGCAAACTAAATGATTTTGAATTTTTATGATTTACCTGCTCACCACCAGTCGATGCAATACCACCGGGGGCATATCTACTCATCTGCTGACGTATATTAGTCAACACTTTCTACAAAGCGGATATCTGAGCCCCCTGGTCTTAAACTGTGTTTTGTAGAGAAACAATCTCTCTCTGAGCATCTCCAGGTATGGACTGACTACAACCAGAAGTAGATGCAGCTGCAATCCCCAGTGGTCTTCCAAAGTCCTCAGATGTTATAGGTCCCAAACCCATCCCGCGCACTCTTTCAAGATGCTCCTTCCCAAGGACTTTTGCAACCAGGTCATCCTGGGAGACTGAGTAGGACTGCCTAGGATTGATATCCCATAGTTATTTAATTTTTACCTATAAATCAAATATCAATATATATTAACATATTAAAAACTGATAATAAGTTATTATAATGAATAAAATGAGGTCATACCCCAACTTCTTTGGCAGACTTATTAACAAAACTTCCATCATATTTTTTGTGAACATCCAACCACACTTCAGTTCGGGATGCTTCTTGCCCTAAACTCTGTGACTGCATTAAATAAAGATAAATTAACAATTTAATATATTAAATAGATAATATTGTCTTATAAATATTTTAACTAATGAAAATATTACCAGAGTTGATTGGATTCTAGAAAATCTTTTTGACCCCGAAGTGTGAGGGATGACTTGCTTAGCCCGACTTGATGCATTATTTCTTGAGATATTCTAAAATAAATAGAATGAAATTTAATAGTAATGTATTCAATTTCATCTCCTCTTCATATACATGTATAAATGTAAAATGATGTTAATATAATAATATATATTTAAATACCATCTTCTTCTCATCACGATGTCTGTCAACAAAAACCTTCCACTGTTCTTTGGGTACCCCATTGGGTAGATTCTTATACATTTGTTGGACAGTCAACGAAGTATCGTTGACATAACTCCACAATATCCATTTGAAGTCTTTCCATTTCTTACCAAGATTTTTCAACGTCCACTTTTGTGCTATCACATTAGCAATTGTAAAGAGGAAAAACATATGTATATAGAAATTCATTTTGAACATATTAATAACATGACATTCAATTACACCATAATTTATTAAAATTACCTTTATTTGGGAATAAAAAACTTCATTTTTCCAACTTGGAGGAATATGTCTCCAATCATCATAAGAAATAGGAAGGGAAATGGGCTCTGCTGCTAGCTGGACTAGAATTTAGCCAAGTAATCCCACGACGTCATCCGTAGGGACCCCATATGAATCAAATGAGAAAACTATCTTCTCTCTATTCATATTCTACACATCTATACTTTTTATATTTTTATCTACAGTTGAATTTTTTTCATATTTAATGAACAAACAATTAGTATAAAAAAAGTGCAATAAATTTATTTATATTAAAATTTGTACCTATAATAGTGACCCTCTAGTATGCCCATGATGAACTAGAAGTGGCGTGCCGCCGCCCCGTTGCTGAGGTTGCTGAAGGGGGAGTTGATGACTCAGCTTCTAAAGGGATGCTCAAAGAGTGTGTGAGAGATGGTGTAGGGGGAGATGGTGCAAGGGGCAGATAGCTGGTGGCTCAGATGTTGTAGGGAGGGAGATAGATGGATCGTCATCTGTCGCAGTAGTGGATGAAATAGTGTATCGCTTCCTCCTTGGAATTCCTGTCATTTAATCAAATAAAATTAAGTTCAGAACATATTTTTCAAAAAAAAATATGCAGAAAAAAATTTAAAAATGATAATATATGCTCAGTACTAACAAACAAAATATACATAACAATGATAATGAATGACTGCACAAATGAAATAGGTGGTTGCTGAATGAATAAATAACTGCACATATAATCATTTTCCCCTTAAATAATGTTGGTTTCCTTATCCATTACTTCATCCACTTCATTCATCCTTTCTAGAATAATATTTTGAATATCATGATAGATAAATAATTCTACTTCTTGTTGTTGATGAGATTCAATTTCATAGGTCAAATCTTCCACTTCATCACCCATATCATATAAATCTCTTTGTATTACGTGAGAAAATACACTCCACATTCCATCCACAACATCATTCACATAATATACCATTTTTTAATGCAATGATAAGATATATGGATCATTCAATTCATGATCACCAACATCCATCAAGCGAGAGAAGTTCACAGAAGTAAATTGTGAGGAATCTCTTTTAACACCTATGATAATATCAACCCAATTGAATTTGAATAAAACAAATGAAAAATACCCATGGTAGTTTAATTTAATAATATCAGTCATCTTTCCATAGTATCCCACTTCAAGAAATGTAAATATACCACTATTCTGTGTTTTCAAACCCTCTTCTCGATCAACTGTACGAAATCTAAATCCCTTCACATTGTAAGTGTTGAAATTTCTAACTTGCTTTAGAGGACCTCGAGCAAGAAACTTCAAATCTTCTGACAAATCTACTCGAGTATAAGTATTCATGATCTGAAAAAATAAATATACTTTATTAGATTTACAAAATACATGTGTCAAACTAATATTCGTATTTATTGCAATATTTATGAACTTACACGTCGTGAAAACCATTCTACAAGCTCTTTATTAACAACTTTCATTATATATTTCTCATTCTGTGTTCAGAATCTCATTCATCTCTTTTTTTGTATCCTAAACTCTTCAATAAATGGATCTTCAATTTCACTATTCATAAGCACATATCTATGTTCCAGTAATAATTCCAATTCTGTCAGTGTCACATTTAAGGTCCTCCCAACTGATCGGCCAATAACATGAAATATTTTTGATTTCTGATGTATTTGAGATTGAGTCTATGTGTCTTCAACATGAATGTCCAACTTGATTAAATCTTGTCTCAATATCATCCAAGTATCTAGAACAAATGGTAAGACACTCCTCATCCAAATAGCCTTCAACAATAGAGCCTTCTGGTTGAGCTTTATTTCTCACGTATGATTTCAAATGCCCAAGATATCTGTGAAATAAAATAAACATAATTATGAATTTAATTAAGTTCCAAAAATTGTTTACTTAACTGAAAAACATATAAATAAAGTGCCTCTCAATTGGATACATCCATCGATAATGAACAGGGCCTCCTAATTTAGCTTTCTCAACCAAATGCACAGTTAAATACATCATGAAAGTAAAAAATGATGGAGGAAAGATCATATCCATTGCACAAAGGTTCAATAAAAATATCTACTAGAGGTTTTCAAGATTAAATGAATGTAGAGATTTCTCACATAGTTGTCTGAAAAATGTGCAGAATTGGAGTACAATAGCAGTAACTTTTTCAGGTAATAATGTACGCAATACCAATGGTAGTAACTATTGTAAAAAAATATGTGAATCATGACTTTTCAATCCATTTAACTTACAATTATTTAAGTCAACACACCTCTAGATGTTACTTGAATACCCATCAGATACCTTCACATTCTTTAAAAATTGAAGGAATGTATCTTTATCTCTATTTTTCATTGCAAAAATTTACTGAGCATACTTTTCATTCTCATCTAGCCAGAGATCACATTTTATGTTCATTACTTGTATGTATTTGCAAGAATTGAGATGATCCTCCAACTTTTCATGCTCATTAAGCAATTTGAAAATCAAATTTTCACATACATTCTTCTCAATATGCATCACATCAAGATTGTACTACAATAAATTAAATTCCCAATACAGAAGTTTGAAGAATATACTTTTTTTCTTCTATTGTTGCATTCTGATTTCACTTGATGATGCACTTCGAACCTGTTTCCTGCTATCATTCAAATGATGAATCTTCCTAAATTCTTTTTCAACATTTTCATGTTTTTTCAATATTTCAGAACTAGTTAACAACTTTGGAGGTGATCTACGATCAATGAAATCACTAAATTTTGATCTGTTCAGCCAAAATCTATGAGATGCATCGAGAAATCTTCAATGGCACAAGAAGAACCATTTTCTACTCTGAGGTAGCCATTTGGGATCAAAATAAAAGTTACAAATAGGACAATCCAAACCCGTGTAAATGTTTCAACCTAATTAATTCCCAAGCCCATGGAAGTCACTAATGGTCCACATTAAAGCAGTATGCATTTTGAACATTGTTTTAGAAGAAGCATCAAATATCTCAACATTGTTGCTCCATAACTCCTATAATTCTTCAATCAAAGGCTGCAAGTATACATCAATATCATTTCTAGGCATTTTTTCCAGAAATAATCATCGAAATGATAAAAGATGATTGTTCCATACACATCCACAAAGGAAGATTGTAAGGGATCAAAACAACTGAAAAAATTCTATAACTGGTACTCAAATTCCTAAATGGGTTGAATCCATCGACAGCCAATCCCAATCAAACATTCCTAGGATCAAATGAGAAATTTGTATGTAATGAATTAAATGTCTTCCACGATTTTGAATCTCAAGGATGTCTCATTAACCTATCTTTTTTATTATCTATAGAATGCCACTTCACGTGTTCAGTAGTTTTCGATGACATGAATAATCTTTGAAATCGAGGCTTTAAATGAAAGTAATGAAAAACCTTTGCATGTGTATTCCTTTTCTTATTCTTCTTCATGAAAGTATATTGATTCAAACTTCGAACATCACCCATTTAATTCCATCTAGAAGAATATTTTTTTTGCAATTCTGTCTACTTGAATCCTCTCGCCAATAAAGCATACAATCATTGAGACATGTATGTACTTTTGTATAATTCAGCCCAAGAATGTTAACAAATTTTTTCATATCATAAAAATACTTGAGGATTTTTTTCTTCAGTAAATACATCACGCAACAATTCCAATATCATGGACATTGCTTTATTTGTAATTCCACATAGAAATTTGATATGGTACAACTTCAGTAGAAAATAAAGCTTTGAATATTTCAAACATACACTATATAACTCTTGATTTCCATCATCAAATAAATCATGAAATGTATTTTCCTTAGTGAAGTTTTATCTTACATTTGTCTCCACAGAATCAAGAGGATGATCCAATGATATGTTACAATCTTGATCTGGTTGTGTTACAGTCTCAAAAACATCACTTGTCACATTGCAATTTGAAGCACCCTCATATAGTTGTTCTATTATGTTTTGATATTGATAATGGTGTCTTTCAGTGCCGAATGCATCATTTATGAGGTTTTTCATTTCATTTTCCATTGTTGAAGAAGTTGTGAGCTCATTCTGTGGATTAACATCAGTGCTCAAACTTTATTTAATATTTGATTCTCCATTCCAAATTCAACACAAATATTGACCATGGAATTTCTTCAGTATTAAATGTTCATAAACTTTATCTCTCTTTAACTATCTTCTAAATTTACATTTAGTACATGGACATCTTATCCTCCCTTCAATGGATTGATTATAAATTGAAAAATGTAAAAACTCTTTCAAACCCTTAACATAATGAGGTGTGTTCCTTGGTAATGTGATCCATCTTTTATCCATGTATATCACAATGTGCCTACACAATATTAAAAAAAATTAAAACACATAGTTACTACTAAATAGGGAAAGAGATTCATATATACTAGTTGAAAAAATATATAAATATGTTACATAATTTTTTCTTATATAACTACATATGGTAAATCACCCACTTGAAAACCAAATCATGAAAATTAAAAAGATCCATAAAAGAAGACGAGAACAAGGATCCCATCCCTGTAGTTTTTTGTATGTCATGCTCCACCAAAAAAGATGGACAAACTAATGATGCCATTAATTTGATATCACTAACTTAAGGGCTTGATAAATCATATAATAATTGAATAGAAGTTAGGAATATGAAATGGAAACAAACTCTTACCTTAAATTAGTGGCCTCAAATTAGGATTCAAAGAGTTGGGTATGGTCTAGGGTTGAGAATTTTAGAACATGTGGGGTATCATGGTTAAGTGTTATGGGTAGAAACATGTTGTGACCCTACATGTGATTAAAATTTTCATATTTGGGGTGGATCATGGAACATCAATGGGGGTTGAAACATAATGTGGACCTTTGTCAGAAAGAAATTATAGTTGGCCCTGTGATGTTTTCCTTTTAGTATCTAAGTAGATAGGTAAGTGTACAATGTATTATTTGGCCCATTTGTGTGTAGGTATAAGTGGAATAACAAGGATATGAAAAATCCATGTCTTCTTTGATATATAGAGGTTGTGTTGTCTTCATTGTTTCTCTTGGTCCTAGTGTGGACTGTCTTGGCATGGTAGTGAAGTCTTACTATGATAATGGAAATTGATTAGAATACATGGTTTGAATTGGATGTTATTGAGGAATGTAGAAATAGAAAGTTGAAGCATCCATTTGTAAACTCTTTTCAGGGTGTTACTAGTAAGAGAGCATGTGGCCCATGTGAATTGGAATTTGACCTTGATGGATTCATGAGACTTGATCACATGTCATGATAGAAGTACATGTAATCTAAAATGACCAAACATATACAATAGTGTAATATTACGGAAACATAATATAATAAAGGTGATCCATTGATCATAAAGTCGGAATTTAAGAGTTTGGAGTGTGCATTAACATTTAAGAGTTAGAGTACTATATAATTATTAGGAGATAATCTAACTAGAGGAAAAGAATAATTCATATTTTATTAGATATCAAGACAATAATGAGATATTTTGGGTGATGGAATTGTTGTTAATGTTATAATACAAGTTAAAGATATAAACTTATAATTGCATCCATCATGGTGATTCTAGTGGATCATATAGGCTTAGGTGATTCTGGATCATGCCAAGGGTTAAATTATCAATTTGGGTGGTGAAACTTATATATCAAGTGTCTTTTTCTATTTTGTTTCCATAGTGTGTGTGAGTTAAGCAGTGAGTTTTCTCACTCTAATAGGTAAATTAGGTTTATTTTTCATGAAATCATAAAAAGATAAATGAATTACTATCCACTAGTTCAAACCCATCTCACTTAAAAAACTCTATACCCGGGTCCATCACATGATGGTCTTGAGAATATTTTATTTGTTCATAGAACAACAACACCTTATTTATAATTCTCTTCACCAAATTTGGTCTAAGATTAATTAACTCTCTAACCTCGTTCCAACACAATAGAGATATGTAAGAACACTCATATGATTCTTTAAATGGAGTTTTACCAATGGTTAATCAATAGTTATTATCATAGTAAAACTCAACAAAAGGAAAATGATTCACCCAAGAACCTATAAAATCAAGAATAAACATCTTCAATACATCCATTAGCATTTGGATCATTCTCTCTATCTGACCTTCCATCAGAGGATGAAAAGTACTGCTTATAAAAAATAATGAAAAAATGCATGCTACAAAATCTTCTATAATTGGGAGGTAAATTAAGATCTTGATCATAGATGACCATTATTGAAACCACATGAATCCGCACCACAATGAGAGCCTATAAATGGAAGAACATACCACAAAAATCAATATTGAAAATAAATAAGTAAGATCCAACCAACTTTAAAGAAAACAACCCAAAATCATACCACAACCGCACTATAATGGTATACAAACCTGCGTGGAGGGGTGGAAAAGGTAGTCAATGGTGGCGATGGGAAAAGAGGCGGGCTGAGCGGCAGCGAGAAAAATATAATAAAGTAAAATTTTCTTCTTACACCCGGGTCCATCACATGATGATCTTGTTATATTGTCATTTTTAATGATTTTTCTTTTTATTAGCTTATTTTTATTCCAAAGTAACTCAATCAAACCCATATTCCCATTTTTTCATAAAATATAAAATAGAAAATATAATAAAGTAAATTTTAATATTGAGTGATTGACATCATAGATCCTCAAGAGATATGTCTTAGGTCAAACCCTATGTTGTACTCTATAAAAATCACAAATATTTTTCTAGCGTGTGCAAAAAATATCATAAAATTATCATCATTTCTGAGTATACAAATAAATAAATAAATATTTCATTTCACTTTGTAAATATTTTATTCATTTCAATTAAAATTTAAAAATATAAAATAAATGAAACCATTGATTGATTATCCCTCACCAATGGAAGAGATTTTTCACTTATTTTCTAGGCATGCGAGGGGAGTCTTGAGCTCAAAATATGAAGAGATAGAATTTAAGGATCACATTTTTGACTTAAAGGAGGATCTAAAAAATAAACCAATTATAAAATACTTAGCTTTAGAACTCATATAATTTTCCAACTACTTTTTAAAGTTTCATAATGAGGTGTTTGAGGCACAAAAATCCCATACATACTAACTTTGAATACAACATCATAGAGGTGGAAACTAAACTACTCAAAAATTCTCTCCTACAAAATTCCAAAATCCTCTTAGATTTCTTAAATGAAGAACCAACACTTGAATTTGATCAATTAAATAGAGTGGGGGTCAACACCAGATTTTATTATTTTTCATTTTACAGTTTTTTTAAATCTAATTCACAATCCTAATTATTCTTTTCTTGAATCAAAACATATGTATTATTTGATGAGTGTTGGTGATGAGTATGATATGATAACCATAAAGGAGAATATTGTAGTGAAATTTGAATATAAAGAAGTTCTATAGGAAATTAAAGTAGATTTAAAATCCCATTACAATTAGGTGCATCATGCATATTTTAATTCATTATGTTTTAATATTAATCAAATGAAATTGTTAAAAGATTTTTCAAATTATTTTCTTGAATAATTGGAACTTTTGAAACCATACATGGGATCCGAGATAGAGCTTTAGGGGGTCGGCAACGATAGGCGGCGAGGCATGCTGATGGGTGGCGGGGCAAGCTTATGGGTGGTGAGGTCACCTACAGCATGAGTGGGGAGTTGATCTAGGGTTCGGGGCTCGCCAGGGTCGGGGGGAGAAGGCGGCGTCGTGGGGGTCAGGAGGAGAAGGGGGGTCGGGGTCGAGTGGTGGGGGGAAGTGTCGACATTGTAAAAAAAGGGGTTTTAGTAGTGGTTTTTAATAAACCGCTGCTAAACCCTTTTAAAAAAAGTTTTAGAAGTGGTTTTGTAAACCGCCGCTAAAGGCAATTTATGTTGTAGTGTATCCTTGGGAGAGGGTAATAGTTATTGACCGTTACTTGATTAAACCTTCGGTAGTCTATGCATAGCCTCAAACCACCATCCACCTTTTTTTCAAATAATACTGGAGCACCCCATAGTGACACACTAGTAAAAATAAATCCCTTCTTCATTAGGCCATCAATTTGAATCCTCATCTCCCACATCATTGAAGGTTCCATCCGATAAGGAGCCATCGAAATCGGAGAAGCACCGGGTTGAAAGTATTTCTCAAACTCAACATCACGTCAAGGGGGTAGAGTCATAACCTCCTTAGGGAAGATTTAAAAGAACTCCTCAACAACACTAGTAACCTCCTCCATCTAAACACCCATTAATTCCACTATTTGCTCAGCCAATAAGGAAAGAAAAGGTTCCACATGCCGACTGCCCACCAGGAAGCACCGATCACCAACAAAAACCACACATTTTCCATCTACGTCTGAAAACAAAAATCTCCTCCGAAATCATTCAATAATATCATGCACAGAATAAAACTAGTCAATTATAAGGATGATATCATATGGCTGCATCTATAGAAAGAAAAGATCCTCATAGGACTGATGTAGTCTCATCATCAGTCTACACCCCCAACATACATCAAACAAGTTGGTATGACCTCCTACTAGCATACTCAACACTAGGAAAATGGGAATCCTATCTATGTCTAGTCCCAAAACATGGGAGAAACTAGGTGAAGAAAGGAGTGTGAATCTCATGAATCAAACAAAGCATAATAAAGAGTACTGAACAAACTGATCATACCTCGAATGATCTATGGCCATGCTAGGACTGCTACCTATACGACATGCAACCGACTATTCATGGCTCCTCTACCCCTCCTATGAAAATTGACTCCCCAACCATGCCCAAGTTTAGGTCCCTGAGGAACACCCTAAGGTCAGCCTCCACCTGCCCCGTCTCCCCTCTATGGAGCAGGACCCTACTATCCCTACTACTGAAATGGTCTGGATGACAAATGCTACTGAGGCAGGCACATAACCTACCCACCTCCACTATACTAAGCTCTAACGTCCATCAATCATTGAATATGAAGATGCCTATAGGCCCCACAAGTGAAAAACCTCAGTACCAAGTTCACAGGAAAGGCACGAGGACCAGGAGGTTGAAACAGAAACTGCTGAGGTCAGCTCCTTGCTAGTCGAAACCTTGAAGACCCTAGAGCCTGAGACCTACTGCTGGTAACCCTACCTCTTATATAACTTTGATGGCTTCCATCTCATGGTAGACCTACCCATGAGTGAATCCACTCAACTACCTCCTTCTTATTATGGACCTCCAAGTATATCGACAATGTGAAGGGGGTAACCACGTACTGGAGAGAAGGAAGAAGTGCCCCCTCTAGACATCTCACACAAGAATCCTCATCCATAAAAAGATTCAGAGAAAAACGAAGGAGATCCTTGAACTTGATCCCCAACTCCCATACCAATATACTCCCTACTAGAGGGAGAGTAACTCCTGCCTCTTCTCAGACTTCATGGTGTATGAAAGGAATTCCACCCAAAACTCTTTCTCGTAGTCATCCCACAAAACATAAGCCTCTTTCCTCTCTCTCAAGTAAAGCGTCCACCATTTACATGTAGCTCCATGCATCTGGCTCACTACTAAAGGAACCCAGTACTCCGTTGGAGCCCGAATCAAACTAAAGGTGATCACAATCTCCTCAAGATAGTTCTCCATCTCCATATTTGAAATGATACCCTTGTGCTTTCCTAGAGTATGCTACTAGAAATCACTTAGTTTCTTCTTCCATTGGTGATCCTCCCTTGCTGGATCAACCCCCCACTGATCGACCGATCAGCCTATTGAGCCTCAACTACCTGAGCCACATGCGGACGATGACCGGGTTCCATAGCTGAAAAAGGAAAATAAGGAATTCCTATGCCCGAGTAGTATGTAGTTTTATTTAATATTTATTTCAATTCATTTAACTCATTTCACTATCCATTTCAATTTTTCCCCAAAACAACCCAAATTTAATTAGGAACACAAGTCATTATGATGCATGTACCTTCTATAGGGCCCTTACCCTTCAAACGGTGTAGCTTCACTTGGTCGTTTGGTAAGATTAGAGTCCTTGCATTGGATCTAGGGGGCCCTAAAATCCCATGTCCTATATGGTCTTCCCTGGCCGATGTCACACACCAAGTTCACCTAACATTGTTTCCCTACCTACCCATGAAATCCTCACTATGCCTAAACCCCATCCTATGTCTCAAACATCACCTTGAATACCATTCTATTATGAACCTCTCTCAAAGATGCCCCTCTTGAGCTATCAATGAAGGAAGAGAGATAATGAACCTTGATTCTTGCCTCTAGTAGGCCCTAGGGTGGCGACCAGCTCCAAGGGTATACAAATCTCACAAAATGAGAGGCATTACCCTTTTTATAGTAACCAAGATCAGAAGATAAGATGTATCAACCAAAAAAAATACAAGACATATATAAAATAAATCCAAAAATCCATCCCAAATGCATGTTTAAAATATAACCGCAATAAAAACAATAAACTACAAAGTAAGTACCAAAAGAACCAAGCTAAGAAGAGACATAACAATTATCCCCACATCCGAGATAGCAAAGTCCATCATGGTCCACACAATCCTCTTGGAAACCTGAAAGAAGTTTTATAAACATAGGGTGAGCATACAAATATACTCAGTAAAAAAAAGGTCTCTCATGTACAAGTGGGAGAATCATACTAATTCCCCTATGAGAAAACAAAAAAGTAACCAACAACACATAACAAAGAATACTAGCCATCCCAACCTCACCAAGACACACTCACTAAATAACACAAGTAGAGTAAAGTAACATAATAAGAACATTGATGTTTGGGTAACTCACACCAGTTCCCACTAGTTAACTGCTCATACCCTAACAGAAAACATCCTAGTGCTACCACAATCTTCTACAAGACCCACGTCACAACCTTCCCACACACACATGGGTCTCAGAGCTAGTCCCGCAACCTAGACATACAAATATCACCACATCCTACCCACACAAACTTGGGCCACAACCATACCACATCCCAACTGCAGAATCCTTGTCTCCAACCATACCACATCCTGAAGACACTTGGGAAATAACACCACATCTCATCCTGTAGACACATGGGAAAGCACACATCGCTCGTAGACACCTGGGCCTCAAAACCACACCACAACCCACCCGAAGAATCTTGGGATACCAATTCCTAAAAGAGGGAGCATGGAAGAGCCAATAACCATCCATCCATCCTCCCACTAGGATTTTGGGAAAAGGAACACCCCCCTGTGACAATGGGGGTGTTCAGAACGTAGTGCTCAAATAGGGTGGGGTGCATATATAGAACACAAGGAAAGTGAAGGCATATATATATTTAGTATCAAACACTCAATAAAAACCTATGGGTTTTTCCAAACAAACAACTAGACCACAAAACTAACATTGCTGCTACCTCTAAACGAATGTATTAACACAAAAAACAGTCACTTCAGAAGTTGAATAAATGAAAGTAGATTCACAAAAATCCACAACTAAAACATACCCCCAAACAACTTATTTAACAAATTATCATTCTTTATTAAGAAATACATTTTTTCATTCCATCCATACCTGGGAAACTACTAATCACACCACACAACAAGATACACAACATAAACCACACAGAGGAAAAAGAACCACAATAAGATAACTAAATTCATATTTTCACTCTGTTCAACATCCATACCAACCACTTCCATCATAATTATTCAAAGTCATTCTATCCCATCCATTCCCTCAACAAAAAAACTCCCAACACACAACCAAACCCCACAGAACATCTCATCACAACCAAATATGATATCCTTGCTGTATAAAAACACCACACCCATCGCACCTAGTATAAAAAACATAGAAAAACCCAAACTTCTATCCCTACTACTTAAAAAATGCCCATCCATTCCACAATCAATCACTCTATCAACTTGAGATTCCATTTCACCACCCATATCACCCCACCTTATAGCTCTGATCTCAACTCTGACACCACACAACCATATAAGGCACATGACAGAACAAAACCACACACAACACACAACCACACCAAATAAGGTAGGGTGTATTCAGATTTAGAAAACACTCATTCATTAATTCAACTTTGATAATTCAGGGGTTATCATAGAGTAATTTTGATCCTGAGGCATCCATTTATTTAATTGGGTATATGTGTTTAATCGATTACCTATATAAATCTGTTCAACACATGATCAACCACAAGCCATAAATATTTATCCTGAGTGCATAAACAAAGACCACCAATTACCATGATTTTTATTAGGCATATAACCCATATAGATCCCAATATCAATAAACAATGAAACAGAAGCATGCATTACTTTTCCCCAACCCCTGTTTATTGGTTTAAAGTCAGTTCAATTATCTTTATTAAATTTGGATTCAACTTCCTTCACATGGGAAACATTCATACACCCACCCCAAATGATACACAAACAAGAGGGATAAAGGGATCCTACCTCAAGAAATAGGTGATCAACACCTCCTTATTATGCCAAATAAGGGGTGAGTAAAGATCCAGGGAAACATGATCCAAGGGTGAAACACAAAAACATGAATCCTTGGGGAAGAAAGGTTTTGGGGATGCTCGGTAACAAGATTAAAGGGAAACGTACAAGGAATAAATGGTATTATATTTAGAAGGGTCAGATCCTATATCAACTGAAGAATGTCTTCAAAAGCCATTAAAGATGGATCATGATCAAGACCACATGGTTCGGATGTTTAGAAGTATCATAATTTTAGAGGAGTCAAAGATATAATTTATGGAACTTGAAACAAATTAAATACCACTTAAATATAGTTTTAAACTCAATTTATGTCAAATAAAATGTTAAACGACCGAATCTAGAAAAACTGGGAAAAACTGGAAATTTTGAAAAAATATTGGGGATGACTCCCCGTTGGGTGAGCCACCTTCGTGATTCACCGGCGGGTGAGGAATAATTAGATGAATCACTATTGGATGAGTCATGGGTGAGAGCTATCAGTGATGAGCAACCAATGTTGAGTCACTGTTCGGCGAGTCACCATTTAGTGAGATAATATTCGGTGAGCTACCATTAAGTGAGTCACCATTTAGTGAGTCACTGATTCGTGAGTCACTGTTCTGTGAGTCACCACTCGATGAGTAATTACTCGGTGAGTCGCCACTTGGTGAGTCACCATCGTGACCCACCGTCAGCAAATCACTATCAGCGATTCACCTTTGCGAGTCACTAACACAACTCACCATTGATGACCTAACAGTCCCGACTCACCATCAGATACCCACCATCAGTGAGTCACTATTGCAAGTAACTGATGCGACTCACCATTGAGAGTCACCGGTGTTGACTCACCATCAGCAACCTACTATTGGAAAAACTGGAATTTTGGAAAACTCCCGAAATGAGTCCCTGTCATCTCCAAAACACCTCAAACATTGGATTTTGATAATGTAATGGACTGGGGAGGTCCAGGACATTACATGATTCTACTATAGGGGAGACCATTATTGCTGCTTCAGGGGAGAAATCCCCTATTTCTGTCAGAGTGGCTGCTGCTCATACTAAATGGGAGAAATTCCCATGATATATTCAGATTGGTTTTGATTATTCAAAGTCAAAATAAGTTGATGAGGAAGTTATTGAAAAGCATGGATATACTCAGGAAGAGGGTGATGTATCCTCTAAGGGGGAGCCTTCCATAGGTTCAAATATTTCTAGTTTAACTTATGATGATTCAAATGATAATGGGAGTATTCTACCAAAGGATGGTGGACCTTCTATCTCTACTGGATATGGGACATATCCTAAGGGATATTTGGTTGAGATTTAGGTCTTATCTTTAGATACACCTCCTAACAGACCAGGGCATATAGAGTTTTATGTTCCTAGTTCTAATAGGGATACTTATCCTTCACCACATTCTGTACTAGTTCTTTCAGATTATATTTCTAGGGAAGACTTGTAGTATTTAAGATAGAATCTTCTGGCTAATTTTGTTATATTTTTTAGGTCTATGGTAAATCCGAACACTCATATCAGTGAGACTGATACTTGATACCTATTTTAGATTATGTTATGTCATATTCATCTGAATATGAATTTACATATTCAATAAGTGAATATTGAGAACTGAAAGTTATACAGTGAGATGAAGACCATGAGGTCAGTTATAAAAGAGATGAGGAACTCCTTTTCTACTAGTCAGGATGCTATGATGGATAGGTTGGATAGTTTACCTTAAATGGCTTATACTTATTTTTCTTTACCTCCCTTAGTTTTAGTGGACTTTGAGTTGATCCAGTCTATAGTTTGAGAGTAAATTCATACTATTTTTGGAGATGTTCATGCTACTCATCAGGATAATCTGAGGTAGATTCGTCAACATGGTGATCACATATACAAAATGGTAAGGTAATGTTTAAATAAATCCTGAAGCGATTGGGAAACCATAAAAAATGCTATTAAATATTACCTTTCCAGGTTGTATACCAAATATTAATTGAATACTCATTTCCAGTTTTTGGATAAGAATCAAAGGATGCCACCTATCATAAGGGCTTTCATAGAGCAGTTCAAATAGTTAAAGGTTTTATAACCCTTGATTAAGTTTTTTATGGAGGAAAATAAATAAATTTTTAATGCTATGGAGAGAGGAGGAAATATTATCATAGAATTTTTTCAACTTTATGAAGCTATTTATATATTCTGGACACTGTAGTGGTTTATCTAGAAGAAATTCCCATGAAAACCTTCACCTCTTCTCCTTCTTCATATCCTCTATTTAATTAGTTCTATCCCTTCAACATGTTTCTAATGGAAGCTATCAAGCATCTCAGGGGAGTGATTATCAAAGAGCTGCCACAATCTCCTTCAGTATGTCTAACCATTACCAAAAAACCCTCAACCTCTACATTTGTCCCTCCTGCCTCTGATAAGGGAAAGGTCCCTGCTGATCCTGCCACCTGAGTAGGGAGTAATTCTGATTAGACATCAACCTTTGATATGTTTTTTTTATATTTTCCATGTATTCTATTTGGGCTCTAATATTTTGACTATTTTTGCTTAATAAAATCTCTCTATATTATTATTAATTTATTTATATCTATTATTTCTTATTTTACATTTTTTATAATCCTAAAGGAGGAAAAAGTTAGAGAAAGTTGGATGCCATTTACCTTTGAACTCTAAGTCTAACTATTTATTTGATATTTTATTTATATATCCTTTTTCATGTTATCTCTAATACAAAGTTTATCTTTGATACTGAATTTTACTTTAATTGTTTCCTTTGATAACTTACTCATTTGGATGTCCTTATCCTACTTGTTTCCTTGATACCATATTTATTTGGACTCATCCTTTGATACCATCCTTATTTTTCTATGATATATTCATTATTTATATGTGATTTACTTTAACTTTGAAAATATTAATTAACCTTATCTTTGACTTATCTTTGATACCAAATCTCTTTATCTTTGATACCAATCTTGTTTTTATCTCACATTTTACATTTAAAATGTAAAGAAAACTGTTATCCTTTAAATTAATTTATGTCTATATAAGTTTATCTTATACATGGTTTATAAAAATGTCATGATTTTTGATCATCAAAAAGGATAAGATTGTTGGAACATCCTTATTTTAATGATCACAAATCATGATTATTATATTTCTAATGAGATTACTATTTTATGATAGCATTTTATAATAGAAGGAAATTTGATGAAATTTGGCTAAGTTCCATACATGAGTCACTGCCAGACATGACTGACCATTAGTTCAAATGTCTCATCACCAGAATGTCTGACCACCAGAGTTGAGTTTCCACTAGACATGTCTCACCAATAGAATGAGTCACCGCTAGAACTAACTCACCTTTAGTTCAAATGTCTCACCGCTAGCTTGATACGTCGCTAGCTTGAGCAACCACTATTTAAAATGAGTCATCGCCAAACTGAATCATCTCCAGACTAACTCACTACTAGAGTTAAGTCACCACCAGAGATTTCTTGCCTCTAGAGATATATTTCTAGCATAATATTCATTGTCGCTATTCCGCCTGTTTTAAATTAAATGCTTCAACGACTATATTAATACAATTAATGAAAAGGGTCATTTTATGATTATTTTTGTAACTATTGTATGGATTCATTAAATATAATGTTAGATCTTAGTACGAGGATCCAGAACACCTGGATAATTATTCTTTAATGGGTGAATGTAGTGCCATATATTCTCAAAAGACTCCCTCATGCACGTAAGTACTGGAAGTGGTGAAAGAGCGAACTCATGATCAAGTGGTGCATGAATTTTTGAATACAGGAAGGATCATCACATGAGATATTACATGCTTCATTTTTAATGAATTTCATATATGAAAGAGTAGAACTCATTAAATATCAAGATCCCTTCCCACAGAAAGAAAATATAACCGTTGCGACACTATTTTTTACTACCATTTTTATAGAAATAGTTTGATCTCCTCTCCAAGCCTCATCTGAGGACACCCAAGCATATGAAGTACTAAAAAATGAGTAGAATTATATTTTCTATATCTTATTACTTTTTTTTTCTATTATTTTATTTTACTTTCAAGTAGTGTGTTTTCTTCTTTTTTTATTAACACACACTGACTCCTATTCTAGTACTAGAGAATACTTGATATTTTCTTATATATCTTTTCATATGATTACCCATAATGTTTTTGGAAGAGGTACTTGTTTGTATTGAGTTGTTTTCTTCCCACGTATAACTATGGAAGAGGCCTCTGAGTATGGATATTTTATAAATGTTGTGTGTATACCTGATCCAAGTTTTAGAACATATTATAATTACATAATATGATTAGTAACGAGTGATTTTCAAGTGGAGGGGATTAGGTATCGACTTGATACTGAACCTCTTGGTTTATTCCTTCGTGTGATTTTCTTTTGTTTTCTTCATTTTAAATGCTTTAACTATATTTGGTTTTCATTTATAAACAAAACTGATACTTTGATAGTTAATCCTAACTAGTGTTTATATACTAATTTGTTTGAGTGAATTGATTTCAAATGTTAAAGTGATTTCCAATATTGTTTTAACTGAGTAGTAATAAATCATTTAGAAATATTTTTAAAGAGTAAACTTATATCAAACTACTCTTTTGATTAATAGGGTGATTTTTTTTAATTAGGTTATTTTAATTAAACTTGTTTTTAATAGAAATTTTATTGCGTACTCAATTCACCCCAACCCTCTTGAGTTACTCACTTCAGCCAACAATTTCATATCCAATTGAAAAAATTATATAATATACAAGGCTCCTATAATTATGATTTCACAATGTGGATTTAAAATCTAAAGAAGTAAATGCTCTTAGTGTAGTAGTCAAGGTAGGGCATTGAATCCTTTGGGAGTCACATAATGATGACAAGAACTAGGGCCCTTGAGTGTCTATTTCATGTTTGGAAATATTTTTTTTCTCTTTTTGTCATTGAGTTAGGCTCATTGTGTATAGAGAGTTTCTTAGCTACTAACTTTTGGAATCTCTACCACCACCCTTATTAGTCCCAAAAAATAGAGTTGGTGGTGCACAAGGACACTAGGTGGTCTGTGAGGCCCCTCATGCTGGACTTAAATTGAATACTAATGGAATTTGTACTAAAATTATCATGTGTGGTGAAGGTATCATTCATTATGATCAAGGCTATTATTTTTTGTCATTTTGTACTTTCTATAAGAAATGGGAATCACTCATTATAAAATACCCAACTATGTTGAGTGAACTTCTCAATAGGACACTCTATAACATCACCCTTTTTTTCCTTGGAATTAGAATTAGATATAATGATTAAATTACTATTAGGATTCACCCCATACATTGGTATATTATTTATGAAATTAGGGAATTTAAGATCCTGATTGATCATTATTTGGTGATTTGGAACACCTTGTTTGAGGGACACAAAAAAAGCTGGACTGTTAGATTCCAAAGGTAACCCATATATCACTCTACAACTATTTTTCTAATGCTAGGTACCTCTATTTGGATTTTAATTTTTTGAAATGAACTAAAATAGGGTATACCATTGATCACATCTGGTGATATGGTTATAACGATGACAATGTTTTTGCTTAAAACACATTCCATTATAATGTATGATCGAGGCATGAGATATAAGATATCATGTGAGTAAATTCTACCACTCTATCCTACATGGTTTCATTGATTATGAATCAATAATATTGATTCAATCATGGCATAAAAAATAATTTGAAACATTAAAACAATAACACTCTAAACGAGAAGTAACGACAGTACTATAGCAGCGGCGACACTGTAGAAACGGCGAGAACTGTAGTGGCAGAAGGTCACTGTAGTAGTGGAAGAGTACTGTAGCAGTGGCAGGTACTGTGCAGTACTATAGCAGTGCAGACACTGTAGCAGAACTATTCACAGAATGGGCTTTGGGCCAAAAAAAAGGGCCTACGGGCCATATAATGGGCTAAATACCCACTGGGGCTTCGGGATATGTAATGGGTCTTCCTCTACCTAGTTAAAGAGGTATTTGCTTTTATTTAATAATAAATGAGGCTTCGACCCCATCTTAAAAAAATAATACTCTAAACGAGAAGTAACATGCGGATTCTATGATATGGCAGCCAATGTTCTAACATTACAACTCTCTTCATTTAATTAAGATAGTCTATAAAAGGGATTGAATCCCTCCCATTAAGTGTGAATCAATGCTTGAAAACTAATACAAATATATCTTCTTCCCAAAATACCATTTGTCTTTGGAAGAAAGCACTCACGCCCCTTTGGTGGTTCTAGTAGTAGTAGTAGTTCATTTTTTATTCAAAAAGAAATAATGAAAGGAAGCAAGACCCCTCAAGGGGGACGGAAATGGTGAAGCCTGAGCGCATCCCCCAACACAAAGGAGGCACATTCTGAAGGGATAGAGAGGGGAGAGTTATAGAGAATGAGAGGTTCATCTAGTCTACCCAAGTGGGCAAGGGAATCCGCTGCGAAATTAGCCTCCCTCCAGCTGTGAGACAAATGAACTCCAAGTGAGATTTCCATTCTGCACCTTCTGATAAAGTACGTGAGTTCCCACGGAACCCCACACCACCCTTTCATAATCTTCACGAGGGTATCCGAGTCCATTTCTATTTCGGAAACGACCATCTTCTGCCTTCTGCACACCAACAGGCCCGAGACCAAAGCCTAAACTTCCGCACACAAGGAGTTGCCAGGCCCATAAAATGCACTGAAGGCGACGAGAACTGATCCAGAGAAATCCCGTAGCACGCCTCCCCCCCTCATGATCCCTCCCATGCATGAACCATCAATGTTAAGCTTGAGTCCCTCAACCGGTGGATGCCATTTAACCCACTGACAACTCCCTTTTTTCCGAAAACAGGGGCGATGAAGAAGGTTGTTAATCGCAGTAGACGTCACTCCGCCTCTTATCTGAGAAGCAATCTCAAAAATGAGGGACTTGAGGCTAACCTGTAGAAATAGAAGCATCCGACTCTCACCTCTCCGAACCTGATTACGTGCCTCCCAAAGAACCCAACACAGAGCCACAAGGATGATCATTCTAACCAGCCGTTCCTGTTCAGAATCCCCCGCACCAGAAAACCAGCACTCCACATAATCCTGTAACGAGTATTCTCCAACGCCTCTGCATGGATTATATGTGAACAGGGACCAAAGATGAAGTGACCATTGACTCTGAAAGAACAGATGTTTCGCCATTTCGCACATGTGATTGGTGCAACAGAAGCACCTCGAGGCCAAAGTAACACCCCAGAGTTGAACGCTGTCCTCCGTAGGTAACACTCTGTTTTTGATCCTCCAGAGTAAGAAATTCATTCTAATGGGAATATCTTTGAACCAGAGCACTGGAGCCCAAGAATTGGTGATACTACTTGCCTGGACGATACTCCTGAAACCTTGTGAGGAAAACCTCCCTGAGCTAGATGCCGAGAAGCAAAATTTGTCGGGTTCATCACTCATGACAATATTCTCGAACACAGACATCTGATTAGCGTTCAAAGAGGTATTTATCAAGTTGAAATCCTCGCATGCATTACTGAAGTTAATATCCAGAGAAGGACAGTCGGGGTAACGCAAGGGTTCCCCCAACCAGTTCGTATCCCAAAAATTGATATTTCCAACACTGATGACCCACCACGCATGACCTGAAAAAGTGTCAATGACGGAAAACATACATCTTTCCAGCCTCGTGGAGCTGTAAAGACCCCTTGCTTCAAGCCCCGGGTAACGTGTTTTAAATAATTTTGCCCACAACGAATCCCCGAAGATAATATCCCAAGCGAGATGTGCCTGCAAACTTTGGAGTGTACCCTGTATATCACGTAAGCCAACACCTCCTGCCTCCACTGATCTGGATAGACGCCTCCAAGAGGCCCAGTGAAACCTTCCCTCCTCCTTGGCATCCCACATGAAGGAGTTGAGGATGATTTCCATCCTCTCCACCGTACGCTTAGGAGGGTGGATCACCGAAAACACGTGCATGGGAATGAACGTGAGTACACTGTTAATCAACTTAATCCATCCGCCAAAGGAGAGGAGCTTATTTTTCTAATTGTAGATTCTGCCCAGTATACGATCAAGTATCGTAGAGAAATGAATCTTCTTAACGTGGCCACAGGAGATCGGAACACCAAGATATAATATGGGAAATGGCCGCCTACAACATCCCAGAGTTTTCTGGAACTCCTTTACTCTTAAAGCTGGGCATTTATCAGAGGTGAAGAAATGAATTTTAGCAGGGTTGACGCACTGCTCGCTCCATTTTCCGTAAGAAGATAAGGTTATTCATTTTATGTTCTTTGTTTTATTACACGTTGAACCTATTGAAGATAGATCATGCATTACATGGGGTTTCTTCCACTACCAATATCATTAAATGGTATCCCAAAATTCATTAGTGGTATATGAGCCTTTTTCTATAATTTATTAACATGTTTTTATTCCTATTTTTCAAATAATAACGATTTCAAATTGTGTTTGAGATTATATCATAACATATGTTATGATGTAATTCTTTGATTTTTCCTAAGTCATATAATGCGACTAAGTTATATCATATGATAAGATAAAATGGAATTCTATAGATTTAAACTACGTTATAACATACAATATATAATATATTAAAATATGATTGATCCCAGATTCTATAAAAATAGAGCATCACAATGTATTTATAGTATATGATATATCATAAAATATGACTAATGCATCACAATAACACATAACATGGGTGATGATATTAATCACATTTTAAGATTGATAATACTCTATTATCAATCGTAAAATATTATATAATACAAAAATTGTAAAAAATTAATATTTTGATATATTTAATTATGGTTTATAAATTTTTTTATAAATTATAAATTTTAGGAATTATACAATGATATTTTCATCCCTAAATTAAATATGTAAATTTTATATTTGAATCTCATGTTTTGGAAAATAAATAAAGTGTGTATTTATTTTCTCATTCCATTAGAATATTCATGTTTATAAATTTCTTATGAAATATGAATATTGAGTATGATTGGTTAATGTGATAAATTTCTCCAAATAGATTGATAAGCCTTATATTACATGCTAGTTATGGAATCATAAGATTTAGTTTTCATCTACCATAACCTCAATTTATTATTAAAGTTATTATATTGAATTAAGTTTCTAAACATGATGGGTTTTAGGGATTCATCATCTAAAATGAAGCAGTGAAATAAAACATATAATTGTGTTGGATCTATCCTTAGTGTAATCAACATGTAATAGAAATGAAGAACATTAATGTAAATACCTAGACAATGACAAGATACATCTTCAATATTTTATGGAGTACACTTGATTTTGATCATTGGACTAGTAAATTAATGCTTTTGTCCTCCAATGGAGATTACACTAACCAAAGGATCCTAAAACATTTCTTGAGGATCCCTAAATGTAGAAGGGATTTTAGAACCTTCACTTAGTAATAAACTACGTCTTGGGTGGGAGAGAGAATCAGAAATCTTACATACAATCGGTTTTCATCAATATGAGGGATATCATATCTTGATATAACCATCCTTATCATGTTTCATTTAATGAAACACATCATACATATTCAATATATTGACATACATTTATTCTCAGTGGACTTATTCATTGAATTCCTTTAATTTATACCATACATATAATATATTCATAATGGATTATATTTAATCCATTCATAATGTACTATAACTGATGAAAAAACATGGGAAGATACATACAACTAAATTTAATCCATTCACATACATATTTTAGTTCACATCCAATTATCTCCCAATTTCATTAAAATCCCATAAGGAATTTATGAAAAACTTGACAAATATTTGTGAATCCATCCAAAACTTCTTTTGAATATGGTTTTATCATACTCTATTCATTTTAGAACAAATAAATTTTCCAAAAATTAATTCTTATCTAGAGGGATAATGATGTGACCCTATGGGCCTTAGTAGTATTGAAAATAAATATGAAATCCATATTTCATAGATGTAATAAAAGAGAAGACTCTAGCAAATCATCAGTGATACTTAAGCTACTAAGGGGCTAGTGTGACCTCCCACTACTACAAAAATAAACTATATCCATAAGAAATATGGATTGTGGATATAGTGCATAGAAGGAATTGGAAAAAACTGTAAGAATGTGTGTAGAAAAGGGAAACATATATGGGAAGGGAGCCTATAACCACAAGCATAAATTCCTATCACTATAGATATCAAATTGACTTTATAACCATATGAATTTAGTGCTTGTGGGTACAAACTTCAAAACTAGACCACTCTATCTATGAGATTTATAATATGATGGATATAACCTTAAAATCAATACCTTATATCCATGATAATGTTACCCATGTCTATATTTCTATATTTAAAAATTATTATATATATATACATAAATTATTTACATCAACCTCTAAATTTGTGGAATAGCTGATTGGAATATGGCGTTCATGACTGTTGGCTATCCCAGGGTTTGAATCATCACAAAAAATTTATTTTTCTTTCCATTATATATATATATATATATAACATTTTATATGTAATAATAACAAGATTTGATGGAAGGATAACGAAAGTGTGAGGTATTTAATCATCAGGAGCTCAAGGTTTGAAACCTAATAACTATCATTTTATTTTCTTAATCCTTATATATATATATATATATTTATTTGTACATATATATATGGTAATAGGAGTACAAACAGTGTAGTGGAATATTTTCATGATTAATTAAATGAGGAATAAGTTTGAACACCAGTGGCCCATTTTATTTTTCAAATAATTTGTATCCATGGTTAAAGGGACTATGGAAATTGATTTCTCAATGTGGATCCTAATATCTATTACGATGGTCACCATAACCATGACTAAAAGTGTTTACATGGACCAATGGATATATCCATGGGAAATTTCCATGGCTATAACCTTGTAGGATATTGCCACACCACTCAGTGCCATGATGTCAATGCCCATGGCTATAGATTATAACCATGGGTACTGCCTCTATAGACACAGACATGGCCCGTAGCCCTGACCTCTATTTATACTAGTGTCTATCAAATATACATATATCTTTATTAAAACATGTAAACCACAATATGTATCATATACATCATATGTACACTTATATAATCCCTTTGTACATGACATTGAGTAACCACTATACATCAAACATTTCAATCTTGCATAGGCTAACTCATATTTTCTTGATTCTATAAAATAGATTAACTAGATTGATGAATACTTCACATGTCATTCATATAAAAAATGATCACATCACATGTACCTAATATAAATAGCTAATCAAATCAATTGTAAATTAACTAAGAATGTCCATGAATTTTCCTCAGCCTAAATCAATCAAGGGTATAATGACTTAACTCTTCATATAAGTGTATGGATACCATCTTGGTTATGATCCAACCAATGACATGATTAACAACATAACCAACCACCGCCTGATTAGCTAATTTAATTTTGACTTTTATAATGAAGTTATCAAAGTATGAAGTTTCTTATTCTAGGTATCTCTCTAACCTTAGGAAATAAGGATTGACTATAAGAATACAACCCTAAGTATATTGATGAAAATATGAAATTCCATGAGATATAATTTGGATAGTCAGTCCAAGAAATAAATCTATAATTATTACCTCATGAATATAATATTCATATCCCATATACAACCCTTTATAAAAACTTTAATATTCAATTCATGGTAATATTTACATATCATCACAACCTATACCACTCTGTGATGATCATCAACTAGGGAAAAATCAAAGATAATACTTTAAGTGGATATTATCATCAAACCATTCATGTAAAATAAAATTTCAGAACACATGAATGGATGATAAATAAATATTTAATTTATTATAAAATTATGATACATTATACAATTGTTACATTACTCACTTAAGTACCAAAGACATAGAGACCTAAAATAACCCTCATGTTTTAGTTGTAGTAACTATTTTTTCAATGAATCTGATACATTATCATCTATATCCACCCACTAATTTTTACATCACCCCTATCAATGGTATCCTATATGATATGGTATTTCCAAAGGATGTGTTTGGTCCTTTAGAAAGACCAGAGTTTCTTATCCTAGGTGATAGATCCATTATTTTCACAATAAAACATGAATTCTCCCTCAATAATAGGAACCAATCCAAGTTTAGAGATTAATGCCTTGATCCAAATGACTTCTATCACAATATATTAAATAGTTATGTACTCTACATCTGTTGTTAAGTCCACTATGGTGGCTTGTTTTGAACTCTTACAAGTGATAACTCCACCATTTAGGAAAAACACAACACCATATTGATATTTTATATCATATTTATCTAACTAAAAAATCACATTTTTTTAACCTTTTACACACAGTTCATCTTCCCCTCTAAAGACCAAGAACACATCCTTAGTCATTATCAAGTATTTTTGGATATTTTTCATAGTAATTTAGTGAATATCACTAGGATTTTATTAAAATCTACTAGTTATTCTAAGAAGACAGGAGACATCAGGTTGGTTCCACAACATGACATACATGATAGAGCCTATGTTAGATACATAGGGAATTATATCTATCATTTCTAATTATTTAGAAGGATCTTGAATCTTCCTAGGATTCATTCCATGTAATACTAGTAAAGAACCCTTCTTAGAGTTCTCCATGATAAAACACTTTAGCACTTTACCAATACATGTGTCCTGACTAATTCCAAGAAACCTTTTAGATCTATCTCTATAGATCCTTATACCTAGTATATAAGATACTCCACCCATATCTATCATCAAGAAGCATTTACTTAGCCAAGTATTCATATAATTAAGATTCATGAAATAATTTCTAATAATCATTATGACATCCACATAAAAAATCATAAACAACACTATGATCCCACCAATCTAATTATATACATAGAAATCATCCATGTTTTTAATGAAACCAATCTCTTTGATTGAATCATAAAACTAAATATTCCAACTCTGATAAGATTGATTAAATATATAAATGTATCATTGAAACTTCAATACCTTATCATCATCATTTGTAACTTCAAAACCTTTATGTTGTATCATATTCAAATTATTTAATAAATTCTCATTAAGTGGTTTTAATATCCATCTAATATATCTCATGATCATAATGAGATATTATATTAAGAAAAATCTGAATGGACTTTATCATCATAATAGGTAAAAAAGTTTCTTCATAGTCAATATAATGAATTTTTTATAACCTTTTGTAACTAGGTTTTATTTATAGGCAGACAATCTACTATCCATGTCAGTTTTTTTATGGAAAACTTTCTTTCACCCTATGGGTCATACCCCTTTGAGTGCATCTAAAAAGTTATAAAATTTTTCAGTGTATATGGATTTCATTTTAGATGCCATAGATTTTAACCATTTCTTGGAATCAAAACTCTCAATAGACTCATGATATGAAGTATTTAATCCCCTATTAATATTAATTTATCATAACTAGACATGATAAATTCATATCTCTTGGGTTCCTGATGAATCCTAACAAACCTTCAAGATTTTTGTGTAATTGAGTCGGTTTTTCTTCCACAAATATTTATGCTTCTAACCCAAACTCTATCTCAGGAAAATTTCTTGTTTATTATTCTTGAACTTATCCAAGTTCAAAATTCCTCCCACTGATTTCTTGATTGATAAATTCATTCTTAAGGAATGTATAAAATCAAACCACACACTTTGTGCTCAGCAGGGTTATATAAAAAACATCCCTTAGTTTCCCAAGGATAACCACCAAATTAATATTTGTTAAACTTAGGGTCAAGTTTATCAAAAACCAAATGTCTTATGTATTCTTCATAACCCCAAATCCCAATAAAATACATAACAAGATATTTCTCTATCCATATCTCATATAGTATCTTTATGATTACTTTATATGGAATGCAGTTTAGTAGTAAAGAAAAAGTCACCAAAGAATAACCCCATAATATAATAGGAAGGTCACATTGACTCATCATTGATTGAACCATATCTAAAATGATTAATTTTTTTAGACACACCATTCCATTATGGTGTTCCGGGAGGGGTGAGTTATGAAACAATTCCATAATTCCTCATATGATAAATGAATTCTCAGCTTAAGTATTCACCACCCTGATCTAATCAAAGGATTTTAATACTATTTACTAATTGATTATATTTTTTTCTAGAAATCATTGAACTTTTCAAAAGTTTCATACCTGTGTTTCATAAAAAATACATAACCACATCGACTGAAGTCATTAGAAAAAGGTAACAAAGTACCTAAAACCACCACCTACTTATGTGACCATTGGTCCACATACATCACTATGTATCTGATACAATAAACCACCACCGCTTTCACCTATTCTCCCAAAAGGTCTCCGAAATTTTTCCATTAAAAAAGATTCACAATTCTCAAGTGATTTATACTTGAATGAGTCTAGAAATTCATTTTTATAGATCCTTTGAATGCATTTCTCATTTTTATTATCATGAATAGACCTAGATATCTCATATAAATGTTAACCGAATCAATTATAACATAATAATAAGGGAATTATTGATCCCCATGGGCTAGTGACTCATTCCTGGGCATCAAAAAAATCAACAGGTAATAATTTTTCTATAAGAATAACTCATAAATATAAAATAGTGGATATAAAATGATAAATAGTCAGCATTACAAAAACCCCTCAAGAGAGAAAATACCACAAGTAGATAGATCAAATTCTCAAAATATCAAGTCAACTAGAGTTATCAGATAAAAACATCAATAAAAAAAATCCCAAAATCACCATGAAATAAGTGGATCACATGTTCCACTAATCACCACAAACTCCTAAGGTCCCGCTAATCAAGTACACTGACCACCACCAAGTGGTGATTCCCTTTACCTAGACCTAGCATAATAAAATCTAAAAATTATCAAATGAAAAGGTAGATTGTGAGAAACAAGTCCCATTAGGATCTCACCAATCATTTCATAAGAAAACTATAATAAATAAACCATTTTTTCTCAATTTTAAATGAAAAATGGTATAGAAATATTTTCACAGTTCATATCAAAATATGATTTTAAACACTTTCCAATAGCTAATATAAAACAAGTTTCAAGTGTATTTACATAAAAATAGGTAGTTACAATAATATTTATCAAAATAGGAATAAATAACCATTTTAATAAAAATGGGCATGAATAAACATTTATATTAATAAATAGAATGTATAAGAAATTTCAATCATTGCATCATGGTTAAGAGACAATGGGATAGATTAGTATAAGGATTCTCAAATATAATAGTGAAGTATGGTTCTAGGTGTACTCACACTCCCTATATCCCAAGCCTAGGGGGAATAGGAGAGAATACCAAATAATAAACTCTGTCCTCAAGATAATTTAGCTAGTATTTTCATAATTAATCCATTTATAGGTAGAGCTAATAAATTCCCAACATGTGTTCTTCCCACCTAACTACCCAAACTCCCATGTGCTTCAAGGTAAATCAAACATTTATGGGGATCTCAATAAACTCAATCAATCATTTCAAATAATAATTTCAAATGGACCCATGTTTATGTTTCAAAACATGTCTTTCATTTAAAAAACCAACATCAAATGGTTTTAATAAAAAACTAACGCCATTCATTTCAATTAAAAAAATTTAATGCATTTTAATTTTATCAAAATAATGCTTTAAATAATTCTTTTCAAATAAATATCATATTTATATAAAATCAAACTTAATTTCAAAATACATTGTCAATGGGTTTCAATACACACCATGCCATTTCAAATAATTCATCAAGAGACCAATTAAATATTTATAAATCCATTGGAAAACCAATTTAAATTAAATAATCATAAAAGGTTTCAATATATAGAGATTTATTTATAAAACCACCTACCTCAATCATGATCAATAACACCCACATGGGATCCACTGATAGAGAGATGGAGGCTATAATGTTCTAAGGAGAAACCTAGAACCACAATTCATAAAGTAAAGTTCTAGATCTATAAACAACATGAGGATTCACTACTCTCAAATAAGGAGAGAAATGAGTAAAGGAGAATCCACAATAAAATTTAGGTTACACTTACCGGAAGAGATCCAATGCACCGAATGGAACTTCGATCCATTAAGAAATAAGGTTGAAAGATCCAAGTATATTTCTAGAGAGTCTCTAAAGGGTTTTAAGTCAAATGAAATTTGAGGGAGGATATTTGGAGTTAGAACCTGAATTAAACAATATAAAAAGACAGTATTACCCTAGTTTTTCTCAGCCTCGTCGGCATCACCAGCTAGCCGGTGACCTCTATTAGTTACCCTATAGTACTGGGTAGAATGCCCTACCCACTTGAAGTACCATAGGAAGGTTGGTGGGATTATATCTACTAGATGGTGTGATTATTGTAGGAATTAACATGACCTAGCCTCCCATTGGTTGGTTGATGGACTTCACTGGCTAGCCAGTGGGCCTCCTGTAGCTTTTCTAGCTATAAAATCATGCCCACTCCCATGCTAATCCACTCAACCATCTCTCAAACTCTCTAACTAGGTTTAAAACCACATTTATGACCCATCACAAGGTGAAAACAGGTTAAAAAAAGTGTAAAACAATGTAATCAACTAAATATCATAGGAAATACCTAGGAATACGCAAGAAAACAAATAAAACCAAGAATAAAACTAGGTCTATACATGAAATTTGGTAATGAAATGTTATAATATCCCCACCATAAACACTTTTTACCCCCAGAATGTCTATCAATAATACTCTATCACAAATAGGCGATGACACTACTCTCCTAATAAATCCCCATTCCCAAAATTATAATGCATATTAGGACCATGTTTCAAAATCACCAAAACCAAGGGGATAAAATTTCCATGAAGAACCTTTGTCTGAGAATCAACAATATGAACCAGATACTTGGTCACAGATAAATCAGTATCCACATCAAGGTCCTCTTGATCAATACATGATATGGGACAGATAGATACTTTTTGAGCTAAAACACATGAAAAACATTGTGTATTTATGCCATTTGAGGCATAAAATCCAAATGGTAAGCCACTTTCCGAATCTATTTAACAATATAAAATAGTACCATGTATCTTATGATAACTTTCTATAATTTCCAATATGTCAGTGACCCAACTCGGATGAAGCTCTAAAAAATACCAGGTCACCAACCAAGAACTCTAAAGGGAATCATCAATGATAAAAATAGGATTTATATGAGTTCTATGCCATTAACATTATCTGGAAAATCAATTTAATATTTGGTGTCGTCCCTAGGACCAAAATGGGTCCAACTAGGGAAGCTTCACCAACCACCGAACAACAAATCATAGATCTACACGGCTGACCATACAAGGCCTCAAATGGATCCATTTTTATGATTGACTATTAACTATTTTTACATTAAAACTCAAACATTCCCAAGTGGCTATACCAGGATCCTCTAAATTCAAGGTCATAAGATCAAATAATATCCTCCAGAATATGTATAGCATGTTCTGTACAACCATCTATTTGAGGATGGAATGCCATGATAAAATTTACTTGGGATTCCATCAAATTCTATAGAACTCTCCAAAATAGGGATGTGAGCTGGGGTTCCCTATTAGAAACTATGGAAGGTAAAACTTCATACAACTGGATAATCTCTTACACATTTAGATTTCCCAAGTCCTCAACTCTGTTCATATAACTAATGAGTATAAAGTGATCCAATTTGGTCAATAAGTAAATCCACAACCTTATCATAGTATTTCTTCGATGTGTACATGACAACCCAACTACGAAGTACATTGATATCTGATCCCACATCCATGTAAGTATTGGAAGGGGATAAAGTATTCCAGAAGGATTTTAATTATTGAACTTGATTTGATAAAAAGTATAACAATGAGAAGAAAAATAAATAATATCTTATCTCATACTTTTCCACCAAAAATGGAATCTCATATCATAAAACATCATCATGGTGCTAAGGTGTACCTCCCACTAGAAATTATGGAAATACCCCATCACAAACTTCCTCAAAGACAAAGGAATGAAAAATGGAATCCAAAAGCATATGACACCCTTAGAAGATAAATACCACTCTCCGATGGTATTCCCACCATATAAATAAGCCCTAATTACATCAAAATCATCATCATGCTGTTGTTCCTATAGAATCATATCAGGAAGTGAATATGTCAACTGAACACTCACCAAAATAACCCATGCCTCACCCCCTTGGAATTCCAAGTGATTATGAGAAAATAGATCCATTAGATTTCACTCCTCTGATGACTCTTTCATGGTTTGGGATGGAAGTTTCTTACTCAGTGAGTAAACAATGATATTTTCCTTACCAGGGGTGTAGGAAATGTCAAAATAAAAGGATTATAGGAACTCCACCCATTGAATCTACTGAAGATTAAAATATTTTTTCAAGAAGATATAAATCAATATTTTATGATCAGATTATATGGTAAACCTTTCAACAAAAAAGTAATACTTCCAACTATTCAGAGAATTAATCACCACTGCTAGTTTGAGACCATGTGTAGGATTGTTTTTCTCATGAGGATGAAGATGATGAGAACCATAAGCCTCCACATGATCTCCCTACATGAGGATACAATCCAAACCCAAACTCAATGTATTAAAAAATACCACATAGACCAACCTAACTTTTGGAAGAGTCAACACTGGAGATGAATTCAAACACTGCTTTAAATCATTAAAGGAATTCTATCATTTCAAATCCAAAAAAAAACTTTAATCCCTTCTGAGTGAGAGAAGTCAACAAAGAAGAAAACATTGAGAAATAATTTTAAAAATAATTATAATACTTAAACAAAGAATATCTGAATAAAAAGACATTTTTTGGTTCTTCCTATGTTATAATATCTTTCACCTTATTAGGATCAACTAAAATACCTTTTTTGGAAACCATGTGTCCTAAGAACTTTAAATTTTGAATCCAGAATTTTCATTTATAAAGATTTTAATAAATTTGTATTTTATCAAAATATCAAGAACTACTCTTAATTGATGCACATGGTCCTCCTAAATCTTAGAATAAACAAATATGTCATCCATGAATAACACTACAAAATAATCAAGGTACTTGTGGAATATAATTTTCATCAATGACACAAAATCTACAAGAGTATTTCTCAAACCAAATAGTATAAAAAGATACTTATAATGGAAATACCTACTTCTAAAATTAGTCTTAAGGATATCAAACTACTTGATCTAAAGATGGTGATAACCAGACTAAATATCAATCTTTAATAACCACTTTACCCTTTCATCTAGTAAAAAAACCATCAATTCAGGGAAAAAAATATTTTTTCTTCACCATAATCTGATTGTGATTTCAAATACAAAGGTAAAGGGTTCTATTGAACTTCTTGGAAAACAACATTGGTGTTTCCCAAAGTGATAAACTGGATTGTATAAATACTTTTGAAATATATTCATCCAAATGAGTCTTTAAATCCTTTAATTCACCTACTATCATGTGGTATTAATGAATATAAATATTCTAGGTACCTAGTACTAAGTCGATAGAAAACTTCACCTCCCTCATTGGTGGAGAATAAGAAAAGTTATATGGAAACAAATTGGGAAACTCAGTGGATAATAGAGGAAGATCACCACATGAAGGATCCTACTCCATTTCAAAGGAAAACATGGATATAATCTTACCCAAATTTGGAAGAAGAGGTTTGAAATGAATCGACCTCGCATCCCATTTGGCTTAAAATACATGAAACACCCCATTAGGGATAGTAAAAGATAATAAACAAAGATAATAGTTGATATGGGATTTGTGAGAAATAAGTCAATCCATCCTGAGAAATACATCCATAGGTTTTATATCCAAGACCAAAAGATCCTAAACAAGATCAACTTCCAATAAAGAAAAACTGCAAGAGGGTAATTAAAGAACCTTCTCTCTCTTAATCCAGAGAGGTGTAAAAATCTTTATAACATAAGGAATAAACTCCATAAGAAGTTTCGATAATTCTATAAATGGGTAGATATGAAGGAATGTGAGGAATCACTATCAAATAAAACAATCACTAAAGATAAAGCAATGGTAATGGTTCCTCTCATAGTCATAGGACCCATATAAGCTTACCCTGAAGACTTATCCACTACATGTAAAAGTTTCATTCCTAATTCCTTTTTCTAGAACCCATTTATTTTTAAATAATTTGACAGAACCATATATACACCTATTAATATCAAGATCATACCAATACATAGAGTGATAAAGACATGGAAAACCTATACAAGTGACCTGAGTCTCCACATGAGTTACTGATCTTTAATGCCTCTATGAAATCTCACTTTGAGTGCCTATCTTTTCCACACTGGAAATAAGTGGTTATTTACCAGATACTTTAGAATATTTAAAATAAGTATACTATTGATATCCGCCACTATGGTTTACAATAAGAGACTCATCTCACATCCTCTTCCCTTTAAAGGGACCAATCAAGCTACCACTAAGAGTAGGAGTAACTATTATTAAACCTAAATTACAAACCGATTCATGTTCTGCCATCAAATACCTATCTAGAACATCAACATATGAGGTTATCTTCATAAGACAAAATTGATATTTGATATCTTATTTAATACCTATATAAAAATTTTGAGCTTTAATATTCTCATTAAATACTACCTAATGTGAGAAATAAAAAATCTTGGAAAAGCAGTTGGCATACTAAGTCATAGTTTGATCACCTTTATCGAGTTTAAGAAACTATATGGGCTTAGAAAAATCATTGATTATGGATAGAATTACTCCATGAAAAGATCCCTGAAATATTTTTAATCTAATCAAACATTCTTCCCATCCCAAACTATATATTCCCTCACCTTCTTCTAGGATATTCAATTTCAAAGGCATCACATTTCATCTTAACTAATTCCATCATATCCAAAAACTCAAAAATCTTCTAATTATTCTTAAAACAATAATTTTCCTCTTGAGGATCATTAGTACCCTATAAAAATGGTGGATTCATATGAAGAAAATACTAAGAACAATATCTACTATCATCCCTCCAGGGTATGACCTCTGCACCCTGAATAAGAATAACTGAAAATACCTGGCACAAAGCTTGGACCACACACATGGAAACCCGAACAAGGTTCTGATCAACTGGATGGTTTTCTTATCATTGTTCATCAACATCCCCCTCTTTAGTTCTATTCAAATGTCTTATTGAGGGCATTGTATCACACAACATCAATGGATAATAAGGGAAATGATAGTCAAGGGATATGAGATCATCAAATACATTAATAAGAATTCAATTGGAAAACTCAATTATTAAATAAAATATTTGGAAAAATTATATAAAAGATCAAAATATTCCTTAAAGACGCTTTTTCCTAATAACCTATGGTAACTTAAGGCTCATCATGATGAGATCTGGTTAGGAAGTCACTCATTAACTACCCCTTAAGTCATGATAATCATGTCTTATATCTACCAAGATATCCCAAACTACACACTGATATCAAGAAGGGACAACACCTACCTTTGATACCAATTTTTCATGAATCGAACCATATATCCCACCTAAATGGTACCCAAATAAATTTTGAAAAGTCTCAAGGGGGTTCCCAATCTCCAGGGCTAACAACTATTTCCCGAGTATCAAAACAATCAAGAGGGAACAATTTCTCCACAAGAATAACTAATAAATATAAAGAAGTAGATATAAAATGATAACCAGTTGGTATGAAAAACACTCCGCAAGAGAGAAAAGACCATAAGTAGATAGATACAAGTCTCAAAATTGTATGTTGACTAGAGTCATAAGATAAAACCATCAAAGACAATATCCCAAAATCAGTATATAACAAGTGGGTCATAAGTTACACCAATCATCACCTACTCCCAAGGTCGCACTAATCAAGTACACCCACCACCTTAGATTGGTTCTTTAACTTTCCCTAGACCTAGCATAATAAAATCCACAAATTCCTAAAGTAAAAGGTAGAGAATGAGAAATAAGGTCCAATAGTATCTCACCAATCATTTTATAAGAAATATATAACAAATAAACCAACTTTGATGAATTTTAAATGAAACTTAGCATGGAAATATTTTCACAGTTCATATCAAAATATGATTTTCAACACTTTATAATGACTAATATAAAATATGTTTCAAGTGAATTTCCATAAAAATAAGCAGTTACAAGCATATTTGTCAAAATAAGAATGAATAAATCATTTTAATAAAAATAGAAATTAATAAAAAATTTAATCAATCAATAGAATGTATAATCAATTTCAATCATAGAACCATGTTTAAGATACCTAGGGTTAGATTAGTACAAGGATTCTCACACATCTTTGTGAAGTATGACTTTAGGTATGCACACACTCCTTATATTTCAAGCCTAGGGGGAATAAGAGAGAATCCTAAAGAATAAAATCCCTACCTTCAAGATAATTTAGTTCGTGTTGTCATCATTAATTTGTTTCCACTTAGAGATAATACATTCTTGGTGTGTGTTATTACCACCTAACTACCTAGGATCCCATGTTCTTCAAGTAAAATCAAATGTTTATGGGGCTATCAATCAACTCAATCAATCATTTCAAATAATCATTTCAAACATCCATATGTTCAAGTTTCAAAACATTCCTTTAATTTCAAAAATAAAAATCAAATGGTTTTAATAAAAAACTCATGAATTTAATTTCAAATCATCTCATTTAAAATCATAAAAAATTCCGTGCCTTTTAATTTCATCAAAATAATTCTCTTAAAATCAAGATCACATTTCTTGAAAATAAAACTTAATTTCAAAATACATTGTCAAAGGGTTTCCATACAGACACCATGCCATTTCAAATCATTCATCAAGAGAATAAATTCAATATTTATAAATCCATTGTAAAACCAATATAAATTAAATAAGAATAAAATTTTTCAATTTATAAATATTTACTTAGGAAATCACCTACCTCAATCAACATAAAAAATGCCCACATGGGATCTACCAATGGAGAGACAAAGGTTGTAATGCTCAAAGGAGAATCCTAGAATCACAATTCATCAAGTTAAGATCTAGATCCATCAATGACACGATGAATCACTGCTCTTAAAGAAGTATATAAAGGAGGAAAAAATAATCCATGATAAACTTTAGGTTACACTTAACAAAAGAGATCCAACACACCAACTGATAGTTTGATCCATGAATTAATGAGGTTGGAAGAGACAAATCTATCTATAGAGAGTCTCTAAAGGTTTTTGGGTTGAAAAAAAATTAAGGTAGTATATTTAATGTTAAACTAGGAATTAAAAAAGATAAAAATATGATACTACCTTGGGTTTTCTTGACCCCATCAGCATCACTGGCTAGCCGGTAGCTTCCACCGACTACCCAGTGGTGCTGAGAAGAATTCCATTCCCATTGTAACTCCCACGCATTGAACAATGGGTATAGTGATACAATCCTTTTACATAAAACATTACATGATTTTAATCATAATTATACATCAGAGTACAAGCCAAGGATCGTTAAGTCTAGTGACTTGGAAGACTAGGTACATAAAACATAAAACCTGGGTCTAAAAAAATATTTCTTTATTTAATCTCCATAAAGAGATCCCAAATTACTTTGAGCCCTTATATATTCATAGGGTAACCTTGGGAACACATGAAAAAAGTGATGATCTAAAAATCCCACTAAGGGAATGAACATAAGGATACATCTTAAGAACATGAGTCAGGAGGCATGACATAATGATATCCAAAGCAAGGAACATATAAAATCATATCATATAAGCATGGGGTCATATAAACATGGGATCATATAAATGTGGAAAAATAATAAAACATGTCTTTAGTAAGAGTCAAGGCTAACCGCCAATTCTATTTCCCATTTTAGTATGGTTCAAGGCTAACCGCCAATCTTGTTTCCCATTTTAGTACGGGTCATGACTAACCGCCAATCCCGTTTCACATTACATCTCATGAGACTTAACTATACACAATGAATTGGAGTGATATCTGGGCACACCCATCTCAAAATTTTCATGAATATTATTATCACATAAATAATCATACATAATCAACCATACATAAACATAAGGGTACCCATGGAAAGAATTGGGTACCACAATCAGGACATAAAGCATAACCAATGAGCGTATCATGAAAGTGTTCATGAAAGAAAGGGATTAGAACATAAATGGATGTTATTAAGGTAAAATAGGCATATAAAATGTCAGGTGGTGTAAAAAATAAGTGAAAACATATAAGAAATGTATTTTAGAAACATTATCATTAAAACATTTTTATGCGGTTTTAAGGAAAATACTATAGAGATTTTAAAATAGAAAAGTGGAAAATCTTTTATATAAAACCAGAATTGAACCAAGAATGTTTTCATAATAAAAATACTGATTTTATAAAGAAAATTGTGGCTTAAAATAGAGGATAGAGTACACTTTAAATTGGGTAAAAATTTGGGAAGTTCCCTTAAAACAGGTTTGCTTATCAGAAATTTCTAAGGAAGGAATCTTTTAAAAACATGTATATCCCAAAATAGAGTAATGAAAGGGTCATCATAAATGAATTTTGTAAAACTAAACATAATTTATAATATGTTCATAATTATATAAAATAACACCATTTTGATATAAATAAAGATAAGGCAACCCGAAATAACAAAGAAGGTTCGGGTAGAATTCGTTACGGTTTATCAGCATGGTATCAGGTGTAACTAAGAGGGATTGATGAGAGAGAAAAGGGGTTTCTCATCACTTATGAATAATTAGGGCAGTATGGGGGAGGTTTATAAACATACCCCATCATTTGGTATTACACATAAAATGACATAGCATAGAGGACAATCTTGATTTAAGAGTGAAATGGAGATGATCCCTTACCTTAAATCTGTTGGTGTTCTCCACTTGTTATTAAAGACCTGGATAAAAAAATTAGGTTTATTAATTAATAATTAAATAACATATTCTATATGTAATTTATTTATTATAAACATTTTTGTTTCATTCAAATCCTTTTTGATTGGTTATAATGTTTAATTTCATTGTTCGGGCTCATTTTTTTACTTGGTTTTAATGACCAGTTTTCTTATATTTATGTTTGGATAAACATGTAAGATGAAAGTGGTTGTCCAGAATTGAATTTATATGATATTAGTGAACATAAATGAGATTAAATGGTTTTAAATTTAATTTGGTTACTTAGAGTGAAGTCTAATTATTATATAAAACTATAGTGACAACCGTTTTTGTTAATCAGTGGGTTTGATTACAAAGAACATGTTTTGCTTTATAACTTAATAACATTTGTACAAAAGGATTACAGAACCAGAAATAATATATATTAAATATATAATAATATGGTTCAACCATAACTCAAATGGTTTCATGACCATAATTAAGGATGATAATAGAAATTGACAAATTGTTGTCATTGAATGTGCTAAATTAGCACATCTCAAACAGTGCTTTCATTTCATTCAAATAAAATATGGGGAAAGGAGAGAAGATAATGAAGTATACCATTAGAATAATATAATTATAGTACATGTATGTTATTGGAGTTATCATACCATTTGGGTGAAGGTAGGCAAGGAACGTAACAAAATGAAAAAAACATAAAAGAAATGAAGGAATTGGAAAGAGGAATTTACCTCTTGAGACTTCCTCCTTTGAGAACCTCTTAAGGGGAGAGGTTTTGGTATATTGGAGAGAATAGGGGACTTTGGACTTGGGGGAGGATATTGGAGAGATATTTGGTCAGAATATTGGCAAAGCACAAGGCTTGAGAGGAGTGAAGAGAAGAGGTAAAAATGGGCGGTATTTATATTGGAGGGGAGGAGGGTTTTCATAATATTATAATCATTAATTTATTATTTCTTCACTAGAAAAGGAATATTAAGTATTAGATGACCAAGAATAGTAATAAATGCATGTGAGTTCTATATTTGGGTGCTTACATCACTTGTGATGTCAGGAATAGTGTATTTTCACTATAGTGTATTTATACGGTAAATTAATGTATTTTACTATTCACTAAAAATTCAAGTATTTTAGAAAAATCTCAAAAATTCACCCTAAACATTTTTCGACGTGTAGAATCCAAAAATGAAATACATTCTTCAAAAATAATTTTCTAATTATTATTATTTTAATATTTAATTAAAATCATAATTTATTATCAAAAACCAGTTTTAAAACATTCATTTACTTATTCTATAATATAGGTATATCATATTTTCAACTTGAATATTATTTATATTCTATCATAGGTAAGGTTAATATTCATTAGGGTATATCACTATTCATGAGGGTATGTTACTATTCATAAGGGTAGGTTATTATTTACCAAAAATTAAGTTTTTCTTATTGGACTCCAAATAACTTACTGATTGCAACCGTGTATGTAAAATTTTTGAAATTCCAAACATAGAAGTGAAAAAATTATGTTTAAAGGTCACATAGCACTTAGTAGTTCATCATGTTGTGTTTTCATGTGATTTTATGACATATTTATAAGAAGGTAATTTCCATTGAAAAAACATTGGGTCATTACATTCTTCCCCCCTTATGAAATTTCACCCTCGAAATTTCATTTTACATTCTAAGCCATAAATAGGTGAGGGTAATTTTTTTTCATTGCTTCCTCCAGTTCCCATGTAGCCTCTTCATACTTATGGTTTCTCCATAGTACCTTGACCAGATAAGTAGTCTTGTTGCATAGAAATTTGTCCCTACGATCCAAGATCTTCACTAACTGCTCCTCGTAGGAAAGATCATCCTCCAACTGTACCACCTCTGAAGAGAGTACATGTGAAAGGTCTGGTATGTACTTACTTAAGAGGAATACATGAAAGACATCATGTACTTTCAACATAGTAGGTGGAAGTTCCAGTCGATAGGCCACAACCCCAACACAATCAAGAATCTTGAAGGGGCTGATGTACCTAGGACTTAACTTCCCTTTCTTTCCAAATATCATGACCTTCTTCCATGGATATATGCATAGAAATACCATGTCTCCAACTTTGAACTCAAGGTCTCATCGACAGTTATCTTTATAACTCTTCTATCAAATTTGGGCTACCTTGATATTCTACTGAATGGTTTTTACCATCTCCAACATTTCTTAGACCATTTCAGGTCCTAGCAGCTTATGCTCACCAACTTTATCCCAACATGCCGGTGTTCTTCACCTTTTCCCATAAAGGGATTCATATGGTGCCATTCAGATGCTTGAGTGGAAACTATTTTTGTAGTAGAATTCAACCAGCAGAAGATGTTGGTCCCATCCTCCTTTGAAGTCCATAGAACATTATCTCAACATATCTTCTAGTGTCTGGATAGTTTTCTCAGATTAGCCATCAGTTTGAGGATGATAGGCTGTACTGAAGTTCAGTTCAGTGCTTAGAGCATGTTGGAGACTTTTCCAAAAATTCAAGGTGAATCTCAGATCATGATTGGATACAATATATAGTAGTACTCCATGCATCCTTACCACTTCTTTGATGTAAATCCATGCAAGTTGATCTAATGAGAAGTCATCTCAAATCGCGATAAAGTAACCTTTCTTCGTAAGATGATCCAAAACGACCCATATATAATTGTTTCCTCTAGATATCCTTGGAATTCCAGTGAAAAATTCCATGGTAATGTTCTCACACTTCCATGATGGTATGGGTAGTGGTTTCATCACCCCATATACTTTTTCCTCTCATCCTTTACTTGCTGACATACTAGAAACTTTGATGTATATTCAGCAATCTGCCTTTTCATATTGTCCCACCAAAAGTTTTCTTGGAGATCTCGATACATCTTTGTGCTCCCTAGGTTGATAGAGAAGGTCAAGCTATGTGCATCATTCAATATCTACTTCTTTATATTTGGATCGGATGGTACAAATAATCATGTACCAAATCTTACAACTTCTTCCACCTCAATTTTGAAATCGCAGGATTTTCCATTTATAATAGCTTCCACCCTTTTATGAATTTCCACATCTTTTCTTTGAGAATCCTTTATTTTTTCCAAGAGGGATGGTTGAGAAATAATTTGAGAAAGTATTGATGATGTTACTCCCTTAATGATTCCCATTTCCATCCTTTACAAATCTAAGAAGATCAGATCCTTTTCAATTCTCATCATTGATAATGATACATGATCCTTTCTACTTAGAGCATCCGCCACCTTATTTACCTTATCGGGATGGTAGTGGATTGATCAGTCATAATCCTTAATGAGATCTATTCATCTTCACTAGTGCATATTAATCTCTTTTTGTGTGAATATATATTTGAGACTCTTATGTACAATATATATCTTACACTTCTCCCCATAGAGATAATGCCTCCAGATTTTCAATGCAAAGATCACCGCCGCCAACTCCAGATCATACGTAGGATAGTTTTTCTCATGAATTTGAGCTTCCTTGAGGCATAGGCTATCACTTTATCATTTTTCCTTAGCAAAAAACCTAATCCCTTATTATAAGCATCATTATAAACCACAAAGAGTTCTCCACTTCTTGGGAGTGTGAGTATTGGTGCAGTGATAAGACTCTTTTTCAAATACTTGAAACAATCTTCACATTCCTATGTCCAGACAAACTTTACTCCCTTGCATGTCAGCTTGTTCATTGGGTTTGATAATTGTGAAATGTTCTTCACAAATCATCGATAATACCCAGCTAGACCCAAAAAGCTGTGGATATCTATTACAGAAGTTGCCTTGGTCCACTCTTCAATTGCCTTTGTCTTGGAAGGGTCTACAGATATCCCTTTTCTAGTGATAACATGCCCCATGAATAATACTTCCTCCATAAAGAACTCACATTTACTGTACTTTTCATACAACTTATCCCTTCGCAAAGTCTTTAACACAGTATTTAAATGCTCCTCATGTTCCTCCTTGCTCTTAGAGTATATCAGAATATAATCAATAAAGACTGCCACAAATTTGTCGAGGTCATCTCTAAAGACTCTATTCATTAAATCCATGAAAATTTCTAGAGCATTAGTGAGTCCAAAGGGCATCACTATGAACTCATAGTGTCCATACCTTGTTAGAAAGGTAGTCTTGGGAATATCTTCCTTCCTCACCTTTATTTGGTGATATCCCGACTAAAGGTCCACCTTAGAGAAATAACTGGCCCCACGAAGCTAATCGAACAAGTCATATATCTATGATTGGGGATAATTTTTCTTTATCATGATTTTATTGAGATCACAATAATCAATGAATATGCACATTGATCCATCCTTCTTCTTGACGAAGAAGATTGGCGCACCCCACGGTGAAGCACTCAGGTGTATAAAACCCTTATTCATATTCTCATGTAACTGCTTCTTCAGCTCTTCCAGCTCTACGGTGGCCATTCTATAAGGTTTCATTGAGATAGGAAGAGATCCAAGGATAAGTTCAATTGATAACTCAACCTCTCATTCAGGAGGAAGACCAGACAACTCTTCAGGGAATACATCAATGTAATCCCTCATGATGGGCATGTCTTCAAGCATGATTCTTTCCTTTGTCTCAATAATTTGAGCTAGATATGCCTGCTCACAAGGCGGAAATATCCACACTTGAGATGATGATTAAAAATGTGATTCATCTTCTTCCTTACACTTGTAAAGAATTGAAGGATGCTTGGAGATGTGAAAAGTGATCTCCCTTTCCCGACAGTTGATGTTGGATTTGTATAAAGATAGCCAATCCATGCCCAAGGTAGCATCGAACTTCACTAAAGGAAGTATTATGAGATTTTATGGGAGGTTCAGTCTACAAACATTAATTAGGGAGGGGTTATAAACCATGTAAGCAATAATTTCCCCATTTTCTGTTCTCACAGATAACTTTTCCTCCAAATTTTGAGGTGGTGTTTGAATAGTTCTACTAAACTTTCAAGATATGAAATAATGCGTAGAACCGATATCAAATAGTAAATTCGCTATTCTTGAATGAATAACTAGCGTACCTGTCACCACATCGTTGTCCGTCTCCACCTCATTAGTAGTGATAACATAAGCCCTTCCTTATTTCCATAGAGGTTGTTACTGATTTCCTCCGACAACCCTCGACTTAGGGAAATTGATTGCATAATTCCCATGCTCCTTGCAGTTGTAACACTGCACTGTAGGATGAGTGTTGATATGAACCTTCCTTTCTTCTTCAACATTAACGGGATTTTTCATATCCATTTGGCAGTTCTTGGCCAGATGACCAAACTTTCCACATTTGAAGCAATTCTTGGTTCCCTTCAGACAGTTACCAGTATTCTTCTTCCCACAACTTTTACAAGGGAAAAAGTCAGGTTTCTTTCCATCATGGTATTTTTTGATGAACCACCCATGTTGTTCTCCATTTCCCTCTTCTTGTCACTGGGCCCATGAGACCACTGAGATTCTCCAATCTCCATTTCAACCTTGAGGGCACAACAAACAATATCCTCATAACTGTCGAAGTATCGAATCACCAATGCTTTTTGTAGACTCGACTTTAGTCCGCTAAAGAATCGATCCACCTTGATTTCAATGTTCATTAAAAATACAGAGGTGTACTTTGAAGGACTTGTAAAGTTTGCTTCATACGCCTCGATGGAATCATCTTCCTCCTGCTTAAGTCCAAGGAACTCTCTTTCCATCTTGAGTCAGAGGGTTCAAGGAAAATATTTGTTAAAAAACATCCTCTTGAATTCCTCCCAATCCATGGAATAAATTTCCTCTTGGGACTTTTTATTCTTGATCAGTGTCCACCACTGATCAGCTTCCCCATCAAAATGATAGAACGCCAGTACAAACTTCTCTTCTTCCGAGCACTGGAGGATAGATAATATCTTTTCAATGGAGTTAATACATTATTCTGTGAGGAGGGGATCATAAGATCTGCTAAACATGGGAGACCTTTTCTTCATGAAGGATTATATGACAACTTGCTCTTTCCTTGGAGGAGGAGGGAATTCAGCATGATTTAAGTTATTATTCATAACTTGAGCCAGCTGAGAAAGCACTTTCATAAAGTTTTGAGCACCCGCTCCCATCATATCAGGCATATAATTAGGGAAATCTTCACATTTCCTATCACATTGGTTGTTGGAACGTGTTCTTCTATTTCCCACCATTAACTTAGAAAAATAATGTATAATTAGAGGTATTGAATACTTAACCATTGAGCATAAAAATGAAACTTTGAACATAAAAGGATAAACTTATAAAGAAGAAGTATATCCTATCTTGTGTTTCCTTAGGTTTAAATCTCGGTTATCCTTGATCTATTTCTTAACTTATATTCTTATGGGATTTTTTTGTCCCTTAATAATGTTTTTTACCAATCTCGTGAATCTACCAAATCATATCCCCCAAGAGTTTTGAAACCAAGAGTGTAACAATGCCCATTATAGTGTACCAGGATACCCTAGGTCAAGCCTGAAACTCTTTATTGGAGCATTCACTCCTAGGTACATCTGTTCCAGAGCTGCCTCTCCTGATCGTATCCAAACAGAGATGTATTTTCTTGATAAACCACCTACTCAATACTCACCACAATTTAGGAATTTTTTTTCTTATACTTAGTCTCATCCTTAAGGTTCTCACTAAAGTGCTCTATTATTAATCTCCAAAAATAACTAGACCATCATCTGATACCAACTATAGAGACCCAAGACATTTATAGAAAACATTACATGATTTTAAGCATAATTATACATCATAGTACAATCCAAGGATTGTTAAGTCTAGTGTCTTGGAAGACTAGGTACATAAAATATAAAACATGGGGCTAAAAAAATATTTCTTTATTTAATCTCCATAAAGAGATCCTAACTTACTTTGAGCCCTTACATATTCATAGGGTAATCTGGGGAACACATGAACAAAATGATGAGCTAAAAATCCCAATAAGGGAATGAACATAAGGATACATCTTAAGCACATGAGTTAGGAGGCATGACATAATGATATCCAAAGTAAGGAACATATGAAATCATATCATATAAGCATGGGATAATATAAAAATGGAATCATATAAATGTGGAAGAATCATAAAACATGTCTTTAGTACGTTTCAAGGATAACCTCCAATCCCGTTTCGCATTTTAGTATGGGTCAAGGCTAACCGCTAATCCCGTTTCCCATTTTAGTATGGGTCAAGGCTAACCGCCAATCTCATTTCACATCGCATCTCATGAGACTTAACTTTACCCAATTCCTTGGAGTGCTATCTGGGCACACGCATCTCAACATTTTCATGAATATTCTTGTCACATAAATAATCATACATAATCAACCATACATAAACATAAGGGTACCCATGGAAAGAATTGGGTACCACAATCATGACATAAAGCATAACCAATGAGCGTATCATGAAAGTGTCCATGAATGAAATGGATTAGAACATACATGGACGTTCATAAGGTAAAATAGGAATATTACATGGTATGTGGTTTCAAAAAAAAAGTGACAACATATAAGAAATGTATTTGATAAACATTAGCATTAAAACATTTGTGTGCGGTTTTAAGGAAAATACTATAGAGCTTTTAAAATAGAAAAAAGGAAAATCTTTTATATAAAACTATAATTGAACCAATAAGGTTTTCATAATAAAAATAATTATTTTATAAATAAAATGGTGTCTTAAAATAGAGGATATAGTTCACTTGAAATTGGGTAAAAATTTGGGAAGTTCCCTTAAAACAGGTTTGCTTATCGAAAAGTTCTAAGGAGGGAATCTTTTAAAAACATGTATATCCCCAAAAGAGAGTGATGAACGGGTATTCATAAATGAATTTTGTAAAACTAAATAGAATTTAGAATATGTTCATAAATATATAAAATAACTCCATTTTGATATAAATAAAGATAAGGCAACCCGAAAGAACAAATATGGTTTGGGTAGAATTCATTATGGTTTATCGGCATGGTATCAGGTGTAACTAAGAAGGATTGATGAGAGAGAAAAGGGGTTTCTCATAACTTATAAATCAAGAAGTTAGTATGGGGGAGGTTCATAAACATACCCCATCATTAGGGATTACACATAAAATGGCATAGCATAGAGGACAATCTTGATTTAAGAGTGAAATGGAGAGGATCCCTTACCTTAAATCCGTTGGTGTTCTCCACTTGTTATTAAAGATATGAATAAAAAAATAGGATTATTAACTAATAATTAAAAAAACTATTATATATTTAATTTATTTATTATAAACCTTTTTGGTTCATTCAAGGCCTTTTTTATTGGTTATAAAGTTTAATTTCATTGTTCAGGCTTGTTTGCTTACTTGGTTTTAATGACCGGTTTGCTTATATTAATGTTTGGATAAACATGTAAGATGAAAGTGGTTGTCTAGAATTGAAGTTATATGATATTAGTTAACATAAAGGAGATTAAATGGTTTTAAATTTAATTTGGTTACTTATAGTGAAGTCAAATTATTATATAAAACCACAGTGACAATCGTTTTTGTTAATCAGTGGGTTTGATTACAAAGAACATGTTTTGATTTATAACTTAATACCATTTGTAAAAAAGGATTAAAGAATCAAAAATAGGATATATTAAATATATAATAATATGGATCAACCATAACACAAATGGTTTCATGACTAGAATTAAATATGATAATAGAAATTGACCAACTATTGTCCTTGAATGTGCTAAATTAACACATCTCAAACGGTGCTTTCATTTCATTCAAATAAAAGATGGGGAAAGGATAAAAGATAATGAAGTATCCCATTAGAATAATATAATTACAGTAAATGTATGTTATTGGAGTTATCATACCATTTGGTTGAAGGGAGGCGAGGAAATAAACAAAATGAAAAGAACTTAAAAGAAATGAAGGAATTGGAAATAGGAATTTACCTCTTGAGACTTCCTCCTTTGAGAAACTCTTAAGGGGAGAGGTTTTGGTATATTGAAGAGACTAGGGGCCTTTGTACATGAGGGAGGAGATTGGGGAGATATTTGGGCATAATATTGTCAAGGCACAAGGCTTGATAGGAGTGAAGAGAAGAGGTAAGAATGAGTGGTATTTATAGTGGAGGGGAGGAGGGTTTTCATAATATTATAATAATTAATTTATTATTTCTTCACAAGACAAGTAATATTAAGTATTCCATGAACAAGAATAGTAATAAATGAATTTTAGTTTGGGATTTGGGTTCTTACATCACTTGTGATGTCAGTAATAGTGGAGTTTCACTATAGTGTATTTATACAGCAAATTAATGCATTTTACTATTCACTAAAAATACAAGTATTTCAGAAAAATCTCAAAAATTCACCCTAACCATTTTTTGACATGTGAAATCCAAAAATGAAATCCATTTTTCAAAAATAATTTTCTAAATATGATTATTTTAATATTTAATTAAAATCATAATTTATTATCAAAAACCTGTTTTAAAACACTCATTTACTTATTCTAAATTATAAGTATATCGTACTTTTAACTTGAATATTATTTATATATTATCATTGTTAAGGTCACTAATCATTAGGGTATATCACTATTCATAATGGTGTATTACTATTCATAAGGGTATCTTACTATTCATAAGGGTATGTTACTATTCACTAAAAATTATGTTTTCCTTATTTGACTCCAAATAACTTACTGATTGCAACCGTGTATGTAAAATTTTTGAAATTCCAAATACAGAAGTGAAAAAATTATTTTTAAAGGTCACTTAGCACTTAGTAGTTCATTACGTTGTATTTAATGTGATTTTATGACATATTTATAAGAAGGTAATTTCCATTGAAAAAACATTGGGTCGTTACAGTGGGATTCTATTAACTGATTGGGGGGATCCCTTTAGAAATTCCCATGGACCATCCTCCCACTGGATGGCTAGTGGTGCTCACCGGCTAGTCAGTGTGCCTTCTATATGTTTTCAAGCTACAACAGCATGATCACTCCCATTCTAAGACACTCGACCATCTCTCAACCTCTCTAAACAGGTTCAAAAACACTTTTTTGACCTCTCACAAGGATCAACCAAGGTAAAACAAGAAGTAAACAATAGAATCAACTAAATATAAAAGTAATCACATGATAATAGATAAGAAAACAAAGATAACCAATAATAAAATAAGGTCTATACCTGAACACCAGTAACAAAATGTTACATATATGTCCAAGGAGATAATGCTAAAGATAGGTTGGATTAAAATAAACCATGAAATTATTATTCTTATTGTTATAAATAGGATTATCCATATCTAGAATGTATAAACCATGCACTTATTCCCAATTCCATAAAACATTTCATTCTTATATAGACGAAAAATCATGTTCTTAATAGTGAATAAAAATCCCATCTTATCCAAAAGATATATAGAAATGAAATTTCTCTTTATGGTAGGAACATAATAAGATTTATATAATTATAGGACTAATCCACTTGGTAGAGTCAAATCATAAGTGTTGACTTCTAATAAAGTAACTCTTTTTCCATTATTGACATAGAGATCTACTTCACCCTTCAAAAATTCTCTCCCACATTTGAGTCTATGTTTTTCAACATAAATGTGTGACACACACCCTATATGTAATACCAATGAGTTAGAGTTATTGAAATTGATTGTTATAATTTTCATAATCAGGGCCACTGAATGATTCTCTTTGAGAACACTTCTCAACCCTAAATACCAATTCCTTATTGTTTTATAGTTCATACCTATTAATGATCTCAATATGATTTATATAAATAATTCCATAATCTAAAAAAAGTATATGTCATTGGGTGATTATCATGTTTTATATCTTTTCACCAAGGAATTATAATGATGGGGATCCTACTAAAATTGATAAACCATACATCATACTCATTCAGTGAGACAAGATCCATATTTCACTAAGAAAAGAATTCATTTTGGATTTCCTCTCACCAATTATTTATTTAGTTAGGGAATCATCCCAATCATAATAGTTATGATTCTTGGATATTTAATAAGATTACCATTTAACTAAATCCATTATTTTTATATATCCAACTTTATTCTTCCAGTATCCTTCATAAGTGTTTCCTAGCTAAGTGTAACATAAAGAAAACACCAAGAATATACCAACAAAGGACAATATAGGGGAACCATTATTTGGAAAAACAAACTAAAGGATGATCCAGTTCTACTCATTACTGGATTTCTTTACACAAGATAATCCAGAGGCACCTTTCTTTAGAAGAACCTACATGTTTGGATAATCAAGGCCTTGACAAGTTTTACTTTGGAAGGAATATTACACTAATTATTTGAGGTATTTTCTTAGTATAAAAAATTTAATACACATTATATGCATATTAAATTCATATCTATTATATATTATGAAATCTTTATAATATCATATATTATTCCTTTGTGTATGCATGCTTTTAACGATTTACATAACCCACATTTTGAGCTACTCATCTAAAAAATAGAATCCATTCATACATATATGAATACATCATATGTATAAGGTACATGAACTCTTCATGTAACCATTTATATAACCCATAGTTTGTGTTACTCATCCAAAAATATAATCCATTTATATATATATGAATATATCATATGCATAAGGTACATGAAATCTTCATGTAAATGTTTAGAACTATATGAGATTAATAATCTCCACTATCCGAATAAATTATATGTATAAGGTACATGAACTCTTTATTTAAAGGTATAAAACTATATGAGATTGATAATATACATATTATTAAGCCTATAGTGATAGATCGACAACCCCTTATATTTCCAAAATAGGGAATAAGCCTCCAGTCTGGTGGGTAGTCTGACCCTATGTCCCTCTCCCAAGGAAGAATTTACTCAAGTGATAACCCAATTCATGATAAATATAAAACCTAATATGCAAAAAATCTTCCCAAAAACTAAATTCAAGTTAAACAAATTAAATTATAAACTAAGGTAAAGGTAAATGAAAAACAAATTTTATGTAGTTGTACCTTTAATGTAATGTAGGGTTCTATCACCTAGAAGTAATTTATCACATAAATTTTACATACAAAAAATTCATATTTCATAAACAATTAACTAAACATTAATATTAAGGAATTAAAAAATAAATTTACATTTTATTTATTTTCCAAAACCATGAGATAACCTTTTATGAACAATTCATAAAAAAATTCTAACTATAAACATTTTATAAATTTTTAGTACGTTATAGATACTCTATAATATTGAATATAAACAATTTTATACTCATTACATAATATTAATTTTTATATTATACATTATATTTCATTTATGTTTAAATATATGATATTTAATGAATTATAAACATTTTATAATTCTTTTTATATTATGTTAATATTTTACATAATAGACATATCATATACTAATCATTATTTGAACCTTTAATCATAAAAATGTTTTTTGATGTGGTCTAAATAATATTAAAATAAGGATATTAATTTAAAAAATTTAAATTAATTATGTAAAATTCATAATCTTTAAATATAAACATTTTATAACTACCCTTATTTTTTAATTTATAAACTCTTTATAAATTACTCTTATAGTTTATCATATAAAAATTTTAGATTTAAATCATTTGGTATGCCATATAAATTTTAAAATGTTCTTAATATTAAATCTTTAATATTAATGGAATATTTATAATAATTGATTCAAAATTATTAAAATAATTAACCATTAAAATTTTATATTTAATTAATTTATAAATTTTTATAAATTATATAAATATTCCAAAATATCCGATTCCATTATTTATAAATAATTTATAAATGATCTGAATATTCAATTCATAGTGCTTCCAACATTAAATTATCATATAATGTAACTTAGAGAGGAAAAAAACTAGTTATTATTTCATTAAACATTTTATTCATTTAACAATGTAATAAAAATGTTGATTCGAAAAGGAAATTAGCTTTGATACCACTTATGGGTTTAAGGGTTCATCATATAAACAGAAACCGTGAAATAAAACCCATAAATATTCTAGATCTATTATTTATATAATCAATATTTAATATAAATGAAGAAAATTAACATGAATATCTAGATAATAGAAATATCTATATTCAATATTTGATGGAGTATGCTTGATGTCGATCACTAGAGAAATAGACAAAAGCCTCCTGCCTTTTAGGGTATTACATCAGCCAACGGATCCCAAAATGTTTCCCAAGGATCCCTAAATCTATAAGGGGTGATAAAAACTTTACCTAGTGGTAATATATATCTCAGGAAGAAGATAGAATTAGAGGGATTTCATATAATCGGTTATCACCAACATGATGGATTTCATCCCTTTATATAGCCATATTTGATGCATTTCATTTAATGAAATGCATTATCCAAATTCAATGTATCGACATATTTTTATTCCCATAAGAATTATTCATTGGATTCCTTCAATGAATATAATCCATTTAATCCATTCACAATTGATTCCATTTGATCCATTCATAATGGATTATAATGGATGCACCTAAATTCAATTCATTAACATGAATATTTTAGTGCACATGAAACATAACATAGTTTATAAATATTAGTTGTAAGATTTATAATGTATTGTATTATCTCTTGATTAAAGTATCCCTAGATAGAGGATAATTGGGTTATACTTCTCACTCACCTAGAGGCTTATTTCTTGAACTAGAAAGGTGGGGGTTGACCATTTGTGGCTCCGAGCATACTCATATAGAGTTTTTCAGTCTCATATAATTATAAAACTTTACATGAAGAGTTTGTATACATTATTAATAGGATTCATTTAGATGTATATTTATATGTTTGAATTTTATTTTTGGTAATGTAACACAAAATTTTGGGTTGTGTAAACAGTTACATATTAATATTACGTGAACATATTAATTTGGGGGATGTAATATGGATTCCAAAACTAAATAATTATAAGAATTCATGCATAATGGAATAAAACATGAGATGGTAAATATTATATATGATGCAATAATTATGAACATAATATGAATGTGATGTATGTTTTGTTAGTGAGAGTTTAAAGAAAACCCTTAAATACTAAGTGTGAGATTCCTTCCAAAGTAAACTCAGGTCATGACCTCAATCATTCAACTAGGTAGATCCTACCAAAGCAGGTTGCCCATGGATTATCATGTGTAATACAAGGTTGAAATAACTAACCCAAATAGTTAGGTAACCAAATTATACTATAAGATTTTGATTAAACTAATCTAGGAAAAACTAAGAGTTAAGATACCAGATGAAAAAGTTGAGATTATATCTATATGATGGATTTGGATAAAAGTTCATCTGATCAACTAAACAAGAATCATAATTGTTATGATTGGGAAAATTACCTGCCTAAATATCTAAGTTGTTAGAGGAATTCCAAATCATACTCATTACTTAGTGAAATATGGATTCTGGATCACTAAATGTATATGATATGTTAGTTCATCATTTTTAATGGGAGAAATTGCATTACAATTCCTTTATTAAAAGATATAAAACATGATACTCACCCATAGATATGTATTTGTTGTATAATATGACATAGTTCATGTTTATCATTTTGTGATCTCTTATAGGTATTACCTATAAAACAATTCTATATTGGTATAGAAATTTGACAATTATTCTCAAAAAAATACATTTTTTGCATATGAATATGAATGTTATAGAGGAAAATTTCTATAATTATGAATCTTGGGTATTAGATATCAAGTTTCCATCACACATTTATGCTGATAAGCACCAACTCAGAGATATTATAGAATTCAACATGTGTGAAGTAAATCTATGTATTAATAATAGAGTAAGAGTTTTTGCATTTAAGGTAAACACATATGATCTAATTCTACCCAGTGGATTGGGGAATTTGAGAGCTATTATTATGTGCCTACAATAATAAAAATTGACTTCTGTATATTGTTTGGAAAATATTGGATTTTCATTCACTATTAATAATAAGGGTTGTTCTATATACATTAATGGGATATTTTATTTCATTGGTAATATGTAAATGGTTTATGTATTCAAGATATGGACAATTTTATCTATAATATTAAGAATATAAAGGATACAGTTGATTCTAATCTCACATATCTTTGAGATTTTAACCTTAGACATATAAATTAAAAACACATCCAATAACTCTAAAAAGATGACCAAAGAACCTTTTAGTAGAAAAAGTGAAAGGGATAATGGATTTTTGATCTCATAAATAGTTATGTATGTGAAGGAATTAGGTATGCTGTAGAAGTGTGATAAAAAATAAATTTCAAATTTTTACCCAAAATCATTCCAATAAAACTTGATTTAGCAAGGATATACTCGATTCATTACAAATATCTCTTGAAAATAATTTAAGTATGATAAACAAAAACAAAAAGTTACATTGATGAAATGATGCAATACCAATGTACTCTACTCATATCTAAATCATGTTAGATTTAAGGAAATAAATTAGGTTCCCTCTAGATCATCCACATGTGCACTATATCCCCTCAAAATCTATTTTTCAATTCCTAGGTGCTAGGCTGGAAATTAAAAGTGTTTTACAATGCCCCTTAACTCGCGTGAAGAATGAATGATTGATTCATGATACAAAATTAGTTTAAGATAATTATTACTTTAGTTTATCTCTCTAAAACTTGAGAGAGAACACAAGAGAGAGAATAATCCTACAAATGGTGATAGATACTATTCATGGATGAAAAATGGTCTTAAATAGTTAGGTATAAATTTTCAAAATTTCACCTATGACCTTGGAAATTTTAAAACTTTAAAACTAGATCCAAATGAAACACAAAACTTAGTAAATGTGTTATAAATGTCACATACATTTCATCATCAAATTATGATAATATTAAACTCCTTGTGATGAAATATGATCTGCTAACTTGGTTTGGTCCTCCCGTAATTATTTAAGAACCTTGAATGCGTAACGTTCATTTGAAAAATAATATTTTATCATATTCACTTTTATAATTAAATAACTTGTGAATAAATTGGGAAATGAATTCAATTACTATTATCATAAAGTAAAATAATATAATTGAATTATTTTTTATGAAATCATTCACAATCGCATGTTCATCGGCCCCTGCATGTGGGGCACACTTCATCCTAGAATTCAATTCATCAGAATTGGTAGAACCTATGGATACACTTTATGTGTGACTATCTAAGACCTTATTTCAATAGTATTGATCCATACTCATAGATCAAGAGAAATATATAGTAATATATCATATACCCTAAATAGATAAGGAATGTCCAAGCTATTTCAACCTCCTATGAACACGTACCATGTAATATAATCTCTTTGTCTCTTGATATATAATAAAGAGAGATGCATATTTTGTGTAATAATTATTTAATATTATATTTATATTTATTGACAATTATTGGATGGAAATTCCTTCATCTACCATGACCATGGATATAGTCATTTCAATACCATCCCCTTCAAGTTCCCCATGATATCTTATTCTTTTAGAAGTAATAAATTTTGTCTTGATTATTCAATCAATTCTATGACACTAATGGAACACCTGACAAAAGCTAATTCACCACAAACATAAATTTCATGATTTTAATATTACATTAAATTATACAATCAAATGATGTATAATGATAATAATCTCAAGTACAGAGACCAATTCACATGCTCTTAGTTAGGAACATCCAATGACACATGAAACATATAGTGCTCCTCTACTAGTGATTAGAAAGTGTGAAATTTATGAGAAGAAGTCTCAATTCTTATGAGTCCCCAACACCTGATAGTTAGACATCATCTACATCCCATCGGTATGATGTATCCAAACTATAGGACATATGTTTAAGATTACAGTCATAGTATCCTAAAGTTATCATTATAGTTGGAAAATGTTATAATATTTATACATGACGTGAAATCCAAGTACATGTGTATAAATTGTATATAAAGAAGTACTAACACTATTATGTTAAGAATATATCATGCATAAATCTTTGTATACATGATATGATAATTGAAAAGAACTATTCAAGTTAGGTCTAGGGAACCCAATTTTACAACCCTCCCACTTTCACTAGATCCAACTTGATAATCTTCAACCTATTATCTCTCACATGATAAGATCATTCATTTTCTAATTTATAGATTTATTCATTAGGCCTTCCATGTTTTCTTACATTGTTTCTTTTCTATTTACAACTATACTTCCTTTAGTAAAAAAATCCATAATGAGATAATATCCCCAAGTATATCCATTTTTTCCTTTATTATAACATTGAAATATTGGATAGTACCATTTTTATAAGATTATGATAATTTATATCATGATAATATATTAATTTCGTGGTAAAATTACAATAATTAGAACAAATCATTATGAATTTTATACTTCATATTTAACTATATAAAAATCCTCAAATTACTCAATATTTATAGATATGGATACCAATAGCATCAATTAAATTATCTTTCTAATTAAATTATCCTAAATGCGATATTAGATCAATTAATCCATATAAATACTAGTTTTATATCCCCTTTATAACTAGTTATCCTTCCTCTCTAAATACTAGTTATATATCCCTTGTACTTTTCAAGTACTTTTGGATAATTTTAATTATAACATGTTTAGTCTTATTTGATTTATTTGACATTTTTCTACTATAATATATGTATTGGAAACATCAAATCTCTTAAATGGAATGAAATATGCAATAGATACATCATTTAAGAATATAGAGTTATATTACCCATAATAATATTCTCTTATGTCTTATACATGTCTTCTTGGAGAGTGGAATGCCATGTGACATAGGCAAAAATTCCCTCTTTAATTTTTAAAACTTATATTTTCAATACCTTGTAAGTATATGTAATTTTAATTGGTTCACAAAACTCATAAATCTATCTTAGTATATCTTTTTTCCAATATCTTGGATTACCACTTTAATTAAATATTTATAGAAATATTTTCAACACTAGTCTTAACTAACTATAAGATTAATATCTATTTTTAATATGATATTTACATATATCACTTATAAAAAAATTGATCTCCCACTAAACTTTTATAGACACATAAAATTATAATAATTATATGATTTAATGCATGAATTGATTGATAAATAGATCCTTACAACATTAATATAATAATAATGGAAGCTACTATAATGATTTTTAATTCAAATAGATTTTAATATCTCTATTCGTGAAAAGGTTTTGATATAGTTAAGACATTATCTGAACTTAATCCTTTAACAACCAGTAATAATTTAGAGGTTATCACTTTACCATCTATGCTTCGCACTACCTTGAATACCCATTCTAACCCATTAATCATTACATTAGCTGGATATATTACCAAAACACAATCTTCATTTTAGTACATGGAATCTATTATTTAATTCATTAATGTCTACTATTTTTAGATTATTTATCACTATTTATGATGTGATCCCATTAACCATAGAGTTTTTTTGTATGGTGTAGTCCAGATTTCCAAAGGTATGACTCACTATGAATTTCTAGTGACATGTTGGTTCATGTATTGAATTTAGAGGATGTGAGGTCGGAATCATGCACACCTTTTTAGGGGAAATTATTACCTACTTTGAGAATATCCTATATATTTAAGAAAAATTTCATGAATCCTTCTCAGTATCATTAGTTATACGAGCCTAAATTTTCTCAAGATCTCACTTTATCATTTCTCGAGTGCTGAGGGTTCACTAAAGTATATCATTTAATAATTGTTATCATTTTATTACATATAAAATGTTTATTAACTATCTAAGGGATCTTACTAAACATAATTAGAATTATATTACACAAATATATTTATTAAATAAAAAATATCACATGTATGAAATTTTATTAATGGGGAAAATATTACATATTTCGAAAATATTACACGTTGATTTTTATTAAAGTATAAAATATTACACTCTAAAAGGTTTCTTATGAATTGATTTGAAAAATATCATGTCTTAATAATTTCTCATGTATTAACTATTATTTATTACACATTTATTAAAATATCTTATTTATTTTATTAAATATCCTATATAGATAAAATATATTGCATATTGGTATTTCTACAAAGAAGATTATATTATGTATTAAATATATTTTTGGAGTTTTGTTTAATTAATTAGTAGTTTTTTATTATTAAAAATAATTTGGAATTACTTATTTTATGATTATTATTGGATTTAAAATTATTTTTAAAGAAAAATTATGGGGGAGTTTTACATTTATTGAAGTGTTGGAAAGACTATCATTTGAAGAATTTATTTATTTGTTTTTTAGATTGATATAGGTGTGAATTTTATTTTAATTTCTTATTATAATTTAATTATTTTGAAATTATTATACTTTTGGTGATATAATTTATTAATGTAGAAATTGTGATAATTATAATTGAATTGTGAAATTTATGAGTTTAAAATTTATGGAGTTAACATTAATGTATAAAATGAAATGGGGATGTTTAACTAGTGAGTATAAAATATATTAAATGATAATGATGAGTGTTTCAATTTAATATAAGAAATTAAATTTATATAAAATATATAAATATGATTTTAAATTAAATAGAATGTAATATATCATTTAAATTTGGAAGTAAAATGTGATAGGAAAAGGGGAGGTGCGCATATCCAGTGTGAAGAAGGTTACAAAATTATGAATTTTATTTTAAAAAAGTGAGAAAAAAATTCAAAACATGAAGGAAGAAGGGGGTGTGTGAGAAAGGAGGGATATCAAGGGGAACATGCATAAAGAAAACAAGATAATAAAGTAAAATAAAATAGAAAGAGAAGTGTTATATTAAAAAAAGGTAAATACCAATCTTAAAAAAATATAAAATGTTAAAAAAAGGTAGTGGGGGAGGGGGAGGGGGTGTTATATATTTAATAAAAATAAAATAAAACACAAGAGTAAAAAATAAAAAATAAAAATAAATAATATTAATGAAACACCTTAAAAACATTGGAAGTATGTTAAAAAAATAAATAAAGGAAATTAATATTATATATAACTAATAATTAAAATAAATGAGGATATGGGTTTACGCATGTGATCATAACAAATTTTCTAAATTGTAAAAAAAATTATATGTTATTTAATTTATTTAATTTTTTAGAATTTATTTATTATATTTATGGTGTGATTTATGGAATCATTATTGAGTGAAATTAATTTTAGGGGTTATATTTCAATTATAAATATAGGTTTTAGAAATCACGTTCCTTCATGCTTAAAAAATGAATCTCCTCCTTTCAGTTCCTATTACCCCTCTCGAATGTGGTTGAAAACATCCTATAAATATTATGAGTGCCTTTGACCCATTCCATACTTCACATAGTTTATTTGTAATTACATAGTTTTGAAACAATAATATAAATAGTGGTGTAGATAACATGTTGTAGGTTAGCATGAATCTCCTCACAGGTTCAATAGTGCACACTTCAACAGAGAATGACTTGACATCGTGTGGTAGGAGATTTTCGGGTTTTCTTTTATCTTTTGGAATATGAGTTCTGAATATGTTGTGAAACCTATAAGCCCTTTTTGAGCCTTAATACTTTAATTTTTATCCCCTATAATTGAATTTCTAGAAATATCATCATTCACTTTCCTTTTCTAACCCCTTCAAAATGAGAGATGTGAGACATGATAATTATTTTCAATTGAAGCCCACCTATTGTATCACATGATATGAAACTTCTTATATCACTTAAAAAATTATTAAACTACCTTGGCTAACCCCAGAGTGCATGTTAAGTCTATACTCTCTCCTAAAGATTGATGAAGATGATTTAGTCTGAGAGGAGGGGTTTTAATTTACATGATGCATTTTACTATCGTAATATTCTCTTAGGACCTTGTTTGGTTTGGGGAAGGGGTCCTTGAATATTATTCTTCATTTAATTTTTTCAATGTATGTTTTAATTATGAATTATTTTATTTAGTTAATTATTTCTTTCAATAAATTCCTACTTATAATGGATCGATTATTAGTATGTCTTGATGTTATGTTGAATAAGTGGTTATGATTTTAGACTATACATTGAATATGTGGTACCAAATTTTTTATAACTACACATGTGAAATGGGGGATATTATAGAAATAGAAATGGAGAATATAATTAAGAATGATGATGATAAATATATAAATATGAACATGTTTAATCAATCTTATTTAACAATACTGATTATCATTTATGCTTTGATTATATGTTGTTGATTGCATTGATGATATACATATTTTTTTGTTTCAGATTGATATTTTTATACTGACTTAATTGAGCATGTGATGTTGGATAATTTTTGGTATGTTACATTGAAATCATACGATTCATGAGGATTAATATCATAGAAATAATAATAATATATAAATTTGGAATTAAATTCAATGGGATGGAAAGTTCCTTATAATGAGTAAGAATAGGAAGGTAATCTAGAATTAATATTAATTATTGTGAGAAAGTTTTAAGTGATACAACTTAGGATTTTATAAAGATGTAAATATTGATCTAATTTGAGTAGGTTTATAATTAAGATTAGATAGTTAAATATTGTTTCAGTAATTAGGAAAATATTAGGAATGATTACATTAATTATTTTAAGTTAATGAAATTAAGAGGTTAGGGTTAGGCTATAGTTTCATCATAGGTAATCCCATTTAAGTGGTTTCATTTAAATTATTAAGAAATCAACTAGAATAGTATGGTCTTAGGAAGATGGTGTGTGAAGCTTGAGTTATGCCATAATATTTAAGTTTTATTAACTATATGATTAATTAAAATAGAGAAAACATATGTTTAAATGGGAACAATTTAAATAGTATAATTTGTTTTATTAATTCATGAATACCATGCCCATGTCTTAGTTAATTGAGATTATGTAACCATGTTTAATTAATAGGAAATAATTAAAAATATTAGTATAAGTTGAAGTTAGGTATTATCATTACATTTTAGTATCATTTATTATTTATAGCTTATATGTGTAATGTTGGTCATATTCATGGGATATTTTTGTTTAATTATTAGTTATTACTTTATTATTATTATTTATTATAAGAAATTTAAATTTTATATTTATTTTATTGAATGTGGTTGTTTTCTTGCATGATTATTTTCTTGTTTTTGTATGTTTTTATTTAATTGTGTGATCATATGATTATTTGTTTTTATTCTTGATTTTTTTCAATTATTTTATATTATACTCATGGGATGTAATTGATTTTGGTTATGACATGTGAAACAATTTTGGGTTGTAATGGATTAAGGTATAGCATGTACACATTTACATGAGCTGTAATGGATTGAAGGTTATGTCATGTTTTGGACTATAGTGTCTCAAGACTATTAAACTAGCCATTAAGGTAACGATGTAGAAATACAGTGGATTTTGGGATTATTGACAAAATTTGAGAGTTGATAATTCTTGTTATAATGATGTGATGATTATGGGATTATTTTCAAAGGTTGACAACTTGGATTTCCTACTTTTTTCAACTCATATAATGATGTGATGATGATGGGATGACTAGAATAGGTTGAGAGCTGGGATTTCCTATTGATATGATGATGTGATGATGATTATTAACATAAGTTGTGATTTAGGATTTTATATTTTTCTTGAATGTTTTAATGGATATGGTATTATGACAACATTTTTGATGTGAAATGATTATTCATTGATGATGTTATAATTTAAGGTTTTCTATTTTATTGTTATTAGTACTTGGAAATTAGAATACCTATTGGTTACTTGTTTATGATAATACATTGGTTTAATATGATATGAAATTTATAGGCAATGTAGTTAAATATGAATAGTATATGAAGTATTACTTTTCTTGTTATCTTAACCCATGTTCTTTAGTTTCTTAGTATTTTCATGTATGTTTATCCCAAAACATATATTTCACATAGATATAGAGTTTCTTATAAGTATGATTTACCAATTACTTCAAAGTGGTCACCCCTATACAATTTCTTGAGGTGTTTTGGAGGTCATTTTTGTGGGGATTTGAGATGTTGTTGTTTGGGTAGAAGGAATAGAGTCTTAAAAATTATACCTGATTTTTTTTATTTTGTTTCATAATCATATAAAAATGGTTGGGAATGATAATTGTATCTTTTTATTAACATATATATGAAGTTTATTGGTATACCATATAATTTTTTCCCTGGGAATTCATGAGGGTAATGCCTCCCAATTTAGTAATAAATACCCTCGATGCTAGTCACCAAACCATGACCCATTGGAGGCAGGATTCAGGGGTCACACTTATCTTCACTACTGACTTGGGAGAGGTTCCAGTGGGGGTGGTCCATTACAAGTGGTATAAAATCTTTAGGTTAAGAGATATAATAGAGTTTAGAGTTAGTAAAATGTGAGGGTTACATGGGTTTGGTGGGGAAAATTTCATTTAACCTAACCTATGGTGAAGGTAGGGGACTATCTGAAAAAATATATATTTAGGGCCTCTTTTTGAACTATAAAATAACTCTTAATGTCCTAGAGAATATCTAGAATCCAAGTATTTTGGTCCCTTGTGATCTGATACAAGGACAACGTCATCTAACCGAGCATTCTTAGGTGGGAAAATACAATGATTTCTAGGTAGAAAATTTTGGAAGGGCGCATGCATCATTGTCATCTGTTGTGTTATTTAAAAATCTTAATTTTTAATTATGTTTTTTGTTTATATATGACATTATATATATTTATATAGTGTTTTACTTATAATTATGTTGCAATTAATAAATTAATTCATTCTAGTTAAAACATTCTTTCTTAAAACTCTTTGTAGGATATAATTTTTAGTATTCCTTTCATGATATATTATGTTAGTTATATAAATTAAAATTTTAAATACATGTTAATTAAAAAACTTATAAAAAATGTTAGAAAATTAAAAATATTGTTTTAAATTAATTTGGGTAGTATATTAATATGTTTTCATTAATGATGAAGAATGTATAAAATATTGTATTTTCCATGAATAATTTCTCTAGTATCTTATTGAAAAAGAATTATCTTGATGATTAATTTTATATTTAAGTTAAAATATTTTTAATAAAATAAATTAAGTATCAATTTTTATATTTTAATATTTATTAACTTGAAATATTACCCCATTGGTTAAGATTAACTAGTAATTTTTGAAATTGTTCACTACATGAAAAATGACATTTAAGGGTGGTTTTCAAAATTGATGATAAATGTTTTTATTTTTATTTTTTAGAATCAGTTTTAGAAAATTGCTACTAATTCATAGTTGTTTTTAAATATTGGTTAAAAATATTTGTAAATTTAGGGGGGGGGGGCGTTTTTAGAAAATATTTTGATGATATTCGGAAATTCCTATTCTTCTAGTTTAAGGATGCATACATTGGTAGGGTTAGAAGGAAGGGTATCATTTCTCATGTGATAAATAATGAGGAATCCATTCCAAATTGGATTAATCTAGGTAATCAATAAATTATTTATTACTTGATTCTTATGAGGGGGTTCTAATCCATTTATGGTAGATAATTTATTTAATAATTTCTCTACTATTTGGGGTTTTGACTCATGGATATGTGAAATGATGGGTCAAGGGTATTTTCATTTATTATTTCCTTTAGAGGAATTTAAGATGAAGGATTAGGGACATGTCTTAGTATCCATCAATACTATATTCCTACATATTCAATAATGGGATTTTAATTTTACCCCTCTATAGGATGAGATCTCTTCTATGTAGGATTGGGTCAGACTATATAGACTAAATTGGATACTCTAGAATCCAAGAATTTTGTATGACATTACTCTATTTATTGATATTACAATAAAGTTAGATAATGAATCTGAGAATGTTAGGTATGGAAATTATGCTCATATTCTGGTGGAGGTTCATCTAGGATCTACTTTAGATGATTTTTTTCCTTTTAGCACTTCAGGATGAATTTACACTATGCATCATATATGAAAAGGTCCCTAAATTTTGTTCAAACTATAAGGATATAGTGCACTTGAATTTAATTACAGAATAAATATAACATTCTCTTTATTGTATCTGAGTGGACACGAAGAGAATATTTTCCAAAATAGGGAAAAGAGGGTTATAAAATCTATTGATGTAGGGGTGGGTATTCTGGATCAATCTGAAGGAAAATTACAGGTTCAAGAAGGTGAATTTAACTCTATAGATAACACCACTATTGGTTATCATTATGCTAGTCATGCTCTTGATTGTATAACTTTAAATAAATATCAAGAACTACTAGACTTTACTTTTTATAGTTCTCTATCAGGTCTAAATTAATAGCTTCAGTCAAGATCTTTGGTTAAAGAGGGTGGGTAGATGTCCCATACAAAGATCTCCTTTAGGGATGCTCTCTCTAAGGGTTTAGAGGTTGATTAGGTTGTTGATGATTCCTCCTATGATCAGTATGACAATGAAATTGTTCCTCATGCTAATGTGGATATGAAATTGTGGAAAGAGAATAAATTAGACATGGATAAAGGTAAAGGGAAACTAAAATCAATTTTTTCCTCTTCATAATTTTAATCTAACATTTCCACTAGTTAGGTTGGAGGACTTCCAGCCATTTCTGGATCTCATTAGGACTTGGAACTATTGAATCATCCTTCTTTAGTAAAGTTGAAGGTGTATGATGCTATTGAGCCTGTTTTTTTAGGTTAAGGCTATGGATAAACTCCCTTATGCTGAGTTTTCCATCATGGTAAAGGAAAAACCTAATGATAATAGGAATTACAAGGTTTTTGATGCTCCTATTGGTGGTATTTCAAAATAGGTGAGTATTGGTAGTGGCCAAAATATCTCTCAAGAAATGGAAAAGCATACAACAATGGTGGATAGTAGATCTGGTATAAACATGGTTGCTGACTTTCTATATTCCACCCTTCAGGTAATAGAAAATCCTTCTGTAGTAGGTGATTCTATTCTTATTGATGTTTTCTATAAAAGTTTCATTACCACTTTAATATGAACCTAAGAAATTGTGATTATGGGGTGATTGATCATAATTCCATTTCCACTAATTACTGCAAATGAATTCTAGAGTTAAGAATTTTTTCTTATAGCTCCTTTGAATTACTAGCCGATATTAAATAGGATGATCAACATGTGTTGGATAAACAAGAATTGAAAATAGGTCCCTCCACCTCTGATGTAATATCACCTATGGATGTAATGTATTTAGAGATTATTGAAAATGGTACTCTAGCCAGCGCAATTTTTCCTTTTGAGAAACCTAGAAATATTAGGAAGGTATCCTCAACAATTGAGCAGAGATGGGAGGTTATATAGCCTCAACATTTTTCTAATAATATGAAGGTTATTTTTAATAATTTTGGTATGGAAATTATTGAAGAATGTGATGGGCTAAAGAAGATAAACACACAAAGAAAAATCATTTTATAGGAGATTGTGTGAGAAAGGTTTCCTCAAGGACTTAGTGATGCTATAGTAGAATGGTTTGACTAACAATTTGAGTTCATTTTTTCAAAATTGGATCTTGGTATTTTTAGCTTAAATGATTACCTAGTTATCTTGGAGCTTATATCCTATAACATTTACGATCATATCAAATCGATACATGAGTTGTATATTTAGGACTTATCATGGAAAGGTGGTCCACAAATATTGGGTAAAGGTTGAAATGAAATTAATGTCTTAGATTTATCTACTAAATATGGTTCAACTACATCATCTTCATATGAATAACATGATACTTGATAGAGATAAATGACATGGAGGTGAAGACAACACCTGTGTGGTATAGGAAACTCTCATGGTCAGGGTGGGTGATACTCACATCATAGCATGTGATGATCTTGTGATGTTGACTTGGATATTTAGTATTCTATGTTCAGGAGTTGTTGTTTATTTGTGTTCATTCTTGATGATGGATTTTTTTTTCATTTCTGACTCCATTATTTCCCTATTTAACTATTTTTTTTCTTTTAATAAATGGGATAGGGCCTTTGGGATCTACCCTAATCCAGTATCAATATATATTTATATATATTAATTATGTGGATATATATATAGATATAGATAATTATATGTATATATATGTATATTTTATGTGTTTATATATATATGTATGTATTTATATATATTTATGTAAATTTATTTATAATTATATATATATATATATACGAATTATGTACATTTAGGTATATTTAAATATATTATGTGTGTGGGTGTGGTTGTGTGTGTATATTTTTGTATCTTTATATGTGCTTATATATATATAATTATATTTAATTATATATTTGTGTGTGTATCTATTTACATATATATTTATAATTATATATATTTATAGATATTTATATGTGTTTATGTATATTTATATGTATTCATATATACATATATAGATATTTACAAATATTTATATGTATTTATATTTATATATATTATGTAGATATATACATGTATATTTATATATATATATTTAATTATATATATTTATGTAAATTTATTTATTTTTATATATATTTATGTATATATTTATATATATCTAAATTTGTTTATATATATATATATTATGTGGGTATATATATACACAATTGTATTTAATAATTTATATATGCATATGAATTTTTATTTATTTATGTATATTTATGTAAATTTAGTTATATTTATATATATGGATATTTATGTCTATTTATGTATATTTACAGATACACGCACACACACATATTACATTGGCATATATATACACATATATTTATATGTAATTATATTTTTATATGTATGCATTTATAAATTATGAATAAATATATGAACACATATATATGTAGTTACATGAATTTTATCTATATATATAAGTATATTAAATTCTGTTTAATCACCACATAACGTTGTTAGTGGAGTGGTAAAGGCATTTCAGAATAACCAAGAGGTAAGAAGTTCAAATTCCACCCTACACATATATATGCTTGGATTTACATAACGGGTCTGGGGGAGCCAAAGAATAGTGAGCCTATGTTGGGGTGGGTATAAGATAAATAATAATAAAATTAATAATTAGTAATAATTAATAATAATAAAAATAAATAATAAAAAATTTTAAAAATAAAAAACCACTGATAAATATTTAGTAGGGTTTCTAAAGAAAGAATCGTTGTGAAAAATTCCTGACAAATGAATATGCATCGGTTTATAGAACCATTGCATATCACTTAACAGTGGTTTAAATTTCCCCTAAATTCCAAAAAATTATTTCTAAGACCTCTTTTTCTTATAGTGGTTGAAATTAAATGCAATTTTTAAGTTTAATACCATTTAATTGAGAAATAATCTTGAGCTATAATTTTTTGTTACATAGCCTGTACGATTAAATGAATATTGTAAACCTAGCCCAACACATATTATACTTAGTGGGAATTAATGATGAATAATTAAAATTTTGAAGTAATGTGTTATATATGAACTGATTATTTTAAATAACATGTCTAAAATTATTACATGCTATAAGTGATTTGTCATATGTTATGCTAATTGTTATTTATTTCATGTTGAGCATTATGATTTTCCATTTTTTTACATGATTTAAATTTTATTCATGATTTATTATGCTATGTTTTCATTAAGTATAAATCATGAAAGAAAAACATGTGGCCATTAAGAAATAAATTAAAATCATATTAAGATGTTAATAAACAAATTTATTATGATTTTAATATTATAAGTATATGATGACTATTCAAGTATTGGATGAGAAATATTCCTTGTGAACCTTCTATGAAATATTTTTTATAATAGTAGTTTAATATCATATATTGATTTATTATTTTTATTAGCTAAATATTGGCATTCATTATTATTGATATAATCTATTTAAGCCTTGATGTGGGTGTTAAATTACTCTTTCAAATTAAAACTTCATAAAATAAAGGATTATAAAATTGTGGTTGATATCCTTTAAAGTATTTGTTATGATATAAGGCTATTGATAGAGAAAGTGAATAGTTGATTTATAAATGTGTTGAGGATGAAGAGATGAAAAAAATACTATGGTCTAATTTTGTAACCATTATTTATTTAAAATTATAGTTTTTATTTTCTTGTTTTATAACTATTCTTTCTTATTTATTTTTCGATTTCCTATTTCCAAATTATATTTGATATTTTCTAGTCATTATTTATTTAATTGATAGTCGCTAATTGGTTAATTGATTAGCTAATGTTTTCTAAATTGCTTGATATGATACAACACTACAACATGCATATTTATTGATGATTAATTATTACCATGTTGATTTATTTCTATTCTTATTGAAAACCTACTCATAGTAGATTATATAAATTAAATATATTTTTATAAAAAGGTTTTGTTTTTATGAAATTTAAGGATTTTAAAGGGTTTATAATTTATTCCAATTATTTTGGATTCTATCTTCCTTGTTTTGTTTGGATTTCTTCAATGGGTAGATTTCTATTGGAGAGGATTCTCCCCATGGAAATTAAGCTTTGGGACTCTCTTATTTTTATGTTGGGATTAGATTCTTGAGGGTTATAATCGTTTGAGAGAAATTTAATGTGAATACTCAAGTTTCCTATTCCTTTTCTTTGGCTGGTCTCTCTATTCCTCCAAGTTTTATTTTAAATTTTCAAGGATGGGAATTGTTTGATAGGTATCAGATGCAAAGCCCTAAATATTATCAAGCCCCCACTTTATCATTTCTTGAGTGGTGAGGGTTCATGGAAGTCTATCATTTAATAATTTTCATCATTCTATTAGATATCAAATGTTTATTAAATATTTAAGGGATCTTATTAGACATAATTAGAATTATATTATACATGGAACTTTGTTAAATGAAAAATATTGTACGCTTGGATTTTATTAATGGGGAAAATATTATGCATTTCAAAAATATTATGATTTTTTTTATTAAATTATAAAATCTTACACATTGAAAAGTTTCTTACACATTGATTTGAAAAATATTATATAATAATAATTTCTTATGTTTTAGTTGTAATTTTCTACACATTTATTAAAATATCCAACATTGTGATTAAGTCTTATATATTGATAAAATATATTGCATATCAATATTTCTATAAATAAAATTATATTATGTATCAAAAATATTTTTTAAGTTTTTTTAAATTAATTAGTAGTTGGTTATTATTTAAAATAATTTGTAATTAATTATTTTACGACCATTGTTAGATTTATAATGATTTTGATTTTTTATTGGGTAGTTTTTTATTTATTTAAATATTGGAAAGACTATTATTTAAAAAATTTATTTATTTATTTATTTTTGAATAAAAAAAATCCATTTTTATGTGTTCTAAATCCTTGGATATAAAAGATAAATCCTCAAGAGTCACAAAACCAAATCATACCAACACATTAGAAGAGTTATGAGACCTTGAAACATGATGGGAAACTATATTACCTTCTCCCTTCATGAAAGAAAAAAACAATGGTAAAATTCTAAATATGTACAATGGATCTCATCTAAGAGTACCCCTAAAGATGTAGCAATAGTGGTATTGAGATTAACAAAAGAGACAATAGAGAAATAATATGATTCCAAAATAACCTTATGACAACCTTGATACTTGGAAAACCTGAAACCACCACAACACACAATAACTTTAGTAACCTATATACACTAATTAATAGTGAAAGTTTATATAAAAGAACCCAAAACTCCCCAGAAGAATCATATACCACTACACCCACTCCAACCTGAACACCATTAAAGTTTTCAACATCCACATTTACCTTAACAACACCCATACTAGGTAAAGACCATGACACATCATGTAGCCCTACTTGGACAAAAAACCCCTCCCGTAAAGACCTAGAAATTCCAAGGAAATTTTTTTTCTTAAATACTTTGGAATTTTATGAGTACGCAGTTTCTGAGGACACTTGAATCCGAGGCCCGGTGTGCCCGGAATCAATTTTTGAAGTTTTGTTCGGGTACGTTCAGTAAACGTACAAGCGGGTTTTTCTATCTTTTGAACCGGTGCTCGGAATTGAAATCCGAGTACACCGATGAACTCACAGCACTGATATTCGCTTAAGGGGACCTTTACCGCAATTGCATTTTATGCGAGTTGAAAGTTAATTTTTGGGGATATAGAATAAATTAAATAAAATTGTTGTACCCAATTTGATTTATTTTTGGTAGTTATAACCTACAGGGGGAAGTTAAGGGTGGGCCCACAACCCACATAATCTCCCCTGAGAAGATTTAGTCTGGTGGGGCCCACACGAACCCGCAACCTTCCACCTCCTCTCAACTCCCCATCAATTACCTGCTGTTAATCTTGAAAACTCCTCATATTTATTATGGTGGAGCCTCTCCACCTCCCGCCCATTAAATGTGCCAACCTATCTAATTAATATCATCGTTAATTTATTGACACCTCTTTTGAATTAATATGAATTGTATGGAAATTCTATTAATTTGAGAGCCTTATTTCTTTGCGTTGGAAAATCACTTTTGGGAAAGGGCTCTGGAGAATTAAAGAGAGGTGATCCTTCTTTGATGAAGAACACCGTTCTTCAACGAAGAACATCCCCGATGAAGAATGCGAAGGACTTATTCTAATGACGCTTCATCCTCGGACGCACCTCGACATCAAGGGGTCTAAGTCGCCTACGACAATGACTCTTCCGCCATCGTTGACAGGACGACACCGATCTACCATGACGCTCATCTTCCACGGATAGACGACGTGCGGCGTCTTTTGCGAGGTAGGGGTTTGTATATTCTTTGAGTGAATAAATTGTACCCCCATTCTATGTTAATCTTCTGATTTGACATTGGTCAACTGTAACCACCTAACGCGGAGGGTGCGAGATGAAAAAACATGGCCCGACGACCCTCTGTCGTTCTTTTTTTTGATTTGCAATCGGGAAGCGGCGATGATCGAAGGAGGAGGCCTCACGCCGGCCGTGTGCGGAGGAACCGCGGCCTGCAACCGCGAGCCGCTCAGCCGAAGGAGAACCGAACGGCTAAAGCCAGCCAGGCTGAAGGAGGACCGTGACACCAAAAGAGGTGCCGCGCTGCGAAAAACAGCGGCCCGTGTTCCGCGGGCCCCTCGGCAGGTGAATCGGCCGGCAGGTGGCCGACCGAGCTGAGAAGGACCACGACGCCAGGAGGGCGCTGCGCTGGAGGATACACGGCCTGCCCAAGAGAGCTGCTTGTGCCTGGAAGGCCAGATGGTTTGGGAGGGTGGCGCTGCTTGGCACCGCCGGTTTGGGAAAGCGGGGGGTCGCGCCCCCCTCCCCCTCGGACCGCTCGAACCTCGGGCTGAGCCGCTCGACCAGAAGGCCGAGCCACGGCCGCGCCGCGCCGCGCCCCCTCGGGCTGGTCCAGGTCCCTTTGGGCCATGCCACACATTTCATTGGGCGAGTCTGACCCTCTGCCGGGTCTGACCCGCCATGACCGGGTCAACCCGACCTGTCGGCCCACTGGGCTTAACGGGCCGGGCCCGTTTCCACTTAAATGTGAATATCTTGAAGACCGCGCGCCCGATCGATGTATCGTCTGCGGCACTGGGGCCCTCGTGACGTGGCGGTCCTTTTGCGATAATCTAAGTGAGTTTTGGATGACTTTGGAAAATGGTCGGGTTTGGAACGAGCATAATTCCAACCGGGCCCCTGGAATGGAAAAGCCAATAACTCTCAGACCGGGCGTCCGATTGACGCGCCGTATTTCGCGTTGGGTTTCTTTTGACGAGACAAAACTTTGGGATACATCAGCTCTGGACTTTGTGAAAGTTGATGTATCAACCCATTTGCTCGAGGAGCGGACCCTCCCAGAATCGAGCGTGCTGTGTGCGAGAAACCTAGAGCTGGCTACGACTGCGTCGAGTACCATACTGGGATCCTCCGTGGGTTCGACGACGACGTCTACTATACTAGGATCCTCCGTGGGTTCGATGATGATGACTTCTGTACTAGGATCCTCCGTGGGTTCAACGATGATGAATTTTGTACTAGGATCCTTCGTGGGTTCGACGACGATGACTTCTATGCTGGGATCCTCTGTGGGTTCAATAGCGATGACTACTGTTCTTGTATCCTACGTGGGTCCAACAGTTTGATCTTTGTACTTGTATCCTGAGTGGGTTCGACAGAGTAGCTGGTCTTGTATCCTCTGTGGGTCCGACAACTTAACTGGTCTTGTATCCTATGTGGGTCCGACAACTTAGATGAATGAGTGACTGCATATGATCATCCCTATCACTCTACAAAAGTTGTATACCTGTGTGAGCTGAGTCTTGACTTTCAATCATTACCATCCATATGAATAACTTCTTTCCTGTGTGGACTGGGCTGTGCTTGGGCTCGAGTTTTGGAGTCGAACTGGAATTGATAACTTAGGTATATGTATGGGCATATACCTAAGTAAGGTTGGTTGATACTTCGTGATTGTATCTTTTCTTTGTGGTTTATCCTTCATGGATTCTGGGAGACCTTTGTGGGTCTCGGGGTCCCTACTGAGTATCGTTATAATCACCCCTGCACAGGCAATGCCTGAACTATGTTGTGTTGGATGCAGACGACAGACAGTGCTGATTGTGGTAGAGGCTTGTAGTGCTGGACGATACTTGAAGGTGGAGCACTTGGTGTGACGTACATGGAGCAGATAGATGGACTTGAGGTGCTTAGGAGGCCATCTGTACCCACCCTTCAGGTGGGATTCCTGGAGGATGACTCAGTAGTTGCTGTTTTACTTTATTGTAGTTGTGTTAGCTTTGAGTTGTACTGTACTTTCAGTTAGGTTTGTATACTGTCCCATTTACTTTTCAGCACTTACTTTTGTATTCAGTATCACTTTGTGTTTACATCTGTTGCGTACTCTGTTGTTTTGTTTACTATTGTAAAGGCAATGCATTCCCTTTTATTGGGATTTACGACTTTGGTGCTAGTCACCAGCCCCTGGCCTATAGAAGGCGGGCTTGGGTTAGTCACGGCACGGGCCCCGAGGACGGGTCGTGACACCTCCATACCATGATTATTCTAAACCTCAATCAAATCACATGACTATTGCACCCACACTTTAGTAGGAATCATCTTATTATTAAAAAGGAATTCATTTCATCGCATCTTGATAAGCCAATAAGTGGTAAATAATTCCTAAAAACCCATGGAATAAAATGTGGAAGATAATTTGGAAAGTCCATTAGAGGATAATGAAACCTCATCCAACCCTAGAGAAATTACCTGACCCAATCTTTCCCAAATAGGCTTAATTCTCGAGCACTAAAAGATATCAAAGAGATTATACTCTGGGAGGAAATATAAAAAATGAAACATATCTCCCATAATAATATTCTTAAAAAAACCAATCTAAATGAAAGCACAACAACAAAAATCCTCCATAAAAAATCTTGAACCTTTGGTAATAATCTAAAAGACTAAATTTTCATCCAAACTGAATTAGATCCATGATCAAGCCTCCACATTTCCAACCAATATTCAAAATTCATAGTAAACTCTCCATGTTGAGAGAAACTCCAAAGGAGTCTATAACTAGTCATTTATCTATAAATAGGGATTCTTAAGATCCATCTTTTATCCCTCTCATTAAATAGTGACTTATGTTTATCAAAATTCCATCCTGAAAAATCATCTTCACTAATATATCATACCACTGAATTCTCTATACCCATAGGGGTAGTCGATAATATGAACAAAAAAATAAGTGAACCAAAGACAAGGATCCATCTAAATATTAATAGGATTAATATTAAAGATACACTAATTGACTACCTCAAAAAGAAGGTCATTGGATTCCCAAATACCATGCCACAAGATACTCATTCTTAGACGAAGGGGAGAATGCAACAAACCAATATGGGGAAAATATTTAGTACATAGTACCCAAGCTTGGAAGTTAAATAGAACAACTTAAAAGCCTCAAATACTACTTGGTGAGAAGAGTAGCATTAAAGGATACAATATACCTAAATCACATACCACCTTCCTTCTCAGGGATACATAATGTTTCCCTTTAAACCATATACATCTTCCTCCTATCATCCATGGAACCCCACCATAAGTCTAAAAACATAGAATGAATCTAATTAATAAGAGTGTATAGAATCATAAAAAGGGACATTAAATAAATAGGGACACATGTCACCAATTATTTGATAAATATAGTCTTCCCAACCATTGAGATACCCTTCCCTCTCTATCCATTAATTTACTTCCAAAACCTATACACAATAGATGAAAACACAACCTTTTTAGATCTTCCAATAATTTTTAGTATCCTCAGATATTTTTTGTGCTAAAAAATTGGATTAACATATAGTAATGAGAACAACTCATCCCTCCACTCCTAAAGGATAACCTTGCTAAATAAGGCCCTTAATTTTGAAAAATTAATCTTCTAGTTCGATGCATCATAGTAATAATGAATAAGATGAGTGATGTGAGAAAATTCCTCACAAGTGCCCCTAAGAAGAAGAAAAAAATCATCTACAAAGAATATGAGTGAGACTATAGGTCCATTCATACTCATCCTAACATAATTTATTTTACCTTGTATAACTGAATTTGACATCACTTCAAAAAACACATCATTAATGATTATAAAAAAGTATTGTGAGATAGGACCCCCTTGTTATAAGACTCTTAAATGGGAAATTAGATCAGTAAATTCACTATTAACTTTAACCTTGTAGGTAACCATTAGAACTCATATCATGATGTTTATAATTAAAACATGATGAAACCCATACTTAGAGAGAATATGCTTGAGGAAATTCCATTCCACCATATCACATGACTTTATCATGTAAATATTCAAAGTCATAGAAACTTTCCTTTCCGAAGACATCATATTCATCAAATAAAAAACATCATGGACCATAATATAATTATCTATGATCAAATTTAGACGTACAAACACTTTAAGTATCGTAGATAAAGGATAAAAAAACAAAGCCTCAATATATTAACCAAAAATTTAAAAATAATTTTATAAGTAATGTTGAAAAGACTAATAGGATGAAACTACACCACTGAGAAAGGTTATGTAAATTTTGGAACCAAAATAATAATAGTTTCATTATATGGTCCATGATCCTTTTTACCCTTATAGAATTGGATAAAAATATTTAAAATATCTGATCTAACCACATGGAAAAAATTCTTATAAAAAAATTTCATGGAGGCAACCCACCTTAGGTGCATTTAAAGAATGCATTCATTTTAAAACATGGATAACTTCACACTGCTAAATATCATAAAGTAACTATTTATTTATATCTAAATAAATAAATAGCTGAAGAAATATATCCATATATTTTGAAATAACAACCTAATCTAATTTAAATAATGAGTTATAAAATTCAGAAACCAGCCTCAAAATACCCTCTATAGACACTACCTAACACCCATAAAAATATTTAATATTATAAATGGAGTTATTTATACTCTTTGAAGATGAATTTTAGTGAAATAAATTGGTATTATGATCTCCTTCATGGAAATTAATAACTATAGAGTGGAGCTTCCAAAACCACTCTTTACTCAAAATAAAAGTATCCATTTGCTGCTCTAGAAAATGAATATTCTTATCCAATAAAATAATTGAATTTTTTATAATCCATACCCAATTAATTCTCTATTTGAATAATCTCATAATAAAAATCTTGAAAATTTATATCCCCCATACCTATAAATTTTTAGCCACGTTCTGAATTTTATTTTGGATGCTCACATCTCCTCACTTCCATAATTGTTTAACAATCCTCTTGTAGTTTTCATATTTCAGCCAAATCATTTTAAATAAAAAACTCATATGCTTGGGATGAGAGATGTTACCTATACTAAAATTTTCCACAATCATATTATGATTATATGTAATGGGTGAGAAGTGTATAAATTTAAAATATAGAAAAACTTTTATCTACTTAAAAGAATCCAATAAGCTATCAAGCTGTTCTGAGATACGAGAGATAGGGATCCTACCCATAGATAACATAAACATGTCACTTTAAAATCCCAATTCCACTAAGGATGTATCATCCAATGCAATTTTAAAATCCTGTATTGAATTTTTATTCCTCCTAGCCCCACCAAAAACAATTTCATTAAAATCCCATCTAATTAGCAGAGGGCCCACAATCTCACATTTGATTATCCTGATTAGATTCCATGTCATCCAATTATCTATTCCTAATGGCCAACTATATATATCAATAAAGAACTATAATCCTAGAATATCTTCCCAAAAAAGTAGCATTATGATTTTGGGAGTAGTAAAAAATAGTGACATCCAAACTATCTTCCCATAAGAGGCTAAAGACACATGTATGACTGACCTTATCAACAAATAGTCCACATTAAAAACCCAATTTCAGTTTGATAAATGATGTGTTCTTGTTAATAAATGTGGTTTCAAATACAAAAACCATATCTAGGTAGTGTTTCACACACCAATGGGAGAGAATGTGAATTGTCTGGGGGTTACTAATTCCTCACCAGTTCCAATGTAAGGTTTTCATATAGACCCAGATAAAAGAACTAAAACTTTGACATAGATAAAACCAAACAAAATTAAAATATGACTTACTTACCATAGATCAAAGATCATGGATGAAGTGAGAGATCTGATGAAAACCTATTGATAATAGATACCAACTCACTAGAAACAGATGGAAAATATCCAATTCCAACCCACTGAACCTAAAAGTAAAATATTTAGATAATGACATGGATTAAAACCTATAAAATAGAAAACAATGGAAGTCTAGACCACCAATCCTAAACCACCAAATCATAGAACATAAATGTGGGTGATTTGATCATAGATCTAGATGAGCTGTTGCATATCACCAATAATAGATGAGGTGAGTTGATACTGATCATAAACATATGATAATGAGAAAGGAAATCTAAACCATAGATCGTAGAAGTAGTTGAGATAATTCTAAACACTCACAGGTACTAATAACGATTTCCAACCCCCCAAACATGGATACCGATGAGCTAATCATTTTTCCAATCATGATACCGATGAGCCAATCAGGATGTTGATGATAAAACCACGATGAGATGATGATCCAATTATTATGAAAAACACAATACCAATCTTGAATGTTGATAAGTAAAATAAGAACATGAAAACTCAATCATGGTGAAAATCATAGAAAATAGCATATAAAATCTAATTAAACAACGAGGATGAAAAAACTAGGATAACCCTAGTAAAAAAATCTCAAAATAAGGAGACAACTCTCACAAAAAAGTGACTCAATTGTTAGATTGATGAAGTTGTGAGTAAAATTTTAATTTTTTGATATAATTATATTATTTTTAAATTATTATCATTTTGGATATATAATTTATTAATGTGGAAGTTGTGATAATTATAATTGAATTTTGAAATTTATTATTTTAACATTTATAGAGTTGACATTAATATATAAAAGAAAATAGATAATTTTGATTAGTGAGGATAAAATATATTAAATAATAATTATGTGTGATTTACTTCAATATATGAAATTAAATTTATATAAAATAAAAAAATGTAGTTCTGAATTAAATATAATATGATATATGATTTAAATGGGGAAGTAAAATGTAAAAGGGAATGGGAGGTGTGAATAACCATTGTGAAGAAGGTTAAAATGAATTTTATTTAAAAAACTAGGAGAGAGAAAATAAAAATTCAAAACATGAAGGAAGATATGGGCGTAGAAGAGAGTAGGGATACAAAGGTGGATATATATAGGAAAATAAAAAGAAAATAAAGAAAAACAAAAAAATTAAGATAATTGTTATGTTAAAAAAAGGTAAATTCCTAGATTTGAAAAGATATAAAATGTTAAAAATAGAATTAGTGGGGGTAAATGTTATATATATAATGAACATGGAAAAATGAAACACAATAGTAAAATAAATAAATAAATAAATAAATAAATAAATTAATGAATAAATAAATAATAACAGAACACCTTAAAAACACTATAAGCATGTTAAAAAATAACTAAAGAAAATTAATACAATATACAATTAATAATTAAAATAAACAAGGATGTGGGTGTATATATGTGACCAAAAAAACATTTATAAACTTTAAAAAAATATTGCATGTTATTTTTTTTTAATTTTGTTGAATTTATATATTGTAATTATAGTTTAATTTTATGGAATTGTTATTTTTCCCAACTAAATTCATGGGTTATATTTCTGTTATAAATATAAGTCTTAGTGATTGTGTTCCTTCGCACTTCAAAAATATATCTCCTCTATACAATTCCCTTTTCCCCTCTTGAAAATGGATGTCCTGTGAAGCATCTTGGGAATATTATTAGTGCATTCAATCTATTAAATCCTTCTCATAGCTTCTTGGTAATTCCATAATGTTTCAAAATCAATATGTAGAGTATTATAGATAACATATAGTAAGTTGGAATGAAGATCCTCACAGGTTCAATAGTGCACACTTTAATATAGAATGACTTGACATTATGAGGCAAGGGATTTCTAGCTTTAATTTTTACTTATGAAATACGAGTTCTTGAAATACTATGGAACCTTTTAAGCCCTTATTTTTCTTTAATACTTAGATTTTTATCCCCTAGAATTGAATAACAAAAAATATCGATATTCACATTCCTTTTCTAGCCCTTTCAAAACGAGAGATGGTATACCTACTTATTCTTCTCAATTAAAACCCGCCCATTGTATCCCATAAGATTAAAATTCTTGTATTACTCCAATAATAGTGAAATTACCTTAGTTAATACCATATTTCAAGGTAATTAAATACTCTCTCCTTGGTCTTAGTGAAGATGATTTGGTTAGGGGGGAGGTTTTGTAATATACTTTATGTATTTTACCATCATAATCTTCTTTTGGGCCCTTGTTTAGTCTAGGGGAAGGGGTTCTTGAATTCTCTTCTTCCATTTAATTTATGAAATTAATGTTTTAATTATTTCTTGTTCACCTTATTTAATTTTTATTTTCTTTAAATTTCTACTTATAATGGATTGATTATTAGTATGTCTTGTTGTGATGTTGTATGAGTGGTAATGATTTTATTCTATACATTGAATATGTTTTGAAAAATTTTATGTGACTACTTATGTGAAACAAGGGATATTCTAAAAAAGGAAATGGATAAAATAATTTAGAATGGTGAAGATGGATATAAAAGGATGAACATGTCTGGATAACACTCTTTGATGTTTCTGATTATTGTTTATGCTTTGATTATATATTTATATATTGAATTGATGATGTTCTACTTATTATTATATGCATATTCTACTACATCATATTTATATTGTTATAATAAATAAATTCATCATGTGCTGGTGAATTATGTTGGGTATATAGTGTTGAAATTTTATGAGTCGCAATGAGTAATAAGAAGAAAATATTAATAATATATAAATCTAGAATAAAATTAAATGGGATGGAATTTTTCAAATAACGTGTAAGAATAATAAGGTAATACATAATTAATATTAATTAATGTAAGTAAGTCTTAAGAGAAATAATTTTGGTTTTTATATAGAAATATATATTACTTTAATTTGAGTTTGTTTATTATTAAGATTCATTAGTTAAAGGTGGTTTCAATAATTGGGAAAATATTTGGGATGATTCCATTAACTATTTTAAGTCAAGACCACCAAGAGGATACAATTAGGTTATAGTTATGTCATATATAATCCTATTTAAGTGTTTACATTTAACTAATATAGTAATCAATTAGAATAGTATGGAATTTGGAAGCTAGTGTGTGAATCTTGAAAAGTGCCTTGGAAGTTGAGTTTTATTAACTAGAAAATTAATTGAAATAGAATAACCATAATTTTAAATATGAATAATTTAAATAGTATAATTTAGTTTATTATTTTATAAATATCATGGTTGTTTATAATTTAATTGATACTATTTAGTTGTGAAAAATTAATTTCCAATAATTAATAAGAATAGCACAACTAAATTATTAATGGTTAATTTAGGTATTAACATTTCTATATAGTATTATTTAGCATCTATAGCTTGTATGTGTGATGATGATTATCATCATGGAATATTGTGTTTTAATTATTAGATATTGATTTATTATTATTATTTTTTCTTATAATAAATTATTATCTTGTATTTATTTTATTTAATTTGGTTGTTTTCTTACATGATTATTTGCTGATATTATTCTTTGTATGCATTTGTTTGATTGTTTTCTTATATGATTGTTTGTTTATATACTTGATTGTTTGTAGTTTTTTGATATTATACGCATGGGATATAATTTTCTATGGCTAAAACATGTGAATTAATTATGGGATATAATGGATTAAGGTATAACTTGCACACATTTCCCAGATCTATGATGTATTTAAGGTTATGTCATGTTTTGGGATGTAATGGATCAAGGTTATATCATGAGTCATGGTGGTGGTGATGTAGAAATATGCTGGATACTTGTATGATTGACACAATTTGAGAGATATGATTTCTTGTTATGATGATGTGATGACAATGGTATAATTGTTATAGGTTAAGATTAGAGATTTCATTTTTTTAGCTTATATAATGATGTGATGAAGATGCGATGATGATGAAAAGACTGACACAATTTGAGAGCATGGATTGTATATTTATATAACGATGCATTGATGATTATTGACATAGGTTTAGAGCTAGGTTTAACTATTTTTCCAAAATGTTTTAATGGGTATGATATTATGGAAGTATTTGTGATGTGTAATGATTATTAAATGATTGTGTTATAATTTTAGGATTCATATTTTATTATGATTTTTCCTTGTAAATTAACATACCCATTACCTACTTTCTTATGATAATACATTGGTTTAATATGATATAATGTTTTCAAATGATATAGTTAAATATGAATAATATGCGAGTTATTACTTTTCTTATTATATTAACACAAATTATTGAACTTTTTAGTTGTTTCACACATGTATATACAAAAACTTATATTTCAAATGTATATAGAACTAATTAAAAATATGGTCCTACTAATTACTTTAAATTTATCACCCCTCAACATTTTCTTGAGGTGTTTTGTAGGAGGGTTCGATGTATATTCGGGATACAACTATTTGTGTAGCTGGAGTAGAGCCTTGGAGATCATACCTACATTCATTATTTGTATTTTATTTCATAATCATGTAGACATGGTCAAAAATGATAATTGTATCATTTTATTAACATATATATAGAGTTGATTGGATATTGTTCTAAATTTCCCCCTAGGAATTCATGTGGTAAATTCCTCCCAATTTAGTAATAGACACCCTCTATGTTAATCATTAACCCATGGCCTATTAGAGATGGGATTTAGGGGTTACACTTATCTTAATTATCAACCTGGGTGGGGTTCCAATGGGGGTGGGTTATAAAAATAGTAATACTACCTATTACCCCCACAAAAATTATTAACCATCGATATGAACTAATGGGAACACACATATGTCGTTGATTCTCCATCATACTTTTATAGGGTTCTTTGACTATACTATGGTTTAAATCCAAACAACCAGGTGCTCTATAATTTATCATTATCTAGGGAGATGGTATGTGTTGTGATTTCAGGTTTTGGATCATAAGAGGTGAATTATATGTATCCTTCTAAATGGAATCTAAATCCATAAAGTTTAGTTCCATTAAATGGGACATGTCATAATTTTTATGTCAATGTGATAAGGACTATTATGGTGCCTTTTAATGTCATGGACCCATGAATTAATGAAGTTCCTTTTAAGGTCATGAATCTAGGAATTAATGTAGTTCATTTTACTATTTTTCATATAGGACCAAATGATGTTAATTTTATGTTCATGAATCTAGGACCAATTCCCAGTTGTTTATAATTATTCAGAGTGTATTACTTGGTGAAAGGTACCTAAAAATGGTCAATGTGGGACTGATCCATTAGTGGATCCTTTTGGTGTTCCCTGAAAGGTAATATTTCTAAATAAGGATAGGTGGTTTTATCAATAATATATCCATTTGAAAAGATGAGTGTGAGTATCAGAGAGAATATGGACCAGTGAGAAGGTGATTGGGTTTTGTGGGAATATAAACCACTAAGGAGTAACTCGCATGGAGTATGGTCCTAGTGAATGGATGTATAGGATCATGGGTAAATAGACTTTTGATCAAGTACATAGGTGGATTCATGAGGAATATGGCCCCATGATGATGGGTTTACAGGTAATATGTCTCTAATGAAGAGATGTATGAGATCATAGTGAATATGGACTAGCAAGAGAGTATGTGGGTGGTTTTCTGAGGAATATAGCATCATGAAAAGGTATATAGGGTTAATGGTGTTGGGTTTGAACCTTCCTATATATATTTCTAGGATAGGAATCAAATCCCATTTATTTCATGGTGCATATTTTAAGGTCATATCATAGGACCGAGAACATGTAGATTAATGTTATACAATAATAACATATTATGAGTAGTTTAATATCATACTAAATAGAATAGAAATTGGTTGGGGATTACAACTATCTATTAAAGGTCCTTATATACAGGTTTTCTTCATATCCATTGGTTGAAAAGGAAGGAATATTGAACCTATGGGGAATATGTCCTCATATGGAGCTAGGTATGTGTGTGAGGATTACGCATGGTGATGATCATCTATACATCCTCTCCCCATATACTAGTTTAAGGTGAAGAAATACTAGATACAAGGGGAATATAGACTCATTCATAAAAGGTTATAGGCTTACACTAGATTGGATGCTCATCAATTTTATAGGCTCATTGGTGACTCAAGTTGATGAAATCATCAATGGGAACATAACTAGGACTTATACCTAAAGAGGAGGCCCGTTGGTGCATGGATCATTGAGTATAATTATTATTAGATAACCAATGAGCATACTACTAGGACTTACACCTGATAAAAATACCAATGGAACTTATCTTATTAAGTGGACCAAAGGATATTCAACTTGAGAGTTTGACAACCAAGATGGAAAACCTGATCCTAGTGTGGTCTCCCTGGTATCCTTGAGACAAAAACCCTTATTATCAAGGGGATAAATGATCATGATCACCCTATGGGTAATATAATTCTGGAAGGAGAATCTGATAGAATCCCATTATTAAGGGAATATATGATCTAAAGAGGGAACTCTAGCATACTTAATGGTTTGTTCATGTAAATACAGAGGTCATGGAAGAGTCCTTGATAAATGGGTTCTTAGGTAGGAGACCTAGAAATTATATATCATTGTAATTAAGGTGAAAAATGTGCTCTGGTATAAGAGTTGAGATAAGTGGTTTACCCAGGTGTAGGGGCTACGTGAAGGGATTAACTTTAGTAGAGGACTAGGTAAAGTGATTACCCTAATAGGGGGGATATGTGAATGGTTTTCCCAGACTTGGGGGTAGGGTGAAGGGTTAACCCTAGTATATATATATAGAGGATATTTACCATATTATAGGGTTGGGTAATGTGTTGGATATTTTCCTTAGTATAAGGCTGGGTGAAGTGTAGGAGCTTTACCCTAGTATAAGGCTAGGTGAAGTGCAAGATCTTCACCCCAGTTATGGGATAGGGTGAAGTGGTTTCCCCAGGACAGTATTAGGCAAAAGATTTCTCCCTAGATTAAGAGTAGGGTGATGTGGTAACCCTAGTTTAGGGTTGGGTGAAGATGTTTTCCCAGGTTTAGAGTTCCCCTAATGGATTTGGGTGATATTAAACCTAGTATTATGCTCTAGTTAGAGGAAAGATTCATGACACTCTAGTCTTATTTTCTAGAGCTTCCTTCACCCTAGTTTGGAAAAATAATAGTCAAAGTTATTTTTAGAAAAGGTTTTAACTTTTTATGACACAATTACCCATCCCTTTATTAATTCCACTAGGTTTTAAGCTTTATTAAGAAACCAGATGATGGTTTTGGAGACCTGAGAAAAGAGATATTTGAGTGTCTATTAATTATATATCCTATTCTATAAATGAGAGACTAATGGGTCTATTTATAGACAAAAATAGGGATTTTGGCACATATGAGCTAGGTGAGAATGGTTGTTCATGTAGGTATACCTGAGAGAGGTTGGTGGGATAATTAGCACTTTTATGTAGGTAGATCGGGGTGAACATGGGTGAACCACCCTAATCACATGCTTAGGGACATTGGTGTATGCCCAGGGACCTGGGTGAAATAGTGAGCTAGTGAAGTAGTCCCAATAATGCAAAGGGATACTTGTGAAAAATGATCTAGGCACACTGAGGTTGGTTGAACTTGATCTAGGAATGTGTAGTTGAGCACAAGACTAGACTTCTTCTGTGACAAAATAACAACTTTAAAAGACTATAAATTTTGATCAGTATGTCTATTTAAACTCTACAACTAGTCAAATAAATTCATGTGAAATGAGATACACCCTTATTTATTTGGTTTAACCTATAATAGGTGTTTTAAAAGTCTAAAAACTACCCAGAAGGCCCTTAAAAATGGGTTTTAAGGTTTCAATTCCTTTTTTTAGTAATGGATGATTTTTTTGTCTTTATCCTGAAGTGAGGTTATCACCACTACATCACTAGAATGGGTAATTATTTTAAGTAATCTCAATCCACGAGTGAGCGAGTAGTCATGGATCACATGGAGATCCCATTTTCTTATTCCTTAAGAATGTAGATATATTTCCATTCCAAATTGACCTATGTTGTTTAATTATGCATCACATCGTGGATTCTTAATGAATAATATATTACCTAACTAGTGATTATAAAACCATATCACTTTGGTTTTATATTTCTTATACAATATGTGTATTTGGAACTTTACCTTTCTATGAACTCTTTTGGAACTTTTTCTTATTCTAACTAACTACTCATATTGAGACCTGACTTTATCCAATCTAATCTTACTCCCACTATCTCAAATAGATATGTTCACCATTTTATAGAAATATATCCTTTCACTCAATAATAACTTTTCTATCTTATGGATTTATATAATATCCTTATAAACCATTAGTATCCTTAATTGATATGTATTTTTTTGTTTTATTGATACATGTTTCTTTTGACTCACCCTTAACAAACTCATTGCGACTAAACACATAATTTTTTTGACATAATAGATTTCTTTCATATTATAACTCATATGATATCTATTTATTATTATAATTGGAATGTGGTTAAGGGTTAATGCCAATATTTTCTAAGAATATATCAAAATGTGATTTTTTAAGACTTCTCAAGATTTATAATACTCATCATAAATCCTCCTTTCACTAATATCATGACTCGAATGTTTATAATGAAACACAATTTTAAGAATATATCCATTATACATCTTAATGATTGATGAATTATTAGTTAATTTATTCTTTTTATTAACCTAACAAAGCATATATTATCTTATTACCAATATTATTATATAATTCTCATTACATTAATTAAACCTATTAAAGTAATCTCATGAAGTACAAGAATTTACCTCTAGATTCTACTTGAAATAGTTGACACGTATCTTGTTGAACTAGTTCTAGAATTTATGTTGATTTATTACCTTTAATACCAAATTTTTTTAGTTATTATAATATATAAACAATATTTCCATATACCAAATATTTTTAACTCAAAAGATTCTAAACAACCTACTTGATATATTCCTGACACTTGCTTGGGGTCTTACTTAACCAATAATTATCTTTCCATAAATAGGTATTATTTGAGTCTTCTGTTTTATATTCATAATTAACCATTGGCATAGGGTATCTATGAATTATATATAATTAAAGAACTAATTAATTATGTTATACCATAATAAATTTATTTCAAAATTGAAATAAAATCTCATTGTGTCTAAACATGACATGAGATAATGTTTTTAATAACACACATTACATAATAATAGTTTTCAAATATAATAATATATCCACCAATTATATGAGTATGTGATCTTCTCTAGATGAAATAAGAGTAATTATCTATCAATAACTAGAATATCCACTTCATTATTAATGTAAATACTAATGTTGTTCTATATATTTCATTTATATCCTTGGTTTTGATGCTCACAAAATCCCTATTTGTGTTATATATGAGTTTAATTTAATTGTTTTTTGGGTTATTAATTAATGTTTCATTATGTTTTTTTTCTATATGGAGTTATTATTTTGAGTTTTTTTATAGTTGAGATTGAATATTTTTCCCAAGTAAAAAACCTTACAAAGTTTAGTCACAATCCTTATGAAGTTATCTACTAAAGAATTTTCCTAAGTAATAAAACTCACAGAGTCTAGATATAACCTCACAAAGTTAAGTAATGAACCTTATAAAGTTTGGAATGAACCTTATGATATTTGGAATCAACTTTACAAATATTAGAATAAACATTATGAAGATTGGTATAAACCATACAAAGATCATACAAACCTTAAAAATATCAGAATAAACCTTATAAAGATCATAATGAACCTTATGAAGATCAAATAAACCTTATAAAGATCAGATAAACATTATGAATATCAAGATGAAACTTACTAAGATGATATTGACCTTATGTAATGAGATGAATATTCAAAAATGAGTCACTCCTCAAATTGTTTTTAATTAATTGAATATTTAAAATTCAAATATATTTAAGAAGTTTTTGTCTTTGTTTATTTTTAAGATAAAACTACTCATGATTCATTATTATAGAAGTCAAAGATCTTTTAAGTGGTATAGAAAAGTTTATTCCTACTATTTTCAAGGAAGATAGAGGATTCTCAAAATATTGAGTTTACCTATTTTTATAAAGAGTTTTGTGGACTATTTTAACAAAGTTTGTTTCTGAATATTATATATATTTTCTCTCAATATTTCGATGGAAAATAAAAAAATATCATATAATGAACATGATATGCGAGGCATTGAAAATATATACAAGTGTTTGAATATTTCAACTCTTTGCAGACTAAATTCTTCATTCTTTTTGTATACTCAAGTTATTTTTGTTGATGTTGAAGTAGAAACAAGTATTGTTGCTACCTATGCCTACTTAAAGATTATTACTACAATTGAATATTTTCCTAGAACTAAAATTTTGAGACATATTATTTGGATAAGTTTTCATCATCTATAAATTTTTGGTGTTTTCAACTATACTCTATAAACTATATTTCATTCTCAACACTTTTATATAACTTATTTGAGTGCACAATTGTTTTTTTACATGTGGAATGAAGAATGTGTATAAGTGTTATAAAGGTAGATCCTCAGAAAATCTATCATACATTTTTAAAATAAGTAACAACTATGTAGAATCAGTTGTATGATCCCTATAAAAAGGATCAAAATAAAACCACCAAGATCACATTTAATTTTGGTGGAATGGTGCATGTGATGTTCTTGCATACCCAAAACACTATAACAATTTATTTTATCTAACTTTATTTATTTTTATTTAGTTTACACTACATATCTAATTAATGAGAAAATGGTTAATTTAAAAACATAAAGGGAACTTTAAAATAGGTGAAAACATATTAGGAATCAATTAACCCCCTCTCCTATCTTTATCTACATATTTATGGGACAAAAATTGGTACCAAAGAACATTCTTCAATTTTTTTCCTTTTTATCCTTAACAAGGTAGAGAGAAAGATCCAACATAAAAATACTGAATTGTAGTGAATGATTCTAGAGAATTCATTTATATAGTTAGATAATATTACTTTAATGGTGAAAAATATGGTTACTTGAAAGAAAGGATGATTATTTATGTGAAGAAACATGGTTTGAAGGTTTATTTTAAAGTTTTCAAACCTTACAAAATTACTGATGGTGAACCTGATAAATGGAGTGTAGAACAAGAATTAGACTATGATTTCAATTCAAAGTCTACAAATTAAATAATTTTTGGTTTAGGTCCCAATGATTTTAATATAGTTTCTCAGTGTTCTATCACTTATGATATATGGGTAACCATTATAGTTACCTATCAAGGAACCAAAAATGTCAGATAATTAAGGTATAATAATGACAAACTTAAATTTTATACTTTTAAGATATATGAATGAGAGAATAAATCCCAAATGAATGGGGTACTCACTAAGATATTTAACGATGTTTATACACTGATAATTACTATACTCGAATCTAATCAATATTTAAAAGTTATTAGAGTTATACCTATAAGATAAAGTGTAATATTAGCTAACAATCTACACCTATCAAAGATCTAAAAATGAGAAATTTAATATTAATAATCATGATATATGAAGTCAAGATGTAATAAAAAAATTATGATCATAAAATATTCAATAAATATAATGATTATCTTTGGGTTTTTACTTAAAAGGAAACATTTTTTGACTCATCTTATGAAGGAAAATCAAGTTTTTCAAATTTAGGAGATAAAATTTCTTTGTTATTAAAGTGGTTTAACAAGTTATTTAAAATAATAATGGGATTAAAAAATTAAATATAATGTTCAATAATGATGATATAAATACTTAGTAAGTAAGAAGTTATGAATGAAAAAATCTAGTGAATATTTAGCCTGATTTTACTCAAGTCAAATAAAAGAAGAAATATGAGAAGATCCTTCAAATAAAATATGGATTTAAGAAAGTAAAATGAGATATAAAATCCAATTTAAGCACCCATTATGTATCTAACAATTATTAATACATTATTTTAGAAGTTTATCATTTGAATAAAAAGGATAATATGTGTTTTATGTCTCAGACTAAGGAGGTATAATATTTTTACTCAGCTAATCCTGATTTTTATTTCAAAGATTATTATTTTAATGTACTAAATAAATATTTTTTTATGTCATAAGATAAATACGAATCACTTAAAAAAAATTATAAATATTTAATAAAAAATTATTGTTATTTTATTATTGACAAATGTAACATATCTATCCATATGTTATATTTTTAGGCTAAACTTGATAAATTTATTTATATATATATATATTGCATGATAAAAATATTAAAGGATTGATAGTATAAATTGAATATTTAATGTTATATTCTGGTATGTTTACTAAATGAGGTATTATATAAGTCAAATCCTTAGAAATAATTAAGTAAATAAAGTAAATAAATCTAAACTTGGTATTTGAAGTAATGGAGAAATGTCTAAACTTTATAAAAAATATTTTATGCATGGATTTAATAGAAAAAATATGTCTATGATTACTTGTTTTCATTATGTTGTTTTTGGACATTATGCTAATGAATGTTGTTTTATAATTCATAATTTTTTTATTAAAAATTCCTATATTTATTAAAGTTTATATAAATATAGTGCTGAAAACTAGTCTCATTGAATATTTTTTCCTAGATATTTAGTTGCTAACACTGTTAGACCCGAGGGTATATGGGTAAAAAAATATATTTTTGTTTGACATTTTTATATAAAAGAATACACAGGGAAAATAATACAATGTGGAACATGAATAGTAGTTGTTCGAGGCATATGAGTGGATATTTATCAAAATTTTATTCATTATAGAATATTTATGGTGTTTATGTTACTTTTAAAGGTAATGAAAAAGTAATGATTAATAGAGTAATATCTATTAGAAATTCAGATTCTGTCCTCATCAATAAAGTTATTTATGTTGAAGGATTAAAGAAAAACATAATATGTATTTACAAATTTTTTTATGAAGATATTTTAGTAGATTTTTAAAATAATGGATATTCTATTTTTATATATAATTTTATTAAATTTAAGGCACCTAGAACTGAAAATTTTTATACCCTATATCTTAATTCCTTGTATAGGTGGAATATATACTATTTGAATTATAAAATTAATGAATAATGAATATGGAATAAAAAACTTGGATATTTTAATATATATTCTATGATTATGATATTTATGAATAATTGTATATCTAATTTTCTACACCTTAATTCTAAGGAAAATAGTTTATTTGATGCATGTAAAATGGTCCATAAAAAATATACCTTTAAATCAATCAATAATTTCATTACTTACAAAACTTTGGAACTCATACACATGGATTTTTTTAAGACATATATAATATTAATACTTAGTGGAAAGTATTTTTTTCCTTTGTTCATGATTTTTCAAGATTTACTTGGGTTTAAATTTTGAGGCTTAAAAGAGAAACTTGTGATGTCTTTATGAATTTCTAAAAACTGGTTCATAATAAAAAATATGAAAAAATTATTTCTTTTAGAGGTGAACATGGAAGATAATTTGGAGTTAATGATTTTAATTCATTTTATTTAAATATTTGAAAATGTTGTGCTTATATACCCACTAAGTGTACCCCCAAGAACTCTAAGTAGATTCAAAATTAGTTGGGGATTGGAAGGCAATCCTTCCCTATGGAGTATTTAGGAGAACCTATAGCACTAGGGATGATTGAAATCTACATTTTCAAAGGCCTAGTTAATAAACTCACCTATTTTAGCTATAAATAAAAATTAGGGTTCTATTATTTGGTGGGAGAATCAAATTGGTTAACTATGTTCTATTTTCCATTCCTGTGCATGTTATTTTAATGTTCAAGGTTCTAAAAACATTTATGAGAAATATTAAAACTATCCTTAATAGATTCATATAGTTCTTTATCTAAGAAGGTATGATTTATCAGATAATTTTTGTGTGGCTAGAAAAGACTCTCAAAGAGGGTGGTATCAATATAAATAATATGAAATAACACTTTCACTATATGCAAGATAAGTTAGCATGTAAAGCACTTGAATGAAAAACTCTTCATAGTAGGACCATCAAAGCTAAGTATGGAAGATGTAATATACCAGTTCAGAACAAGCATGGGACTTCACATTGGTGTGGAATTCAGGGGTTTGTCTTTATCTTATTTAGGAACATTAGATGGATAGTAGCGATGGGATATATTAAGTTTTGGTTGGATATTTTTTTGAGACTCCCTCTTAATTTCCCATGATTCCTAGTATCAAACATCTCTTTATAGAATTCCTAAAACCACTAGTTTTTCATTGAAGAAATATTAAAAAATAACTAGAAGGACTTTATCTCCATTATTAATCACTCATAAGAACATGATCACCATGTTTTCACAACATCTATATCAAGAAGTTTCAAGGCGTCTGACTTTCAAAATATTCCTCCTATCTAGTAGAATACAATTACTTAGGTGGAGAATTTATCGTGTAAAAAAATCCTATAAAAATATTACTTTCTCATTTGGAGGATTTATAACCATTCTCTTCTTACTTATGAGAGTGTGTGAAGTAATGTAATTCAAATTGTCTCTAAATACACTTATTTTACTCAGTCTAAAGGGCATAACACCCAACATTTATTATTAAAGGGTGAGTGGGTGCACATCATTTGGAAGATTCTTAGAAACTATACTAGATTCAAGTTTTATATTGGTACCCGGGAATTTTTTTCACCGTATGGTTTCATGATATATACTACTCATCAATATAGACCTAGTCATATATAATGATTATATAAAAAGAATCTTGGGTGATCTGGGTGGCTCAAAACATTACTAGGCACAATAGTACGAGACATAAACTCAACCAAATAAAGGTTAAATTTTGGTCTCTCATTTTTTAATCTAGGATAAATGTTCAATAAAAGTAGTCTCTCCAATACTCTCAAAATAATCATGGATTCTTCCTACATGAAGTATAATTTCAATCCTTCCCAAGGTCCCTGGGTGTGCTAGCGTGCTACTAATATGTGGTTTAAACTTAACATGGATGACACATGTGTTTAGGGTAACATTAATGGTGGTGGAATAATCCTTGACTTAATGGGATAATTTATCATATATTTTAGTTCCTTTTATAGAAAAGGTAACCCTCATAAAGCATAGGAAAAATCCATTCTAAGTGGCCTTTATTTTTGTAGTCAAAACAATATCAATCCATCAAAGGTGGAAATGAACTCCACCTTAGTGGATAACTTTTTACATGATATAGCCCTTATCCATTAGTATGTCACTTATGATATTAGATCCAATATGGGATTGATATGATATAATATGGTGATATGCCACACTTGGAGATATGTAAACATATCAATCAAGTCCCTATCCTAGAAAGGTAGGCAAGAAGAAAGCCTCACCATCTATAATAGAATTGAAACTCTTACACCTATTTTCATGCACATAATTAGTGAAAGAAATATCATTCATAACTACTATATACCTTCCCCCCAACTAGGTGGTGTCCATTATTTCTTTCTCTGTATTAATTTTTACCTTTTTTACTTAATATAATATATAATTTGAGTGAGTTTGGTATTAAACATACATTCTTAATCCCTAGAACACCTCAATAGAATATTTTTAGAAAGGAGGAATAGTAATTTGTAATAAATTTATAGAAAAATGTTAAATAAATATAATATTACTACTCATTTTTTGGTTTTATATATTAATAAAACATGTTATATCATAAAAACATTTATAATAAGTCCTATTTTAAAGAATACATCCTATGAGTTATGGAATAATAAAAAACCAAAATTTGGGTAATTTTAAGTGTAAGGTGTATATCTTGAACACTAAGGATAATCTTGGTACGTTTGATCCTAAGGCCTATAAAGGAATATTTCTTGGTTATTCTACCACTTCTAAATATTATAGAGTTTTTAATAAAAGGTCAAGGATATTTAAATAATTTATTCATGTAATGTTCAATGAAAGTGATCCTTTTGATCATAATAAAACTATTACTAATGATATTATTTATTATTTAGATAACTTGAGATTATAATATCCTGTTGACATTAAAAAGGATGATGATTTAGAACATGATCATGAAAAAATTATTCCTTAAAGGATAAATAATAATGAACCTGAATGTGTACTGCATAGACTACCTAGAACCTCAAAGAACCAACTTTTAGAAACTTTTATTGAAAGTTGAGATAAAAGAGTTAAAGCTAAAATAAGTGATGAAAATATTTCTAAATTATGTACCTTTATATCTTAACTTGAACCTAACACCTTATACAAATCGTTGAGATATGAGAGTTGTGTTTTATATATATAAGAATATTTAAAATAGTTCAAGAGTAAAAATGTTCAGGAATTAGTTAATGGACCCTATGATTATTCCATAATCAGTGATAAATGGGTTTTTAGTAAGAAATAAATATTATCTTAGATTAATTTGTAGAAATAATGCTTGATTAGTAGCTAGAGGTTATAATCAAGAGGAATGTATATATTACAGGGAAACCTTTTCCCTCATATTTAGATTAGAATACATTATAATCCTTTTTTCTTATGAATCACCTTTTAACATTAAAAAGGATGATGATTTGGAACATGATAAAAAACAAATCATTCATGAAAGGTTAGAAACCGATGAACCTAAAAGTGTTCTACCTAGATATACTAGATCCCCAAAGAACCAACCTTTATAAAATTTTATTAGAATTGCAAATAATGGAGTTAGAATTAGAATATATTCTAGAAAATTTTCTTAATTCACTACCTTTATATCTAAACTTGAACCTAAAACCTTAGATTAATCCTTGAGGGATGATTGTTGGGTTTTATATATATAAGAATATTTAATGTAGTTAAGTAGGAACAAGTTTTTTGAATTAGTTGATAGACCCTATTATTATCATGTAATTGGTGATTATTGGGTTTTTAGAAATAATAAAGATGGTCTTGGAGTAATTGTTAGAAATAAGTCTAGATTAGTAGCTAAAGGTTATAATAAAAAAGAAGGTATTGATTATGAGGAAAACATTTCTCCCATAAAAATATTTGAATCCTTTATAATTATTTTAGATTATGCATATTATATAAAATTTAACCTTTTTTCAGATAAAAATATGTATATTTTTTATTCTGTAAATGGTTATATAATAGAGGATGTTTATGTTGATTAGCTTATTTGGTTTTAAAATAATAACATTAAAAATTTGGTTTTTAAACTCATTAAAGAAATGTATGGAATTAAACAAGAACTTAGATATTTTATAGGTGGATTAGTTCATTTCTTTTATCAAATTGTGTTATAAATCCTAAAGGATTATGTTGAATTTATTTATAATAGGAAGATGGGTGTGGTCGTATCAATGAATCAAGTTGTATTTTTTGAAAATAAATTTTTTGACAACACAAGTTCAAAAGGAAGAAATTGATGAAATAGTGAATGGGATATTGATTGATCACAATAGTGATGGCCAAAGTGAGTTTTAGACAATATGATTAATTGATATTAATGTTGGAATTATTGAAAAAGGTGTGATTGGTCAAGTGGTATTGCACAAGAGTGCAATATGATAAGCTAAGAATACCACACCCATGGTAGAGAGCATGCTAATGTGAAGATGGACCAACATGGGTATGACCAAACCCCATGCATAATCTGTGGTTAAGATGGATAAAAGGCTAGGTGTGGCCATGCCAATAACATGGGTAATGTTGAGAGGCCCATTTTTTCTAGTTGAATTTTGATGGTTTTGGGTAATGAAAAATGTACAAACATATTTCACCACAACATAGGGTTGATCATGGTTCATTATTGGAGTGCCTATGAGGAATGTCCAAGGAAAAAATGGTCATAGGGAAGGTCATGGTATGAATAATGTACTGTAGTGAAGACCTAAAGAGAAAGAAGGAAAACATGGGTTTGACCACCCCCATGCTGCAAGATGTGGTTCTGGGGATGACCAAACAGGGTGTAGTGATGTTCAAGAAAAGATGTGGTCGATAGGTGGAGTAGAAAGCCAAAACAGAAAATAGGAGCAGACCACACCTATGGTACTAGGAATGTTGAGGTAAAACAACCAAAAGTTGCACACTAGGCTATGGTGAAAGGTGTCACTAGTAAAAAAATGGGTTTTCACATCAGGTTTTTTAGGTTTTTAAGGTTTTTTACCTCATGATGTTATTATAGGTGATGTTGTAAATAAGTTTTTCATGTCAGTTTCAAGAAAAAAGACATTATAAATGTGACATATTTTAATGTGTTTTTCCACATTTATTATAAGAAAACAAAAATGGAAAATATTTTATCATGTCAGTTTTAAAATAACCAATGTGATAAGTTCCTTAAATTTTTTCCTAGAAACTCGCTAAAAAATTACTATTTTGTGGTGGTTTTCCATGTTGGTTATATGAAAACCAACAAATAAAACCATTTTTCTCGTATGTTTTTTCAAAGAACCTACATGATATTTGATTTTTCATGTAATTTATAAAATAATAGACATGAAAAATGAAATTTTATATATATTAAAATAAAATGACCATCCCAAAAGTACAAAATCAGATGATAAATAGATAAACAATAGTAGTAGACCATAAAATAGCATAAAAAAATCAATGCATTTTAACTTTACAATTTAAAAATTAAAATTTATAATGTATATTAAAAATACACTAAAACCCAATCATAACTTTGAAATAATCCTTCCATTCTCTTTGTAAGTGTCTTAAATCTTCTCCAATATAAGGATTTGGGTCATCAAAAAGATATATATTAAAATTAAAGGTTTTAACATGTATTATGAATATAATGAATAAAAAATTAAAGGAAAGTTTTATGATAAAATATTACCTTTTGGAATTTTGTAATTGTCCCAGTTGTTGTTATTTCAAACATAAATCTTTAAATATAGTTTCCACATTACTTTACTCTTTATTGAATATGAAACTTCTATTTAAAATGATTTTTTCAATTCAAAATAAAATTTTAAGTACTTATAACCAAAATGTAGTAATTGTAAATACAAATTCACCTTTTCTTTTACATATATGATATTTTTGATCTTATTTACTATTATCTCTCTAAAATAATCCCATTCCCTACTTGAAAACAACATGTATGAAATAAATTAATTTTTTTATAATTTATACAAGTATTCAAATATTTAAACTTAATTGTTTAATACATTCTCAAAATTATCTCATATATCACCATGGATAGAGTATATCCAGTAAAGTTTCTTCTCCCTTAAAAAAAACCCAATGGACACTAATATAAAAAATATATAATTTTAATGGTAATTAATTTAAAATACATAGTACATTATGAAATATATATTCCATGCCTTTGAATATAAGGAAGTATCCAACACTGAATTTCATTATTTTGAAATCTTTCTGCAATATAAACTGTTCTTTCATTATCACTTATTATCCTTTATTTGGGTGAAATAAATTGTGGGTCCATAAATCCATATCTGATATTGTATGATGCTAATTTTTTTTATAATGATACCTAAAACGAAAAATATAAGTATTAAGTTTAAATAAATTTAAATAATTGAAAGTTATATGATAATAAACTTACATGGAAAAGACTTTCATTCTGTTGATTCCCAAATCATATCTAGTTACAACCTCTATGATATCTTTCTTTAAAATAATCATAGTCATTGTACACCCACAAATGTTATTATCCACTAGTAAATTTGAATATGTTGATAATCTATTAATCCCCAAAGAAGTTGTATCTAAAGTCATAAATACCTGTAATTATTATTGTCCATTCAATATGACTTTCCCTTTAAAGTATTCCAATAAAAAAATAGATAAATATATAAATTTTAAAATTATAAAAAAAATTAAACATAAATATGAAATAAATGATATAATCCATACACACCTGAATGGAAATTTTTTAAATAGGTCTTGATGGTAAAACTAAAAAATGGATGATACTTTATCCAATTGTAGTGACTTTATCTGTAAGAAATGGTATTCTTGATAATCTATCTATAATATCCTATACCTTGACCCTAAGCTTATCTATCTCTATCTATTGATGATGTATAATTTCCCAATATAATATATAATATCATATGTAACAATATAATATAGGGGATCCTCAACACATAACTCATAATAAATGGGAAGCTGTAGAGGAGGAGGTGTAGGAGTTGGATATGTAAGAGGAGGTGGAGAAGTTGGATTTGTAGGCAGAGGTGGAGGAGTGGGATCAACAGCCTGAAACTATCTTTGAATTTCTACAAAATTTAACTATATCAAATATCCGATCTTTTCCTCCATCATCTCACTAAAATCCTAAACTTTAGATTCTAAAGATTATATTTTTCTTTTGTAAACATCCTTCATTTTCGAAGCATTAGAATAACCATACACTTTTTTACTGATACACCTTTTAGGTATCCTCATACATGACCGGAAAGCTTAGTATTTCACAATACAATAGCTAAAATATCTTTATTACACTCATATTTGAAGGTATCTTGTGTTCTATTCTCCCCAAGATATTACTATATATAATATTTGAAAAAATCAATATTGAAACTCAATATATAAATAATTAATTTAACTTAAATAACATAAATAAATAATCAAATTCTTACAATCCTCTTAGCTAAAACACTTGAATCTTCCATAATATATTTTCTATTTTTGATGATTGAGGCAATTTTCCATTTTTCATATCTATATGGGGGTGGGGGAAGGAGGTTCAACCTCTACGGATTTTAAAGAATCAGCTCTCAGTTTTTGATATTTTTCAATTACCATTTTTTCTTCTAATAATGTATACCCTCCATGAGATAAAGTATGATGTTGCAAATTTTTATAGAAATGGATATATATCACATAAATCTTCATCTAGAAATGGATATATATCACATGAATTTTGATGTTGTCTATACCCAAAAATTAAATTTAATGTGAGGGTTGATTTAAAATCCCTCCATCTCCTAGAATACAATCATAAACATTTCCTCTAGAATTCTCTAGTATCTAGTATATCATATCTCATATGATAAGAATGGAAAAAACCTATATTAGTAAAAAAATTTCATGATAAGTAAAATAATGAAAAATGAGCTCAAAAACATTTTCACCTGTAATTGAGATAGTGTTACTTTCATAACACTTATCCAATCAAAAATCAAAATACTAACTTTTTATTTTGATTCCACTGTAATAAAAGTCTTATTTTTTGAAATTGGACCCCTAAGAATATCATTATCATGAAAATCAATTGGTATCTTCTAGTCATGGCTATAGAAAACTGATAAATTCGGTAAATGTGTGCTACCAAATTTACCAAACCTCTATTTTTTATCTCCTCTGGTGAAATTAGATGGATCTTATTCATAAGGATGAGGAGGCTCCTCAATATAAGTATGTGTATGGTCCTCAGCATATGTATGTGTATGGTCCTCCCTAAAAGCTCACAGTGAATCAGATGCTTCAACTAACAGTATCCTAAAAATCAAAGTAACAAAAAATTAGTACACAAATATAAAAATCCAACTATTATAGATAAAATTAAATAAAAAATGAAAAATTATACAAATTAAAGTAAATTAAAGTAAATTAAACTAAACAAATTTTTATTCATATTTTTTTAATTAGTTAACTAAAATGATAATAATATTAATGAGAAATGAAATTACATAAATAAATGATAACAAATATAACTGTTATATAAAAATTTGATTAATAATTTTAAAATGATACATACAAAATAAAAAAATACTAAAAAACCACTCATTATCATATTAATTAGAGCATATACAATGCAATACACCATTATAAAGTAGAGTTACTCTACAAATAGTGTGTGAATAGTAAAAATGCTTAATTTATTACACAATTTTTTACACTAAAAATAATATTATTTAAATATAATATTTAATAATTTTTTTTAATTTTTTAACATATTAAATTAAAATTAATTATTTTTCTAAAAAAATAACAAATTTAAAAGTTATGTAAGGGTAAACATAAGTTAAGAAAGGGTAAACTATACAAAACTAAACTAATTTAAACAAAAAAATTTACTTATTAGTTATAATATGTGTTTTAATAAAAAATAAAACTAATATATCAAACATTTTATGAAATTTTAAAAAGTAAACAAGAAATAAATGCGTGTTTCTTGTAATATTAGGAAATTACTAAAGGATTATTTTCCCAAAATCCCTTCCTCATGATCATTTTGTATGGAGAAAACCATGTCTATGACATGGTGATCAATATTCTCTATCAATCTTTCCATGGAAGTGAGTATCTCACATAAATTAGCATCTTCATCAAGATTTTCATCACCAAATTACTGTTTTCCTTATAAAATGATGGATCAATGTATATCATATGGATCAAGAGCATAGAAAATTTATTTTTCATGTGTTTTTGTAATGAAAGTATTAACTATTTATTCCAATATATTTAGATTAATTAGTGTCATACTAAATTCATCATGTCTGAAACTATTATTATCGATAACCCATTTTCAGTTAAACACCAAAACTTTCAAATTAATGTAATCAACCACATATATTTATTCAATAAATACATAATATACACTTGATGTGGAGATTGTGTTTTTTTCTTTGGCACTCAAAAAATGCATTGCTTCTATAAACACCAATACACTACTATTATAAACTAGACTTCCATTATCTTATTCTTTCATATGAAATGTATAGCCATTAATGTCATACTTAAACCATGTTATCAAATTTATACTTGAACCACCCTCTAACCATATTAATGTTTCTGATGCATCTAATCCACCATGTCTGGTCTCTTTAAACCATGGAATTTTTTTTGTTATGCTCATTCAAAATCCATATATATTTATTATTTGGATAAAATTGTTTTAACGCATTAATATGAAATGTTATATATGGATAAGCATCATCTATATTATTCAAGATGTATAAATGTATCTTCTTTATCTATTAACCTATCAATTATTTTAATTTCAATCCCCATATCTGCTTTCCCTCATAATTGAATCGTTCATGAAGAGATATAGGAAAACTGATGTTCTCCACTAAAGAAAAGTATCTTGTATAAAACTCTGCAGCCTCCTCAGAAATATACCTCCCAAAAATAGAGGCTTCAGGACAATATGAATTATTAACATACACCTTCAATATCTTTATATACCTTTCAAAAGGATATATCTAATGTAGATATATAGGTCCACGAAGCTCTATTTCTTTCACTAAATGATCCATTAAATTCACCATGATATCAAAAAAAGATAGAGGAAAATATTTTTTTAGTTGAAAAATTATAGAAACAAAATCATTCTCCAAATTGTTCAATGAATTTAAATTAATCACCTTGTTACAAATTGATGTGACAATACTATGATTTTGTACCTATCAACTTCAAATCTTTTAGTGACACATAATTTTTTACATTTTAATAATAACCTTGTGTCACTTTGATTCCATGAATACAATGAAAAAAATAATTTTCTACCTCTTTTATAATATATGAAAATCCAGAGGCAGGTATGTTCATCTTCCATAGAAGTGGGAGATAACTCCAAATGTATTCCCATTGAGAGTAAGTACAATCTTACATTCAAACCATATTTAGTCTTTCCTTTAATATATATATATTTTTTCAATTAAGATATCACAAATATTAGTCTCCAAATACATGAAATCAATGTTATTTTGACCTCTTGATATCTTTAATTTTTAAGTTCAAAAAATATTAACCATTTATTTAAAATATTTCTATCATTATATGATTTATAGGTCTTTTTGAATGTGACATCAATATTTTTGACCCTATTAAAATACTTATTGGTGTAAATTTTTTTTAGAGTAATATAAAATTATTATGATCCATTGAATTACATTTTTAATATTTGATAAGAGTGATCCATAGACAAAAACATTTGATGACCCATGTATACCATTTTTCTCCCATGTTGCAGTTGATAATATGATGTATTTTTGTTCAAAATTGGACAAGGATTATATCCCTTAACACCATATCTTGAAAAATTTCCTTATGATGGAAGTAATTTATAGTAAAAATTATTGGTCCTAGTGGAAAAGTTATGGGGGGTGGGGGTCAATTGATTTTCCATTAAAAATATCTGTTCAAACAATTTATAACATTAATCCTCCAATTTAATAAAATTCTTAGTTAATAAAAATATTAGAATTATATAATTTGATATTTTTCAATGATCCTTAAAATCTCAATCACAACTCAGTAAAAATAATTTTTAAAATAACTTAACTTTTCAAACTAATATACTCATATCAAAAACTATATATAAAACACTAGTTTAATTTAACTATCAGAGTAAAGTTTTGTTTAAAAGTTTAGAAAACTAAAACTGGTTTGATTTAAAGAAAAGAAAAAAATACAAGTAAAAAATTTATTGCAAATAAAGCACAATGGATTTTAATAAGGGTTTCGATATCAAAATGAGTCTTAATCCCCTCCACTTGGAAATCACCCACTACTAAGCATTTTATTACAAAATAAATTAATCCACAACTTAGATTGGGTTTTATAAACAATAGATCACAAGTTTGCTTAGGAAAAAAGCCTCTTCCATAGTTATTCATGGGATAAAATATGCATAGGTCACAAATGACTTATTCCATAGTTTTTTGTGGGAATAAAAATTAATAAAATACAAAGAGAGTGTCAAGAACCATCCATTTTAGCATATGAGAATATATTTTACAGATAAACAGAGTACGACCAAACACAACTTGAATGTAAATCATAATTTGAAAGGGAAATAGCTTAGAGATGAGAATATATAGTGCTACTAAATTTGAAAATATCCAGTTGTTCTAAGTCCATGATTTTTTATTTGTAAAGAACTTGAAAATGCTGCATAGAAAGTACAGTAAAATAGGGAGTCATAGAAGTGTAGAAATGTATTTTGTTTTCAGTCAGTAATTGTCCAAGATTTTTACACACACATGTACCTTTTATTACTTTTGGTCTAGAATGTTAGAGTTAGTGATTCTATGTCCATGCATGTTCCAACTTTCCATTGTCCCACCTGCTCGCACATAGTAAAGTATTTCTGAATTTATAGTGCACCAAGTCTAATTATCCATTACAAAATAATAATAGAAAAATTGGGATCCTTGTACTCATAAATAAATCTAAGAAATACTAGATTCGTCTTTAAGAAAAGAATGGGTTTGTTTAAGAATAAACATTCTTAAATCCATGTACTTCTTTCCATCATTAAATGGTAAACTAGCTATTGGAGAATTAATTTTTAAATTAATTCTGGATAGATGTAGTATCTCTCTAGCATTAGCTTCACTAATTTAATATTTCTATGATGGTAGGTATACACTGAACATTATCTCTATTAGTGGTAGATTTATTTATGGTATATTTCTCTAATGGTAGCTCTTCACTGGTGGTAGCATCATTGAATTGATGGTAAATGTTATTGATGGTACCATCTCTTGGAAGTAGATTCTTCTGATGGTAGATCAGTCTGGAGGAAGTACTGTGCAATGGTAGATCCTTATAACGATATCTTCATCTAATGGTAGAACCTAGAAGTCACATTTTTGAACTAGTGGTAGTGTGGAGTTGTATCATGCTGTAACTAATGGTAGGAAGACTGATAGCTCAAGACTTAGGAAAATTTTCATATTCTATCTAGAATAAAATTTAATATCATAAAAGAGTAATCGCATTAGAAAAATAACAAACATGATTTGTGATCATTAAAATAAGTATGTGCTCAACAGTCTCCCCATTTTTAATGATTATAAATCATGGCATTTATAACCATATTAAATTGATTTAATAGATGAATATCAGATGAATGGATCAAATATATTCTGCTTAATAGTCCAATTCAATATATGATGCACATAGTTATCCATTCAATCCATACAAGTAATTATGTGATATTCCATATAAGTATTCATATTAAATTATATTCAATACTACCACTTTTAGGATTATCAAAAATTTAAACATAATAGGTAATTAAAAAAAATACATTCGAGTGAATAAAAATAGGAGTTTCATTATATTTATTAATATAAAAGGATTACATCATAAAAAAGGGATAAAAAAATCCCTATCAAAACCCTAATCAGAATATGATGAATACTCTTTAGATTTACTAGAATTAGGATCCATTGGATCCTTTCCCTTTCCAATAACTAGAGGTACATGAAGAAGAGGAGGTGCAGGTGGCTAAAATACAATGGTAGATTCTACTGGCCTAAGCTTTCTCACTGCTTCACTAAAGTAAATAAAAAAGGACAAACAATGATAGATATAATATGTGAAGGGGTAGAAATGGGTGTAGAAATGGATCCATTCGAGTTTATAGTTGAGGGTTCTATGATAGTTATCCTAGTGGTGTACAAAATGGGTTCCATCAAATTTATAAATTATGTGATCACTCAACCACCATGCTACATAGACTTAAAGAAATCAGTCTTCTATTATATGAAAAGATTGAGAAGGGGTTCCATGACCTTTAGAAATGTCACTTACTCCTTGAAGGCCCTGTTTATAGGAGTCATTCTCAAGTTTTCATCCAAGAATTTAAAATGGTATTTAAGTTCATGCTTGGTATATATCCTCGAGAGAAAATAATTAATAGATTTAGTGATAGTTTCTCTATCACGTATTACCACATTTAAAAATTATCTAAATAATTTATAAATATTATAACCATGTGATTTGATCTATAGAAGCTGATCCTAGTGAGAAGAAGAAAGACCATCCGTCACACAATGAAACTCTTATCTGATTATAGATCCAATTACATCAGCATCCACTAAAGCAGGATCAGAAGGAGGTGGATCTCTAAAAAAATATTCTCCTGGTGTAAAAAGTTACTCCGACATTTCCAAAATAGATATATCCATCCTAATAAATCTAACACTCATATCCTCCATAGTGATCTGGATGGAATCTATCAACTCTACTATCCTCTCATTCTCAATCTCAAGATATTCAATCTTTAAGAAAATTTTAGGATAAATGTGAGTGATAACCAAAGTGAACATCATCCTCATATCATATTCACTGAGATTAGTCTCCTAAACTAAGGAATACCTATGTATCCCACTAAAATCAGATAATAAATCTTTCTTAAATGCATTTAGATCATCCTTTTTCACATAACTAGAATAAGGAGGAGAAGAGGAAGGAGGAAGAGGAGTCATATATTGACTAGGAATACCAATAACCACAGGGTCAATATTCACATAAAAATCAAATAAAGGAAAATATTCAATAAATCCTCTCCACTATAGATCCCTTAGGATCCCTTTGGTTAAACTAAACGGTAGGTCCACCATGCTCTGGTGTAATTCCATGATAATCACCATCATCTTCCTACTATGAACAATTCAGTCCAAGATAAGAATATATTAGGGATTTCTCCCCCTTAGCTGATTATTTATCCTCATCTCTATCAGAGGTAAATGGTTTGATATAGATTCCAAAAACATAACCTACTAAAGAAACTGGATCATCTCTAACATTGGAATTTTGTCTAGTTGAAGGAGAAGAATACACACCCTAACACTCAACACTTTAAGATCATATAGACTTAGTCATAGTCTGATAAGGGTGTGACTGCTCATCCTCATAACCTCTATAAATATCATACTTAGAGTCATATAAAATCATCACCATATCCTCATAAGTCCTAGAAGAAGATCACTCCACCTGATCACCATCAGAGACTTCAGTCTCTTCTGGATCATCATCATCTCTTAGAAAACTCTCTATGGTAGGAATAGAAAGTGAAGTAATGGAAGATCCATAAGATAGAATAAGGATCTCAGCCACATTAGGGTCACTTCCCACTTCATCTAAAACAACTACTGATTATTATTCCTCAGCTCTAGATTATTACACTTCTTCTTCAACTTCCTCATCATAGGAATACACTACAACTTCATTTGGATCTAATACAGGGCTAACCATGTATCTAGGTCTGGTAGGATACCACACAAGGTTAAAATTATAAAAAATATTATCATTATCAACTACTAACTTCTTCAACCAAGGGTTCCAGTTTAGCCTCATCCTCTTGCAGGCTACCCGACTTAGATATAAACCACCACATTTGGTCGCATTATTTCACTTTTAGGCACTAAACCTTTGGATTCTAAAATAGATGAGATCAACTTGGGTTAGGCCAAAAAAGTTTTATCTTGAAGAGGGTTTTCTCAACTTCATCATATGAACCATCAAATATGTACACAAATTTATCTTATCTCATCTTTTCATATGAAATAATAAAAATACATCCTGATAAACCATTGTGCTAAAATCCCCTTTCATAGGACATAACATGTGCTGTATAAACATGAATAGTAATATGCATTCACCATCAAGCTCTATTTTTATAGGCCTTCCTATAGTATCATTCCTAGTTAACTCCAATAGTGCATCCTCAAACACAAAATTCTCATGGTTAATAGGGAACGAGCTTTGGTAATCATCATATATGCCTTCTTAAGGAACACTAAAGAAACTTTCCCACTTATTCAAAGAAAATAAAAATTATTTTCAATCTATAATAGTCTTGATAACATCTTTTTTATCTCTAAACCTATACTCTACAAACTGATAGAAATAATGAACCAACCTTGGGTATAATGGTTGATTATTTATCAAGAATTATTCAACCCATATCTGGTCTTGGATCACATTCCATATGAGAGACTTGTTCAAATCCAACCACCCAACATCTATTTCTTTCTCGGCGAGGATATCACGGGACACAAGTTGGGGATTCTTGGGTTCTATAACTGGTAAAATTGATTCACCTCTCTATTTCTTTAAGGGGAACATCTCATTAGCAGACATAGCAAGGCACTTGAATATCAAAAGTTCCACAATGGTTCGATGGATGAAGGTAGATGGAGATGAAAGGTCAGGGGTCAAGCGATAAAGAAGGAAGGGGTTTACAAGAGGTACACGAGAGAAGGCTATTAGGCTTTGATTTTAAGTGACATTTTATTATTTAGGGATTTTTGAAATCAAAAAATAAATATAATATGAATAATGAAAATAAATAAATATGATAATTTTTTTAAATAATAGGTAATAGAGATGGTAGGTCCTAATGGTATGTACTTACAGTAGAATCTGGAAGGTAGTAAATTATGTTACCAAGTCATGGTATTATATAATAATACTATGTCACGGTAGCATCCAGATGGTACTATGAAATGGTAGTATGCAATGGTCAATTATCATAGTAGCATGTCTATATGGTCAATACCTATGGTAGCATGACTAACAGTCGATCCTTATGGTTGATCATCATAGTCAATATCAATGGTAGATACCAACAATAATACCATTATTTTACTATTTCTATACTAGAACCAAATTAAATCCAAGAATAATGGGTTAAACAAAACTTATCATTCCAATTTCATGTATGATATAACTTAATCACTCAAAATTCAATGGTTTTGTGAATATATCATGAAGATGATGTTCAATACTTTTGCACTTAAAACTTATATCACTATTTTAAAAATAATATCTAACACAAGTGATATCTTATATCAATATGTTTTTTTCTAAAATGAGACATAGGATTCTTAGAAATGTTAATATCTCTTATATTATCACAATTTATAGGGACCTGTCAAAATTGATATCCATATTCTAGTAAAGCGTGTTTCATCCAAAAAATTTATGCCCAAAAACTTCCTAAATCTATGTACTCAGCTTCAATAGTAGATAATGAAACATAAATTAGTTTCTTACTATACCATGAAACAAGACACTTTCCCAAAAAGTGACTTGTTCTAGAGGTTATTTTTCTATCTAACTTAAAACCACAAAAATTTGAATCTAAATAACCAACTAAGTAAAATTATTATCCTCTAGAGTATAAAAATCCTAATTCGGTTGTACCATTAACGTATTTTAAAATTATTTTCACAGTAAGAAAATGTAAATATTTTGGATTTTCTTGAAAATGGGAAAACATACACACACTAAACATTATATTAGGTAGGATAACAGTTAGGTATACTAAGCTTCCATTCATACCTCTATAAGTGGTTTGATCAAATAGTTTTCTAGTTTCATATAGATCAAATTTATAACTAGTACTCATGGGAGTATCACTACCTTTATTACTATCCTTGCTAAAACATTTTAAAAGATATTTAGTGCACTTTATTTGATTAAAATAAACCATATTTATTTTAAAAAATATGAAAACTAAGAAAGAATTTAAGTTCACCCATCAAACCCATTTCAAATTCACTTTGCATATTTTTTGAAAATTCAGCACAAAAAGAATTATTGACGATCCAAAAATTATATTATAAAAATAAATTTGTATAACTAGAACATATTTTGAAATTATTTTAGTAAAGAAAGTTGGGTCATCTATTCCTTTAGTAAAACCTGTTGAGCTGAGTCAATCATACCAATCTCTAGGATCTTGTTTTGAACCGTATAAATATTTTGTTAATTTTAGAATATGATTTGTAAAGTGAGGATTTTGAAATCCATAGGGTTGTTAAACAAAACATCCTCAATTATATAACTATTTACGAAATAAATCTTAACAACCATTTAATATAATTTGAAATTAAAATGTGTTACATAGGCAAGAAACATTCTGATGGCTTCAATTCTAGCTATTAGAGCAAAGGTTTCCTCATAGTCATTACATTATTCTTGACTATTTCCTTATGTGAACAATCTTGATTTATTTGAAATTATTGTACCTAACTTATCAACATTTTTAAAGACCCATTAATACCAATAGTTAGGTAGTCCATAGGCCTTTTCATTAGTTCCTAGAATTTATTTATTTCAAACTGATTTAATTCTTCTTATAATGCCATTACCAGAATTCATCATTAATTACTTCATTAATGTTCTTAGGTTGAAGAAATGATAAGAAGGCTTGATATTCAACCTGGTTTCTAACAGAAGATCTAGTTTGTGTTCCTCTATCTAGGTCACCTACAATTGCATATAAGGATAATATCTATAAGTCCTAATAGCTCTAGTAATATAAGTGTTTGAAACCTCATCTTTATCTATAGGTTTGGGTTCAAGCAGTTCAATAGAACTGGGATATTTTTCTACAAGAGGTCTAGAATAATTATCACTAGGTTTAGCATTAATTTCAAAATTGGAAATATCATTCTCCAAATTCTGTAAAGAAGTTTTAAACTCATGTGGATATGTTTCATTGAACTCTACATGTATAGATTCTTCTATAATTTTAGTCCTTTTATTAAATACCCTATATTATTTACTAGTTTCAGAATATCCACGGAAAATAAATTCATTACATTTGAAAGAAAAATTGTCTAAATTATCCTTTGAATGGAGTATAAAGACTTTACAACCAAAAACACTAAAGTAATTAACTTTTGGTTTTCAACTATTCCATAATTGATAAGGGGTCTTCTTTAAAATATATCTAATTTGAATTATATCAATTATATATAAATATGTTTTAATAGCTTCTACAAAAAAATAAATAGATAAATCATACTCATTGTGGATGGTCTGAGAAATTTTTTAAAGTGTTTTATTTCTATTTTCTACTACACCATTCTATTATGGGGTCTTAGGAGTAAGAAAGTTATGACTATATCCATGTTATGAGAATAATTATTAAAATTCTTGCTTTTAAAACTTAGTCATGATCAATTATTAAGGTATTTATTCTAATTCCACTAATATTTTCTAGAGATCTAGCATATTTATAAAATTAGGAAAGAGATTAAATTTTATGAGTAATAAAAAACAACAATGTATATCTTGAATAATCATCCACTATAATATAAACACAATGTTTTCCTACTAAAATAGAAACTTTATAAGTTCAAAACAAATCCACGTGAACCAATTCTAAAGGTTGAGAAGTTGACACTTCTTTCTTTTGTGTGAAATAAATTTTGTGCTTTTTTCTATTTTGACACAGAATACAGACTTTGTCTATTAGAAATTCTAGTTTGGGTAGATCCTTGACTAATCCATTCATAGTTATCTTTCTAAGAGAGTATATATTTCAATGGAAAATTTTCCTATTTCAAAGCAAAAATTATTTGTAAAGGGAACTAAAACATGATTTTTTGAGAAAATAAGGAATTAAAATCTACAACATGAGCATTATCATTTATAATTGAAATAAAAACTAAATCATGTTTGGAATCAAAAACATTGCAAGAATTTATTTCAACCTTAACATGAAAACCATAATCACATAATTATGAGATACTAAGTAAATAATATTTTAATCTATATAAAAATAAAATTTTAGTAATTAAAACTGTAATAGAGTTACTAATTTGGACAAGTCTAATTATTTTTCCTTCAGCATTTTCACTAAAGGTGACTTGTATACCATCCACTTTAAATAGGATATTAAAGCTCAAGTAGTCTCCAATAAAATTTCTAGAGCATCCACTATCTAAATATCATAATTTCTTACTTGAAATTTTCAAGAATGTTTCATATAAAAAGTGATTTAAACAAAAAATGATTTTGGTACCCATATTTTCTTTGTTATAGAGATGTTAGTAATATAGGATTTAGAAATTCATAACTATTTTAATTATTTCCTAAAATCAGACCTTATACTTTTAGAAGTTAAAACTTTATTACTTCTAAAAGAATAAGAACCACTAACAAAATTATAAAAAATATAACTTGGGACAAATTTGTTCTTATATATTCTCCTCTATCTAGGTTGGTATCCAATTCCTATAGTATATTTAAGAGTAGTTTATTTAATAAGAATCTATGTTAGAGATTTTCTTCCACTACTAAATCTCTCTATATATTTCTTTAATTGTTCATTAGATAATTTGAGTTCATTATTTTTCTAGTTGAGCATTCTTATCTTTCTATATAGAAAAATTATTTTTAAAGTGAGAAGATTAAGAATTCTGCTTCTTTTAACTTTTATATTTATCCTTTACTTCATTGAATGTATCTTCCTACATATTGAAATATTTGAATAATTTATCTCTAGACATATTTTAGTTATTATTTTGAATTTAGTAATAAATATGAGTATGTATTAGATATTTAAGAAAAACATTCAGTACTTTGGATAGGTTTGTTATGAAAAACATATTAGCTTTACCATTTATCTATTCTCCACTCAAGTTTCAATCACTTAAAATATCCTCTAGACACTCCAAGTGATATTCATAGCATTTTTATATTTTTTTACTTTTTTTTCACACATATTATTATATTTGAGCTTAGGAAAGTCTTTTTTGACGCAGACTTTCCTTTTACAGTCATAGTAGGTTACTTCATTGTCATAATCATCATTTTTATATTATTTTCACCAATTTTATTTTTTTTCATCATTACTTATATAATTATATTTATTTATTTACTTCTTCTCACTGTATTTTTTTTGAATCGTTTGGATAAATGATCCATTTATTCATCACTATATGATGGTGATTCCTTATCACTTGAACTTTCATCTTTGATCTTTTCTTTTTGTTTTGATTTAAAAGTCTTACAGGCTAGTGAATTCCTCTTTCATTCATCAACTTCGTCTTTATTAACTTATAATTATTCTTCACATATGATGAGTTTTAAAATTATCTCTTCCATTGGAAACATACTTATATTACATGATGCCCTTATTGAAATAGAGTTTCCTCTCCATCTGTCTGGTATACATCTCAAAATTCTCATTACTTGATCCTTCTCTACAATTTTCTTCCTAAGTGCATGCATCGTATTGACTACTTCATAGAACTTGATATACATATTAGAAATGGTTTCATCAAGATTCATTTTAAAATTATCATACTTAATAGTATTTATATTTAAGAACATTTCTTTAACATTGGAAGTTCCTTCATTATAAACAACCAATGTATCCCAAATCTCAAAAGTAGTAGAACATGCATATATTCTATTAAATTCATCGTCTCCTAAATCATAGTACAAATAATTCATATCTCTACAATTACAATCATAAGCAGCCTTAGTTTCATCACTCTAATCTTCTTCAAGATCTTTAGTTATTTCATGTCTATCCTCAATAGCTATCCAGATATCAGACCCCATTCTCTCTATATGAATCTTAATTTTAATCTTCCATTAACCATAGTGGGTTCTATTAAAATAAGGACGATTAATATCAGTTCCTTCAAGATTATTCTTATCTGTAAAGATATAAATTTATATAAAATAGAAATTTATGATATTTAGGTAAAACTAGATCACAGTAAAAAGAATTTATGAAACTACTCTGATACAAAATGTTGGTCCCATTGGAAAACTCCATGGGGGTGAATTTAGATTCGAATAAAAATTTCTATTTAAAAATAATTTAAAATCTTAAATCACCTAATTTAATAAAAATGACCCATTGAAAAAATAGTATAATCATATAATTCATATTCTCAAAAACATCCTCAAAATATTGATCACATCTCAATTAAAATAGTTTTGAAAATAAATTAACTTTTGAAACTAATATACTTATATCAAAAACTGTATATAAAATAATAGTTTAAGTTAAATATCATAGTTCTATTTTGTTTAAAAGTTTATAAAACTAAAATAGGTTTTATTTAAAATAAATACAATAAAACAAGTAAATAATTTACAGCAAATTAATCACATCAAAATTTAACAAGGTATTCAGTCTCATGTTGAGAACTAATCCCCTCCACCTATAAATCACCTGATTCCAAGTAGTTTATTATAAAATAAACTAATCCACAACCTAAATCGAGTTTTAAAAATAATATATCATAAGGATATCTTGGAACAAATCCTATTCCATAGTTATGCATGGGATAAAACAGGAACAAGTCACGCAATACCTCTTACACAATTGTTTGTGGGAATAAGACTGAAGAAAATAAAGCAAGTGTGTCAAACACTCTCCATTTTTGCACATGAGACTGTGTTTTACAAATAAATAGAGTAAAATAGAATATAACTCAAATGTAAAACATAAAAAATAGAAATAGTTTATAGTTGAGAATATATAGTGACACTCAATCTGAAAAGATTCAGTTTTTCTGAGTCCTTGAATCTATATTTAGAAGGAGTTCAAATAAGTTTCACAGAAAGTGCTATAAAATAGAGATTTGTAGAAGTATGGAAATATATTATGTTTTTAGTTTGTAATTATCCAGGGTTCTTCCACACACATGTGCCTCCTATTCCTTTTATTTTAGCATGTTAGAGTTAGTGATCATATCTTCATGCATGTTCCACTTTTCTACTATCCCACAGGCCCATGCACAAGGAAATTAATTCTGAATTTATCGTACTCCAGGTCCAATTATCCATTTCTGGATAATAATAGAAAAAGTAATATCCTCATATTGAGAAATAGACCTGGTAAAGACTTAAATTTTATTTAATATAGCCATGGAGTTGTTTAAGAATAATCATTTTTAATTCCACATTCTTCTATATAACATTAAATTAATAAACTAGACATTGGAGAATTAATTTTGAAATTAATTATAGATAGCTTTGGTAGCTCTCTTGAGGTAGCTTCACTAATAGTAGATTACATTGAAGGTAGATCCCCACTGAATGGTAGATCTATTGAAGGTATCTCCACTGATGGTAGATTTATTTAATGTCAAATCTTCACTCATGGCAGCATCATTGAACTCACAGTAGATATTCCTAATAGAACCATGTCTTGGAAGTAGATCCATTCGATTATAGATCAGTTTGGAGGAAGTATCATGTGATGTTAAATTATTATAATGGTAGCTTCATCTGATGTTAGAACCTGATAGTGTCATATTTGAACTAGTGGTATCTCGGAGAGGTATCATACTGTAACTAATTTTAGGATAACCAGTAACTCAAGATTTAGGAAATTTTTCACATTTTATCCAAAATAAAATTTTCTATCATAAAACAGTAAACTCGTTAGAAACGTAACAAACATGATTTTTGATCCTTAAAATAAGGAGGTGCTCGACAAACATAATAATTTCATGTATTTAAAAATGTTCCATTTTATAAGAATCATACACTCTACTACCGTCCTCCCATAAAAGTTTCAAATCATCAATTAATGGTGACAAGAAAACATGAATATAATTTCTAGGCTGTTTTGGTTCAGAAATCATTAAACTCAACATAATATATTTCCACTTCAAAAAAATTTAGGATATAAGTTTTAAATTACCAATAAAACATGATATGAACTATGTTATATACTAAGGATTCGATATGGATTCATTCCATATGTGAACAATACTAATAGGAAATTTCTAGATTCATTTTCGAATCAAGAAAACTATTGATCAAATTTCTTCCACTACATATAATCAACTGGATAATGTAATTTTCCATTATATATCCACTCATATACATTCCACCTTAATATTTTTACATCATTTTAATTTTAAAATAAACATGTTAAATGAGAAATTATAGGAAGATACCAAATTGACTAGAAAGGATTCTCTGTAACTACTAAATCATACTGTGATTTTTCTTTCAACTTAGACTATAATGTACCACATTTTGGACACTTTGACATTTTTTAATGCAAAATGGGCACATGGACCATGGGATTTGTAGTTATGGTGTGGATATGGGGTGGTGTGGGACAAAAAATTTTGGCCGTTAAGAGTGCCGACCAATGTGGTTTGAGCCCACATGGGTGTAGGCTATGGTGGGTTGACCCCGCATGTGTGCAGCCTTATAATTGGGCCTAATTTAAATCAAATTATCATTTTTACAATATAATATTCTTTAAATTTTTTATTTTTTTTATAAAAAATAATTATTAAATCATGACATATAATTTATCACTATAATGACCATACCAATTCACCATTTATTTACATGTGAATTTTAAATAGGTCTATATTTATTATTTTAATATGATATTATAATATTTATATAGTAATTATTAACCATATTCACATGGTGCGTCATACCAACTCTTGAAAAATAGAACCTATGTCCCTTTCACATGGTTTAAATTATAAAAGAGTCATTATAATAATAATATTTTTTGGTTCAATTTATTATGGTTATTATTTTTTTGTTATTAAGAAAATAGAAAAGGACCTCATAGGAACCCTAATATCCTCTTTTGAAACTGGTCATTACCTAGAGAGTTTTCATTCATTTCACAGGTCCATCCATTCGCATCACCACACAACCAACATCAATATTCATTTCCCCTCACTGATCACTCATCTAATTTTCATCACAACAATTAACCACCACATCACCAATTCCACATGATGCCTTAACCCATCAAAAAATGTTCCATCACATCCCTTAAAACTATAGGTATTTTCAATCCATACTTCTCACCACAAATACCATTAAGAATGAGAAGAAATTAAAATATTTAAATGATTATAAATAGTATATATTTTTTAAATTTGGGAAATCCCATAGGCTACCCATGGGCTACCCACGAGCTTATGTTGGGTGGGGTAGGCTTGAAATTCTTTGTTCGTATTATATGCAGGATTTTGAGAAATAACCCATGCAGGCTCAAACCCGCGCGGGTTTGGTCCACCACTCCCTAACCCACCCATTTATCATTACTAATTTGATAGAACTTCATATTCCTTCATATATAACGCACAATCATTTAGGAAGTCATGTATCTTCTTACACCCAAACCCATAAAACATAATATTTTCTTTGAATTATAATGTGAATATTGAAGATAATTATCTTTAAGATGTATTCATTTTAATATCTATAACAACTATGTGAAACTCTTGTCACTCCATCCATTTTTTTCATTCAAGTTAATAAGTCTTAACACCCTTAATAAAAACATAAATTCTATACAACCTAGATATAATGGTTTTTTATAATCACCATATAGATTCTCAATTACTGTTTCTTTCCCAATTGCTTCTACTTCAATATTAGGAATCATTTCTTCAATTTGATCATACTTATCAACTTGAAAATAATAATCATCATCAATAGGTCTAGAATTATTTCTAGTTTCACTATATCAAATACAATGGATATAACATGAATTAAAACCATGAAAAATTAGATGATCTTTGATTTATCTACTTTTCAACTTATTCATATTTAAAAATTTCAATCATGGATAGAAAAACTAGTATTTGTTTGAAACATTTCATTATAAAATTAAAAAAAAGCATGGAATGCTTCTTCATATTCATCACTTATTCAAAGTGCAGTAATCCAACTTTGACTCATTATTACCTATAAAAAATATCATGATTTTAAAATAAGTTATTATATTTTGAAATTTAATTTCAAATTTAATTTTATAAATAATAATAAAAAACATCATAAAATTTTTCACAAATAAAATAAATACACCTTATTTGATAAAAAATATAACTTTGAATATATTTACTTATCATTATTTCATATAAAAATAAAAGAACTTAATTTAAAAACAGCCATTCATTAATTTTAAAAATACATAAGATGTACGAATAATTAGAAGTGAAAATACAAATAGAGAAGATAAAGAGAAATCAATGGAAAATTGGAATTGAAAATATAAGTGAAAATACCTTGGATTCATAGAAAATTGAAACAATAAACACAAATCCTAAATTGATACTCAAATTGGGACAATTGAGAAGGAGACACCAATAGGAAGAAGGCACATGTGTTGGTCAATGATGGGTGATGGTGGACGATGGTGGTGTATTCCAACTGAAAGATATTCAATGACACTAAGTCGAAGAATGAAGAGATTTGAGGCCAAAAATCAAACAATGAAAATATTAGAGGCCACATATCAAATATGTAAGGGCTAGTTTTTGTTGTGTAGAGATAAAACACAATTCATTCATGAAAAAAATGAAACAAAAATTACTATCCCTGACAACTTATTAAAATTATAATGGTTTTTCAAGTCATTTATTAAATAATTGACATGAAAAAGATGGGTATTTTATTTTCCATATCGGTTATTTAAGAACCAATGTAGAAAATCACTATTTTCACATCGGTTATTAAATAACCAATATGAAAACTATATCAATTATATTTACCATTTTTGTTATTAAAAAACTAATGTGGACAACATGTCAGGATAAATGAATTTTATACCAGTGCATAGATGTGTGACATACTGATTTTGGAAGAAATCATTCTGGAAATGCATTAAACGGTTATCAATGCTTCATACAACCCATTTCTTGGTTTTATAGAATTATACAAGCCAATATTAAAGGTGATTTACAACATTGATGTTGGTGAATTAATTAGAGAATTAATTCATGCTACGAGAGGAGAGATAAGTCCACAATGTAGTTTTTTTTGAATTCCAATTTAGGAGATCAAGGAGGTGTTTTTGGAATGATCTTTGCAGATGTCTAATTGATGGGTGAATTACCTACCTATTTCTAAAAGGGGATATATACTAGTAGATACATAAATAACACAAGATAAGAAAGACCATAACACATATTGAATATATGAATCATCATGTGAAAGGAGTTGTTCCAGGTGAGGGGATTAAATATTGTATAATTGGAAACCATTAAAGATTATTCCAATATGGGATTGATTTTTGTTCCTAATAAAAATTGAAGGTTATTCCTGAATTGCTCTCAAAAAAATTGTTACGACAAGAGTGTATTCATAGATTGTGAAGGAGAAATAAACAAGACTAAAGCCGAGAGTCTATCTTTATTTTAAGATGAAATCTATGATTTTGTGTGACAGGTGAGTCAAATTTAATTATTTAAAAATTAATAACTAATAATTAAGTGTTAAGTAAGAGTATTGAACCACAAAGAAGGCAATAATAATTACGTGACCAAAAATAAGAAAAAAGTGAAAATCATGGAGGTTGTGTTGTGATGGTGTTTATGAGATAATATAAGTGAGCGATAAAGAGAGAGAGTGTGTGATAGATAATGGATTTAGTAGGATAAAAATAGTTTGAATTGATTGAAAAATATTTTTTCTATTTAAACTTTATTAAATAAAACTATTCCAGTTTTTGGGAAGAAGGTGTGTTGAAATTTCTAACTACTGTTAGGAAATCTCCACAATACAATGAACTCTTTTAAAGATTATTGTCCAACAAAATTTTAAAAAAATAAATGTTCACTGATGGATAATATATACATCATAATTTTACAATTTTCAATACTTTAGATGGTTCTCAAGATTAAAATTATTTTCTATCATCTATTATTGGTACTTATAACAGTGAAAAAATGATTCTCATCAAGAAAAATATAAAGATCACTATATAAAATTTTTATTGAAAAAATTATGTTCAATGAAATAAAAAAAATATAAAAATATCAATTCATTTCAATCCATTTCCCATAATTTATTTTTTCACTCATAATCAGAGCAAATACAACACTTAATTTACAAAAAAATATCTCAAGGTTTTAGAATAGATCAAACAAGAAAATAGAGGGAGAAATATTCTCTATTGAAGTCGATTTCCTCTCCGCTATGAGATATCATTGATTCACCATTGTTGTCCTTCAGTTTCCAATTTAACTCTCTACTCCCCCATCTCTATAAAATTATTCTATACCATCCCTATTAAATTATTCCTTGGTGACTTAAAAATTCTACTCTATCCCCTTAAAAAATTCCCCACCAACTTATCTCTTTCCAAGTTCCAAGAAGGAACTTGGTGTAATGATTAACATTTTAAAATTTAACTAAAATACTTCCTCTAATTTGATCACATGGTTAGACCTCCTTGATCAAATCTAGTATTCTGTTCACATGAAATATAATTACCAAAATATCATACTTAAAAATTCTTCTTATTGTATTTCTAATCCATCAAAATAGATTTCTCAAGCTCATCATGGGTTCATTTGACCTAGAAAACATTATTCCCTCATGAATTCCCTCAAGAATTATGAATATAATCCTATTAAACCTTACAACCATAGAGATCAAAGATATTGAGATCCCCCATCAATATCTTCTAACCAGCATGAAGAGACCAGTGAACACAATAGGGATGTGTTCTTTATCAAGCTCAAAATGGTATCATTTATTAATGAGAATAGTGAATCGTCTTTCATTAGTGATTTTGAAGTGGATTTAGCTTGAGTGGATTAAATGGAATCAGTACCTACTCAACCTTCAGTTACCCTTAATCAGAATAACTTCACCATCCCTCAATTAGATCCAAACTAAACTAGTGTCCATTTTTCTTCTTCAATGAGGCTCGACCATGATTGGTCTTTATAGAATCACCTTCAAGCTTCAAATTAGAAATGCTAGCATAAAAACCTTTATTATCAATCTTAGGTCCATCTTGTTGTAATAGTGAGTTCCCTAGAACCAACTTGAATAGTAATTTTCAATTACCATACCATGTATATGGTGAGTTTTATATGATGTGCACTTGCCATTATAGTTATGATATTTTTTTCCACCATTTAAATGGTAATTTCCACAGATTATTTGTCATATCAAAAGGTTATAGCAGCTCCTAGGCTATAATGAGAACCTCGAGATACCCTAAAATTAATCTCAAACATATGTACTATTGTCTAGATACATCATATTGACTGAACATAGTTGATGTCAGACTATCAAGTGTTGGGGGCTCATAATCCCTGGGACTTCTTCTCATGAAGTACGTACTTGGTGATCTCTAGTAGGTGATGTCATGAGGACATACCCACCAATAGGAACACCACATGTTTCCTATGTCCTTGGTCATTCTTATCTAAAAACATGTGTATTGGTCTCCTGATTTGAGACCATTATCAATGTGTTCCATTTGATCATGCACTTTGATGCAAGGAAAAAACCATAACATTGAAGTCATGGTAAGGTATCTTGTGTTGGGTGCATCATTGGTGGTATAACATTGGTTAAATGATCAAGATAGATTTTTTCACTTCCAAGTTGAGGAAGTGATATATTGTTCATAGTTGATCTAGTTGGTAGTAACTTCATTAAATCCATGACTATGCTTATTGAAGGTAAATCCATCCTGTTAGATTAATAAATAATAAATCAAGAATGGATGATGACACAAGCTGTGCATCCTACTTTATGAGACATTCTAAGACAAATAGATTATATTACATAATTCATGTTCATAGGATGTTTGTCTTTTCCATGACTATTCCTTATCTCTTTAAGGGCGTTGATGGGTTTCTAGACTCCACTCTTAGTTTGTGAATAATATTCACTACTATTGATATGAGGGCCTATAAGGTCATAAACAATAGTTTATTCAAGAGTGTACCTTAGAGAATAGGTGTATAAGAAATGGTGGGTCCCATTATAGGATCTGAGTGTTTTACAAGTATTAACAATCATTGGTGAATAAATAAATTCATTATTATTACTAGATTATAGAATAATTGGATTAGATTTATTTATTAAAAGTATTTAAAAGTATTTATATAAATACATGGAATAATATTATACAAACAAATATCATTTTAATATTCAAGGTTCATTTAGTATTAGAGAGAATTTCGAGTTGAGTTAATCACTCTGTTTTTTCACATAATAAATTTAATATATATTACAAGTAGGTGATAAAATATAAATAATATTTATGATGAATTTAGTTCATCATAAATATTTATTTATTACTTATTTAGTGTATGTTAAATATATGGGGGCCGAGAAACCCTATCTTGGTATTTCTAAAATCCGCTATAGAAGATTGTAGGATATCATTTCTATTGTTTTATTAATTCTAAATAATTGAGAGCTCATCTATCCTACCACATACTAGAGATAGAAAGGCTCTATCCAAGAGAAAAATCCAAAAATTCCTTCACAGATCAAAGGAAAGAGATTAGGGTGATCATCGTGACGTTGAAGGAATCTTTGATGCTTCGTACTAGCATCCAGATTTTGACTAAAAACATATTCATAGATTCTTGAATTGCATGTGGATGATCAAAAGGGATTCGACTTTGGATCCTTCATGTAACATTCATTGAAGACCTACAACAGACAAATGTGACTACGATCAAAACAAGGCAATTTTTTGTTTTAATTTTTGTGATTATTAAATTCATGTGAGATCCTAGGACCTCTACTGGGGCTCAAATCATCATATACTATGAATTCATGTCACTCTAGTGATAAATTTTTAAAATTCCCAGCTTACCAGCTTTTACTACACACACCAATACCCGTAATTGGTACCAAAGAGACTCTGTAAGTTTTTTGAGTCAAGAAAAAAGTAATTTTCATTAAATATAGTATAGGGATTTAAATAAATCCCAATGAAATAGACCATGTGTCAATCTGATTCCATATGGCCATGTTATGGATATCCAATTTTTTTAGCATAGATAAAAAACACAACTATTTAAGGTTAAATTTGAAGAACAATATAATTATATATTTGTTCATGTTTATTTTTTTTCTAGTGATCTAGTTCTGGCCAGGTTTTGGATGATTTTTTTCCCCGATGAGTTGTAAGTTTTCCGTGGAAGATTTAACAAAAAAACCTATCACATTGTATTTTAAAGAAATAAATTAAATCCTAAATTTATTAGCCTTTTTGAATTGTAAAAAAAAGGGAAAATGGGGTGGGGGCGGTTCATGCTGTCGGTACTTCCTATCAGAACATCATGCTACAGGGAATTTAAAAAAAAGGTATTGTTTACACTGGATTATCAAATAATCCAAAATAAAAAAAGTTAGAAAAAAAACCAAAACAGAAAAGGGGGCTATCAGTTGGCCATCTCAACCTCTTCCTTGAGAAGTCACCATATTAGTATCTACCGTGTATCAACCTACACCCTTAGTTCTAGCCTTCCACGACTGCTCCACCCTCAGCCAGATCCTACTGGTGTTTCCTGCACCACCACACTGTCCAACCCTGTCGAACATTATCAAAACTATGTTCCTTCATTAACCATAAAGGCACCTCCCACTCATGAATTGACTAGCCACCATCAGTTTTAGGTGACCGTCATCCCATATATGGTACCCCTTGCTACTATTAGATGACCCACGGGTCCCTTCGACTCCCACAGGTTCTGATTAATCTTACCCACCTTGAAAATGGGTTAGGGTGGCTCTGCATGGCTGAGAACAACCCTAGATGGGGTCTGTCTACCTCGAGAGAGGCCTGCATGGGTTCAGCCCAACCTGCAATGGCCCTGGGAGGAGTTTCCAAGCCCGTTATTTTTTAAATATAATAATAATTAATTTATTAATTTTGGCATAAAAATAAAAATAATTTTATTATTTAAAATAATTAATTTATTTTGGAATTAAATTGAATTAATTAATTGATTTAATTTTTGAAATAAAAAAATTATTATCTTTGAACCAAACAAAATAAATTATTTAAATTGTATAACTCATTTATTTTATATTTATGCCATCAAAATTAAATTTATTTCATTTTAATTTTATTGTGCATTTATTTTATATACCAATTGGTCTTGAGTAATGACCTACCTCTTGTATGTCTCAGTTTATTTATTTAAATATTTATTACAATTGCATGTGATGTCTATAATAATTATTTATTTATTAATGATCTTCACATCATCACTTTTTATTCAATATGCATAAAGATATGCATGTACATTCATATCTCTATGTATATTGTGCTTCCCGATACCCCCTTTCATACGTGCGAGTACACTTGTACTATTGAAGATAATGGAGTAATATGTGGACCACACTAAGATAAGGAAAAATCCTAGACAAGATGCAGAAACATTGGACCAGGGAGATCTGCGATTTGAGTCAAGATGCAACTAAGGTATGATACCCCTAGGTTACGGTTGATCCATTGAGTTTAAATGGATCCACCAATATTAGATTCTCAAGAGCAGTTGGTTAATTTATTTCCTTCATGTATTGTTTATTATTTTATGAATTTGTTTAACTATGGGAAACTTAAAAAATAATAAACATAAAAAATGAATAAAGATGTGATGAATGTTTTTATATTAATGTTCAGTTGTGATAATGACAATATAGTATGAACATATTAATAGAAATGGATTACATTCATAAAAAAATATTAAAAACTATCATAGAAATATTAATTAACAAAAATCTTCCATCATTTTAATTTGAACAAAACCAGGTGTATGGGGTGCTCTTTATCCGTAGTTGGGGGTGCCTCCCAATACTGAGGAGTAATTATGAGAGTGATGGGTAGACTTAACTGAAGTTTTCAAAAAATGAGTATACATAACTATATTGTTTTATCTTTAGAATTAATCATTGAGTAAATCAATTTTTTTAATTTAGAATCTAGGGATTCACTCAATAGATCAAGGAGCCACAAGTTAATGTCATTGGATAATCAAACACCTATCTTGAACTCTACGATTAGTGGAGTAGCCATATCTTATAGACTATAAAGATAGTTTTTAAGGATCCTTTCCACTAGAATACTCAAACAATAGAGTATACTGATTCTAGTAAAAAGGTTTTCTAGAGTTCAAAAAAATAGAGGGAGTCATTTAATGATTTAAATTAATTGGTACTGTCTAATCAGTAATCAATATAAAAGTGCTAATATACGAGATCTTGATTTTGTAGAAAATGTAAAGTAACTCCACAAGATATATTGTGATAATTATTGGAAAAAGTCAATGTCCTATCCAACATGAGTTTACAAGAGTAATACATGTGCTTGCGTAAAGTATTGCGATATTATAAATTTAAGGTGATGGTGTCTCCAATACCTATTGAGCCACATCAAGAAGTAAGGGTTAAAAAATTATTATAGGAGACTCATGTATGATGCATGTGATGGTTATATCATAATTCTATCATCAACGTCCAATGTGATTTGTGGATATAACATTTTACATGAATGATTACACATGTTATCCCCTCTTTGAAAAGCTCGTGAGGAGAAAGTGAAGCAAGATATGAATAAGATGAAGAATACACTAGATTTATGTAAATTGAAATATAGATCACAATATTTTAATGCATACCTTTATCATATCATTATCATCCATTTAATCTAGTTTTTATTAAGATTAAAAAAATTAACACAATGAATAAAAACACTTCATTACCTCTTGGGTAAAGGTCACCTAGTGAATATGAACTTAAAAGAATATTAATCTTTAGTTCCTATAGTGAACAAGTTGATAGAAAAGATGAAAATTAAAATGTAAAGTTTTATGATAAAGGAATCTTCACAATGTCCTTCAATTAAAAAAGGTTGGTTATTATAAAGGATTTTATTTTCTTCACATGTCATAAAATAAGTCCTTGAAAGTTTAAATTCAATAAGATAAATTGAAAAATAAATTAATGATTTTTTCTTCTTCGGGTATATTTATCATTTATAAGTAATGTTTATATTTTAATTCTTAGTTATTAAATACAATATTTCTATCAGATATGTGTATTTAAATATAACAACTAAGTAATTATACAAACATTACAATAAGTTAGGTGAATTTTCTAAGTGACTGAGAAAGGGTGGTTCCTAAGTCAGTAGTAAGAAGTTCATAATTTTAAATTTTCATGTTTAATGATTCATATTAAAATTTTGTTAAGTATTAAAAAAACATTAATCTCATGTTTCCATTATATATAGGGTGAAATTATTCTAGTTTTCGGAATGAATGTAGTTTATGGTCTCTTATACTAAACTAAAGGTTTAGTAATGATTGAATCATTGGAAATAAATTATGACTATAAAAATGTAAGACTTATATACCCATTTGTGTAAATATAATACTTTATCAAGAAAAAATATTTAGTATTCAAGGATATACCTAGTATGGTTTTATAATCTTTGAGTTAAAGTCTGTAGGTATTATCAAAACACTTATGTACTTAGTTTTTAATAAAGAAACCTTTATAAATAAAGGTAAGTTATAAAGATTCTGAAATTAGTTTAGCTAGAGAGAGTGAAATATTCCAAGGTTAAGATAGTGGTAAGTATACTTCATAATATTCTTTTAAGTTTTTTTAAGAAATGTGAATGTGAATTATGTTATATGCATGGTTAGAAGATATGAGTTTCTTCGGGATGGTGTGCCAAAGAACATCTTGACCAAATATTAATCTATCATTATAATATAGAATGGATTAATTCCTAAACACACATTACCTTATCCAAATCAAATCTATGATACTAATAAGGAGGATTGATAATGAGTCTTACATGTTAACATTAATGAATATAATGCAACATGAAATAATTCCAAAACACACATTTCCTTATACACATCAGAGTAATGATGTAAGTAAAAGGAGTATCAATATTGAAACTTATATCCATTGTAGATACTTGCATTATTTTTTGAGACATGCATTGAAAATAATGGCGCTATACCATAAAAAATGAAAAATGCATATCATTTGGGTTATAGTATTTTAAAAATCTATTATGACATAAGAACATGTGTTTATATGAAAAGTGTTTGTTAAGGATATAAACAAACTTGTGTCAAGAAAAACACAATGTGAATCTAAAGTAATTATCCTAAAGGGTTTTTAGGATATTACAAAAATCCCTAAGATCTAATAGATATAGTCAAGTGATTTAATATATTATTATAAAAGGTTCCATATCTCTATAAGTGATAGTGAGATCAATATTGACTTAGATTTAGTCAATGATGAGGATGCATAAATAGTTTACATAGGAACAAATTCCACATGAGTTAATGGAAAATGGTTTTTCTAGAGACACATACTACATATGAAGGATTAAACCATGGTATTGGTTTTTTATTCACCACATTCAGTGATACGCTATTCATTGATAATAATAATTCCTACAAGTAAGTAGTAAATGGAAACAAGCTAAAATTGACAAGATCAATTGAAATTCAATAATGGATTCCATGTATCAAAGTATAGGGGATTGTTATTTTGAATACTGTAGTGGGTATTCATTTGAAACTATAAATAGATGGTATAAGAGTGTTACCAATAAGGATCCATTGGTTATACTGAGTCGTTAGTCCTAAATCCATTATAATTTTACTTGTTATAGCTAATTTATGTGATCATTTTATTAAGAATTGGATATCAAGACCACAAATCTTGGAAGGCATCTATATTACAAAACCTAAAATGGACGGTGACACCATAGATTTCCAATAAGGGACAAAATTTACTGAAATATATTTTAATATTGAAGTAAGAAACAAGATCATAGAATATTGGTTAGGAATGAATTTTTTCCATGTCTCTACAAAAGGTTAGTGGGAGCATCTTTATTTTCCAAGTAAAATATGTTTGATAATATATAAAAAAAACTACTGGTCTTATAGTTATTTAATAATAGGATGAAAGTAACCCTCTAAATATTGAATTAATGTATAAACCTAAGTTCTAGGGAACATGATCAAATTAGGTAGATCTAATAGTTTCTCAGACGTAGTCAATAATATATATACTAATAAGGTATTGGAAAATAAAATTCATAACAATTCAAGAGAGAATTGTTAATAACACCACATGGCATAAATTAATCCAACAAGACAAGTATGATACATAGGGGATATTAATGTGGTGAGTTGAGTTCCATATGCATATATGATGGATCAATCACATATTCCCTGATATGTATAAGAAATGATATTTCCAACATATACTTTATGGTCGAAAAATATCATTTATCTTCTAGATAACTTCATGGGATGCAGTCAAAACTATCCAATTGTATCGGAGAAAGTACAAAGGATATATACTTGATATATAGAGAGGAAGTGATACTAGTTTAAGGGGATATAAAAATGTCTTAATTTAGATTAATATGATCTAAGATCATAGTCAAGCTAAGGTAATGAGAAATAAAAGCTCATTCAAGCCATTATTATCTATATCTACAAATACTGATTTTGTTGTGGATTCTAAGGAAGCTAAAGAAATAGTGTATAATTCACAATGATATATTCCAATTCTTGGAATCACACCACGTGAAATTTTTTTTATCATAATATAAATTTTGATAATTATACTACTAGCACTATCCAAGATGTTAAGTTCTTATAGTGAAAAAATGTGAAATAATCAATGATATAATCTCTTGAGATTTTTTACTCAAGGAGGTAAAGTATTAGATAACATAATTACCACATAGTGGAAATGTGGTAGGCCCATGACTAAATCCATAACTCAATAGAAACATGATATGATAATGTGAGATCTAACAAGGTTGGTTAAAAAGTTATCTCTAGTGCAAGTGGGATATTGTAATAGTGGATTCCCTAGACCCAAATTGAACAATTATTTTCGATTACCACACCATGTATATAGTGAGTTATACACGATGTTAACTTACCATTATTGTATTGATATTTTATGTCCACCATTTAAATGGTAATTTCCCTAGATTATTTTCATATCAAAATATTATATAAGTTTCTAGTATTTAATGAGAACCTCAAGATACTGTTACATTAAACTAAAATATATTTCATGTAATCAAGATACATCATACTGACTGGATATAGTTGATGTCATACAATCTGGTTCTAGGAGATCATAAGCATTGAAACTTTTTCTCATGAAGTCCACACTTGGTGATCTTTAGTAGGTGATATCATGAGGAAAAAATCTGCCAATAGGAACACCACATGTTTCACGTGTCATTGGTTTTTCCTGTATATCAACATGTGTGTTGGTCTCTTTATTAGATAGCATTATCATTGTGTTCCATTTGATCACATACTTTTATGCAAGAAAAAATCCATGAAATTGAGTTTATGTTCAGGTAGCTAATGTTGGGTGTGTCATTAGTGGTATGAAATTGGTTGAATGATCAAGATTGATATTTTCACTTCCAAGTTGAGGAAGTGATATCTCAAGCCTAGTTGATCATGATGATAGTACCATCATTAAATCCTTGACTAGAGTATTCTAAGGTAAATATATCTAGTTAGATAAATAAATAATAAATCAATAATGGATAATGAAACAAAATGTGAATCCTTATTTATGAGATATCCTAAGATAGAGATATTATATTATGCATCACATGTTCATAAGATGATTGTCATTTCTATGACTATTTCTTATTTCTTTAGGGGACTTGATGAGTTTATAGAATCCACTCGACTATGAATAATATTTAATGCTATCAAGATAAGGGACTATGGGGTCACACACAATATTATATTCAAGAGTTTTCCCTATTCTTGAGAATAGGTGTATAGGACAAGATGTTCCCCAACACAAAGTCTGAGTGTTGTCGTAGTATAAACAATCACTGATGAATAAATAAATTCATTATTATTATTCAAGTATAGAATAATTTTATTGAATTTATTTATTTAAAGTATTTAAAATCATTTATGTAAATACATGAGATAATATTATATAAACAAATATTATTTTAATATTCAAGGTTCATTTAATATTAGTGGGAATTTTGAGTCTAGTTAATGACTTGGGTTTATCACGTAATACATTAAATATATATTACAAGTAGGTGATAAAATATAAATAATATTTATAACATAGTTAGTTCATAATAACTATTTATTTATTGCTTATTTAGTGTATGATAAATATACGGGGGCCGGGGAACCCTATCTTGGTGTTTCTAACATCCACTATATAAGTTTGTAAGAGATCATTTCCATTGTTCTATTCATTCCAATGGATTAAGAGCTAATTTATCCTCCTATATGATATATAGATAAATTCTCTATCCAAACGAGTGATCCGAGAATGCCTTTGTGGATCAAAGGCATGGGATCAAGGTGATCATCGTGATGTTGAAGGAATCATTAAAGCTCCACGCTAGCACCTAGATGACAACCAATGACATAAATATGGATTCTTGTAGTGTATGCGGAGGATCTAGAGGGGTTCAACATAGGAACTGTCAAACAATTCTCATCTATATATTGTAACATATGAACACAAATTTGATTTAAATGAGGGACTCATAGTTTTAATTTTTGTGCTTATTAAATTAATGTGAGATCTTTATACATCTACCAGGGCTCGGATCACTGGAGATGATGAAGCCACATAGATCCACTGATGAAATTTTAAAATTCCTATCCCACCAGATTCCATTGAGCACCCTAGTAACTTTACAACTTAGATACTTCATCAAAAAATAGATCTGGAATGACATCGGTCAAAATAGGCCATCATCATCACCATTATCGGTGGATCTGAAATCCTAATACCTTGATTTAAAATATATTTCATCATTCTTAATTCATAAAATAATTTACCTTCGATAATCCAATATTTTATTCTTCATGGAATGCATTTTACTTGGAATGACCAAATTCATATCCTAACTCAGATTCATATTTTTCCTACTTTGAACCCTTAGTTTGTGATTCTAGTTTCAGCCCTGGTTTATCTTCAACCTCAGTCTTCGATGACATCGGTCTTACATGGGAATCAGGTATGTGGATTTCACATACCTGAAAAATTAGATATGTGGTTCCCAATGAATTTTACTATGTGAAAAATGGGTTACATGGTTCCCCCACGATTCAACTATGTGAAGACCATATGAATTTGGATATGTGAGAAGTATTGTGAATTTGGCTATGTGCTCATCTAGAAAATTATTTTTCCTCATAGATCTCAATTAGTGAAATATGAAAGCCCTATAAAATTAATTTAAATAAGTGAAAAATTGATTACTATTTTATCAAAATTATTTAAATTGAAAATTTTAAATATAATTTTAAATAAATCAATTTTCATCAACATACAAGTCTAAACATATCTTTACCACCAAGAGAATAGACTCATGTAATTTAAGAAGCCATAATAAATAGACACAAAATTGGATGGGGTGGAGTGAAAATTTATTAGTGGAATAAATAACCCATCCAATAATTTGATGAATAAAGAATCAAAAGAATATAATAATAATGAGTTCAAACTTGATTAGGATTTTCATTTCACAATACACTTGGATGTATATCTTATGGTTAAATTCAATTAAAAAGGTTAAAATCTAATTATTTTTGTATAAAATTATCCTAAAATCAATCAGAGAACCATTTTTTTTCAAGAGGGTAAGAAAAATGATTTACTCAATTAAATACAAGAGGTAATTAAGAAAAATCTTCTCAATGTGTCATCAAAACTCTAAAATTTGAGAAAAATTTTCACCCAGTGAAATTTTCTAAGTGATGATAACAAAATCACAATTTATAAAAATTTTAAGTGGTTTTGATGACTTCACATTAGAAAATTGTTAATAAAATTCCATACCCCGCAAAATCAAAACCTAAAATTGTCCCCAATGTTTAACTCGAGGTGGAAGAATGTTTAAGATAGTTAAAGTTCAAAAATATTTTCAATTCAACAGTTAAAATTCATGTATAAGGTCACATTAAAGTTAAAAATTAATTTTTCCACACAAGATCACCAATCAAAATAAGAAAAATAATTATATTGACCATAAAAAATCATTTCAACATATAATAGAATATATATAGTTGATCAATGTTGTATCACTTTAAATTAAAGAATAATTTTTAAATAATCACATAAAATTGCACACACATGCACTTTTTCAGCACACACAACAGTTAACATAAGCAGCAATGACCAACAAACTTAGAAAAAATTATAACACATATCACATAACTCCAGAAATTTGTTTATAATAAGTAGCTTTATACGCTAATAGAATCATTGAAAACAAATAGAGAAGCATAAAAATTAAACAATTAAAACACACACTCCCCTAGCATGAAGAATATTTTATCTAAATTTCTTATAGTGGAGACTCAATTATTTCTATTAAAATCAATCAAGATGTCCACAAAGATGGAGTACCTAAAATATGGAAAAGTAAATCATAATAATATAGGATTTAATGCTCAAGAATGAATGTATTCAGAGAATAAGAAAAGGGAGCTTGATGCAGGTTGTTAAATCTTGTAGTTTCTTATAGTAATGAATATTCGTTCAAAGATCTAATCATAAAAATATAAAAAATATATCACCTAAAAGGAAGGCGGGATAAAGTTAGAGTTGGAATGGAACAAATTCAGAGACTTTTATTTAGAAAATAAAATCAAAAGAAATATTAAAAACCATGGGTTGCATCCCATGTAGTGCTAGATTTTAAGCTTCCATCCGAAATTTCTCCCTAAAAATGTCTAACCATGACCATTGAGAGGAAAGTTTTCATTGATGAGTGAAACTTCATTATTATTTAATAATACTTAATCACACTCTTTCAATATATTAATAACACAAAAATCAATAAAAAAATTAGTATGATCCATTAAAAACACAGAACTAAGGTTACTGTCCACTATTGTTCTTATGTTCATATTTTCAAGAATAAGGCAAAAAATTGAAAACAATACTCTAGAAAATGTTCCAAGTAAACCAGTAGTGTTATCAAGATTACCCCCTAAACATTTTTCTTCTAAAAACTCAATAAAATGTGTAAAAACTACTGCAATGAGATCTTAACCATGGATAAATGTGCACAAACTAGATTTTGAAAATGAAAACTCAGTTAACTCCCACATAAAAGTTTAAAATTATACATAGGAAATATATTTTTAGAGTCTATAGAAGACTAAAAAAATTAATTTTTTCAAAAATTAGTGGAAAAACATCAAGAAAAGTTTTAATAACAATATGTGTGAAACATTCTATAATATAGAATTTTTTATGTTGACAAAAATAAAAATTTTCAGAGGGAATAAATCCAAAAGTTACCCAGTTTTAGACACCTCAAAGCACTCAAATTCAGATATGAAATTCTCAAATTCATAAAGGAAACTCCCATAAATAAGATCACAAAACATAGGATAAAATATTTTTAATTCTAGCTTCATTTTTGGTTCTTGGTAAGGGGTTCTACACAAACATGAGATTATGAATGGGAAAAAACTTGAGTGATACTCTCTAAAATAAAGTTTCTTTTCATGTTTAACCACCAATTGGTTCTTAAAAATGATTTGCCTAAGTTTTATCTAAAGCCTCACTATTCTATCAAACTCTCCAGTGGGTTCATATTCAAAATATCTCACTTGAAATGTTCATCAAATAATTCTTTGATTAAATCATCATAAGGGTGATGGATTTACATTATAATTTCATCTCTAAAAACTTACTCGGAAACATCTATTAGTTTAAGCATACCAAAAGTGGAGTACCCTTAAAAAAATAGAACAATTATTGATCGTCACCCACTTGAAGAGTTAAATTAACTTTTGAGACATATTTTTTATCCCCCATAGTGGCTAAGAATGGTTAACCTAAAATGGTTGGAACCATGTTATCACTTTTTATTTCAAGAATAAGGAAGTATATGATCAATGATCATTTCTATAAATCAAATAATAGATCATCCACCCCCATAAGGATATTTAAGTGAACTTTCAATAAGTTATAAATAAATAGATATTGGTTTCACCTCCCTAAGACAAAACTTTTCGAGTAAGGACTAGAGAATAAGGTTAATGCTTGCAACTAAGTCACAAAGGCACCTAATCTGTTCACTCCCACGAATTCTACAATATATGACAAAGGATATAGTGTATTTTATTTTGGGAGGAATATTATTTTAGACTCTCGAACTACTCTCCACATTAATATTTATTATTGAGATCTCCCCCTAGTATCTCTTATTAACCAAAAATATTTTTAGGAATTTCACATATGATGGGATATTGTTTGAGGATTCCAAAAAAAGAATATTAATATTAAATCCCATATAAATTTGAAGTAATTTCAATTAATCTAGTTCATTTTTCTTTTTAATTATTTGTGTAAAAGGGATGGGAGGGGTAAAATTTTCTAGGAATGTTTGATTACTCTTCTCATCCTTGAGCCTCACTTCTTTATTTCCTTAATAAGTTACCATATAATTTTATTTTGTTCTTAAATTTTTTCACTTAAAGATTCATTTTTTTATGCTGGACATTTCTCTCTAGATTTCGACTTTTTTTCCAAGTTTTCATTTTCAAGTTTATATAAAACATCTGGTTCAACTTCCCTAGGCTATTTTATAACTTTTTCTTTAGTTTTTAAAACTGATATTGTTGTTATGGACATTAAATTTTACTTTGTCTTAAAAACTATTGTGATAAGTAATTTAAAATTGTCACTTCCTCTTAAGTCCTTAAAAGTTAGCCTATTTATAACTCAAGATTATGGATTCTAGAATTTTTTTAAGCCCTATCCAAATAAAGTATAACCTTTTGAGAATATAACTCAACCATTTTAGAATAAAGTATTCCTATCAAAAATTGAAACATGATCCTAATATCCACTTGAGAATTTTAGGATTCAACATTGAATAGATTCTGGAATGAAAGTCAAGGAAGTAGTGGAGAAATAGGAGAAATATATTGTTTCAACACACCTTGTTCTCTATAAGAAAGATTGGGGTGATTTATATATCCATAATTTTACTAACCAGAGAATGGATAGCTAACACCTTGATTCCTAGACCTATAATAAAAAAATTTATTTCTCTACTCAGTATAGATAGGGATTTCAGTGTTGGGTCATCAATGTTGGGAATGACCAAACATCCCATAATGACAACACTTCTCCCTAAGTGAATTTTCATTAATTAAAGTAACATGGGTGTTAGTTTCATCCCGATGAATAACTCTATTCCTTGTGATTTTTTATTTGGACTTTTTTGAAGTTTATTATATACTTTTTTGAGCCCATCCATTATCATGATCAAGAAATCACCACCACAAGATTGATCTACAAGATTTTGATTATACGTAGAGAGACTATTATAGAATGTATCTATAAAGAGATGAGGGGAAAGTTGGTGATTGGTAAAATGTATAATAATTTCTCTAAAAATATCACAATTATTGTGTGAAAACATCATACTCATATTGAATGCAACTAATGATTTTATGTCTCACTTTGGTGGTGGTTCTCCTTGGATAAAACCTCCCAATAAACGAATTAAAGAGCCAGTCCCAAGTATCAAATATTTCCTCATCTAAGTTTTAGAACCAACTTCCATCCTTAATATTTAAACAAAATGGGATCACTATCATCTTAATATCATCCTCATTTAACCCATTAAAAGGTAATTATTGTACCAAACCATAAAAATACCTAATGAATAAAGATAATCCTCATTGGACTGACCACTAAAAGAGAGTAACATTGAGATGTATGATTTCTTCATCTCATAATTTCTAGACCAGGAGGATGACTATATAAAAAATGGACTATTTGAATAATTTTGAATATGTAAATACTTAGGACTAAGACTCTTAGTATTCTCATTCAAAGGTTGAGGTGCAACCAAATTTTCATTTTCAACCATAGATCCTTGATTTTCATAATTTTGATTTCCCATTTCATCTTTTTTCTTTTTCTTAAGGGCATACAAATGTTTTTTCATTTAAATAATTATTTGTTTACATTTAGATTTATCATGTGGACTTATGTGCATATTATTTCTAGTTAAAATAGTTTAAAATTAGTATACATTAGTGAAATCCAGAAAAATTTATGTATTTTTTTAAATTTTTTAAAGAACCTGATTAAATATTTTTTAACTTGTTTTTTTTGTTTTTTTGGGTTATTTGTATAGGAATTCCTTGATAATAGTGCCAAAATTTGATGTTTACAAGTTCATTCACATGTGAGTAAAATTTAATTATTTAAAACTTACTATCACTAGTTAAATAGTAAGTAAGTGTATCAAACCACAGAGAAGTAAATAATAACTCTGTGACCAAAACCAATAAAAAAAACAAAACAAACTAAAAAATGTTGTTGTGGTGATGTGATGGTGTTTAGAAGGTGAGATAATTAAGAGAGAGAGAGTGTGTGTGTGTGATAGATGATGGTTTTAGGGTGATCATACTGGTTTTAATTGATTAAGACTGATTTTCTTTATTTAAAATTCATTAAATGAAATTGTACTAGTTTTTGTGAAAAAGGTGTGTTGAAAAACCTAACTGCTATTTGGAGATCTCTATAGTATAGTGAACTCACCTAGATATGATTGGTCAAAAAAATTTGAGGAAAATAATTTTTCATTGATGAAAATGATAGACACCATCGTTTTCCAATTTCTGATACTTTGGATGATTCTCAAGAGTAAAATGATTCACTATCATCTCATGTAGATACTTAGAATAGCAAAAACAATGATTCTATTTAATAATGTAATGAAGATAACTATAAAAAATTTTCACAAACATAATTATGTGAAATAAAATAAAAAATATAGAAAAATATCAATTTATTTAAATCTATTCCCCTAATATGTTTAGTCACTCATAATCAGAGAAAATATAATAATTAATTTCCATAAAAACATCATAGGTTGTAGAATGGATGAAATAAGAAAATATAGCGAGAAATATTCTCTTTTGAAGTTTATTTTCTCTCCATTTTGAGCTTTTTCTGGTTTACCATCATTTTCACTTATTTTTTTCTTTAACTCTCCACTCCCCCATCTCTAGAAAATTATTCTATCCCATACCTATTAAATTATTCCCCGATGCCTTAAAAATTCAAATCCATCCTAATAAAAATATTCTACAATGATGTATCTCTTGTTAAGTTCCAATAATTACCTTTGTGTAATGATTAGATTTTTGAAATTTAACTAATATAATTCCACTACTTTGGATACATGGTTGGATATCCTTGATTAAAGAAAACATTCCCTCCTCATGAAATCTAAGTACCATAAGATCTATCTTGAAATCCATTCTTCTTAAATTTCTAATACATCACAATAACTTTCTCAAGCTTGTCATGGGTTCCTTCGACTCAGGAAACATTAGACCCTCAGGCATTTCATCAAGCACTATCTGTATAATCCTCTTTGACCTTACAACCATAAATATATGAGAAGACAAGATCCCCTATCAACATTTTTAAACTTGCAAGGAGAGACCAATGAACACAATAGTGTTATTCTCTTCATCAAGATTAAAATGGTCTCCTTTATCAATAATCCTGGTGAATCATCTTTCATTAGTGACATCAAAGTAGATTCAGCTTGATTGGCTTCAATGACATCAATATCCACTTGAACTTCAGTCACCCTCAATTAGAATAGCTTTTTTGTAACTCAATAGGACCTGCACAAAACTAGTGTCCATTATTCTTCTTTAACAAGGATTGTAATTGATTAGACTTCATAGAATCACCATCAATCTTCAAATCAGGAATTCCAAGATAGAAATCGTCATCATCAATCTTAGGTCCAGCTCGTATTATTCTTCCAAAAATAGATCCATAATGAAGTTTTTAAAACCTATTCACTATCATTTTCATCATCTATGGATCTAAAATATTAATAGATTGATTGAAAGAAGATTTGATAATTCTTATTTCATCCTACGAGTTTCATTCGATCAACCATTGTTTTCTTCTTAGTGTAATGTGTTTAACCTGGTACAACCAAATTCATACCCCAGATTGGATTTTTCTTCATCCTAATTTATATAATTAGTTTGCAATTACGGTGTTGAAACTAGTTCATCTTAAACCTTTGACTTCAACAACACATGTCTTATAATGGAATCATGTACATGGATTTCACATACTAAAAAAATTGAATAGGTGGTTCCCAAAAAATTTGGCTACATAAAAAATGTGTAACATGGTTTCCCTAAGATTTTTCTACATAAAGTCCCTATGAATTTGTATACATGAGTCGTATTGCAAATTTGGATACGTGACCATTTAGAAAGTTTAGAAAAATTGCTGCTGCATCCAAAAAAAGAATAAAATCATTGAATAAGTAATCTATAAACAATAATGTAAAATCAAATTTCATTTGTTATGTAATTATAAACATAAATAAAATTAAAATAATTTCATACTATTTTTTTTGTTAAAATAATTAAAGATTAAAAATTAAAATCAATTTGCTTAAAATAAATAACCGATTAATTAATTAATTAAATAAATAAAATTTAAAAACTACAAAATAATTGAATTATAATTTAATGTTACTGATTATTAAATTATTTAATTAAAATAGATTAAAAGTTAAACTTTAATTAATAAATTAATATATTAATGCAAAAAAACAAGATAAATATTAAATACACAAAACATAGAAATAAATAATAATCAAAGAAATGATAAAAAATAGTAATTAAACAATTGATAAATAAAATAAAAATTAATAAATAATTCACAGAATAAACAAAATATGGTTTAAATGATAAATCAAAAATTATTATAAATAATTTCATTAATAAATAAATATACTATAAAATAACCTTAAAGACACAATTAACTGAATTAATGTCAAATCAAGCATTAAAAACACAATTTATCAATAAAAGAGTTGCGGAAAAGAGAATCAATAAAAGGACACATCCATATGAAGAGATCTAGATGTATATAAAATTTGTGCGGATCCTTCCTAGAGCAGCAAGAAAAGGAGAAGGGAGAAAAGGCAGTGAGAAGATAGTGATCCTTATGCAAAATTTGTAAGGTGGTGATCCTGGGAAAGGGGTAACCTAGACCTAACCTTTATAAGGGGAGTGACCCCTATGAATAATAGTGAGATCTATAGTGATTTGGTGCATGGTATAATACTGATGAATGATTCTTGTATGTATCCCAGTGAGGGTGAACCATGTAAATTCTTATGTCCCTATTTAATTTATACATGCACACCAAAATAGATCAAGTAACTTAAAGTATATTTCATTAAAGAGCAGGTCAAGTGAAGAGGTAATTGATTAAATTTAGTCAAAATAGAAAAATATGAGACCCTTATCTTAAGGATGTTAAAATCCTAATAGGGTAGTGATATATTTAAGGTAAAGTATTTAATTTTTTTGGAAGGCATACCTTGATTCATCTCCCCACTATCAGGGTATCTCTCACATTAAGCCCCTTAAAGGATTCCAACAAATGGTTTTTATATAGGCTTGTAAAATCCTACATTATTTAATAAAACTACATCTTTATATATTCTTTTAGTTCAGATTTATGTTGATGTTGTTATTTTTGGTTCAACTAACCAAGAGTTAAATTTATTTCTTGGTTTCAAAAATTTTCAAAGATATTTTAGTAATGATATTAATCAAATTAAATATATACAAGGCTTAATAAAAAGTTTTGGACTTGAAAATAGTTAAGTACATGAAACTAATATGGGTTTTAATATTAAATTTAATGTGAATTAATCTGGGAAACAAGTTGAAAATTAGTTATATGGAGAAATAATTAGGAATTTATTTTATCTTACTGAAATTAAAAAAAACATTATATTTATTTTTTCTTTCTACTGTATTTAAAATAATTTTGAATAATATCATTTGAATGCTATCAAAAATAATTTTAAGATATTTTGAAGGCTATGTTTATATTTATTTACACTTTTTAAAAACTGATAGAATTGATTTTATTTCATATTTGCATGCTAATTTTGGGGGATATAGACAAGATAATAAGAGATTCTCAAGAACTTGATAGATTTTAGGAAAATCATTAGTTTCTTAGTCTACTAATAAATAATATTCTATAACATTATCTACTACTGATATTGAATGCATTGTATCTACTATTTTTGGTGCACAAGTGTTGTGGATGAAACAAAATTTGGTGGTTTTTGTTTTCAATTTTGATCATGTATCAATCAAATGTGTTAACACTATTGCTATCAAAATTTTAAAAAATCTGATAATCCATTTGAGAAAAAACACATTGATATTAAGAATAATTTCTTGAGAGATAACATGAAAAAAATCAACATTTCTCTTGTATTTATTGATACCAGATATCAGTTTGTATATATTTTCACTAAGACTCTTACTTTTGATTGTTTTGATTTTATTAAGGGTTAATTGGGTTTATTTGAATGTAAATGATTTATTTTTATTTTATTTTATGTTTATTTTTTATTTAATTTTAATTTATTTTATCTATATGTAATATCGATATTTGATTTATTTATTTTATTTTAATATTTTTTTATTTTGTATCATTGTATTATCAAGCGACATTTGATTTTCTTAATTAATCATTTATTTTTTCAATCTCTTGGATCAAAATTAACCTATTTTTTTGAGAAACCTTAGAGGTTTCACTTTCATCTATAAATTATACACCTTTAGAACACTTAATCCATGGATGTTATGGGAAAGACTAATATTACCATGGCCAATTCTTCTAGAAGTGTGAATAAAGTCAAAGATTCAAATTTAGAATGAAATTTTCCATTTAGTATGGCTGTTGATTATACTTGGATGAGTCTCGTGGAATTAATTCTTAAGAAAGTTATATGTTTTCAAGGTTGGAATTATGTATTTTAGTAAAAGATAAAAAAGTTTCTTTAGAAGTTTTTGTGTGATATTTTCATGAATACATAGTTTATGTTTGAATAGAATGAAGATATTATTTATTAAAAAGTGAATAGAAAGGATATATCTAGTTCAACTATAGAAATGGTCATGGATTTTCATTTTCCTAGATAATTAAAGTTTTTGTTTAATTCAAATCTAATAGGTGATGATTATTTTGGACCTAATAATATTATGTTCTATTTATTTGGAATCCATGTTATAAAGAAGATGGTTGTGTAGGGTTTATAACATGAGTATAAGGTTTTCACAAAATTTATTTAAATCAAAATAGATCAAAGAACTTGGGAATTCGAAAAGATTAATTTTCAAGATATGCATATTTCTTTACATTTTTTGAATAAGAAAAATGTGAATTTATCTAAATACCTGATTAGGTATATATATAATTTTATTCAAAAGATGAATAAGACTTGTTTTTATCCTCATGGGAGGTTTTTGAAACCTTTTTTTTGAAAAGAATAATATTGAGTTAAATTAGTTAGAGGTAGTGAAGTGCTATCATAGTATAATTTCATCAGCTAGTGGACTTAATAAAATTAGAAAGCTATTTAATAATTATTGTAAATGGATTATACCTATTTCAATAGAGGAAAATAAACCATAAGCTAAAGATAACTCAGTGATCCATGATCTTATTGAGAGGGAGTTTATAAGGGAGATGCTTGGATTAATAGGATCTACTATTCATAGTTCTACTAGTGTTGCCAGAGAAGGAAATTTAAGTGATGATCCTTTTTTTAGAAACTATTATTGATGAAAAAAAATTATGATGAAACTATGATTGGTAAGACTTTTCAAGATTCAATACTAGTTCCATTTGAGAATATTTGAAAATAATTTTAGGATTCAAAAGAAGAAATATCTAAAATTCCTTTGATAATGAACTATAAAAGAGAGATTAAGATAAGGTACAACCACTAGTTGGTGATGCTATTTCCCATTATTTTGAAAGAAGTTTAGTATTTGGTGAATAATTTCAAAGTTTTATTTTAGATATGTTTTATAAATTTGATAATATGAAGAGGGAATTAGTTGGTTTGGAAAATGAAATGAAAGATACAAAGGAAGAATTAAAGAGCTAGAATGAAAATACTATCTCAAAATCATATTTTGAGGACATGAAATCTCAAATGGTTTATAAAAATAATCTTGATGAACTGAAGGAGGATAAAACTCTCAAAGGATAGTTGGTTAATTTTTTATCAAACATGGAATTATTGAATGAAAAATTTCAAACACTATATTATGATTTAATTTCCTTGTCTGATTTTTAATATTTTAGGAAATACGTTATTTTTGAAAAAAAATAAAGTCATATAAAAAGAAGAATCTTAAAGAGAATAAATAATCACTTGTTGATCTTGTATATTTTATTCAAGATAGAGTTACTTCTCCAAATGATATTATTGTTAAAATTATTCAATTATTTAAAAAATATTAAAGGACTGAGAGATTCCTTCAAATTCTAATTTCAAAATTCTATATGATAAATTTAATAAAGTTTTGAATACTTCACATGGATTATTTTCTTCATAATCAGATTCTTTATTTGAATAATATGTTCACAAGGAGCCTAAAATTCACATGGACAAAATTAAATAGAAAGAAATTATGTTGTATTTGTTGGTCAGAGTAGATTACTGAAGAACGGGGGGGGGGGGGGGTGAATTGAGTATCTTTAAAAATTTCTGTCAAAAAGTTCACTTAAAAGGATTCCCCAATAAAAATGAATACATGCCAGTTAATTAAGGTAATAAGGTTGTAATAGTTTTACTATTCAAATAACTTCTTATAGGATTGATTAATTCTCAGTAATATAAATGTGAGTTATTGATACAACTTTTGAAGCTATTCTAATAAGTAAAAATAGTTATAACTTCTATCCAAGACTAACTATCAAAGTAAAATTTAGTTTTCTGAAATATAAAGTAAAGAAGATAAAAACTAAATAAAAAGACATAGCGGATAAAACAAGTGGTTCAGTCTCAAGACAAGACGTAATACACTCCACTTAGTGATCACCTACCACCAAGAAGTCTATATAGACAAGAGATTGATCCACACCCTGGATCGAGGTAAAACTATAGTACACAAGACTATCCAAGTCACAGGACCTCTTCCACTGTTCATTGTGGGTATAAACTACCGGGCCACACAAGGGCCTCTTCCACTCTTTTTTGTGGGAGTAAATATATGTAATAATATGTGATAGGAATGATATCTTGTATCCTCAGTTTAATATAGGAGACAATGTGTGTTTTAGTACACACACACACACTGCTCGAAAGCTAAAAATAGTACACAACAGAGCAAAGATGATGACAAAGGGTTAGAAGTGCTCTGAGTGTTATTCTATGTGGATCTAGATTGTAAGATGAAGCAGATGGAAGTGTTGAGTCCTCTTGTAAAAAAAAACAGAGTATCACAAGTCTAGTTCTCTGGTTTCTAGTTCTATGGTGTAAGCTATATAGCTCGTGTTATTCTTTGAGTTGGTACTGTGAAGATGTTTTTGGATCTGATCTACGGTAGTCCAACCTTCAGGAATTGAGAGCGCTTTGTGTGTTCTTCAGTTGTATCTTGTTGCATGTATCAGTTCAATTTTCAAAACTCATTCCTCTACACATTTTTCTAGTTCCATTCTTTCCTTTTTGTCATGGGGTGCATGTGTGGGAGCGGACAAGATGCTTGTATTCTACACCTCATACCTTATACTACCAGGTGACATGTTTACAAAGAAACATTAATTACGTCAGTGCCTTTAAATGACTCAAATATGATCATTAGAAATTAAATTAAAATTGAAAAAATAGATTAAATAATGGTGTCACAATTTGTATTGAAATAGTATCACTTAGAAATAATGTCACAAGGAAACAATGTCTTCTTCTTTGACATTGAGTGGTGAGACAATCGTGATGCCACAATTGCATTGAGATCAGAAACTGGTAGCACAGATGTGGTATCAAGGTCACGGTGTCTAGTCCTTTTCAAAACATTGAACATTGTCTTGGCGATGGTAGCAAGGAACCAGTATCACATACTTCTTGAGATCTGAAACTGCTTACGGTGTCAGGGTCATGGGGTCTGGATCACGGTGTTAGGGTCATGGTGTTAGGGTCACGATGTTAGGAAATTTTCCAAAATATAGAACCAGTGCCAGACTTACAGTTTATTGGACTTAGCCATATATCTGTAAAGCTATCTTAGGAAATTATATTCACAGAATGAGTTAGAAATAAGCATTAATATAATAAAACATTATAGAACAAAACATAGTTTATAATATTCAATCATGATTCAAACATGATTTATAGGAATCAAGATCTTGTGAAAGTGTATACCATGAGCTGTAAACATTAAATCATAGAGAAACAAACCATCTCTACAAATGATTTGAGATAGATTGAACAAGGTTAACATGATTTGTGATCATTAAAACATGATTAAAACAACAGGAGTCCAACAATCTCCCCCTTTTTGATGATCAAAAATCATATAAGTTAGATGTTTGCATTTAGTGTGATTTCTACCCCTTTTTGGATTACCAAACATATTATATGAAAAAGAAAAATAGACATGGAATTAAGGTAAATAAGATAATAGAAAAAAATAGTGTATATTTTTTTAAATGGAAAGAGATGTGTCATTATAGGCATGATGCAAAAGTACAAAATAGACCTATCAAAATACATTGTTCACTTATCTTCAGCACTAGAAGTCTTATCTTTTCCCTTATCAGCAACATCAGAAGGAGCCATAAGATTAGAAATAGAGGTTGAAGAATGGAGTGAGCCAACTGCCAGAGAAGGAATATGTATCCCTTCAAAAAAAGAAGGTTCCAGAGTGGGTTTGGTTGAAGAACAAGGCAATTTTTTATCAAGGATAACAGGTCTAATCTGGCTCAGAGTCTGAGATACAGTCATCAAGGCAGAAGAAAAAGTAGTAGATGAGGAAGGAGTAAAACTAGGCCACAAAGGTGTAGATGTAGGAGCCACAATGGCAGTGCTTTTCACATGAAGGTAAGTCTTTAACAATTGATTGAAATCAGTAATGATCTCACCACCATACTGAATTGACTTCTAGAAATCATCTTTTTTCTCCATGAACTTGTCCAATAAAGGAGTAAAATCTTTCATACTTTGGACTTTATTCTTGAATGACTGAGTGACATGGGGAATTTTCAAATTCTCTACAAGATATTTTAAATGATTGGTCATATCATGCTTAGAGAAAATCCTATTAAAGTAGAAATCCACTTTCTTAGTAATTTCTTCCTGAGCATCACTGGAAATCTTTGAATGAATCCTCACTAAGTCAAGTACTCTGTCACTATTATTGAATACAGTAGATAATATTTCCTTGTCAAAACCACTTAACAATGACTAAAGTTCCTACTTAACAACATTTCTGAGTAGATCACTGTCTATGGGTTGAGACGACTCTCCAGAGGAATTAGAAGCTGTAACGGCTGAAGTGAGAGAGTTAAGATGATTTATAACTTTCTGTAGACATCCTTTATACTCATCAGTCACCTTGTTAAGAACAAAAACTAGCTCACACATCTAATTGAATATCTGTATGTTTCTCTTAGCTACTTTTTCATAAATTCAAGTCAAGTTTGGTTGTATCAAAGATGTAACTTTATGTGGAATATGATCACTAACATCCTCAACAGGATCAGAAGTAAGAATTTCGCCAGGTTACAACACTTTTTGCATATCTTTAACCATAGACCTGAGAGACTTAACCTCCTCTCACAACTGCTTGTTCTCAATTCTATCCCCTTGTATTTCATGAAGCATTTTTGGTTGATTTTTCCATATGATTTTATCTACTAGTAATGAAGCTTCTCTTTTACTAAGATTTTTCACAGGAGTAGGCTGGGAGTTCATGAGATTTTCAAATCCAACTAAAATATTATCTCCAAAAGCTTTCAGATCATTGTGACTCACATAAGCATAAGGTTATTGTATTGGTTTAGGAATAGGAGTTGAGAATGTTTCAGGCTCCTTAGCAGAGATTACTTATAGAGTAGAAACTGGTTTCAATTGAAACACAGTGGAAAGGTCTACGCCTTTAATCGAGGTCTCTTGGGTATTATTCACTTCAAAGTAACTAGGAAACTTATACCAGGTATCCACAGTGCTTTGATCAACAGGATTGAGAACTTAAACACTTTCTAGACTGGGGTTCTTCTCCCCCTCAGCAGGTGCATCTCTTACAGGACTAAGATATTCAGTCCCTTGATCTCTTTCTAAATCTTCATCTCTAATAGCCTAACCCATTTCTTTTCTATCTAGTTGAAAGGCTTGTTCCATTTTTTCATCAATAGATAGGATAATTTCATGATCATCTTATTCCTCTAAATGTTCCTCAATAGCTGCCTCTTCCTCAATAGTAAGTTATTATTTTAGATGATCCTCAGGAACATCATTTTATTTTACACTAGCAGTAGATTATTTTCTAGAATCAGGTTCTTCTTTTAAATCAACAATTATTTTAGTAACAGGAACATACTTCTCAGCTACATTTTGTGGAACAAGTAGACCACTGTCTTCTTTGTTCAAGATATTTCCTTCCATAGGTTCAATAACTTCATCTTATTCTTCTTCATCAGGATAATCAATAACTTCATTTGGTTCCAAACCAGGATCATTTATGTTCTTAGGTCTTTAAGGATTCTCAATTAGATTAAATTTTTTATATAACCTTTCATGGTCCTCCACCCAAGACTTTTTCCAAGGATTGAAACTTATTTTTAGCCTTATGACTACAAGATATGAGATAAAGAACTCATAAGATTTGATTAATTATTCATTTGGTCCAAAAACTCCTTTAATAGACAACATTGCAGAGATTAATCTTGAATAGAATAAAGAGTTAGACTTGGAAGTTGTATTAATCAATTCACACATGTGAAGTATAATATAGTTAAATAGATTAATCTTGTGCCCATTTTTCATAATATGTATCAAGAATACATCTTGATACTTGAGAGTAGAAAAATCACAATTCCTTGGACTAATAAGATTCTGGATAAACTTAAACAACAACCTCATTTCACCATCCAACCCTGTAGTAATTTATCTAATTTTATTCTTATTTCCAATCAAACTTCCCAGGAATTCTTCTTAGATAAAAACATAACTAGGAGGAGGGGGACCTCTATAGTAGTCCTCAAATATTCCTTCATGAGGTATCTCTAGGCATCCATCCTATAACCTCGAGGAAAAAGTACACCTTTTACCATTAATCTAGCTTCTTACAACAAAACCATCTTCAGCATTGAATGAAAACTGGACACGTTGATAAAACCGAGAAACAAGTTTTGGATAAATCAATCTTGTCTCTTTTGTGAACCAGTTCTGCCAACCCTTCTCTTACAGTACTTTCCAAAATAATGACTCACTTGTCTGCAACCACTTAGGACAGATTTCATTTTCCAGTACTACTATTCTATCATAGGATTTGGGTTTAATGGTCCTTTGAGTGCTACTTTTGGTGGCCTTTTCACTTTCTTCTCAGATTTGTGCTTCTTAGGAGTTGATGAAGATGGGAACTTCATTTTGGGCATTCAACGAGGGTTCGAGAGAGATTGAGGGCTGAGAGAGGACTTACAGTTTGAAAGAGGGGAGTTTCAATTTTTAGATAAGAGAGCTTGAGTGAAGAAAAGAGTGAAAGATATTTGGTTTTTTATCATTTAGGGATTTCAAGTGTCATAAATTCAAAATCACTGGATAAAAATAATAAAATAATCAACACAGTGATATGAGTAATAAAATAAAAATAAAACAAAAAATGAGTCATTACGGTGAGACCAGAACAAATTGTCATGGTGCGACCAGAATAGATTTTCATGGTGTCATCTTTACGGTGTGACTCCAAACGGTGTGACCGTATCATTTGAGATAGTAAGTTCAAGACAGTAACTGATAGATAGTAACTATGAGACTGTAAACATGAAACAATAACTTCAAGACAATAACCTATAAAACTGTGAGAGTGAGACATTAATTCTAAGATAGTGACTTGTGAAACTGTAAATCATGAAAACATAAACTGTGAAACAGTAAGCTATAAAATAGCAAGTTTTTAAATAGTATCCTTTCTACATAAGATTTATCATTGTTAATTCATGTATGATGTAATTTATACTTTTAGAATTTAATGGTATAATGAATATATCAGCAAGCTGGAATTTAGTTCTAATGAATTCTAAAGTGATATCACCTTTTTGATAATGGTCTCTAAAAAAGTGATGTCTTAACATCTATATGTTTTGTCCTAGACCATGAAACGAGATTCTTTTAAATGTTAATAGAACTTGTACGGTCACAATTTATAGGTACATGCTCAAATTGATATCCATAATCTAGTACTATGTGTTTCATCTACAAAATTTGTGCACAACAACTACCAAAAGATATATATGCTGCTTTAGCCGTAGATAATGCAATAGAGTTTTGTTTCTTACTACACCATGACACTAGAGACTTTCCTGAAATGCAAGATGTTCCAGAGGTGTTTTTCTATCTAACTTACAACCACCAAAATCAGCATCAGAATAGCTAACTAACTCAAATGATTGTCCTCTAGGATAGAATAGTCCTAGATTGGGTGTATGTTTGAGGTATTTGAATATCCTTTTAACATCATTTAAATGAGACTCTTTAGGGTTTTATTAAAATAGATAACACATACATACACTAAATATAATATTAGGTCAGCTAGTAGTTAAATAGAGTAAGCTTCCAATCATTCCTCTGTAAGTGGTTTGATCAAAAAAATTTACATCTTTACCAAGATCCAACTTACAAGTAGTACTCATTGGAGTATCACTACTTTTAGTGCTACCCAATCCAAAAAGTTTTATAAGATAATTTGTATATTTTCTTTGATTTAAAATAATACCATATTTATTTTGAAATATTTGAAATATAAGAAAGAATTTTAGTTCACCCATTAAACTCATTTCAAATTCATTTTTCATCATTTTAGAAAACTCAATACATAAGTAATTTTTTGAAGATCCAAAAATAATATCATCTACATAAATTTGAACTACCAAAACATAATTGAAAATTCATTTTATAAAAAGAGTAGGATCAACTATACCTTTTTTAAAACCTTTGGAAATAAGAAAAATACTTAATCTATAATACCAAGATCTTGGAGATTGTTTTAAATCATAAAAATCTTTTGATAAATTAAAAACATGATTTGGAAAGTGAGGATTTGTGAAACCAATGGGTTGTTAAACAAAAACATCCTCAACTATATACCCATTTAGGAATGCACTCTTGACATCCATTTGATATAGTTTGAAATTCAGATGTGCCGTATAAGAAAGAAGGATTATGATGGATTCTAGTCTAGAAACAGGTGAAAAGGTCTTATCATAGTCAATTCCTTCTTCTTGACTATAGCCTTGTTCAACCAATCCATCCTTGTTTCTAAATATGTTACCAACTTTATATACTTTATTTCTAAACATCCACTTAGTTCCTTTGGTAAAAATGTCTTTGGGTATATCAACAAGTTTCCAAACTTTTTTCCTTTCAAACTGATTAAGTTCTTCTTGCATAACCATCACCTAAAATTCATCATTGATAACATCATTGATGTTTTTAGCTTCAATTTGTGATAAGAAAATGTAATTTTCAACCTGATTTCTAAGAGAAGATCTAGTTTGTGTTCCTTTATCTAAATCTCCAACAAAATCACCTAAAGGATAGTTCTTAAGGGTTATAACAACTCTCAAAAAATAGGGGCTAGGAATTCCTGGTTCTTCAATAGGTTTGGGTTCATTATGGATTTAATCTTGAGAATTTAGAGAACTGGACGTTTTTACAGATTTATTTATAGGATAGTTAAAGGATTTAGCATTGATGTCCAGATTTATTTAGATCTATCTCATTAAACTTTACATGGACAAATTCCTCCACACATTTAGTTCTTTTGTTAAAAACTCTATAGGATTTACTAGATATTTAATATCCTAAAAAGATTCATTCATCACTCTTGGATGCAAATTTTTTAAGATTTTCCTTAGTATTAAGGATGTAGACTTTGAAACCAAAGACTTTGAATTAGTTTACTTTGGGTTTTCTATTGTTCCACAACTCATATGGGTTATTTTAAGAATAGATCCAATAAAAACTATATTAATAATGTAGCATGCTATATTTATAGCTTCATCCCAAAAATAAATTGGTAAGCCATATTCACTAAGCATGGTTCTACAAATTTTTTACAAGGTATTATTTCTTCTTTCTATAACTCCATTTTGTTGAGGTGTTCTAGGGGCAGAGAGATTATGATTATATCCATTTTGTGAGAAAAAGGATTAAAACTCTTGATTTTCAAACTCATGTCCATGGTCACTTCTTAGAGATTTAATTCTAAGTCCACTAAGGTTTTCTAGAGTTTTAGCAAATTTGGTGAAATGAGAGCATGCTTCACTTTTGTGAGCTAAGAAGAAGGTCCATGTATACCTAAAAAATTCATCTACAAGAAAATAAACATAGTGATTCCCATTTAAACTAGAAATCGTGTATGGTCCAAAAAAATCCATTTGAACCAACTCAAGAGGTTGAGAAGTTGAGACTTCTTTCTTTGGTTTGAAAGAAATTTTGTGTTACTTTCTCTTTTGACAAGGATTACACACTTTATTATTTGGAAACTCTAGTTTGGGTAGATCTTTGACTAAACTTTTTATAGTTATCTTTCTAATGGAGGGAATATTACAGTTTCCTAGTTTTCTATGACAAATCCAAAACTCTTTGTGAATTAAACTTAAACATGAATCATTTTGAGAAACTAAAGAATCTAATTTAACAGAATATAAATTTTCATTTCTTAATGCAGAAAATGGTAATTCATTTTTAGAATTAAAAACATTAGAATCATCATTTTCAAATTTAACATGAAATCCATCATCATATAGTTTTTAAATACTAAGCAGATTATACTTCAATCAATCAACAAAAGTACTTTGGAAATTAAAACTGAGTTAGAGTTACCGATTTGGGTAAGGAAAATGATTTTTCCTTTGGCATTGTCACCAAAGGTGACATGTCCACCATCAATATTTATTAGGTTCTTGAAACATGAATAGTCTCCTATTATGTGTCTTTAACATCCACTATCCAAGTACCATAAGCTTTTACAGGATCTCTTCAAACAATTTTCCTACAAAATAGTCAAATTAAAATAGACTTTAGTACCCATATTTGTTTGGGTACAGTAGTATTAGTAACTAGTGCTTTAGGAACCCACATATGCCTCATAGGTTTCCTATAATCATTATGTAAAGTATTTTAGAAAACAACATTATTTGGTCTAGAAAAAATTGAAACAGTAGAAGATGTATCATAGTTTAAACTAGAAAAATGCTTTTCTGAATTAGGAGTAAAGCTATATGTTCTAGAATTAGAAACAAAATTGGTTTTTCCAAAATTTATTTTACCAGATTGATAACCAATACTAGTAGTATATATAGGGGAAATCTGTTTACCTAGAATTTTTACTAAAGAATCTTTACCATTAGTAAAACTTTCAAGTTCCTTTTTTAATTTCCCATTAGATAGCTTTAATTCATTGTTTTCTTTGAGTAATTGAATTTTTCTCTCTCTTTCTATAGTAATTTCAGATTTAAAAATTGAGGTAAGAGCATACTATTTATTTAAAGACTTTTATTTATCTTTTAGTTTATTACATGTATCTTAAAGAATACTATAATACTCAAAAACTTCTTCTTTAGACATATTTTAAGAATCACTTTCATCTCCAGAATAATAGGAATTCTGTATAGGAGATTTTAGGGTTACCTCAAATGTGTTTGTTATGAAATACATATTGGCTTTGTTATCCTGTTCATCATGTGAAGACTCTGAGTCACTTGAACTATCCTCATAATCACTACAAGTTGATTTCATTTCTTTTTTATACTTTATATCTTTTTCCTCATATTTATTTTTAAACTTGAGCTTGGGATAGTCAACCTTTAAAAGTCCCTTTCACTTATATTCATAACATACTATCTCATCCGACTTGTCATTTCTTTTCCAATCTTTCTTATAGATTCCCTTTTGATCATATCTTCCTTTGAAGTTAGGATTTCTAAAAAATCTTCCTTTTGTAAAATTTCTTAAACCTTATGACTAATTGAGCCATCTCCTCATCACTGTCGGGTGATGATTGTTCACTAATGGAACTTTCTACAGAGACTTGCAGTTTCTCATTTTCTTTGGGTTTAAAGGTAGTGGTTTTAAATGCCACAGATTTTCTTTTGGGTTTATCCTCATCTTCCTTGTTGACTTTCATCTCTTCTTCATACATCGTTAGTTTCCCAATGAGTTCGTTGACAGGTAATTTGCTGATGTCACATGAATCTTTAATATAGACAGAAGTTCATCTCTATCTATCCGGTAGGCATATGAGAATCCTCATAATTTATTCTTTGGCTATAAATTCTCTTCTGAGAGAGATAATTGTGTTGAAAATTTCATTGAGCCTGAGATACATGTCAAAAATAGGCTCATCAGGCTTCATTTTAAAGTTATGAAACCTAATAGTATAAGTATTAAGTCTCATTTCTTTCACACTAGAATTTCCTTCATGTAAAATAGAAAAAGTATCCCAAATTTCATGGGTTGTTTTACATGATTTTTTTTGTTAAATTCTTCATCTCCTAAATATAAATACAAGGCATTCATGGATTTTCAATTATTATTGTAATCAGTCTTTGTTGGTTCATCCCAATTAGTTTTTTCAATATCAAGAATCTTATACTCATCTACAATTGAAGACCAAATTTAAAAACACATACTTTCTAAATGCATTTTTATTTTAATCTTCCATTGGGAATAATTAGTTCCATTAAATAATGGAGGTATGTTTGTTGTAGCACCTGGAGTCTATTATCTATAATAAAGAAATACTTTTAAAGAGCTAGAAATTTATAACTAATAGAAATTTACATGTCTTTAATGTACAACTAAAATCATAGTTGAAAATATTTTAAAATAGAGTCTTAACAAGAATAAAATCCTTTGATACCAAATGTTGGTCAGAGAAGATTACTCAAAAGGGGGGGGGGGTGAATTGAGTATCTATAAAAATTTCTATAAAAAAGTTCACTTAAAATTATTCCCCAATAAAAATGAATACAAGATAGCCAATCAATGTAATATATTTGTAATAGTTTGACTGTTCAAATAACTTATCATAAGATTGATGAATTCTAAGTAATATCAATGTGAGTTATTGATACAACTTTTGAAGCTATTAAAATAAGTAAAAATAGTTATAACTTCTTTCCAATACCAACTATCAAAGTAAAATTTAGTTTTAAAAAATATAAAGTAAATCATAGAAAGACTAAATCAAAAATCATAGTGGATAAAACAAATGGTTCAGTCTCAAGTCGAGAGTTAATCCACTCCACTTGGTGATCACATTCCACCAAGCAGTCTATATAGATAATAGATTGATCCACACCCTGGATCAGGGTAAAACAACAGTACACATGACTATCCAGGACACATGACCTCATTCATTGTTCTTCATGGGTATAAACTACCATGTCATACAAGGACCTATTCCACACTTATCTGTGGGAGTAAATAGATGTAAGAAGATGTGAGAGGAATGATATCTTGTATTCTTCAATATAATACAGGAGACAATGTGTGTTTTAATACAAACACACACACACTGCTCGAAAGATAAAAATAGTACATAACATAGAGAAGATGATGAGAAAGGGTTAGAAGTTCTCTGAGTGTTATTATATGCAACTCTGGACTTGTAGGATGAAGCATATGAAAGTGTTGAGTCCTCTTGTAAAAAATAGAGTATCGCATGTCTGGTGCTCTGGTTTCCAGTTCGATAGTGTAATCTATGTAGCTCGTGTTCCTCTTTGAGTTGTACTGTGAAGATGTTTTTAGCATTGATCTATGGTAGTCCAGCCTTCAGGAATCGAGAGTGATTCAAGTGTTCTTTAGTTGTATCTTGTTACATGTATCATTTAGCTTTTCAAAACTCATTCTTGTAAACATTGTTCTAGTTCCACACTTTCCTCTTTGTTACGGGGTGCATGTGTTAGAGCCGACATGATGCATGTTTTCTGCACCTCTTACCTCATACTGTCAGGTGACATGTCTACAAAGAAACATTAATTATTTTACTGCCTTTAAATGACTCAAATATAACCTTTATAAATTAAATTGAAAATGAAAAAATAGATTAAATAATGTTGTCACAGTTTTTCTTGAAATGGTATCACTTGGAAACAGTTTCACTAGGAAAAAATGTCTTCTTCTTTGACTTTGAGTGGTGAGATAGTCAGGATTCCACAATTTCATTAAGATCAGGAACCGGTAGCACATATATGATGTTAGGATCACTGTGTTTGGTCCTTTTCCAAACATTGAATAGTGTCTTGGTGATGGTAGTAAGAAACCAGTGTCACAAAATTCATGAGATATGAAACTGGTTAAAGTGTCAGGGTCACGGTGTCAGAGTCATAGTTTCAGGGACTTCCAAAATCTAGAACCGGTGTCAGACTTACGGTTTCTCAGACTTAGCCAGATATCTGTAAAGCTATATTAGGAAATAATATTCACATAATGAATTAGACTTAAGCATTAATATAATAAAACATTATAGAACAAAATATAGTATATAATATTTAATCATGATTCAAACATGATTTATAGGAATCAAGATCTTGTCAAAGTGTATAACATGAGTTATAAACATTAAATCATAGGGAAACAAACCATCTCTATACATGATTTGAGATACATTGAACAAGGTTAACATGATTTGTGATTATTAAAACACGAGGAGTCCAACAATATTGATATCTTTTTCATTTGAACTATCAAATATAAATTTATAATATCTCTATATATAACACAGTGGCTAACCTCAAGGTCACTCTTAAGGAAGCAGTGTTGAATGTCCTAGTGAGTCTCTTGAAAATATATTTTTTATATATTTTGAAAGAATTAAAAAGGGAATTGAACAATTATAAAAATCAAAAAGGGTGTGAGTCGAATGGAAACCATGAACATGAATGATAAATACCGAAAATAAGAAAAAAATAAAGAAAAGAAAGTTATCAAGAAGTAGGCCCAGAACTAGGTTTATCCACTCCTTTGATACCTATCATTGATCTCCATATGGATTGGATCATTTCCCAAGCTCACCCAACGAATTCTAAATCTCTCAAGTCACTCACCACTCTCACCCAAATTAATTAACACCTATGCACATAATCTATTCTAGTATATAAATACTCTCCCAAAATTGAAAGTATCACCAATCAAACCACTCCATCCAAGAATCACTTCTTGGTCAAAGTGATATTCATGAGATATTCTGTCACAAATCCCCTACAAAATAATTACTCAAGTGATATAATAAGATAAGGGGTTAAAAGAGTATAGAAAACTTCCCTCGGATGTTCTTTATCTCCTTTTACCACTTATACAATCACTATCTTCCAATATCAAGGAAGAAGATAACGATCAACATGAAGTTTATATCTCAAAGTAACATTAGATCTTCGCTCCCTAGATCTAGAAGCATTGGTTATCCCTTCATCTTTAAAGGTTCTAGATCACAACACACGGGGGAGAAAAAAATTAACATTTAACATGTATTTATAAATTAAAAATAAATCTAAAAAATGATAAAAATTGGGATGAGAAGGTGAAAAGTAGTGTTCAATCCTACAAATTGAGAATCAAGGTTTCTTATCAGGTCTATGGATGCTAAAAATAGAGTGATGAGTGATAATATTATTAGAAAACAAAAAAAAGTGGTGAAATTATAATCTAAATGGTAGTGAATTCCTTGTGGCATGATATCAGGTGATTATCAACAACTTTTAGTGAAGTCATAGTGTTTTCTATAATTCTCCTGCAATGAAATGCAGTTACCTCATGTGGGTTTATCCTAGAGGAATATATATATTAGTTTTTAATAATTCTAAATTATTTCTAGTATTTATTAAATCTTACAATGATTTTTTTTAACTTTGTGATTATATCCTTATCTTGGATTTTTAATTTTTTATTTTGTTGGCAGTATAAAAATTAGAATGTCTTTGAACCTTAGAGTGAGGATCAAATTAACTAAGCACTTTGTTATCTTCATTTATTCAAAACATTAAAAAAATATGCCCATTTCATCTTCTAATTCAATTATATTTTTTAGCTTCAAGTCCATTCTTGACTTGATTCTTAGTTTAGTACTGAGTTTTTCAGTTCAAGGCCCATCCTTCATCTTCATCCGACCTCACAATTGGCATCCTTAGTTGGAATTTACAATTTTTTATTTTATTGGATCTCTCTCTTAAATAATTCAACAAGAACATGGTTTGTATTATATATTTCTCTAGAATCTAAAAAAATAGGAATCTTGAATCCCAAAATCCACACCAGTTCATGCCTGTATAGTGAACAAAAGACCAACATAGTCTGTACGCGCTTCAAAATCACCCCCAGGTGATAATAATCAACACCAGTTTATGAGCTTTGGAATTTGTTTCAGTTAAAATCAATTCTAAAATTTTCATTCTGGATAACTCATATAGATTTGCCTTATCCCAGTGTTCCATCTACTACATAATTAGAACCAATCATCCTTTCCAGCACCTTCATCAGATTCACATCATCAAAATCTTCCACTCTGAAATTAGCATTTCAGCTTCGATTGGAGAGGTTCAGACTAGCTATTCAATTTTATTTCTCCATATTCAAGCATATGTTTGAATACTTGTTTTAATTATCAAATATCTAGTTCTTCTTCAAACTCGATCATGGTGCCCTCCCATTACCAGTTAGATCATCCTGTTTTTCTAAACCTCAGATGTGGATTAAAAAATATTCAAGATCTTACTTCTTCCATCAGGTATGCTCCACTAAAAGCTATATGTCATCTTAAAACATAAACTAGTGGCACATGAGGCTCATATAGTCTTCAAGAGGTGATTTTAGATAAAAATAAAATCGGTTCTAATCTTATTCTTCATGTTCAAGACCATGTCTATTGCTTCCAATCAGCTTCAATCAGTTCTTGAACAGGATAAAAGTATTCTCTAATCGGTTAGTGTTGGTTCTACTTCCGTCGATCAGAGGATAAAGGGGGGTAGTAGTATCTAAGATATGGGGGGAAGGGTGGTATCATGGTGGAACTGTAAAAATTATTTGTTGAACAGTAGTTGTCACACCCATGGTGAATTTTTATGGTATTTCTCTTTTTTCCCTCTTTATCTTATTCCATAGTTCTTCCTGGTGTTTTTAAGAAAAATGGTGGTTTTTGGGGTGGAAAGTGGGTGACACACTATTGGCACACAGTATTAAAAATCATGCACTAACCCTCTGTAAACCATGTGGTCCATACATTGGATCTGTCAAGGTCGCACGACTAGGAAAATGGCTGTGCACCAACCCCCAATATCCCATGTGGCCTCCCTTTCCCTTTAGATTGAGGTAGTACATGGTTAGTTCATGATTTGGTAGACCATGTGGCCAAGCCGTGCATCATTCCAGATATTTAAAAAAAATCAGAATTCCCTTTTTTCACCTCCTCATTTTTAACCCAAATTACCCCTCATTTTCCCCATTCATGTTCCTCTAGACCTAGGCATGCCTCCCCCATTTATCTTATCCATTTGATCTTCAAATTTTGGTGTATTTGAGCTTGTATCTTCAAGGAAACCTCAATTAAGTCCCTCCCATCCTTCTTCCTTTGATTATTATTCCCTTATTCTTGGGGTTCCTTTTCTCCACTGGTTGTGTTATCCTAGAATGGGTTGAATTTGAAATGTTTGGCTGGGATCTTGATGTTGTTGGTGTGTTCTTACTTCTGTAGGATATCCTATCTCTTTGGATTGTGGTTTGCACCCAGATTGAGGTGGTTTCAAGAGTAAAGATAGGTTTTTCTATGTTGTTCTATTATTTTATGAGTTAACTATGCATGGATTTATTTCAAAATGTTTTCCTTGAATGGTAGTGTGTGAAAATGATTGTTTTAAAGGTCTTTGGTGTGTGTAAAACTCTTGAAATGGTTCACCTATTGGGTGGTGGTTGGAAATGATGTATTGTATAATGTGAAGTTTTGGTATGTGGAAAAGGGATTGATATGGTTTGTTAGTTTTGGAAATAGAACAAATCACTTGGGAACCTTTGGTATCTTGGTGGGAAGGCTAAAGAGTAGTACACTAGGAGATATGATAGGATGTGACTTGGTCTTACTAGAAGGATTACAATACAACAGTAACTAAACTTGATGATGAAATTGTGAGTACCACTAGAACTTTGGATATGGACTCTCCATTGGATCTTGAATGAAGAGATATATGGTTATGATTGATCACTGATAGTATGAGGATCCTAGAACCTATGTGACCTAGATAATTTGTGGTTGACCCAAGGTTCTTATATCGTGTTTACCCGCTTTAGCTATTTTCACACTTTTTATCTTTCTTCCAAAACTAAAACTTTTATTTTCAAAACTAAGATGTTTTACTTCCTTAAAAACTAAAATTTTTATTTATATTATAATGGATATGTATAGAACATTTATTGTTATCCTACTGGGAATGTGAACTCAAACCCTAAATATACCCATTGGCTGTATGTATACTTCATGATTTCTGATTTAGGTAAAGAAAAATCCTACTATAGGAGTGGAAACAATTTCTCTTGATACTGGGGTATTTTTCTTCTGGTAGGTGTTGATGATGGTGATGTGGTGGGTTTTATACCTCATGCCACAAGGAGGATTGCGTTCCTTTTGTTAGTTTTTCCCTTTTTTCCTTTGGGGTTTGGTTAAAAGTGTAAATGAATCTTTCTCACATGTACATGCCCCTTTTTTATAGATTTGTATAGATGTTGGTTATGATTTTATATACATGTGGTGTTGTTAATGTTTATCCATGCATGTTTTGATATGTGATATGGATGTTGATTATTTTTCTTGGGATAATCATTCCCAAGGAGTTCTTTGATGCCCCTACACGAGTTTCCAGCCCATGGGGATCAGGAATGCCCTTTAAGACATGCCATGGGCCGGGTCGGGTGTTAGGTTGGATGGAAGCCTGGATTGGTTCATGATAAAGTGGTATCAGAGTAGGTTTTCCCTTCCTTTGGGTTATATTATTTGGGAAAGTCTGGATAGATAGAAGCTAGAATTTTTGGGGATTTAGGTTCTGTTCATTAATAGGGTGTCTATCCAACACACCTCGTGACATGCCTTAGGTTACCATGGGATGTCAGGAATCTAGTTTGACTCATAATTTAGGTATAATGAACATTGTACAGACTATGCATAGACACCAAGGTTCATTTAAGTGGTTCAAGATGTGGTTTGGGTTATTGTGATTATATGATGACTAATATCGGTGTTTATTAATCTATTTTCATGGATCTATATGGGATAAATTATTGATAGTTCCTTATATTTATTTTTGGATTGTTCAGTAACATACCTCCCTGGAGACATCCTATACAACCATAGGAGGAGTTCAAAGAGAATTCTCCCTCAACAGTTGATCAGATATTTTTTGGGGTAGTGTTTCAGGCTACCCAAGCTATAGATCATAGAGTGAGTGATGGTCTTGATCAGGCAAAGGAATCTGAATTGGGAATAGGAATAGATCAATATTAAAAGTTTCTTAAGTGTAAAACCCCTTCCATTTAGGGATTCATGGACCCCCAGGAAGTGTAAGTCCAGGTGGAGAAGGTCGGTAGGGTCTTTAAGTTCCTTAGGACTTCAGATACTATTAAAGTAAAGTGTGTAATGTTTTTATTAGAAATCCCTAGTTTCTCGTAGTGGGAGTTAGGGGTTCAGGTATGGAAACACAAGCAGTTGGGATGAAAGGACCTCAAGGTTATCTTCATTGAGAAGTAATTCCATGAGACGTTGGATTTTTCCAAGACCTAGGAATTCTTGGACCTTGATCAGGGAGAGTGTTCAGTGTTGAAGTATGCCAACTACATCACATATCTAGTCTGCTTTTCTCTCGAGGTGGTTTCTAATGAAAATTTTAAAGATGAACATCTTGAAATGGGGATATGGTCAAATATTTGATCTCATGTTTTCTTATTTAAGTCGAATACCTATGATGATTTGGTTGACCATGCTATGGTGGTGCAAGTCGACCAAGCTGGTATGTAAGGTTTGTCTAGACTGCTTCGAAAACTAGACTAGTGTGGGGTTGGATTATATGAGAAAAATAGTAAGTGTGAGGAGTAGGGAAGGAAGGTAGGTAGCATTTCTAGATATCTACCCTAAATGTTTCCATTAGATATTGCAAGAGGTGGAGATATTATGTTCTATCATTGTGGTAAATCTGGACATGTGTGGTCCTCATATACAACCCCACCCATTCCATTCCATTATTGTGGATTCACGGGACACTTGAAATAGTTAGGTATAAGTTCTTTCATACTTTAGAGCAGTGCAATGTCTATAGTTCCCAAAGGAACAATAAATCCTTATAATGCATATAGGGATATGAGTTCTCATTATGACAAGCATGGTGGAAATGATGAATATTATATTTTATAGATTCAAATTAAGGTAGAAACTTAGATCAGTATTCGACCACATTCAGAGATGAAGTACTTTCAAGCTATTAATCAGGGACCAGTGGAGTTGGATGCAGGTCATGGGAAATTTAGAGGAATTATTCTTATTGAATTAATTATGATAGTTTCTTTATTTGATATAGGTACTTATAACTCAATTTTTAGGCTCACCTTTAATGTTTTTTTGAAACTAACAACTGAGTATATGCCTTATTCTGGGGAGTTAGTTATTCCTCTAGGTAGGAGGAAAGAGCAAGGTTTCATATTTGCATCTTATGATATCTCCTTGGATGAAGTTGAGATGAAATGGGATTACCTTATTCTAGAAATAGACATCTTTTACATGATACTAAGGATAGATTAGATGATGTATTTCAAGTACCACATCTATTTATATCATCGACGGGTAACTTTCACATCCCCTGATGAAAGCACTCAAGCTTTTCAAGGAGAACGGGATCATCAGTCAAGTTGGGTGGGTCCTACACTTCCGAAACTAGGAAGTATTTCTTGCATAACATCTCCCCTCTTGTCAAATGATAATGGGAAAGGATTTCAGAGTGGTTTTTTTTCCATAGTAGATGAGTTTCATGAGGTATTCCCAAAAGATTTTTAATGTTTACCTTTAGAATGGGATGTATAGTTCACCATCAATTTGGCGCTGGGGAGACAACTAATATATATTACCTCATATCACATGGCCCCCATCGATTTGAATGAGTTAAATATATAGTTGGATTATTTTGAATCCAAATGGTTAATTCACCAAAGCATCTCCCCTTGGGATGCTCTAGTTCCTTTTTATAAAAAGGCTGATGGGTCACTCCAGTTATATATATATTAATAGAAGATGAATAGGGTCATCATCAAGAATAAATACCCATTTCCTCATATTGATGACCTCTTTTACTAGATTATTGTGGTAATGTATTTCTCCAAGTTTGACCTTCAATCATGGTATCACTATTTTAGGGAGAGGGAAGCAAACGTTCCCAAGACTGCCTTTCGGAATAAGTATGGCTATTTCAAGTATTTGGTAATTCTATATGTAATAACCAATTCCCACATTATCTTCATGGATCTAATGAAATAGGTGTTCCATACAAATCTTGAATCTTTTTTCATGGTGTTTGTGAATGAAATTATGTTCTACTCGAGATCGGAATAAGAACACGAGTGTCATTTGAGAGTTGTTCTGGACATGTTGCGAGATCACATTCCTTATGATAAGTTATCAAAGTATAGTTTATGGATTTGGGAAGTTTTGTTTTTTGGATATGTGATCTCATAAATCAAGGTTTTAGTTGACATAAATAAATTTATAGTATTGATCTCTTGGGAGGATCTGAGGAATGTCTTTGAGATCAGGAGATTTCTGGTCCTGGTATGGTATTATAAGAGATTTATCAGGGACTTATTTAAAATTTATTTACCAATTAAAACTATCAGTTGGAAAGGGGTGAAGTTTTTATGAATTTTAGAGTGTCAAGTTTCTTTATAGGATCTAAAGTGGCGATTGACCACTACCCCTATCTTGATTTTACCCAAGGTTAGTTAGGGATATGTGGTCTATTGTGATGCTTTAGGTATGGGTCTTGGGTGTGTGATTATTTAAGAGGATCATGTGGTGTTGTATAATTCTTGCCAAATATGGCCACATGAAAAGAATTTCACAACCCATGACCTTGATCTTATAGCAGTAATTGATTCCCTTAAATGATGGAATCACTATCTCTCTATAAGGAAGTTTATGGTCTTTTTAAACCACAAAAGATTTAGCTACATATTTTCTTATAATTATATGAATATGAGATAGTGATGATGGATCAATTACCTTCATGGGTTTGACTTTGATATCATCTATACCCTAGGTAAAAGAAATATGGTTGCAGATTATTTGAGTATGAAGCTAATGACCCAGTCCATGAAGAAATCTAGTTATGAGTGGGCTCTAATGGGTCTTTTTGCTCAGATGAAATTAGAACCCAAGGAATATAGTGGTGTTTTGTTCTTGGATAGAATTCTAATAATTCCTTATCTATTGGATATGATTTGAGATGAAAAGATGAAGGATGAGTTATTTCTGTGTTCTACCCTATTCTTGAATGGTGGTAAGGATCCTAGTGGATGGTTAATGTATTATGATGGAATTATTTTCTTCAAGGACTATTTAGTTATGTCGTCGTCTCTAAGAAAGGTAGGGATGTAGGAATACTATCTATTCTAAGGGGATATTTATCCTGGATCTAATAAGATTTTTTATGATGTGTGATGCCGGTTCTGGTGGTCGTGTATGAGATAATATATAGATGAATTTGTATCTTAGTGTTATACTTGTCACCAGGTCAAAGTTGAGCACTAGATACCCTTAGGATTGTTTCAGACACTCCTCATTCCTATATCAAAGTGAGACAAGGTATACATGGATTTTATCATTGGGTTACCCTATATACCCTGAGTAAGGAATGTGATTTTGTTAGTTATAAATCATTTGAACAAGTCTTCCCATGTTATCCTGATCAATGACTGTAATAATGTGAAATATTTGGGAAGGTTGTATGTTCAAGAGATCTCAAGGTTTCACGATGTTCCAGATGCTATTATTTTTGATAGGGACCCCCCATTTTACCTCTCACTTCCGAGAAAGACTCCAGAGGGAAATGGAGTCACAAGTTAAAATTATCATAATATAACATCCTCAAACTTATATAAAAACAAAATGGGAAAACCATATTCTAGAAGAAAAGTTGTGTGCCCGCATCTTGGACTTTGGAGGCTCATGGTATAACCATATTGTATTAATATAATTTAGTTAAAATAATAGTTACCAATCCTTGATTAGGATGTCTCCTTTTGAATCACTGTATGGTTGACCATGTCAGTCTCCTCTATGCTGGATGAAAGTGGGTGTGACTTCTTTGTTGGGACCAAGAATTGAGTAGGAGACTATTGGTAAGATCTATATGATCAGAAAATGATTGTTAATACATTATAGTCATTACAAGTCATATTTTGATCAACTATGTCAAGATTTAGAGTTCTCAATGGGTTACTGAGTGTTTCTGAATTTAGCATCTCATTTGGGTCATCACTATTTTGGAAAGCATGGGAAGCTTATACCGAGGTATGTTAGGATTTTTGAGATCATTTAGAGAATATAAAATGTGTAATATTTTATGGTGTTTCCTTCTTAGTTGATATCGATTCACAACATTTTCCATGTCTTTCAGGTGAAAAAGTATAATTCAGATCCTTCCCATTTGCTGAGTTTGGAAGAGCTTGACTTGGAAACCAATATGTCCATAACTAATCCATGAGTTCTGATTGTGGATTTCAAGGTGAAGGTGATTTAGTGAAAATCAATTCCATTAGTTCAGGTCCTATGGAAACATGTGGACAATGAGAATGATACATGGGAATAAAGGTCTTGCGTCAAGGAGCATTACCCTAACTTGTTCTATGATAAGACTATAGGTTGACTTTTTAGGGATGGAAAGTTTTCATGATGGGGAGAATTGTCACAACTATGTTGTATTTTTTCAAGAATTTCTCTTTTATTTTTGGTCTTTATCTTTTACTGTAGTTTTTATGAGCATTTTTGAGAAAATGGAGATTTTTGGGTTGGATAGTGGATAGTGCACAATTAAAACACAGTTAGTAGAAGACTTGCATCAACCTTCTATAAACTGTGTGGTATAGATAATGGGTCTGTCAAGATCACCCAACCATGATCCGGCCCCCAGAATCCCATGCCACCTACCCTTATATTTAGATGGAGTATGAATATGGTTGGCACACAGCCTTGCATACTGTGCGGCCAAACTGTACAGCCTTCCAAATATTTTAAAAAAATTGAAATTCCCTTTCCCCCATCCCTATTTTAACCCAAATCACCCCTTATTTTCCACCTTTATGTTTCTCCATCACTAGGTGGGCCTCCCACTTTTCTCCTCTCTCTTTGTGCTTCAATTTTTGGTGGATTTAATCTTGTATATTCAAGGAAATATCAAGTAAGCCCCATATCCTTATTCATTAGATTCTTCTATGATTCTTCTTGGGTTTACTTCTCAATGCTAGTTATGTTGACCTGGTATGGGTTGAATATGAAAATTTTGGCTTTGATTTAGATGTTGGTGATGTTTTATTTCCTATGTAGGATTTCTTCTCAATTTGGATTGTGGTTTTAATATAGTTTATGGTGGTTTCAAGAGGAATGTAAGGTGGTTATGTTTTGTACTATTATTTAATGAGGTAAATATGCTTAACTTTATTTCAAAATGTGTTTAAAAAATGTTAGTATATGAAAATGGTTGTTTTTAAGGGTTTCAGTGTATGTACAACTCTTAAAATTGTTTACCTCTTGGGAGATGTTTGGAAATAATGAATCATGCCATGTGAAGTGTTGGTATGTGAAAAAGGGTTTAAATGATTTGGAAGGGTTTTTGGAAATGTAATGAAGCACTTAGGAAACCTAGGTATCTAGGTGGGTGGGATAAGAACTAGTTCACCAAGAGAGATGATAGGGTGTGACCTAATCTTCCTAGTATAATAATGCTAAAATGGAAACTACACATGATGATGATGTTGTGAGTACCACCAGAACTTTGGAGATTACGTCTCTAGTGGATTGTGTATGAAGAGAGATTTGGTTTTGACTGATCACCGAGAGTAAGAGGATCCTAGCACCTATGTGACCTAGCTGCTTAGGGGTTGGTATAAGGTGATTATGTTGTGTTAACCTACTTTAATTGTTTTTCACACTATTTATATTTCTTACAAAACTAAAACTTGTTTTCAAAACTAAACTATTTTAATTCCTTAAAAACTAGATTTTTTATTTATTTTATAATGGATATGCAAGGAATATCTAGTGTGATCCTATTGGGTAAGTGAGATCACACCCAACATATACCTGTTGAGTATATGTAGAAACAATATTGTTTGATTTAGGTAAATGAAAGGCCTACTATGGGAGTGATAGTGTAATCTCTTGATATCATGGTCTTATTATTCTGGATGGTGTTAGTTGTGGTGATGTGGTTGGAATTTTCCCTCATTCTATAAGGAGGATAATGTTAATTTTGTTAGTTGTTTCCTTTTTTTGGTCCTTTGGGTTTTGGATAAAAGTGTAAATGAAACTTTTTCACATGTATGTGACTCTTTTGTATAGATTTGTAGAGACATTGGTTTTGATGTTATGTATATTTGGTTTTTTTAATATTCATCCATGTGTGTTTTGATATGTGATATGGATATTGAGTTTTGTTCATGGGAAAATAATTCTCAAGGATTTATTCAATTACCAGGAACTAGTTCTCATCCTGTGGGGATCGAGAAAACCCTTCAGACCATGCCATTGGCTAGGTCAGGTGTAAAGTTGTATGACAACCATGCCTAGTTTGTGATAACAGTAGGGACACATGTAGTACTAGTTGGGAATGAAAGCATGATGTTTTAATCTAACGATAGTAGGGAATAAGGTAATAGAAGTGGGAAAATATTTCATTCTATTGATTAAACTCCATTATATAGTAGACGAACATAGGATCTATTGAAAATATTAGCAGTGGGTGTGGTAGTAGCAGGTATCCTTGATGGTAGAAAATAAAGGGAATAATGGGATGAGGCTAACGGTAAAAGAAATACTCAATGACAGTAAACCTAAAAACATATATTTTAAGATTAACTAATATTCTAATAATAAATTATTTTAGTAAAAAATTTATAATGGAATTTAAAAAATTTAATTATAAAAAATATGAAACATAATTTCTCAGAAAATATTTCAAAATAAAAACATAAAATTTTATTAATTCATTTATTTTTTGAATACCCAAAAAAATAATGAAAATATTTTGAAACCAATGTTTCTGTGTGAATGAAAAATTTAATGGTCATAATTGTTTTTTTAAAATAAGATCAAATTTTTTTTGATCAATTAATTACTCAAAACACACCTTTTTAATAAGATTTCAATGAAAGTAAATTTTAATGGAACATGATCAAATATTAAAAAAATCTCATTTTAAGTAAACTTTCTCATAAAAATCAAAATTTAATCAACAAAATATATATGGAAAGATGTGTGAGAATAATTCTATATAAAATTTCCCCAAATAGAATGAATTTAAGTCCTATTCAATTAAATTTATTTTATTCATTTACAAAGACACCTAAAAAAAGTCAATATCTCACCTAGGATAAAATATGAAATAAAATTAAGGAAAGTCACAAATCCTTCCATTACTTAAAATTTTCATGCCTCCCATGTGAATTACAATTAGTTACTAACTTTAAACCAAGTTCAAATTATAGTTCAAGGAGTGTAGACTAGTGAGATTCAAGTGGAATTAAATTTATAATAGGAAGCACTGCTAGTTTTCACTCTCTACTAGGTTTCTCAAAAAAAAGTTCTACTTTACATTTCATTGATACAACTAAAAATACAATCTTATAAATAAACTTTCCCCTTATTCATTTTGGTTCAATATTCCCCTCACCTTAATTAATTTATTTTTAACAAAATCACTTTATTTAATTTTTCCTATCCATGAATTTGTGTCTAGCACTATAAAAATCACTTATTGAGTGTGGATTTTATTTATTTACACAGAACACCCAATTAACTAATCTTATATATTCACTATGGGATCCCAATTTCCCATTTTACTCGTGTTTTAAAAAACTTATATTAATCTCTATTGAATTGGATCCATGAGGTTTTCCATTTCACCGAGTCTTGGTTACTAGTTTATTGTTCAAACTTAGAGTTTCCTAAAGTTACAATTCTATAAAAATATAACCTATCACACTTCCTCTCATAGTTTTAAAATATTATTTCCATAAAAAGAGTGGAAAACATCACCCAATAATCATTCAATTCTAACAACTTCAGAACCAATGGAAACCCTCAAAACGAGAATGATATTTTTCCCCTAGGCAGGTCTCACTGAATTTTTATTTTACCAACCTTGAGATAAGACTAAAAACTAATTTTATTTACATACATACTTAAATAATACATTAAAGGGAGGTATTTTGAATTTTTTGAGGGCTTTTTGATGTGCATAGAATCGAAGCACAATTTAACAAAATGAAAGACCCATATCCTCATACTTAAAACCCAACATTGTTCCCACTATTGAATCCTATATTGGGAGAAAATTTTTATTCAAAAAATTAACAATTCAGTTAGTTAAAATAATATTGAAGGGTTTGCATGAAAGTTCATAACATCAAATTTTCCATACATACACATCAATTCTAAGATATTTTTTTTGAAAAGTTCATGTTTTGTTTAGTATACATAGAGAAAATATTTCCCAATTCAACTCAATAAACATCATGGTAAACAATATTGTGCATAAGGGAAATATTTTTAATCCAATTGAATTTTTGAGGGTCCTAGCCATGTCAATAATTTTGTTCAAATTTATTTTCAACATTCTAGATACTAGTAAACTAGACACCTAACTAGTAAAACAAATTTTCAGTTTAAAAAACATCAAGTGGAACTCCTCCACTCTTAATAATCACCAAAATACATTAAAATATGAGAAAAATTAAAAACAAAACTTCCCAAGTGTAAAATATTAGTTCATTAACATTCATACAGGACATTCCCCTTACTGTCTTGTAAAAGATCCTTGGATACTCCATTAAAGTTCATATAAATTAGAAAACATATCAATATTAAATTTAATCAGATTGAAATAAAAAAATTAAAGTTGACATGGATTGGGTTAATAAGTACTGATCAAGTTGATCTAGTTTGTAGCACCTCATATCCATGAAAATCAAAATGATTATATCTTGGTTCCTCATTTTCCAACTGGTGGATTTTAATAATCATGCACCTTATGGATGCAATTCCTGGTTATATCCTATAAAAAGACATTAATCAATTAAAAAATAAAATTAAAAATGAATCTAGGAAAAAAATAAGATAATATTGGGATAACCCCTCAAGGGGTACTGTTTTTAGACTTTTTAGAACTGGACAAACCTTATTTCAACCCCAGTCCAAAGGGGGTTTGAAATATTTATTAAGAACTGACAAATGTTTTTATTTCTATATTTAGTGATCTTTAAATTTTGTGTTAACCCTTGGTAAGATTCATTCAAGTCCCACTCCTTGATAGTAGATATATTATGGAGTGGTAGAGGGTGAAATAAAATTTAGTGGTACTTCCCCTCTTCTTTTGGTTGAGAAATGGTGTGCATAGATCGAAAAAAAACTAGATTCTAGGATGATATTTTTATTATATTTTAATTTTAACAAGGAATATTTAGTTTACTAATAAAAGTGTATCATCATCCTAATTTGACATTGTGAAAAAATCCAACCAATCTTCTTCATCTTCAATAGCTTTGAAACTTAAATTTTCAAGAAATATTGAGAGTTGATAAGGTTCTAACTCAGGTGAAGGTTTGGTTCCTTCCAGGTTGTCTAGGAAGTCACAAAATTTAGTTATATATTTAGTGTAATAATCGATGGAAAAAAATTAAATCAGCTTCAAAATAATCAATATTAGCAATAAACTTAGCTTCCCCCATGAAATTGTAAAATCCCTAAATCAATGTAGCTTATTCTTGTTCATGATGGCACAATGCTCTCGGGAGTATGTCCGAGGCATGAGTGAGGTAGTCAAACTCCTCAATAATCTCTTCAAAAAATAATAATTCTGATACAACATATTCCAAGTTAAAGGATAATATGTTTTGTGTTGGTTGAATTTTTTCAAACATTGAAAAATAAATAATGAAAGTAGTACACTGAAGATCATCAAAACGAGTATTGGAATTAAAATGATTCTAAAAAAACTATCTAAATTATTTAATTTATATATATCCTATCCCCTACCATCCCTTAAAATAGTTCTCAATATCATTATCATCTATTTTTATTCTTGAATCTGAAGAAAGATCAATTTCAAAAATGGCAAACTCCTTCTCTTTTGTACAATATTTAAGGAAAAGGTGAGAAAACTCCTTAAGTTATTTAACTAAGGCTTACAAGAATTATGGTCTCAAGTATTTTTTTAAATTTATCAATTATTTATTCATAATATTATTCACACAAAATCTTAATTTTTTCTCTAATTATATATGAAAAAACTCCAACGTAGTCTTCTAAGGGTCAATGATGTTTCATCACTTTTTTGATTTATTTTTCTCTCTCATTTTTTGATAAGAGTAAAATTTTATAAAAAGTGGAAAAACCACTTAAAAAAATGTTTTTCCTTGAAAATGGTGCCAAATATTTATAGATTTTTCATTTTATGTATCAAATATACATTTATAATATTCCTAGACATAACACATTGTCTTACCTTAGGGCCACTCTCAAGGAAGTAGTGTCGAATGTCCTAGTGATTGTCCCTAATTTTTTTTGTGTTTTTATATATTTTGAAAGCAGTAAAAAACAAGGAATAATTATTAAAATCACAAAGTATGTGAGTAAAATGTAATCAATGAACATGAATGAGAAATAGTGAAAACAAAATAAAAATAATGAAAATAAAGTTAGTAAGAAACATCCCTAAAATCAAGTCAATACACTCCTCGACTACCCATCATTGATCTCTGGAGAAATCAAATTATTTACTGACCTCACTCAGTGTATACTCGATCACTTGATTCACTCACCTCTCTTTCCCAAAATGATGAAAAATTATACATGAAATCTCTTCCAATAGATAAATACTATCTCAGAAGTGAAAGTGTCACCCAATAGAACCACTCCATATAAGAATATATTCTTAGTAAAAGTGATCTTTATGATATATTCAATCACATAGCCCATAATAGATACTATATCAAGTGATTTAAGAATATAAGGGGTTATAGATGAAGGGGAAAATAGTAGTGAACAATTCCCTTGGGTGGTTTTGCTCTCACTTAACCACTTACATAGTCACTATATTCTAAGAGAAAGGAAGAAGTGAATGATCAACACGATGTTTAGATATACAATAAGCATTATAGATTCATTCCCTAGAACTAAAATCAAATTTTATCCCTTAATATTTGAAGTTTATTGATCACAACACATGGGGGAGTAAAAATGAACATTCAACAAGTATTTATAAATTTAAAACAGAGTTACAAAATGATAGAAATAGGGAATAGAAGAAGAAAAATAGTGTTCGGTCCCACGAATCAGGAATCAAGGTTTCCTCCCATGTTTGGGAATACCAAAAATAGAATGAGTATTGATCCTATAATTTGAAAATTAAAATAGAAACGTGGTGAAATTATAAACTAATAGGTAGTGAAATCCAAGTGGCATGATCTCAAGTGATCATCACCAGCTTTTAGTGAAGCTCGAGTGAGTGTAATAATTCTTCTATAATGAAATGAAATACCCTCACATGGGTTCATACAATATAAATTTATAATCTAGTTTTCAATTATTACATATTCTTCCTATTACTTCTTACAGCTCTTAGTGAATTTTTTTAACTTCAGGCTTGGATCATAATCTTGGATTTGTAATTTAAGAATTTTTTTGGCTCTATAAAAATCAACATGTCTCTGAACCTTGGAATGAAGTCTAACTTGAATAAGAACTTGGTTGTCTTCATTTACCAAGGATATAGAAAAAACGTACCATTTGAACATGTAATTCAATAAAATTTGGTAGCTTTAATTTTCATCTTTTCTTGATTCTCAATTTAGGAAGGAGCTCATCAACTTGAGGCTCAACCTTTTTCTTCATATGACCTCCCAATTGGAAGCCTTAGTTGGATTTTTTTTAATTTTCTTAGTTCTCTCTCTCTCTCTCTCATGAAATTTGACAAGAACATGGTGTGAATTCCATCTTGCTCTTAAATCAACAATAATGGTAACCTTGAAGCACATCATCCTCACCAATTGATTACTAAATAGTGAAAAAAATGAACAACACAATCTATATCCACTTAAAAATCAATCCCAATTGATAATATTTAACTCTGGTTTCCTTGATTTGGAACATATTTCAATCAAACTCGGTGCACAAATTTTCCTTTGTGACTAACTCATGCAACTCAGCCTCATCACTATGTTCCATCTCCTTCATAATCAGAATTATTCATCCTTTACAACACCTTTATCATCTTCATCTTATAAAAAACTTCTACCAAAATCTCATCGTTTCAGATTCGATTAGTGAGGTTTGTCTTGATTACTTATTTATATTTCTTTATCTCTAAGTAGAGTTTTTAATCCTTGGTTTAATTATTAGATCTCTGGTTCTTCTTCAAACTCAATCATGGAGTCCTCCCATTACCAGTTAGATCATACTTGTTCTATAACTCTTGAATATAGCTTAAAAAATATTCAATATATTAAAAATTCCATTGAGTATCTTCCACTTCAATATTGGTTCCATCTACAAACATCAATGACAGTTTAAAATAAGCAATTTTTTGGAGTTTGGTTCTTTATCCACAAGCGGAACCTACATCTCAGATTTCCTTCAAGGTATGAGCCTGAATGAACCTTCAATAAGTTCTAATATTTTTCATTAACTTTGGTATTATGGATATTTATTAAAATTTTCTTCAATTAGTTCATTAATTGGCCTAGATTCTTCTCCAATTCATCGGTGTTGTTTATTCATCTATCATTTTTAGGAGAATAGGGGGATGGTAGTGGTAGTCGAGATATGGTAGAAAGGGAGATAATATGGTGGAAAAAATATGAATTTTGGGTGAGTAGTAGAAAGTAAGTAGGTAGAAATAGATGGAAAGGGAAGCATGATGTTCTATTCTAATGGGAGTAGGGAGACAAAAATGGTAGTCAGGAAATATTTAATTATGATGGTAGCACTACATTGTATGGTAGAAAAATAGGGGATCCGTTGAAAACTGTAGCAAGGGGTCTAGCAATAACAGACATCCTTGACAGTAAAAAAATCAGGGAATAGTGGTAAGAGTCTAATGGTAGTATAAATATTCAATGACATCAGACATAAATAACATTGATTTTAAGATTATGTGATATTCTTATAAAAATTATTTCAATAAAAAAATGATCAATGAATTTACCCAATTAAATTCCTAAAAATATGAAAAATAATTCCATATAAAATATATCAATATAAAAACATGTAATTTTATAAATTAATTGATTTTATGAATACCCAAAAAAAATTCAAAATATTTTGAAAAACCAATGTTTCAGTGTGAATGAAAATTTTAATGTTCATATTTTTTTAAAAAATATCAATAAATTTTTGATCAATTAATTTCCGAAAACAATCATTTTTAATAATATTTTAAAAAATATAAATTTTAATGCAACATGATCAAATATTAAAAAATTATCATTTTTAGTACACTTTTTTATCACCACAATTTGATCAATAAAATATATGTGGAAAGATGTGTGAGAATAATGCCACATCATGTTTCAAGGTCAAGTCTCTACCTTTGTACATTCTAATTTTACACCTATTATTTATCTAGAAATATTAATAGTACTAAAAAACTTTGTGAAAGATACTTTTCATTCAAGTTAAGAGATGACTCCTCTGAAATACAATATGATATTTTTTATAAGGTGTGTAAAGGTGATATTTTAGAGATGAAATAGTCTTATGAATATTATCTGATGTAAGGTTATTAAATATTAAAATATTATTTCAAGGATGATATTACCAAAAGATTGGATATGTTTTTAATTTCAATATATATGATTAGAGATGATAAAAGGATTAAAGATTCACCTCCTGAAAGATACCCTATTCCCAGGTAAAGGAAAATCAATCTATTTAGACAACCTAAGTCTTATCATGAATAAGATTTCAATGATACTATTTTTTTTATAGAATTATGAATCTAATATTTTAGGATCCACATCGTCAGTTGTCAAATTTCCATTTTTCCACACTAAAGTATGAAATAATATATGTTGAGAAATTATAGGAAGCCACATTTTTATTTAAAATAAAAACCTCATGGGAGACTATTGGAATTGGTTCCATTGAAGATGGATCTGATTTATACATTCCTATAACTATACTATTTGTCAAATAATTTATATAACCCCATAAAATATTTAACCCAAAGCTATAAATTGATCATTTTATAATTTCTCAAGCTATTTACTTTTGTTACTTTATTTTATTCTTTCTATTTATACTATTATTGATTTAATACATGTCAATTATCATATTATTTTTCATTTAAATGATATATTATCACTATTTATTATTTCACTATGACACATTAATGTGTTTTAACAACTTACACTTTATTTTTTATATTAAAAAATGTGGGGAAACATAATGGAAAACAAAAAATTTACTCCATTGAAATTTAATCTATACTATTGATATATTTTATTATTTTCAGTTTAAATTTTATTAATATTGTGATCATAAAAAAGGGAGATATTATTGGACATATTAATTTTGTTCCAATATGTTTCATTTATATCCTTTATTTTGATACTCCCAAAGATACCTTTTTTTTCTTATTAATGGATTTACTTTAAGTGGTTTTAGGTTATTAATTAATGCTTCAATGGGTTGTTTTTCTCCATGGATTAATTATTCTAATTTGGTTATTATGAGGTTTGAAGAGTTTTACTAAGTACTAAACCTTGTGAAGTTTATTCAGGAACATTATAAAGTTATGCAATGAGTGATTTGGTTATGTTATGAACCTTACAGAGTCTGAAATCTACCTTATAAAGTTATGTTATGAACCTTAAATTTTTTGGAATGAGCCTTAAAAATTACGAAATCAAACTTATAAAGAGAAAATGAAACTTATTGAATATTAGGATGAACCTTAAAAAGACCAGGATGAATCTTACAAAGATATGATAAACATTTCAAAGAACATATAATCCTTATGAATATCAAGATAAACCATACAAAGATGAGATGAACCTTATAAAAAGAGATAAAACTTAAGAAATGAGTTACTCCTCCAAATGTTTTCAAATTTTATAATATTTAAAACTCAAATATATTTAATTAGTTTCTATAATTACTAATTTTTAAATGAAAATTAGTCATAATTCATTATTATATAATCCAAAATACATTTTAAGAGGAATGACCATGTTTATTTCTGTTATTTTCAAGGAAGACCAAGGCTTCTCAAATGATTGACTTCACCTATTTTCATGGAGAGTTTTATGAACTATGTTGATAGATTTTATTTCCAAATATGATATATATTTTCAATCAACCATTAAATGGAGAATAAAAATATCAGAGAATGAACTTGACATGTGAGCCACTGGGAATATGAAAAAGTGATTGAATATTCCGACCCTTTGTGATATGCATTCTTCATGATTTTTGTATACACAATTTATTTTTATTTATCATAAAGAATAATAAGTATTCCTATTTTCTTAGTTTACTTGAATTATTTATATATTCAATGATTTATTTTTAGAGATACACTTTGATGATATAAATATTATCTAGAGAATATTTCATCTGTTAGTTGCTGGAGTTCGCAACTACATTATATCAATTGAAGTTCATTATCAACATTTTTTTAACTTATTTTAGTGCAAACTTATTGTTATAAGTGTGGAAGAAATACTATGTAATATTCTTTTATAGTTATATCCTATGGAAACTATTTTACATTTATAAAATAAGTAATACCTTCTTGAAATCAACTATAAGATCTCTAGAAAAAGTATTAGGAAAAAATCACCAAGCACAGATTGAGTGTTGGTGGAGTGGAGTAGGTTATGTTCTTATAACCCCCAAACATTATAAAAATTTATTTTAACCCTATATCTTTACATTTTATTGATTTTTTTTATATTTTATTAAAGATAAAAAAATATATTTAATATTATTTAGGGAATTTTATAATCAGTGAAATAATTTTGAAGGTCTCAATTCACCACCTCTTGAGTCTTTGTCTACATAATCTTGAGAAAAAAATATTTTAATATTTTGATCTTACTTGGTTTTTATATTTGGATAAAAATATGTAATTTATATATTTTATCTAAGACCCAATAATTAAAACAAAATATTACATTCAATGGTTAATATACATAAAATAGAAGCTTCTACTTACTTCTTCTTAAATTCATTTTAATTTCTCTTCTAATGAACCGTATTTCTACATGTGATTAAAATAACCTCCTATTCAATAGTTTCTATCGTTACCTTTGCTTTCTTTGAAGGATTATACAAATGTTCCTTTGGGTATGTTATTTCCATTAGCCTTTTCACTATTTATTTCTTCTTGTTTACCATGATAATTGAAGATTCATATTCTTTAAGTTCTTATCAACTTGGAAAACCCCATCCAAAAGATAATTAATAAATTTATATATACTATTCATTTTATAATTATCAACAAAACTGGACTAACTTGGTGATAAGGATGGGATAATGAGATGTATTTAAAGACCACGATTTAAATTTAATCCTTGAGTACATGGGGACATGCCTAAATTCTATCTTTTAATTTACATTAATTTAGTGTAATAATGTTACCATTTATTTCATGATTCACTTTATCCTCATAAACTTCTTAGAGATGAGGCAACATTTTGTAACCATCCATCTACTCATGTTTCTATCACAAATAATTGGAAATTGATGATAAAATTATGATGTAAACATTAAATACACTATCCCTGAGTCTTATATAAGCTTCATTTTTACCCTCAATTGCTTCCTGAGGTTTTCGATTAGGTAATGTGGACTTAAACAAATGTATTTTTCTTTCATATCACATTACTATGGACAAGTTCCTGTACCAATTTTGTAAATTTGTATAATTTAGGACATGTTATTTATCAGAGATTGATCATAATGATTTTTTGGTAACTCTTTCCATTTTTATACAAAATGAGATTTTATATGATCAATATTTTTATCTTGATTATTAATTATTAGACATTGTATATTTAATAATCCTAAAAGTACCCTACTATTTAACTTGAATCCTAGGAGAACTCAATTAATAGATTCAGAATACTCAGTCACTTGATTATCTTAGTGGCCATGGATCCCTAAACATCAATTTATATACCGATAAATGGCATCACCACTACTCTAAGAGTCTAAGGTTGGATTTTAGCTAGCCAACTACATTAATTCAAGGATCCTTGATATGCTGAGTGGGGTATCATTTCCTATATATCCTAAAATTGTATCTACTCAAAAACTGACACTAAAATTTCACCAAACTAGATATGAATATTTATTTGATACCAATTTATTTTAGTCAACACACCACTTTTTTATAACTTCATGACAAAAGAAAGCACCCTCGACCATGGTTGGCTATAAAATAGAAATATAGTTTCATTAAAACTTAAGTAGTGGATTTCATTTTTGAGTTAATATTTTCTAAGGGGTTTGGTAGTTTTTGTTTCTCATTGAAATTGAAATTAGATTCCATTTATCATGATTGTTAGTGTGTTATATTTTTCATAATTTAACTATAAATAAATATAAAAAATTCAATATGTATGTTCATTTATTTTATCAATGCATTACTGTTAATTATCCTATGGCAACATGTATCATCTATAAATACATAAATAATTAACTATTTATAATAAAATAAGTAAAAAATGATGCGATCATGAGATGTTTTTTACTGGTTTATCCATCAAGAAGATGATGGATCAATTAAGACTCTAGGAGAATTCCTTGAGTATTTTTTCAACTCGAATTGTAGCACCCATCAAACTCCCTTTTATTTTCTTATTTTTCTAATGATCGATTCTTGTACTAGAACTATGTAGTCATGAAATACTCCAATATTTACAATTTACATTCACACGTAGGTGAGGGGAAACCAAGATGTGATATTACATTCAATGTCTCAAATATGGTCACATAGATTCTTATATATTTAAAAATATTGGGATGATTTGTAGACCTTATAAAAAATATTCAAATAATCAAATAAGATAACCATAAAAACATGAACGGGTTGGTATTATCTCATGACTAGTCAACATGAAATAAAATTTCATAATAAAAATTAAAAATACTAAATTTCAATCTCGAGATAATTTTAATGAATTAAAATAATTTTAATTCAATGTCGATACACCTTGGGGAACCTAAATTTTTTTATTTAAATTTATATCGATTTAAAATATTTTTAGGTTTTTTTCTTAATTTTACACTTATTTTTTAATTAAAAATAGAGACCAAAATCTCATACAGGGTTAGGGGGAGTTTTCTAGGTTGATTGTATTGGATATGAACTGACCCAGCCCATCCTAGGTGAGGTCGACTATGGAACCCAACATTTTTAGCGGATGGGTGGAAACCCTCAATGAGGATCCAGTTTAACTTGTTCCACCTACATTTGTAGGTAGTTCCTTTAAAAAATATATTTAATTTTCATGGAAGCTAGCACATAAAAAGATAGATGGAACCTCCAATTGATAGTGGTAGTAAAAATGGCATGTGAGAGGATATTTAACGACTATTTTTCAAATAAAATTAACCCATGTAATGTGGTGTCACCACCAATCCTTTTTTTATTAGTTTTTTTATCTAGAAAATTTGGAAGAATACCCCATCCATGACTCAACACACAATTCCCTTATGGTGTAGTGATATTCATCCATGGGACACTATTTATCAATTTTAATATTTTTTTTTATAAAATCAAAAATAAATATCAATAATAATAACCTGATAATAATTCAATTTTAAAATGTACATAACTAGGTTATTCATACTCCAATCGATGCATCGTCACTGGAATTGGGACTATATTGATTCCATATATCTTTATTATAACAAATTTAATTAAAATTTTGAATTTAATTTATGCACAAATAATTTGATGTTAATCAAAGGGACTAGGTATGTTAAGGAATATTCATAATAGGTAAATTTAATTTTTTACATTGAATCCTTACTAAGATAATTTATTTGGCATTGATATGCGCAATTCATACAAAGGATCTCTTAAAAATAATTTAATCATGAAGAAAAAAATACAAAATGGTACCTCAATGGAATGGTGGGATCCATATATACTATACTCATATTTGAATCTCTATAGATTGAGGGAACCAAAAGAGATTATTTCTAGATTTTAAACATATAAACCATAGCCCATTGAATCTATTTCTTCAATTCCTGAGGTCTATCATGGAAAATTAAAGTGCTTTACTACATCATTTTGACCGTGTGAAGAATTGATGATCAATTTGTGAGATGAAATCAATAAAATATTGTTATTCCTTTGATTTGTCTTTCAAGAACTTGATATATAACTTGGGAGAGAGAGGAGGTTAATGAAAATGGTGATGGATACTATTCATGGATAAAAAATGAGGTCAAATAGTTAGCTTTAACTTTCAAAAAATGAACTTAAACCCTTGGATAAGTTAAAACTCTTAAACTAGACCAAAATGATATAAATAACTAAGTTAATGTGTCATGAAGGTCGTAGAAATTTCACCGTAGATTTTCAACAATATTAAACTCCATGTGATAAAATATGATCCATTAAATTATCTTATTCCTCTTATAATTATTTAATGAACCTTGAACATGTAACATTCATTCAAAAACAATATTTTCCCATATTATATTTTATAATTAAATAACTTGTGAATACTATAAGAAATGAATTCCATTATTATTATTATCCTAAACTAAAATAATATAATTGAATTATTTTACTTGAGATCATTCACACTCAAACGTTCACCGGCCAACACATGTGGGGTTAACTTCATCCTAAACTCAAATTCATTATAATTAGTGGAACTTGTGGATACAAATTGTATGTGACCCTATATGCCCATATATCAATAAAAATGATTCATACCCATAGAACAAGAGCCGTATCTAGAAACATATCATGAAACTTAAATAGTTAAGAAAATTCATAGTTATATGACCTCCTATGAACACTTATTGTGTAATATAATCTCTCTGTCACTTGATATCTAATAAACTAGGATGCATACTTTGTACCATCATCCTTTAATGCTTTATTTATATTTGTTTACTATTATTGTATGTACTTTACTTTATCTACCATGGATATGGATTTAGTCAAGAAACTACTATCTCAGTCAAGTGGACATAGATATTTTCTCACCTTAAAAAAAAATTCATTTATAGATCATTCAATCAATGCCATACCACTAATGGTGCACCCAACACAAGCTACCTCACCATAAACATAAATTTCATGGTTTTATCTTACATTAAAGTATGAGATCAAATGATACACATTGATAATGATCTCAAATCGAGAGACCAATACACATACTGGTACATAAGAACATCCAATAACTCCCAAAATATGTGGTGTTCCTATTGGTGGGCTAGTCCTCACAATCTCCTTTAATAAAGATTACCAAGTGTGAACTTCATGATAAGAAATATTAATGCTTATGATCTCCCAAAACCTAATAGTCATACATCATATGTGTCCTATTAGTATGATATATCTAGAACATAGAACGTATGTTTATTATTACTATCATAGTATCACGAGGTTCTCATTAAAATTGGGAACTTCATAACATTTTAATACAATATATAATCTAAAGACATTACAATGTAAATAGTGTATACAGAAGTAATAACACTATTATGGTAAGAATAAATCGCGCATACAATATAAAATATTTAGTTTTTTTGTGAAGAAACATTTGTGACATAAAATATTTTCACCATAAATAGTCTTCAAAACAAAGTTTTTTGTGATGGAAAAACTATTTTGTCAAAAATATATGTTTTCAAGATAAATATTTACAACAAACAAGAGGTCCATTGAAAATAATTGTGGTGGAATTGTGCATGTGGTGGTGGATAAATATTATCTATGATAGACATCACCATTACATCATAAATATTATTATGATAAAAGGCCTGGTTCATCACAAATAATGTGTCGGTAAGGTTATTTGTGATGGTTGTTTCTATTGAAAATAGTTATTGAATAAGTTCGAATTTTTTTTCTAGGATGGTAATCTTTTGCAGAAGATTTTTATTCTATCATAAATACCCATTGTGAATAGTCATTTCAATTGAAAATATCCATTGAAAATAATTGTAACGATGGGCTATTTACAATAGATTATTCATTAGTCATTAAAAAAAAAACATTCTATAAAAGAATTACTACCCCACCCTCATTCTTAGTTTCAAAATCATTCACCCAAAAACTCTCGTTCTCCCATGAAGCCTCTATTTTTTTTAGTTTTTTTTTTCAGATTGCAGATCTACATTTTTCATTCCACAATTTAGCTACTAGGTATTTTTTTTATTTTTTTAAATAGTTATTAAATTCACTTATTAATTTTTTTATTTTAGAATATGCTTTTTAATCAGGTTTATTAGTCTTTAATTATACTTACACATAATTTTATTTATTGAAATTTAAAGTATGTTTTTAGTTGGTTAATTTATTAAAATTTTGAATATAAAAAATATAGTATATTTTAAAATTATAGTTAATATTAAATGATAAGTTAATATTTCATTTTTAATAATATTATTATAATTATAAATTAGAATTTAAATATTTATAAGATTATAAAAAAATTAGTTAATAAAAAACAAAAAAATAAAAAAATTAATATAGTCATAATAAATAAGAAATATATAGTTATTAATTATAATAAATTTATATAAATTATTAAAAATAATAAAATATAATTAATGTTTTTAAAATTTAAGAAAAAAATTAAAATATAATAAAATAAAAACTAAATATTTAATACATCTTAGTTATTATAAATTAGTATAAATTATTAAAATTAAAAATTTTATAATATTACAACAGCCAAAACTTTTCATGATCGCAATACTTCCATGACTGCAATGCTCTCATGACTACAATGATTTCTCACCTATAATGCTGCCAAATATTAGTTAAAATAAATAATAAATAGAAAATTAATATAAATTAATATAATTAATAAAAAATAAAATATTAATTTTTATTAACTATTATAAATTTGTATAAATTATTAAATTTAAAATAAAATAATAAATTTTAGTTAAAATTATGAAAAATAATAAAAATATAAATAATATATAAAAAAATAAAAAAAATTGAATGGTTTTTAATTATTATAAATTGATATAAATTATTAAAATTTAAAAATTTATATTATTTAAATAGCTTGATTCTTTAATGACTATAATACTTTCATGACTCAAGCACTTTCGTGAGTATATGGGTTAAAATAAATAATAAAATAATAAAAATATAATTAATAATAACTAAAAAACAAGGAGTTATTAATTGTTATAAATTTATTTGAATTATTAAAATTAATATAAAATAACAAATGTTAATTATAATTAAGATAAAATAAGAAAACTATAAATAATATATAAAAAGTAAAAAAAATTGAATTGTTATTAATTATTATAAATTGGTATAAATTATTAAAATTAAAAAATTTAAAGGATTTTAATAGTTGAACCCTTTCATGACTACAATGATTTCATGACTGTAACACTTATGTATATTAGTTAAAATTAAAATAATAATAATAATAAAAATAATTAATAATAATTAAAAAAAGAGAAGTTATTAATTGTTATAAAGTTGTATAAATTATTAAAATTTATATAAAATAATATAGGTTAGTAAAAATTAATAAAAAATATTAAAATAAAAATAATAAATAATAAATAAAAAATGAATGGTTGTTAATTATTATAAATTGGTATAAATTACTAACATTGAAAAAAATATTAGATTTGAATAGTCTAAGCCTTTCATGATTGCAACACTTTTGTGACTATAAGACTTTTGATACTATAACACTTTTATGTTTACAATGGTTCCGTATATTAGTTAAAATTAAGAAAATAATAATAATAAATATAAATAATAATAATTAAAAAATGAGGAGTTATTCATTATTATAAATTATTAAAATTAATACAAATTAATATATGTTATATAAAATTTTAAAAAATAAGAATAATATAAATAATACATAAGAAATAAAAATTTAATGGTTATTAATTATTAAAAATTAGTATAAGTTATTAAAAACAAAAAAATTATAATATTTTAATAGTTGAAGCCTTTTGCAACTGTTGCGACTACATCAATTTTGTGATTAAAACACTTTTGGGGCTGCTATGCTTTCATATATTAGTTAAAATTAAGAAAAAATAATTAAAATATAAAAAATAATGATTAGAAAATGATATGTAATTAATTATTGTAAATTTTTATAAATTTTTAAATATAATATTATGTAATATATATTAGTTAAAATTAAGAAAAATTATTTGTGATGGAATATTGAATTGTTATAAAAAAATACATCATATTTTTTGTGATGATTTTTTTAAGTCCATAGAGAATACTATTAGTGATTGATTAAATATTCCATCACAAATAATTTTATACTTTTTTCATCATTATTAGTGAATAATATGTATTTATATCATAATGAATATTATTAATATGGAACACTATTGATACAATTAATTACAATTCAATTTTCTATGATATGATATTTTTTATTGGATTACATCACAAATTCACGTAAAAATGACAAAAAATATTATATTTATAACTCTATGTATACATGATATGTTAATTGAAAATTATTATTCAAGTAGGTTCTAACGAACTCAATTTTACAATAGTATGTTGGCCTTTGAGTACTCAAGTTAGTGGTGGGTTGAGGAACTTACTTAATTTTATGGATGACTTTAGTTGCTATGGTCATGTGTTATTTACAATACACAAGTATGAAACCTTTGAAAATTTCAAGGAGTTTCATAAAAAGGAAAAAAAATAGTTGGGTAAAAGTATTAAGATTCTCTGATCGGATCAAGGTGGTGAGTACATGATCTATGAATTCATTAATCATCTGAGATATTATGGAACTATTCTAAAACTCGCTTTTTATAGAAAACCACAGTGAAATGGTTTGTTTTAGATGAGTAATCATGCATTATTGGACATGTTTGATTGATGATGAGTTAGTGTGACATTTTTCATTCAAGGGATATTCTTTAGAGACTTTTTCATTCCTATTTAACCTCGTCCCATCTAAAGCAGTAAAAAATCGAACAATATGAGATATGGATTAAGAAAAAACAAAAAATTTATTTTATGAATATTTAGGGTTGTGAATAATACATAGAATGTTTGTATTTAGAGAAAATTGACCCTAAGTCCTATAATTTCTTATATATTGGTTATCCTAAGGAAACCATGGTATATGTTTTATATAATCCCATTGAGAAGAAAGTGTATATGCCCTAATTTTATTTATTTATGGAGAAGGAATATAAAAAATGAGGGTTAAGTGGAAGGAAAGTAGAATAAGACAAGTTCATAGCCAACAAATATGAAGTGTTACTGATATGGTATGTGTTCTAGTTCCACACAAAACTTTTGAAGAACCAAATCATGTTATAAAAGAGATAAAAATTCTTATAGAAAATACTGATGAAGTAATATTCATAAAGGATGAAATTTTTACCAATAAAGAGGCCATTGAGTGTTTTGATTCCAAGAAATGGATTAATGATATGGAATCTAAAATGGATTCTATGTACACTAACCAAATTTGAAACTTGTTGTATAATCCTATAGGGGTGAGACCGATAGGGTGGAAGTGGGTTTTCTATAATAAAACTAACATGGATGGTAATGTGTCTAACTATAATGAATTTATGTTGAGAAAGGGTTACAAAAAAATTCATGGTATTGACTATGAATAAACCTTTTCAACTATTTTAGCATAAATTCCATTTGGATATTGATTACCATAGTATATCATTATGATTTTTAGATATATCAAATGGATTTGAAAACCAATTTTTTATTGGGAATTTAATCAAGGATGTGTATATGATATAAATTTAATGTTTTAAAGTTACAAATGAGTTTATTAAGGTTTTAAACTTACAAAGTTCCATTTATGTATTGAATAAACCTTCTTAGAGTTGGAATATCTTATTTTATGATGTTATCAGAGGGTTTATTTTCATCAAGAATGAGGATGATTATTATATATACAAGTGTATTATTTAAAGTATGGTGGTATTATAATATTGTATGTAGATGGAATAATTTTTATCAAAAATTATGTTTCAATAATACATTCTACAAAGATATGGTTTGGAAAATTAATCTAAATGAAATACATGGGTGAATTAGCCTACACACTATGTATGAATATCTATAGAGATATATTTAAGAGGATAATAAGACTAAGTGAGAACATATATATCAAAAAAGTTATAAATTAGATTATCATGGAGAACTACAAAAAGGTTATTTACCAATTTTTCATAAAAAATCTTATAAATATACAAGATCCTTATAAATAGTTATAAAGTATAGATAAAATGTCTAATTAGTTCGCTATAGGATATATCATGTATTTAATATTCTGTACTTGAATAGACATCTGTTATTCTTTGTAAATCGCTAAAATATAGTAATAAAATTCTTGTGAGAGTCACTGGATTGGTATTAAGAGCATCCTTAAGTACTTTATAAGGACTAAGGATATATTATTAGTCTTTGGAGTAGAGGATGAGCTCTGTATAAGGGGTTACAATGATTCTAGTTTCCATTTCAAAAAAGATGACATGAGATCCTAATATGGTTTCTTGTTTTTGTTGAACGATGGACCTATCAGTTGAAAGAACTTGACAGAATAGGTATCACATCACTAACTAAGATGCTATGAAGGAAGATTTTTGGATCAAGAAATTATTTCTAAACTTGGGGTGGTTCCAAGTATCGATAGAAAAATAAATATCTACTATGATAACAATAGAATAATTTCACAGGCCAAGGAACCTCAATATCACCAAAGAACCAAAACATCCTTTGAAAATACCATTTTATTCAATAGATTACTCATATGGGAAATCTAAAGATATTTTTGGTGGATACACATGATAATGGAACATATAAATTAACGAAATCATTACCACAGTTTCAATATGAGCTTTATGTACAATCTATAGGTGTTAAACACATCATATATTTGTTGTAATGTTTGTAAATGTGTCATGGTTTTATAATCAAAGGAAATATCTATTTTTCATTCATTTATGTGTGATGAAATTTATATTACTTAAATGGTGGAATGATAATATCCCATCAAAGTAAGACTTTTAGTTGTACCTATTTGATGATCATCATAGAGTATTATGGGTTTTGATTATATACTAATATTGTCTTGAATATACTATTTTACTCAATACAATTTTTTTATATGAGATATGAAGAATGGAATCATGGGGTAATAAGTTAAGAATTACTATATAGATTGAACTACCAAATTATATCTCATGTAATTTCATATATTAATTGATATAATTAGGGGTTTTTACTTATTATAACTAACCATTACCTAAGTTTGGTGATATATCTAACATGAACACCTTCATACCTTGATACTTTATTACCCCATCTATTAGGCTTAGCTAATCTAGGGGTGGTTGGGTATATTTATGATCATGTAATTAGTTAAATCACAACCAAGATGGGATTTTCAACTAGTATGAAGAGAAAATACATATTAACCTTTATTGAATTAGATTGGTGAAATTCATGGCCATGCTTAGTTGAGTTACATGTGATGTTATCAACTACTTGGATGAGGGACATGTGATTGGATCATTTTATAGATGAATGACATGTGATGTATTTATCTATTTAGTTAGTCTTTTTTGGAGAATCTTGAAATTATGATGTAAAATATACTTTATTAACACCTTTACATATCTAGTATTCACTCAATGTCATAGAAGAAAGGATTATACAGTTATATGATACATCTTATTGTAGATATGTTCATATAGATATATGAGTATGTTTAACTGAGATTACACTAGATCCCTTAGTAGCATGAGTATCTATAATTATTTACTAGAGGACACTATTTAATTATATATATGAAATCAAGATTTTATATGTGATTCCAAGATCCACATTCTGGGATCTGGTGTCATAAAACCATACTTTACATACTCTCTTTGGTACTAGCTAAAAAACATGGATATAATCATCCATAATTAAAAAATAAATAATGATTAATTGCATATATTAAATCATAAGAATCATTTCAGCATTAGAGTTTTATAGAATTATGACATATTGTAAACTAATAAATCCTTTGTTCTTTGTATCAAGCATACAATTTTTTCAACTATATACAAAATTAATTAATCCATAACAATTCTTTAAAATATACCATAAATTCTCTTACATGTGATAGCCTTCAAAACAGATAACACATACTATTTTTCTTTATATCCTAGGGAAATGGGAACATAACAAGGGATGATCTAAAATACTCAGTAAGGGAAAAAATACAATGAAAGAAATCATCATATAAACAAGACATAAATATTATGACAAGAATAAGTAAACAACATGAATCCATATTCAAATTAAATATGGGAGAATTTTATATCCATGAAAATAAATAAAAACATGTATATCAATAATATTGATCTCATACTAATTGAATTAATAATATTGGACATCAAAAACCTATTGTTAAGGCCCTCTTCTAAGAAACTATCATGTTGTGGGATGAGTTATATGCTAAAACCCAACCAGTTTTGTTTCATAATACCTGTCGATGGATTGAGGAGATATATAACTCCAATCCTCACTTGTCACTTGATTTAGTCAAATGCATTCACTATAAGATTCAATAATACCTTTTATACCATTCCCTAAGGAACATCTGGATGAATAAAAACATGCCTATCTATATAATGAAGAATATGAAATAAAAATATATGATCAACCTATGTTAGAAGTAAATAATAATTAATAATTTCAATACTTTTCCCCATGTTAATAAAAGGTAAAACATGATCATAACCCATATATTGGAAGAATGTGTATGTTTAAATAATATGTGGTGAGATTTAAAATAATTATCTGTATTGGAATAACAACATATGAAATGCCAATAATTTTCCCCTTGACAATAAAAAGGATAACATGATCATAACGCATCCATAGGAAGAAGGTAGATAATTAAAATACATATTCAACTTACCAATAATCATCCATATTGGAATAAAAACATATAAAATACCAGTTCTTTTCCTCATTTCAATATAATAACATTATTTCTAGGTGAATATCATTCAATATAAATTATGTAAAATGTTATTTTTACACCATATAGATAAATGAGTATACTTATAATTAAATACTAGAATAATCACGTTCATAATCCATCAAAATAAATAATTTGGATGGCTTCAAATTGACATAATCTAGTTTAGTAAGGAAATAGAGAATGTTTTTTTACATAAATTTAAAATACCCTTTCAAATAGAATTTTTAGAATGATATCAAAAAATAATGGATCAAGAATCAAATTATTTGATACCATCAGTTCAATACCTTAAATGATAATGAATATATATATATTAGATGTAAAATAATAAAACAAAAACCAAATTAGGTTAAATACTTTTGAAAATAAAAATGGAATTAGAAATTAAAACTTATAACAACTTTTAGAAAACATTTTTAACATTGACATAAAATACAAGTTTACTTGTCACTTTCAAAGGTAAATTTCAAAGAGTTGATGTGAAATATTTTGAAAAAATTTACATTAAAAAATAATATCCAATAATATATCCATTAAAATATAAAAAATTTTATCTTGGAGAAATGAGGAGACGAAGAAAAAACATGTAAAAGTGAAATAAAAAACCTTTTTTTTATCATTTTTAAAATACCTTTGTTTAAAAATCACATTGTAGAATAGTAAAAAATTATTTTTATTAAAAATTAAATTTCACAAATTGTATTATAAAATAACATATAATATAATATTGGGGGTGGGAGAACCTAATCATAGAAAATAAAAGTTCAAGATGAAACATTATAACTCAATGAAAAGAGATTTGAGTTATCAATATCCCTTTTAGGCAACATACCCTATGAAACATGAAACATTCAAAAAGGGATTTATATGGTGAAAATTTATACAATAAGAGAGTAACACATAATAAAATAAAAGGGTAGAGTTTAATGAACTTATAAAATAAGTTCAAGTGAATGATCAAAACTCAATGAATAAAAATTGAGTTACCAAAAACTCTTACAACTGGGGTAACACTTGAGTTAAAAGAAATTTTTAGAAAAAAATTGATTTGTATTAGTTTATCCCATGAATTAAAAGAAAATTAAGCATATAATATCAATGGTGATATTAATTCCCTTGAAGACCATTCAAAGGAAACAATATGTATAACATCAAACACGTCTCAAAGAATCAGAATTGAGACTAAGAAAACCCTTGCATCTTGAGTAGCACTTTAAACAAAACCACTTGAAAGAGAAGTATTTTAATTAAAATTTAAATTCCATTATTAAAATATAATTCATGACATGATATATAAAATAGGTAATATATACACCAAATAAATTAAAATGGGTTTATAATTCCAATCGTGTCTCAAAAGAGGAATTTGAGACAAAAACCCTTACCTCAGTCATGACTCATTATGAAATTTCACCAAACACCCTAAAGAATTAAATTAAGTTCATTAAATAAATAATAAGTAACATTATACACAACTATAAAAATTTATACCCCTCATTTATAATCATTATATACATATATATTATTTTATTTTTACCTATTTTTAATATTAGGTGTAAGTAATCTATATCACTTGAACTAGTTTCTTAAAAACAGTATTGGTATTCATTACTGTTGAAAATTTCTTTGTTAAAAGATAATTAATGGTACTATAATATATTTTACAATATATTTATAAATCTATAATTTAATTTAATGGAATTTTTATTTATGTTCCATGAGGTTGAAATCAACGATGAGAATGTTTCAATATTTCTTAATGAATGGAGGGTGATTTATTAATTAATGAGTTAAATATTCATATAAACTTACAGAAACTAAAAAAATATTTTCATATCTATATAATATTATACCAATAAATAATTTCTCATATACATCCATGATATATATTCATAGTATTTTTCAAGTTGGTGGTTAAACCAACCCAAACATGAACCTACCATTATTGATGGGTAATTATGAGGTGGTTTATTTTTAATATCATTATAAAAGAAGAATAATGATCTTTTTTTGTGATTATTAGTGTGATATATCATAATTAGAAATAATTTTAAAGAGAATATAATTTACATAAAGTTATTACATAGAAAGAAGAGATCATTTTCCTCTTATTTCACTCATTTTAAATAATTGAATTATCAATAATCATTTGTTGATCATATCAATAAAAGGTTAAAAAATTTTCCATAAAAGAACTATAATTATATAATAAAATTCATTTTTATTCTTTAATAACATCCTAATGACTATAAATTTAATTAATTGATAAAAATAAAAAGGAAAATCAATCATTCTATAGAGGGAGTGGTCCACTCATACACATGGTTAGCGATTTCATTCTCTATAGAATGAGAAAAAAGTGTAATATAGTTTAATATTTAAAAACCATAAAAATGATATTTCTATAATAATTATTTATTAAATTAATTTTTAGACCATCCTTTTAAGGTGGTGAAGGAAAACAGAAACACATTGTGTCATGGAGGTGGTTGTCCACACAATGCACGATTCATGTATTCATTTTTCTTAATGGAAAAGGGGATAATGATTAATGATTATAACATAATTATAATCACATAACAGAATAGTAATTATACTTATTTTATCATTTAATTATGTAGAAATTAAATTTGAGGAATAATAAATTCACATAAATAAATCAAAAAAGAAAGGAGATATTAGAAAATTATGCCTCACTTCTTAGATTATCTCATTTGCAAAGGGGGTTACACATTTAAGAGATGTTATTTTAAGAAGAAAAGAACATACTTAATGTGTATTAAAGTGTTTCATTGAGGGTTGGGAATATTTTTATCTAAAAATTTGGGGTTTTGGTGTGAGGGGAAGTGAGGAGAGGACTGTCCCTTTTATAAGTGAAAAGGGATGATATTTTTGTAAATACACAAAAAATTTAAATAATAGGAAGTCACTCTTAATGAAAGTGGATAAAAAATTGAGAAATAATGGAGTGGATAAGAGATAAGGTAAATAAAAACCTCATAAAATCATTATTAAACATGTTTTATCTCTTTTAATCTTATATTCTTTACTTATACCATTTTAACCTTTACCATAGTAACTAGTTTTTTACCTAAGGAAACTTATCCTATATGCCTCAAAAATAAATAGGTAATTATTATATAATTTGGACCCACTGATTATAAATTTTAAATTCATTTAATTTTATTCAATTTATAAAAGTGTTAAAAGTTAATTTTAAAATAAATATGTATAATGTTTAAAAAACAAATTTCAAGAAAATATTACTTATGTTCTAAAAAATAAACTATGGTTTTATAATTTTTTTTAAATTTTTAAGTAATATATAAAATAGATATTTGGTTTTATAAAAATGTTTTATGAATTTCCAATTCATTATCATATACAAATAATTTCATAAAAAAGTTGTCATTTGTAAAAATGATATTTTTCACTATTTGCCTAAAAATCAATCTTTTTGAAAAATACAAAAAAATAACCTTATGATTATATTATCATTCTTAATATTTTTTTAAAACTTTTAATATTATGTTTCAAATATTTTATAATTTAATATTTAAATAAAATCCCAAATAAATGTGGAAAACTCTTCGTATTGGAAATTAGATTTTAAAATGTCAACTATTATTTATTCTAATTTTCTATTGATAAATAATTAATTTATTAGTAATATATTATTCATATTATAACTATATTTTATTATTATATAATCGTAATATACATATTTTCTTGAAATAAAACACCAATTTTTATAAAAATATATTTTAAAGCATAAAATAATTTTCTTAGTTATTCTAGATATACTAATTGAATTTCATTCATATTAAAAGTAGACATTATTTTATTTCAATAAATATTTCACAAATAGGTTAATCCTATTCATTATAACTCATTAAATTACTAGGTTTAAATAGTCATACATAATGTTTTTGTTTTTATTAAAATATACCATAGTTTCATTTTTTTCAGTGTTGTGTGTGGAGTAAGCTATTGAACACATTGACTTATTTAAAAGTCATCATATATTAAAATATCAAGGTCTTTAATCCCCCCCTAAATAAATTATGTCTTATAAATTTTAATTATCTATCACTGAAGAAATTAGATGAGGGTATTCTTAAAATATTCATTATTTAGATTATAAACTCTAATATGACATCTACCATACTCTCTTAGGCTATATAAAGTTACCTATCATTATTCAAACAACATTATTCATTAATATAATAATATAACTAAGTATGTATGTACCCCAATAATATATTCTCCATAACATAACTTTCATAATATCAATTTAATATCCAAGTTAATACACCACCATGAAGTTATATATTATTACAGAAATTTACTATATATTTAGTCCTCGAATCTATTAATCACCGGTTCATAAAGTCACAAACTAGTCAATATATATAATAATCCCAAAAATGAGATACAAATCACAGAAAATATCACCTATTGAATTTTATTTAAATCAATAATCAATTCCAATATTATATAACTCATTTTCCTCAAAAACAATCAGCCCTTTATTACCTTAACATTGAGAATTTACTAATCCAAAGAATTATCCAACCTTAAATCACGTGTTCTTCAATAGTTATCAAAAAAATATAACCTTTACATAAAATAACTTTTCAAAATTATTGATACCATTTAATATATGTTTCTAAACCTTTAAAGATGAACCAATGAATAACAATCCTTATATGTTTCACATAATCATCAATAAAATTTAGAATATACCAAAATGTCATCAATAAATATCACTTAACTAATTAAAATAGATAAGAGTATAAAGAATTAGTTTATAATATTATATCAACCCTAATACCATAGGTAAGACTAGGAAACTCACCATTTATATCATAATAGGAATATATAATAATTATTAACCATTTATGTATGCTCTCTCATTTAGTTACAATACATAGTGATTTATTGATACACACCTTTCTCAACTTCATCTTCATTATCCAATTTTAACCAAATACTATAACAAAAATGGTTATGATAATGTAAGAAATATAAATTTGAAAAAATAATTCTAAATATTTATTCCCCAATGAAACTTTGGTTTTTAACATATGATACTTTCAGTTTAACCTATGACTCTCTTTATTGAATTATTGGTTATCCAAGGTCATTTTTCTATTAGGTTCTCGAACCTATTTTGTCGATGTCATACTTAAATCATTCATATTGGTTAATAGAGAGAAAATTATTAACTAAATAATATCCCTTGGGAGAGTCAAACCAAGTGTGAAGTTTTTCCTTTTTGTCATGCAGCAGGTGACGATTGAGTTAATTCATAATTCACCCTTTTTGGGGTTATTACCCCTAGGTACATATATGATATAGCCTGTATCCACTTGTAGTATCTTGAGAGGGATTTAATTTATATGAGAAACACACAATATCTACATGATCAAAACTTTTGGATGTTATCATATTCTTATAATTCTCTATTAGACAAATCCCTTGGGATTTCACTAAATTTATCTCATCCTAATCCCTAAATAAAAGTGTGTTATTGCATTAGAATTAAATCATATACTATCCAAAAGGTTTATCTATACCTTTGAAAATTTGATCAACCTTAACTTATCAACCCTTAAATTATACTAAAAAAACATAATAATCTCCAAAATTATCTAAAAATTTCCTTTGATACCAACTATGATGCCCTAGAACCACACTTCCAGGTCCAGTTCTATAAATATATACTTTACATAATTTCTTTGATACCAACTATAAATTCATGGATATAACCATCAATAATTAAAAAATCAATAAAAATTAATTAGATCTCTTACATATTACGTTTTTTTTCAAGATTAGATCTTTATATAATTCGGACACATTATAAACTAATAAATACCATGTTATTTGTATCAAGCAGACTCCTTTTCCACTATATATGAAACCACTTAATCCACAAGGAGTATTTAACATCTCCCATAAATTATCCCATACATTCTATCCTTATAAACATGTCATTTACATTAATTTTATTTATAACCTGGGAAAATGTAAATATAAGAAGGGGTGAGCTCAAATGCATAGTAAGGGAAAACATACAATTGAAATAATAATGTTCTAAACATTAAATAAATATTATGGTAGGAATATGAAAACAATGTGAAGCCAAAATAAAATTTAAACTAGGTTAATTATATATCCATGATAATAAATTTAAAAATTGTTATGAATAATACCAAGCTTATACTGATGGAATGCATAATACCTAACATCAAAAACCTAATGTCAAGGCCTTATTCCAAGACACTGTCATTCTATGGGAATATGGATACACCAAAACACAACATACCTTGTCTCATGAGACCTATCAATTAATTTATGGGTTATATAATTCTAGGCCCCACCCATAAACTGATTAAATCCAATGAATTCACCATTATTTTTAAAAATACGTCTCATAAAATTCTTTAAAGAACCTTTGCCAAAATAAAAATATATCTATCCGTATAATGATGAATACATAATATCAATACATGATAAATCTATGTTAGTAGTCAATAATCATCAATAATATCAATAATTTTCCCTTGTTAATAAAATGGAAAACATGATCATAACATATTTAGAGGAATAAGGTGGATGGTTAAACAATATATAGTCAACTTAGTAATAATCATCTATATTGGAATAACAATATAAATAATGCCAATACTTTTACACATGTCAATAAAAGGGATAACATGATCATTACCCATCTATAGGAAGAAGGTGGATGGTTAAATAATACATAATAAATATTCCAATAATCATCTATATTGGAATAACAACATAAAAAATTTGAATACTTTTCCCCTTGTTAATAGATTAACATTATTTCTTGGTGAACATAATCCAATCTAAAGTATATAAAATGTGATGTTCATACCATATAGAGAAATGTGTATACGAATAAGTTAATACTAGAATAATCATGATCATAAGTCATATAATAAAATAAGGTTGATGATTTCAAATAAACATAACCCCAATGTAACAAGGAAACATAGAAGGGTGTTGACATAAATAAAAAACACTCTCACAAAAAGAATTCTTCGAATAGTATCACAAAAGAAGGGATCAAGAATCAAATTATTTCATACCATGAGTTTAATCACACAAATTATTATATATATATATATTAGAGGAAAAATCATGAAAAATAAACTATATTATGGTAAATATTTTGAAAATAAAAAAGGAAGTGTAAATGAAAACTTAAAAGTGATTTCAGAAAACAATTTTAACATTGATGTAAAATTCAAAATTACATATTGCTTTCAAAGGTAACTTTTTAAAAGGTGACATGAAGTCTTTTGAAAACATATAATTTAAAAAATTATCTCAAATATTGGATCCTTAGTAAGATATAAATTTATCTTATAGAAATGAGGAGAGGAATAAAAAACATGTGAAAGTGAAAGTAAACCCCATTTATTATTATTTCCAAAATACATTTGTTTAAAACTCACATTGTAAGAAGAGTAAAAAACATTTATTTTTATTAAAACATAATTTTCTAAAATTTGATTATAAAATACCATATAATATAATATTAGAGTGGGATAACCCAATCATGGAAAATTAAATTTTAATGTGAAACATTATAACTAAAAGAAAAGAGATTTAATTTATCAATATCTCTTATGGGAAACATACTCCATGAAACATAAAACATTTTAAAATGGGTTTATGTGGTAATATTTATAAAATTATACGACACCAAATAGTAAAATAAATGGTAATAATGTTCCCAAATTATATGAAACATGTTCAAGTGAACAATAATAACTTAATGAATGACAATTGAGTTACCAAAAACTCTTATGACTTGGGAAACACTTGAGTCAAAAGAAATTTTAAGATAATAAATTGATTTGGATTATTTTATCCTATTAATTACAAGTAAGTTAAGTATAAAAAATTCATGGGGATATTAAATAAATATAACATTATACAAATTAAACATGGTGCATAAAATTCAACACGTCTTAAAGAATTAGAAATGAGACCTTGAAAACCCCTACAGTTTGTGTAACAATTTATCCAAAATCCCTTTAAAGATTGATATTGTAATTGAACTTTAAATAACATTATTAAAAGATAATTAATGATATTATATCTAAAATAGGTAGTAAAAACCCCACATTATTGAAAATAGGTGCAGAATGCAATCATGACTAAAAGAGAGGAATGTGAGATGAAAGCACTTACCTCGGTTCTGATTCATTATGAACTTGCACCAAACTTCCTAAATAATTAAATTAATTTTATTAAATATACAATCATGAAAATTATTCATAACTATATCCACATATACTCTCAATTTATAATCAGTATATAAAAAAATATTAGTGAGTTTTTTTCCTATTTTCAACACTCGGTGAAAGTAATCTTTATCGCTTTAAATAGTTTTTTAAAAACGATATTGGCATTCATTCCTATTAAAAATTTAACCATTTAAAAATAATTAATGTCAATGAAATAGATATTACAATATATTTTATAAATCTATAATTTCATTTCATGGTAGTTTTGGTTGTGATCCATGAGGTTGAAATCGACAACGAGCATGTTTCAATGTTTCTTAATGAACGAAGCATGGTTTATTAATTAATGAATTAAATATTCATATAATATAAAAGAAACAAAAAAATATTTATATATTTATATCATATTATATCAATAAATAATTTCTCATAGTCATCCATGATATAAATTCATAGTATTTTTCAAGTTGGTGGTTAGACCGACCTAAATATGAACCTACCATGATTAATGGATGATTATGAGGTGGTTTAGTTACAATATCATTATACTAGAATAATAATGATATTATTTAGTAATTATTCTTCATATATATTCTAATTTTAAATAATTATAAAGATAATATAATTTATATAAAGTCATTACTTAGAAAGAAGATACCATTTTCCTCTTAGTTCACTTGTTTTAAATAATTGAATTAACGATAATCATTTTTTGATCATATCAATAATTGGTTCTATGATTTTCTATAACAATACCATATTGATATCATAAAAATAATATTTATACTTTAATATCATCCTTATTACTATCCATGTAAGGTGGTGATGAAAATAAAAATGAAAATCAATTATTCTATGGAGGTGGTAGTCCATATATACGCATAGTTGACAATATCATTTTCCGTAGAATGGGAGAAATATGTAATATGGTTTAATGTTTTTGAATAATAAAAATGATATAAATTTCATAATTATTTATCACATTTCCATTTTATACCATCCCTATAATTTGGTGAAGGAAAACAAAACATGTTGTGTCATAGAGGAAGTAGTCCACACAACACACAATTCTCTTATTCATTTTTCTTAATGGAAAATAGAGGGTGGTTAATGATTTTACCATAATTATAAAAACATAAAAACATAATAATTATAATAAATTTATCATTTTAAGATGGTGAAATAAAATATTAGGAATACTAAATATATATAAAGAAATATAAGAAGAAACGAGAGGCTAGAAATTAATACCCTACTTATTGGATTATCTTTTTTGAAAAGGGGGGTTAAGCATTTGATGGATGGTATTTTGAGAAGAAAATAACATAAGTAAGGTGTATTATGGTTTTAGGCTAGTTTTGGGTAGATATTGTGTAAAAATATGTGGTTTTGGTGTGAGAGGAATTGAGGAGAGGAGTGCCCCTTTTATAAGTGAAAAGGGATGATATTTTTTTAAATACCCAAAATTTTTCAATAATGGAAAATCACTCTCAAGGAAATAGGATAAAAAATTGAAAAATAATGTATTAGATAATTTATATGGTTTATCCACACCACATAAACTCATTTCCATAAATGTTTTAAATATTTTTTAGGTCTTTCAATCTTAGATTCTTTACTTTTACTATTCTAACTTTTAAATTGGTAACTAGTTTTTCTACCTAAGGTAACTTATAATTTATGAAAAAATAGTAATTTTTATATAGTTTGGAACCAATTATTATAAATTATAAATCCATTTTAGTTGAATCAATTTTTAAATGTGATATAAATAAATTTTAATATAAAAATATTTAATGTATTAAAAATAATTTTTGAGAAAATATTACTTATGATCTAAAATAAAAAATATTGGTTTGTAAGTTGATTTTTTTAAATTATAAATTGACCTATAAAACACATATTCTGTCTTAGAATTTTTTTATAAATTTACAATTCATTTTTATATACTAATAATGTAATAAAATTCATGTTATTTGTAAGAACATTATTTTTCACTATTCAGCTAAAAATAATTATTTTTAAAAAAATCCCAAAATTAATCTTAAAATTATATTATTATTATTAGTAAAAAATTATATTAAAATTTTAAAATAAAATTTATAAAATTTTATAATTTAAAATTTAAATAAAATCCCAAAATATTATGGAAATCTAGTTATATTTGAAAATAACTTTTTAAAATGTTAACTATTCTTTATTATTATTTCCTATAAATTAATAATTAATTTATTAGTAATATATTATTCATGTTATAAATATATTATATTATTATATTATCATAATATACTTATTTTCTTGAAATAAAACTCCAACTTTGGAAAAATGTATTTTTAAGCATAGAATAATTTTCTCAGTTGTTTTAGCTACACTAATTGAATTTCATCCATATTAAAAGTACCCATTATTTTATTTATATAAATATTGTTTAAAGTGATTAATCATATTAATTAATTGTAATTAAAAGTCTTGGTTATAATTCTCATACTTAATATGTATATTTTTATTAATATATATCACTTTTTTGTTTTAGTTCAATGTTGCATATGAAGAAAGATATCGAACACATTAACTTATTTAAAGGAACTCATATATTAAAATATAAAGTTGTTAAATTATATTTGTTTTCAACACTAATAATCCCTAAAAGTTCACACAATTAGGTCTTTATATGAGGATTGAGTTTTAGACAAAGTTTTTTCACCAAAATGAATATAGTTTTGATGAACTGTATCCAAAACATTTTTGGATGGATTCACAAAGAGTTTTCAAGTTTTTTATTAATTCCTAATGGAATTTTACTAAAAGTGAGATATTGTTGAATCATGTCTAGTGATATGGCCATACTGATTTCTATATCCTAGTATATGAAACATTCCATCATAATATAAAATCATGGTATTTGATATATGATATCATATGCATACATTATGACACTCTATTATTCATGGTTTCATCAGTTATGAATTAATAATAATGAATAATTCATGTTATGGGGAACTATATGAATTGTTAAACTAGTAAGAATCCAAATGAGAAGTATCACATATCTTCAATGAGATCATATCCAATTCTCTAACATTAAGGATATTTTCATTTATTAAAGATATTATAAAAAAGAGATAAAAACCCTATCATTGAGTGTGAATCGATGCATAAAAACTAATAAAAAACTATATTTTACTAGAAAAAACCATTTATATTTTAAATAAGGTGATGTAACCCTTTTAGTGGTTTGAGATCCTAATGAAACAATCATGGATTCTTAGGCTGGTGAAATCCCATAGAGGTTGGAAGTATTTGACTTCTGATATCGTGATCTCTATCAAGATTATTGTTTCAGTGAGTAAAAGATGGATATCATAATAAAGAAGTTATGTAATCTATGTTCTTTATTTTACTGAATGTTAAATATATTGAAGATTGATAAAATAATATATGGATTTTATTTCAATACCAATATATTTAAATAATCCCCCAAAACCAATTAGTAATATAATTATTCATGGGGATACCCTCATGATCTACTATTTTAGACCCCCATGAACTCTGTCTTATACTTTTTTCCCTCTCTTAAAAAATATTTTATTTTGAAGCACATGATAAATTTTGTATACCATTTAAAAAGTGAAATTTATCAAATATAGACATATAATAATAATTATTTATTTTATCTCTACTTTAATATACTAAGACTATATTTATAGTTTATAATTTTTAAACTCCATTAATATAGGATCTGGTAAAACTTTATTTCCTCTATAAATAATGTTCCTAAAGCCTCACATTGGAAATAATTTTATAATCTATTATTTCAACATGATATTAAAGATAACTATTAATCTCTCCCCACTCCCTCTCTCAATAATTTATACACTATATAACACCATCCTTCAAGCTCCACTACCTCATCTTGGCATTGGAGTGTTTCCACCATCAATGATAAAATTTTCAAATCTATTATTTCAACATGATATCAGATAAAACTATTAATCTTTCTCACTCTCTTGATTATTCCTATCCCTAAAAACAATAACCTCTCATCTCTATTACCTCATCTATACATCAAATCATTATCTCCTATAGTGATAAACTTTTCTTGCTTTCAAAACTATAAGGGATAAATCCAAAATTTTCAATAATCATGGAAAATAGTATTGTTAGTCCCATAAAACTCCTTTTATTCTAGATGTAAAATTGTCTTATTTATTCACCACTATTATGTTTTAACCAATTAGGAGATTTTATCTTTTTAATATAAAAAATTTATTAATATCTATCAATAATGGAGAGAGAAAAATAAATTAAAAGAGATATTTTCTTAACATTAATAGTGAGAAGAAAAGAATGTTTAATTAATTAATTGAATAGTTGGCCTTTTTGTCTGTATATAATGATAGGGTGGTAGAATTTTTTGGGAGACACATTAAGGATGAGTGTGGGTAGCGACTTCAAGCCATGGAGGGTCTTGTGCATATAGAGGTGAGCGACGAGAAACCTATAAATACAATTGGTTCTCTAATAGGTGTCATAACGATACTGAATATTTAAATTTTATCTCTAAGGGGTGATGGTTTATCACATGATTATTTTCTGTGTGATTATAGAGGCATATCATGGTGTGATTTTCACATAGGTTTTTTACACTTTATTTGAAATTTATGTTTAAGAATTGAATTAAATTTTTTTACTCTCAAATTATTAGTGATTTTTCAAAGTTTACTGTTGGTTTTTAATCCTCCACATTTGAGGGGTTTTCAATATTGAAAATATCACATGTTTTTTTATTTTCTTTCTTAATTTATTTCTTATGTTTTAATTGGTGATTCTAAATTTTTTTATCACATGGGTATTTACCTTGGTATTCTTTCCTTCTTCCCCAATAATTGATATAAAATCAAGGTAATCCATGTTTTCTAATTGAATATGGATAATTAATGCCATAGGATGTTTGTTCACATTGATTTTTTAAATAAAAAAAATTGTCTTGCTCTGTGGAAATGGGTGAAAACTATTTTGACCTTTTATAATACAGTAAAAGTTCTTAATAAAAAGATAGATAAGCCAAAAAATATGAACAATGATGATTGGTAGGACATGGGATATTTGTTGATAAACACAATTCATATTTATTTTATATATAATATATTATGGGATGTGATAAATTAGAAAGATCCTTAGGATATATTTATAAATATTGAAAAAGGTATAAATCAAAATCTCTTAAAAAATAATTTATATCTAAAGAAAAAATTATATTATTTTTTAATACTAGATAATAGAGACATATGTAACCATATAAATTATTTAACTAAACATATAACATAGGTTTTTTTCAATGGAATTCAATATCGATGATAAAGGTAATTCAATGCTTATTTAAATAGAAGAAAATCATAAATATTTTCTTCTAATAAGCTTTTTAGATTCTTAAGATAATCTCACCACTACCATTTTGTTTGGTAAATACAATATGAGGTTGGATGATGATATTTTATAATTGTTGATGAAATAGACTTGAAAAAAGATCAATGATGATGAATCTTTAGGTAATAATTGTTTTATGACTACGATAGATTGACATGGAAATGATATAGATCAATTAGAGGAAAAATAAAAATTCAAGTTCTTCTATTTTGATAATAAGGTTAACATGAAGAAGCCTGATAAATCTAAAAAATAAGCATAAGAAATAAAAAAATAGGTACGACACTAATTGCAGTGATGAAAAATTTTCATTGGAGTGGTTTAATTTATTTATTTTAGTTTTGAGGGAAAAGTCCCATAAATAGGGTAAAATAGTAAATTTACACTATCGTTTGACCTCATAATTTTTTTAAATTGGTTCCCTTAAAAATAAAATGATGTATTTACCCTTGATCTGAATTTTTTTAGAATTATAAGTTAGATAAATTTTAAAAAATAATTAATATTTACTAAATAAAAACTTATTTATTCCATGAGAATGAAATTTAATATCTTCTAAAAAAAGATTAGATGAAAACTATGACAATATGGTTGTATTAAAAAATATGTGTTTTTATTAGGTGAAATATTAATTATATATTTGGGTGTCGAGCTAGAGATTTATAATTTCTAGGATAGTGTTAATATATATTTTTTATTTTTGAAATAGTAAGGTGGTTTTAGAATTATGACACCCTGATTTTTTTTCCAATTAAATAATTACTATGATTAATAGCTTGTATCACACGAAAGACCAAACTAAATAATCCACATTATAATATAACTATTTTAACATAACCTTTGAATCAATTGGTATAAATATAAGTAACCATATTATGAAATCCATAAAGCAGAAGAAATAGAAACAAGTAAAAGAAGCCTTTCATATGAATCCTATTTATAAAATATTGGAATGGAGGTGGCTTATTTAGGGTTATACCTAAACCAAACATAAGAATAACTCTAATAAGCATGTTTTGATAAAAACTATGGCACCCTCATGTCACTGGTATTTTATATTTTATATTAATTTGATGTGTTTTAAATTTTTGGTATATTTAGGTTGAAATTTTGAATTTTAAAAGTTTTTTCACCATATCATGGTTACTACATGGGTTTATGTAACCATGTGGGTTTTAGAGAAAACTATGTGGATGGTTTCAGGTCGAGGTATTATCATTTTTCATGGTTGATGCACAATTTACAAAACCATGTGGGGCCTCCAAGTGTACAATGTGACTATTTTTGGTGTGTGGGGGTAACCCACATGGTTGTAACATGATTAGTGGTAATATTAAAAAAACCATGTTGGGTGGGGTGAGTTAGTAAGTGGATCCCACATGGTTAGTAAATAGTTTGAAAAATTGTGTGGCCTAACCACATGGTCTACCCATAATTTAAAATTTTAGTGTTTTAAAAAATTATCCACCTTGAAATATTTGGGGATAAACACCTTATCCTCCCTATTCAACTCAAACAAGCTAAGGACACACCAAAGGGGATCCCCCTACCCCCCTTAGAATTGTGGGCTAACCTTTCATGATTTCAAGCATATTTATCTATGTAATCCATTATGTTTCTCTTCATCTTATCCATTTAGTCCATTTATCTTGATTTTCATTCTTACCCCAAAACCTAAATGTTATTTTGAATGATTTTTGGGTACTGTTAGAACATAATCATAAGGATTTTGATGTATAAGGATTGTAGAAATCATTATCCTCCTCGATTAGGCATTCTCCATTGAAGGAAACACATTGTAGTTTGTTTCCATCCAAAATGAGGTAGGTGTTTTTACATAATTTATTTAAACTAAATTCCATGAGATTATTTATTTAAATTGATTAGTTATTCATTATAGACCTATATATGTTTCCATTGAGGAATAAAAGGTGATTGAAAATTTGTTTTGATACTTCTCATGGAATATTTTTCATGAAAATCATTTATAAAAATTCCCAAATGGGTTTTCAAAGTATGTAAATGTTTTTAAAGGAGAGTTTGACACTTTTTTATGATTTTAAATTGGTATTTCAAAATAAATAGTTTTAAAATATATCATTTTATGTTTTTAAATAGATTTTTTATTTTAAAACTAGGCATGTAAACCTATTTGAATGATGTTTTAAAATCTATGTTGGATTTTAATCATTTCAAAACGAGTTTAATGGGATGATATGAATTTAAAATGGGTTTTAAGAAATATTTTTATAAATTAATTTCAAAGGGGTTGTTTGAAATGAGATATTAAATTTTGTGAATTTGATTAGAATCCAAATCTTATTTTATAAAGTATTATTTGATACTTTATTTAAAATCAGGTTTTATAGGAAATTATGAGACACTATCTCTACCCATTGTTTGATTATCCCACTTTATTTATGGGTGGATCCAATTTTATGTGGTTATTAGATGATGATAAAATGTTATTTTCTTTATATGGTTGTTATATGTGAGATGAGAGATTGTTTGATGATGTTTTACTTTTTATTAATTCTATGTTTTGTATTATTTTGCTCGATCACCTCCTTAATTTATGGCATGAGAGTCTTATAAAGGTAGTTGATGGTATAAAAGAGTGAAATCTATAGTACTAATTATGAACTAACTAGAGTAGGTGGCTCAATTAGACAGACCCAATTCTAATGGGATGGATTATGGTCCATGGTAGTGTTGTGTTCTTGTGAATGATTATGGTTCCATATAGTTTGATAGGACTACCATAATAGAAAATGTAACTAGTTCTATCCTAGATTTCATGTTTTTTATTTTGGTATTAATTGATTTAGTCCTATGGAGTTTCCTATGATTCTAGGATACTGTCTTGGATCATTTAGGTGATTCCTTCATTTACATTACTTGCATTATTTGAACCTTTTGTGATTTCCTGGAAAATTTGTTTGGTTATTTCTTTTTTTACTTATCATTAATCTTTTGGTGCCTACACTTATTTTTTTCTACTTTAGTGGTGGTTTTAGTTTATTTTCAAACTATTTGATTTTTTTACTGAAAGGGGTGTTTCTTTAAATGTAACACAACATTTTACAAAGGGGTGTTTGGAATGTTTTGAAATAAAATTAAAAGAATTTTTCATTTTTTGAAAATAAAGATATTTGTTTAAATTTAAAATTAGTTTTAAGGTGAAATTATTTAAGAAAATTTATGGGTTTTATAGAGTATTTTTATCCATGACGTCCATATTCTTTTAAAGTTTTTTTCAATATTTTGTAAAGAAATTGGAATCAGTTAATATTTATTTTCCTTATATTAATTATATGAAGAAATATTTTAAATATATACTCAAAATATCATTAATGGAACTTAATATGAAGGTTTTTACTTATAATATGTGGTGGAATCCTACTACGTATTTTTTGATCACACCCTAGATACATCAATGGGTGTATACAACTCTCCCTTTTTCATATTAGGCACCGAATGTGTGTTTAGTTTGTTCTGGTTCAATTGGTATCAAGAATGGGATAGTGTTAGTGGGGTACACAATGGTTTAATGGAGATTTTTGGGGTTTGTTTTACTCTTGGGTATTGTATTGTCCACTTTGGATTGATATGTTTTATGCTTTAACTTTATTTGTATATGCTTCCATAATATTTTTTCTCATGTATCCTATGATAAGTTTGGATGGATGTTTATTTATTTTATTATGTTTCCTAGTTTATTTTTTTCTGTTACTTATTTATATTTTTGTATAAGGATGAAATCATTCCCAAGGTTATGTTATTTAATACACATACACAAGTTTTTAGCATATGAGGATTGAGAACGCCCTTCAGGTTTATTGGTGGACTGGGTTGGGTGTCGATTTAGTGTCAGCCTGATTTGGCTCATTACAAATGGATTCAAGGCTATATGTATGGATTTTAAAGGACCTAAAATCTTAAATAACTATCATGTAATTTTGGAATTTAGTTGTTTAGATATAGTAACTTCAAGAGTCGTGAGGTAGACATGAAAGTATATACTATCAACTCCTTCTCATTTTGATCCTTGATTCTCTATGGGTAGTTAGGATTCTAGTTTTCATTATAGTTTCTTTTGTTTTATTCTATTGGATTATGGTTAGGGACATGTGGTGGGATTTTGATCCTTATTTTCATAGTCTGATTTTCCTTGCGGGTCACTATTGATATTCTGAGATGAAAATAGAAAAGGGAATCACGAAGTAATGTTGGATCACCTGGCCTGAAAAACCATACAATAACCAAGAACTTGATTTAAAAGCATTGTAAGGATTTTTTCTTAGTTTTCACATGGTTCAACAAACCATGAAACCAAGTCAAACATGGTTCTACAAAGTATTTAGTTTATTTAACTTAGTCCTATTAATACTTGGATTTTCTAGAGTAGTTTTGGGAAATGAGAAAGGATTTAGGAAGGTTTTGTTATATGCGGATATGGGTGAGTTGTCTTTTGGTTGATGATGGTTAGTGTTATTTTTTTGTATGTATATTGAAAAATAAGATTTTTTGTATGAAAAATGAGTTTCACATGGAATTATTTTAGTTTTAAACGAATCCTTTGGTCTTGTTTATAAAATGAATTTAGTTTTGATGTGATATTTTTTGAAAGGGATGTATTATCATAAAATCCAAAAGGTGGTTTGGTTTCAAAAAATGATCGGTGATTTATTTGTAAATAATTTTGACCCTCTTGGAACATTATTTCCAAAGTGTTTTTTTTGAAATAGAAACTTGGAAGTGATTTAAGGATGTTTTCAAAGAAGTTAATGGGTTTAAAGGTAATGATTTATGTTTGTTTTGTTTTTTTACCTTTTATGTGTGTTTTAAAAATTGGGATGGTTAAAACTGTTTTAAATGTGAATGTTTTGGAATCATGAAAGATGTTTGTTTTAGAAAATAGTTTTAGGAATATTGTTTTTGGGGTCGGTTTTGAAAGTGTTTCATTATTATGATTACATGTATAAGACTTGCCCCTTATTTTATTTTGGGAAAACTTGATATTATTTTAGAAACATAACTATGTTGGGTTTTTATTTCATGTGGTTTTAAGTCAACCTCCTAGAAAGGTATTGAGTAAGGGTAGAGTGATTATCTTAGGGAAGCCTCTTTATAGTGCTTAACACGAACCAGACTCTAGATAGAGTAGAAGGTGTTGTTTTACTTACTTGGTGGCATGTCTTGAAATTATTCTAGGTGGTTTTCATTTAATAGGTTTACTTTGGAATCATATAGGTTGAGTGGCTGGGGCCTCTATGCCTTAGTTAGATATTTAGATTGGTGAGAATCATTTTTCTTCGAGATGTTTGAGGTTGATTAGGTGTCGATCATTTGAAGTATCTTTAGAGTCCCTTTAGATTCTATTGGGGGAGTAGTGATCATTTGGGATGTCCACACTATAGAAAATTTTACATTTAACAGTGTTTTTAGCTACATTTTCTCAAAATGTTACTAATGTTGATTTTAGATATGTTTTCTGGAAAACATGGCTAAATTAGCCAGGTTTTTAGCAGCGTTTTGAAACATTTATAATTTTTAATTTTTAATTGTTTTCTTGAAGACATGGCTAAATTAGCCATGTTTTTTATAACATGTTAAAACATTGCTAATTTTTAATTTAGAAACTTTTTCTTGAAAATTTGGCGTATTTAGCCACATTTTTAGGAAAAAATAGCTAATAATATTTATGTATACACACACACACACATATGTATTTCTACATGTGAATTTATAATATATTAATAATATATTTTTATTTATTATTATTATACATATATTATAATATATATAACATTAATATATATATTATTATATAATATATTAATAATAATTAATTTTTTTAAAAAAATATATATAAAAAAATATTTATTTATAATATACTAACAATATATATATACACACACACATAAATATATTCATGTTTATGACATATTAATAATATATTTTTATTTAATAATAATAATAATATATATTGTTATATAATATATAACATAAATATATATTTTTTGTTATATAAAATAATAATAATAATATATATTTTTTAACATTATATATAAATATATTTTTATGTATTTATAATATACTAAATATATATATATATATACACAAAATCATATATATATATATATATATGTTTATAATATATTAGTAAAATATTTTATTTATTATTACTAACAATATATATTTGTATTATTTGTTATATAAAACATAAAAAATATATATTTTTATATGTAATATATTAATAATAATATATTTTTATTAACAATATATATATATAAATATATGTATGCTTATAACAGATTAATAATATATATATAACTATATATATATTTATTAATAATATATATATATTTATATATATATTATTAATAATATATATATAATATATAACATAAATATTTATTCATTATTATATAAACTATTAATAATAATATAATTTTATTAATAATATATATAAATATATGTGTGTTTTTAGAAACATTTTGAAATGTTGGCAATTTTCAATTTAACAATGTTTTCTTGAAAACATGGCTAAATTAGCCACGTTTTTCAAAAAATGGTGCTAATAATATTTATGTATATATATATATATGTCTATGTGTATATGTGTGTTTATAATATATTAATAATACATTTTTTATTATTTATTATTAATAATATATATGCTTTTATATAATATAATTATAATGACCCAAACTTTTATAAATAAAATTCTCTTTATGATTCAATTAAATGTATTATTATGTATTATGGTTATAGAAACCACATGGACTTCTTTAGATTTATTATATGTTATCAAATTTAAAATACTATTAAGTATTATATACATTGATAATATAGCTATTGAAAAATAATCATATGATTTGTATAAATATAGGGTTTTGATAAATCTAATTTCCACAGACAAAGGAAGTGATAACCTCAACCAGTAGGATCGTATCCTATGAATCCCATTTATCGAAGCTTCCAAGGGAGATTGCATCACTGGGATTTTCCCTTGACCAATCCCAAGCTAAGTTCCAACAACTAAAGCATGAGCAAAACTGTTTAGGGGAGAAGTTCAAGCTCATCGAGATGACCACCCAAACCATGTACCTCGAACCACCCCATGAAAGTCTAAACGTCACACACCTTACCCTTTGGTAATTTTCTATTGCAATAAAGGGATATATATCAAGACCCTAAGAATATTAATATGTATATTGTATATAATTATATATACTTCTTATTATTGTCACATTTTAAATGATTTTGATTTTGATTCGATAAAACAAAAATTATATTTTTGGGTAATATGTAATTTAAATTAAGATTTTTCTTTTTAGAAAAATTAATGAATTTTTGAAATAAATTATATTTTAACCAAATATTATTATTAAATAATTTTTATTATTTATATTCGATAATATAATTTTATGAAGTCAAAAATAATTTTTACAAGGGTTCAAAAACTATTATTGTAAAAAACTCAGAATTTCTCAATAAATGTCAATTATTATTTTACAAGTAAAAATTCACATATTTATAAAATTATTTTGGATAAAATAAATATTATTTCTATAATCATAACATTGAAATTATCCAATGGTGAATTTTATATAATTTTCTGTGATAGTAGAATTTTTAGGTAAAAATTAAATACGGTATAAATATACGGTGTGAATTATGACAGCATAATTACCCATAAATGATGTAATAAATACAATAAAGTGTATAAAAGACCAAATATATGTTTCAAATTTAAATTAATTTTCTTTTGAGGTTATTTTATTGATTTTATAAATCCTTTATGAATCCTCCAAAACCTATATTATTTTTAAGGTTTTAAAATCATTTCTTTAAGAACATGACTCACTTCCACATCACGAAGGATAATATTTTAATGATTTAGTCCCCCTTAAATATAAAATAATTAAAAACAGTCATCTTTTCTAGAAACCATGGAAAAAAACCCATGGTAATGTTTTTGGTTTTGATTACTTTATTATATAGAGTCCAAAACCTAAGTTTGATAAATAATAAAGAAATCCCATCTCTTTTCCTATATAAACTCACACAATATCCCATTTATCATCACTTAAAAACCATGGATCACATCCTTAATAGGAACTCCCTTCTCTAGAGTCCTCCCAAGGTTTCCCCAAGCTCTCAATAATCTCCTCCCAAGATTTTGGAATCACCCTCTCAAGGCAAGGGATCTCCCTCTCTTCTTTTTATTCAAGAACCTATTTTATGTTATGACTCTTAATTTTCATTTTTTCTTGTTTGAGTATGTTTTTTACATCCCCCTCACTTACCTTATTATTTATAAATAATTATATAATCCTTTTACTCTCATAAATCCCTCCCATTAACATTTATGTACACCCGTTATGCTGTGATTTTCCATACCAAAAGCAAGGGCCCTCTCTCTCTTCATTTCCTTTCAAGCACCTTATTTGTATCTAGACTTTTGATTCTAAATTAGTTATGTTTTTATGCTTTTATAAATTTTCGATTACTGTAAAATTTATTTTCTTTTAATTATATGTTATTTATCCCCTCCCATTTTGTCCTTTACCTAAACTGTTACCATGCCGAAATTTAATAATTTATTTCCCCTCTTTTATTTTCAATTCGAGCACCTTCTTTGTATTTAACCTTATGAATATAAATTGATTACATTTTCATGAATTTATAAATATAAATTTATTGTACAATTGAGTTACTAACTATTTTATATCATTTATTCCCTCTCATTATAGCATTTACATAAGTTGTTACTATACTAAAATTTTGCAAGGGATCCTCTCATTCTCCTCCTTATTCAATAATTTTCATCACTTTATGACTTTTATTTCCAATTAATAATATTGTGATATGATTTTAAACATATTTATTAATGTAAATTTTATTTCCAAATGACGATATACCCATTTATCTCCCATTAAACCATTTTATAAATCTTTAAGTACTGTCGTTATGCTTCTGAAATTTCAGTGTGGTTTTCCATGCCAAACCTTTTTTTATTGTGAATACCATCACTATTTCCACTCAGGGGTATTCACATAGACATATATAAACTCATTTTATTGGTAAATTTCATATATTTATTCCAAAATACTTGATCTTGGAATTAAATATGATAAAATATGATCCCATGTTGAAAGTTCTATGTGGTACACTTATGCATATATATGATATGAAAGTGATGGTCATGCCTAAAATTATATAGTGCTCTAATGAATTGGGTAATGTTTTAGTCTCATGAGATGTCATGAAAGAGATTTGGGAGTCAACCTAATCTATAACAAGAATTTTTACACCATGTTATGATGTCTTTTAAGTTATCTATGTAATATGTTTATGATGTCATGTTTAAAGTTGTTACCACTTTCCCATGTCACCTTTATATTATCATGCTATGCCATGCCACATTGTTCATGTTTAAGAATCTCAACTATTTTATATCTCATTGATATTCCTATTATCTAAAATGTTATACTTTTATCATTTTATTCCTTTTTTATTCCCTTACTAGGATTTATAGCTCACCCCTTTATTATGTATGTCCCCAGGTTATCTCATCCAGTTTTATGTATGATGGAATATTATGAGCATGTTTAGGAAATTTTTAATAATGGAACTGTACCTGATATTTCTAGTTGTTATGAAATGTACCTAGTTACCTAAATACACTAGAATTATTGATCTTCTGGGTTATATTTTATATACCTTTATGTAATAAATCATGAATTAATGTGTAATAAAGATAAGGGTTGTCATAGTTTGTATCAAAGTAAATTTTAGTTACTTTTGGGATTAGGATAAGAAAAATCAAGAGATATCCTTAGGGATAAGAATAAACATAATAATACAACCCTAATTTTTTGTAATTTATAGATAAAGTGGTTTCTAAGAAAATACATCCCTGTCTAGATACTAAAAGTGGATGTGGCTTTGGCATAGATGTACCTAGGGGTAAAACTCGAAAACATAGTATTGAGCTATAGTCAATTGGGAATTGGTGCACAACAATGGGACTTGATACACACCTGGTTTGAAACTCCCAAGGAATATGAATTTGTAAATTTAAAAACTCATTATAGACCATTATTAAGGGAACCAAATTTCCCATAAGTGTCTATGTTAGAAAATGGATCATAGATAACATAGATTGAGGACTATAAATTCATAATTAAAGGAATTAATGTCATTTATAATTTATCCTTTTAATGTAATTGGATTCATCTTTATGTTTTTAATAGTTTAAAAAATTCATCCCTAATTTTCCATTTATTCTATCCAATGGCCATAAATTGGAGGAACCAAGTAAACAACCAATGTGAATGGAAATGTGATGACTGCCCCAATGAGATTCCCTACTCGATGGGAGAAAAAATAGAAACATTTGTGGTTATACGTTCTCAGTTGACTCAGGTTATAAATATAAACACAAATCAGAAGAATAACCCAAATACCCCTAAGAAAGAACAAGCTGAAATTGAAACCTTTATGTGACAAAGACCTCCAACACTCAATGGATCATCCGATCCATTAATCATGGAACAATGGATCAAATCCATTGAGAAGAACTTATCCCTCATTCAATGTTCTAATAAAGATCAGTTTATACTGGATGTTTATCATATGGAGGGAGAAACTAATCAGTGTTGGAAATTGATCAATAATATGATGCCCGAGGAAGATATAAAAGAGATGGGGTAGAAATAATTTCAGATTTTTTTGAAAAAATATTTTCCTCACACTCTGACTTAAAATGGAAAGGGAATTACTTTCCCTCAAGAAAAAAGATGATGAATCCATCGGGGTGTATGAGGAAAAATTCACAAGACTTGGAAGATACACCTTTGGATTTTATGTTACCACTGAATATATTGCCTATCGCTTCTTCAAAAACCTAGTCTATGAACAACCATTGAGATTTGAGACTTTGATATCTATGAGGAAATTTTCTAGTGTAACCTAAAAGTAAAAATGGAGATCAGTGAATCTTAAGGGTCACATGAGGATATGAAGCTGAATGTATAGTTTAATTCTAGTGGTGTGATGGTAAAATATAATGGTGCTAATAAATTTCAACATCCCACTGGTCAAAAGTGTAGAAAGAAGCACCCCCAAAATTTCCTAAGGGTGGTGAGGAAATGATTTAGGTGTTGAAATGAAGGGAACCTAGCTAGTGATTGTTGAATGGAGAAACCCACCAATGTAATGGAGTTAAGGAATTCTCCAGTCAACCCTCATCCATTTGTCCAATATTTCAGCTGTAAGGAACAAGGGCACTTTTAAAACCAATTCACTAATCCAAGGGTGGTCATTGAAAATTAGCGCCAACAACCACTAAGATAGAAAGGTCGAGGTTATTCCATTACAACCCCCATGGTGGATCCCAAAAACATAGTGGTGATTGGTATGGTAGTTATTCATTCAAGAATACTAAAAAACTTTTTGATTCTAGTTTTATGCATTCATTCTTATCATGCAAGTTTAGTTGAACTATTTAAACACCATTAAAAATCATGGAAGTAGATCTATTTGTGAAAATGTAAAATGGAGATATTATTTCATCCCATGTATATAACATATCCATAGTCTAAATTTTTGGGATAAACTTCCTAAAAAACCTTATGATACTACCTTTATTAGAATTTGATAAAATTCTAGGTATGGATTGGCTTTCCCTATATAGAGACAACATAAATTTTCATGAGAAGGAAATCAATACCAGTATCATGAAAATCACCCGATTCTATACAAGTACAAGGAGGATGATGAATATTCTTTATCACCAAGATCCTAAGAATGGATATTATTTCCCTATGATAAATCATATCTAGCCCAAATTATTGAGTCTAAGGAAAGTATTATCCTTGAATACATGCCCATTGTGAGGGAATACACTAATACGTTTTCCGAATAATTGTATAGTCTTCCTCATAGAAGAGAGTTTGAATTTTAAATTGATCTTATACTTGGGGAATTTACATTATCCAAGAATCCATATCGAATGGCTATTGTGGAAATTGAGGATCTGAAGACACAACTAAAGTATAATCTGGATAAAGGGTTTATACACCCAAGTATTTCACCATGGGGTGCACCAGTTCTCTTTGTTAGGAAGTAGGATGTGACAATGAGCCTTTTCATTAATTATCGCAAGCTCAATAAGATCATGCTAAAGAAGAAGTATCATATTCCATGGATTGATGAATTGTTTGGTTATCTATATGAATACCAATACTTCCCAAAGGATTATTTTTATTTGGTATATTATTAATTAAGGGTGAAGAAGGAGGATATACATAAGACTGATTTCCGCACAAGGTATAGGCACTAGGAGTTCATAGTAATTCCTTTCAGGCTCATTAATTCTCTATAAATCTTTATGGACTTGAGTAATAGAGTATTTAGAGAATATATTTAATTTTTTGGTATTATTTATAGATTATATTCTAATATAATCCTAAATAAAGGAGGATTATGAGGAGAATTTGGGAATTATGCTAAAGACCTTGTGAAAGGAGAATCTTTATGAAAAGTAAACAAAATGTGAGTTTTGTTTAAAGGAATCCTCATTTCTAGGATATATTATCACAAGTAATGGGATATCTATAGACCATTCAAATATATAAGTAATTAAAGGATGGTCAAAGTCAACATTTATGACAAAAATCTATTGTTTCCTTGGGTTAGCTGGGTATTATCATTGGTTTGTGAGTATTTTTTCATGATTGTCAAACCTTATAACCAAGATAACTTGGAAAGGAGTTAAGTTTGTTTATAATAATGAATGCGAAGAGATATTTAAGGAATTTAAAAAGAGTCTTATCACTGCACCTATACTTATGCTACCCACAGGTGAAGAACTTGTCATGGTATATAATGATGCTTAAAAGAAGGGTTTGGGCTGTGTGTTAATGTATAATGAAAAATTATTAGCCTATGATTCTAGGAAATTGAAAGTTCATGAATATAACTACCAACACATGATATGGATTTGGCTGTAGTGATATTCACATTAAAAATCTAGTGGAATTATCTATTTGTGGGGAAGTATGAAATATATACAAATCATAATAGCCTCAAGTCTATCTTCACACAAAAGGAGCTGAATATGAGCTAGCAAAGATGATTAGAGCTAATTAAGGATTATGACTACTCAATACATTACTATACTGAGAAGGAAAATAAAGTGTAAAATTCTCTAAGTAGAAAGGATCCAATAATTTTATCATTTATGATAATTGATAAGGATCTGATCTTGTTATACTTGAAAAGGATAGACATGGAAATCATAAAGGAATGAACATAATCAATCATTTAAAAAATTATTGATCAACCATACCTTCTAGAGAAGATAAAATATTTAAAAGAGATGATGTTGGAATTTAGAATAATGTTGAATATATAAGAAAACTCAAATCCTTATAGTTTAATATTAATGATTAAGGAGTTGTAATATTTGAGTCAAGACTATGTGTACCATCAAGTATTGAGTTAAAGAAGGAGATGTTGGATGATGCACAAATATCAAACTTATATATCCATCTAGGAAGAACAAATGTATATAAAGATATCTAAGATAACTGCTGGGGGGACAATACATCAAGGTGTCTGGTATGTCAGTAAGTAAATGCTGAAAGGAAAAAGTCCAAGGGAATGATGCAACCATTACCCATACCTACATGGAAATGGAAAAAAATAACCATGTAATTTTTCACTAGTCTTCCAAAGGCATCAAGATGAAATAATGATATATGTGTTGTGGTGTATCATCTTAGAAAGTATACTCAATTCATTTAAATTATATAGGAGTTCTCATTCGATCAACTTACAAGGATATACATTAGATAAGTGGCGAGGCTACATTGATCCCCTTTATCGATTGTGTCTGATCAAGAACCAAGATTTACATACAAGTTCTCGAAGAGTCTCTAACATGATCAAAATACTGATCTAAAATTCATCAAGACCTATCACCCTCAAACTGATGGACAATCTAATCAGAATATCAAGACACTTGAGGACATGTTGAGAGCATTCTCAATTGACTTTAAGAGAGGATGTGATCAATATCTTACTCTGTACGAGTTCCCATAAAATAATAGTTTCCACTGAAGAATCCAAATTAACCCCTATGAATCCCTTTATGGTAGAAGGTTTAGAACACCTACATGCTGGTATGATGTTGGGGAATGAAAACTTTTAGGTTTTGAAATAGTTGAGGAAATGGTGGGAAAGTCCAATACCATTCATCGGAACATCAAGGCTACTCAGAATAAACAAAAGTTATATGTTTATAATCATCTATGAGACATAGAGTTTGATGATGAAGATAAGTTATTACTCTATATATCTCCATGGAAGAAGGTGATGAGATTTGGGAAGAAGGGGAAGCTTAGTCTAAGATGTATCGGTCCCTTTGAGATTATTTATTATATTGAAGTAGTGGTATATCGACTAGCACTCCCACCTAACCTATATCAAGTACATGATATGTTCCATGTATCCTTATTGAGTAAGTATATACCAGAACCATCACATGTACTCAATCTAGAGGTGGTACTATTAGAGAATGATCTTTAATATGAGGAGTACCAGTGTAGTTATTAGATAATAGAGACAAAGTTCTATGAAATAAGACAATGAACCTAGTAAAAGTGATATGGAGAAACCAAAAGTTTTAAGAGGTGATGTGGGAACAAGAGGATGATATGAAACAAAGTTACCCTCATCTATTTCATTGTGTGAAATAAAATTTTCAAGGGATACATTTCTGAAGGGGGAAGATTGTAACAACCTGAAATTTTATAAATAAAATTTCCTTTGGGATTTAATTTAATGTATTATTATATATTATGGTTATATAAAAAACATGAAATTATTGGTTTTATTATATAATATTATATTTAAAATTCCATTAAGAATCATAACCATTGATAATATATCTTTTGAATAGTGATCATATGATTATTATAAATATAGGGTTTTGATAAAAACAATTGATACAAAGGAAGTGATGGCCTCTACTAGTAGGACCATACCATATGAAGAAAATTTACCAGAGATTACATGGGAGAGAGAATCACTAATATTTTCCCTTTACTGAGCTAAGATGATATCCAATAACTAAAGCATGAGCGAAACCATTAACAAGATAAGTTCAAGGTCATCAAGATCATGACCCAAACCATGTACGCCAAACCAACCCATCAAAGTATCACCATCATGCGCCTTACCCTTAGATAGTTTTTGGTGTAATAAAGGAATATGTATCAATAACCTATGAATATGAATATTTAAATTGTATATAATTATATTTACTTCTTATTCTTGTTACATTGTAAATGATTTTTCTTTGGATTTGATAAAACATAAATTATATTTTTGGGTAATATGTAATTTCAATTAAGACATTAATTTTTGATAAATTAATGAATTTTTTTTGAATAAATTATATATTAATTAAATATTATTAATAAATAATATAAATTAAGTATAGTTGATAATATAATTTTACAAATTCAAAAATAATTTTTATAAGGGTTCAAAAACTGTTATTGTAAAAAAACCCAAAATTTCTTAATAAATGTAAATAATTATTTTAAAAGTTAACATTCACATATTTGTTAAATTATTTAGATAAAATAAATATTTTTTTGGAATCATAATTTTTAAATTATCCAACATTTAATTTTTCATAGTTTTCTAAGATAGTAGAATTTTCGGGTAAAAATTAAATATGGTATAAATATATGGTGTGTATTGTGATATAAAAATGACCCAAAAATGATGTAATAAATACATGAAAATTTATACAAGACCAAATATATGTTTCCCCATTAAATTAATGTGTTATTAAGTTATTTTATTAATTTTATAAATCCTTTATGAATCCTCCAAAACCTATATTATTTTTTAAGGTTTTAAAATAATTTCTTTAAGAACACGACTCACTTATACATTACCAAGGGAAATATTTTAATGATTTATAAACATGGAATTATAAAATAATAAAAACTACCCCTATTTGGAAAAAATCATGGGCAGAAAACTTGGGAATGCTTTTGATTTTTATTACTTTATTATATGGAGTCCAAAATCTAAGCTTGGGAAATAATAAAGAACTCCCATCTCTTTTCCTATATAAACCCACCCCACATCCCATTAATATTCACTAAAACACCATGTAGCACGTCATTACTCTTACCTACCCTCTCTATAGTCCTCACAATATTCCTACAAGATCTCAATAATCTCCTCCCAAGCTTTTGGAATCACCTTTTCAAGGTAAGGGCCCCCTCTCTTCTTTTTATTCAAGAACCTCTTTTGTGTTATGCCTCTTAATTTTTCATTTGTTATTATTTGGGTGTGTTTTTATACATCCCATTTAATTTCCTTATAATGTATAAATAATTATATACCCCTTTAAATATCATTAATCCCTCCCATGAATATTTATGTACACCTGTTATGCTTTGATTTTCCATAACAAAAGTAAGGGACCTCTCTCCATTTCCATTCAAGTACCTTATTTGTACCAATAATTTTTTTATCAATTGGTTATGTTTTAATGATTTTATTTATGTACCATAAATTTACATTTTATGTTATTTTAATGATATATCATTTATCCCCTCTCATTTTGACCTTTATCGAAGCCATTACCATGTTGAAATTTAGTAAGAGATTTCCCCTCTTTTCTTTTCCATTAAAGAACCTTATATGAATTTAACCTTTTTAATCTCAATTAGTGAAATTTTAATGACATTATAAATATAACTATACTTTCAAATTGAATTTTTAAAAAATAGGGATCATTTATTCCTACTCATTATATCATTTACTTAAACCGTTACTATACCAAAATTTATTAAGGGATCCTTTCCTTCTCCACTTTATTCAACCATTTTCTTCATTTTATGCATTTTATTTGAAATTAATAATGTTGGTATATTATTTTAAAAATACACATTACTATATATTTTACTTATAAATGATGAGATAACCCTTTTTATTTCATTAAACCATTTTATGAATCTTTAAGTACTACCATTTTGCTGCCGAAATTTCACTGCAATTTTTCCATGCCAATAATTTTTTTATTGTGAATGCCATCACTATTTCTACTTATAGGGATTAAAATATACATATTTAAACTCATTTTATTAGGTAATTACATGTATGTATTCCATACAACACTAATCACCTAATGGGCATATCATATAAATTAGAGTGCATAAAAGAATATAAAATAAAAGTACATGGATCTCTTACTAACTCTGAGCTAGAACACAAAAACAGTCTCCAAGAGACTATCTCGCTACTCCTAATCGATCAAAATAATCCAAGAAATTGGATTCACTTGATTATGAAACCCCATGGCTCAACCTTATCCACCATGCAATCTGTACTCAACCTAAATTACATGTATAAAGTTTTCACACCCTGAGGTTCACATAAAGGGATAAGAAATAATCTCATTAGGCCACCCCAATGACGAAACTATAAATATTCTATCATAATTTCCTGCTCATGAAATATTATCATTCTATACGAGACACAAATAGAGTAATAAAGAAAACAATAACATAAAAAGAAACATGGTTGATCCTTAATCCCATAATCCCTATTGACCATATCTTGTTCTACCTATGTCAAAATTTAAATAGGATTATTCCATCAAATATATATATATACATATATACGTCTATAAATATATATGTATCAAACTAACAATGGAATTGACTCGAGATATCAAAATAAGGTGTCTATGAATAAAATTATTATAAACTCAATCCACAGTCGATCCTAGAATCCTAGATCCGGTCATCTGGGCATCCTGTGATAAGGGATCTAAGTAGGATGTCATACCACTCAAAACATGTATGATTAAGAATATCCTTGGGTCTTTAATCCTAATTTACAATACCTTCTTTGAAAAACATCAGAAATATCTCTAAGAATTCCATGTCACCATAGTGGGAAACATGTCCTAACCCAGAGTCCACCCGTACTCACCTATAATCACTATAATGAAGGATTATAGGTAAAATCTAGAAATAATATAAATAAATCACTTTTACCTAATATAAATAAAACCAGGACCCGTGGTTTGAAACAAAGGCATCCATGTATTATGAGAATCAAGCATTACATAATCCATTTCCCCTATGAGTTTGTCCAAGGAATTCATATATGGGAAGCCAAGTATTATTCAAGGTATATATATTACATTTAATCATTGAGCTCATCCAAGGCATTGCATATAAGGAACCTAGGTATTTCCCATGGATTAATATAGTTCATGTAACCAATGAGCCTATCCAAGTCATTTCGCATAAGAAACTAGAGTGTCTCTCATGGTACATATAATATCAATAATCTTTCGAGCCCATCCATGGAATTTTGTATAAGGAATACAAGTGTCACTCAAGGAGTACATATAATCTCAATCATCCTATGAGCATGTCTAAGGAATTTCACAAAAGGAACCCAATTATCTCTCAAGGCATACATAATTCATTCAACCTATTATCCTATCCAAGGTGTTTCATTTAAGGAACCTGAGTATCTCTCATGACATATTATCAACTCATTTAACCAGGAAGCCTATTCAAGGAATCCCATATAAGAAACCCAAGTATCTCTCAATATCAGATCCTATGAAGTATGTATGTAAATCCCCAAATAGTAAGGATCAACAACTAAATCCTAAGAAGAACATCGAGGTGTCATGATAAATTGACAATCAATAAGAAGGGATCATCAGCTGGGTCCTCAAAAGTATGTCTGGGCACCCCAATAAAAAATCTAATCAAAAGGTTCAAAATAAAAACCCTAGAAAGTACATCTAGACATCCCAATAATAATTATTATCCCAACTAGGTTAAATAACATGGGGGTCATGAATTAGGGTATAAAAGATGAAAACAACTACCCCTTCAGATATTTTTTCATCATTAAACAAAAATATCTTCTCTCTCTTTATCATAGTAATGTATGAGTGGAAATTAAATCATGCACGAGACATAAAAATTTTACTTGGTTCACCCTCACGGGGCTACATACAAGGAGCATACAATGTAAATGTGCTAATGTTCCAAATCCACTAAGACTCACTGTCAAATTACAAGGTTCGAGCTAGATCACTTCTATACTCAAGTTCACTGCATTTACAAGGTTTAGGGTCAGCTCACTGCATTATCAAGGGTCACTACCTATATCTATTTCTTAGCATCACTGTTTGGGGAAAGGATTAACTTCTTCCTCTTCCTTTTCTCACTTCTCTTGGAAGGGATTCACCCATAATTTATAGGCTTGTAGTTCTCTTCATTATCACTAATGAATACATCCTCATTTGTATATAGATGTTCTATTCAAGTCCCACTTTCATACTATTTTTGAATACCAATTTACCTTAGATTTGATGAGAAATTCCTTTTTCAACACATTCGCGATGCTCACTACCTTTGTGATGCTTGATTATTTCACGAATATCAAATATCCTTGGGAAAAAAACCACCTTTTGTGAGTCCACTTATTTTTTTAAGCTCAACAATCCTTCATGAAGCTCAAAAATTTTGGTCAGATTTTTTATGGAATTTGTGAATTTCATTACTTTCATAATGCTCATAGTTTTTGGTTGGAATTTATAGACTTCATGAATCACCTTTATTTCTGAATATTTTTGCAAGAACTACCTTCATGAACCAACTTCACAAATCCAAATCCTTAAGATCTTTGTTAAGTCTCGCTACTTTTATAAAGGGGTTGATTCCTATTTATAGGTGTTTCCACCAATTACAGAAGTTTCCATCCATGTTATCAGCATTTCATGATGATCCCTCATTTCATTCACAATACCCCTATCTCATGAAGCTCTATGAAAATTTAATGTTCTCGATGCTTTATGTAGTCACAGATATTACCGTCAAATTCTTTTCCCCTTCACGAAACCACCTTCATGAAATAAATTCTTCACAAAACTCATGAATTTTTCATATTTTCATAAGGCCTTCAAGGAAAAACAATTTTTTTGATGCTATCCATCCTACAAATTTTGGACCCTAAAACATTGGCAAACACTGGGAAACAAAATCACCTTGTATAGGTAATTTTCTATACCACTTACAGGGAATCCATTACTTTGTCTTGGATATTTGTAAATATTCCTAGTCAACAATATCTCTAGAATCCACAAAATTCCTTGGAACCCCACTTTTTTTAAAAAAAACAATCAACCTAAAAATGCTTCAGTGTTACCTTGAGGGATTTTTCCCAACAACAACAAAAAAAAACATCAAAAACAACAACAAAAAAAAAACAATAAAAATAACAACAAAAACAACAACAAAAACAACAACAACAACAACAATAATAATATACATTATCAAGTTTGGAACATTGGTCATAAACATATAAGAACCTATGACTATCATAACTAAATAAATAGTAACCATGTGAATACATAAAAAAGAGTGAGTGCGTAAAATTCCTAAACCCACTACTACTACCACAACCTCAAGAATTACACATTCAAAACAGGTTCTAAGGTGAAACCTTCTACCATAACTACCCAAAATACTAATTCAATAGGTTAGGGTTGGTCAAACATTAGAACATCCATTAGGTACCTCGTGTAAAAACACTAGAGAGGAATCCTACTTTGGATCCTTAAGGTCTAAACATAAGTGAGGTCATATTACTCTGGATCCTTAATAGTGAAGGTAAAAGGATGAATCTTTAATAGTAAGTAAACAGAGACATCCTAAATGGGATCCTTGGAATGGTATATAAGAAGAGGAATCCTATACGGTACACACAAAAAAAGTTCACGTAGGTAGAGGCATCATAAATGTGATCCTTGGAAAGAGTAAATAGGTAGAGGGATCCTATAAAGGATTCCCTAGGCCATCATGTGTGCGAAGACATCCCATAGGAGACCCTCAGTAATAGTGATATGATAGAGGCATCATACAAGGGATAATCTAGGTCAAAAGATATTAAAAAATCATGTCCTAAAAGAAAATTTATTTCAATACCAATCTAGAGAGATGAATCAGGGACCACCTCAAATCAAAAGTATCACTCTTAGGAGATAACTGAGTTTTATTACTGGAGGAAGAACCTTTCTATTTGATGAAACACAAAATATTACTCCTAAGAGTCCTAAGATACCCTCAGGGGTAATACCATCACAATCTATGTGTAAAAATTCTCAAAATGGGATACTCACACACCCAATTATAACTATGAGTTATAAAGATATGAAAAACCCCTCAAAGTGTAGAAAGGGAGGAGTGCATGATGTTTATACCATGGTACATGACATGTACCCTCGAAGCTCCACCTAGGAGTGTACTATAGTCAGAGATGGAATGTAAGCCCATGTAAATGGCATGAATAATATATATACGACATGTAAAATACATGTGGTACCTCCCCATGTATCACACATAGCCTGACCATCTATTTTACCTGGCCATGTACCTCTACAATGCATGCGATCCACACAGGGTCTGATCGTGTACTCTACATGGACATGTGCCCCTACATGGGATATCTATATAGGTACTCATCTACATGACTAATTCCTAGTACAAAGTTTTTATAAAATATACCTAGTGTGTACTTCTAAAATTTCATCTACCATGGATGGGAAGAACACATGGTGTGTGTTCTTGAACTACAAGCTGTGTGATCAGGATTTACAAATGAGAAACCCCTCAAATCTGTATGAAACCCCCGTTTTTTCCTTAAATGGTATAGATCAACCATCAAAGGTTCCTAAGTATTGATAAAAGGATTTTAAACTATAAATTATTAAATATATGGGGATTTGTAGAAAAACTTAAAAATGGACGACCTTTGGGCAGAATCCACAGAAGCTTCTCCTATTTCCATGAACCATGGCTACTGCACTACGATCTAGCTCCTCCCGACCTCTGTGGTGGAATCTCCCTTATTCTCCCTCTATCTCTCTCTCCTTATACCTTTCTATATCAGTCATGTGAAGTATAAATCCCACAACGGGTGTATGCGAAATGCTAAATGGTAGGAGAAGAAAAGAAAAGATAAAAAGAATAGGAAGAAAAGAAAAGAAAAAGAAAAAGGGGTCTGGGCTCAGCCCTAATGTCTTACATGAGTTTATAACCCACCTAGGAAAACATCTACATTTCAAACTCAACGAAGGTGAAAGAATATCAATCCAATGCTCCATTAAAATTATATATCCAAACAAATGTGTTTGTATAAATTAATATTTATTTAAATATTAATTATTCTACCTAGATTCTAATGGTTTAGGATTCTACCAAACTTCTATCCTAGGGTAAAAACCCTATTCTAAGACCAACAAAGTTGTAAGAATAATTATCTGAGATAACCTACTAGTGTAAAGGACCATTTACCCCTTATAAGCATCTAAAATCAAAAATTCATATTTCTTCTCAATTTCACTATAAAAAAACACATGTCCTTACAATCTCTCTACTATAACCATTCTTATCCCTAAGAAGACTTGGCGGTAAAAATAGTACCCATGATCTCATCCTGAGCATCTATGTAACTATTCTATCTCGATTTTCCAATTAAGAGTATCACAACATCATCAAATCTTCCATCAAAGGATATGTTTAACTACGACCAATCTTGTACTCCTCACTGTAGGAATACCCTTACAGTCATCTCAAAAACCGAACATTATACTCAATTGTCCATGGAAAATTCCAAATTTTAATTGAAAATGAGGGACACCACCCTCAAATGACCAATGGTGAAGTCCACACCATAAATATTACCTTATGTCGCTTCTTGATCATAACCTAAACATGTTCCTTTATTAATCTAGGAAATATATTTAACAGAAAATAAGATTAGCATAGAGTCGATTCTCTCTCAACATGCTTAGGATGATGTCAGGATAGATCATGATCGTCTCTAACTAGGATTTCACTATGATTCCATAGATATGAAAATATAGCTTTCTAGACCCAAAATCAAATAACAATAGGCTACACTTGTCTTTAAGCAACTCCTGACACCACATCTCCCGAAAATGTGTGTCCAGGTATGACCACAAGTAAAACATATCACAAAACACAGTACATTTCCAATGAATTCTCTACCATGGGGGGGGGGGCATTCATCACTTAACCACAACTCTCAGGTAACCAATTCCATGTCAAGTATTGAAAACAACAACCCTTAGCTCGCACACGGCCGCTCAATGATCTTATATTTTAAAAGTACTACACATAACCAGCATGTACCATCACCACCCAACTCACACTCTCATGATTCATCTATCACAATGATAAGATGACCGTGCTATATGATATGTTAGTCTCATTAAGCAAGAATATCCCTTGGAACTCTCTTTCAAAATCAACCACCTCACCCATTCTAAGATTAATTCCATGAACAACCATCACCTGAAATTTTTCTAGTCACAAGAATCTTCCCATGATTTGAATACATTAGCAATAGTGGAAACAATGTCTAATAGGGCCATGTACCTATATCAACCCTTCTCTTTATTACATATTTAAACACGATTTATTACATAAACTTTCACTTAAGAAAACTCCGAGGATCGAGAGGTCTAGTGTCTTGGGAAATTAGGAACACTTTATAATAACTTAGAATATAGAATACAATATCTTTATTGAAAACATCTTTAACATGACAACTACATTCCTTTGTACTTAGCATTGCATGGGATAACCTGAGGACATACATAAGAAAAAGGTGAGCTATAAAACCTAGTAAGGGAGTAAATAAGGAATAAAATAAAGAATAAAATATATGTTAATTAATAGGCATATCAATGGATCATAAGATAAACATGAACATGAAGGCATGACATAACATGATTATCACAACATGGAGATGTGGAAACAACATTTAAAATGATATTAGCATGAACCAAGGATCATTGCACATGGAGCATGAGTAAAACCTCATTACATTTGAATTAGCATGATTAAACCCTTATTAAAATTGAATTAGAATGAGTAAAACCTCATTACACATGGAGTATCATGATACAATTATTTACTCAATGCATTGGAGTGCTATCAGGGCACACCCTTCTTAATCATTTCATTTCATTCATAAGTGTGCCACATAGATCATATAACATTGATTAATTGAACGTCATAATTTATTCAAAAAATAAGAGATGTGAAATACATAAATGTAAGTCCTCAAAAAACAAGTACATGTTAATAAAGGTGAATACCCTTGATATTGAAATGGGTATGATATTCATTTACATGATGATTTTGGCATGGGAAATTTTGGTGTAACTTCGGCAGCATAACGACGTCAAATAGAAATTGTAAAATGGGTTGATAAGAGAGAAATGGGTATCTGATCATTTATACATTAAATTGATAGTAAGGGGACCATGTAAAATAATATACCAACATATGTAATTGAATTTAGATTCATAATATAAAATCATTTCTTGGATGTAATTGAGGAGAGATAAATCCCTTATGAAATTTTGGCATGGTAATGGGTGTACATGGGAGGCATTAATGAGAGAGAAAGGGGTATATCATCATTCCAAAATAAGGAGGGAAATATAGGTGAGGTGATAAATAATACCCCAAAATTTATAATTGAAAATAAAAGGGCATAACAATATAAGGAAACTTGGACATAAATAAAGAAGGAATGAAATTAAGGATCCCTTACTTGGAAGTGTGATCCCAACGACTTGAGAGAGGCTTGAGAGAGGCTTCTTGGGAGATTAGTGAGCCTTGGAAGGGTTATATAGATAGTATGGAAGAGGTTGGTTGAGCTATAAATGGTTTGAGTGAATAGGAATGGGAGATTGAGTGAGTTTATATAGGAAAGGGGAGGGAATTCTTTATTATTTAGGTTTTGGACACTACACATTAAACTAATAAAAACCACAAAAAAAACCATGGTTTTTGGACATGTTTTTTTTCCAAATGGGAGTGGAAAAAATTATTTTCCATGGGTAATGTATGAACTTATTAAAATATTAGGCTTGATTATGTGGAGGCGAGACACACTCTCAAGGAAATCATTTTAAAATGTTAAAATATTTTGTAAGTCTTGGAGGGTCCAATAAGGAATTTTAAAATTAATAAAACAAATCTAAAATCACATTAATTAAAAGTTAAAACATATATTGGCCAAAAAACCCTGTTATAGTATTTTATTACCTCACTGTAGGGACATTATGATGTCATAAAACACATTATCAATTTAAACAGTATTTAATTTTTACCCAAAAATTATACTGTCTCAGAAAATTCTGAAAACTTTACTGTCAGATAATTTCAACATCATGAATAAAAAAATGATATTTATTTTATCTAAATTATTTTCTAAATATGTTATTTTTTACTTTTAAAATAAAAACTGACATTTATCGAAAATTCATGGGTTTTGAAAAAAAAACAACTTTCAAACCTTAATAAAAATTACAACTGTATTCACAAAAAATTATGTGATAATTTATATTTAATAAAAATTAATTTAGTAATAATATTTTATTAAAATATTATTTAATTAAAATATCCATTAATTCATAAAAATATATTTCTTAATTGAATATTTACTAAAAATATTATTTGTGCTTTAAAAACCATTTGTAAAGTAATAATTATAAAATGAATGTGTTTTCTTTATACAAAAATAATGTACATAATAATAGTGCTAGGGTATTGTTACATAACCCCTTATAACACCCGCATAGTACCTAAGAGTATGATGTGTGATGGTGACAGACTCTTGGGGTGACATGGATAACATCGCTCGAGTGGTAATCTCTATTAACTTTCACTTCTACCGTAGTCGATTACATTCAAGATTAACATGTTGAAGCTTGGATTGGTCTTGGTCAAGAGAGAAGCCCAGTGATGCTACCTCCTTTCCATGTTCTGACAAATGGTCTTCATATGGAGCAATTCTACTAGACGAGGTCATCGCTTCCTTTGTGTGAGTAAATTGTATTTGTTAAAGCCCTATATTTATACAAATAATTTGATCACTGTTCGACGAATATATTGGAAATGGTATCAATTCTTAATATTATTTTAAAATCCAAAAACATAAAACCAAGGAAGTGCATATGTTTTATATAACCTTTTTACATAATAATACATTTAACTAGATCAAGAAAAATTTTCATTAATAAAAGTTTGGGTCATTTCAATATCCCCCCCTTAAGAAATTTTAACCTCAAAATTACCTTTTACCACACTAAAATAGATGAGGGTAACTCTATTTCATCACTTCCCATGATTCCCACATTTCTTCTTCAAACTTGTGGTTTTTCCACAACACCTTGACGAGGGGCATTGTCTTATTTCATAGAACTTTTTCCCTACAATCTAAGATCCTCAAAAGATTCTTTTCATACGAGAGGTTATTCTCCAATGGTACCACCTATGGATTGAGTAAATGTGATGGGTTAGGTATGAACTTCCTTAAGAGTGATTGGAATACATCATGTACTTGAGATAGGTTCGATGGGAGTGCTAGTCGATAGGCCACTGCTCTAATGTGATCAAGGATCTCAAAAGGGACAATGTACCTCTTTCCCTTATTCCCAAATCTCATAACTCTCTTCCATGGTGATATGTGGAGGAATACCTTGTATCCAAAATCCAACTCTAGGTCTCGTTAATGATTATTTTCATAGATATTTTATTTGCTATGAACATCTTTAATGTGCTATTGGATAGTCTTAACCTTCTCCACCATTTCATCGACCATTTATGGGCCTAGGAGTTTTAGTTCCTCAACTTCATCCCAACATGTCGGTGTTCTACACCTCTTACCATAAAGTGCTTCATAAGGAGCCATTTGGATGCTTGAGTGGAAACTATTATTGTAAGATAAATCAACCAGAGGAATATTTTTATGTTATCCTCCTTTTATGTCCATTGAGCGTGCTATCAAAATCTCCTCAAGTGTTTGGATAGTCTTCTTAGATTGACCATTACTTTTAGGATGACAAGACATACTGAAGTTTAGATCAGTATTTAGAGCATGTTGGAGCCTCTTCTAGAGATTAGAGGTGAATCTTAGATCTCAATCAGAAAAAATAAATAGTGGCACCCCATTCAACCTTTCCAATTCTCTGTTGCATATCCATGCCAGTTGATCCAATGAAAAATCCTCTTGAATTGTAATGAAGTGTGCAGTATTTTTAATATGATCCACAACAACCCAAATATCATTGTTTTCTTTGGATGTCTTTGGAAGTCTGGTGAAAATGTCCATGGTGATGTTTTCCCATTTACATGTTGGTATGGTTAATGGTTTCATCATACCCTTAGACTTCTACCTCTCAGCCTTCACTTGCTGACACACCAAGCACTTTGATGTATACTCAACGATCTCCTTCTTCATGTTATCTTGCCAATAATTCTCTCAGAGATATCGATACATCTTTTTGTTTCCTGGGTGAATGGATAAATTCAAACTATGTGCATCATCCAAAAGTTACTTCTTTAACTTCGGATTTGATGGAACACATAGTATTGTCCCAAATCTCACAATTCCTTCTTCATTAACATTGAACTCCAAGGAGTTCCCTTTTATGATAGTTTCAACTTTCTTCTGAATTCCCACATCATCCTTTTGAGTATTTTTTAACCTTTCTAAAAGAGATGGTTGAGAAATAATTTGTGAAAGGATTGATTATGTTCCATTCATTATGATTCCCATGTCAATATTCATCAAATCATTGAAGATTGGATCCTTTTAAATTCTCATCAATGTTCGAATTGTTGGATCCTTTCTACTTTGAGAATTATCTACCTTTTTCACTTTCCACGGATGGTAATGAATTGAGCAGTCATAGTATTTGATCAAATATAACCATCTTCATTGGTGCATATTCAACTATTTCTATGTGAATATATACTTGAGGCTTTTGTGATCCGCATATATTTGAAACTTATCCCCAAAAAGGTAATGTTGCCAAATTTTTAAAGCAAAGATTAATCAAGCCAACTCTAGATCATGTGTTGGATATTTTTTCTCATGAACTTTCAATTTACTTGAAGCATAAACAATGAATTTTTCATTTTTCATCAACACACAACCCATGACCTTCTTCGAAGCATCACTATATACCACAAACGTTCTCCACTTGTGAGTAGTGTGAGTACATGCGTAGTGATAAGTCTCCTTTTCAACTCCATGAATCTCTCTTTGCATTCATCACTCCAAGAAAACTTGACTCCCTTTCGAGTAAGCTTGGTAAGAGGTTTTGACAATCGTGATAAATTTCTCACAAATCGTCAATAATATCCAGCTAACCCAAAGAAGCTATGGATATCCGTCATAGATATTGGCCTCAAATATCCCTCAATTACATTTGTCTTGGAGGAATCCATATATATCCCATTCATTGTTATGATATGACCCAAGAATGAGACCTCCTTTAATCATAACTCACACTTGCTATACCTTGCATAGAGCTTTTCCTTTTGCACGGTCTCTAGTATAGTGATTAGATGCTTCTCATGCTCCTCCTTGGTTTTGGAGTATATTAAAATATCTTCTATAAATACTACCACAAATTTGTCAAGTTAATCTCTAAAGACACTATTCATCATGTACATGAAGATTTATTGAAAATTAGTGAGTCTGAAATGCATTACTATGAATTCGTAGTGCCCGTACATTGTATAAAAATGAGTATTGGGGATATCCTCCTTCTTCACCCTTACTTGGTAATATCCTGACTGCAGATCCTCCTTGGAGAAGTATTGTGCTCCACCTAGCTGATCAAACAAGTCAAAAATTTGTGGAAGAGTATACTTGTTCTTTATCGTGATTTTGTTGAGCTCACAATAATCAATGCAAAGGCGCATTGACCCATCCTTCTTCTTGATGAAGAGGACTGGTGCACCTCATGGTGAAGCACCTAGGCGTATAAACCCTTTATCTAGATTACCCTATAGTTTTTTTGTTATCTCCTCAATATCCACAATAACCATCCTATATGGAGTCTTGGATATTGGAAATTCCTTAGGTATAAGATTAATCAAGAATTCAAAATCTCTTCTACAAGGAAGACCAAACAATTCCTCAAGAAAAACTTCAGTGAATTCCCACACAATAGTAATGTCTTCAAGGATAGTTGCCTCCTTAGACTCAATCATCTGAGTAAGATATGCATGCTCAAAGGGTAGTAATATCAATGATTAAGATGATTGTGCTAAAGAAGATTCATACTCCTCCTTGAACTTGTACATAATTGGGGGTCGATTCGCCATATGGAGAGTGATTTCCCTCTCACGGCAATTTATGTTGGCTCTATATAGAGAAGGTGAAACCATGCCAAGAATTGCATCAAATTACACCAGAGGGAGTATGATGAGGTTCTATGGGATGTTAAATCGAAAAATTATGTTAAGGGAGGATTTATATTCATGGGATGCAATGATTTCACCATTTTTAGTTCTCACCAACATATTTACTTCCTTTATTTGTGATGGTGTTGGGATTTTTCTAATAAAAGTTTGGGATATAGAAGAATACATAGAACCATAATCAAAAAATAAAATTTTTATTCTTGAATGAATAACTAGCATACCTACCACCACTTCTTTATCGGGGTTTCCTTCAGTGGTAGTGATGGAAAAATCTTTCCCCAACTACCATGGAGGTTTTTGGTTGCCTCTGAAAAACCTTGTATTAGGGAACTTGTTTGCAAAGTGCCCTGGTTCTTTGTAGTTGAAGCAATGAACAACACGTTGAGGGTTGAATGGAGTGTTCCTCTCCTCTATCGTAGCTATGTGTTTTTTTAGTTGGAAATTAATGGCCAAGTTCCCTTCTCTTCTATACCTAAAGCACTTTTTCCCCTTTAGGAAATTTCCAGGGTTCTTTTTTTTGCACGTTTTTCAAGTGGGGTGTTGGAATTTATTTTCACCATTGGATTTATCCATCGAACTGCTATAATAAAATTCCACTTTTCACTTCTTATCCCCATGATACCTCTAAGATTCTTTGATCTCCATTTTGACTTTGAGGGCACATCAGACAATTTATTCATAGATATCAAAGTCACGAATCTCTAGGTATTTCCTTAGGATAGGTTTTAGACCACCAAAGAAGTGTTCAACCTTTCATTCAGGGGTAACGAAAAAGCTGAAGATGTTTCATGAAAGCCTTGTGAATTTTTTCTTTTACACTCCGATGGATTTTTCATCTTTTTTCTTGAGTGTAAGGAAGTCCCTTTATATCTTAATTCGGAGGGTGTGAGGAAAATATTTATTGAAAAACATTTTTCAGAAATCCTTATATTCCAATGCCTCAATATCTTCCACAAGCTTCATATTTTTGATCAATGTCCACCACTAATCAGCTTCACCCTCCATACGATAAGAAGTGATAAGAACCTTCTCTTGTTTGGAACATTGAAGGATAAAGAAGATATTCTCAATGGATTTGATCCATTTTTTGTTGATTGATGGATAAAATAATCTATTAAAAGTAGGTGGACTTTGTCTCATGAATCTCTCGATTGTGGCTTGTTATTTCATGGGGGGGGGGGGGGGGGGTTGGACGTTCCTCTTAACACATGTTTCTATTCAAAACATGAGTTAACTGAGATATTATCATGACAAATTTTACAATTACTACTCCTATCATATTGGACATCTCATTAGAACAGTCATCACATAGATCTTCACATCCGTTGTTAGCCCGAGTCCTCCTATTACCGGCCATTGGCTAGAATAAAAGAAACATTAGGGGTAAAAAATAAAGGGGAATCCAAGGACAAAAAGGGATAACTTAAAAATTACATTTATTTCCTTAAATTATGAATTTATAGGCTTCAATCTATGTTATCCATGATCTACATCCCAACATATATTCAAAGGTTCATTTTTTTATTCTCTCAATAATGGTTCATACCAAGCTTATGAATTTACCAAAGCATATCCCTTCGGAGTGTCAAACCAAGAGTGTAGAAAGCCCTGTTTTTGTGCACTAGTTACCATTAGAGTCTAGCTCAAAGTGGTGTTTTCGGGTTTTACCCCTAGATATATATATGCTAGAGCCACCTCTACCTGTTCGTATCCAGAAAAGGATGTATTTTCTTGATAAACCACTTACTCTATACTCACAAAAATTTAGTGATGTTTTTATTATACATAGTCTTATCCCTATGGATTTCACTAAGGTTTTATAATCCTAATCCCAAAAAATAACTAAACCTATCCTTTGATACCAACTATAACAACCATGATCTTTGTTACATATTTAAACATAATTTATTACATAAACTTTCACTTAAGACAACATCGAGGATCGAGAGGTCTAGTGTCTTAGGAAATTAGGAACATTACTCAACAACTTAGAACATTGAATACAACATCTTTATTGAAAACTTCTTTTACATGACCACTAAATTCCTTCGTACTTTGCATCACATGGGATAACCTGATGACATACATAAGAAAAGGGTGATCTACAAAGCCTAGAAAGGGAGTAAACAACGAGTAAAATGAAGAATATAATTTATGTTAGGAAATATGTATATAAATGTATAGTAAGAGAAACATGAACATAAAGACATGATATAGCATGATTTTCACAACATGGAGATGTGGCAACAACATTTAACATGATATTAGCTTGAGCCAAGGCTCATTGCACATGAAGCATGAGTAAACACTCATTGAACTTGAATTACCATGAGTAAACCCTCATTTAACTTGAATTAGTATGAGTAAACCCTCATTGAACATGGCATATCATGATACTATTCTTTACCCAATGCATTGGAGCGCTATCAGGGCCCACCATTCTTAATCATTTCATTTCATGCATAAGTGTGCCACATAGATCATACAACATGGATTCATTAAATGTGATAATTTATTATAAGAATAAGATATGTGGAATAAATAAATGTAATTCCTCAATGAACAACTACATGTTCATAATGGTGAATACCCTTGATAAAGAAATGGGTATGATATTCACTTACACGATGATTTTGGTATGAGAAATATTTGTGTAACTTTGCCAGCATAACAACGTTAAATAGAAATCATAAAATGGGTTGATGAGGGAGAAAGGGGTCTCTCATAATTTATAAATGAAATGGACAGTTAGGGGGTCATGGAACATAATAACCCAACATCTGTAATTTAATTTTGATGCATAATTTTAAAGGATTTCTTGAATGTCAATGAGGAGAGAGAAATCCCTTACGGAATTTCGGCATGTTAAAGGGTGTACATGGGAGGCATTAATGAGAGATAAAGGGGTATATAATTATTAAAAAAATAGGAGGGAAGTATAAGGGAGGTTTTAAAATATACCCCAACATCTGTAATTTAAAATAAAAGGGCATAACAATATAAGGAAACTTGGTCCTAAATAAGGAAGGAAGGAAAGGGAGGATCCCTTACTTGGAAGTGTGATCCCAAAGGCTTGGGAGAGGCTTTAGAGAGGCTTCTTGGTAGATTGGGGTGAGTTAGGAGGACTATAGAGAGAGTAGGTCAGATGTTGTTCGATATCTAATTGGTTTTAGTGAAAAGGAATGGGAGATTGAGTGGGTTTATATAGGAAAGTATAGGGAATTCTTTATTATTTAGGTTTTGGACACTACAAATAAAACTAATCAAAACCCAAAACCAACCCATGGTTTTTTCCCATAGTTTTTGACAAAGGGGATTAGAAAAAATTATTTTATAAGACCAAAGTCTAAATTTATTAAAATATTAGGCTTGATTATGTGGAGGTGAGTCACACTCTCAAGGAAATCATTTTAAAATGTTAAAATATTTTATAAGTTTTGGAGGGTCCACTAAGGCATTGTAAAATTAATAAAACAAATCTAAAATCAAATTAATTTAAAGGTAAAACATATATTGTCCGAACAACCCTTTTACATTATTTTATTATATAACTATTAGGTAATTATGATGTTATAAAACACATTATATATTTAAACGGTATTTAATTTTTACCCAAAAAATTGACTATCTCAGAAAATTATGAAACATTCACCATTAGATAATTTAGACATACTAAATCCAAAAAAAGTTATTCATTTTATCTAAATAATTTTATAAATATGTGACTTTTTTACTTTTAAAATAGAAACCAACATTTATAAAAAATTCATGGGTTTTGAAAAAAAATAGCTTTCAAAACTTAATAAAAATTACAATTTTATTCATAAAAAATTGTAAAATCATTTATATTTAATAAAAATTAATTTAGTAATAATATTTTATTAAAATATTATTTAATTAAAAAATCCATGAATTCATCAAAATAGATTCCTAATTGAATATTAACTAAAAATACTATTTTTTCTTTAAAACCCATTTACAAAGTGAAAATAATAAAATAAATGTATTTTATTTATACAGAAATAATTTACAGAATGATAGTGCTAGGTTCTTGTTACATAACCCATTATAACACCCGCATAATACCTAAGGGTAAGGTGTGCGATGGTGATAGACTCTTGGGGTGGCTCAGATACCATCGCTCGGGTGGTAATCTCTATTAACTTCCACTTCTCCCATTGGGGATTTCGTTCACACTTAACATGTTGAAGCTTGGCTTGGTCTTGGTCAAGAGAGAATCCTAGGAATTCTACCTCCTTTCTGAGATCCAACAAATGGGCTTCATATGGAGAAATTCTACTGGACGAGGCCATCACTTTTTCTGAGTAAATTGTATTTGTTAAAGCCCTATATTTATACTAATCATGCGATCACTGTTCAATGATTATATTAGGAGTGGTAAAAATTATAAACAGTATTTTAAAATCAAAAAACATAAAACCAAGAAAGTGAATATGTTTTATATAACCATTTTACATAATAAGACATTTAATTAGATCAAGAGGAATTTTCATTAATAAAATTTTGGGTCGTTACAGTACCCAAACAGTCCAACCCATTAAATCCATTTTTAACACCAAATCACCCTAGGTTATTTATCAAAATACAAAGGCATCAACATGCCTATATTGAAAAACCCAAGTACTAATCATGGATTAATCTCAAAACCAGTAAACAACCAAGATCACTGCCTAAAAAGGCATCCATAAAACTAGGCCAAACTCACTTACAGTTTTACCTCAATCAAAATGAATGTCGACCTATAAGGTTTCAATTCGAAAATAAGGGCCTCTAGGTCTCCCACCTATACATATAGATCAAGTATAAAAATAGGGTCACTAGTTCAAAAAACCTATCCCAAATATCAAAAATCTCTAAGGATGGTAAAGATAACACTGACCTATGAGAGTCAGAACTATCAACATGAGCCTATATGGACCTGATCCTCACCAAGCATCCTCATAGGGAACTAATCCCTAGAAATATGGATATCAACACATAATAGATACTAAACTAAAACTTACCAAGCATCCATATATGGTAATACCCCCTTGAGGTCCAGTTCACGAGAAATGTCATAGTACCTATTGACATCATACTCGATGATCTAACTAGATTACCACAAATCAAGGCCAGTTAATTAGTATTTCATTACAATACATGAAGTAAAAACCATATAGGTTGTTAATGACACTTTAAATAATTGAACCTAGAAAACAAAACCCCATGATGGGTCCAAAATTTGGGCATCATGTGACCTATCGACTTACTAGGGTTGCTACACCTCCTATGCATGAGAATTAAGTAATCTTCCTCACCATCAAATGTCTCACCGTAGATCCATATATCCTATAATAAAAAAGGATATATATTTATATACGAAATTAATCCTAATTGAGTATAATTCCACCAAAAAACTATACAAGAAAACACTATTTAGGTTTTTTGACACTTTAAACAATTGGACTCTACAGTCTGTAAAATCACACACGAAAAGGATGATAACATGTGAATCATATGTTCCAAATATGATACATAAGAAACCTCTTTAATTTTTCAAAAAATATTCAAAATCAATAATTGGCCTCTTTATAATGGTCCAAGTGCCATAAATATGTAATAAATCATAGAATCCATACAACATGTTCATCGGTCAAAGCGAAAATCATATAGAACTGCAACATTATAAATCAAGAACAATAATCCTATATCCCTGGAAACCAAGAATTATTTCTGGAATTATTTTTCTTAACACACCAATCTAATATCCATCATAGGTTCCAAAAAATTCATAATAATCCTACATACCATATCCAAAATAGTAAATCAAAAGTAAAGGAAAAGCTTTGATACCAATTTGTAATGTCCCGAACCAGATGACACTAAACCGGTGCTCCGATTCGATTCACCATAAGGCCTCAAGCATGCCTCTCTATATAACAAAGGATTATAAATAGTAGTAAAGTTATAAAGGTGGTATTTTGGGGAGATTATACCATCATATCATAGTAACTACATAAAAAATAACCAGATATCATCCATAGAAGTAATAAATAGAGTACATAAGTAGTAAATACACTAAAATAGAATCATGCTATAATAATAAATGAAATTATATAAAATCTTGAATATCCATGTCATATATACAGTACCGATCACCCACTGGTCCGATTATAGAAATTGGAGCACATAAAATAAACTGAAAAAAAACATAGGGATCTGCTAATAATTTTTATCCAAACCATATACCCGATCTCCAAGACACTGTCGAGATGCTCCATCCTGATCAAAAGAATCCATATGAGTGGGTCCACTCAATCATGTAACCCTGGGCTGTAGAGGTCCCAAATCCAGCATCTCGGAGTCAATTCCATACTTCATTACATTGACATAAGATATAAGTAATTTCATCCTAAAGGACTGAATAGTTTAGTAGTCTTGGTAAACTATATACACACATGATTCAAAAATTACATTTGAATACACAAATTACAATATAATTTTTTTATTTAGAGAATAACTTTATTCAATCTACCATATTCCTACATTTTAGTCATAGTGAACTTCATGGAATCCGAGGGAAAGGAAACAAAATAAGTGTCAACTAAAACTCTCAGTAAGGGTTAAGTATAGAATAAACAATAATGAATCAATGAACATAATCAAAATGGAAAGGTAAATAACTGAACACACATTCCATTTAAACAACTTAAATACCATGACAAGATAATACATAATCAATATAATAAGGTAAATACCTGAAAATCATGCCATTTAATCCATAACTGAGAAAAGGAATCCATATAAAATATCATGGAGAAAATATCATGGATAATAATAACTGAATTCTGAATGAAGAAAATTATTAAATATTGGATTCCATGTTTCTTAGTTACATGGTACCTTTACCATAAAGACCTCTCACAAGATAGTTTAAAACATACGGGGTAAAAAACCACATAACTAAAGCTATCTAATTGATTTGTCCCATGAGACTACTGTTGCATTGTGAGGTTATGCATAACTAGGCCCTACATGTATTTTACCTTTTCAAATAATTTATCATATATCTAATAATTGAGTTAATTCATAAAGAATGTGCCTTATTAAATATATGTATTGAGTAAATAATATAGATTTATCAATATTTCTCTAGCTATCACATAACCTTTAATTTAGTAAATCATATGTAGAAATGATATATAGTTTAAGAAATAAATATATCCATGATAAGTAATATGGATATATTGGGGAAAGTTAATGTCCAATGATCATAGGAAAGTGAACATTTCAAGGAAAAGTTATTGACTACAAAAATGAATCATGGTATTGACTGTCAATACCTTCCTTAGTAAAAATTATCATAAACCATCCATAGGAATAATAATAATGGTATAAATACAATATATCCATATTGGAATATATTTAAAATAATGGTTTTTGTTGTTGATTAATATAAATACCATTAAAATATTTAAAAATGTTCTCGAGGAAAATATCTTTTTCATTTTGAAAAACATTTTGAAAATCCTTTTATTTGAAAATTACTTTTAAAAAAAATTCTTTAAAAACATCCTTATAAAATTAAAAATTAAGATTCAATGAAATTATGGTCATGTTAGTGGGTAATTTTGTGCACACCATAACAAACATTACTTTTTTTACTGTAAAAAGGCTTAAAAAGTGCATTGTTTAGAAAGAGAAAAAAAGATTAATTTGAAAAAGTTTTATAAAAATAAAAAATGGGTAAAAATGTTTTTTATAAATAATTTTGAAAAATTTAAAGAAAATATTTTTGAAATCACTTTTAGAAAACATTTTTTTATAAGAAAACTGATTTTCAACTGAAGATAAAAATATAGCCGGATTTTATTAAAACATTTTCTCATTAAATTTAAAGACCAAAGAGTAGAAAAAAACTATCACTAGAAAAATATCATAAATAACTAGAGGATAAAAAAAATTAAAGGTTTTATTAAATAATAATCATATAATTTCTTTTAATATAAATTTTAGAATAAATAATATCGATTATATTGAGATTGTGAAATAAACCCACAAAATGATCATAACGTTGAAGTGATAATTAATCAATGAATTGATTATGTGTATAAACTATGAAAAACATATAAAAAGTGTAAATAAAACAATATATACTAAAAATTAATTGTACAAATAGTCATATAATATTAATAGAAATAATTAAGTAATATAACCTAATGAAAAGGAATTGAGTTATGAAATTTTTTACCACTTGGTAAGTTTTAATTAAAATATCATTAGATTAAATAATTAAAATTGAAACTTAAAATAACATTATGAATAATATATTCATGATATTAAATATCACGGGGCTTTATATACACTATATAAAATTAATTAGGTGCATAAAATTTCAATATGCCTCAGTGAAATAAAATTGAGAAGAAATCCATTACCTTATGATTTATTTTGGTTGAATGTGATTTAAACACATGTATAGTGGTTTAATAAATATAATTAACTTATTTTATAACCATATTAATATTTATAATATCATATATGACCCTTTTATAACATATTATTACCCGTTCATTAATAATATTTCATTATTTTCTGTGTTTTTTGTGTTAATTGCCTTGTTTTCTCATGTGTGTTTTGTTATGGATGTTCCAATTATTGAAAATATTATATAGTTATATAATATAAAGAATAATAAAAATGAAATATTTATAATATTTTTATATCAAGTCTAATTTTAAAACTAATCAATGAATTATGGTTAGGAAAAATGAAGTATGTTACAATCATAAAGATAGTAGGTCGTATATACACTTGAGTAAGATTTTCCATTTTTAAATGATCATGATGGAAGGGGTGTAAGTAATATGTTACCATTATATAATGGTAATGATATTATATATACTATTTCATGTACTTATATATTTCATCCATGTGGTCTGGTGATGGAAAAAGAGTCACATTGCTTTGTGAAGGTGGTAGTCCACATGTACACGAACGATGTTATCATCTTTACATGTGTGAAAAGGGAAAAAAGAAAATGATGTATATTATCTTTAAATAAGGATAAATATTTAATGAATATAATAATTTTTTCATGTATATCACATATAATCATTAAATTTATCTTTATCACCTTCCATGTGAAGCGTCAATGAAAGACAAATCACATCGCCTCGTGAGGCGGTAGTCTGCCGTAAACATGAGGGACGCTATCATGTATCCTACGGAATGGAAGGTAAAATGATATATGTGATATAGTAACTCAATAGGTATAAATATATATATATATATATCATATATATACTTTATATTCATCATAATACCCATCATTTATTAGTTTAAATGAAAAAACAAACGACATCAGTTCGCGAGGTGAAAGTCCTCCACACACATGAATGATGATTTCACCACCCATTTGATGGAATTGTGTTAAGTTGTAGGTTGTGACATTATCATAAGAAAATATTAGTATATTTAATATATTTATGTTATTATATCATCATGTTTTTAAAATTATTTAATGATGTGGAGAAGGAAAGAAAATGAAGACAATTGTTGAAGAACATTACATCTCCTATAGGCATCTTCCTTTGGTTTGCACTAAACACTTACTAGGTTGGATTAATTACCAATATAAGAATTATAGGATTAATATAGGTAATTTGGAGAGTTATTTGTTTAGGTATTATCCAAACCAATTTTTTTGAAGGTGTGAATAGAGGAGGAGAGGGGTAGCCTTTTATAAGTGGGGTGAGTGGCACACTTGTAATTTTTTGAAAGAGTGAATTCCACCCACGTTTCATTAATCTAACCAAGACATAATAATGTAAAATTATAAATAATATAAGGTATAAGGTCTAAATATTTGCATAAATAGGTTTTTAACATGTTTATATGTCATTTGGAACCTTAATTTTAATGTTTAATCCTTCAGTAAACTCATTTTTACCTTAATCATTATAATTAATTCTAGTTGTTTTCACTAATATATTTGGTAAAAAATTAAGTTGGAATTATTATAAATTATAAATTATTATTATTAAAAAAATAAAATCCATTTTTACATATTAAATTCACATAAGTGGAAAAAATTAATTTAAAATTAATCTCATAGACACAATGAGAAAACGAGTTTTTAAAGTAAAAATGTTCAAAAGTTTACAATATTTGTATATATCAACTCGGTATGGAAGTGATTCCAATGAAATAAATTAGATTAATTGATATAAAATTTAACTAATATTAATTTAAAATAAATGAAAAATATTGTTTGGCATTATAAATTATTTATCCAAAAAAGAAGTTTTCAATTAAAATTTATTGTTTTTCAGTATTAATCAAAAAATGAAATATTTTCGAAAAATACAAAATTCACCCTAAGATAATTTTGATATTATTGATTCATAAAATAATTTATTTTTTCATATAAATTTTTTAAAATTTTAAAAATTAATTTTAAATTATGTGCATCAATCGTGACTAAACCGTATTTTAGGAAAATACAGTTTTTCTGAAAACATTTATTTTTATTTTAAATGATTCCTATTTTATTGATAATTAATAGATAACTAATAAATTTTATAAAATTATATATTTTCATATGTTATTTAATCCTATTCATACCATCCATTCCAATAACTAGGAAATAACTATCATAATAATATTAATAGTATATTATTGTTCGGTAAAACTGAGTCTTTTGTGTAACATAAGATATCGAATAAACTTTTTGTTTTGTGTAAAATAAACTAAACTCAGTTTATAATGAATTGAAAGCTATATAATATATTTAATTTATTTCAAATATTAAATATAACATTAATTTTAAGGATGTTATATTATTTTTTATGCTTGTTTTTTCATGTCATTCACACTATCAAATATGATGTTCGTATTTTAAAATTTTGGGGTGTTACATTCTCCTCAGCTTAAATAAATCACATATGAACGATTTGAACTTGATCTTAGTAATCAAGGGTTTGAAATGTTTTAATAGAATTATTAAAAAACCCATATCATGATAAGGGTATGTAAAAATTACTCTTAATAAGATTGAATGATAAGTACAAAGGTTATATGGAATAATATATAACATGGTTCCCAAATAGAAGAATATTAGTTTCAAGTGAAGATATGGACATGGAGAAAAATATTAAATAATTATAGAGAGTGATTGAGGTCATTGATCATAGATAGGTGAATGATCAATTGAAAGTTAAGCGATTAAAATCCATAAATCTAATAGGTGTGAAAAGGTCATTTATATCATCTAAAATGATGGTAATTGGATATCATTTTATTTCAAGATCCATTTTCTAAAGTTGATAAATTATTTTACTATCTAAGAATATAAGGAAATATACTTTATAAGTTTCTATTTAATAAGAACAATTTCATCTTTTGGTTGTTCTTCGATCACTTACTCTAATAAATGAATATCCAGAAATGAATTTTTTATTCCTAATGCACTAAAATTTACTTTTAACGGATCATAAGATCCCTAAAAGAGGGAAAAGTATTTTCATATATCTCTAACTATTTTAAAATAACAATATGATTAATAAATTAATCTATAAACTGAAAAGCTAACACTATTTTTCATCATTAATATTTATTCATCAAAATTTTTAACTAAAAAGCAATGTTATATTTACCAGTATATTACATAGTCCTGTAGTAGGTGAAAAACCCTTATCATCCTTTGGTCATGGGTTCAAGCGCTGTTTCCTTTTCAGATGTGACAAGTTGTGACCCTTTATATGGGTATTCTTTTTTATGAACTAAATTAATATAATTCATATAACATTTCCTAAAAATTATGATGGGCAATCTTGAAATAAAAATAATCATTAAATAACATCTTTACTATGTTTTTTAATACAACTTATTTTTTTCACAATGTATAATAATCTTATTAAACTATTATTACACTGTCATTAATGATAATTTCCACCCTATATGTTATCAATACCTTTAATTTGTTTTCTATAAAATATAAACACATTAATCCTCACATAAATTTTCCACTAAAACACATCATTTCCACAATTTGTTCCCAAAACATCTTTAATCTTGTGACATTCATCCCACATAATACCTAGAAGAGGTGTTTAAGAATTTTAACTTATGATAAATTTTTAAATAATTATCCCATGATGATATAAATAACTCTTATGTCAATGAAAACACAATTTATTATATAAATTAAAATAATTTTTAAATGTTTCATGATTCTTGTAACCAAAATACAACTGGTAAAAAATACTTCTAAAATTTATTTTTTTGAATCCCAATACATAAATAATTCTTTTGATTTATTTTACATTGGTATTTCCTTGGTTTAGGGTTTATCTTAGGCCATTCATTATCATAATATATTCAAATCCTCTATAATGGTTTGTAAATATAATGTAAATTATCCTAAGAATATCCCTAGGAGTTTTGAACCACCTTCATAGTAAGGCCCATTTTCATGTACCAGGAAATTATCAAGTTAAGACCAATACACCCTTTTCAAAGTTATTACCCCTAGTTACATCTGTTATAGAACCACAACCACTTAAAGTATCCACAAAGGGATTTATTTCAATGAAAAACCTCATAATATCTACCTTACTAATACATTAGGATGTTATTCTATAATTATCCTAAAATTATATCATAGGTTTATTCTCCCTAACATATATTTTCCGTAAATCTAGTTCCCAATGTTTCTAATAAACTTTCTATAATACCAATTGTAGTGACCTTGACCCTAGCATCCTGGAGCCAGTGATATACATTATTACATTATCATTAGATACATGAAATTGAATCCATAAGGGATGAATAATTTAGTAGTCTTAGTAAACTAGATACATACACGATTCACATATTACACTTGAATACAAAATTACAACATATTTTTTTTGAGAATAAATTTATTCCATATAGAACATCCCTACATGTTAATCATAGTAAACTTCATGGAATCCTAGGGAATGGAAACAAAATAAGGGTTAAGTATAGTGGAAGCAATAATGAATCAATGAGAATAATAAATATTTAAAGGTAAATAATTGAACACAAATTCCATTTAAATAACTTGAATATCATGACAAGATTAGGCATAGTCAATATGGAAAGGAAAATAACTAAATTTCATCCCATTTAAATAATAACAGAGAATAAAATTCATCTTGTGATAATATCATGGAGAAAATATCATGGATAAGAATAAGTAAATTCTGAATGAAGTCAATTCTTAAATATTGGATTCCATTTTTCCTAGGTACATGGTACATTTACCATCAAGACCTTTCACAAGGATATTTAAAATATACTAAGTAATAAACCACTTAATTAAGGAACTAATGGATCTAGGGAAAATATATAACTATCACCCACCCATGACGTACTTTTAGAAATCATTCATCAAGTATAATTAATTTAATTCATAAAAAATGCACCTTATTAAATATTCATATTGAGTAAAGAATATAGATTTATCAATATTTCCCGAGATATCAAATAACTTTTAATTTTTTAAACCATATATAGAAATGATATACCATTTAAAAAATAAACATATCCATGATAAATAATATGTAAATTTATGGGAAATTTAATGTACAATAATCATCGGAAAGTTAACATTTCTAAGTAAAGTTATTGAATACAAAAATAAATCAAGGTAGTGAATGTTAACACATTCATTAATCAAAATGATCATAAACCATCCAAAGGAAGAATAATTATGGTATCAATATAACATATCCCAAGTATAGTATATGTAAAATAAGGTTTTTTGTTGTTTATGAATAGAAATACCATAAAAAATCCTTAAAAATGTTCTTGAAGAAAATATACTTTTCATTTTGAAAAACATTTTGAAAATCCTTTTCTTTGAAAATAACTTTTAAAAACATTTTCTTTAAAACTATCCTCAAAAACCTAAAATGTATTCTTTAAATAAATGATGGTCATATTGGTGGGTATTTCCATACATGGAATAAAGAACATTCCTTTTTCATGGTAAAAAGGTTAGAAAAGTACCGTGTTCAGAAAGTGAAAAAAAATATTCCTTTAAAATCATTTTTTAAAAATACAAAATTGGAGAAAATTTATTTTTATAAATATTTTTTAAAATTTTATAGAAAAAAATTGATTTTTTTTATAAAACATGTTTTTTAAGAAAAAAAATTTATGACTAAAGAGAGAAATGAATTTGAGTTTTATTAAAATATTTTCTCAATAATTTTAGGTACCAAAGATTAGGAAGATGGTAATATCACTTGAAAAAAATCCTTAATAACATAATTAGAAGAAAATGAAAGGGTTTATTACACAATTATTATATAATTTCCTTTAATATAAATTCAAGAATAAACAATCTCTATTTAAATGAGATTCTGAAATAAACCCTTAAAATGATCATAAAGTTGAAGTGAGAATTAATAAATGAATAGGTTATGTGTATAACCTATAAATACAAATAAAATAGTGGATATAAAACAATAGATATTAAAAATCAATTATTCACATTATCATATAATATTAATGGTAATGAAGAAGCAATATAACCCAATAAAAAGGAATTGAGTTATGAAATTCTTTACTACTTGGTAACTTTTAATTAAAGTCCACTTAGATGAAATAATTCAAATTAAATCTTAAAATGACATGAATAATTAATCATTTATGATATTAAATTTCAAGGGGAAGTATATACACTATATAAAAGTAATTTGGTTTATAACATTACAATATGCCTCAATGGAATGAAATTGAGATGAAATCCCTTACCTTATGCTTACTTTTGGTTGAATGTGATTTAAAATCATTTATATTGGTTTTAAACATGTTATTAAATTATTAAATAACCATATTAATATTTAAAATATCATATATGATCATTTTATAACATATTATTACCCATTCGTTAACAATATTTCATTATTTTCATTGTTTTGGGTGTTAATTATCTTTTTTTCTCACACATGTTTTTGTATGGATGTTCTGGTTATTGAACATATTAGATAATTATATATTCTCTAGAATAATAATCTTGACATAATTAGCATATTTTTACATCAAGTTTACTCTTAAAACCAATCAAGAATGATGGTTAATAAAAATTAAGTATGTTACAATCATGGAGACGGCAGTGACACACATGCTTGAGTAACATTTTCCATTTTTCAATGATCATTATGGAATGAGTGTAAGTAATATATTACCATTTAATAATGGTAATGATATCATATATACCATTTAATATACTTATATGTGTTACACAGGTGGTGTGGTGATGAAAAGAGTGTCACATCGCTTCATGAAGGTGGTAGTCCATACGTACACGAACAATTTTATCATCTTTACATGAGTGAAGGAAAGAAATAAGATGATTTATATTATCTTTAAATAATTTTAAATATGAAATAATAACATAATTATGTGATTTTTATCACATATAATAATTAAATTTATCTTTATCACCTTCCATGTGAGGTGTTAGTGAATGATGAATCACATAGCTTTACAAGGCAGTAGTCCACCGCACACACGAGCAACATTTTTGTGTCTCTTATAAAATGTAAAGTAAAAATATATATGTGATATAGTGACTAAATAGGTATAAGGTTTTTATAAATATCATATATATAATTTATATCCATCAGCATTCCAAACCTTTATAGGCAGAAATGGAAAAATGAATGACATCGATTCTTGAGGCAGTAGTCGGCCGTACATATGAATGATGATTTCATAACCCATTTTATCAAAGTGTATGAATATTAGTTCTTAAAATTAGCATAAAACTATCGTATTATATGTAATATATTGAGTTTATTATATCATCATGTTTTTAAAATAATTTAAGTAGGTAGAGAAGAAAATAAAATGAAGATGCTTGTTGAATAAAATTTCCTCTCCTTAAGGTATCTTCCTTTGGTTTGCACTAAACCATTTTTAGGTTGAATTTATTCCCATTATAAGTATTATAGGATTATTATAGTGAATTTGGTAATTTATTTAGGTCACTATTTTTTGAACCATTGGGTTTTGAAAGTGTAAAGAGAGGAGGAGAGGGGGTATCCATTTATATGTGGGGTGAGTGGCACACTTTTAATGTTCTAAAAATGTGAATTCCAACCATGTTTTTTTCATGTAACCATGACCAAATAATGTTCCATTATAGATAATATAAGGTATAAGGTCTAAATATGACAAGTAAATGGGTGTTTTAAAATTTTCTAGGTCATTTACCCCTTAATTGTAAAGTTTAGTCCTTTAGTAAACTCATTTTCCCTTAATCACTAGAATTAATTTTAAATATTTTCACTAATAAATTTGGTAAAATATTAAGTTGGAATTATTAGATATTATAAATTAATCTTATTCCAAATATTTAATCCATTTTTATAAATTTTACTCACATAAGTGGAAAAAATTAATTTAAAATTATTCCCACATACATGATGAGAAAGCAGGTTTTCAAAGTGAAAATTTTCAAAATTTTACAAAGTTTTTATATCTAAACTCAATAATAAGTTGATTACAATGACCTGAATTAGATTAATATATATAAAATTAAACTAATTTTACATTAAAACCAATTAAAAAATATTATTTAAAAATATATATTATTTAAATGAAAAATTAGTTTTCAATTAAAATTCAATATTTTTCAATATTCCTAAATATTGTAATATTTCAAAAAAATACAAAAAATTTACCATAATATAATTTTGATATTAATATTTAAAAAATGAAGTTTATTTTTTCATATAAATTTTTTAAATGTGGTAAAAAGTAATTTTAAATTATGTTCACTAAGTGTGACTAAACCAACTTATTGGAAAAAACAAATTTTCCAAAAAAGTTTATTTTTATTTTAAATGATTATTATTTTATTACTAATAGAAATCTAATAAATATGTGAAAAATATATATTTTAATAATATAGTTAATCATATTCATATCCTTCATTCCAATGGAGAGGTAATAACTATCATCAAAATATTAATAGTATATTATTGTTCTGTAAACATCAGTATTACGTGTAACATAATCTACCGAGAAAACTTATTGTTGCATGTAATGCAAGATAAAATCAATATAGAATGAAATAAAAGATATAAAATGTATTTAATTTATTTAAAATAGTAAATATATCATAAATTCTTAGGATGTTATGATTATTTCTATTATTGTTGTTGTGTGTAATACACACTATCAAATATGATGCTCATATTTTAAAATTTTAGGGTGTTACATGGGCCTCATTCCTATTCACCACGAAATCTGTGATCAACCTAAAAAGTAAAAATAATGTCTACATGAAAACTGAGGTGTATGTACATGGGTCAGAAATTATCTTAGTAGGCCACCCCAATGATTAGCCTATAAATCTGATTTCATAAGTGCATGATCATGCAATATTCTTATCCTAGCCAAGACACAACTGGAATAATAAAGGGAAAAATAACATAAAAATAAAATGGTTGATCCTTGGGTTTGTAACCCCTATCAACCATATCTGATTCTACCTATGTCAGAATTTTTCTGAGCCTATTCCATCACGTAAATCTATATACATATATATACCCATACATATATATGTGTGTGTGTATACATGAAAATGACATTAACCTAATACATTAGAATAAGGTATCCATGAAAAACATCATAACAAAGTCAATCCACAATCGATCCCAAAATCCTATATTCAGTGGACTGGACATATTATAACTAGGGATATACATAGGATTTGGTACCACTCAATCCATATATCATTAAGTCAAAACATGGGTTTTTAATCCTAATCAACAGTACTTTCTTCGTCCAATTACAAAAAATCTATGAGCAAGATACATCACCACAAGGGGATATATGTTCCAACACTAGGTCTACCCATACCCACCTCTAATAACTGTATGAAGGATTCTAGGTAAAATCTAGACATCCTGTAAATAAATCACTTTTACCTTATATAAATAAAACCACAACTCAAGGTTCATAACCAAGGTATCTACGTGTGATGACAGTCAAACATTAAATAAATCATTTTACCTATTAGTCTATCATAGTAATTTCTATATGGGAATCCAATTATCACTCAAGGATTATATATCCCATTTAATCAATGATCATGTACTAGGAATTATATATAATAAACCTAGGTATTGCCCATGGTTTAATGTAGTTCATGTAACCCCCGATCCTATCCAAGGCATTCCACGAAAGGAACCTGAGTGTCGCTCGTGGTATCTATAATATCAATCAGCCTCTGAGCTTATCCATGTCATTACACATAAGGAACCCGAGTATCAATCAAGGAATATATATAATATCAATAATCCTATAAGCCCATCCACAGAATTCTGTGTAAGGAACCCAAGTATCACTCAAGGAATACATAATTCATTCAACCTATGAGAGCATCCAAGGCATTTCTCATATGGAACCCAAGTATCTTTCATGGAATATTATCAACTCATTTAACCCGTGAGACCTTCTAAGGTTTCATATATAAGGAACCCATGTATTTCTCATGGATGGATCCCAGGAAGTACGTCTGGAAATATAAAAATCGTAAATCTCAACAGCCGAATCCCATGAAGTATGTCTAGGTTTCAGGATGAAATGATAGTCAATAAGAAGTGCTCATCACCCAAGTCCCAAGAAATACGTCTGGGCACCCAAATACAAATATCTGATCAAAAGAATAAAAAATGAAACCTAGGAATTACATCTAGACAACCCAATAATAATAATAATAATAATAATAATAATAATATAATAATAATAATAATAATAATAATAATGATAATAATAATAATAATAATTCTCATAACATATGTCACATCAACTACAAACTAGGATGTAGATCTAGATATTCTAGCTACATCTGTAGTAACCATGTGAATACATAAATAAAGAGTGAGGGTTTCCAAACACCTAAACCTACTACTATTTACACATCCTTTCAACTTACATTTTCGACACAGGTTCTAAAGTGACATCCACTACAATCACTACCCAAGCCCCCAATGCACTAGCTCAATGTCAATAAAAGACTGGGACACCCATTGGGTCTCTCAGGTCAAAAAACTCATGATTCATCCTACTTGGGATCCTCGATGTCTACATATAAGAGAAGGCATCATACATAGGATCTTCAATAGTGGAGGTAAAATGAGGAATCCTACATTTAATCCTTGATGGTAAGTAAATAGAGGCATCCTACGTAGGATCCTAAGAATAGTACATAGGAAGAGGTATCCTATGTGGGACCTAGAAAAATAGTGCACATATGTAGAGGAATCCTACATGGGATCCTTAAAAAGGGTAAATAGGTAGAGGGATCATACAAGGGATTCCCTAGGTCATTATCTAAGTAAAGGCTGCCCACAGGGGACCCTTAGAAACAATGATAAGGCAAAGGCATCTTACATAGGGTTCTCTAGGTTAAAAGATAAGATGAAGTCATAGACTAAAAGGTAAAGTATTTTAATACTAGTCTAGAGAGATGGATTATGGCCCACCTTAGATTAAGTATCTCACTCTTAGGAGATAATTGATTCAATTACTAGAGAAAGAACCTCACTATTTAAGAAAAAACCAAAAATTCCTCTTTGAATCCCTAAAATACCCTCAAGGGTAATACCATCATGATATATAGGAAACAAAACTCAAAATGTACTACTCATATGTCCAATTATGACTTTGGGTTGTAAAGATACGAAGAAAATCTTTAAAGGGTAGTAAGGGAGGAGTACATGACACGTATACCCTGGTACAAAATGTGTACCCTCGAAGCTCCACCTAGGAATGTCCTTCAACTAAACATGGAATGTAAGACCATTTTCACAGAGTGTATAATATGTACATAGAATGTAACCTACATGGGGAAACTTCCCATTCACCTTACATAGTCTAAACAAGTATTTTACCTAGCTGTTTAGCTCTCATGGCATGCAACCCACACGGGGTCTGGCCGTGTACTCTACAAGACCATGTGCCCCCACATGGGTTGTTTGACTAGGTACTCAGTGACATAATTGAGTCATAGTATATAGAGAGTATACCCTATACATGTAATTTATTTATAAAAGGTCATATCCCTCAAATGGGAATAACACACGACACGTGTTCGGGAACTACAGGTCATGTGATTTAGATTAATGAATGGGAAACCCCTCAAATCAGCCTGAAACCCCATTTATCCTTAAAAGGTATAGATCGACCCTGAAGGGGTAATAATAAGTGATAAAAGGGATTTAAAATAAGAGAGAGTTTAATATATGGGGATTTATGACAAAACATAAAAACAACCTACCTTTGGGTGGAATCTGCTGATGATTCACCTGTTTCCACGTCTATGGCTACCACACGACAATCCGACTTCTCCTAAGCTTCATTAGAGAAACTCCCTTCCTGTCACCCTCTCTATATCCCCCCAACATTCTCTATCAGTCATGTGAATGAGGAATCCAATATGTGTATTACATGAGAATCCAAAGGGTAGGAGAAGAAAATAAAATAGAAAAATAAAAAGAAGAGAAGAAAAGAAAAAGAAAAATGGGTCCAAGCCTGACCCTAACACTCAACATGAGTTTATACCTCACTTAGTAAAAAATCCTAATTTCTGATTCAACAGAGGATAAAAAATCTCAATCTGATGCTCCATTAAAAATATATAACCGAATGAACATATGTGAATAAATAAATATTTAATTTAATATTTAACAAATATTAATTATTCCTCATAGATTCAAATAGTTTATAATTATACCCAACTCCTTTCCTAGGGTAAACACCTTATTACAAGGCCAACAGAGTGGTCTGAATAATTATTGGAGATCATCTACTTGGGTAAGTGATCATTATACCCCTTATAAGCATTTGAAAGAAAAAATTAATTTTTTTTCCTAAATTTCATAGTCTGAAAACACTTAGGTACTTATAATATATATATATATAAATGTTTATAATATAATAATAATATTTTTTAATTTATTGTTATTAACAATATATATGTGTATTTTTTGTATATAAAACATTAAAAAATATTTTTTTAGATATATAATATTTTTTTATTATCAAAATAGATATGTATATGTTTATAATATATTTATAATATATATATAAATATAAATATAGATATGTTTATCAATTATTAATAATATATTTTATTATTTTAAAACAAACTGAATATATATATATGTGTGTGTGCGCGCGTGTGTGTTAACAATATATATAATAATATATATATATGTGTGTTATTATTATATATATTAATAATATATATTTTTTATATAATATATTATTAATAATATATTTTTATTAACAATATATATATGTTTGTAATATATTAAGAATAGATATATTCACACACACACACATAAATAAATGCAGACTTATAATATATTAATAATATATTTTTATTTTTATTAACAATACATGCATTATTATATAATATATAACACACACACATATATATATATTGATATATAAAATAATAGCAATAGTAATAATATTTTTTTATTAAAAATACATATAAACATATGTTTGTCTGAATTTATAATATATCAACAATATATATACCCATAAATATATATATGTTTATAATATATTTATAATATATTTTTATTTATTATTCTTAACAATATATATGTGTATTATTTTATAATAAACAAAAAAAATATATTTTTTGTCATATAAAAAATTAATTACAATATTTTTTTTGACAATATATATATCAATGCTTAATAATATATTTTTATTAAAAATATATATATAATTTATTAAAAATTTATTTTATTATTTTAAAACATACCTAATATGTGTGTGTGTGTTTTATTATTATATATATATATATTAATATTATATTAACAATATATATATATATATATATGTACATGATGGGAAGTCGTCCCACATTGAAAATATATGTGGGTTGTTTGCTCTTAATAACTAAAGAGGGGGGATGGGGAATGTATAACATTTATTGGGGAGGAGGATTTAGTTAGTGAAGGAACGTGGGGTCATGTGGGGAAATAGGGAGGCGGGGAGTTCAGTGGGGTTGCTGTAAGGAGTAGAGAGTTTGCCAGTAGGGTCGGTGGTCGAAGTAGGGGTCATGAGAGTGGGCCAATGTTTGCTGGCGGGGTTATAAGTTAGAGCAGGGCAGAGTTTTCCAGTGGGGTCAAATGTCGGAGCAGGAGCATGTGAGTGGGGTAGTTCCCCGATGGGGTTAGACCAAGCAACATGGGCCTGAAAAGGCTAGAGTGGAAGTGGGGGAGTTCACCAGTGTGGGGTCGGAGAGTGTAACATGGGAGCAGGTTTCGCCGGTGCATAAAAAAAATAAAAAACCAATATTTAAAATCTTTAAAATATAATTTACCCACATTTATAAAAAAATTGGTAAATAAAATACAATTTACCCATGTTTCTAGAAATATTTGTAAAAAAATTGTAATTTACTCACATTTCTAGAAACATTGTTAAAAAAATATGAAAAAATAAAAAATAAAATCTATAAAATATAATTTACTCACATTTAAAAAAATGTCGGTAAATAAAATACAATTTACCCACATTTCTAGAAACTTCGGTAAATAAAATTTAATTACCCACACTTCTATAAACATGGTTAAATGACTTATTAGAGATGTTTATAAACATCGCTAATTAGTAACACCATATTTACTGAGTTTTTTTAGAAATGTTTGTAAATTCATTAGAGAAGTTTTAAAACATCCCTAAATTACATTTTTCTTATAGTTCCATTCCTCCTTGGTTGGTGATGGTTGTTGTTACTCTTTCATGGTGTAGGAGATGGGTTGAGTTCTGATAGATTGGTTGAATAGGGTACACTTGATGTGTGTTCATGGGAAACTAAGGAATATGGTTTGTTTTCAGTTGGACATTGCGTGCCACCAAGTTGAGTTTCCTATCAGGATCACTGAAGGATGGTGTTCCATAAGCCTAGACTTAAGTTACCCTCACATGAAATTAGTGATTTGAGGTTAATTAACATGTTGGTTCTTAATGTGGAAGGTTTCATTTGATGCATTATTTTCTAGTTATGAGTGTATGGTAGTTTTGGTGACCTAGTCATGTGATGGTAAGATATTTCTTGGATTCATGTTCACTTCATGGATTCAAATCAGTATCTCAATGGTTTGTGTAATTTAGTGAATATGGTTGATGATTTATGAATTGGGGTTATTTTGGTGATACTCACTTATAGAAGGGGGTGTCTATTGTTTCACTATTTAGACCAATTCTAAATGGTGGGTAGAACAATGAGGCCTCTGGCTCCATAGATCTATAGTTAGATGATGGCGGGTTAATCTTGCATGAGGTTGCTTGATACGGTTAAGGATTCATCTTTCTTATTTGAGTAATAATTTTTTGTCTTGGTAGTTTTCCTCCAATGAGGACCATTTTTTAGAACTTATCTTAGACATTATTAGGAGTCATTTTCATTGACCTTTCACTACTACAAAATAGGAATTTAGCAGCTCTAAAATTCACCTTTTTTATCTCTTAAAAAGAATTGCTAATCGGAGCGTGATTAAAATCCCTAGGCTTTTATCAGTGCTAGAAAATAATTGATAAAGGGACCCTTTATCAGTACTTTTAGAAGAAATGATAAATGGACCTTTTATCAGTGCTTGTAGAAGAAATGATAAAGAAACCCTTTATCAACATCTATAGAAGCACTGATAAACCGGTATATTGCAATGTGCTCATAAATTTACAGCACACTACAGGACCACAAACAAAATAGGTACAATACAGATAACACCATAAACCATATACATATACAATAAAAATTATAAATTAAATAAAATTAACAACCAAAATAGAAGGAAAAAACTATATTATAGTGATTTCAAACATTGGTTTATACAATTACATGAGTAAGTAAAAATTATCATAGACATTAAAAAACATCAATGTTCCTTTGTCTTTGTCCCTTGACCCCCACTCATGATATTGCTAAACACAGCATCCCAGCTCAAGAAAAAGAATGCACCTATACAAGAAAACAATTCTTCTGTTAGTAATACAATAAAGAAATAAATTAAATATAAAATGTTAATTTTAAACTAAACTTTTAAAATAAACTTTGAGTCATACCAGGAACACTATGTATCAGGTCGAGTTGCAGTTGATTCTTGCACATCATCATATTTCTTGTTCATCTTCAAGAATTATATCTTTAAAAATTAACTAAATAAGTATAAGATAAAATGGTAGGGAAATTAATTTAGTAATATATAATAATACGATAAGAAAACAATCTGATCTCGTTTTCTTGGTTTTAGTGATGTGATGTACGTTTTAAACTAAAATCACACTTTTATATTGAAAACACACCCATGGAGTCATACTGGTCACACCATGCATTGGATTTAGGTATGGAAAATTCCTACACATCCCAAATGACTTATGGATCAATTTCCTAAAGTATTAAAATAATCATAATGTGTTTTCTTAGTTTTGAGTATGTCACTTGTGTTTTTCACTAAAATTTACTTTTAAACTAAAAACACACAATTTGAGTTATACCGATCATATCATGTGTCAGTTTAATTGATACCAATTCCTAGAAATCAAAAACTACTTATAAATATTTTTCATAAATTATTCAGACAATTTGAGCATGTTTTATGGGTTTTGAGTGAGTGACACATTTTGAACTAAAATGTCAATTTTAAACTGATAACGAACAATTTGAGTCATACCAGGAACATTATGTATTTAATTAGGATTAGGATGATTTATACACATCAAAAATGACTTATAAATCATTTTCCAAAAGTATCAAAACTAATCTGAATGTGTTTGATCGGTTTTGAGTATGACACTTGTCTTTTTTACTATAATTAATGTCAATTTTAAATAAACACACACACTTGGAGTAATAACGGTCACACTGTGAATTAGATTGAGGTTACAATGATCCCAAAAAATATAAATTGACTTTTTGACTGTTTCCATATAGTACAAAACAATACGATTTTTTTTCTCAATTTTGAGTATATCACTTGTCATTTTTACTAAAATTTCATTTTAAACTAGAAACATGAACTTTGAGTCATGCTGGTCACATCGTGTGTTAGTTTGATTTAAAAATGATTATTAAATTTCAAAAATTACTTATGAATAATTTTCCAAAATTATCAAGACAATCTAAGTGTTTTTTTAAATTTTCAATGAGTTACACTTTTTGAACTAAAATATCAATTTTAAACTGATAGTAAACACTTTGAGTCATACTGGGAACATCATGTATGAGATTAAGGTGAGGAAGATTCCTAAAAACCAAAAATGACTTATAAATCATTTTACTAAAGTATTAAAATAATCTTAACATTATTTTGTTGTTTTGAGTATGTGAGTTTTCCTTTTTACTAAAATTAATGACAATTTTAAATAAAAAAACACATGGAGTCATACCAGTCACGCCGTGTGTCAGATTGATGTGAGACTAATTTCTACACATAAAAAATAAATTATAGATCATTTTATTAAATTTTAAAAACAATATGAATTCATTTTCTCTGTTTTGAGTATAGAACTTATCATTTTTACTAAAATTAATGCCAATTTTAAATAAAAACATGCACTTGGAGTCATATTGGTCACACAGTGCATCAGATTAAGTTAAAGATGATTCTTACATATAAAAAATTAATTATGTATAAGTATAAAAATAATTCAAATGTGGTTTCTTGATTTTGAGTATATCACATTTGTTTTTTACTAAAATTTCATTTTAGACTAGAAACATGCACTTTGAGTTATACGGGTTACATCGTGTGTCGATTTAATATGAGACTGATTCCTACACGTAAAAAAATACTTACAAATAATTTTAATAAATTATTAAGACAATATAAGCATGTTTTATTAGTTTTTAATGATTGGTACATGTTTTTAATGAAAATGTCAATTTTATAATGATAATGGACACTTGGAATCACAATGGGAACACCGTGTATTTGATTAAGGTAAGAATTATTCCTAAACATAAAAAATTAATTATGGATCATTTTACAGAAGTATGAAAACAATATGAATGTGTTTTCTTTGTTTTGAGTATGTCACTTTTCTTTTTTACTAAAATTAATGCCAATTTTAAATAAAAAGACACAATTTGAGTCATCCCAGTCACACTGTGAATTAGATTGAGGTACAACAGATTCTTACATGTCAAAAATAACATGAATATAATTTTACTAAATTATAAAACTAATAATAATACATTTTCTCAGTTTTGATTATGTCACCTATATTTTTCTAAAAATAATGTCAATTTTAAATAAACAGACACACTTAGAGACAAACCGGTCACACCATTTGTCTTATTGAGGTGGAGATGATTCCAACATGTTGAAAATAACATATAGATCATTTCACTAAAGTATATAAACAATAAAAATGTGTTTACTCAGTTTTGAGTAGGTCACTTGTCTTTTTTACTAAAATTAATGTCAATTTTAAATAAAAAGACACACTTGGAGTCATAATGGTCACACTAGACATCTGATTGAGGTATGGTTTATTAATAAATGTAAAAAATTAATTATGGATCATTTTAATAAAGTATCAAAACAATATATATGTTTTTGTCGGGGTTTTAATATGTCAATTGATTTTTTTACTAAAATTTAATTTTAAATCGAAAACACACACTTTGAGTCATACCAGTCATGTTGTGTGTCTGTTTGATGTGATACTATTTAATTTATATCTAAAATGACTAATGATTTGTTAGACTAAATTATTGAGACAATTTGAGCATGTTTTATCATTTTTCAATAAGTGACACACTTTTTGAAGTAAAATTTTAATTTTAAACTGATAACAGACACTTTGAGTTATACCAGGAATACCTTGAATAATATTGAGATATAGAAAATTAATACAAAGAAAAAATGAATTATGGATTATTTTCCTAATGTATAAAAAAATATAAATGCATTTTCTCTATATTGAGTATGTCACATGTCTTTTTTACTAAAAAATAATTTCAATTTTAAATAAAAAACATACTTGGAGTCATACTGGGCACAACATGTGTCATATTGAGGTGTGGTTGATTTATATATGTCAAATATGACTTATGGATCATTAAAATAAATTATCTAAACAATCTTAATGTGTTTTCTCGATTTTGAGTATGTCACTTGTCTTTTTTACTAAAAGTACTGTCAATTTTAAATAAAAAGACACACTTAGAGTCATACCTCTCACACCATATACCCTATTGAGTTGTGGATGATTCCTACACATCATAAAATACTTATGTATTAGTTTCCTAAAGTATAAAAATAATCCTAATGAATTTTATTAGTTTTGAGTATGTCAGTAGACTTTTTTACTAAAATTAATATCAATTTTAAATAAAATCACACTTTGAGTCATACCGGTAACACCGTGCATCATATTTAGGTTTGGATGATTCCTATATGTCAAAAATGACTTATGGATCATATTTATAAAGTATAAAAATAATATGAATGAATTTTCTAGGTTTTGAGTATATCACTTTTCTATTTTACTAAAATGTCATTTTAAACTGAAAACATGCACTTTGAGTGTTTATAATAACTATTACTTCCAATATTGAGTCCTTATGATTAGAATAACTGTTACATCCATAGTTCTCCCAATAACTATTAATTAAATATATCATTAATAACTATTATTTACAATCTTGAGTCATTGTGATTCTTAGTTCATATTTCTTCTTTTAACCCTCACAGTGAAGTGTTTGATCGAAGGGGTCTTCATGTCTATATATTTCCTTCTTTTTATTGATTATTATGTTTCATATCAAGGATTAAATTGTAGTCATAACTAATATCTTATTGAAATCTACTTGTTTGAACCACATTCCTGGATGGAAGAAATCATTTCAGTCTTGTTACCGCATTTCATGCAAGGCACTGTATTAACCCCTTGAGTATTAAAATAAATATCTTTTCCCTCTCAAAGTTATATATTATCATAGACATAATATTCTATAACTAAAAAAATAATGTGAATGTTTGTTCCTATAGAAATAAATAACAAGTATTATGAAATCCACCATCAAATCATTACCTTGATCAGAGGTAACATCAATAAAAAAGAGGAGAAATGAAGATAGGTGAAGGAAAAACAGATGACTTACTAGGTATACTTATGAATTTCAATGCACAATAAATTGAGGAACATGGATGAAAGAAGGATATGTGGATGAATCTTGATGAGATCATTAATGAATGCACCCTATTCTCTTTTTCTATATAGGCGACCAATAATTAATTTCTTCTATGGAAAATGATTTTATTATGCAAACATTAAGATTGGCATGCTTGTGCAAAAGAAGAAGTTTTTAAAATATTTAGAAAGAACCAACCTAACAAGTTGTACTTTAACTGACTAAATTTATTTGATAAAATATAGATATAGGTAAATGTAGTTTGGATCTTGGGGAAAGTGTTTTTTGAGTTTGTGATGTGTGTTTTGAACTAAAATGTAAATTATTAACTAAAAATGATATAGTTCAAGTCATATCAATCACATTGTGTAAGTAAATGAGGTGAAACTAATTGAGTATGTGATGTGTCTTTTAATTTTAACTATCTTTACCAATTTATAAAAGAAATAAATGTTTCATTTGGATAGATGAGGAAACCCCATACTGCCTGAAATGCCTCATCCAAAATCAATATGTTTTCTTTTTTCTACCTTACTGCAGATGGTTGAAGAAAAAATATGACTTTCCAAAATATTTATGAAAAAAAATAATCATTAGATAAAAATGATAAAGAAATTAACTTAATAATAATATATAAAATTGTGAAAATATAAACTAAATAAGTAGTAGGAATTCACCTTTTCACGAGTGCATCATCCTTGTTGAGTGCATTATCATAGTACATGAGTGAATCATCCTTGTTGATGAAGTCATTTCATCATGACCACTTTTAAAATTAACAAAATAAGTATTATATAAAAATTATGAAAAAATTAACTAAAAAAGTAGATAAAATGATGATAAAATCAACTAAAAGTCAATTTTTTCTAGTTATATATCCTTAAACAATAATATAATTATTCATGATCATATGAAAGTAAAATAAAAGGAATTTATTCAATATTATATGGAACTAAATGAAAATATCTTATAATCTCAATCCCAACAACATGATGTATTTAACCACTTTACAATAACATAACATTCATGTATTACCCAAAATTCCCATAAAAACTTTTATCCTTTTGTGTTAGTGTAAAACTCAGATATAAAAATTTTCCTTCTTATTTTCTTCAAAAAACTAGCAAAGAACATTATAAATTACAAGATTATAATAAACATTAGTGTATCTATTTATTTATTCCTAGAAAACATTAACTATTTTTACAAACATGTTATCATTAACTGGTTGAATGAAAATAAATATATACATTTGATTTTTTATGGAACATAATAAAATCTATCTTTCATTTTCACCATTATAGAGATTACGGACTCCATGACAAACCATTTACCTTCTTTGATGGAAACAAATTTAGTGTGACCCATTATGTATTTTCATAAGACACTAAACTCCATTATAATTTTTTAACCCTTTCTGACAGTATTAAACATCAATATTTCTCTTTATAGATTCCAAAGAGAACTAAAATATAGTACATCTATTAAGTATTCTTAGATTGTGTTATCGATTAGTATATGCTTTTTAATATTATGGTTGATGATAAACTCTAACATAACATTATCATTATTTTTTCATCAAAATGGGATAATCCCTATTCTAATGTATTTTTTATTGATAATTATGATGAGTTTTTTTATTAATGAGCTTATGAAGATAAATAATTTTACATAATGAACGTGCACATTAATATTAGTGGAAAACCAGTGGACACATTTTTTAATGATGATCCAGTGAACAAGTATCTATATGCATAATAAGGATAGGTTAAACATCTCTACTCATGTAATGATTGTGGGATTTTATGTGATATAATGGTGGGATGATTTAATTTGACATAATTTCCATTTAAAACAATCTTTTTTAGTCAATCTATTTCACTAATATAAACCTTATGTGTTACTTTTATGGATTTCACAGGAATTTTTGATATTATATCATGCATATAATTAATGATCAAATAGCCCAAATAATACTACCACCCACCAAAGTGAAACCACTGTATTGTTATTTTATTCTATCATTTACCACCACCCATGATTGAACCTTAGAGAATAAATTAGTCTAATTTTATTCTAAAAATTATTAATAAATTAACTAAAAAAATTAGATAAAATAATGATAAAATTATCTAAATAAATAGTTTGAATTGACCTCTTCATGATGTCTGTATACATTCTAACACCATGTTCTCTGATCATTTCTAAATAAATTAATTTACTCTATTATACTTATCCTTAATAAATTGATCAAAAATAATATACAATCATTCTGATATTAATCATTCACACCAAAAATATATTTCTAAGGTTAAAAATTATACTAGATCATAAAAATATAAGGTAATCACTTAAATTTATTGTCGAAAAACATTCCCAAACCATGTATTCTACCCAATCATCTCTAAAACAATTTACTTATTCTTTTTAGTGTAAATGTTGACATAAATCTTGATAGTACTGTTAAAATATAGAGAAAAAATTAATAATAAATATTTTAATGAAATTCTAATTAACTCTAGAAATTTCCTAATCAAGGATGGTGGTCTTTAAATGGTTTATAACCTCTCACATAAATTTTCTAACATAAAATATATAATAATTTCCATTATATTTCATCTAACACTTCAAAAAAATTGAACAAAATTAGTAAATTGTTTTGAAATTTGTTTTAGTAGTTAAATATCTCTATATATACCTTAATCTATTTCCATTTGATGTAATCCACATGCTTTTTATGTTCAATCACCGACCTCATTTCATGATTTAGCCAATATTTATTGATGGACATATTATAATAAAATTATTATTAAAAAAATAATAAAATATATAATTCAAATTTTATCTCTAAAATTTTCATTGCAGTATATTATCAATTCACAATACACATCATGTGTGGTTGGTTTTTTGTATATCCATCATTGGATCCAAAAAATAAAAATTTTGGGTATCCATATTAAGTGTTATCAACATCTAGTGCTTCTTAAAAAAATAAAAATAAATAATTAATGAAAAAATAAAAATATATTTTATGGAATTAGATTATAGAGATATAAACATTCATTTTAGGCATCAAAAATAGTTTAGTGTCTGTAATTTTTTTATCAAACACATCCTATATCTCATCTTTATTCTTATCAATTTCTTCCTTCTCCAAAAATTTTTTGTCCATAAAAATGATACAAGGATTAATGAATCCAAATCATGATTTGCATGGTTTTACCTATATATAGTAGTAATATAAATGCCTGTAGAAAATATGAATATTTATTAACTTTAATGAATATATCAGATCACTAGTTTTAAAAATGTTTTATGAAAATATACATTATTTATGTATTCACAAATGTGGCGCCCAACCATTCAAACTTGAGAATCTCATTTATACTCTCGAGACCAACTACATATTTAATGATTGTTTCAAATATTTATTTTTCATATAGAATTTAAGGAATATTTTCATCTTTAAAAGTGGCCGCTTCATGAATTTGTAATGATAATAAATTTTTATGTTGAACTGGTAGGGAGAAGTTACTCTTAGAAGGTTCTTTTGATTTCTTAGTCGATTCACTAGATTGTCTTGATTTGACCTTTAGTTTCCCCATCACTTTATCAATATGTAATACCAAACCTCACTTCATACCTTTTTTCATTAACTGTTAAAAGTTTTTCATATAAAAATTTTATTAATTACACACCTCATGTATCATTATAAGATTATAAGACCATTCTACTAAATTTTGAATAACATCATTTACCGTTGTAATATATAGATCATTAAGTGGAACATGAAACTCATTAGTTAGATCTTGAGCTACCTCAATCCATACTATCATGTGATATTTTGGGAGTTCTTAATTATGAATCTTATCTATTGTTATATTATACACCATACCCATCATAATAAGGTAGTGTGTGGGTGTTAATAGATAGAAATCACATACAACATTACCATTTATAATTTTAGTAATATAAGGTTATCAAAAGTTGTTTGATTAAAATTTAGAAGAAAGAGTAATGAAAAATTTTATTACATTGGGTAAGGTATGTGGTTGAGGGTAAATATTATCCTCAAAGCTAGTAGGGTCATTTGGTTCTTTATGTGAAGATATTTGTTCCACCACTAGTTTTCTTTGATAATTTCTCATATATTGGTCTACCAAACTAGAACAAATAATAATATATTGAAAAGAGTCTATTTGTGCCTATAATCCTTTCATAATATTATATGTATCTTCTTGTGGTTTTATCTTCTTGAAATATGTTCAAGGAGACACTTCAAAACCTACTCCTCTAACATGGACATATTGTTTCAACTAATTCAAAGATACTGAAAGTAGTATTTCTTTCAATACGGTCACTACTAATTCTTCGGTTTAAACCATATAAAAACATATGAAAATAAATAGATATTTTTATGTAATATTATTATAAAGAATAAATAATTACTGTTATTCCATACTTATACATGTTTCCTATACTAATTTTATGTTTTCATTAACTAGTTTACCCTCCCTATTTATGCGATCCTCCTTTCATAGCACATGATGTGGTATAGAAGTGGATTTGGATTTTTATTTGTCAATATGAATATAAAAAAGTAACATATATTTTTTAACATTGAATAAATCTTTTATTTTTTGATTAAAAATACATACCAATTTCTTCTCTAGTGAAGCGTACACCATCCTTGATTTTTATAGGGGTACATTGGTTTTAATGCACATTATTTATTTTCATAACTCTTTTTCTATTTCATAAAATAATTTTTTGAATCAAATTGAAAAAAATAAATAATTTCAAATAATATATTATCAGCTATAATTCACCTGAAATAATTTCTCATCACAAAAAATGATGAAATAATTCCATGTTTCCTGCTTTATAATGTGTACATAACTAACTGGTGGGTGGGGATTTACTTTCCCCTCAACATCCCTAAGATGTAACCTGGTAAGAAGTGTTCAAAATCCTCTATAGTCTTTTCTAGCAGCCATTAATACATATTTCATATGAGAAGATTTCAAAAATAAATGAACTCTTCAAGGAATAATGAAAATTAAATCAACGTTTCATCAAATATTTTTTTGGAAAAATAGAGAACGTATATCATAACATTACCTTTATATCTTCGCAAAGGGTTTCCTTCATTATAGGATGGGCATGGAAACACAAATCTATATCAATCAGCACAATCAACCTCGTTGTGATCCGAACCTAACTAATGAACATTGAATTATTGAGGTCAATAGGTTGGTCACATTGATTCTATCCAAACTCAAAATTTATACCCATACTTATTTCCTTTATAATTTTATTCATCATTGTGATATTGTACCGTTATTGTTTTTTTCATAAACATGTTGTTGATCCCCTAATAGTTCTGCAGTCTCAACATCAATAGTCTGTTCTTCTTGAGATCGGTAACATCATCACGTGTAGAAGAAATTTTCTGTATGATTAGTCAAACATTTAATTTAGAATATGTTCACACTATACACAATAGATAATATTATGAGAAAAATAATAGCATATTAAAAAAAATCATTAACCATATCATTGAACAATATTTAATTTCTTAAAGGTTGAATGGATTTTCCCCTCTATTGAGAAATCCAAATCCCCTTTTTGTGGTCCCCTCTAATGTACAATACATTGCATATATTGGTACTGACATGAACTGATTGTGATCTCCCAATTAAAGGGTCATCCTCAATTGAATTTTCATATGACCCTACAGTTGTTTTAACCAGTAGTATAAAAATTGACTGATAGTAATTTTCTGGATCTTTGACATAAAATACTTTCACTTCTTGTAATTCTATTATGAACAACTCATCCTTTTCCCCGTACACACTATAATTCACCTTCACAAATCTCATTTTATCAACTTTTACTATACTCTTATTGTCAACCCATTTTCAACAGAAAATAGAATCATGAAATGTTACATAATATAAATTGTATATATATTCAATAATGTCAAAATATGACATATTTTTATAAATTATATTTTTATCATTGGGACCAGATATGTGCATCACTTTCAATATAAGTGTAACTCAGCAGTTTTTCATCATAATATAGTCATCATGTTCTTTTGTATAGAACAAATAACCATTGATTACAAAATCATTGTAAGATATCAAATTTTAATTTGGTCCCCTAACTAGCCATCAAACCCGTTTGACGATTTAATTCAAATTTTCAAATAAATCCATATAAATTTGATCTCATAACCATCCTATAAACTATTGATTATGTGTATTTGATACCCATTCTTCATCCCTTGATGAATTCAAATCTCTATGAATTTATTTATGGGATTCAAAATACAGATCAACATATTCACTATTATGTAAAATATAAAGGAGATATTGCTTCCGATCTGTGATAGTAATTGTAACAATATATCTTTCGAAAACCCCTTAACCCATAAGTCATCCACTGTGATTAGACTTTGGGTGACCGATACAATCCAGATATGATAAGTAATTGGTATAGAATTCAATATATTCTTCAACAATATATCATTCTACAATACAAACTTATTTCAGAATTAGATTATTGAAATACCCGTTCAAAATCATCATATACATTTAAACGGTGTATATCCATCTGTAATGGACATTAATACACAATTGAACCTCTCTATCCAAGTGAACCATCAGGTGGACCATTATATCAACTAATTTGGGTGTGAATAACATATATAATTCACATAATATTATTTCAACCCCCATATTCATGATGGAAAACATTTCTAGGTCTAGAAATTTATTGCACATGGATTTGGAAAATAAGTAGTCTGGTAAATTCATGTTGTACTTTTTTAGGCATAATGTAATGTAAAAAAATAAACATCAAATATTGCATAAAAAAATGAAAGTCATGTGATTTTAGTACCTATAACATCAAATTAGTTATTGATACAAAATTATTTATATTTTTTGAATACCCATATAGAAATTTTACACATTTATGGAAAATTAAAAATTCCATGCTTTCTTATGTGGATAGATTATAAGTTGTTGGAAGAAGAAAACTCCACCATTTACCCTTCATTAGAGACAAATATTACCTTATCACCATGTCAATCATATCCAACCTAGCCTTGATGAAAGTTTTTTTTATAGAAGAATTTAGCAATCTTCCAATAACTATATCAAAAATATATATTTTCTATATGCATGACATCAAGAAAATGTTTGACGTACAAACAATTAGAATATGTTGATTAAAAAAAATTGATATTGTTTTCCAACCTATTTTTGTATGTTTTTTCAAAAATGGTTTCCTTAAAACCATGTAAATATCTTTTAATTTATTGAACATTTGATCACCCATTAGTGGAGATGGTGTTTTACCTTGTTTGGTATTCCCATGGAATGTTGTTTTCCAGGATCGGTATTTATACCGTCGAGGTGAAAATTTCTAATGTCTTAAAAACACAGTCATTAAGGAATGTTTTAACAAAATTGTGTGTGTGCATTATTCACAAATGAGACACCCCAACATTCCTTTAATTCATTAGCTTAATGTTTTTTCCTAAGTATAAAATTCATTTATTGTCCTATACAAAATGGACTTAAATGTGAATTCTTCATTTCTATGTGCATCATACATTTTAATACATGTATTCCACATCAATTTCATATCTTCAATCAATGTATCTAAATAAAAATAAATATCCTTACTAGGTTTCTTTGGTGTAGATATAAGTAGATACAACCAAATTTATTTATTCTTCATGCATAACTATAGTGGAAAGTTATAATTTTCCAACATAAAGGTCCATGTACTGTGAGTACTACTCTGTACACCAAAAGGATTTATTCCATATATAGATATCATAAGATGAAATCTTCTTATCTCATATAAAAATTATGGATACTCATAATCAATTTTCTTCCACTGAGGAGAACCTGCTAGATGACATAGGTTCCCATCATTAATACTTGTATCTACATGCCATGTAAATTTTCTCATGGTTTCCAGACATCAATATACTCTTCTAAACTAAGAAATTATAGGGAAGTACCAAAAAATTTTCAAAGGACTTGATTCATTTTTCTTATATCGATCCGAACCACACTTAGGGAACTTTTTGAGCAATTCATGGCCCTTGTGAAACAATATGCAATCATTTAGACAAGAATGTATTTTTTAGATATCATGCCATTGACCGTAACGTTATTCCTTGCATTACATTTTAGACATGAAAGTTTATTTTTTTCTATTAGCATATCATTCATGAGACGAAATAGTTCTATAAAGCTTTTGTAGGTCTATCCACTACCAGATTTCAAATTATATAGCTTCAATATAAATGAAAATGTTTTGAATTTAGTACCACCAGTATACAATTGTCTCTTAGAGCAACTATTTAAATTCTCAAACAACTTTGGACAATCATGATGTTCATATTCAATTTTCATTATAATTTCTTAAAAGTGATCTATATCATCATCTACACTAGTATTCATATAAAATGATCCAAAAAACGAAATATCATCCCAATTAGTGTGAACGTCCAGTTTTTACCTATGTTTAGTCTAAAATTTATAGCTCTAATCTATTCCATAAAAAATAAAATATTATTCCAAATCTTTCAAACTATTTTTTATTAAATAAATACAACATAAACACAGAAAAAGTATTTGAGAAGGGTCTTATGTATGATATATTGTAAACATATCAAATTCTTTAACTCCATCTTAATACTATTTTGACATATGATTAAAGTACATCCATTTTGTATTCATATCCATCCTATTAGGTTCATAAAATATTCATTTTGTAAAATAAATAAATAAATACACATAAGATATTAATTATCAAAGGTGAATGTTATAGATTATTCTAATAAGGGGAACCCAACAGTTGATCATTTCAAATTATTTTAGTATACTTTGAAGGAAATGGGTATTTTAATTTAAGAAAATAATTACTCCACTATGGTAAGTTTTATCATTGGAATTAATCTAAAATGATCACCAATACCCTGTATAAGATGACTATTGGTTAGAGTAGTTCAGGAAACATAGGTTCATGTCTAGAAGAGAGGGGGTATGAGTCTCAAGAAACAAAATTCAATAACAACAGTTTGAGAGATGAAGTTGATAAGGAAGAAAATTTTCTTCCTATTTTTTTTTTAAATTGCCACATATTAGTTTAAAATTTCAAATCACATATCAAAACCAATTTGAAAATTCAAATGGTTTCTTTTTGAATTTTTAAAATCCCACTTGAAATCCATTTTTTAAAAATTACACATGAAAATTGACCAAGTATTTTTAAAAAACTTAATGGGATACAAACACCCTTTTCTATAAAAATTATAAGAATCAGGTGAAAAATTTTAAAATCATATTCAAAATCCATTAAAAATTAAAAATTAAATTTTTTTTCCATGGAAATATGTACATTTTTATGTTTTTAAAACTTTATAGGTTCACTTTGAAACACCTTCATGAGTTTCAAAACACTGAATCCATTTTCATTCATTTTAAGGGAAACCTTGTTTTTTTATTTCAAATCCCACTTTAACATTTAAAAACAAGTTTACTTTTTCAAAAAATAAATTTAAAATAGGCATGAATATAAAAATTCAAAGTAAGACACCACATATTCTAAAGAAAATCATGATTATTAAACATTTCATAAACATTTCATAAACATTTTATAGAGGTGGTTTGAATAAAATGTTTTCAAAAGATAGTAGTAAATTAAAAAATTAAATCCCAACACGATTTTACTGGACTACCCACCTAAATACCATGGTTCCCATGGTATTATTTCAAAATTCAATTAAGATACTATTCATTTATCAAAAATCTGTTTCATCAAATATCATACAAGAAGACACAAATACAATCTTTCACATGACATTAATTTTATTCAAGAATCAACATAAAGGATTTATAAAAATTTTTCATGATATTGAAAACTATTTAAAAAAAATATCATGAGGTGTTAGATGAAGTCTGTGTGTGATATCGATCTTAGGTTTGATTTGAATATAATGGAGTGTTAGTAAAATTGGAGGTGCTCTAGTACCCGGCGTGAGAGAAGGATAACATATTTGGTCTTTATTTGGAATGGAACCAAACATGAAGTTACAACAATTTTCATGTTTGTAATTTTTTTTGGGTGTTTAGAAGATAATGGGACAATTTTAGATGTTTAGGAATTTTGATAGAGTGGTTATATAGCATGTTGATGGGTTAAACTAATAGTTTTCAGTGAATTTTTTAGAGGACCTAATACTGTTTTTATGGGATTTGGTGTGGTGAGATGGAAACCACATCACATGTGTTGTTAAAATTATATATTTATTGTGGGTTTATTGTGAAAATTCTATTAAACATGTTTACCTATTTTAAAATTATTTATTTTATAAAATTAAAGGTTGGACTTATGTTATTTAATTATTTACATCATTTAATTTATATAATTTTTGTTTAGAAATTATATAATCTCTAAATCATTTTAAGATCTATAAAGGAATGTATTTATCATCTGTTTGGGTTATGTTACCCTGCTTTATTTTGAAAAAGTTACTTAAATATTTATATGTCTTATACCTTTTCTCAAGAAAAGAAAATACTATTTGGTATATATTTATTTTTTGATGTCTTTAGTACTTTTATTAAACCATAATTTAGTTTTAAATCATGTGTTTAAATGGTATGAATATACTTATTTAAGTATTACCTTTTATACCTTGATAACATAACCTCATATGGGTGAAAATACTATTACAAAACCAACCTTTTTATAAACTATGGATTTAATTTATCAATTACAAAAAAATATAGTTTTAAATACATATGAAGAATATATTATTATTCTTTTAATAAAATCCAACCAATATCTTTTCCTAACATCAATATTTAAAAAAGAATAATATTTTAAATGACCATTTAGAAACCATTATTAAACTATTTTTCCCTTTAAAATGAAAAGAATCACTTAAAAATCATTTTCCTGGGCTTAGTAATTTTTTCATTAAAAATTCACATTTAGAAATTCCTTTTAGATTTTTTAAAGAAATAGAACTGTGAAGGAAAATGTAGTATAAAAAAATATAACTAAAATTAAATAAATAAATAAAACAAATTGAAATAAGGAACTAAAGTGTAGAAGATGTAAACAATAAAATTAAATAGGGGTGATGATGATAACCTTCCATAAAAGTGAAAGTGTGTACCAATATATATATATATATATAATATCACAAGTATAAGACAAAACACATGCAAAGGTTCTCTAATCTATAATTTCTAAAGGTAACTAACTCACTAATAAAATATTAGCTGACTATGTGACCAAAACAAGTAATGAAAATTAGGCCCGTTGAGGAAAATGAAAACAATCCCTAGATAATACCCTAATTAGGTTAGAAATAACCCATCTGTTTACCATTATATCTACTGTCTCCCATTTGAAACCAAAAAACAATCCACATAGAAATCATTAATACCATTAACAATAACAACCCATAATTAAGAACACAATTTAAACCATTCCTCCTTTTTAAAAACATATGATGTCTCACTAGAAAAGAAATCATTTTTCTTGAGGCCATTTTAATTTTTTTGGTAAGATCAAAATAGTTTTTAAATGAAAATAACAATTTAAAAAACCATCTTTAAAATCCTATATAATAAAACAAAATTTAATCAACATGTTTAAATTTGAAAACTTCTATTCAAATGTTATAAACATATAAAATTACACACATACATATCAAAACAAATCTCAATACAAATATTCACATATTTTCATGAGATTGTGTTCATGTATCTAAGACTCACACACACACACCAATACATATGTGTATAATCATAAAACTTAAAAAGAGGAACCCATAACGTTGGACATAAATAAATAACACAAGAAAAAAATAAAACATAAAAAAATTCTCAAACAAGGAAACCCTAATTAATCAATGTCATGAACTCATGCATTACCCAAATAGATTTCATAAACAACCTTAAATAATTTTAAAAAACAAAATTACATTATGAAAACTATCATAAATATTTTATTGGTCAAAATTATAATTTATCATTTTAATGTTGACAAATTAAGAGGCCAAATACACAAGAACCCTATTGGAAATCCATTATAATCCACTAAAAACCTTGATCAACAAGCATATGTAAATCTAATTAAACACAAATAATAATTATAATTTTAGAGAAACCAATTTCAAACACCGAAGAACTTGAAATGAATTAGGGAATAGAGAAATCTAAAATAAATCTACCTAGGCATATCATAGATGATGTAAAAAATTCAGCAACAACGAGTGTGAGGCTTGAAGAAGAAGAAAATGCAGTGATAGAACCATAATGGAAAATTGGTTATGAATAGTGAGATAGAATGTAAAAAAATAATGAAAAAAGAAACAAAAATGGAAAAACTATTAAATTGAGTGATTGATAGAAAATATATAGGCAAAAACACCTTACGCGGAAACCAAAAAAGAAATCAGCGAGCGAATAGGAGAAAATAACATACCTTAGATTCAATATTTGATTAAACTAAGAGAAAGTATAGATATCACAAATGCTTGGATTCATTCAAGCCATGGATTTGTTTGAGAATTGATTCATTCAAGCCTTGGATTCGTTTGAGACATGATTCGAGCCTTGGATTCAAGGCGGAGGAGCACCGACAATAGGGGAGTTCTGCGAATGTTTGAGACATCACGATGAAATTAGTCATGCTTAGCATTCTTTAAATAGACCAGGGAGACTTTTATTAGGGCTTCCAAAAAAGTGCTAATAAAGATATATTTTATCAATGCTAAATTAATAAGCATAGATAAAATATATCTTTATCAGCATTTTTTAGCACTCATAAAGGTATAGATTTATGAGTGCTAAAAAAGTAACGATAAAGATATCTTTTATCAGTACTTTTTAGAGCTAACGAAGCTCTACATTAATTAGTGCTAAAAAATGACTGATAAAAGATATCTTTTTCATCACTAAAACTTTAGCACTAATAAAAGATTTATAAATATAAATACAAATAAAAAATTGTAAATATATTTATATAATTAAATAATTTTTTATTATAATTTTATAATTATCAAAATATATTATTATTTATTTATAATTATATAGGTTCTTTTTTTAAATATATATTTTTAATTATAATTATAAATATACAGATTTATAAATAAATTAAATATACATTTATAAATATATTTGTAAATATATTTATAAATATTTATTTATAATTAAAAAATATATTTAAATCAACATATATAATTATATAATTATATATGTATATATATATTTAATAAATATACATAAATATAAATACAATAATTTTTTTCAATATATAAATATATTTATTATAAATTTAAAATTATTTAAAATATAATTATTTATTTATAATTATATAAATAATTTAAAAAAAATAACATTTAAATATTTATATCATTATATATATATATATATAATAAATATATATAAATATAAATATAAATATAAATATTATAAATTTATTCGTTATTTAAATAAATTTATTATAAATTTATAATTACTTATATATATTTAATTAATTATTTATAATTATATAAATTATTTTTTAAAAAATAATATTTATTTATTTATAATAATAAATATATAAATATATAAATAGAGTAAATATACATTTATAAATATTTATTTACAAATATATTTTTATCATATTAATTAATATATAATATTAAATGCATGCATTTTAAAAATTAGTGAAATTGAATAGTTAAAAATGAGTACACTTTAAAAATATTGAAAAAATGGATAAGTTTTATTATTTAAATATAAATTATTAAAAAATATGGATATATATTTAGATAAATATGAATACATATTGAAAATATTAAAACATAGTAAATAAATATATATAAATAAATAATTAAAATTTATTAAATTCCAAAAAAAATTAAAAATGAATAAATAATACCTAACTATAATAATATGAAAAAAAAATAAAAAAAAATTATCGATTAAAAACATAATGTATCAAATGTATCATGTTATAATGAAATTCTAAAATGAATACTAAAATTTGAATAAATTACGTAAATATTAGGTGTATGTGTTTCTTTATAAGATTTCATTAATTACATAAATATTTGTGTCTGTGTGCTGTATAAAAAAATTAATTAATTTCTTATATGTATGTGAAATCAATGTAATACACATTTGATATATGTTAAGTTTAAAAACCAAATGACATTCAATTATGTCCACTACTCAATCTAATTAGTGAGTATTTTTAATTAATATTAATTTTTAATTATAAACCACAAAATATATGACATATTTAATGTAATAATAAATATTTTTTATATAAATAATATTTTAGGAAATATTATATACATTGATATATATATTTATATGAATATATTTTCATATTAATAATAATTATGTATAAATACCATTAAAAATGAATAAGACAATAATATGCTTTTAATTATTACATTTTATTCATTTTCGATATTTATATTTAATATATATTATTTATTACTACTTATAATATATATATATGTATATTAAACATATTCATTTTTATTAATAATTTTTTCTTTAATAATTTTTTTAATAATTTTATCATTTATTCATTTTTAATTTTTTTGTTTAATTATTACAATTTATTCTTTTTTAAATTTATTGTTTAATTATCACAATTTTATTTATTTTGTATATCTATATTTAATATATACTATTTATTAATATTTAAAATCTATATATGTGTATATTAAATTTATTACTTTTTATAAACAAATATTTAATTAATAAAATATTTAATATTTATTAATTTACTCATTTTTTATTTTTATTTGTTTAATTATTTCATTTTATTCATTTCACATTTCTGTATATTTGATATATATTATTCATTAATATTTTTAATTTTTATATATTCATATTAAATTTATTCATTTTTATCAATAATTATTTAATTAATAAAATTTTTAATATTGTTTTTAATTTACTCATTTTAAATTTTTATTTGTTTAATTATTTTATTTTATTTTGTTTGGGACCTTTATCAGTGCTAAAAAAACACTGATTTGTAGATATCCTTTATCAGCGCTATAAATAAAGCGCTGATAATGGCTAGTGTTGTTAAAGACCTATTTTGTTGTAGTTTTTACTTTAAAATAAAATTTTCTGTGGGTAGAAAGTGGCATGATTAGGAGAATTGTGACACCCTCTTGTCACTATTATTTTATATCATATATTATATTGAGTTTGTTTTTTAAAATTTTGGGAGTTTCAGGATGAAAATTTTAATATTCTATGTTTTTATACTACCACATAGTTACCGTATGGTTTGATGTAACTTTACAAGTTTCATAAAAAACCCATGAAAATGGTCAGAGGCAAGGTAGTGTCCTTTTGTAAGATTAGCACACAGTTTATCAAAACATGTAGGGTCTACAAGTGAACAATGTGGATAGTTATTGTGTGTGGGGTTGACCTGTACAGTTGGCACTTGGATTGTGGTAACCATGCATCCAAACCATGTAGTGTAGGGTGTTCTAGTTAGTGGACCCCGTATGGTTGTCACATAGTTTAACAAACCATGTGGCCCAACCATGCAGTCTTCTTAAACTTTAAAATTTTCAGGTTTTCCAAAATTACCCTCCTTTAAATAAAGGGGTTTTGACCCCTTATCCTCCCCATTTGACTCAGATGATCCAGGGATTCCCTAAGGGGTATATCCCTCCCATACCCTTGTATTTGAGAGCTACCCTTTTGTGACTTCATGATGATTTTTCTGGGTAATACATTCTGTTTCTCTACCTCTTCTCAATTTCTTACATTTATCTTCATTTTATTTATTTTCACAAAACTTAGAGGTTATGTTGGCTGATTATTGGGTATGGGATGAACCTAATCATATGTATTTTGATGTCTTGGTCTTGTATACATCGTTATCCTACTTGGTTGGGGATTCACCATCGAAGGTGACATGCTGTAGTTGGTTTTCACCCGAAACTAGGTAGGGAATTCTACGCCATTTCTTTATAATACATGCCATGGGGTACTTATTTTCTTTAAATTTATTGGTTATTCATTTTATACCTATATATGTGTCCTATAAAGGATATATTGTAATTGAAAATTGGTCTCAACACTTGGAATGGAATAATTTCTATTCGAAGTATTTTTAAAAATGCCTAAATGGGTTTTCAAAGTATGTAAATGTTTAAAAATGGGTGGTTGGCACCGATTTGAGATTTTAAATGGGTGTTTCACACCAATTGGTTTCTAACTAAATCATTTCAAGATTTTAAATGGATTTTTATTTAAAAAGAGGATGAGTTGACACATGTGAATTATATTTTAAACTCGATGTTGGATTTAAATCATTTCAATTGTGGTTTTAAAAGTAATTGTTGATATCCATATGGGTTTCAAGAAATGTTTTTATAAATTGGCTTTAAAGGGGTTGTTTGAAATAAGGTTTTAAATGGTGTGAGTGGGCTTGGAATCCCAAGCTTGTTTTAACAAGGCCTAGTTGGAACTTTATTGAAAAGTATTTTTCATGGAAAATTACGAGTCCCTCTATGTGCCCCTTAGTTATTTATCCATTTTTATTAAGGAGTGATTTCTATTTTATATGGTAACCATGTGATGCTAGAAGGGTTTTTTCATGTAAGTACATTGGAGGTGAGATGATGGATTGTTTGATCATGTTTTTCTTTTGATTAATGATATTTTTTTTGTATTTTATTGCTAACTCATATACTTTATTGATGCCATGAGAGTCATAAGATGATTGTATATGACCTAGATTAGTGGAATCCATAGTACAGGATGTGGAATGAATAGAGAAGTTGGACCAGTTAGATATACCTAGTTATAAGGGTATTGATTGTGGCCCATGGTTGCGATGTGATCCCAGGAAGGATTATTGTTCCAAATTTTCCTATAGGACCAACATTACAAAAAAGTTCATTTGTTTTGTCCTAGAGTTCATGTCTCTAGTTTTGGTCTTTATTACTTGAGTCCTATGGAGTTTCCCATGATGTTTGGATCTTATCCTGAATATTTTGGGGTATTCCTTCAATTACTTTACTTACATACCCGAACCCTTTTGGGATTTCATGGAACCTTTTTTTAGTTGTTTCATTTTTTCCATTACATTGAAATTTATGGTTCATTATCTTATTTTTTTCTACACCAATGGTCGTTTTATATTTTTTAAAACTGTTTGAGAATTGGTTTTCTTAAAGGGGTGTTTCTTTAAATGTAAGCTAATGTTTTCCAAAGGGGTGTCTGGAATGTTTTCATTGTGGAAAAATTGAATATTTATTTTATATTAAAATGATTTTTAAAGGGAAAAATATTTAAGAATATTGAAATATTTTTATATGTAGTTTTTATCCCTAATGTGCTTGTTTTTTTAAAGGGGTTTTCCATGGTTTTGGGAAGGAATTGGAGCTAGTTGATGTTTGTTTTACTTATATCAATTTTATGATAAAAAATATTTTATAATTATGTTAAAACTACCATTAATGGAATATAATATTAATGTTACTACATATAATCTATGGTGGAATCTTATTTGGAACATTTTTCTCACACCTTGTATACACTAATTGGTGTATGAAACTCTTTTATTTTAATCTAAAACTCCCATTTTTTGTTTAGTTCATTTTGGTTATATAAGTACTGGGATTCGTATAGTGTTTGCAGGGTATTTGTAGGTTTGATGGATATATTTGGGTCCCTTTTTTACTCTTAGGTGTTGTATTGGCCACTTAGGCCAAATATGTTTTATTCTTCAACTTTATTTTTATATGCTTTGACTATTTTTTTGTTTATGGATCTAATTAAAAATTTGGATGGATGTTTATTTATTGTATTATATTAGTTAGTTTATTAATTTCTTTTCACTACTTATTTATATTGTTTTATGATGGTTAAATCATTACATATTTTCAATTCTTTGATTCCCATTCACTAGTTTCCAGACCGTGGGGATTAGGAACACCCTTAGATCCCAGTGGTGAACCAATTCATGTGCTTGTTCAGTTGTATCCCAGGCCAGTTCATTAAAAAACTATTTAAAAGAGAATTTCAAGACTGTATAAACCACTATGAGATCCATACTAGCTAAATCATCACCCATTAATGCTTCTAGAGCTTAGTTTACCCTTAGGTATTATGTAGATGTTTTGAGGGATTATATATGTAGTAGTTAGAATGATATAAACATGTAATTATGAATGTAATAAATTATATATATATATATATATATATTATATCATATGTATTATTATAAATTTCATGCTTATATTTTTAAATAAAAATAAAGGTCATTTTTAAATCTGGGAGGATACATATTTCTGGGTCATTATAGCAGTACTATAGTAGGCATTGTAGTAGGTACTGTTCAGTATTGTAGCAGTCAGAACTATTCATCATTTTGGGATTTTGGGGCACTGGATTGGTACATGGGTCCTTCAAGGACTTAAGTCCACCTAAGGACTTTGGTCCAGTAAGGCATTCGGACACCTCAAGGCCTTCAGGAAACCTCAAGGCCTTCAGGCCACCTCAAGGCCTTCATGCCACCTCAAGTCCTTTGGGAAACATGTAATTTTACTTAAATGGACCAAGTAATCTCTATAAGAAGCAGGACCTAAATGAGGATTCAGAGTAGGAACGTTCACCAGAGCAGATCAATTGGATTTGGAAGAATAAGAGGGTATGAAAATTTCCATCGGGACCAGCCTATGCATTAACAAGAATCCTAGTTGAATAGCCATGTGAAGGTGGAGAGCTGACATCATGATATAGATGTTGGGGAGGGGAAGTTCCGCATAGTTATATTCTAGATGAATTCCTCTAAGACTTACGGGTCATGTAATGTCACGAAGCCTATGGGCTATGTAAGGGTTCCCATTGAACCCTTAATAAGGGGATTATAAAAAATAAATAAAAATAGAAGTCCTTTGGGTCATTCAGAGTAAATAACTAATAAAATAATTTAATCTTAAAAAAGCATTTTACTAAAAATTGAGTGTTTATTAACTATGAATTTTATTATATTATGGTTAATTAATGACTTTAATGAAATTCATTAATAACAAACACAAATAAAAAAAAATAAAAATCATCTCATGGTTATTATTAGAAAAATAAAAAGTACTATTTCATTTTGGTTATAAGGCCCCAGCCTTAAACCTTACTTAATCTTGAGTTATTACAAGATTACACATTGAGGATCTTTTCGGGTTTAGAGTTTTAGAGAATTAGATCAAAAAACTTGCATTACATTCCACATATAAACAAAGTGGTTACATAAAGATAGTATTCTTCATTCCCATCAATGGAAACACATTTAAAATAAAACATGGATTATTTCTTGACACATCCTTGACTTTATCATCTTATCAAGTACCTTTCCCTTGACCTGTGAAAAACATTTCAAAAACTTGGGATGAGCATAAAAACTCAGTATGGGTTATAAAAAAAACATGGAAAGGAAACATGAGTTCATATATACATAAGAATGAAATCATACTTTACCCATAAAATATAGGCACTTTAACATACCTCATAAAATCATGAATAAATCATAGAAATCATAATACGTAAAGGTAACTTGAGGCATTCATAACATTCTTACGTAGGGATTAACCCTCTTGGTTACGTTTGGAATACCCATCACAGTATATTCCCTAAAATCTCTTCGGAGAAACCTTAACGTTTCACTCCTTCGCGTTACCCAATGCATTGGAGAGCTATAACGGGCTCACCCGCCCTTAGTTTATCACGGAACCACCCGTCTTCATAATAATGCCCAAGAACCACAACATAATCATATCACATAAAACATGCATAAAGGAAACATAAAATTTCCACATTTCAATCACGAGATATAAATACAACACATTGATATAAAAACATTATGAAAACCATTTTCAATAATAAAATAAAAGAAAAGTAAAACATGGTATCTATTTTTCTTTTAAAAAGAAGGTATGGCTTGTAGAGGAAGTCGAAACTCAAATAACGGTTACGACGGAGGAGAAGTCGTTGTCGCCGCATACGTACGACAAAAACATTACCTTTTTTCGTTTAGTAAACACTTCGTATAAAAAATATTCCTTTTGAATAAACGTAAAAGTCAAAGGGGTTTATACACCGTATAAAAGAAAGTTGTGTATAAAATAAAATATGCCTCAATGAAAGGAGATTGAGACGAAGTCCCATACCTCGTATCCGACTTGACCCGACCGTTCTTTAATCTCCTGAATAATAAACTTGAGTTAATATCTACTTGATTATGAATCTTTTTCAAGTTCATTATTCCTTTTATACCATGTTATGAACATCATGTAATCAGTTAAGTTAATAATGTTCATTTTGTCGGTATTTGGTTCTTAAGTCAAAAATAGACTTCTTAAACTTACATGTTGTTAATTTGGTCAAAGGTTCATTATATCCAGAATGGTATTCATGATGTAGATATCATATATGTCATATATATCCAGTACTTACATGCATTTTTAATATTACATAATCATTTAGAGGTAAGAAATGAAATGCACCGTTCATGGAGACGGTAAGCCGTACGTACGCATGAACGCTACTTCCATTTCTATTTCATATTTTCTGGAATGGAATCATAATGATATAAGAGTATATTATAATTCTAGTATAATAACATATATAATATCATTAACTTTATCCTTTACACATCCCACATATGGTATTAACGAATCAAATCACTTTTAGGGGGCGGTAGTCCGCACTTCCTAAAATGAAGATATCGTGTTTACCCATAATGGAAACCATAAAGGTATGCCCAAAATGAAAAAAACAGAAGATTAAGGAAAACATAAACATATTATATATCATATATAAAAATAGTGACATCATAATGGCCACCTTTGAAGGTGTTAAATGAGTGTTGAACAATCATCGTTTCGGGAGGCAGAATTTCGCCATCCACGGAAACCATATGTTCTTTAACCATTTGATGTAGTTGTGTGAGAGTTTAGCTCAAATAAATCATATAACAACATCCTAGTATATTGAAGATACTGGTGTTGTTACAAAAGAAGTGAATAAAAAGAGTTTAGGGGGTTGGAGAAGCAAAATAAAACAAATGAACATGAGAGAATGAATTACCTTTAAAAGTCTAACTCCTTTTGATTTGAGCCTAAAGGCTTCCTTTGAAAGGATTCTGCCCAAAGGGAATCCTCTAGGATGAGGCGAGGGATGTGGAGAGAGCAAATGGGCAGGGGTTGGCCGAGCCAAAAGCTTGAGTTGTGTGTGAAATGAGGTAGAGGTGGGGGCCTTTTATAAGAGGAGAGGAGGGGCACTTTTGGAAAGTAAAGAAATATTACTTTACTTGAAAATGTGTTTCGGTTTTAAAAGGTCCCACATTGATATAATTAGTGGATAAGGTGATAAGGGTTATAAATCAACTCATCCAATGGGTTTTGGACATGTGTAGTTCATATATTTTACATTATCTTTCTATTTTATTTAAATCGTCAAATAATGATGTCATCGCTGCATCATTATTATGTCATAAATAATTAAATTTATTTAATGTCCAAAAATTATAAAAAAATACTATAATATAGGAAATCTTTTTAGCTTTCCAATGACTATTTATAATCAAAATTTGTACTTGTATAACCCCACTTAAAAATTGTTTTCGTAAAACATATTATGTTTGTGTCATTTTCACTTTAACATTAAATAAAAAGTAATTTATGTCATTTCCCAACAAAAGTGGATCCATGGGGTCCCCAAGTTGGCCCATGGATTGTATTGGTCGGCCATGACTCACCCAATAGGTGTAGGACAAGTTTCATGGTGTTTTCACATTCTTATAATATCATTTTTACCTTAAACTACACTAATTACCACTAATCGCGATTAAAAACTTAATAAGTTACTATTCACCAAAAAATTATTTTTATCCCATTGAACCACATTTTACTTCTTAATGACAACCATGTATGTCGGATTTTCAAAATTCAATACACATTAGTGGTAAACTTTCATTTAACTGAAAAATCAGTTTGCTTGATTACCACTTATTGGTTTCACTATTCATCAAAAATTGAAGTTTTTCAAAAAATTACCAAAAATTCACCCTAAGCTATATTTGATATTCCGAATTAAAAAATGAAGTCTATTATACAAAATTCAAATCATATAAGTGACATTAATTAATTTAATAATTAATTCCCGCTGCCAGAGCAAATAGCGTGTTTTTACAAAACAATAAGTATCAAAAGATTGACACCAGTTTAAGTCTAATTTCAAAGTGAAATTGATTCCAATGACCACCATCGGATAAAATGGTAAAAATATATTCTAATTTCACTTCAAAACCAATTCAAAACATAATCTAATCATATAAATAAATTAGATTAAAAAGCAGTTTTGATGTAAAATGCAGTATTTTTCACTTATTCATTAAAAAATGAACATTGTCAGAAAAATACCAAAAAATCACACAAGGTAAATTTTGATGTCCCAATCATAAAGAATAAGTTTATTTTGACAAACATAGTTTATAAAATTGTCAAAATATATATTCAAAAATAGTTTTCCATCAAAAGGCAGTAAAACAATCTTTTAAGAATATTAGTGTATTCCATGCATAAGATTGTATTTATTTTCATTTTAAGCCTCTATAACACTATCTTAATCATTAATAGAAATAGATAAAAATATCTATTATTCATTACTTACTTGGGATGTTACATCCTTCCCCCCTTTAGAAAATTGCGTCCCCGCAATTTATTTACTTATTGAATAAATGGGGGTACTTATCCCTCATTGCATTTTCAGATTCCCATGTTGCCTCTTCAATAATGTGGTTTTTCCACAAAACCTTTACCTACTTAATCAACTTATTCTGTAACACTTGCTCCCTGTGGTCAAGAATCTGGACCAGTTGTTCCTCATAAGATAGGTTCTCTTCCAGCTGAACTACCTCTGGGCTCAAAACATGAGATGGATCTGGCATATACTTTCTCAACATCGAAACGTGAAAAACATTGTGTACCTGAGATAAACTCGGTGGTAAAGCCACTCGGTATGCAACTGATCCAACTCTCTCTAGAATTTCATATGGTCCAATGAACCTTGGACTCAACTTTCCTTTCTTACCAAATCTCATCACACTTTTCCAAGGAGAAACCTTGAGAAAAACATGATCACCTACCTCGAAAGATAGATCCTTCCTCCGGTTATCCGCATAACTCTTCTGCCTGATCTGAGCTGTTCTCATGTGTTTCTGAATCAGTTGAACTTTTTCTGCCATCTCTTCTACCAATTCTGGTCCCATCAACTTTCTTTCACCCACTTCATCCCAGAAAGCTGGAGTTCGACACCGCTTCCCATATAATGCCTGAAATGGTGCCATCTGTATACTGGAATGGAAACTGTTATTATATGAAAATTCAACCAAAGAAAGATGTTGGTCCCAACTTCCCTGATAATCCATAGAACAAGCTCGTAGCATATCCTCCAATGTCTGAATTGTTCGTTCTGACTGCCCATCTGATTGAGGATGAAAAGCTGTACGAAAATTTAATTCAGTACCCAACGACTTCTGAAGGCCTTTCCAAAAGTTAGAAGTAAACCTGGGATCACGATCCGATACAATGGAGAGAGGAACTCCATGTAACCTGACTATCTCTTTAAGATACAAACGGGAAAGTTGATCAAGAGAGAAAGTATCTCGTATAGCAAGGAAATGAGCAGATTTGGTCAAGCGATCAACAATAACCCAGATTGCATTATTACCTCGAGATGTCTTCGGTAATCCAACAACAAAGTCCATGGATATATTCTCCCATTTCCACTCTGGCACTGGTAAAGGCTGAAGCATCCCTTTCGGTAACTGCCGCTCTGCTTTAACCTGCTGACAAGTCAAACACTTCACAGTAAAATCAGCAATGTCTCTTTTCATTCCATCCCACCAGTAATACTCCCGCAGATCTCTATACATCTTAGTATTGCCCGGATGAACTAAAAACGGAGAACTATGAGCTTCACATAACAACTCTCTCTTCAACTGTGAATCACAAGGCACACACAATCTCTTCCCAAATCTCAAAACACAATCATTATCAATGTTGAATTCAGGCAACTTACCTTTCTGAACCAGCTCCACCTTTTTCTGCAACTCACTGTCTTACTTCTGTGCTTGCTTGATTCTATCTGATAGAGAAGATCTCACTGATACCTGAAACAAAACAGAAGGACTTCCTGCACCAACAACTTCTATGCCAAAGTTCATCAAATCGTTAACCAAAGGATCACGTTCCAACCGCAACATTGTTAATGAAGCATTACTTTTTCGACTCAAAGCATCAGCCACTTTATTTGCTTTTCCCGGATGGTAATGAATTGTACAATCATAATCCTTGATTAATTCTAGCCATCTCCTCTGTCTCATGTTTAACTCTTTCTGAGTGAATATATACTTTAAACTTTTGTGATCGGTATATATTTCACACTTTACTCCATACAAATGATGCCTCCAAATTTTTAAAGCAAAAACAACAGCAGCTAATTCCAAATCATGTGTAGGGTAATTTACCTCATGAGTTTTCAACTGTCGTGAAGCATAAGCAATTACCTGATCATTCTGCATTAGGACGCAACCAAGTCCTTTCAATGAAGCATCACTGTATATAACAAACTCACCATTCCTGGAAGGTAGTGCCAAAACTGGAGCATTCACCAATCTTCTTTTCAATTCCTGAAAACAATCATCACATTCTTTTGTCCAGATAAACTTAACTCCCTTCCGAGTTAGCTTAGTCATTGGACTAGATAACCTTGAAAAATTTCTAACAAACCTTCGATAATAGCCCGCCAAACCAAGGAAGCTACGAATCTCGGTTATATTTGTGGGTCTTGGCCATTCTTCCACAACTTTTGTTTTTGCAGGATCAACAGTTATTCCATCTTTAGAAACAATGTGACCAAGGAAAGAAATTTGTTGCAACCAAAACTCACACTTGCTGAATTTCCCATACAGTTTATTTTCTTTTAAGGTTTTCAAGATAACCCTTAAATGTTTTTCATGCTCCTCTTTACTTTTAGAAAACACCAAAATATCATCAATGAAAACCACCACAAACTTATCCAAGAACTCATGGAAAATTCTATTCATTAAGTCCATGAATACAGCAGGTGCATTGGTTAGCCCAAAAGGCATTACTACAAATTCATAATGGCCATATCTCGTACGGAACGCGGTCTTCGGAATATCTGCCTCCTTAACCTTCAGCTGATGGTACCCCGATCTCAAGTCAATCTTTGAAAAAAAACTGAGCTCCCTGGAGCTGATCAAACAAATCATCGATATGAGGCAAAGGATATTTGTTCTTAATAGTGATATTATTCAAGGCTCTATAATCAATGCAAAGTCTCATAGAACCATCTTTCTTTTTAACAAATAAAACAGGAGCACCCCATGGTGATGTGCTAGGTCTAATGAAACCTTTCTCTAATAAATCTTGCAATTTCTCCTTTAACTCTAAAAGTTCAATTTGTGCCATTCGATAAGGGGGTTTTGAAATTGGCTTAGCATCAGGAACTAAGTCAGCAGTAAACTCAACTTCCCGATCTGGTATTATTCCAGGCAACTCATCAGGAAAAACATCAGGATACTCATTTACCACTGGCACATGATTAATCTCAACAGTTCCTTTATTTTCAACGACGTGTGCAAGGTAACATTCATTTACATCTTTTACAAGTTTCTCGGCATCTTGATATGTTATCAAAAGTAAGGGTTCATTCCTGTAAACAAACTGAAAGTCTTTCTTAAAAGAAACTTCTTTAGCTCTACACTCAATCTAAGAATGGTAAATAGAGAGCCAATCCATACCCAGGATAACATCAAACTCTACTAGAGGTAGAACAATAAGGTTTGCAAGTAGGTTCTTTCCACAGATAAGGATAGGAAGATTCTTATAAATTCTTTTTGCGTCGACACTTCCCCCAGGTGTTTTTACCAAAAGTTCAGGAGTCATTTCTTGAGATGGTATTCCCATTTTACTAGAAAAGGTTTCAGAGATGAAAGAATGTGTAGAACCCGAATCAAACAACACACTGGCATAATCTGAAAAAACAAACAAAGTACCTGATACAACTTCATTTGATGGCCCGACATCTGCTGAAGTAGTTGCAAAGGATTTCACCACCCCTTTCTGCTTGTAGTCTAACTGCTTCCCATCACTCAAGCTCTTTGTTGGACACTCATTTGCATAGTGACCCATATCATTGCACTTAAAACATTTCACTAACTGTAAATCAAATTTGTTTTTACCTTCACCTTGATCCTTTTCAGTGCAATCACGAGCCTTATGTCCCATCTTACCACATCGGTAGCACTTCCCAGAATTCAGAAGACATTCCCCAGCATGCCTTTTGCCACATTTATCACAAACTGGAAACTTAGTTCTCTTACCATCAGACTTTTTTGAAGAATTCTTACCTTTCTCCTTCCACCTCGGTCTCTTCTTCTGCTGGTTGTTATAGAAAACTTGGTCATCGGCAAACTCCATTTCCACCTTCTCAGCACATCGAACAAGATTTTCATAACTTTTAAACTCACGAGAAGCTAATGCCCTTCGATATTTTGGATTTAATCCTGAGTAAAAATGATTTATTTTACTATCAAGGTCCTGGATAAAATTTGAAGCATACCTTGCCAATCGAGTGAACCTTTCTTCATAGGCAGCCACTGAGTCTTTCTCTTGCCTCAATTCCAAGAATTTCTTTTCCATCCTAAGTCGAACAGCCTTAGGAAAATACTTCTCAAGAAACATACCTTTGAATTCATCCCAGTCAAGAGCATCAATCTCATCGGCGTCCCTGATATTTTTAACCATAGACCACCACTGATCTGCTTCTCCCTCCAAACGGTAAATAGCAAGACTAACCTTTTGATTGTCTGAACACCCCATGACATCAAAAATCTTATCCAGTGCTTTAATCCACCCTTCAGCTAGCACAGGGTCAGATGATACTCTGAATGATGGTGGATGTTGCCTCATGAAATGTTCCACCACTGACATGTTCCTCTACGGTTGATCTGGCTGATCTCGTGCATGGATACCACCACCATTTATCGCTTGAGTCAACTGCGCCATTACTGCAACAAACTGTTCAGTTCCAATTCCGACCATTTCTGGATGCTGATTCGGAAGGTTATTTCCTTCTGTATGCCTTCCTAGCACTGCTTCCCTGTTTCCTCTGCGGAAAACCATTCTGAACAAACATGTCTTAGATGAAGCAACATGGTAATCTTTAAATGCTATATCATTTCGAAAAAAAAATATTTTTGGATAATCATTTAATAGAATTCTAACTCCTAAAGTTATCTAAACCGACCTTTGATACCAACTATAAGGCCCCAGCCTTAAACCTTACTTAATCTTGAGTTATTACAAGATTACACATTGAGGATCTTTTCGGGTTTAGAGTTTTAGAGAATTAGATCATAAAACTTGCATTACATTCCACATATAAACAAAGTGGTTACATAAAGATAGTATTCTTCATTCCCATAAATGGAAACACATTTAAAATAAAACATGGATTATTTCTTGACACATCCTTGACTTTATCATCTTATCATGTACATTTCCCTTGACCTGTGAAAAACATTTCAAAAACTTGGGATGAGCATAAAAACTCAGTATGGGTTATAAAAAAAACATGGAAAGGAAACATGAGTTCATATATACATAAGAATGAAATCATACTTTACCCATAAAACATAGGCACTTTAACATACCTCATAAAATCATGAATAAATCATAGAAATCATAATACGTAAAGGTAACTTGAGGCATTCATAACATTCTTACGTAGGGAGTAACCCTCTTGGTTACGTTTGGAATACCCATCACAGTATATTCCCTAAAATCTCTTCGGAGAAACCTTAACGTTTCACTCCTTCGCGTTACCCAATGCATTGGAGAGCTATAACGGGCTCACCCGCCCTTAGTTTATCACGGAACCACCCGTCTTCATAATAATGCCCAAGAACCACAACATAATCATATCACATAAAACATGCATAAAGGAAACATAAAATTTCCAAATTTCAATCACGAGATATAAATACAACACATTGATATAAAAACATTATGAAAACCATTTTCAATACTAAAATAAAAGAAAAGTAAAACATGGTATCTATTTTTCTTTTAAAAAGAAGGTATGGCTTGTAGAGGAAGTCGAAACTCAAATAACGGTTACGACGGCGAAGAAGTCGTTGTCGCCGCATACGTACGACAAAAACATTACCTTTTTTCGTTTAGTAAACACTTCGTATAAAAAATATTCCTTTTGAATAAACATAAAAGTCAAAGGGGTTTATACACCGTATAAAATAAAGTTGTGTATAAAATAAAATATGCCTCAATGAAAGGAGATTGAGACGAAGTCCCATACCTCGTATCCGACTTGACCCGACCGTTCTTTAATCTCCTGAATAATAAACTTGAGTTAATATCTACTTGATTATGAATCTTTTTCAAGTTCATTATTCCTTTTATACCATGTTATGAACATCATGTAATCAGTTAAGTTAATAATGTTCATTTTGTCGGTATTTGGTTCTTAAGTCAAAAATAGACTTCTTAAACTTACATGTTGTTAATTTGGTCAAAGGTTCATTATATCCAGAATGGTATTCATGATGTAGATATCATATATTTCATATATATCCAGTACTTACATGCATTTTTAATATTACATAATCATTTAGAGGTAAGAAATGAAATGCACCGTTCATGGAGACGGTAAGCCGTACGTACGCATGAACGCTACTTCCATTTCTATTTCATATTTTCTGGAATGGAATCAGAATGATATAAGAGTATATTATAATTCTAGTATAATAACATATATAATATCATTAAATTTATCCTTTACACATCCCACATATGGTATTAACGAATCAAATCACTTTTAGGGGGCGGTAGTCCGCACTTCCTAAAATGAAGATATCGTGTTTACCCATAATGGAAACCATAAAGGTATGCCCAAAATGAAAAAAACAGAAGCTTAAGGAAAACATAAACATATTATATATCATATATAAAAATAGTGACATCATAATGGCCACCTTTGAAGGTGTTAAATGAGTGTTGAACAATCATCGTTTCGGGAGGCAGAATTTCGCCATCCACGGAAACCGTATGTTCTTTAACCATTTGATGTAGTTGTGTGAGAGTTTAGCTCAAATAAATCATATAACAACATCCTAGTATATTGAAGATACTGGTGTTGTTACAAAAGAAGTAAATAAAAAGAGTTTAGGGGGTTGGAGAAGCAAAATAAAACAAATGAACATGAGAGAATGAATTACCTTTAAAAGTGTAACTCCTTTTGATTTGAGCCTAAAGGCTTCCTTTGAAAGGATTCTGCGCAAAGGAAATCCTCTAGGATGAGGATAGGGCTGTGGAGAGAGCAAATGGGCAGGGGTTGGCCGAGCCAAAAGCTTGAGTAGTGTGTGAAATGAGGTAGAGGTGGGGGCCTTTTATAAGAGGAGAGGAGGGGCACTTTTGGAAAGTAAAGAAATATTACTTTACTTGAAAATGTGTTTCGGTTTTAAAAGGTCCCACATTGATATAATTAGTGGATAAGGTGATACGGGTTCTAAATCAACTCATCCAATGGGTTTTGGACATGTGTAGTTCATAGATTTTACATTATCTTTCTATTTTATTTAAATCGTCAAATAATGATGTCATCGCTGCATCATTATTATGTCATAAATAATTAAATTTATTTAATGTCCAAAAATTATAAAAAAAATACTATAATATAGAAAATCTTTTTATCTTTCCAATGACTATTTATAATCAAAATTTGTACTTGTATAACCCCACTTAAAAATTGTTTTCGTAAAACATATTATGTTTGTGTCATTTTCACTTTAACATTAAATAAAAAGTAATTTATGTCATCTCCCAACAAAAGTGGATCCATGGGGTCCCCAAGTTGGCCCATGGCTTGTATTGGTCGGCCATGACTCACCCAATAGGTGTAGGACAAGTTTCATGGTGTTTTCACATTCTTATAATATCATTTTTACCTTAAACTACACTAATTACCACTAATCGCGATTAAAAACTTAATAAGTTACTATTCACCAAAAAATTATTTTTATCCCATTGAACCACATTTTACTTCTTATTGACAACCATGTATGTCGGATTTTCAAAATTCAATACACATTAGTGGTAAACTTTCATTTAACTGAAAAATCAGTTTGCTTGATTACCACTTAGTGGTTTCACTATTCATCAAAAATTGAAGTTTTTCAAAAAATTACCAAAAATTCACCCTAAGCTATATTTGATATTCCGAATTAAAAAATGAAGTCTATTATACAAAATTAAAATCATATAAGTGACATTAATTAATTTAATAATTAATTCCCGCTGCCAGAGCAAATAGCGTGTTTTTACAAAACAATAAGTATCAAAAGATTGACACCAGTTTAAGTCTAATTTCAAAGTGAAATTGATTCCAATGACCACCATCGGATAAAATGGTAAAAATATATTCTAATTTCACTTCAAAACCAATTCAAAACATAATCTAATCATATAAATAAATTAGATTAAAAAGCAGTTTTGATGTAAAATGCAGTATTTTTCACTTATTCATTAAAAAATGAACATTGTCAGAAAAATACCAAAAAATCACACAAGGTAAATTTTGATGTCCCAATCATAAATAATAAGTTTATTTTGACAAACATAGTTTATAAAATTGTCAATATATATATTCAAAAATAGTTTGCCATCAAAAGGCAGTAAAACAATCTTTTAAGAATATTAGTGTATTCCATGCATAAGATTGTATTTATTTTCATTTTAAGCCTCTATAACACTATCTTAATCATTAATAGACATAGATAAAAATATCTATTATTCATTACTTACTTGGGATGTTACATCCTTCCCCCCTTTAGAAAATTGCGTCCCCGCAATTTATTTACTTATCGAATAAATGGGGGTACTTATCCCTCATTGCATTTTCAGATTCCCATGTTGCCTCTTCAATCATGTGGTTTTTCCACAAAACCTTTACCTGCTTAATCACCTTATTCCGTAACACTTGCTCCCTGTGGTCAAGAATCTGGACCGGTTGTTCCTCATAAGATAGGTTCTCTTCCAGCTGAACTACCTCTGGGCTCAAAACATGAGATGGATCTGGCATATACTTTCTCAACATCGAAACGTGAAAAACATTGTGTACCTGAGATAAACTCGGTGGTAAAGCCACTCGGTATGCAACTGATCCAACTCTCTCTAGAATTTCATATGGTCCAATGAACCTTGGACTCAACTTTCCTTTCTTACCAAATCTCATCACACTTTTCCAAGGAGAAACCTTGAGAAAAACATGATCACCTACCTCGAAAGATAGATCCTTCCTCCGGTTATCCGCATAACTCTTCTGCCTGCTCTGAGCTGTTCTCATGTGTTTCTGAATCAGTTGAACTTTTTCTGCCATATCTTCTACCAATTCTGGTCCCATCAACTTTCTTTCACCCACTTCATCCCAGAAAGCTGGAGTTCGACACCGCTTCCCATATAATGCCTGAAATGGTGCCATCTGTATACTGGAATGGAAACTGTTATTATATGAAAATTCAACCAAAGAAAGATGTTGGTCCCAACTTCCCTGATAATCCATAGAACAAGCTCGTAGAATATCCTCCAATGTCTGAATTGTTCGTTCTGACTACCCATCTGATTGAGGATGAAAAGATGTACGAAAATTTAATTCAGTACCCAACGACTTCTGAAGGCCTTTCCAAAAGTTAGAAGTAAACCTGGGATCACGATCCGATACAATGGAGAGAGGAACTCCATGTAACCTGACTATCTCTTTAAGATACAAACGGGAAAGTTGATCAAGAGAGAAAGTATCTCGTATAGCAAGGAAATGAGCAGATTTGGTCAAGCGATCAACAATAACCCAGATTGCATTATTACCTCGAGATGTCTTCGGTAATCCAACAACAAAGTCCATGGATATATTCTCCTATTTCCACTCTGGCACTGGTAAAGGCTGAAGCATCCCTTTCGGTAACTGCCGTTCTGCTTTAACCTGCTGACAAGTCAAACACTTCACAGTAAAATAAGCAATGTCTCTTTTCATTCCATCCCACCAGTAATACTCCCGCAGATCTCTATACATCTTAGTACTGCCCGGATGAACTAAAAACGGAGAACTATGAGCTTCACATAACAACTCTCTCTTCAACTGTGAATCACAAGGCACACACAATCTCTTCCCAAATCTCAAAACACAATCATTATCAATGTTGAATTCAGGCAACTTACCTTTCTGAACCAGCTCCACCTTTTTCTGCAACTCACTGTCTTGCTTCTGTGCTTGCTTGATTCTATCTGATAGAGAAGATCTCACTGATACCTGAAACAAAACAGAAGGACTTCCTGCACCAACAACTTCTATGCCAAAGTTCATCAAATCGTTAACCAAAGGATCACGTTCCAACCGCAACATTGTTAATGAAGCATTACTTTTTCGACTCAAAGCATCAGCCACTTTATTTGCTTTTCCCGGATGGTAATGAATTGTACAATCATAATCCTTGATTAATTCTAGCCATCTCCTCTGTCTCATGTTTAACTCTTTCTGAGTGAATATATACTTTAAACTTTTGTGATCGGTATATATTTCACACTTTACTCCATACAAATGATGCCTCCAAATTTTTAAAGCAAAAACAACAGCAGCTAATTCCAAATCATGTGTAGGGTAATTTACCTCATGAGTTTTCAACTGTCGTGAAGCATAAGCAATTACCTGATCATTCTGCATTAGGACGCAACCAAGTCCTTTCAATGAAGCATCACTGTATATAACAAACTCACCATTCCTGGAAGGTAGTGCCAAAACTGGAGCATTCACCAATCTTCTTTTCAATTCCTGAAAACAATCATCACATTCTTTTGTCCAGATAAACTTAACTCCCTTCCGAGTTAGCTTAGTCATTGGACTAGATAACCTTGAAAAATTTCTAACAAACCTTCGATAATAGCCCGCCAAACCAAGGAAGCTACGAATCTCGGTTACATTTGTGGGTCTTGGCCATTCTTCCACAACTTTTGTTTTTACAGGATCAACAGTTATTCCATCTTTAGAAACAATGTGACCAAGGAAAGAAATTTGTTGCAACCAAAACTCACACTTGCTGAATTTCCCATACAGTTTCTTTTCTTTTAAGGTTTTCAAGATAACCCTTAAATGTTTTTCATGCTCCTCTTTACTTTTAGAAAACACCAAAATATCATCAATGAAAACCACCACAAACTTATCCAAGAACTCATGGAAAATTCTATTCATTAAGTCCATGAATACAACAGGTTCATTGGTTAGCCCAAAAGGCATTACTACAAATTCATAATGGCCATATCTCGTACGGAACGTAGTCTTCGGAATATCTGCCTCCTTAACCTTCAGCTGATGGTACCCCGATCTCAAGTCAATCTTTGAAAAAAAACTGAGCTCCCTGGAGCTGATCAAACAAATCATCGATATGAGGCAAAGGATATTTGTTCTTAATAGTGATATTATTCAAGGCTCTATAATCAATGCAAAGTCTCATAGAACCATCTTTCTTTTTAACAAATAAAACAGGAGCACCCCATGGTGATGTGCTAGGTCTAATGAAACCTTTCTCTAATAAATCTTGCAATTGCTCCTTCAACTCTAAAAGTTCAATTTGTGCCATTCGATAAGGGGGTTTTGAAATTGGCTTAGCATCAGGAACTAAGTCAGCAGTAAACTCAACTTCCCGATCTGGTATTATTCCAGGCAACTCATCAGGAAAAACATCAGGATACTCATTTACCACTGGCACATCATTAATCTGAACAGTTCCTTTATTTTCAACGACGTGTGCAAGGTAACATTCATTTACATCTTTTACAAGTTTCTCGGCCTCTTGATATGTTATCAAAAGTAAGGGTTCATTCCTGTAAACAAACTGAAAGTCTTTCTGAAAAGAAACTTCTTTAGCTCTACACTCAATCTTAGCATGGTAAATAGAGAGCCAATCCATACCCAGGATAACGTCAAACTCTACTAGAGGTAGAACAATAAGGTTTGCAAGTAGGTTCTTTCCACAGATAAGGATAGGAAGGTTCTTATAAATTCTTTTTGCGTCGACACTTCCCCCAGGTGTTTTTACCAAAAGTTCAGGAGTCATTTCTTGAGATGGTATTCCCATTTTACTAGAAAAGGTTTCAGAGATGAAAGAATGTGTAGAACCCGAATCAAACAACACACTGGCATAATATGAAAAAACAAACAAAGTACCTGATACAAATTCATTTGATGGCCCGACATCTGCTGAAGTAGTTGCAAAGGATTTCACCACCCCTTTCTGCTTGTAGTCTAACTGCTTCCCATCAATCAAGCTCTTTGTCGGACACTCATTTGCATAGTGACCCATATCATTGCACTTAAAACATTTCACTAACTGTAAATCAAATTTGTTTTTACCTTCACCTTGATCCTTTTCAGTGCAATCACGAGCCTTATGTCCCATCTTACCACATCGGTAGCACTTCCCAGAATTCAGAAGACATTCCCCAGCATGCCTTTTGCCACATTTATCACAAACTGGAAACTTAGTTCTCTTACCATCAGACTTTTTTGAAGAATTCTTACCTTTCTCCTTCCACCTCGGTCTCTTCTTCTGCTGGTTGTTATAGAAAACTTGGTCATCGGCAAACTCCATTTCCACCTTCTCAGCACATCGAACAAGCTTTTCATAACTTTTAAACTCACGAGAAGCTAATGCCCTTCGATATTTTGGATTTAATCCTGAGTAAAAATGATTTATTTTACTATCAAGGTCCTGGATAAAATTTGGAGCATACCTTGCCAATCGAGTGAACCTTTCTTCATAGGCAGCCACTGAGTCTTCCTCTTGCCTCAATTCCAAGAATTGCTTTTCCATCCTAAGTCGAACAGCCTTAGGAAAATACTTCTCAAGAAACATACCTTTGAATTCATCCCAGTCAAGAGCATCAATCTCATCGGCGTCCCTGATATTTTTAACCATAGACCACCACTGATCTGCTTCTCCCTCCAAACGGTAAATAGCAAGACTAACCTTTTGATTGTCTGAACACCCCATGACATCAAAAATCTTATCCAGTGCTTTAATCCACCCTTCAGCTAGCACAGGGTCAGATGATACTCTGAATGATGGTGGATGTTGCCTCATGAAATGTTCCACCACTGACATGTTCCTCTGCGGTTGATCTGGCTGATCTCGTGCATGGATACCACCACCATTTATCGCTTGAGTCAACTGCGCCATTACTGCAACAAACTGTTCAGTTCCAATTCCGACCATTTCTGGATGCTGATTCGGAAGGTTATTTCCTTCTGTATGCCTTCCTAGCACTGCTTCCCTGTTTCCTCTGCGGAAAACCATTCTGAACAAACATGTCTTAGATGAAGAAACATGGTAATATTTAAATGCTATATCATTTCGAAAAAAAAATATTTTTGGATAATCATTTAATAGAATTCTAACTCCTAAAGTTATCTAAACCGACCTTTGATACCAACTATAAGGCCCCAGCCTTAAACCTTACTTAATCTTGAGTTATTACAAGATTACACATTGAGGATCTTTTCGGGTTTAGAGTTTTAGAGAATTAGATCATAAAACTTGCATTACATTCCACATATAAACAAAGTGGTTACATAAAGATAGTATTCTTCATTCCCATAAATGGAAACACATTTAAAATAAAACATGGATTATTTCTTGACACATCCTTGACTTTATCATCTTATCATGTACCTTTCCCTTTACCTGTGAAAAACATTTCAAAAACTTGGGATGAGCATAAAAACTCAGTATGGGTTATAAAAAAAACATGGAAAGGAAACATGAGTTCATATATACATAAGAATGAAATCATACTTTACCCATAAAACATAGGCACTTTAACATACCTCATAAAATCATGAATAAATCATAGAAATCATAATACGTAAAGGTAACTTGAGGCATTCATAACATTCTTACGTAGGGATTAACCCTCTTGGTTACGTTTGGAATACCCATCACAGTATATTCCCTAAAATCTCTTCGGAGAAACCTTAACGTTTCACTCCTTCGCATTACCCAATGCATTGGAGATCTATAACGGGCTCACCCGCCCTTAGTTTATCACGGAACCACCCGTCTTCATAATAATGCCCAAGAACCATAACATAATCATATCACATAAAACATGCATAAAGGAAACATAAAATTTCCACATTTCAATCACGAGATATCAATACAACACATTGATATAAAAACATTATGAAAACCATTTTCAATACTAAAATAAAAGAAAAGTAAAACATGGTATCTATTTTTCTTTTAAAAAGAAGGTATGGCTTGTAGAGGAAGTCGAAACTCAAATAACGGTTACGACGGCGGAGAAGTCGTTGTCGCCGCATACGTACGACAAAAACATTCCCTTTTTTCGTTTAGTAAACACTTCGTATAAAAAATATTCCTTTTGAATAAATGTAAAAGTCAAAGGGTTTTATACACCGTATAAAAGAAAGTTGTGTATAAAATAAAATATGCCTCAATGAAAGGAGATTGAGACGAAGTCCCATACCTCGTATCCGACTTGACCCGACCGTTCTTTAATCTCCTGAATAATAAACTTGAGTTAATATCTACTTGATTATGAATCTTTTTCAAGTTCTTTATTCTTTTTATACCATGTTATGAACATCATGTAATCAGTTAAGTTAATAATGTTCATTTTGTCGGTATTTGGTTCTTAAGTCAAAAATAGACTTCTTACACTTACATGTTGTTAATTTGTTCAAAGGTTCATTATATCTAGAATGGTATTCATGATGTAGATATCATATATGTCATATATATCCAGTACTTACATGCATTTTTAATATTACATAATCATTTAGAGGTAAGAAATGAAATGCACCGTTCATGGAGACGGTAAGCCGTACGTACGCATGAATGCTACTTCCATTTCTATTTCATATTTTATGGAATGGAATCATAATGATATAAGAGTATATTATAATTCCAGTATAATAACATATATAATATCATTAACTTTATCCTTTACACATCCCACATATGGTATTAACGAATCAAATCACTTTTAGGGGGCGGTAGTCTGCACTTCCTAAAATGAAGATATCGTGTTTACCCATAATGGAAACCATAAAGGTATGCCCAAAATGAAAAAAACAGAAGCTTAAGGAAAACATAAACATATTATATATCATATATAAAAATAGTGACATCATAATGGCCACCTTTGAAGGTGTTAAATGAGTGTTGAACAATCATCGTTTCGGGAGGCAGAATTTCGCCATCCACGGAAACCGTATGTTCTTTAACCATTTGATGTAGTTGTGTGAGACTGTAGCTCAAATAAATCTTATAACAACATCCTAGTATATTTAAGATACTGGTGTTGTTACAAAATAAGTAAATAAAAAGAGTTTAGGGGGTTGGAGAAGCAAAATAAAACAAATGAACATGAGAGAATGAATTACCTTTAAAAGTGTAACTCCTTTTGATTTGAGCCTAAAGGTTTCCTTTTAAAGGATTCTGACCAAATGGAATCCTCTAGGATGAGGAGAGGGATGTGGAGAGAGTAAATGGGCAGGGGTTGGCCGAGCCAAAGGCTTGAGGAGTGTGTGAAATGAGGTATAGGTGGGGGCCTTTTATAAGAGGAGAGGAGGGGCACTTTTGAAAAGTAAAGAAATATTACTTTATTTGAAAATGTGTTTCGGTTTTAAAAGGTCCCACATTGATATAATTCGTGGATAAGGTGATAAGGGTTCTAAATAAACTCATCAAATTGGTTTTGGACATGTTTAGTTTATATATTTTACATTATCTTTCCATTTTATTTAAATCGTCAAATAATGATGTCATCGCTGCATCATTATTATGTCATAAATAATTAAATTTATTTAATGTCCAAAAATTATAAAAAAAATACTATGATATAGGAAATCTTTTTATCTTTCCAATGACTATTTATAATCAAAATTGGGACTTGTATAACCCCACTTTAAAATTGTTTTCGTAAAACATATTATGTTTGTGTCATTTTCACTTTAACATTAAATAAAAAGTAATTTATGTCATTTCCCAACAAAGGTGGATCCATGGGGTCCCCAAGTTGGCCCATGGCTTGTATTGGTCGGCCATGACTCACCCAATAGGTGTAGTACAAGTGTCATGGTGTTTTCACATTCTTATAATATCATTTTTACCTTAAACTACACTAATTACCACTAATCGCGATTAAAAACTTAATAAGTTACTATTCACCAAAAAATTATTTTTATCCCATTGAACAACATTTTACTTCTTAATGACAACCATGTATGTCGGATTTTCAAAATTCAATACACATTAGTGGTAAACTTTCATTTAACTGAAAAATCAGTTTGCTTGATTACCACTTAGTGGTTTCACTATTCATCAAAAATTGAAGTTTTTCAAAAAATTACCAAAAATTCACCCTAAGCTATATTTGATATTCCGAATTCAAAAATGAAGTCTATTTTACAAAATTCAAATCATATAAGTCACATTAATTAATTTAATAATTAATTCCCGCTGCCAGAGCAAATAACGTGTTTTTACAAAACAATAAGTATCAAAAGATTGACACCAGTTTAAGTCTAATTTCAAAGTGAAATTGATTCCAATGACCACCATCGGATAAAATGGTAAAAATATATTCTAATTTCACTTCAAAACCAATTCATAACATAATCTAATCATATAAATAAATTAGATTAAAAAGCAGTTTTGATGTAAAATGCAGTATTTTTCACTTATTCATTAAAAAATGAACATTGTCAGAAAAATACCAAAAATTCACACAAGGTAAATTTTGATGTCCCAATCATAAAGAATAAGTTAATTTTGACAAACATAGTTTATAAAATTGTCAAAATATATATTCAAAAATAGTTTGCCATCAAAAGGCAGTAAAACAATCTTTTAAGAATATTAGTGTATTCCATGCATAAGATTGTATTTATTTTCATTTTAAGCCTCTATAACACTATCTTAATCATTAATAGACATAGATAAAAATATCTATTATTCATTACTTACTTGGGATGTTACATCGGTACTAAAAATAAATTTTTTCTAAAAAACTATTTTATACATCATACACACTTATATTAAAACTTCTTTTAATAACCTATTGAAATTGAGTGTAATAAAATGTTTTTAATATTTTTAATTATCATATTCAATTTATTTAATAAGGGAAATTTTATTTTTATTCATAAAATTAATTTATCGAGGATAAAGATTAATTACCATGGTAAAATGGTTATTTTTCAACAAATTATTTTTATTAACATTGTTTAATTTTATCTAAATAAATTTAATTGATCTATTTTTATTACAATAATATTTTTTTTTAAAATTATAAGGAAAATAAATTCACACACATTTAATTAGTAATATATATGAAATAATAGTAAAAAATTTAATGTATAAATGGAATTTTTCTATGAAAACAAATTTTTATATACATAATGAATTTATTTAAAAGTTAATTTTGTCATATTGATACTTTTAATTAGATTAAATTAATTCAAAAAATACATATTCATCACATAAAAATTTGAAAATAGGGGCCATCTTATATTTTTAGTAATAAAATAATTACTATGGTTAATTGTTAATCAATGTTAATAAGGGTAAAAAGGGGTGATTCCAAGAGGCCCAAATTTTCTATATTTACTTGACACTAAAACCATATATAATAACTTTTATAGGTTTTAAATTCATAAAAATATGATTCACCTACCTTAAATTTCCTAACTCGCCTAACTCCCATGTGATTTCACCTTTAACACTCACTTAACTCAGGTTTCCAAGGAAATGTACCTTATTTTCAAATATAAAAGCTACTCTCCATAACCCATAAAAAACCAATCAAACCATTATAATATCACCTTAATTATTTTCTATTTTACTAATCCAAAATCCTACTAAGTCATAATTTTTAAACTTTTAGTTCTAAGAAGGAAGTCTAAATCTTTCATTCTAAAGAAACCCATGATGAGAAGAAGAAAATTCATCAAGTAAGGGTTCCCAATCCTTTTATTTCCTTTTAAATTACAATTTATTTGTTATAATATCATTTTAATATAATTAATTAATTTTAATATTATTTTATTATCTCCCATTTGATATATGCTTATGGATACACCACTTATCCTCTCTTATTATAGAATTTTCCTAAGTTGTTATTATATTGATGTAACAAGTTCATATTATAAGTCATTCATTTTATATTGGAAAACTATATTTTAATGTCATTATAATTTTAATAATAAGAAATTATCATCCATTTTATATATTAATAATGGGAAATTACATATTTCCTCTCATTATTTTCTTTTTCAAAGACATAATATTGCATAAAAATCCAAAATTCTTGAAAAAGTAAAGTGTTCATAGTTTCCTAGCAACAACATCATTTTTTGGATACAAACAAGTGGATACATGCTCTAGACTAGATACACCTATGGAGAAATAACCCCAATTTTTTTTTTTAAATTAGATCAATCTTTAATCATTTCATGATAAAAAGACCTAACTTCACACCTGGTTTGATACTCTTGTGGGATATGTTTTGAATAATTCATACAATCTTTTCAAACCATGAATATGGATTAATTCTATAGACACCCCAACACAATGAAAGTACCATCCACTATTATCTTTTTATCATTCCATTGATAAGGGTACTTCCCATTACATTTTGAATATCCTATAGTTTCTCTGATGATTACGAGATATTCACCTAGATAACCATTTTGTTACATTGGATAAGAAATATTAAGTTTTGTATATACATTATTTCAAAATATACTATTATTGATTACTAAGGAAATTTTATTATTGTTCCTCCTTCAATTACATTATTGAATTAACCATATATCCATTACCCTATATGATATGAACACCATACCATTGAAGGGGTTTTACCAAGAATGTTATTTTATTTATTGATTGGGTAATTATTGATAATTTTCATGATATTTATTTCAATGTGGATAATTATGGATTACCAAGGAAAGTTGATTATGTATTGTTTATTCATTCCTTAATATGATGAATTCATTGGACTTGATTAGTGATGGGAGGGCCTAAAATTATATTTACCTGAGATTAGTGATGGGTGGGACTCGATAGTACAAAACCCCTTAATGCATAAGTATATATCATGAGACAAACTAGATTAAGTATCTTGGTGTATACCTACCCATTTATTAATATTATCTTGATATAAGTATATGATGGTGATATAATGATGTCTAAGATAATTATTGTCATGACCCTACCCAAGATGGGGGTCATGCCAAATTTACCCCAGTCTCGCCTCCACAATCCTGGGGGTAGAAATAAGTGCCAAAAGGCGTATCCTAAATGGGGAGGACTTTGTCTAAGTACCTATACATATACAAACAACCATATTGATGAATAAGTACATAGAAAAGAAAGTAAAAGATGAAAAATAATAGGGGAAAAACCATGCATGTAAAACCTCTAGATAGTATAAGAGTACAATAGTGTAATATTGAAAATAAAAAGGGAAAAAATATAGGACCAAATAGAAAGATGCCTCAACTACACCAAACTAGAAAGTAAAGTAAAAGTGCTAAGAGATTTCAGATCCTGATCTCTAAGATATGACCACCATACTCACTCTAAGGCACCAATTATCCCTAAGATCCTCTCTAATCACAACCAACTTGTTTGCCATATATGTATTACATGACACGTATGAGAAATTCATATGTAAGAGTGAGTAGATAAACACCCAATAGGATTATTTGAAAGTTGAATGGGGAGTAGTAAAAGACACAATAGGAATAGATAGTAAAAGGGGAATAGTGAACATATAGCATCTCCACCCAAACTAAGAGAGTAAGTATGCTCATCCAAGCATTAGTGACTTGACACAGTGTGTAGATTGACTACACATCGAGTCTTTTCCACCCATATTACGTGAGTAATCTCATCTAACCATGAGAAGCTGAAAATGGAAATCACGTGGCATACCCCATGCATATTCCCAACCTATGGTAGGAGAGTAACCAGATACAAAATTATGGACACACACACACACACACGAATATATATTCTCAGTAAAAATAATCCAAAATGATAGAGAAAGGGGATCTCCATCTCACAGATCATACCAGGATAAATAGTATCCAAGATTTCTAAAATCCCATCAACGATGCTCAACATATCATGAGTCTTCCCAGAAGTAACCATCCAAGTCAATCCATGCCTTGTCACTGTTCCAACAGTCTAGGGGCCATAATATCTAGGTAGATGATCCATTCCATGTTAAACTATAAAGTTCCACTTTGATAATATACGGAGGACCGATACCCTACTTGGTAAGAGGGTTCCACTTCGGTAGCCACCGATGACCCATTCTCAGCTCGACTGGAGGGTTCTACTTGAAAAGTCATCAAGGAACCATGACTAGATCTAGTGGAGGGTTCCACTTGGAAAGTGGTAGAGGAACCATTCCCAGCTCGACTAGAGGTTTCCACTCTAGAAGTTGTTGAGGACCCACTACCCATCTCTACTGGAGGGTTACTGTCATGACCCATCCCCTGGGGCCCGTGCCGTGGTACCCCAATCCCACCTTCCATAGGCCAGGGGCTGGCGACTAGCACCAAAGGTGTATTTCCTAAAACTGGGGAGACATTTCATTTATAACCTGTAACACAAACAACCAAGCACACAACAAGACACGAACTCAAGTAAACTGAACAGTAAAAGAGTGAGTACAGTAAGAAAAAAGGGGCCAGAATATAAGCCCAACTAGAAAGTACAATGAAAACTAGAAAGTACAAGACAAGTGATAGGTGAAAGGAAGCTTCTGGGTCATCCACCATGGATCGTACCTGAAGGGCAGGTACATCTCACAAACCGCCGCCTCCATGGTATGCCTCGTCTAAGTCCACCTCTGAGCTACCTTCAGTCCTGGTACTCTCATCCTCAGTCAGCCATGTCCATCATCTGCACCAAACACAACGAGGTGCGGACATAGGCCATGCAGGGGTGAGTATAACGATAATCAGTTGGGACCCTGAGACCCTTAAGGTCTCACAAAATTCACCAAGGATAAACCAAAAAGCATGAGAACAATTGTAAACCCTACATAGGTAAATTCCCATACATATATCTAAGTTATCAAGTATACCCATCTCAACCATGAGGAAAACACAGAGTCCAACTCAAAGGCCCAAAGCTAAACTGTTCCACAAAGAAAGGAATACCAAGAAGGAAAGTACCACACAAGCACTCCACACAAAAAAATACCACCAACGTATTACCATGAAGGAAAGTACCACATAGGTACAGACTTAGATCACACCAGGTATAACTTATGTACAGTAGTAAAGATGATTAGTTATAACTACTGAATTATCTTACTCCATTAAGATGCAGACCCACATAGGATCGCTCGGTGCAGACCCACATAGGATCGCTCGGTGCTAACCCACACAGGATCGCTAAGTGCTGACTCACACAGAATCACTAGGTGCTGACCCACACAGTATCTCTAGGTGCTTACCCACACAGGATCACTCGGTGCTGACCCACACAGGATCACTCTTCATTCTTCACGCCACAACCAACTACAGGTTTCCTACACTATGCTTGCTTTCCTCCAAGAGGGTCTGATCCAAAAGCCACTGATCGATATTAAAATTTCCATTAAGTACCATGAATAAGTATCTAAAAGGACCGTCATGTCATAGGGGTATCAATGCAATAGACAATGCGTCAATCAGACGCCCAGTCTGTGAGTTATTAGCCTTTTAGTCCCAGGGGCCCGGTTGGATTCGTGATTGATCCAACCTGACCGTAACCCATCTTAAACCAAATATCTAGTGGGGTATAATCAAAGGGACTGTCTCACTCCAAGGTTTCTAGTGCCACTGACGGTTCATCAAACGGATGTTTGGTGCCAAAGTTATGGCCAAAAGAGCATAAATGGGTCGTAGTGGGTCTGGGTCTGGTCCGACTTGGTCAGACTGACCTGGCCCGACCCACTGGGTCTGGCATGGCCCACGGTGTAGCCCGACCCACTGGATCTCAATATCCTATTAAGATAATTTTCACAAAAAATATCAACTCTATCATCCTCTCATACTCGCATTCTTTAACAAACATGAATGAGAGCCCTTTCTTGGTTGTTTGGGAGTTCCCTCAACCACCATATTCTCAAATATTTTTCTCTTACATTGTCTTGATTTGATTATGGTTTTTAGGGTGAAAAATTAGAGTATGAATGAGTAATAATTGTTTTAGGTATGTTTTTGTGATGACCTGATGAGTTTCAATAATAGTTTAATGAATATTTGGATTATAATGAACTAAATGATGATGGTTTCATGAAAAGAATCCTTTTCATGGTGTATCATAGTTCCCATGAGAATTAGGTTTAGTTGGTAGTGGAGTAATAACAGGTAACTAATGTGATGACACCATTTTTTTCATAGAGGAAATGTTTTTGAGATTCTAGACATTTAAAGACTATAGAATATGTAGTATTAAGTTACATGTTGTTTACTATTCCACCCATGGTTTCTTTGTAGCCTTTAATTACACATAAAATGTAACTATGAGATTATCTCCATGAAATTCATAGTGCGACTCAGATTCATTAGTACTAGGGTTACACAATACTTTAAATATCACACATCGTGTGACTTTTTTCCTCACACCAAGTGTCTCATAATCAATCACTTTGTGATGTAACTTTGAACACACAATGTCATTATGATTGAACAAAATTTCATGTGTAATATTTAAAAATTTCATGTATAGAATATAGGGAAGCTCAACTGGTACGAGATTTACTTACCCAGTAGATATAAATTCCCTCAAACCATGTACATATAGATACACTTTGTATGGTTTGTGAGGAAACATAGAATCTGTCCAAAATACATGCCATTTAAGAAAAGGTTCCACACATTATATATATATATATATGTTGATTCAAGATGGTTTGATCAGTAATAGTACATGAATAGTCTACTCATGTTTCGTACACATCATGTACTCTATTGGGACATGTCGTTAACATGGGTATATTTTTCTTATTTTTCATATCATTCCACCTAGATGTAAGTTTTGGATACATGAGAAGTCCATTTCAAGTATTTCTCTAGAAAGAGCATGATGGGTGAATAATTTTATCCATAGAAGGATATCTTCAAGATTCTTTGTATAGTAAAATAATATTATCTCCATAAATATAATAAAAAATATTGGTGAGGTGTTTTAGATAAAACATGGAGTTTAGGTGATCCCTTACACGGTAGTGAACAATCATTTATGGATAGGGTTCATACACTCCCTCAATGGAATACTCATGATAAGGCACAATATCACATATAAAAAATAGATTTTAGGAACCCCCTATATTTTGAGATAGGGTCTTTCATCTGTGGAGTTTAGATAATACCTTATGTGTATATAAAAACCCAATTTTTTAGGATTTTTTTGAATAAATTTAATTTCTTTGATAGCTTGTGTTACACACAACACTGAGTTTTAACAAATCATGATAAGATATTAAGATTATTGTTTAAATATAGACATTATTAACTAGTCATTAGACTTGGAATAATGAATAAGAATAATTTTTTTAAAATATTATGTATAATGATTTTAAATAAAGAAAACATATTGATAAAAATTACTTAATTTTTGGTAATGTTTTTATATGTTTTGAAAATACTATTTTCCCAAAAAATGTTTTTTATGAAAAAATGATAAAAGTAGTTTTTTTAAACTTTTAGAAATTTTATTTGAAAAAATAAACTTCATTTTAGAAATAAAAATGAAAAAATTAGCTTAGCATGATTGTTTTTGTTTTTTATGAAAATGTGATTTTTTATAAATAATGAAAAACACTAGTTTTTATTGAAAATTACCTTTTTCAATTTAAGAACATATAAGGTTAATTTTGTTTTAAAAATTTGTTTAAAAATAAAATTATTTTCAATTATATATTTATTAATACAATTTATTCCATTATAAAAAATTTCATATATAATTTAGATATAAAAACTTTTTAAACTTTTGAATATTTTATCTTTGAAAAACTGCTTTCTTGTCATGCCTGTAGGTTTAATTATAAATTAAAATGTTCTACTTTGTGAATAAAATTTAAAAAAATGGATTCAATATTTTTAATCAGAATAATTTATATTACATAATATTTTCAACATATTTTTTGTTAAAAATGAATAATAAAAACAAAAAAAATTTAATTACCTCGGTTAAGGTTAAAACAGGTTGACTGTGGGGTTAAACTAAAAAGATAATGTGTAAAATGACTAATAAACTTGTAAAAAACCCATTTTATAGAAATATTTTGACCTTATAACCTCTAATATTTGATAATTACCCTTTTTAGAACTGTTTTTCATCTGAAAAACATGGGTACACTTTATTATTTTATAAACTTCCATGTATGTCCTCTCCCCCACTTATAAAATTCCACCCACTCTCCTCTCCTCTTCAAAATTCTAAAACAATTTGGTTTGTAAAATAAGTACCTAAATATATTCCTTATATCCCTCTCCAAATCTTAGATACTTTTTTGAGATCATAAATCCAATCAAGGAAGGCATTAGTTTAAACTTAAAGAGATTGTCCGAAGAAGAGGAAAATTTTAAACTATAGGTTTTTGTTTTACTTCTTATTATAGATCCTTAAAACATTATTAAATTATGATTATATAATAACAAAAAAATCTACAATATTCTTATATTTTATTACATTAATGGAATAACTTATATCCATATCATCTTCTATCAAATGGGAAACAAAACTATCGATCGTGTGTATGGCGGATTACCACCTCACAAACCAATGTTATCCATTTTCCATTATCACCTCTCAAAGATAAACATATTTATGTATTTAATGTCTATATATTATATTTATTATATTAATATATCTCTAAAATTTTAATACCATATCTAACTTCTTACCTCCCATCCTGTTGGAAAATAATAACGTCACTCGTGTATACCGAGGACTATCACCTCGCAAACTGATGTGATGTGTTTGTCATTTTTCTTTTACATGGATGGTAATAAGGATATATTAAATGAATATATATTTTATTTTTAAAAAATAATAATTATTTAATTATAATATCACATATACATTATTACTTTCCATTCCATGGGGGATACAATAGTGTTGTTCATGTGCACGACAGACTATCGCCTTACAAAGTGATGTGATTCATTTTTTCACAAAAAATTTTCCTGGTAGGTAATTAGGGTAAATATAATGAATATATTTTATATATATGAAATAAAAACAATTTTTTAAGGTAATATATTATTTAACCTTTTTGCATTTTTCACATTGAGAAAATGGAAACAACGTTCATGCTTATGTATGTCCTACCATCTCCTTGAATGATGTGTTTCATTTTCTATCTCTAACTTTTTTGGTTTACTATAAATACATATATAATGGATATATATGATTTGTATATAGTGTTTAAAATTTGTGACATTATGGAACAATTATCAATGTATGAGGATAAAAAAATAAAAATAAAAATAAAACATACATGAAAAACAAAGCATTTATTGCCTGAAACATGATTTTAACATGGAATTATTTATAAATGGGTAATAAAAGGTCATAAGTAAATCATATATGGTATGATATATATAATTATGGTTTTTTAATAGTTTTATAGTAAACTTATATTTATTATACAAGAGGTTTGGACGTGAATTATGGAAGTCGAGACTTAAGGTAATGGATTTTTGTTTCAATTTGTATTTTTCCAGACATACATTATGTTATGAACCTATATTCTTATATGAGATGTATATACTTATAATTTGACATATAATATCATGAATTTATTTATTATAATGATAATTTAAGTTTCAATTAATGTGACATCATGGACCCAGTTCACTCTAAAGTAATCGAACCCGAATGAAAATATGCCCTCAGATGTGCCTCGTCGTATGCCAGAGGTTGTCGAATTGCAGCAAGGGAATGAGGTGTGTCTATGGGAATACTATGACCTCATGTAATAGTTTATCACAACAAAAATAAATATATATAAATAATTAAATAATAATAATAAATAATAAGTTAGCGTAAGCATGATAAGCATCCAAGCAATAAATAATCATCAAAAGCTATAAACTGTATCATATACATAATATTATGGAATTTATCTACAAAAAATGGAAAACAAGAATACAATTATACAAGATTAACATAAAATACATGATATGAAAAAGAATAAAAAATGGAAAAAACTACCCAATCTTCCCAAGAACTACCTCAGTCATCTACTACCAAGCTCCCATCCTAATTCAAGAAGTCCTTTGTCGAAAACTGGATGCTCCACCTTGTCCAAAATTTTGATCATATAATATACCCTGGTACCAAAGGTGGTTTGGATTGTGTGTAATATAAACTCAGTATGCCACCACCAATGACGTCTATACAAATCCAGTCTATGAATATAAACTGTAATAGTGTGCATGTATATAAAAGTAAAGTAGTGAGAAAATAAATATCCCATACATGCTTCAGCCTCAGATGGTAATGTGTCTAAAAATGTGTTCATTTAATTAATAAATATGTTAATATAATTATAATATACTAGTAACCATTGTATGATATTGGTGATAATATAAAAGAGGATCCAAGGAGAACCAAGTCATCCATGACCTCATGGGTCGAGCCGGCTCATAGTAGTAACTCACAGAGTCTAGCTATAAGGGTATGAGTTTCATAAAAGGGGTATAACCAAGGAATTACACTATTAAAGAGTCTAACTGAGTTCATAAAGATCATATATATTAATCCCATTCTAAGCATGGTTGGCGCAATGGGGAGGATCCATGGTGCCACATGTATGAAGACATCAAGATGAATATAAGGAGTATATCAAAGGCATTATAATATATATAAAAGATTTAGGTTAATGTTCAATAAAACACCATGATATTTATATAATAAGATAAGGACCAGACTCTATGGTGGGTATCTCCCATGAAAATCATCTCAATGAATTGGAATAATGTCCTATGAGTGTTGAAGTCATTCGGTTAGGAATCCAAGGAAGGATCAAGTATTTCCATTCATAGAAAGATAAAAAAGATCCATATTCAATAGGAACCTTATAATAATTTCTTTTATATACATTTTTCATCATTGGAGATATAATACCCATTCAAATTTTAATTCATTAGGTTTATTCCATTACCTTTCAGCACATGCGACTAGGTGAATCAAGGAAATACAACTGATTATCAATTTAAATACATTTTACAAGGCCAAGGTATATATATATACACTTTAAATTTATCTATTTAATGTTTTATTTAATTATTATTGAACACTTACCTTAAAAAATCTCAAGTCAATCACACCCGAATGATGTCTCAAGTAATCCCCACACGGGTCACTAAATGAAGAATAAAGAACGCCCCCTACATGGAGTTGTTAAATTGAAGTCTCAACCTCAAATTATTTCAAGAGGTGTTATTAGGGACTTAGAATACAATCTAAAAATTTAAAATTAGGGAATAATATTTTTTAGATGATACCCCTGGTGAAACTGGTGTGTGCACAACAACAGTTTATAAAAGGTAATTCTTCGAGGGAAAAGTTATAGATCACATACCATATAAATGTAATATATTCATCATGTAGTATTGGCCCATGGTTAGGACAATATTAGAGGAAAAAAGAAGAATATATTAATTACTTTAAAATAGGGCATAAGAGCTCACACCAAAATAGCAATGTCGATTGAAATAAGAAAGATGAAAGGATCCTAAGGAATTGAGATCATACCAGTTGTTATCCAATGTGAAATATGAAAGTCTAATCAGAGTTCAAACATATAAATGAATTAAAATACTTGGTTTGGAGGCTTGATGATGATTCAATAAGGGAATAGAGAGCCTCTTACTATCCACTGGAGAGGGAAAGAAAGAGGGATGATGCCTTTAAAAGAGAGATGGGAAAAAGGTAAAAATGACCAATTTTTAAGTGGCACATGGTTTGGACACATGATTTGACAAACCATATGACAACCGTGCACTATATAATGTCCAAGGATAGTGGACCTCATAGTTCAGGGAGAAAATTTTTCCCCAACCGTGCCCTCACAATTAAATAATATTTTATAATTTAATCCATAACATACAAATTATGTACATCGGCCTCCCTCTCCCAAGTCTCATCATGTACATGGACATGATGTCATAACACCTTCACTAAATAGACTAACCTACCGAAGATATAATTTTTTATTCCATCAATTATTTAAATGGAATACTCATCAAAAGATGCATTGAAATCCAATTCAACATCATCAGGATCAAAAGTATGAGACAAGTCGGTATGGGGACAATGAAGGTGTGAAATATAGAAGATGTTATGCATGGGATGGTACCTATGAGGTAATAAAAACCAATGAGATACCATCCTAAATCTATCCATAATTTCAAATGGTATGAAAAAATGAGGCAATATCTTCCCTTTACTCTATATCCATATATGACCCAACCTTGGTGATACTAATAAGAAAACATGGCCCTCAAACTCACACTCTAGAGTTCATTGATGGAGGTTGACATATGATTTCTTTCTAGATCAAGTAGTAACCATATAATTTATGATCAACTGAACCAACTACAAATTGTCATAAATGATACAAGGACCTTGCAGCACCATCTCCTCTACCTCTATCCAGCATAGAGATGAAAAACATGGACTACCATATAACACCTCATATGGAGCCATTTGAACTATTTTCTAAAATCTATTATTGTAGGTAAATTTGAAGAGAGGTATATTTTTCTCCCAAGAACAAATGAAATCAAAGACACATGATCAGAGAATATCCTCTATCACTTATATCATATTTTCTAACTTACCATTGTCTTTAGTGTTAAAAGGTGTGCTCAGAAGCACATGTGTACCCAAATATTTCTGTAGCCCTTGTTAGAATATCAATGTGAAATGAGAAACCCTACCAGAAATGATAGAATAAGGAACCCCATGTAGGAATATAATCTCATGGATATATTGTAGTCCTATATCATTAAATAATAAATTATCATGGATAGGAAGGAAGTGGGTTACCTCAGTTAGTCAATCCATGACTACACAAACTACATCGCTACCTCAAGGAGACCTCGGTAAACCAGTCACAAAATCAAACATGATGTACTCCGATTTACATTATGGGATCTATAATGGATGTATAAATATAGTGATCCAATGGTGTTTCGGATTCACCTACTAATAGTTGGAACACTTAGTGATGAAACTTGTGGTCTAATATTTCATCTGAGGACACCAATACTAACATTGCATGTTACAGTACATCTTAGAAATACTTGGGTGCACTTCCCACTATGAAGCATGATATTATTACATCATCTCCTCACATATATATATATATAGGAACCTAAATATTACCATGAATGTGAATGATTTTATCCCTATCGATAGACCAATCCAGAGGTGGGTCCTCACTTGGAATATTTTTTTATAGGACCTAACCTTCAGGAACTGAAAACCGAATTCTCTTAACCCTATCTAATAGTAGAGATTTCATAGCTAAGGATGAAAGAAAAGGTCAATCATGACTCTCTTTAAACTTTATATTCACCTTCAAAAATTGGGCCATAAAATTCCATTCATCACTAGCTTCCTGAAATGTTTTTTCCTGGGTTTTTTCATCTCTACACATCAGCTACTACATTAAGTTTTTCAAGCATATAGGCAAGTTCAAAGTCAAAATACTGAATATATTAAACCCATATTCATTGTATGATATTAAATACATTCTATATAAATATACATTTTAAATTTTGGTTGTACTTAAACACCAAAAAGTGATCTTTCATTAGATAATTCCTCTAGTAATGTAAGTAATGAACAACTGCTACAAGATTGGGGTCATGCATAGGGTAATTATAATCATGTGGTCTCAAGTTGGGGGACCCATACATAATGAATAAATCCTATTGAATCATTAATTCACCCATACCAATGATTAATGAATCATTGAACAATATATAACCTCCACCAATCTCTAGAATAATCAAGATCGATGTTGAAGTAAGTCTTCCCTTCAGCTCCTGAAAGGCCTTCTCACATTCTTCAGACCACAAGAACTTTATAACTTTCTTATTCAAATTTGTAAGAGGTTACAAACAGTGTGATAATTATTTTATAAAACTCTTATAATGTAAAAATATCCCTTTAAACTTTATATACCAAATGCGTTCGTGGTATGTTCCTAGTAAATAATAGCACTCACCTTCTCTGGGAAAACTGATACTTCTGATTCCATGATAATATGACCCAAGAAGTAAACCTTATTGATCAAAAAGTGGAACTTTGTGAGATTATCATATAAATGATACTATATTAGTATATTCAAAATAATCTCAAGAGGATTGGAATGATCACTTCAAGTATGAGAGTATCCAAAGATGTCTTCCACAAAAACCATGAAAAAGGAATCCAGGTAGGGGTGGAAATCCCTATTCAAAGGCCATGAAAATTGTGGGTGTGTTTAGAAGACTGAATAGAATTAAAAAATACTCATATAAATCATACAGAATATAGAAATTCATATGTGTTATGTTTGAAGGCCTAACTCACACCTGATTATAACCTCATCTCATGTTGATTATTGAGAAAACTCAAGCTCCTCAGAGCAAGTTGAAGAGATCATCTATTTTAGGTAAATGATACCGGTTAATAACCATAATTTGGTTCAAAAATTAGTAATATATACATAAACTAAGGCTTAAATACACATTCATAGATAAAATGATAGGTAAACCCCTAGGTTATGTATTGGGTTGTATAAAACTATTAGATTCTATATCCTACAACTATCTCTTGAGATCCTAAAGCTCAGTAGATTCCATCTTGTATGGAGGAATAGATATTGGGGATTCTCCTGGAATAATATTGATTGTAAAATATTACCCTCTCTCTTGGGTGGTATTCCAAAGAATCCATCTAGGAAAAAAATCCCCAAAACGATCTACCACTGGAGGAAAATCTATCATACACACTATCCAATCATCTAAGAAAAGATTGGAAGTCTAGGCTGTCACTTCTTCTAGCCCACGATGCTCTAGTATATCTTGACCAACCAAGACATCCCAATCACCCTTATATACATATCTACTACCATAAGGTGATATGGAAGTCACCCTTTAGTGATAATAGTCAATGTGGGCATGATAATGCATGGGGAAATCCATCCCAAGTATGAAATCGAACCATATAATATCTAGGATAAAGAAACTCTATAAGAATCGATAACCAGTAATCTCAAGATGGTAGTACATTAAGTTGTGTATAACCTCTGAATGTACACCCAATGGGGTGTCTAGGGTCATCACCACTAAAGTATATAATTTCAGTCACAAATATTTCCACGATTGATATTGAGATAAAGAGTAAAATGAACCTATATTGAACAGGGTAGATACAATAGTATAAGATACTATAATAGTAAATCATATAGTAGACGTTCCTGTACTTTTCTCCTTGGGTATCTACAGTAATGCATGACACTAGCCCGGTCCATGGCCCTGAGCTATAGATATACTTCCTTGAGCATGTCCTTTTTGCTGGAACTGAAAATCAAAAAGTCTAGATACCTCATCCACGACCTCATCCTCAGTCTGCTCAGCCAGTGCTACTTCAGGTTCTTGCCTTTTATAGAGTCACTGATTCCAATTATGAAGGTAGAGATGGAACATGTCCTCTTCTGCTATAAATAAGAGGAAAGGTTTGAAAAATATTCTGAATATGACCCATATATCCATAGGCATGACACTCTAGTCACTCTCTATCTCACTATAGATTCTCTTTCCTCTTATGTCCACACTGATGGCATACAATAGAGCTACCAGCGTGAATACTCTGTCTACCACTTCTATGATGAGAAACCTCAAGACTACACTTCCAGATGTAGGAATAACTAACACCCTATCTTTCCAAGGAACCTATATTTATTATACTATTATCTTCCCTCAAGTTATTATCAATTATAAGAGCTTGGTTCATGATATTAGAACCAATAGATAGATGGAAGAAATTTACTTGAGTATGGAAGGAATACTAGATCCCATCCTCAAAGTATATTTCTCATGATAGCTTATCACTAACAAGAACAAGTGTAAATCATTGAAGCATGGTGAAACATGCTATATAGTCAATAATGGAAAAAACACCCTACTCTAGGTGAATGAAATCCCTAGATCAGTAATCTCTCAGCTTATTAGGGAAAAAGTAATTGTAGAAGTCAGTATAGACATCTATCCAGACCATGATCTTATGACGAACATCTAAGGTAATCACATTCTACCATCACTTGACCGAATCATATAGCATGTAGGAGGATATATTGAATCTCCTCTATGGAGGGATCTAAAGATGCTTGAAGATAGATAAAATTATTTCTAGCCATGACTCAACAGCTTGAGGACCTCCATATCCTGAGAATATGGAAGGATTATGTTTCTAGAACTCACAGGTAAGATCAGAAATCATAGGTTCATGCCATAGAGAAACCTATATAGACTGAATCTTGCATAGGATACCCTGTTTAAGTTGAGTGTGAGTTCCCTATTTGGGAATAGCAGGTGGTGCTGTAGGTGTCAAAACTATAGGTAAAACTGGTGTCTCAGGGCCCACCATCTCCATAGGATGATTGTTGCCACCCTCTAGGCACACGACTTGAGAGTGTCATGGTGGAATAACTCTACAAATTCCAAGCACACACCTTAGAACAAGATTCGAAATAAAATATGATTACTCATGGAAGCGGTAAAAAAGTAAAGGGGTCACTACCCAATATACGACCCAACTACCCAGATCGAAGGTCAGGGTATTGTTAAGTGTTCATGTTTTTATTTACAAGGATTCTAGTATATGGAGGGTCAATTGCAAGTTAGGGAGGTAAATTCGCTTAAATTTAACTTGGAATCTTCATTTACTAGAAACCATTTACTTTATAGGCCATAATTTATATATTAATTATTTATGTAAGCTTATAAATAATAAAAGGATCAATTAAATTAATTTTCATTCCCAATTATAAGGGCCTATACTTATTATAAATTGAAATTGACACCCATTTAATTAAAACTATCCCCTTTTACATTAAGTCATTGAGTGTTACATATAGAATATGATGGATCAATTTGATGAATTACCCATTTCAATTTATAAAGGCCCATAAAATCTATAAATTGAAATTGGTAGTCAAGTAATCATAGCCAAATACCAGCTCATGTAACCAGGGTTATATATCTTACATGGGTTGAAATTGGATATTTATGATGACATCATTATTCTATATGAGAAGACACCATTTAGGTTGATGTTGATATATTAAACAACCAAATTTTCATTCATTGTAGATTATGTTAGTGGCACCAAAATATATCACAACCCAAACACACTCAATAATCATTGGAAACACAAACAATGAAAGAAAAAAATTCACCTCTATGGCATGGAATATGCATGGCATGTGAATCCCTAGGTTCCTATAATAATTCATTTAACAATTATCCTTTCCATACTAGGCCAAGGTAGTATATCCATAAATCATAATAAATACCATAATTCATGTACATTATCCAATGCTGAAAATATATCAACTATAATTGGTGCAATATAGAACACAATTTCCCACTGCCAAGAAACATGGTGTTTACCTTGAATGTGGGTTAGATACTCCGAGGAACGACTTATGACCATGTTCTAACATGTTCCGACTATCCTGTCTAAATTTACCAAATAATAAGATAAGAAAAGAAAAAAAATACTCTGATACCACATTGTGGCATCCTTAACCCGGTTCACTCCTGAGCAACTGAACCCAGTTGGTCACATGGTCTCAAGCATGCCTCCCCACACACTAGAGACTCCTAATTATTAGTAAAGGACACAAGTGTTTTTATGGGGAGACTATTCCCTCATGTTAGAGTAGAGAACGATAAAGATAAATATATATATATAATGGAAGTGTAATAATAAAAAAATATGGAAATGGAAACATGATAATAATCCAAGTGGTAAACAATCATCAAAACCTGTAAACTGTATTATTTACAAAAGAAGATGGCATGCACCTATAAAAATGGAAAAATAGGTATATAAGGTAGAATTATGACCATACAATACATGATACAAAAAATAATAAAAAGAGAAAAACTATCCAATAATCTTGAGCACTGGATTAGTCATCTACTACCAAAATTCCATCCAAAATAAATAAGTTAGGTGTCTAAAGTGGGATGTGTCTACTTTTACACACCTTTTATCAAATAATCTACATGGTTCCAATGATATCCCAGATAGGGTGTAAGATAAATTCAGTATGCCAACACCAATGACGTCTATAAAAATCTAATATGTGAATACAAATTGTAACAGTGTCATGGTATATGATGGTAAAGTAGTGCAAAAATAAATAACCCAGACATGATTCTGCCTCAAATGGTAATGTATCTGAACATGTATTCATTTAATTATTAATCTTGGTATTAGACTTATAATGTATTTGTAACCATGTATTAATAATTATCATAATATAAAAATGGGTCACAGGAGAACCAAGGATTATATAACCTTAGGGGTCAAGAAAAATCATATTAGTAACACATGTAGTCTATCTATAAGGTTATGAGTGTAATCTAAGGGTTAAAATCAAGGAATTACACTATTGAAGATTCTAACTGAGTCCATGGATCTCATCCACAATAATCTTAGGATAATCATGAAAGGGCCCAATGGGGTGAATCCATGGTGCCTCATGTCTGAATACATCAAGTTGAATCCAAAGAGTGTATCCAAGGAATTATAATATCTATAAAAGTGTCTGGTGAATCATCGATAAGATGTTGAGGTATTCACATAAGAAGAAAAGGACTCGATTTCATAGTGGGAATCTCTTATGATAACCAGTTCAATAAATCATAATGTTGTCCTTTGAGTGATCAAGGCATTCCCCTAGGAATCCAAGGAGGGCTCAAGTCTGCCCATTCCCATAAAGAGTAAACATATCCATATGAACTTGGAACCTTATACTTATTCCATTTATATTCATATGAAATCACATGACATGTAATACTCATACCAATTTCAATTAATTAGGTTTATTCTATTACCTTTGATCATAAATGGCAAGGTGAATCAAGTACATGAATAAAATTATCAATTTAAGTACATTTTCCACAGAAAAGATACATATATATATATACACTTTCCATTTAACAATTTAATGTTTCATTTAATTGTGAAGGAATACATACCTTAACAAAGGTCAAGTCAAGCACACTTGAATGATGTCTCAGGTAAACCTAACATAGGTCACTAAAGGAAAATCAAATAACACACCATACTTAGAGTGGTTAACATTGAGTTATCAACCACTAATGATGCCAATAAGTGTCATTAAGGCCTTAAAATATAGTCTTGAAATTTTAAATCTGGAAAGAATAATTGTTAGAGGCAACACCTAGTAAAACCGGCATGTGGACAATGATAATAGTTTATAAAAGGTGATATAATAAGGATAAAGTCATATACTACCTACCTTATGTCTACACTATATGCCTCATCTAGTATTGACCCCTAATTTGGACTAGATCATAAGAAAATGGAAGAATAGATGGATTCCCTAAAAATATGTCATATGATCTGACACAAAAATAACATATTCAGTATAAAGAAGAACAATGAAAGGTATCTAATGAATGTAGAGCTTATTTATTTCTATCCAACATGATATATAGAAGTTTAATTAGAGGTCAGACAGAGAAACGACTTTAAATACTGCATGAGGAGTCTTAAGGATGCTTCAATGGGAGAAGAGAGGGCCCCCTACTATCTTCTAGAGATAAAAATAAAGAGGGTTGAGTCATTTAAAAAGGGTTAGAAAAAAGGTAAAAAAATACATTTTTAAGAGGCACATAGTTTTTCCACATAGTTGGCCTAACTACATTCCAATCGTGCGCTAACTAATGTCCAACGATAGTGGCCTGGACGATTGGGGGTGTATAGTTTTCCCAACCGCAATCAAACCGTTCACCCCCCTCTTCCCAGGGAACACACCCTGCTTGATCTGTAGTATACAGTTAGAAAAAAAATGCTTAGCCCATGAACTCCCCTATATAGAGCCCTGAAGCACCCCACATAGTTTATATAACTGTGTGGGATGGGCTACATAGTTTCTACTATCTATGTGGGCCAGTTGTTTCCTCCAAAAAACAAGAGCTCTGAGATTAGAACAAGCTCCAGATGCTCCCAAACCCTTCATTAAACCATATGTCACATTTTTTAGGATAAAATAAAGGATTTAACTAAAATTATAAGGTTCTATACCTCAAAGAAATTTCGGATCATACATTTAATTTTATTCCTTTATGGGGATTATGATTCAATTTACCAAAGTTGTAGGGGTTTTATGATACAATCTAATCATTTATCCAAACTATTTATGTTTATGATTTTTATGAAGAAATATTATGACATATCTCTCATGAAATTCATGAATTTTATTCTCCTTTAGTTATTTCTTATGAACACATGTTTTCCATTAATTTTATTCTCTTTATGTACTAATGATTTCAAATGAACTTTTTAAATAAAACCAACATTATTTATCACTTTGGTTGAAAAAACTTTTTATTTTATATCCATGTTTTCTAAAAAAATTTCAAAAAATGTTTTATTATTACTATTTTATTTTTAAAGTCATTTTTACCCCTGTTTTATTTTTTAAAAAATGTTTTAAAATTAATCTTCATGTCATTTTCAAAGTAAGATCCACTTGGATTTTATTGAAATGTGAAAGGATTATTTGTTTTTATGGGTATGAAATTTCCCACTGCCCTGAACACTCAATGTTTAAAGATTAATTTATATGTTTAATAGTTTATTTTCAAAGAAAAGTATTTCAAAAACTCTCTATTAATGTTATGTTTTAGAAAGTGATTTTCAAAGAAAGTTTATTTTCGTCAAGAAATGTTCCTAATGCCTTTTCAAAATTATTTTCTATCTAGTATGACATCCTTTAGTTTTAATTATGATTTAATGAAGATATGATCTAATGATAGCATTCTTAGTATTTCTCAGTATGGTTTATGTTTATGAAGAAAAAATATTTATGAAACCCATTTCTTTACCATAGGTTATTATATGACCTAATGTTTTTGAAACCCTATTTTATTTAATGGGTAATGGTATGATGATTTTTTTATGATCCTATGGGAAAAAAACATGGATTATGTGATGGGTGGGGCCTATATATCTCTCCAATGCATTAGTTAATTATTAATGTTCTATGAGCTCAAAGGGTACACATGAGGTTATCCCAAGCCCAAAAAGGGTACATGGGGGGTTATCCCAAGCCTAAAGCAGGTACATAGGTGGTTAGGCCAAGCCTAGTAGGTTATTAATGTCTTGGTTGGTATCATTTATATAGGGTTTTCTGTGATTATGTTTCCACCAATAATCTATGTCTTATGCCAATGTTTTTATATCATTTACTATGTTCTTTTATTCCTTTATTATTCATATCTTATGACCTACCAAAATTTATACCATGAATCAATTTTATGATCTATGATATGCAGGTTTTGATTTTTCAAATTTTATTCTCATCTTCTCTTACCCTTCTGCTCATGTTATGTTGATATATCCGTTATTTACCCTTACTGATTATTTGATATCAATATTTCCTATATTTCCTTTCCCAAAGTTGTGAATACATTTATTATGCATGATATGTTTAAGAAGGGTTTTAGGTATGAAGAACTTAATGGGAGATAATGCAGTTTACTTATGAACTAGATGTTTATGTATCTATGTTTCTAAAGAAACTATAACTAATTGATTCCATGATGTGTTGTTATGTTATTTAAGGAATATTAATTTATTGAGATGTAGTATTTATGTATGATAAGTTCAGTCTCTATAGTTGGTATTAGAGGTAGGGTTTAGTTAAACCTTTGTAAACTAGGATGAGAAAACTTTGGTGAGAACCATAAGGATAAGTATAAATATTGGAAAATATCCAAGAATTTTAGTGAAGGATAGAGTGAGTGGTTTCTAATAAATTAAATCCCTTTCTGGATACTACAAGTTGATGTGGTCTAAGAATAGATGTACCTAGGGGTAATAACTTTGAAAACGACACATCGGGCTTGACTCAAGAATTGCCTGATATACAATAACAAGCCTTACTAAGTACCTAGTTTGACACTCCCAAAGATTTTTTGGGGAAATTCCTAAAATATTTATGAACCATTAAGAAGGGTTTGAATAATGACTATTAGTGACCTAGGTTTGACCTAAGATGTTACAGATTGAAATAAGGTTCCATTATTTAGACATCCTAAAAGTGATTTTTATGATTATGTGGTTCCCACTATGATTAGTGTTGATAACACTATGATTTTTTGATTTTTAGTAAATGGATGGAGCCCAAAGGAACTATGTTAATGATAAATTCAATGGAAAATGGAATTATTTTCCCCCCAATAAATTAAATATTATGGGATCTAGGAATGAAAAATATTATTTATATGTTCATATAAATTTCTCAGGATATGAATAATTCTGAGATTTCAAATTAGAAAAGGAGGGAATAATGTTTTGTTGAGTCCTTTATAAGGAAAAATCCACCTTATTTTAGTGGTTCTGCATATCCACTAGTTACTGAGAAATGTATCAGTAAAATTGAAAAGATATTTTCTATTCTCCTGTATTTGGAGCATCACAAAGTTATTTTGGCCATCTATCATTAGGAAGGAAAAGTAGACCAAAGGTGGAATATTATTAAGAATATATGGAAATAAGATGAAATGAAATCTATATAGTGATATAAGTTTAAGATATTTTTTACAATAAGTAATTCCCTCATATTCTTCATATGAAAACAGATAAGGAATTACTTGAGCTAAAATAGAATTATGATGAATCCATTGGTACCTATGAGGTAAAATTTACAAGACTGGTGAGATATGATTATGGTATTATCATCCAAATTGAAATTAAGGTTGACTGAATCACCAGTTTCTTAAAACCAAGTCTCTGAAGCATTTTATTCATAATAGAATTTGATAGTTTTGAAAAAAAAATTCATTGTACTATCAAGGTGGAATTGAATATTAGATTGAACTATCAATAAAATAATTTTGATATAAAAATAATATTGAAATTCAAGGGAAGCTCTAAAAACATAAAGAGAATAATATGATATTTCCTTCAATCTTGAAGTATGGAAGGAAACATGGAAGAAATTGTCTTAAGGGGAATACTAAATGTTTTATGTATAGAAAGGAATTTCATCGAGTGGATGAATGCCAAAGTGATGGAAAAAAGTTATATAATGATACTAATGAAGATAAAGATCTATATAATTCACCACCCACACTTCATTATTTCAAATGTAAGCAGTTCATTCATTATGATTACAAGTTCCCAAATCTAAGGGATACTAAAAATGATCAATTTTAGTAAACTTATATGTTGAGGAAAAATGGATATATATTGTGATCATTATTTTAGATGATGGGTGTGATAAAAACATGATGAAAGGTACACTTACTATCCACTCTATAATTACTAATGTCATATTTGACTATGGATCTACCCACTCTTTTATATCTGATGATTTTTAAAAGGGTATAAAAATAAAACCTCAATGATTAAATATAGAATTAGTAGTGAAAAATCCAAATGATATGATAATCACATCATAAGTATATGATTCCTATCTAATTAATGTTTTTGGGAATGTGACTCCAATAATTTTTTTATTCTTTCTATGGTTGATTTTGATGTTATTTTAAAAATACATTGGATTTCTCTACATATGTCCCACATTAATTGCTGAGGAATGGAAGACACATTTTATAATATAAACAAACCTATGATCACTTATCAGTATAACGATAAATATGAACTTTTGATAGAAATCAAATCAATTTTATGGGTTTTGATTCCTATTCAATGGGGGAATTTATCTCAGATGGTTTGGGATAAAATCAATATTAACGATATTCCTATTATAAGGGATTTCTTTGACATATTTAAAAAATATTTTGCTAGTCTTCCACCAAATAGTGATGTTGAGTTCTCAATATAACTCATACCTAGTGCTACACATATTTCAAATAATTCCTATAGAATGTTCTTTATTAAGTTACATGAATTGAAGAAGAAACTTTAGGATAAAATTTATAAGGGATTCATTAATCTAAGTGAGTCACCATGGGGTGAAATTGTTCTTTTTGTTAATAATAAATATGTATTTATGTGAATATTCATTGAATTTTGGGATAAAAACAATATCAAAATCAATAACAAGTATCCTCTACCCTATATTTATGAATAGTTCTATCAATGGTGAAGAGAACAATACTTTTCCAAGATTGAACTTCATTCTATATATCATTAATTAAGGGTCATGAAGGAGGATAAACCCAATAAAACATTTTTTACAAGTTATGGACACTATGAGTATATAGTAATGACACTTGGTATTAATAATACCCTCCCTATCTTCATGGATTTAATGAATAGATTCTTTAGAGATTACCTTGATTAGTTTTGGAAGTATTGATAGATTACATTCTTATATATTCAATGAGAAAAGAAGAGAATAAAGATAACTTGATAATTCTACTAAAGACCTTAATGAATGAGAAACTATCTGAAAAAATATACAAATTGAGAATTTTTAATGCAAAAGGATTCTTTTTTGGGCCATATAATATCAAGAAAGGGTATATTGGTGGACCCATCAATGATGAAAGTTTTTAAATATTGGCCCAAACCCACCATTATGACTAAAATAAAAAGTTTTCATGGTTTTTCTGAATATTAACAATGGTTTGTGGAAACTTTCTCTTGACTATAAAATCCACACACCAAGTTAATTCAAAAGGGATCCAAGTTCCTTTGGACAGATGAATGTGAGGAAAATTTCAAGGAAATAAAAAGAATATTAGTTATTTCATGCATGATTTCATTACCCTATAGTGGACCAGGGTATGTAATCTATAGTGATTCATCTAAGAAGGCATTTGGATGCATTCTTAAAATAAATGAAATTGTTGTAGCTTATGAATCATGATAATCTAAGGTTGATGGAAAAAATTACCCAACTCATTATTTGGGGCTAATTATGGAAATTATTACATTAAAATATGGTGGCATTATATTTATGGGGAAAAGTGTGATATATATATACTAATTAAAAAAAGATTAAAGTTTATATTCACATATAAGGAGTTGAATTGTTCTAGAGAAGATGGTTATAGATGATTAAAGATTAAGACTGCTCAGTAAAATACCACCATGGGAAAAAAAGGTGGTTGATTCTTTGAGTCGAAAGGATAATGCTAGCTTATACATGATGAGGATAAAAATATCTAATAGTTATGTATTTTAAAATGTTGTAAATAGAAATATTGAAAGAATGAGAGAAATATTATCATTCGCAAATAAGAATTCAACAATAATTCCATGTGAAGATTGAAGAGGCACATAAGGATGATATAGAGCTACAAAATAAGGTGAGAAATATTCCTAAGTTTATATTTGATTATGAAGGAATAATAAGGTTTAGAAAGCATTTATGTGCTCCCTCATTACCATATTTGACGTAGTTGTTAGAGGAAACTAATAGTTATTTATTCTTTATTCATCTTATAAGTATAAAGATGTATAGAGATTTGAAATAGTATTTCTAGTGATATGACATGAAGAGTGATATCACAGAGTTTGCATCTCAGTGCTTGCTATGTTAAGATGTTAAGGTTAAGAGACAAAATCCTAAGGGGATATTAAATCCACTACCCATACCAGAATGAAAATAAGAAAATATCACCATGTATTTTGTCATTAGAATCTTCAAAACACATAAAGGGAATATTGCTATATTCTCCATAGTTTTTCTCCTTAAAAAGAAATAAGACTTCAACACAATTATAGTAGAGTTATCTATTTATCAACTTGAAGAGTATACATTAAGAATGTGGTATGGTTTTATGAAGTACCACATTACATTTTATATGATCAGGATATGAGGTTTACCTCAATATTCCAGAGAAGTCTTCAGCAATCTCTTGATATAGAGTTGAGTTTCATCACTACGTATCATCCTTAGATAGATGGTCAGTCTGAGAGAATAATTAAAATCCTATAGAATATGTTGAGATCTTATTCTATGGATTTAAAATGGGGTTGGTATCAACAACTTCCACTATTTGATTTTTTACACAAAAATATCATTCAATTTATAATTCATATAGATCCTTATGAATCCCTCTATGGAAAGTGTATAACTCCATCCTTGTAACGACCCAGAATTTTATGATTTTTTTCCATTTTTTATTTAATTAAATGACTTATGAATATAGAAAAAACATGCACTTATTTTGTTTTCTTTCAACCAATGGAATCTAAATGAACATTAAGTATCTTTACTATTTATAATATAACTGTTGAACAGTGATCACATAACTAGTAGAAATACAGGGTTTTTATAAGTCCTTTTGGCATAGAAAAAGGATGTGATGAACTCAACAAGTAGGATAATACCCTATGAAGTCCATCTATCAGAGATGATGAGGGAGATAACATTTTTGGGCTTTACACTAGACCAATCCCAAGCTAAGATCCAACAACCTAAGCATGAGAAAAACCATTTATGAGAGAAGTTCATGCTCATCGAGATCACGACCCAACAATGTTCACCAAATAGTCCCATGAAAGCCCCACCATCTCACATCATACTCTTAGGGAATATGCTGGTGTAATAAAAAAATATTTATCAATTACCCAGAAATAATATCATGTATGTAATTTTTTATAGAATAATGAATAGTTCTTCTTCCTATTAGTATTACTTTTTAAATGATTTTTAAAGCATAAATAACATTTTTGGTTAATATTACAATTTAATTAAGAAATATATTTTTATTAATTAATAGATTTTTGAAATAAAAATATTTTAATAAAATATTTTTATTAAATTAATTTTTTAAATATAAACGATCATATAATTTTTATGATGTCAAATGTAATTTTCATTATAGATCAAAAACTATTATTTTCAAAACCCTTCAATTTTCAATAAATACCAGTTTTTATATTAAAAGTAAAAATTCAGATATTTAGAAAATTATTTATAAAAAATAAATATTATTTTTGGAATCATGATGTCAAAATTATATAATGGTGATTTTTTCATAATTTTTTGTGACAGTCAAATTTTTAGGTAAAAATTAAATACTGTATAAATATACAGTGTGTTTTATGACATCATAATATCTCAATAGTGATGTAATAACTAATATAAATGGTAAAAATAGACAAATATACTTTTTAATATAAAATAATTTAATCTTAATTTTATTTGATATATTTTATAAAGACATAGTGTATCCTCCAAGACTTATAATATATTTTAATATTTTAAAATAATTTATTTGAAAGTGTGACTCACCTCTGCATAATCAAGGAATATATTTTATTATTTTATGCCCTTGGCCTCATAAAATAATTTATACCACTCCAATTTTATAGAAACCACATGTAAAAACCATGGGATGGTTTTTGGTTACGAATATTTTATTATGTAGTGTCCAAAACCAAAATAACAAATAAATCCTCCTCCTTTCCTATATAAACCCACCTAAGCTCCCATTTATCTTCACTAAAAATTATTTCATCATGACCAAAATCCACCATATACTAACTATATTCCTTCCAAGGCTCCCTCAATCTCCCAAGGAGCCTCTCCTAAGCCGTTGGAGTCACACATCCAAGTAAGGGATTTATCTCCTCACCTTTGAATTGAAGCACCTTCTTTGAGATTAGTTCTTTTAATTTAAATTGATTGTATTTACATTAATTTGTAATCATTACCTTACTGTAAAATTGATCTTATTTTTATGAGGTATCATTTAACCCCACTCATTTGTACCCTTACCTAAGCTGTTACTATACTAAAATTCCGTAAAGGATTCTCTCTTCTCATTTCCATTCAAGCACTTATTTTATATCATTCTTCTTAAATTACATTTTTATACATTATTATATGATGTTACATGATCTCATTAGTATCCATTTTATTTATAAATTATGATATCTTCCTTTCACTCTCATTAACCCCTATAATCATTTATGAACACCTGTTACTATTCTGAAATTCCATAAGGGATTCTCTCTCTCCACTTTTAATCAAGCACTTAATTTATGATATGCCTTTTTAATTTACATTTTACTATGTAGGGATACATTATTACATATCACAATTACTTGAAAATTTATTTATAAATGATTATATCCCCTTTCAATCTCATTTAACCCTACTAAGAACCTTTACGTACACTCGATACTATACTGAAATTTTGTAAGGGATATTTTTCTTTCTCATTTTTATTCAAGAGTATTTAATATATTACAGCTTATATTACCAATTAATTATTATGGGTAATGTCCTTACATGTACAATTTACTATCCATTTAATGTATAAATTATTATAGACCCCCTTCTCTTTCATCAACATATTTTATGATGTCGTTATGCTCCTGAAATTGCACCATGAATTACCATATCAAAAAAATTGTGTAGTGAATTCCATAACCATTTCTCTATCAATGGTATTCCCATTTATTAATATATAATTATTGATTGAGTAATTACTTGTATTTAATCCACATCCCTTGATAATTGAATAAATTATGATGTTGAATGAACCCTTGTTATATGATCTATGTGGAACACTTAAGCATGAGATTGAAATGTTTACGAAGGGTGTGACCTGATAGCGCTCCAATGAATTAGATAATGTTTAGTGTCATGATATTTCATGCTAGGATGGGGGTTTACTTAATTCTTTTATGAGACGTTTTTCTACCATGAAGTCTTAGTGGTTTATCTTTTACTTATGTTTATGATGGAGAGTTTTAAGTTGTTGTCACATTTCCCATGTTATGATTATCATGCTAAATCATGCCTTATTATTCATGTTTCTTTATTCCTCATTGACATGAATTGTCTAACATGTATTATTATCCTCATTTTATTCCATAATTATTCCCTTACTTGTCTTTATATCTCACCCCTTTCTCATGTATGTCCTCAGGTTATCCCGTGTAGTTTTATGTACGAAAGAATGTTTTGGTCATGTCAAAGAAGTTTTCAACATAAATGTTGTTGTATTTCATGTTTTAAGTTTTTATGTAATGTTCTTAAACCCCAAATAAACTATACATATTGATCATATGAGTTGTATTAAGTGAAATTTTATGTAATAAATCATGGTTAAATATGAAATAAAGGGAAGGGTTGTTATAGTTGTTATTAGAGGATATGTTTAGTTATTTTTGGGATTAAGATTTGAAAACCATAGTGAAAACCCTTAGGGATAATACTAAGTGTAAGAGAACATCCCTACATTTTGGTGAGTATAGAGAAAGTTGTTCATCAATAAAATATATCATGTTATGAATACAAAAAGTGAAAGTGTAACTAGCACAGATGTACCTAGGAGTAATAACTCCAACAAGGTGTTTCGGTCTTGACTCGGGGTAACCTAGTATATAAAAATGGGTCTTAAGGCACACTTGATTTGACACTCCTGATGGAAATTATTTGGTAAATTCATAATATAATTAAAAACCATTATTAAGGGAATAAAAAATCCCTATAAGAATATATGATAGGAATTAGATCTTGGATAGTATAGACTGCGACCTAGAAACTCATAAGTTAAAGAGATAATTTTAAGTTATCCCATTAATGTCATTGTATTCCCCTTTATGTATTTTAATATTTAAGATATTCATCCCTAGTTTTCCTTTTATTCTAAAAAATGGCCAGAAATATAAAGAATCGTGCTAACAGGTGATGAAAAGGGTAGTTTGAGGATTACCCTAATGAGATGACCAACCAGATGGGAGAGAGAATAAAAAACTTTTTCATGATAAACTCTCAGTTAACTCAAGTTCTTAATTGAAATCTAGACCAAGAGGAGTGCCCAAACCCCATAAGAGAGAGAAACCCATAGTAGAGATCTTCCACTGATAAATCCCTCTCACTCTCAAAGGATCATCTAATCCATTAATCTTAGAGTAATGGATCAATTCCATTGAAAATAAATTCTCCATCATTTAATGTTATGAACAAGAGAAGGTTATTATGGCTATTTATCATATCGAGGGTGAATCTGATCAGTGATGAACATTGATCAATAATACAAAGTCTGATGATGAGATCGAAGAAATTGAGTGGAAGGAATTCTAGAAATTTTTTTTATAAAAATTTTCCCCACACCCTCCATCTTAATATGGAAAGATATTTAATTACACTCAAGAAAAAGTAATATAAATATGTTGGGGCATACAAAGAAAACTTCACAAGACATGAATTATACACCGCCGATTTTTTCATTACCCATGAATGCAAGTTTAACCACTTCTTTTGTGGGCTAAATCCCAGTCTACGAAAATCCTTGGAAATCGGTGAATTTGATAGCTATGAAAAGATTTCACAATGTGCCATAAAATTCAAGAAGGATATTGGTGAATCATAGGGGTATCATGGGGATAATAATAAAAAATTGGACTTTAATTTTTGCGTTTTGATAGAAAAATCCAATGGTGCTATGAAATTCCAACACCCCATTTGTCAAATGTATAGAGAGAAGAAAACTGAAAATTTCCTAAGTGGAACAAGGAAATTATTTAAGTGTAGAAGTGAAGAGAACTTGGGAAATTATTCCTAATATGAGAAACCCATCAATGTAATAGAGGAATGGAATGCTCTGTTTGAACCTTAACACATTGTTATTTGCTACAACTGCAAGGAACTAGGGCACTTTGTGAACCAGGGCCCTAAGATAAGGGTTTTTGGAGGCAACCAACAACCTATAAGGCAGTAAGGGTGACCTTTTTCCATCACCACCCCTGAGTTGGATCCCATAAATGATGTGGTTATAGGTACGCTAGTTATTCATTAAATAACAGTGAACAAACTTTTTGATTCTAGTTATTCTAATTCTTTTATATCATGAAAGTTGAGTAGAACTATTCAAACACCACCACAAAGAATGGAAGTAGAGATGTTGGTGAAAATGTAGAATGGGAAAATTATTTCCTACCATGTATATAACTATTCCCCCATCACAATTTCTGGATTAAACTTCCTGGAAAACCTTTTCATACATTCCTTAGTGGAATTTGATGCAATTTTGGGCATGTATTGGCTTTACCTATACAGATCCAACATTAATTATTGTGAGAGGTAAATTACTATCCATATAGAGAATTGAACCATGATTATATACAAGTGTAAGGAGGAGGATGAATCTTATTTAGCACCATCATATTAAGAATGGATATTATTTACATATGAGTAATACTATCTATCAGAAATGATTTATTATAAGGAAAAAACCATACTCAAAGACATGCCTATTGTGGGGGAATTGACTAATGTGTTTCTCGAGGAATTTCCTACCCTCACCCTAGTCGAGAGGTCTAATTTTCAATCAAAATTATACATGGGGATTTTACAATATCCACTAATCTGTATAGAATGGATATTATGGATCTTGATGAGAAGTCAATGAAGATATTATATCATATAGAAAAAGTTATATTACATAATAAAATTCCCCTCATTAAAGTGTTTTGGAGAAACCACAAGTTTGATGAAGAAACATGGAAACTATAGGAGGTGATGAAGAAGAGTTACTATCATATTTTTTATTATGGTAAAAGGAAATTTTAAGGGAAAAAGTTATAAAGGGGGGAATATTATAATGACCTGAACTTTTATGAATAAAATTCCCTTTTTTGATTTAATTAAAGGTCAAATGGATATAGAAAACAGATGCACTTATTTTGATTTATATTATCCAATTTGATCTAAATGACTTTTAAGTATCTTTATGGTTGATAATATCGTTGTTGAATAGCGATCACATGACCAGTATAAATATAGGTTTTTAATAAGAACTTTTGGCACAGATAAAGGAAGTGATTGCCTAAACTAGTAGGACAATATCCTATGAAGCCCATCTATCAGAGTTTCTTAGGGAGGTAGAATTTCAAGTCTTTTTCCTCAACTAAGCCCAATCTAAGATCTAACATCTTAAGCATGGGAAAAACTATTTACAGGAGATGTTCAAGCTCATCAAGATACCAACACAAACCATGTTCACCAAACGGCCCCATAAATTCCCCACCATCGTTCACCTTAATCTTAGGGAATATGTTGGTGTAATAAAGGAATATGTATTAAGACCCTAGAAATAATATTATGTACATTAGTTTTGTATATAATAATGAATATGTTTTCCTTCTATTGTTATTACTTTGTAAATGATTTTCAAAGCAAAAAAAGAGTATTTTCGATTAATATTCAAATTCAATTAAGAAATATATTTTGATTAATTAATGTATTTATGAAATAAATAATATTTTAATAAAATATTATTATTAAATTAATTTTATTAAATATAAATGATCATATAATTATAATTAAGTCAAATGTAATTTTTATTTTGGATCGAAAAAAGTTATTATCAAAACCCATCAATTTTCAATAAATATAGTTTTTTATTTTAAAAGTGAAAATTCACATATTTAAAAAATTATTTTGAAAAAATGAATACTATTTTTGGAATCAGGGTGTCAAAATTATCCAATGATGAATTTCTCATAATTTTCTAAGACAGTCAAATTTTCAGTTAAAAATTAAATACCGTATAAAAATACTCTGTGTTTTATGACATCATAATAGACCAATAATGATCCAATGAATATGATAAAATGTAAAATTGGAAAAATATATATTTTTACTTTAGAATAATGTAATTTCAAGTTTATTTTAATTATTTTATGAAGCATTAGTGAATCCTCCAAGGCATATAATATATATTAATATTATAAATTATTTCTTTGAAAGAGTGACTCACCTCAACATAATCAAGGGAAGTATTTTACTATATTTGGCCCCTGTACATATAAAATAATTTATAACACTCCCCTTTTCCAAAAAAACATGGTAAAAACCCATGGCATGGTTTGTGGTTTTGAATATTTTATTATGCAGTGTCCAAAAAAAATGATAAAAAAATCCCCCTCCTTTCTTATATAAACCCTCCCAATATCCCATTTATCTTCACTCAAACTTCTTGGATATTGAGAAAACTTTACCCTATACTCCCTAGAGTCCTAACAAGGTGACCTAAGATCTGAATAATACTCTCCCAATCCTTTGGAGTCACACATCCATGTAAGGGATTTCTCTCCTCACCTTTGAATTCAAGCACCTTCTTTGAGATTGGTTCTCTTAATTTCAATTTCTTGAATTGACATTAAATTTTAATCATTAAATTAAAATAAAATTTATGTTATTTTTATGAGGGATAATTTATCCCCTCTTATTTAGAACCTCATCTAAGTTGTTACTATGCTGAAATTCTATAAGGGATTTCTCTCTTCTCATTTCCATTCAAGGACTTTTTTTATATTATTCTTCTTCAATTACATTTTAATATGTTAGGATATGATATTACATGATACCATTACTATCTATTTGATTTATAAATTATTATATCTTCATTTAACCCTCATTAACCCCCCTATAATCTTTTATTAACACCTGTTAGTATGTCAAAATTCTATAAGGGATTCCCTCTCTCCTCTTTTAATCAAGCAATTCATTTACAACATGCTTTTTTAATTTATATTTAGTTATGTTTGGATACATTATTAACTATAAAAATTACCGTAAAATTCATTTATAAATGATTATATCCCCTTTCACTCTCATTTTTCCCTCCTAAGAATCTTTATGTACACCCGATACCATGTCAAAATTTTGTAAGGGTTCTTTTGATTTCTCATTTTTTCTTAAAGATTATTTATTATGTTAAACCTTATATTCCCAATTAATTATATTGGGAAATGTCATTACAAGTCCATATTACTTTTAACTTCATTTATAAATTATAAAGAATCCATTTATCTCTCATCAACCGATTTTATGATGTCGTTAGGCTGCTAAAATTGCACCACGAGTTACCATACCAAAACAATTGTGTAGTGAATACCATACCCATTTATATATAATGGGTATTCACATTTATATACATATAATAATTGATTTAGTACATGAAAGTAGGTATTACACACCCCTCACCTGTGTAATTAATTATGATGTTGAATGAACCCATGTTATATGATATATGTGGAACACTTAAGCATGAGATTGAAATTTTTATGAACGGTGCACCCTGACAGCACTCCAATGCATTGGGTAATGTTTAGTATCATGATACATCATGCTGGGATGTGGGCTTACCATATTCATTTATGGTAATTTTTCAACTAAGATGTATTGGCATTTTATCTTTGACTTATTTTTATGATGCAATGCTTTAAGTTATTTCCACATTTTCCATGTTATGATTATCATACTAAATCAGGACTTATTATTAATGTTAGTTTATGACTCATTGATATTACTTTTCTAACATATATTATTATCCTAATTTTATGACATGTTTATTCCCTTATTTGGATTTATAGTTCACCCATTTCTTATTTATTCCCTCAAGTTATCCCATGCATTGTTAAGTACGGAGGAATATCTTGGTCATGTACAAGAATTTTTCAATATATATGTTGTTTTATTTTATGTTTTAAGTTGTCATGTAATATTCTTAAACCCCAAAGTCACTAGAACTCTTGATATTTTCAGTTGTATTAGGTGAAATTTTATGAAATAAATTATTTTTAAATATGAAATTATGTGTAGGGATGTTATAATCCTTTTAGGATGAATTTAAAAAAATAAATATATTGGGACGATAAATAGCTGAATAAATGGTAGATTAGGTTAGATCTATTCTACAACACATAAGGGACGAACAAATTTAGTAGAAGTTTTATTATGGTAATCATCAATGTGATCTATAATTTGATGTTAGTGAGACATTTTTCTTATGTATTTTCCCATAGAAGAAGGAAATGTGTTTTGGAGAGAAGGGAAAACTAATCCCGAGGTATATTGGTCCTTTTAAATTCTTGATCATATCGGGACCATAACTTATATCTTGGAGCTTCCATCAAACCTCTCTCAGGTTCACGATGTGTTCCATGTATCTCCCATGAGAAAATATATACATTATCCATGATATCTACTGAACTCATAGGTAATACCAATGAAGCATGATTTTTGTTATGAGGAATAACTGGTGAAGATTCTTGGTCATTCAAAGAAAGTTCTACAAAATAAGAACACTCACCTGGTCAATGTTTTGTGGAAAAACCACCAGTTTGAAGAAGATTTGTGGGGATCTGAGGATGTAATGAGACAAAATTATCCCACCTGTTTATGTAAAAGTGATGAATTTTAAGGAAATAATTACTTTGAAAGGGTATATAGTATAACACCCAGAGATTTTATGAAATATATTTTTTCAAATAATTTTAATTTCTTCGATAGATTTCTTTACACGCAACACTGAGTTTTAACAAACCATGAAAAACTATTAATATTATTACATAAAGAGAAATTATTACCTAGAAATTAAAATTGTAGTAATGAATATAAATAACTAAATTTTAAATATCAATTATAAAATTTTAAAATAAATAAAACATATTGATAAAAAAGTGCATATTTTTTGATAAAATATTTATACTTTTCATAAAAACTATTATCTTCATAATTTTTTTTATAAAAAATCATTAAATTAATTTTTGAAACATTTAAAAAATTTATTTGGAAAAAAATCATTTTTTATATCTATATGTAAAAATTATGTTAGGGTGAATATTTTGGATTTTTTCTGAAAAGATATATTTTTTGATGAATAGTTAAATACTAGTTTTTATTAAAAACTGCATTTTTATTTAAAGATTTTATAAGGTTTGTTTCTTTTTAAAATGGTTTTAAAAGTAAAATTATTTTAATTATATAATTATTAATACAATTTAGTAAATTTTAATTAATTTCATATTGAATTTTGATATAATTTTTTTTAAACTTGTGAACATTTTTTCTTTGGAAAACTGCTTTCTCGTCACGTCTACGTGTTTACTTTTAAATGAAAATTTTCTAATTATATAAATGGAATTTTGAAAAATTGATTCCATATCATGAATAAATATAATTTATATTATATAATAAAGTAAAATTAATTATTTTTTTTCAAATAATAGTAAAAATGGAAAAAATTAATTACTGTAGTTAAGGTTATAACAAATTTATCGGTGTTAAACTTAAAAGATAAGTGGTAAAATGACCTAAAAACTTATACAACACCCATTTTATGGAAATATTTAGACTTTATAACCTCTAATGTTTTATAATGTACCATTTTGGAGCTTTTTGGAATGTAAAAAATGTGGGTACACTTTATTCTTTTTAAAAATTTCATGTGTGTCCTTTCCCCCACTTATAGAAGACCACGCCATCTCCTCTCTTGTTCACACTTCAAAAACCCTTTGGTTCAACCAATAACTAAGAAAGTATATTCCTTATATTACTTCCCACATATAAGGTTCATCTTTATATAATAAATCTAATATATAATGGCTTTAGGTTAAACCTAAAGAGGTTTTCTGAATAAGAGGTAGAGTTTTAAACATTGTATTTTTGTTTTACTTCTTATTATAACTCCTTAAAATATTATTAAATTATGATGATATAATAAAAATAGTATATAAAATATAATAATTTTTTATTATTATAATTAAATAACTTATATCCATAACCTATTCTATCAAATGGAAAAAAAATTGTTGACCTTGTGTACAAGTGACTGCGACCTCGCAATCCGATGTTATTCATTTTCCATCACCACCTATCATAGTTGGATATAATTATGGAGTTAATATTTATATATTATATTTTTGATATTATTATAACTATTTAATTATAATAAAATACACAAATTATTACCACCCAACTCTTTGGAAAACAATTCCATTGCTCATGTGTACGATAGACTATCGCCTCACGAACTGATGTTGTGCATTTTTCATTATTATTTTACATAGACGGTAATAAGGATAGATTAAATAAATATCTATTATATTTTTAACATAATAATACTTCTTAAATTATTATATCACATATAACTTCTTAATTTTATTCAGTTTGGGATACGATAATGTCGTTTGTGTGTACAACGAACTACCGCCTCACAAAGCGATGTGATTCATTTTTGACTAAAACCTTGCTTGGATGGTAATTAGGGTAAATTTAATTAATACATGTGATATATATGGAATAAAAAGGATTATTAAAAGTTTTTTATTATTTAAATTTATTTCATTTAATCTTTCAAGAAAATGGAAACAATATGTATACATATGTACGACTTTCCATTTCCCTGAACGATGTATTTCATTTTTTATATGTAACTTTTATGGTTTACTAAAAATAAATATATACTAAATATATAATAAATTAATATAATTTTTAAAATTATGGATATCATGGAATAATTATCAAATAAATATTACCAAAAATAAAAAATCAAAACATACATGAAAAACAAAGCAGTTATTGCCCAAAACGTGATTTTAACATGGAATTGTTACTAAAGGGGTAATAAGAGGCCATAAGTAAATCATATATGGTATAGAATATATAATTATGGGTTTTTAATATATTTATAATAAATTTATATTTATTATACTAGAGGTTTGAATGTTTATTAAGGTAGTCCATACTTAAGGTATGATATTTCTGTCTCAATTTGTCTTCATTTGGACATATGTTAGGTTATGAAACTATATTGTTTTATGAGGTGTGTATAAAAAAAATTTGACATGTAATATAATTAATTTTATTAATTTAATTCTATATTATGTTTCATTTAATTTTATTCCATCATGGGGCTTATGATTCAAAGTTACCAAAGTGGTAAGTGTTTTATGATATAATCTCATTATTTATTGGGATTGTTTATGTTTATGCTTATGATGAAGAAATATTATGATATATATATCAAGAAACTCAGGATTTTTCCCCTATGGTTATTTATTGAGAAGAAAAGTTTTCCCTATATTTTACTGTATTTATGTACTCATGATTCTAAAATAATGTTTCTAAATAAAACTAACTTTATTTCTCTGTTTGGTTGAAAACCCTTTTTTATTTCATATCCATGTTTTCTGAAAACGTTTTCAATTTTTAATACCCCTCTATTATTTTTAAAAGAATTTTTACCCATTTTTTTAAATTTTTTAAAAGGATTATTCATGTAATTTTAAAAATAAGGCTCATTTTGATTTTATCAAAAATGTGAATGAAATATTTGTTTTAACTTAAATGACATTTTCAATTGTCATGAACCCTAAATGTTTCAAATATTACTGTATATTTTTCAATATTTATTTTCAAATAGAATCATTTCAAAAATGTTTTATGAATTTTTATTTCTATAAAGTGATTTTAAATGAAAGGTTATTTTCCTCAAGAAATGTTAATACTATCATTTTAAAATCATTTTTTATCTAAGATGAAATCCTTTGATGTTAATTATTATTTACTAGGGATATGATCCAATGATACCATTATTAGTATTTATCTGGATGATATATGTTTATGATGATTTTTTGTGAAACCCATTTCTTTACCATGGGTTATGATATGATGAAATGTTTATGAAACCCATTTCATTTCAAGGATTACGATATGATGATTGTTTTATTATCTTGTGGAACATAGATATATAAATTATGTGATGGGTTAGAACTATATCTCCATAAAATTAATTTGGTAATAATAATTTTCTATGAGGTTAGAGGGTAAACATGAGGTTATCCCAAGCTTGATAAGGGGGTAGACAAGAGTTCACCCCAAGCCCAAAGTAGGTACACATGTGGTTATACCAAGCCTAACATGTTATAGATATATTGGTGGGTATTCATGACATAATCTTTTCAAGGCTTATGTGTTTACCACACATATATATCTTTTTCCAATTTCATGCTCTCATATCCTATGTTATTTGATTCCTTTATTATTAATGTTTTATAAACTACCAAGAATTATGACATGACTCATGTTTATGATCTATGATATGGAGGGTATTAATTTTTAAGTTTTATTTTCATTTTATCATACCCCTCTGATCATGTTTTATTGATATCTCCCTTATTTATCCTTACTAAGAATCTAAGATCATCCTTTATTATGTTTTCTTTTCCTAGGTTATGAATAAAGGCATTATGTATCATATTTCTAAGAAGGATTCTAGTTATGATTATATTAGTGAGAAATGATATAGTTTACTTATGAACCACTTGCTTATGTATCCATATATCCAAAAGAACTGGACCTAAATGATTATGTAATGGATTATTATGTTATATAATGAATATTATTCTATTAAGATGTAATATTTATGTATGAGAAGTTGGGTCTCTAAGGTGTTAGAGTTCGGTCCTCAGTCTATGGATTTAGACCCCCTTATGTCATGGCAGGATCCTCCATCCATTGAGATAGAATTCCCCAAATTTTTGGTGCTATGGAGTCAGTACCCCTTGTATGTCAAGTAATAGTCATCCATTTTTGGAGTTATCACTCCCATGTGTTGGGGTTTAGTCATCTATAGGGGTTAAGTACTCCCTCATTCGATACACCTATTCCAAATAAAAACATGGTCCTCACTATAGTTCTAGTGAGGTAGCATGAAATTTATATATTTTTATTTGTTCATGAGTAATATTATTTCTGTTATATTAGTGTGTGGATGCCTTTGGGATAGTAGAAAAATATAGATCCTTTTTTGAAACCTTTACTTATGACTTATAGTCAAGATATTGAATTCAGGTATTGAGGGTCTTTTATTACCCTAAGTATCACTGGTTTCTTGTGTGATATGATCCTTTGTGGACCTGAGCTATGGTGATTTAGATTCTTACCTTTTTTATGGTTATATTGAATTTAGATCATATCCAATTACTTTAGGGTACTTCATGTTATTACATGATTATGAAATCCCTAATTTTTATTACATAACATTACATAGAATTTTACAAATAAAGGATCTTTTAAGGTTTAGTGTATTGGAAAAAAGCTACATAAAACATGAAAACTTAAAACATTATAATATTACACTTGAAAGGATTATTCAAGGTTCATGATAAGTACATTTATTAAATCTGATAACATGGTCACATAGAATATTAAAACATAAAATAAAAATAAATTGTAAAAATAACCTAAGTGAGCCATAAAAATAGATTCAGATTCCCAACACACTCACCCAATACTACCCATTTAAGTCTAACATGTGAAAAAATTAGGAAATTATTAAACAAGTGTAAAATAAGAATACAACCTGGTTATTCTCCCAATAATAGCCTTAATTGAAGATCCTAGCTATTATGCACTTGAATCCTACAAGTAAAAATAGAATTAAAAATGATAACATTATTCAAATTAAAATGTAAAGTGATTAAGAGGTAATATATAATAATATTGGGAGATTCTACAATTTGTTTTTTTTTATTTTAAAACGCCTAAAACTTGGAAGTCATAGTGGATTAACCTATATCAAGAGGTGGGTTAGGTATCAGTGATATAAACTACCATAAATGATTTTTTCTAGTTTCAAAGAGTGGAAATTGGACTTGTAGTACCCATTAAAAAAATAAAATATCTCAACCCTTGAAGTATTATAGAATTTTAAATTTAATGGGAGATAAAAAGGAATGTAAGGGTTCTCCCTTTCATTTTCTTTTCCCCCTCTATATGATAGTCTTGTGCTTTTTGAGAGAGTATTAGATTCTACATATGTACTAGAATATCATTTTTTTCCTTTTGTTCCACCACTTTTGTGGACATATTTTCTTCACAAACTACAGATAATATAAAATGTTCCAATTATACATAAAATTCAATGGTAAAATTAGTGAATTTTTATTCCTGAAAAAGATATAATAAATTAAAATATGTATGTCCTCTTATGTTTTTATGGATTTTAGCTTCTTTTCATCTTTCACTACTCCTGTAATTTCATTATTTTAAGCTAATTTGATCAGTATTTTTTCTCCACCAAGTTCATCTTCAACATATTCATTATCTAGGTATGTTAATGGCCTGAAATGATCTAAAATGTAAAAAAAGTAAGTTAAAAAACAAGGGAATCAATTTCTCATATTATTCTTATTTTTCTTGTTTTATTGCTTGTTCCATATAGGTTTGGAGACTGGTGTGCATAAATACAATAATTTTATTTTGTTCTACCATTTAATAATGTTTCTCTTTAAATTAATGGCCTAATATAAAGAGACAGTGATTACTTTTTTAACATTATTTGGTGTTATTTCTTATTAATTATGATGGTGTCGGGAAATTTTAAATTTATTTTGAATAATTATATTTTTCTAGTCGATTTCATCCTCCCACCCATTTGTTTACACCATTGGTTTATCATGTTATAGACCTTAAATTAGTTTCTTAGGTTTTTATGGGATGAGATATTTAATAGTTTTAAAAAATTTATCCATGTGTGAGTCCTTGACATTAGAATTGATTTTCTTAATCTATTTGAACTAGGTATAAATATTTTTATTTATAAAAGGATGGTCAACCTATTATTTTTATACCATATTTAAAGGAAAATGAAATAAAGTAATAAATAAATAAAAATAATAATGATTGAAAAAAATCATTATAAATTTGAAGAAATAATAATGATTAGTTTACTCATCGTTAATGGTTCTAAGTGATGCGGGGCTATTGTAGAACTCAAAATAAACTAAAATTTGTTTACCCTTGAAATGTTGTTAGGGAGTTAACTGAGGCCATATAAAGAATAACTGAGCCAAATAATCACTATTTTAGTGGATCAAAAAAATAAAACATCCTAAGTACACTACCCACCACTATCTTAGTGGATCAAACTCAAGAATCCACAAACCCGTCAAACCATTGATCCCATTATACATCAAAAACCTAACAAATGTGAGTGATAAAGGATTTTATAGTGTGAAATGAAATAGGGAGAAGAAAAGATTTAAGTTATATCACCCAATACACCTTATTGATCACTGAAAACCTCAAAGTAAAACATTTATTTCAAATGCCCAAGTGTGTCATCTCTGGTATCAGCTGTTTTCATCCAGGTAGTGATCCTCAGGTTACGCTCTAACCAATGGTGAGATATTGAGAAATAAATGAGACATAAATATAAAAGTGGGACGGGTAAAATAAAAAAAAGATGAAATATAATGAATTATTATTAATATAATTGAAAAATTATAAAATAGAAATCCTATGATACATTAAGTCATGGATGAAAGATAGGGTCTCTAACATCTTAATAGTGAGAAAAGTAAATTTAATTATATAAATCATGTATTCTTATTATTTTTTGTTAATTTTGGCATCCACAACTCCTTTCCATGGATCAACTTAATGTGTACTGTGAGGGGTGTGATTTCCTCTTGTACATACACTCCATATTTTTCCCCATATTTAAAATTTCCATAAAATCATACCATTATCACTCTATTTATTGATTCTTAGATGGAGGCTATGTATAGATTATTAAAGTTATTTCTCAATTTTAGTGGGAATAAAATTTATAATTTTTTAATTTTAGGTCAATCTTTAATTTTTTCCAGTGAAAACCAGTTTTAATCCTATATGACATCATTATTTTGGGTTTTTATATCATGCGAAGATTAATATGTAATGGATGATGACTTTCCACATGAACATAAATTTGGGTAAAGTTGATTTAGTATTGGATGTGGAGAAGTTACCTTTGAGATTCAATGGTGGTCAATTAATCACACATGAGGAAAAATCCGTTTTAATATGAGTGACACCCCCTTGGTTTATCTAACAAATCACCAAGAGGTGGGATATAATCTTTAGCTATGAAAATTTATTCTTACACTAGGTATTATTACATAGTGATAAATTATTACCACATTACTTTTTTATATAGGCTAGTTCACTTTACATGAGTAACATTCATAACAAAATTAATCTGATGTGGGGGTTATTTGATCTATCCCAAACAACAATTAATCACACGCATGGTGTAAATGTGGATTGTTAATTTAATGGGTGGTTTATGCACTACAATTATTATTATTCTAGGGATTTCAAGATGATTCTCATGTAAGGAATTGGACTTGGGTTTATTCATATATGATAATGGGGTCTATGGTTAATATCACATGAGAAAATCCCATATTTATTAATCCAAAATAGTTGAACCTTCCAAATATTTTCTTATGGAGTATATATTCCAAATTATTTTCTTTATCTCTAATATCCTTCTAGAATACATAATCACTAATTTATCTTGATTCATCTGTCAAAAGTGATCCTGAACCATTCCTTTTTTCAAACATTTGATATTTGTAGAATCCTTCCTAAAGTTAATCGGATGCAAGGTGCATTTTATCCCCAAACCCCTTCTACCAGATTAATAATTACATAGTGAATATTTATTCTTATTCTGAATCATGTATATTTATGTTTAATCTTAGTAAATTTTAGTTCCCATAGATTTAGTGTCATATAGATTACTCATTTTATAGTTAATCATGTGTGTGTAGTCTCCCCTTGTTTTAATGTATCACAATATTAATTTTTTTACTTAATCATGAAATGAACTAACAAGACTGTTCATTCACATTGAGAGGGGGTGAATTAGTGTAGACTAATTTTAATTAATTATTTTTTATATTAATTTTCATACTTAATATTTGAACCTCCGTATCAGTTAATATGGCGAGATATACTATTTAATTCCCAAAACATAACATCATCAACTAAATGGTGAAAAAACAAGATCGAAGAACATGATATCTTTAAAATATTTGACCTAAATTTGGAATATAGTCCTTACTGGGTTTTGGGTTAAGTCTAAGAAATATATATCCACTATAATGATCAAGTGAATATATATTAGGCTATATCCTAAAAATCCTTAACTATCTCCCTAATTTTTTACATTATGCCAATTGGATTCATTATAATAGATCCTGAAATTTTTTAAAGGGTCCTCCCTATAAACTCCTAAACAAGATCTCCAATATTCTCACAAATGTCATTACATTAACCAATGAGATATTCTTTATCAAAAAAGTACCTGACTACCAAAATTGTTTCTTCTATTTTAACACACATGTATGACATTTACTCAACAATATCTTTAAATGAATCAATATCTATACCATTCACATGATTCCATTTTTTATCCGTACTCAATAAATATTAATATTCTTCTTCAAGTGCCTCAGCACACAATAATTGAATCAGGCTATTGCAGTTTCGAAATTTCTCAAATCATATCTCCTAATTTATTCTTATTTTTCTTTATTCTTATTTTGATGATAACAGGGTATAAAACATTAGAAACACATCTGATTCCTTCTTCTTATATTCTTATTCTTCCTATTTGACACATAATTTGTTATGTATAATACAATATCTACTCTTTTAATCACTATATATTCTCACTATTCTTATTCTTCTAAATTTTATTCATTTAATTACATGATAATTTTTTGTTTATTTTTAATATATAAATTCCATGTTATTTGGATATGTGATCTCTTCATTATTGTCGTTTAATTTTTTTAATATAATCACATGGGATTGAGTCCCATGATCTCAAAATATTCTGCTTCTTGTTTAAACTGGTATTATAAAAATTTTCACCATCTCATTTAAATTTTTTGATAGTGTTCCTGAAAAATCCTCCAACCTTGATCATTATAATTGATTTTAAATAATCATATTTTAAATCATATATTTATTAGGAAAATACATTCTCACCACTCACCATTTTATTCTATACTAATCTCCGTTTGAATCATGACTCAATCAATATAAACATAACATTTAATAATTGAAGATTTTACAAGAATAAATTTACATCATCCTTTATAATGAAACATTTTTTCAAATTTAAAAACCTCATATAATAAATGGAATATCTTACATATCACTTATTTGAGATCTATTTTTTATGCATGCTCAAGATTAACTTTAGTTTCCGCATAATATATTATATGTCATTAAATATATGATACTTTTCTAAAATTCACTCTATAATATCTTTTTCATTATCTATAATATATTACATATCATTCTAAAAACCTTTTCTATTTTATAAATATATACTATATGCTCTAACATATCTTACATATCTGTGAAATATATTTTCCTTTACTGTATTTTTTTATACACTTAAAAATATTATTTTTCTATATTAATTAAATATCATATATAGTGAACCGTTCATTTTACACATCTTATTACATGATTATTAATTATAAATAATCATTAATACAACAAAACTATCCTAAATTACTAGTTTCATTGGATGATTAGGTTTATAATGTATAAAACATTACATCCTTATTTTATTTTCTATAGTGAGCTCCTGAAATCCATTTGAGATCCAGAATATGTATGGGATAACCTAGGGAATACATAAATAAAGGGGTGAGATAAAAAGACCATTAAGATAATAAAAATGATAAAGAAACATAACATGTGAGTCAAAGGTATTACATGATATCCTAAAAAATAAGGCACATCAGTAATCACATGGAAGTACAAAATAAAAAACATGGTATCGAAAGATCATCGAATCATAGGAAATTTGGAAGCAACATAATAAATGTCATAAATATAAGTCAAGGAAAACTACCAAGACAACATCACACGGTGGATAGAGTCCCATAATGGATTAGTTTAACTCCCTAATCCAATACATTATTTTTCATTAGACTAAAACATTACCCAATGCATTGGAGAGCTATCTTGGTTCACTCATAATAACATTATTTATGATAAATGTGTGCCACATAATGGAAATCAATCATAAGTAATAACATAACAAATATCCATGGAAATAAAATGGGTTTTAAAATATTTATTCATATTATATTCAAAGTAAATTTCACAATGAAGGAATTTTTGAAATGATCATAAGGGATGAATTACCCAATCAAAGGAAAGGAGAATAAATTAGGTATATATGTGATATATATTTATACATAATTTATAATAAATACATAACATAAAAGGTTGTTTCTAGTGATTAAAGTACTTAATTGTTTTTGAGAAAAATAACCTTTTCACATTGAGTAACATAAAATGATTTCATTTTATAGGGAAAATGATGTTGAAAGACCACTTTTAAAATTTATTAATGAAAATATCATTTAAATTTTGAAAACATTAATTTTAAATCTAATAATTTATCAAACATTAAAAAAACATTTTTTTAAAAAAAACCTTCAAAACACAAAAAAGAATTATTAATACATTTATTTCTTATTATGTAAGAGTTCTATTCATACTAAAGATGATAAAAAATGAATACTTTCACATTTTTGTAAGATAATACAAAAAGTAAATTGTTCAAAAAATGAAAGGAAGACTCCTTTTAAATAATTTTTTAAAAAGTTAATTAAGGGTAAAAATTAATTAAATAAATAATATTAAAACAGTTTGAAAATTATTTTTAGAAAACATGGATTTTGTAGAAGAATGATTTTTGATTGAAGAGAGAAATGAAGTCTAATTTTCTTAAAAAATTCTCAATAATTTTAAGTACCAAAGAGACAAAAATTGTACTATTTCTTGTAAAATTCATGAATAAATAGAGGAGGATAAAATTAAATGGGTTTATTAGACAATGATCAAATAATTTACTTCAATGGAAATTCAAACATAAGGAATATAGATTAAAATGAGATTGAAACATAAAATCTTAGAGCTTCTCTAAATTTTGACCCATAAATTTACATAAATGAATAAGACTAATTATAACTTAAATTTTAATTATGTAGGAAGTATTAATTATATATTATCTAAAGGGTCTTTATATATACCACAAAAAAATAAACTAGGTGCATAAAATAACATGTGTTTCAAATAATGTAGTTTGAGATGAAACCCTTAAAAACATTGTATCATAGAGGTGAGAGCTAATAAATGGGGTTATTATGCTTAGAAAATATATATGAACACAAATATAAGTTTATATATAGCATAAATAAATAAAAATTCATTTCAGACATAATTTTTTCATAATATTTTCAATGAAGTAGTCATATAATCCAATGAATGGAAATTGAGTTAAAAAATCCCTTACCCCACACTTCTCTTTAGTTGAGATCTCATTAACCTCCTATATAATTGTTTTAAACATGTTATTAACTTATAAAAGAGTCATTATGTATTTATAATACCATATATTAACCTTTTATAAAATTGTATTACTCATTCATTAATAATATTTCATTATCACTATTGTTTTGGGCGTCAATTGCCATGTTTTCTCCTGCACGTCTCATCGTGAAAGTTATAGATCTCAAATATAGGTAATAGTTCCATAATATCTATAATTATATTATTTTTTTAAATATATTTTTTCATTATATATATCTTTATAATTATTATTTAATTTTGAACATAGAGAATGAGTCACATATCTTTATGGAGACAGTAGGCCATAAGTACGCATGAGCGATGTAATCACTTCCTTAATGGGTGAAAGGGTAAGAAATTGGATTGAATATTAATTTTAAATTATCAATATAATTTCATACGTATCACATATATTCATTAAATATGTCATTTTTTACCTACCATGTAAAGAGTTAGTGAGAAATTTATCACATCGCTTCGTGATGTAGTAGTCCACTGTACACAAAAATGACATTATCATTTATTAAATTCATGATAAAGTAAAAAATTATATGATAAATTTATTTTTAATAATGATTAATATTTCATTAATATCATATATAAATAGAAAATTAATTCTTATTAACTTCCATGTGAAGCGAAAGTGTGAAACGAACCACATTGCTTCACGAGGTGGTAATCTTCCATACACAGGAACAACGTCATTGCATTCTCTACAGAATGTAAAGTAATAATGTATATATGATATTATAATTTTATAAGTATAATTAAATCATAATTATCATATAAAAATATTATATACATCATTATATCTATCCATGAGAAGTGGTGATGGAAAACGATTTATGTCGGTTCGTGAGGCGGTAGTCTTCCAAACACATGATCAATAATTTTTTTACCCCTTTAGGGGAGAAGTATATGGTTGTCGGTTATTTCCCTAACATAATAAAATCTTAGTGTATGAAAAATATTTAGGTTATTATATTATCTTTGTTTAGTAATATTTTAAGGAGGTGTAAGAAGAAATATAATAAAATGCCATGTTAAGGATGTTAACTCTTCTTCAAAAAACTTATATTGGATTACACCAAAATAATTCCTAGAATAGATTTATAACTAAACCAAGTATTCTAGGATGGGTTTAGGTAAGTGAGTAAGTTATTTGGGTAGGTATTGGCTGAACAAATGGGTTCTGGAATTAGGGAAAGGATATAAGAGGGGGTGGTATTTTATGAATTGGGGATATGAAATATTTTTAAGTGACTATTCTAATATAGACATTAAATTGGAGTGTATGAATAGAAATAAATGAATTATAAAATAAATATAAACTTAATACTCAATATAAATTTATTTTTAAATGACTATAAAATAATTTTTTTATTAAAGTCATTTTACTCTTAAACAAATAATTTTTCTTCAAAAAAGGGATTTCTTACTTTTATGAGTAAATATTAAAATTAATTTATAAAATCTTTATAAAATTTATTTGAAAAAGTTAATTTCATATTTGTATTCATCATTTCAAAATTATATTAGGATGAAGTTTTGATAATTTTCTAAAAAGATTGATATTTCAATGAATAGTGAAAAATATAAATTTTTAATAAAAATTATAATTTTCAAGTATTTACAAGGTAAAATTATGATTTCATTTAGTTTTAAATTTTTATTAGTTCCGTTTTATTTAAAATATTCCAATTATGATTTTTAAGTGTAATTTATACTTGAATAAAAATATTTTATATTTTAAAAAGGGAATCTTTTGAAAAAATGTTTTTCATTGTGTTTTGTGAGTTTAATTTTAAATTAAATTCTAAAACTTCAATGTTTTTAAATTTTAAAAATATATATCAAATTTGGAAACATAAGTTCCAAATTTATTATATAGTTCCCTTTTATTTTCAGAAAATATGAATAGTAACCTTAGTAAATTTTGTTACCATGGTAAAGGGTAAAATAGGAAATTAGGTGTAAAAATAATATGATAAAGAAAATAAAATTACCCTTACACTTAAAAAAATATTATTATATGAGTAATTTTAGTCCCTAATCACTCAAGGTTCAAATATATGGCCTTTGGTTTTCATTTTTATGTGATTATGACATTTATAATATTTTAATTAAAGAAAAGTCAAAGATTTCATACTCATATTTTATATAAATATAAAAATTTTAATATGAGGTTAGATGAAGGATATATTCAACTATAAATATTCATTTTAAAGATAAAAAATTTATCTTCATCCTGGTAATTTATTTCTAATTTTCAATAAATAAATAATTACCTTAAATGCTTACACAACACTGATGCTCTAATTATTTAATTAATAAAAATATCAAATAGGTTTTAAAACAATAAAATAAAGACAATTTGAGATAATTAATATAATAAACAAATTTTATTGATGACCTTGATATGTTAGGTATATAATAAAATATTTGGTTCGAATTATAATATTTATATTTATATTATTAAATTAAAAGTAATGAAAAATTCTTAAATTTGATGTTATGAATATTTTATAGAAAATAATATTTTATTAAATTATATAAAATTATTAAAAAATTATTTAATTTGTAAAAATGATTCGGATAAGGTTTTAAATTTCACTAATAGTTTATTTATTAGTATTTTTATATTTTATAGTAACTATATTAACCCTCAAAATGTAAAAATCATTGTTTTCAAAGTAAGAGTTAAAGGGGTTAAATAAGGGTTAAAGCCAAAAGACAAGGATATAAATATATTCCAAAATTATCTAAATTTTATTGGATGAAGGGATTTAGACCCATAATCATCTTATCTTATAAATAAATCTCTTTGTATCTATTTTTAATTGAAAATTAATTTTTATTAATTTAATGTTTGGAGAAATTCCAAAAGATCCCATCCCCACAATTATAAAAGGACACCTCCTCCATCAATTCATTACACCAATTTGAGCCTTCTATCTCGACAATCCCATAATAAATTGTATTTTAAAATGCCTTATCCGTGCTCTAAAGGTTCTATTATTATCAAAATAACATACTTAAATAACTTTAGGGGATATCTAAAGGATTCATGTTGAAGAAGAGGAGGTTTTAATGTGAATAAAGAAAGTCCAGACTTGAGGTTAGGCATTTCTTAACTCAATTTTCATTCATTGGGTTAAACTACCACTTCATTGATTATTTCAATCTAAGATTACATGTGAAATTAATTTTGATTATCTTATATCTTATTTCAACTTTTTTATGCCTAATTACAATGGATACATATAATCAATTCATTTGATTAATGATCAATTCAATGATACGATATTTGTAATGGATTTTCAACCCACATTTATTTTTGTGGGACACATGCCATATTCAAAACTATTTTTCTATGAGTGGTGTATATAATGACCATTAATTCCTTTTATTATACATATTATTTAATTTTATTGAGATTTACATATCCATTTATGTTTATTTCTATCATGGTGTTACAATTCGAAAGTTACCAAAGCAGTAAGATTTTATTCCACAATCCCATTATTATTCATGATTGTTAATGTTTAAGTATATTCTGGGGAATATTTCTCTTCCATATCCATGTTTTAAAAAACTGTATTCAATTTTTTTTACTATTATCCTATGAATGATTAAATTCATTTTTACTAGTGTTTAACTTTTTACAAAATGATTTGAAAGTAATATTTTATCATTTTACAAACTTGGTACTTGTCTGAATTTTAATAAAATAATACATAATTAATGTCATTTTAATTTATACAACAAGATTTTATTTTCACACCATCATGATGCCTCAATTATTTTAATATTCCTATAAAATATTTTATGGTTATTTTCAAATAATTTTTTCCCTTTGAAGTTGTACCACTTAAAAAAAATTCAGAATGGAAATAATATTCACCTCAAACATCATTTGAAGTGATATTTCAAAGTAATTTTTCATCTAAGATAATATTATTTGATGTTCCTTATTATTTAATGGGTATATGATCCAAAGATAATATCCTTATTATTTTTCTATATGTTTATGATGAAAAGATGTTGATAAAACCATTTCCCTTTTTCAATAGGTTATACTTTGAAGAAATTTGTTTTTTTGATGATTTCTAAGATGATGAATGTTTAATGATATTTTGGAACACATATGTATGATTTTATTTATGTGATGGGTGGGACCGATATCTCCCTATAATACATTGGGTAAATATGGATAACTAATGAGTAAAAATGTTTTGTGTGAACTTAATTACATGTTCAAAAATGTTATGTGTGAACCTGACTACATGATCAAAATGTTTTTCATAAACCTAATTAAATTGTCACTGTGTTATGCATGGAATAGTATTTTATGTATATAAGATTATGTGTGGACATGGTTTATATCTATAAGTTTATGTGAGGGTCTGATTCCATGTCCTTAACTTAATGAGTGAACCTGTTTCTATATATAGATGTTCATAATTTAAAATTTTTATGTGTATTCCACAATTTAATGATTTATTTCCATGATACACTCTAATGTATTATGTAATTTGATTATTTAATGATTCAAGTCTTACAAAATTTCAATATTTATTCCATGAATCCAGATTAGGAATATATGATATTAAGGGTATAGATTTTAAAATGTTAAGTTTATGTCCTCACAACCTTATGATAATGATATACTATGTGATTATTGATATCTCTCTTGTTTACCCTTAATGTGAATTTGAGATAAACCTTTATTATTTTTATTTTCCCCAAGATATAAAGATAGGTTTTATGTATGATATTTCTATGAAGGTTTATATTCATGAATAAATTTTGGGAGATGATATAGATTTTTATGGTCCAGTTTATGTTTCCATAATATGTAAGATTTCTTTTCTAATTCTATAAAACTATAAACCTAAAAGGTACTTGGGTATGTAAGTGATCTAGTATTTCATTTTGATATTGTATTTTTTAATAGAAAACATTGGGTACTATTTATCAGAATCAAATCCAAAAATTAAATGTTTATGTTTTTAGCACCGAATCTAGAAGTATGAGTATTGGGATATTATATTTCATCTCAGAGAAAGGTTTATATAAATTTATAGATTTTGGTGTTTTCATGAGAATTTATGTTAAGAGATATATATAACCTTAGGGGTATATAATACCATAAGTTTAGAGTCTTAGACACCCCATTTAAGGTTTAAATTTATAAAATTTAAAGGTTTCAAATGATATTTTTAGAGACATATATTCTCAAGGTAATTATGGTTTATTACATTTTGGGATGAAAAATGAAGGGTATGAGATAAAATTTAAGGTTAAAAAAATTTATTTAATGTTGAATATTTTAAAGTTATTTTTTTAGATGTTTAAAATTTTTCTCGAATTTTTAAGGATTATTTTAAGAAATGGACAACCCACGGGATGGGTGATATAACAACCCTACTCTTTGTTACACACTTTTACACTATTTATTACACAAAATATTCACTTCATACAATATATAATATCAAGAGTTATAGGGTCTTTGGGGAATATGAAAATCAAATAATGACTTCAAACATGAAAGACAACATCTTTATTGAAAAATACCTTTACATGACCACTACATTCCCTCGTACTTAGCATTGCATGTGATAACCTAAGGGTATGCATAAGAAAAGGGTGAAATATAAAGAATAATATGGGAGTAAACAAGTTATAACATGAAGTATACAATACATGTTAAGAAATAGGCATATCAATGGAGCATAAGAGAAACATGAACATAAATGCATGATATTGCATAAATATCATAACATAGAAATGTGGCAACAACACTTAACATGGTATTATCATGATCCAAGGATCATTTGACATGGATATTCAGTAAAACCACATTGAAATTGAATTATAATGAGTAAAACCTCATTGCACTTGATGTATCATGATACTAATCTTTACCCAATGCATTGGAGCTCTATTAGGGCACAACATTCTTAAACATTTCATTTCATGCATAAGTGTGCCACATGGATCATATTACATGGATTCATTAAACATAATAATTTATTCCACAATAAAGGAACATTTAATTCATACATGAAAATAAATAATAAATAATAAAATGTTTATAAAGGTGAATACCCTTAATAGAGAAATGGGCATGGTATTCACTACACAATGACTTAGGATTGGAAAATCGCGGTGCAATTTCGGAAGCATAACAGCGTGACATAAAGAATGATAAAAAAGGTTTAGGAGAGATAAAGAGATGTATCATAATATATGCATGATTTGGATAGTAATGGGGTCATATAGTTATATTTCCCAACATAAGTAATTGAATTTAGACTCATAATACAAAATAATTGCTTGAATGTAAATGAGAAGAGAGAAATTCCTTACGGAATTTCGGCATGGTAAGAGGTGTAAATGGGAGGAATTAATGGGAGATAAAGGGGGTATCTAATGATTGAAACAAAAATACGGAAGTATGTTATAGGTGAGAAATCATATCCCAACATTTGTAATTTAAAATAAAAGGGCATAACAACATAATGAAATTTGGGAAAAAATGAGAATCGAAGAAATCTCTAACAAAATTTTGGCGTGGTAATGATGTACATTGGAGGCATTAAGGAGAGATAAAGGGATATCTCATAATTCAAACATAATAAGGGAAGTATGGGGGAGGTGTGAAATTATACCATAACATTTCTAATTGAAAATAAAAAGGTATAACAACTTAATAAAATTTGAACTAAAATGAGAAAGGAAGAAATCCCTTACTTGGCAGTGTGATCCCAAAGTCTTGGGAGAGGCTTCTTGGGGGATTGGGGCACCATGGGAGGATTCTAGATAGATGAGGGAAGATGTTGTATGAACTTAAAAGGCCTTGAGTGAATAGGAAGTGGGAGATTGGGTGTGTTTATATAAGAAAAGAGAGGTAATTCATTATTATTTAGGTTTTGGTCCCTACACATTAAACTAATCAAAAAAACAAACCATCCAATGGTTTTTCCCATAGTTTCTTCCAAAGGGGAGTGGAAAACATTATTTTTTAGTTAAAATGGCCTAAATTATTAAAATAATAGGGTTTTATATGTGGAGGTGAGTCACACTCTCCCGAAAATCAATTTAAAAAGTTAAAATGTTTTATAAGTCATGGAGGGTCCACTAAGGCTTTGTAAAATAAATAAAACAAACCTAAAATCACATTATTCTAATGGAAAAACATATATTGGACGAACATAATTTTTATAGTATTTTATTACATCACTATTGGGACATTATGGTGTCATAAAACACATTATATATTTAAACAGTATTTAAGTTTTACCCAAAAATTCGACTGTCTCATAAAATTATGAAAAATTCACCATTGGATAATTTCAACATCCTGATTCCAAAAACAATATTAATTTTATCTAAATAATTTTCAAAATATTTGACTATTTACTTTTGAAATAAAAACTGACATTTATTGAAAATTAATGGGTTTTGACAAAAATAGTTTTCAAACCTTAATAAAAATTATAATTGTATTACTAAAAATTATATGATATTTTATAATTAATAAAAAGTAATTTAGTAATAATATTTAATTTATATATTATTTAATTCAAAAAAATCCATTACTCCATCAAAATAGATTTCTAAATTGAATATTAACTAAAATACTATTTGTGATTTAAAAACTATTTACAATGGCACAATAATAAAATGAATGTATATTCTTTGTTATACAAAAAAATAATTCACATAATCATAGTGCTAGGGCCTTGTTACATAACCCCTTATAACTCCCACATAAGACTTTAGGGTAAGGTGTGCGATGGTGATAGACTCTTGGGGTGGCTCAGATAACATTGCACGAGTGATAATCTCTATTAACTTCCACTTCAACCATAGGTGGTTCTTCTCAAGCTTAACACGTTCAAGCTTGGCTTGGGCTTGGTCAAGTGAAATGCACAATAACACCACCTCCTTTTCGAGGTTTGAAAAATGGGTTTTTTTTGGAGAAATTCTACTAGATGAGGCCATAACTTCCTTTTTCTGAGTAAATTGGATTTTTTAAAGCCCTATATTTATACTAATCATGTGTTCACTGTTCAACGACTATATTAGCAACTATAAAAATTCATAAGGGTATTTTAAAACCGACAAACATAAAACTAAGGAAGTGAATACGTTTTATATGATCATTATACATAATAATAAATTTTCCATCAAAAGTTCCTTTTCCCACACTAAAACAGATGTGGGTAACTCTGCTTCATCACTTCCTCCGATTTCCATGTTGCCTCTTCAAACTTGTGGTTTTACCACAACACCGTGACGAGAGGCATTGTCTTATTTCGTAGAACTTTTTCTCTACGATATAAGATAATCACCAGATTCTATTCATAGGAGAGGTCATTCTCCAATGGTACCACCTATGGATTGAGTACATGAGATGGTTCAGGTATTCACATCCTCAAGAGTGATACATGGAAAACATCATGTACTTGAGATAGGTTCGGTGGTAGTTCTAGTTGATAGTCCACTGCTCCAATGCGATCAAGAATAAAAAAAGGGCTGATGTACCTTGGAATAAGATTTCCATTCTTCACAAATCTAATATATCTATTCCACGGTGATATACGAAGGAATAATATGTCCCTGACATCAAACTCTAGGTCTCGTCGACGATTAGCATAACTCTTTTATTGAATCTAAGAAGCTTTAATGTGCTGTGGGATTGTCTTAAACTTATCCATGATTTCTTCGACCATCTCAAGACCTAGTAGTTTTCTCTCCCCAAATTAATCCCAACATGCCGGTGTTCTGTACCTCTTCCCATATAGGGATTCATAAGGAGCCATTTGGATGCCTAAGTGGAAACTGTTGTTGTATGAGAACTCAACAAAAGGGAGATGTTGATCCCGTACTCCTTTGAAGTCCATTGAGAATGCTCTCAACATGTACTCAAGTGTTTGGATAGTCTGCTCAGATTAGCCATCAGTTTAAGGATGATAAGCCGTGCTGAAGTTCAGCTCAGTATCTAGAGAATGTTGAAGACTGTTACAAAACTTAGAGGTGAATCTTAGATCTCGATTGGATACAATAGATAGTGGTACTCCATGCAGTCTTACCACATCTTTGATGTATATCCATGCCAGTTGATCTAGTTATAAATTCTCCCAAATAGCAATGAATTCTGGAATCATTGCAATACAATCCACAACAACCCAGATAAAAATATTTCCTTTGGATGTATTTGGATGTCTGATGACAAAGTCCATGGTGATGCTCTCCCATTTCCATGATGGTATGGGTAATGGTAGCATCATACCCTTAGACTTCTGCCTCTCTGCATTCACTTTCTGACACACCAGGCACTTTGATGTATACTCAGCGATCTTCTTCTTCATGTTATCCCACCAATAATTATCTTGAAGATCTCGATACATATTTGTGTTTCCTGGGTGAATGGAGAAATTTGAACTATGTGCATTATCCAAAAGTTCATTCTTCAGCTCTGGACTTGATGGAACACATAGTCTTTTTGCAAATCTTGCAATTCATTCTTCATTGAGAATGAACTTTGAGGATTTCTCTTTTGTGATAGTTTCCGCTGTCTTCTAAATTCTCACATCATCATTTTGAGCATCCTTTAAATTTTCAAAAAGAGAAGGTTGGGAAATAATTTGTGAAAGGATTGATGATTTTCCCTTCTTTATGATTTCCATGTCCATCTTCATCAAATATAAGAAGATTGGATCCTTTTCAATTCTCATCAATGAAAGAATTGCTGGGTCCTTTCTAGTTAGAGAATCTTCCACCTTGTCCGTTTTCCCAGGGTGGTAATGGATTGAGAATTCATAGTCTTTGATCAGCTCTAACCATCTTCATTGGCACATATTCAACTCTTTTTGTGTGAATATATACATGGGGATTTTTTGGATCATATATATTTCACAATTCTCCCCAAAGAGGTAATGCCACCAAATTTTTAAAGAGAAGATCACCGTATCTAACTCCAGATCATGTATTTGATAGTTTTTCTCATGAAATTTTAATTTCCTTGAAGCATAGGCAATGACTTTTTCAATTTGCATAAACACAAATCCCAAGCCCTTCTTCAAAGCCTGTCTAAATACCACAAAATGTTCTCCACTTGTGGGCAGTGTGAGAACAGGCACAGATCTTTTTCAACTCTTTAAAGCTCTCTTCGCATTCATCACTCCAAGAAAACTTAACTCCCTTCCGATTTAGCTTGGTAATAGGGTTTAAAAATCATGAAAAATTTCTCACAAATCGGCGATAATATCCAGCTAACCCCAAGAAGCTATAGATATCTGTTACCAATTTTGGCCTCAGCCATCCCTCTATTTCAGCTGTCTTCGAGGGATCCATAGATATCCCATTGCTTGTGATGATATAACCCAATAATGAGACCTCCTTAAACTAGAACTCACACTTTATGTACCTTTCATAGATCTTCTCCTTTTTCAAGGTCTCTAGTACAGTTCTTAGATTCTCCTCATGCTCCTCCATGGTATTGGAGTATATTAGAATATCTTCTATAAAGACTACCAAAAATTTGTCAAGGTAATATCTAAAGGCTCTATTCATCATGTCCATGAAGTTTTCTGGAGCATTAGTGGGTCCAAAAGTCATTAATATGAATTTATAGTGCTCGTATCTTGTACGAAAAGTAGTCTTGGGAATATCCACCCTCTTCACCCTTGGTAATATCTTGACCGTAGATCGACCTTGGAGAAGTATTGTGCTCCACATAGCTAATCGAACAAGTCATCAATTCATGGAAGAGGATACTTGTTCTTTATCATGATCTTGTTGAGCTCATGATAATTAATGTAAAAGAGCATTGATCCATCCTTCTTCTTGACGAAGAGGACTGGCGAACCCCATGGTGAAGCACTTGGGCATATAAACCCTTCATCTAGATTTTCCTATAGTTGTTTCTTCAACTCCTCAAGATCTACAATAGAGATTTTATATATAGTCTTGGATATTTTTAATGCCCTAGGTATAAGGTCAATTGAGAATTCAACATCTCTTCTAGGAGGAAGACTAGGAAATTCCTTAGAAAACACTTCAGTGAATTCCCTCATAATAGGAATGTCTTCGAGGATGGTTTCTTCCTTGGACTCAATCATCTGAGCCAGATACGCTTGCTAATAGGGTATTAGTATCCACACTTGAGATGATGGTGCTAAAGAAGATTCATCTTCATCCTTACACTTGTATAGAATCAAGGTTCGATTTTCCATATGGAGAGTTATTTCCCTCTCATGGTAATTTATGTCGGATCTATATAAGGAAAACCAATAAATGACAAGAATTGCATAAAATTCCACTAAAGGAAGAATGTCAAGTTTCTCTGGGAAGTTTAATCCACAAATTAAGATTGGGGAGGAATTATATTCATGGGTTACAATGATTTCCCCATTTTCCATACTTACCAATATCTTTACTTCCATGATTTTTGGTTGTTTTGGGATTGTTCTACAAAACTTTTGGGATATAAAAGAATGCATAGAACTAGAATAAAAAATTATGTTCACTATTATTGAATGAATAAGTAGCGTACCTATCACCACTTCATTTTCGGGGTTCATTTAGGTGGTAGTGATGGATGAAGCTCACCCTTGCTACTTTGGAGGTTGTTGGTTGACTCCGAAAACCCTTGGCTTAGGGCACTGTTTTGCAAGGTTCCCTTGTTCTTTGTAGTTAAATTAATGAACAATGCATTGAGGTTCAAACTAATAATTCCTCTACTCTGTTGTAGTAGCAGGGTTTTCTTGTCGGCAGTTAATAGCTAGGTGGAATTCTCTTCCACACCTAAAGCATTTCCTCATACCCTTTACAAAATTTTTGGGGTGCTTCTTTCCACACCTTTGGCAAGTGGGGTGCTGTATTTTCTTAGCACCATTGGATTTATCCATCAGACCACTAGAATTGAAGTCCATATTTGGATTCTTATCCTCATGATACCCCTGAGATTCGCCGATCTCCATTTCGACTTTGAGGGAACATCATATAATTTCCTCATAGCTCTCAAATTCACAGATCGCTAGGGATTTCCATAGGCTAGGTTTTAACCCACCAAAGAAGAGGTCAACCTTGCATTTGAGGGTAACAACAAATTAGGAGGCATATCGTGAAAGACTTGTGAAGTTTTCCTCATACGCTCTGATAGATTCGTCGTCTTTTTTCTTGGGGGCAAGGACGTACCATTCCATATTAAGTTGGAGGGTGCGCAAAAAATATTTGTAGAAAAACATTTTCTGTAAATCCTTCCATTACAATGCCTCGATATCCTCCTCAGGCTTCGTATTTTTTATCAATGACCACCATTGATCAGCTTCTCCTTCTATATTATAAGTATCCAGAAGAACCTTCTCTTGTTCGGAACATTAAAGTATGAGGATGATCTTTTTAATGGAGTTGATCAATTTTTCAATGATTGAGGGATCATATGATCCATTAAAAGTAGGAGGCCTTTGTTTCATGAAGCTATTGATTGTGACTTTTTCTTTATTGGGGGGGGGGGGTGAACATTCTTATTGACCCACATTTCTATTCAAATCTTGAGTTAACTGAGAGAGTATCATGACAAAGTTCACGATTTCCCACTCCCATAGGATTGGGAATCTCATTTGAACAGTAATCACATTGATCTTCGAATCGGTTGTTATTCAGAGTCCTCCTATTACCAGCCATTGGATGGAATAAAGGGAAAGTTAGGTGTAACACATGAAGGGTAATCCAAAGAAAAAAACAGATGAATTATAAATTACTTTTAACTTCTTAACTTATGAATCTATAGGATTTAATCTATATTATCCATGATCTACTTCCCAACATATATTCTTAGGGTTTTTTTAATTCCCTTAATAATGGTTCATACTAAGCTTATGAATTTACCAAAGAATATCCTCTAGGAGTGTCATAACTGTAACAACCGAGAATCTTATGAGAAATATTTTGTTTTTATGTTATATACATCATCAAAGGAATCTTTCACTACACACAACACTAGCTTGGCTTGCTTTATACGCAATTGCGACCTTCCTCGATATCTTGCATTGTACGCAATATCGAGTTTCACTAAACAACGATATGCTATTAAAATATTATTAAAACTAGCCGTTATGAATAGTAATACCCACTTTTTGAAATTTTTTAAATTTTATTTTTCAAAATGGACTTCATTTTTGGATTCGGAATATCGAAATTAGCCTAGGGTGAAATTTTGGTATTTTTCTGAAAACTTTCAATTTTTGATGAATAGTGAAAACACTCGGTTACTATTTAAAAACCGACTTTTTATTTAAATAATTATTTATTTTATTTAAATTTATTTTAGGTTAAAATTGATACATAATACCTATATAAGTTCAATGCAATTCATTGGAGTCATTTTATAATAATATTAGATATATAAAAATTTTATTGAACTTTTCACCGTCTTTTACCCACCTCCTAGGAGAATTTGAAAATTTACATAAAACTTAATTTTACTGCTTCGGTGAGTGGAATTTAGAAAATCCTAGAGACACGGTTAATATCAAGGACTAAAATGTGGTTCAATGAGATAAAAATAATTTTTGGTGAATAGTAACTTTTTACTTTTTTTGACCGCGGTTAAAAGTTAATAGGGTAATTAATGGTAAAAATGATATTATTATTACCCTAACACATGTCCTAATTCTATTGGATGAGTGTATTTTGACAAAAAAAAACCTTAGGAATAAAATATGACCATTTAGGCCCACTTGGATTATATTAGGATATTTATTATTAATTTATTTAAAGAAGGGTTAAAATAGTAAAAATTAAATTTTAATAACTAAATAATTTTTAATATAGGGTTATACATAAGTTAAATTAGACTATAAATATTTATTAGAAATATAAAACGATTTCCTACATAATGGTATTTTATTTGTAATTTTTAAACATTAAATAATTTAATTTATTTATGATACAATGATGATGCAATAATTATCTTATTAATGAAATATTGACATAATTGATGTTATAAATACCCAAATAAATGTAATTTAAGACTTTTTATGAATTACAATAATTTTATAGGTTAATATGACATGTTAGTATTGATTTAATTAACTTTTTTCGAACTAATATTTCTCTTATGATTTTCAAAAAAATCAATTACCAAATAGTGTCAAAATTGACATAAAATAGATTTTAAAACAAATATTATATTATTAATTGTTATTTTATTCTTAAAAATATAAGGATCGGCCAAATTACTTAGCTAAGGTTATATATATTAATAATAAACAACTTTTGGTTCTTTTGGCATGTTATAGTATGTTTATTAACCTTATTGTGTAAGAAAAAAAGAAGACACGGTAAAAGTTAAATTATCTAACATAAAGTTAAATGTAAATGATAAGGTTAAAATAGAAACCTAAACTTGTCTAAATTCTATTGTATGAGAGTATTTAGACCCATACCCACATTATATTCGAAATAAATCAACTCGGGGCTATTAAAAACTGAATATGACTTTATAATAAAATAATATTTTTAGTTTTTCCAAAGGTGCCCCTCTCCTCCCTTATAAAAGGGCACCTCCTCCCTCTCTTCCTCACACCACATTGAGCCTTAAATCTCGGCCAAACCCTTAAAAATTATATTCTCCACTTCCCTAGAAACATACTAGATGTCCTGGTCGTCTTCAAAGACCAATTTTAGTTCCCTAATAGGAGGTCTCAAAGAGGCGCTTCAAAGAAAAGGTAATGTCCATTACCGATTCTTTCAACTTTATTTCTTCTTCAACTTATTCTTCTTTAGTTGTTTCATTATTAAGTAATAAAATAAGTATCAATCATATAATGATATGTTTTTATAAGTATGAAACAACCCTATTTCACCATCTATCCATCCTACGGAAAAGAAATCACCGCGTGTGAGTACGTACAAAATACCGTCTCCACGCCGTGGTGTAATCTATTTTCCACCACCACCTTACTTGGATGGGTATAATGGTGAAAATAATAACTATATATGATTATTGTAAATTTATATTTATTCTGAAATATTATACATACACTTCAATACAATTTAACAATCATGGGAACGATATCATCACTCGTGCGTACGTACGACCTACCGTCTCCACGATGTGATGCGACTCGTTTTACATGATCTTAAATGCTTAATGATTATATAAATGAATTGAATGAATAAATATGATATATATATTACACTAATACCATTATATAAATGAGTTATCTATAACCTAAAAAGAAGAATAATAATTTATTCGACAAAACACGCATAAGAACAAAAAGTAATAAACACCTGAATAACAAGTAGCAATGAAGTATTACTAATTAGAAGCTATGAATATGACCATATATGATATCATAAAAATAAGTATGATTCTGGAATAAGTCAATGGCATTATTTAAATCATTATACAGGAGGTTGGGACACTTACAAAGCAAATCAGACTTAAGGTAAGGGAAAATCTCGCAATCTTAATTTTTATCCGATATTGTTTTTACTTCAGAATTTACTGGGGAATATTTATCATCCAAATCCATGTTTCATCAATATGTAATATTATTTCTATCCTCCTACAAGTGTTTAAATCCAATTTTACCATTCGGTGAGTTTTTAGCAAAATATATGAAAGGAATCTTTTGTCGTTTTTCGTACGAGGTACTTTTTGACTTTTCCGGCCAAAGTATGAGAATAATGTTTTTCTAACTTATACAACATGAATGTATTTTTAGAACATTATTTCCTTGAATCTTCCTTTAAATTTTTTCAAATTTATTTTTAATCAACTTCTTTTAGTTCAAAAATGACCTGTTAAGAAATGAAAATATTTTTGAAGTAGAAAGGATATTTTCCTCAAGAATGGAGTTTAAGTGTTTTATCAAAATTATTTTCCATCTAAGATAATATAGGGTTCTGTTTCTATCCCTATTTTTACATTGTGTTGATTATGTTATGATGGAATTATTTTTATGATGTCCTTTTATCTTATATGGATTATGTTATGATGGCAGGATGATTAAGAATCCCATTTTTATTACATGGGTTATGCTATGATGTACAATTTAATATTTTTGGCACACATAAGAATGGTTTCATTATGAGATGGGTGGGACCTATATCTCCCTCCAATTCATTGGTAAAGATTTATATCTCATGATATAGACATGGCAAAAACGGCAGGTTAATCCGGTTCAGTGAAACATGACTGAAACAAGGAGTAAACTCGGTTCAGAAATGGACTTTGTCTGCTAAGATAGTCTTGGCTATGAGTCTTGACTACTAAGAAATGATTCTCTATGATTATGTGTGTATCCCACAAAGTTTCATGTTTTAAGTTATGATTATTGGGATTACATTTCACTATTATGATTTATCCCATGTTATGAAATTATGATCTCTTTTACAGGTTAAGATTTCCAAAATGTTTTGTTCTTATGAATATGATGTGATTGATATTTCTTTTGTTTACCCTTACTGAGCATTTGAGCTGAACCTTTTGTATGTTTTCTTTTCCCAGTTCAGGAAGAAGGTTATTAAGTAGGATATGCCAAAAGGGACTCTATATATGATGAAATAAATGGGAGACAACGCAGATGATTTATGAACCAGTTGTTTATGTTTCCCAGTTTCTAAAGACACTATACCTATACAGTCCTTTCATGGTTTTGTTATATGTTGTAATAAGTGTGCTTCAATTTTGAAGCAATAATAATGTATGTAAATTATGGGTCGTTATATTTGGTATCAGAGGCAAAGGAGGTAGGAATGAATCTGATCCTTGGGAACTCTCACATGTGAGCGTTGGACGAAGCATGGCTCTCTGCCCAAGGGATTCATGAGGAAATGGCTGCCACTCAGGATGGTGATGTGTCCCTCCCAGGGGGTGTATCCTCCCATGGAGTTCCCTGATAGGTATCAATTATATTCCACTTGAAGTAATTGCAGACCGCTATAGTTGGTATCAGAGGAAAGGTATAGTCAACCTTTGGAAACTAGGATGTGAAAGCCTTAGTAAGAACCCTAAGGATAAGTCTAAGCATAGAACACAATCTTAGTGTTTTAAAAAAGTCCATGAATAAACTAAGATAATACCTTAAGTGTAGAATTTTATTCTTGATTTTGTGGTTTTCCTATTATAAATAGTGTTTCTCACACTATTCTTCTTGGTTTTAGTTAATGCCCGGAACCCGAAGGAACCGTGTTAATGCGGAATGCGACGGGCAATGCAATGATTGTCCCCTTGAGCAACCAAACGTTATGGGAGATGGAATGAAAAATCTTGTAACCATGCTCACACAACTTTCTCAAGCTATAAATCATGCAGGACTTCCAAACGAGCAAAGGAAGGAGCAACATTCTGTTGAGTCCTTCATGAGGCAGCGTCCACCCTCATTCAGTGGGTCTACTGATCCATTAACTGATGAACAATGGATCAGTACTACTAAAAAGATATTTTCAGTTCTTCAACATTATGAACATGATAAAGTCATCTTAGCAGTTTATCATTTGGAAGATGAAGCTGATTAATGGTGGAATCTTATCAAGAATATGAGGCCAAGAGATGAAATTGAGTCCATGGAATGGGACGAGTTCAAGAACTTACTTTTCAATAAGTACTTCCCTCATATTCTACGAACAAAGATGGAGAAGGAGTTTCTTGAACTGAAGGGAAAGGATGATGAATCTGTTAGTACCTATGAAGCAAATTTTACAAGACTTGCAAGGTACGCTTCTGGTATTATTATCTAACCTGAGAGTAAGATCGATCAATTCTTTAGTGGCTTAAAACCAATTCCTCGAAGGGCGTTAGCCATAAGGTACTTCAATAGCTATGAGGAAATCGTTCGATGTTCTCTCAAGGTTGAGATGGATATTGGAGTAACCCATCCGTCATATGGGTTTGATAAGAAGAGGAAAATGGAATTCAAAGGAAAATCTAAAGACCACACTGAAAAGAAGACAAGTTTTCCCTTAGGCTCAATGTGTGGAAAGAAACATGGAGGGAGTGGTCTTAAAGGGACAAGAAAATGTTTCAAATGTGGAAAGGAAGTTCATCAGGCATTTGAATGCCACAATGATGGGAAGAAGATGTCTAGTGATGTGAACAAATAAAAGGCTACACAGAGTGAACCTCCTACACTTCAATGTTACAAGTGTAAGGAAATGTGGAATTATGCTAATCAATTCCCTAATCCAAGGGTTTTTGATGATGATAGACGTCAATAAACTCTTAAGTCTAAAGACAAAGGAATGTCACATGCAATTTCTATCAGCAATGTGGAGTACAATAATGAAGTGGTGAAAGGTACACATACCATCCACTCTAAAGTAGAAAATGTTTTATTTGATTTTGGATTCACCCACTCTTTTATTTCTGAATAATTTTCTAATGGTATCGTCGTATTACCTCAACAATTAGATGTTGAGTTAGCTGTGACAACCCCTAATGGCACAACAGTCGCATCCAAAGTTTACAATTCTTCTCCGATTGAAGTTTGCGAGAAAGTGCTTCCTGAAAATCTTGTGATCCTTCCTATAGTGGAATTTGATGTGATTATTGGCATGGATTAACTTTCTTTATATGGAGCTCATATCAATTTCCAAAGAAGGGAAGTCACATTTCATATTCCAGATCAATCTATGGTCGTTTATCGATGCAAGGATGAACATAACCTTCCAGTGGAAATTTCTTCCATCTTATGGGTCTTGATTCCACTAAATGAAGGTTATTTATCTCAAATGGTTGGAGAGAAACTCAAGATTAAGAATATTCCCATTGTACGGGAGTTTGATGATGTCTTTCTAGAGGAATTTCTTGGTCTTCCACCAAATCGCGAAGTAGAGTTTTCAATAGAACTCGTACAGGGTGCTTTAACTATTTCAAAGACACGTTATAGAATGGCCCCAATTGAGTTGTAGGAATTGAAGAAAAACTCTAAGAGAATCTTGATAAGGGATTCATACTCCCTAGTGTGTCACCTTGTGGATTACCTGTTCTGTTTGTTAAGAAGAAAGATGGATCAATGAGACTCTGCATTGATTATCGAGAACTTAACAAGATCACTATCAAGAACAAATATCCTCTCCCATGCATTGATGACTTATTTGACCAACTACGCGGAGCTCAATACTTTTCCAAGATTGATCTTCATTCAGGGTATCATCAATTAAGGGTCAAAAGGGAGGATATACCAAAGACATATTTCTGTACAAGGTATGGACACTATGAATTTATAGTGATGCCATTTGGTCTTACTAATACCCCTGTTATCTTCATGGATCTAATGAATAGAGTCTTTAGAGACTATCTTGATCAGTTTGTGGTAGTCTTTATAGAATATATTCTTGTCCATTCAAAGAGAAAGGAAGAACATGAAGATCACTTGAGAATTGTATTGAAGACCCTGAGAAAGGAGAAGCTTTATGAAAAATTTACCAAGTGTGAATTTTGGATTCAAAAAGTTGCATTTTTAAGTCACATAATCTCAAAAGAGGGGATATCTATGGATCCAGTAAAAATAGAGGTTATTGAAAGATGGTCAAGACCAACAACAGTAACTGAGATCCGAAGTTTTCTTGGTTTGGATGGATATTATCGACATTTTGTGAAAGATTTTTCATTATTATTTAATCAACTCACCAGGTTGACTCGAAAAGGAGTTAAGTTCATTTGGACGGAGGAATGTGAAGAGAATTTCAAGGAGTTAAAAAGAAGGTTATCCAGTGAACCTATTCTCACACTTCCTTATAGTGGATAAAGGTTTGTGATCTATAGTGATGCATCCAAAAAGGGGCTAGGGTGTGTTCTTATGAAAAATGATATGGTGATAGCTTATTCCTCATGACAGTTGAAAATCCATGAGCAAAATTACCCCACTCATGATTTGGAGTTAGCTGCGGTAATCTTTGCATTAAAGATTTGGAGGCATTATCTTTATGGTGAAAGGTGTGATATTTATACTGATCATAAAAGTTTAAAGTATATTTTCACAAAAAAGGAGCTGAATATGCACCAAATAAGATGGTTGGAGCTGATTAAGGATTATGACTTCTCAATTCATTACCACCTTGGGAAAGCAAACAAGGTGGTAGATGCATTAAGTCGACAAGACCATGCTAGCTTATACATGATGAGGATCACAAAAGATCCAATATTTATGGATTTTCAAAGGATGGATCTTGGAATTATAATGGAAGGGGAAAAACCGTATCTTTCTCGAATGAATGTTCAACCATCTATACATGTGAAGATAAAAGAGGCACATAAAGAAGATGTAGAGTTAAAAAAGAAGGTGAGAAATGTTCCTGAATTCAACCTTGATTGTGATGGGATAATAAAGTTTAGGAATCGGGTTTGTGTTCCTCCCATCCCAGAATTAAAGAAGGAGCTGCTGGATGATGCTCATAGTTCTTCATTCTCTATTCATCCTGGAAGCATGAAGATGTATAGGGACCTGAAAGAGTACTTCTGGTGGGATGGCATGAAATAAGATGTTGCTGAATATGTCTCTCGATGCTTGGTTTGTCAGCAAGTTAAAGCTGAGAGATAAAAGTCTAAGGGGATGTTACAACCATTATCCATACCTGAATGGAAATTGGAAAACATCACTATGGACTTTGTCACCAGACTTCCTAAAACATCCAAAGGAAATAATACTATCTGGGTCATAGTTGATCGTCTTACATAGTCGGCACACTTCATTGCTATTAGAGAGGATTTCTCTCTGGATCATCTTGCCAGGATATATGTAAAAGAAGTGGTAAGATTTTATGGAGTACCACTTTCCATTATATCTGATTGGGATCTGAGGATTACTTCAAAGTTTTGGAGAAGTCTTCAGCATACTCTGGATACAGAGTTGAGTTTCAGCACTGCTTATCATCCTCAGACAGACGGTCATTATGAGAGGACAATTCAAACTCTAGAAGATATGTTGAGAGCTTGCTCTATGGATTTCAAAGGTGGTTGGGATCAACACCTAACTTTGGTGATTTTTTTTTTATAATAATAGATTTCAGTCCATGATTCAGATGGCTCCTTATGAAGGTCTCTTTGGAAAGAAATTCCGAACTCCAACTTGCTGGGATGAAGTAGGGGAAATAAAGCTATTAGGACCTGATCTTGTTGATAAGATGGCAGAAAAGGTATGATCTATTCAATAACACATTAGAGCAGCTCAGAGTCGACAAAAAGGTTATGCCGACAACCGAAGAAAAGACCTAGAGTTTGAAGTGGGTGATAAAGTGTTCTTAGGAATATCTCCTTGGAAGAGAGTAATGAGATTTGGAAGGAAGGGAAAGCTGAGCCCTAGATATATCGGTCCTTTCGAAATACTGGATCGTGTTGGGAAGGTAGCTTAATGATTGGCGCTACCACCGAATCTCTCCCAAGTTCACGATGTGTTCCATGTATCTCTCCTGAGAAAGTACATACCTGATCATTCACATGTACTCAGCTCAGATGTTGTACCGCTGGAGCAAGATCTTTCTTATAAAGAACAACTGATAGAAATTCTGGATCATAGCGAAAAAGTCCTACGGAACAAGACCACACGCTTGGTGAAAGTTTTATGAAGGAACCAACAATTTTAAGAAGCTACATGAGAGCTTGAGGATATGATGAGGGAGAGGTATCCTCATCTGTATGTTACAAAGTGACAAATTTTGAGGGCGAAATTCATTTCAAGGGGGGTAGAATGTAACACCCGAGAATTTTATGAGAAAAATTTTGTTTTTATGTTATATACATCATCAAAGGAATCTTTCACTACACACAACACTAGCTTGGATTGATTTACATACAATCACGACCTTCCTCGATAGCGTGTGTTGTACGCAATATCGAGTTTCACTAAACAACGAGATGCTATTAAAATATTATTAAAACTAGCTGTTATGAATAGTAATACCCAATTTTTGAAATTTTTGAAATTTTATTTTTCAAAATGGACTTCATTTTTAGATTCTGAATATCAAAATTAGCCTAGGGTGAAATTTTGGTATTTTTCTGAAAACATTCAATTTTTGATGAATAGTGAAAACACTGGGTTACTATTTAAAAACCGACTTTTTTATTTAAATAATTAAGGGTAAAAATGATATTATTATTACCCTAACACATGTCCTAATTCTATTGGATAAGTGTAACTCGACCAAAAACAAACTTAGGAATAAAATATGACCATTTAGGCCCACTTGGATTATATTAGGACATTTATTTTTAATTTATTTAAAGAAGGGTTAAAATTGTAAAAATAAGAATTTAATAAATAAATAATTTTTAATATAGGTTTATAAATCAGATAAATTTGACTAAAAATATTCATTATAAAGATAAAACGATTTCCTACATAATGGAATTTTATTTGTAATTTTTAAACATTAAATAATTTAATTTATTTATGACACAATGATGATGCAGTAATTATCTTATTAATGAAATATTGACATAATTGATGTTATAAATACCCAAATAAATGTAATTTGAGACTTTTAATGAATTAAAATAATTTTCTAGTTTAATATGACATTTTATTATTGATTTAAATAACTTTTTTAGAACTAATATTTCTGTTATGATTTTCAAAAAAATCAATTACCAAATAGTTTAAAAATTGACATAAAATAGATTTTAAAATAAATATTATATTATTAATTGTTATTTTATTCCTAAAAATCTAAGGATCGGCCAAATGACTTAGATAAGGTTATATATATTAATAATAAACAACTTGGGGTTCTTTTGGCTTTTTATAGTATGTTTATTAACCTTATAGTTTAAGAAAACAAGAAGACACAGTAAAAGTTATATTATCCAACTTAAAGTTAATTCTAAATGATAAGGTTAAAATAGAAACCTAAACTTGTCTAAATTCTATTTTATGAGATTATTTCGACCCATCCCCACCTTATATTAGAAATAAATCAATTTGGAGCTATTAATAATTGAATATTACTTTATAATAAAATAATATTTTTAGTTTTTCCAAAGGTGCCCCTCTCCTCCCTTATAAAAGGGAACCTCCTCCCTCTCTTCCTCACACCACTTTGAGCCTTAACGCTCGGCCAACCCCTGCCAAATTCTCTTCTCCACTTCACTAGAAACATCCTATAGGTCCTGGTCTTCTTCAAAGACCAAATTTAGTGCCCTAAGAGGAGGTCTCAAAGAGGCGCTTCAAAGAAGAGGTAATGTCCGTTACCGATTCATTCAACTTTATTTCTTCATCCACTTATTCTTCTTTAGTTGTTTCATTATGAAGTAATAACATCAGTATCAATAATATACTAATATGTTATTATAATTATGAAACAACCCTATTTCACCATCTATCCATCCTACAGAAAACGAAATCACCGCGCGTGCATATGTACGGAATACCGTCTCCATGCCGTGGTGTAATCTATTTTCCACCACCAACTTACTTGGATGGGTATAATGCTGTAAAGAATAACTATATATTATTATTTTAAAGTGATATTGATTATGAAATAGTATAAATACACTTCAATACAATTCCACGATCATGGTAATGATATCATCGCTCGTGCGTACGTACGACCTACTGTCTCCACGATGTGATGCGACTCGTTTTACATGATCTTCAATACTTAATGATTATATAAATGAATTGAATGAATAAATATGATATATATTACACTAATAACATTTTTTAAATGGGTTATCTATAACCTAAAAAGAATAATAAGAATTTATTCGACAAAACACGCATAAGAACAAAAAGTAATAAACACCCGAATAACAAGTAACAATGAAATATTACTAATAAGAAGATATGAATATGACCATATATGATATAATAAAAATAAGTATGATTCTTTAATAAGTCAATTACATTATTTAAATCATTATACAAGAGTTTCGGACACTTACGAAGCAAATCAGACCTAAGGTAATGGAAAATCTCGCAATCTCAATTTTTATCTGAGATTGTTTTTACTTCAGAATTTACTGGGGAATATTTATCATCCACATCCATACTTCGTCAATATGTAATATTATTTCTATCCTCCAACAATTGTTTAAATCCAATTTTACCCTTCGGTGAGTTTTTAGAAAAATATATGAAAGGAATCTTTTGTCATTTTTCGTACGAGGTACTTTTTGACTTTTTCGGCCAAAGTACGAGAAGAATGTTTTTTTAACTTATACGACATGAATGGATTTTTAGAAAATTATTTCCATGAATCTTCCTTTAAAAGTTTTCAAGTTTATTTTTAATCAACTTATTTTAGTTCAAAATTATATGACATGTTAAGAAATGGAAATGATTTTGAAGTAGAAAGGATATTTTCCTCAAGAATGGAGTTCAAGTGTTTTATCAAAATTATTTTCCATCTAAGATAATATAGGGTTCTGTTTCTATCCCTATTTTTACATTGTTTCGATTATTTTATGATGGAATTATTTTTATGAAGTCCTTTTATCTTATATGGATTATGTTATGATGGCATGATGATTAAGAATCCCATTTTTATTACATGGGTTATGCTATGATGTATGATTTATGATTTTGTGGCACACATAAGAATGGTTTCATTATGAGATGGGTGGGACCTATATCTCCCTCTAATGAATTGGGTAAAGATTTATATCTCATAAGATAGACATGGCTAGAACGACAGGTTAATCCAGTTCAGTGAAACAGGACTGAAACAAGGAGTGAACTCGGTTCAGAAATGGACTTTGTCCGCTAAGATAGTCTTGGCTATGAGTCTTAACTACTAAGAAATGATTCTATATGATTATGTGTGTATGCCACAATGTTTCATGTTTTATGTTATGATTATTGACATTAAATTTCACTACTATGATTTATCCCATGTTATGAAATTATGATCTCTTTTACAGGTTAGGATTTCTAAAATGTTATGTTCTTATGAATATGATGTGATTGATATTTATTTTGTTTACCCTTCCTGAGCATTTGAGCTCACCCTTTTGTATGTTTTTACCCAGGTCAGGAAGAAGGTTATTAAGTAGGATATTCCAAAAGGGACTCTATATATGATGAAATAAATGGGAGACAACCTAGATGATTTATGAACCAGTTGTTTATGTTTCCCAGTTTCTAAAGACACTATACCTATACGGTCCTTTCATGGTTTTGTTATATGTTGTAATAAGTGTGATTCAATTTTGAAACAATAATAATGTATGTAAAGTATGGGTCGTTATAATAACCATGTGTGTGGCAAGGCACATTGTCGTGTACTAGGATACCACGGGTCAAGCCCGAAACTCCTTGTCGGAGTTTTCACTTCTAGGTAAATCTGTGCCAGAGCCGCCACTACATTCTCGTATCCAGACATGGATGTATTTTTTTTTTATAAAACACTTAATCAATACTCACCAAAACTTAGGGATGTTTTTATTATACTTAGTCTTACCCCTAAGGATTTCACTAGGGTTTTCTAATCCTAATCCCAAAAATAACTAAACCTATCCTATGATACCAACTATAACAACCCCGCTCTTTATTACACACTTAAACATGATTTATTATATAAAATATTAACTTGATACAATATAGAATATTGAGAGGTATAGTATATTTGGGTCTTAGTAACATTACATAACGACTTAAAACAAGAAACACAACATCTTTATTGAAAACTTTCTTTACTTGACCACTACATTCCCTCGTACTTAACATTACATGGGATAACCTGAGGACTTGCATAAGAAAAAGGTGATCTATAATGCCCATTAAGGGAGTAAATAAGTAATAGCATGAAAGATACAATACATGTTCATAAATAGTCATATCAATGGAGTATAATACAAACATGAACATAAATTCATGATATTGCATGATTATCCTAACATGGAAATGTGGCAACAACACTTAACATTGTATTAGCATGAGCCAAGTCTCATTGAACATGGAGCTTGGGTAAACCCTCATTGCACTTGAATTATAATGAGTAAAACCTCATTTCACTTGATGTATCATGATATTATTCTTTACCCAATGCATTGCAGTACTATCCGGGCACACCCTTCTTAAACATTTCATTTCATGCATAAGTGTGCCACATGGATCATATAACATAGATTCATTAAAAATAATCATTTATTCAAAAATAAATGAATGTGGAATTCATACATGAAAATATATAATCAATAAGTAAATGAGCATAAAGTTGAATACCCTTGATAGATAAATGGGCATGGTATTCACTACACAATGACTCTAGTTTGGAAAATCACGATGCAATTTCGGCAGCATAACAGCGTGACATAAGAATTCATAAAAAAGGCTGATGAGAGAGAAAAGGGTGTCTCCTCATATTTACTTGAATTGGACAGTAATGGGGTCATATATATACACGTTGCAACATAAGTAATGGAATTTAGATTCATAATACAAAAGAAATGTTTGAATGTAAATGATAAGAGAGAATTTCTTCAGGGATTTTGGCATGGTGACAGGTGTAAATGTGGGGAATTAATGAGTGAGAAATGTGGTATTTCTTGATTAAAACATAAATAGGGAAGTATGGAGGAGTTTATAAATCATACCCCAACATGTTTAATTCAAAATGACATAACAACATAATGAAATCTGGAAACAAAATGAGAAAGGAAGAAATACCTTATGGAATTTTGGCATGGTAACTAGTGTACATGAGAGGAATTAATGAGATATAAATGGGTCTCTCATCATTCAAAAAAAATAATTGAAGTATTTGGGAGGTTAAAAATCATACCCCAACATTTTTAATTGAAAATAAAAGGGTATAAAAAAATTAATGAAATTTGAACAAAAATGAGAAAGGAAGAAATCCCTTACTTTGAAGTGTGATCCCAAACGCTTGGGAGAGGCTTAAGAGAGGCTTCTTGGGAGAATGGGTTCATTGGGAGGATTCTAGTGAGAGGAGGGAAGATATTTGACGAATTCAAAAGGATTTTAGTGAAGAGGAAGTGGGAGATTGGGTGGGTTTATATAGGAAAAGAGAGGGAATTCTTTATTATTTAGGTTTTGGTCCCTACACATTAAACTAATCAAAACCACAAACCCTCCCATGGTTTTTGACCATGGTTTTTTCCAAATGGGAGTGGAAAACATTAATTTATATGTAAAATGACCTATCTTCTTAAACTAATAGGTTTTCTTATGTGGAGGTGAGTCACACTCTCAAAGAAATCAATTTAAAAAGTTTAAATATTTTATTAGCCATGGAGGGTCCACTACGACTTTGTAAAATAAATCAAAGAAACATAAAATCACATTATTTTAATTGTAAAACATATATTGTCTGAACATAATGTTTTTATTATTTTATTACATCACTCTTGTGTCATTATGTTGTCATAAAACACATTATATATTTACACAGTATTTAATTTTTACCAAAAAATTTGACTGTCTCACAAAATTATGAAAAAATAACCGTTGGATAATTTTGAAATCCTGATTCAAAATATAATATCCATTTTATCTAAATAATTTTAGAAATATGTGAATTTTTTACTTTTAAAATAAAATCCTATATTTATAAAAAATTTATGGGTTTTGACAAAAATAGTTTTCAAACCTTAATAAAAATTTCAATTGTATTCATAAATATTATATGATCATTTATAATTAATAAATATTAATTTATTAATAATAATTCATTAAAATATTATTTAATAAAAAAACCCATTAATTCATGAAAATAGATTTCTTAATTGAATATTAACTAAAAATACTATTTGTGCTTTAAAAACTATTTACAAAGTAACAATAATAAAATGAATGTATATTTTTTTCTATAAAAAATAATGCACATAATCATATTGCTAGGGTATTGTTACATAACCCATTATAAAATCCAAATAAGAACTTAGGGTAAGGTGTGCAATGATGATAGACTCTTGGGGTGGCTTAGATAACAATGAACAGGTGGTAATATCTATTAACTTCCACTTCTCTCGTTGGCAGTTCTGCTCAAGCTTAAAGTGTTCAAGCTCGGCTTGGGCTTGGTTAAGAGTGAAGACCAATGATGCCACCTCCTTTCCAAGCTCTAAAAAATGGGCTTCATATGGAGCAATTCTACTAGATGAGGACATCAATTCCTTTTTCTGAGTAAATTGGATTTGTTAAAGCCCTATATTTATACTAATAATGTGTTCATTGTTCAATGACTATATTAGCAATGGTAACAATTCTTAACGGTATTTTAAAATCCAAAAACATAAAACCAAAGAAGTTCATACGTTTTATATGATCATTTTACATAATAATACATTTAATTGGATCAAGAGGGATCTTTATTAATGAATGTTTGGGTCATTACAGGTGACAACCCTTTATATCTGGAAAGTCCATAAGGTTTTAACCCACAACTGAAGGGTGAAAAGGGTGAATCACCTACCCATAGACTATTTGAAGTCCTGATTAGTATGAAAATATATTTTTATCTAAAAAAATTTGTGGATAAAGGATAATTTTATTTTGGGGAACTTATGTTTTATCATATAGATAACCATGGGTTTAGATATTGATTTGGTGGTTAAGTGATTAATGTAAATTCAGAAGAACATCAATGTTTTGGAAAACTTATATGATATTATTGGATATTATTTTTTAAATATTTTTTGAATTATATTTTGGAATAACATATGATTTTATTGTGGACATATGGTTCTTCGTATTATTTATGGAATCAAATACCAAATCATGGAGATTATGTTATTAGAGAAATTATATTTTTTATATGAGACTTTAAGAAAGATTGATTTTATCTAGAGATAAATATTACATTTATATTTAAAGACTATTATTTTTGGGTTTCAATCTTAGTCAGGAATATTTTGAGTAATTTTAATGGTATTTATTTATCGAATGATATAAGTTGAAATTTGGATAATACTGTTGAATTTTGGAGAATAAATTAGTTTTCCTCATATAAAGGTTCATTCTTTTTTTGGAATCAGTATATCATGTGCCAATTTTTTTGTCTAATGTATTAAGACATGATGATTATATTGTTATTATTTTCCAAAATTCATGATCCATGGATTTTGATTCTAGTGCTTCATGCATGAAAAATTCATACTCATCATTTAGAGAAAATTATGAGTTTGTGGTTGAAATTAATTAAAGGATAAACAACTAATTTTAAACTAAGTATATTTAATTATGTTCTTACTATAGTCAATAAATTATTTTCTCAATTGTAGGAAAATGAATTTTTTAAAAAAATCAGTTCATATTTCTTATCGAGAAATCAATGGAATTTTAAATTATAATGGATTTATGATTTTGTGGTGGATAACATTCTCATGACCATGCTCTCTATATCTATTTATAATTCCTTGGTATTTATTTTTATCTTCTATGTACATGTTTTCCTATATTGAAACCTAGTATGAGTAATTTTAGAGGATCTTCGTACTATCTTTTCTCCCAATTCAAGAGGATGTTTTATTGACCCTTTATCTGATGTGGGATTTCAACAATGGTATTTTTGATAATTCAAACCCTTTTTATTGAGAATAATTTAAAATTATAAGGGTATAATTTATTAAAGGGTTGTAATTTAATATCTCAATATATTGTATGTGAATACCATGTTTGATAGTGTACAAGATACATACCATCGAGCTTAAATGAACAACAAAATATTTTTTTTGATCATTATAATCTAACCATTAAATTGGAGGGTTTTAATAGGAATAAATAATTTATGAAATAATTTTAATCTTACTAATCAATATAAATTTATTGTAAAATTATTATAAAATAATAATTTTTTTATTAAAGGCATGTCACTCTTAAAAAAATATGTTTTCTTCAAAAATGGGGTTTCTTACATTTATGAGTAAATAATATACTTAATATCTAATTTTTTTGAAAATGTATTTGAAATGAATAATTTAATTTTTTATTCATCATTTCAAAATTATATTAAGATGCATTTTGGAGAATTTTTTGAAAAGTTTTATTTTTCAATGAATAAGGACTAATACATTTTTTCTTAAAAATTATGTCTTTAAAGAATTTACAAGGTAAATTTATAATTTGGATTAGTTTTAAATTTTCATTAGTTCCAATTTATTTAAAATATTCCATTTATGGGTTTTTAATGGATTCTATACTTGAATAAAACCATTTTATATTTTAAGAGGCTATTTTTCCAAAATACAGTTTTTATTGTGTTTTCTTGATTTAAATTTAAATTAAATTATGAAACATATTTTATTTGGAATTTGAAAACTGGATTTAATATCGGTAATTAGAGGGACTAAATTTAGTAAATATTATAATTTTTTTTTGAAAATATGAATAATAACCTTGATAGTTTTGTTACCATGGTACGAGATAAATCAGGAAATTAAGGGTAAAAATAAAATGATAAGGACATAAAATGAGCCTCAAACTTGCCCCAATTTTATATGATGTTTAATTTTAGTCCATTATCATTCCAGGTTCGAATATATGGCCTTTGGTTTCTATTTTTAATTGATTATGACATTTATAATATTTTATTTAAAAAAAGTCAAAAATGTCACCCTCATATTTTTAATAAATATAACATTTTTAATATGGGGTTATTTTGAGGATATATTCAATTATAAATAGTCATTTATAATATAAAATATTTATATCATCATGGCAATTTATATTTAATTTTTATTGAATAAATAATCACTTTAAATTCTTACACAACCCTGATTCAATAATTACTTTATTAATGGAAATATCAAATAAATGTTATAAAAAATATTAAAATAAATATAATTTTAGATAATTAATTTGATAAAAGAACTTTATAGATTACCTATTCATGATATTTATATAATAATATATATATTTTTTGATTTATAAGAGTTATATTTATATTATTAAAGTCAGTGTAAGGAATAGACCTTATAATTGACATTATGAATATTTTATAGTAAATAATACTTTATTAAATGATATTCAATTCCTAAAAAAATAATAAATTTATCAAAATTATTAGAATAAGGATATAAATGTCACTTATAATTCATTTAAGAGTCTTTTGGCCTTTTATAGTAACTATATTAACCCTCAATGTGTAAAAAATCATGTTGTCATGGTAAGAGTTAAAGGGGTTAAATAAGGGTTAAAACCAAAATATAAGAATAGAAATATAATCAAAACTTATTTAAATTTTATTGGATTGAGGGATTTATTCCCATAACCATATTAACTTTGAAATAAATCTCTTTAAATCCATTTTTAATTGAAAATTAATTTATATTTTTTTTGAGATATTCCAAAAGTTTCCCTCACCTCAATTATAAAGGGATACCAGCTCCCTCAATACATTACACCACTTGAATCCTTCTAGCTTGAAAATACATAAAAAAATTATATTCTAACATTCCTTATACAAATTTTAGAGGTTATGGTCTTTCAAAATACCTTCCTTAGATCCCTTTAGGGGAGATCTATAGGCATAGTTTCAATGAATATGAGGTTTGAATGTGAAAAAATATAGTCGAGACTTGAGGTAAGGGATTTCTTAACTCAATTTCCATTCATTGGGTTAAAATACAAGTTTATTGATTAAACCATGTTAATATTATGTGTGAAATTAATTTTTATTATCTTATATTTTATTTCTTCTTATTTTATGTGGATTTACAGTAGATACACATAATGAATTCATTTGATTAATGTTCACTACAATGATATGATCATTGAAAGAGATCTTCATCTCAGTTTTATTTTTGTGGGAAACATGGCATATTTACCACTTTTTTCATTTGATTAGTGTATATACTAACCATGAATTCCTTTAATGATGAGTATTATTTAATTTTATGTGGATTAATATCTCTATTTATTTTTATTTCTTTCATGGAGATATAATTCAAAAGTTACCAAAGTGGTAAGGGTTTATTTCACAATATCATTAGGATTTTAGATTGTTTATATTTAAGTATATATTGTGGAATATTTCTCTTATAGGTACATGTTTTCTAAAAAAATTCAGAAAAGTATTTACTATTATCTTATGAACGATTAAAGTCATTTCTACCCATTTTTTACTTTTTACAAAACATTTGAAAGGAATATTTTTATCATTTTCCAAACTAGGTACTTTGTGAATTTTCTTACAAAAATACGAGAGGAATGCTTTTTTAACTTATATGGAATGAGAATATTTTATTTCCATCATGAAAACCTAATGATTTGAATATTTCTATACAATATTACATGGTCTATTTCAATGAAAATGTTTTCCTTTGTAATTTCTCTGATTTTCAAAAAAAAAAATATTTTCAAAATGAAAAGGATATTTTCCTTAATAATTATTTAAAGTGAATTTTCAAAATAATTTTTCCATCTAATATAATAATATTTTATGTTACTTATTATATACTGGGGTTATTATCAAAGGAACATATCATTATTCTTTTTATAGATGGTTATTGTTTATGATGGAAAGATGTTGATGAAACTTGTTCCTTTTTTCCACAGGTTATAATTTAAAGAATTTATTTTATTTTCATGGATTATTAGACAATGAATGGTTTATGATCTTGTAGACCATATATGTATGATTTTATTTCTATGATGGGTTGTACATATTTCTCCCTCCAATGTATTGTGTAATATTTTATATCTCATGAGTAAAAATGTTATGCGTGAACCTAATCACATGCTCACAAATGTTATGCATTAACATGATTACATATTCATAATGTTATGCATGAAATTGATTATATGTTAACATTTTTATGAATATAACTATTTTTATGTCCATAAAATTATGTATGGACTTGGTTTCATGTCCATACATTTATGAGAGGTCCTGATTTCATGTATTTAACTTAATGAGTGAACCTATTTCTATGTATATGTGTTCAAAATGTTGTAAGTTTGTGTGTATTCTATAATTTCATTTTTAATTTCAATTTTATGCTCTCTTGGATTATTTTATTTGATTATTTTATGATTAAAGTCTTATGAACTTCCAATATTTATTCTATGACTTAAGATTATGAATCTATGATATGTTGGGTATAGATTATCAAAAGTAAACTTCATATTATCACACCATTATGCTCATGATGTGATTATGTGATTATTGATATATCTAATATTTATACTTAATGATAATATTATGTCACCCATTTTTATTTCTGTTTTACATAGGTTATGAAGATAGGTTTTAAGTGGGATATATCTAATAAGGGTGCCATACATGATGAAATTTTGAGAGATGATGTAGATTTTTATGGGCCAATTGTTTATTTTTCCAAGATATGTAATATTTTTCCCTTATTATATAAAAATATAAAAATAAAATGTCCTTGGGTATGTAATGGATCTAACATTTCCTTTGAAGGTTGTATGTTTTCATGGAACAAATATGGTCACATTTATTAGTATCAAATCCAGAAATGTAATTTTTTTTATTTTTAGCACTCGATCCAGAAGTGAAGGTATAAGGATTTCATTTAAAAAATATACCATATTAGATCCTTAGAACATATAATATAGAAACACTAGTATAAAATAAGGATGGGACATTTTGGGGGTCATTTATAATCCATATCTTTTTAGTGTAACCCCACCAGAAAACCCATTTTTACCTCAATTGGGGTAAATAATTTTTACTATTTTCACTATTCATTACGATCAAAATTAAGTTGAACTTATTAGATAATTTAAATTTTTATTATTAAAAAACATTACTCAATTTTTCTATGTTCAAATCATATAATTAGAAAATTTTAATATAAAATTAAACCCACAGAGGTGATGAAAAATGTTTTTCCAAAGAAAAAAAATTCAAAAGCTTAAATTTTTTTTATATAATAATTCAATATTATATTGACTAAAATGAACAAAACTAAAAAAATTAATATAATTTAACTAAATTTTAAATTATAGATAATTTAAAATATAAATTACATTTGAAAATAATTAAAATTAAAATGAAGTTTTCAATAAAATGAGTATTTTTTATTAATCATAAAAAAATATTTTCATAGAATTATAAATAATTCACGCAAAGATAATTTTTACAAGTTTATTTAAAAAATTATGTTTATTTTTTAAAATAAATTTTATAAAATTTGGAAAATAAAATTTTTAATTATGTGTGGGAGGCATGACTAAGAAGTCTTTCATAAAAATATAGTTTTTCAAAAAACATTTCATTCTCTTTAAAATGGTTCTTATTTTATTTATAATCAATAGAAAACCATAGAATTTATTTTAAATTTGTTTAAAATGTAAGTTTCATAATTTATTTAGTACTATTCATACCTCCCAATTTAACGACTAGATTATAATGGTCATGTTTAAATAAAATATTTTAATAGAGTATCATGTTTCATATAAACCCTATGTCGCATGTATCATAAGCTATTGAAGATGTTGAAATTATTTAAAAATAAACATACTGTAATGTTTTGGGGTGTTAAATTCTCTTATAATCATGGTGTTAGGTGTCTTATATGCTATCCAACATGATGTTCCTCTTTCAAAATATCAGGTTGTTATATTTTACACCTTAAAAAAATTTCATTCTCTCAATTTAATATTGATCTTGGTAATAAAGGGCTTGACATGTGAATATAACTTTTTTGGAAACCTACATAGTAAAAACGTTTAATAAAAAGTCCTCTTGATAAGAATTAAAGTTATGTAGGAAGGGCATCCAAAATAGCATATTATTAGGTTTACATTAATGAGAACATTGGTGGGAAATGAAAACACGGACAAAGAAGAGAATACTAATTCCCAAGGATTAATAGAGAGTTATAAAGATCATTGATCACAAGAAAGTTAATGATGATGAGAAATCCAACAACCATAAAACCATAAATATATGATGAATTAAAATACCATTGATTCATCGTATATAAAGTTAATAGGGTAACATTTCATTCAAGATACTTTTCCTATAGTCGAGGGATTATTTTTCTGTCAAGACAGAGAATTCCAAAAAATACACTTACTTTATATATTTTTATTTCATAAACACCATTTCATCATTTCACTATGATTCAATAAATTTTCACATTACCTATTACTCTAAGGAAATGAACATCCAATAAGATTTTTTATGGATAAAGAACTAAAATTAAATTTTAACAGACCATAATATCCATAAATGAGTAATAGGACATTCCTCCTATGTATATTAATAACAAAATTGTTAGCACACGGTAATATAATAACTAAAATGAATATGAAAATATTAATCTCCAAACATCAATAATGAAACGAAAGGTTTAGCATAGATCATTACTTAAAAAAATAACCATATATCCTAAATAACCTAAACATGAAATATGTTTTTAACCTCAATGGTTATCTCATAACCTTTCAACTAAAATATCTAAAAAAATTATATCATTCCTAAAAAATAAATCTTTATGTTAAACCAAAAGGTTAAATATACATCATTTTAATACAATTTCTCCTAAAATGTCATTAGTCACCCCAAAATCAAATAACTTGATCCTATAAAATCTTTCCCAAAATAAACTTATTATCTAACCTTCAAAAAACATAAGTAAAAATACTGATATACTAAATTGTACATTACATATACTAATAGTAGGTACTTCACCCTTATCACTCTTTGGTTATGGCTTCAAGCCCCACGACCTTGCCCGATGTGATGGGGTTTCAACCAACTTATGGGTTTTACTTTTTATAAAACTGTGGAAAAACTTATGTGATGATAATCTTAATTATTCTATATGATCATATTACATTCTCAAGAATATGATGATCATCATAAAAAATAACATTATTCATCAAATCAATTTTTTTAACCACTAAGGTTTTTTTATGCAACTCATTATTTTCCTTAGAATCAACTAATTACCTCAACACTAAGAACATCACCAATATTACCTTTTCCTCAATCATGTGTTTCTACATAGAGTATCAAATTTCAATTATGTCACATTTCTAGGTCATTAGTACCATTCAACATATTCTCTCAAATACATAATGAAAAACATTTATAAAAATACCCTTATATATATATATTTCATGATTTATATAATTCTTGAATTCCAGTACATAAAAATTTCAATCATTCAACTTAATTCTAAAACCATCAACTAGGCCCCATAATATTATTACTTAATAACTCCTTACATTCATATTTAATTTTTATTAGATTCATTATCAAAAAAACCTTCACTCATACAACTTTGTTAATCATATTCTTGGGATTTCACCCTAGGATATCGATTTGCATAATGACCATTCATTCCTAATTTAAAACATTCAACCACTTATGATGACTCTGGGAAACTATTACTATAATACATTGTGGTAACTGAAATTCTCATTTTTACTTGAAAATTACTTACAATGTTCCCATTTTCTCTACATTTAAAGAATATTCTCATTCCTTTAAGAGACTCCCTTGAATGATTATTTACAACTTCTCAACATATAGGAAACTGAATCTTCTTTCCTCCATGGGCTCCACCACCCCTCATTAAAATCTATCATTATCTCTTTGGTGAGTTCAAGAGTTGGTTAAGGTGCATGTTTTTAATCATATATCATGATATATGATTAGTAATAATCACTATATCCTTCACTCTATTCATTATCCCATTTTGTTTCTCATCAATAAATTATCTATAACATTCAATGCTAATCGAGTTCCTTATGGTTGAATAAAACCATAAATAATTGTATGAGAAATAATAATATTAGTTGGAAAACACATAATCATGAAAAATCATTTATGGTATGTCTAAATATTTGCACCTTTTTTTCAATATATGACATCTTAGGTTTATCACTAGTCATTAATGGTTATCATCTATTCAAATCCTTCATGATTATTCATAAAGAGGTGTGAATTTATAAAGAATATCCCCCAGGACTGCTAATATAGGTGCATTGTAAGGCTCATTATCATGTAATAGGTAACTCTATAGTGAATCCCAACACAACTTTTTGGAGTTATTAACCCTAGTAACATCTGTTCTAGAACCAAATCCACTCATAGTATCCATATTGGGATGTAATTTCTCAGAAACCACTCACTCTATACTTCAACAACATTCTAGGATATTTTTCTAGACTTAGTGTTATCCTTAGACTTATCCCTAGGATTATCACTAAATTTTTTGCATTATAGTTCTAAAATTTAACTAAAAATTTACTCTGATACAAACAATGGAGACCCATGTATTTTACACATATTATTACATGATTATTAAACATAAATAAACATTAATAGAACACAAGGATCATAATGGCCTAGTGTATTTAGAGTACTAGGTTCATAGTATATAAAACAAAGAATCATTATTTTAATTTCCATAGCGAGCTATAAAAATCCATTCAAGATCCTAAATATTCATGGAATAACCCAGGGAATACATAAAGAATAGGGTGATCTAAAATCCCAATAAGGGAATAAACATGCTAAAGAAACATAACATGTGAGTAAAAGGTATAACATGATATCATAAAAGAGAGGGAACATGAGAAATCACATGGAAGAATAACATAAATAACATTTTTTCATAAGATAATGGAATCATAGAAAATTTGGTTGCAACATAAATCATGATATAATAATAATTCAAGTCTAACAAAAAATACAAAATCACATGGTGGATAGAGTCCCATAATGGATTAGGTTTATTCCCTAATCCTATACATGGCGTCTCATGAGATGAAAACATTACCCAACACATTGTAGTTATATATGAGCGCAGTCATCATAACTTGTTCATGATCTATGTATACCACATAAAGGAAATAAATCATAAGGAAAAACATAATAATTACCCATGGGATGAAAATGGGTTTCATAATATAGCTTTATATAATATTCAAATTAAATTTTATAATGAAAGAATTTGAGGAATGATCATAAGGCATGAAATACCCTATCAATGGAAGGGATTTCCAACAAGGTATATATATGAGAGACATATATACATTATTTAGAAGAAATAAATAACATAAAAGGATGTTTTCATTGATGAAAATACTTTTTGAAAACCATTATTGGGTAAAACATCCTTTTCAATTTGAGTAACATTAAAGGATGTCAACTTAGTTGTAAAATGATTTTGAAATATCACTTTGAACATTAATTTAGGAAAATAACATTTACATTCTAAAAAAACTTATTTAAAATCTAAATCATTATCAAATATTGAACATTTTTTTTGAAAATAACATTTTAATCATAAAAAGGAAGCTTTAAAAAATTGATTGGTCATGATGGAGGAAGAGCTCCATTCATACCGAATATGTTAAAAAATATTTCATTCAAATTTATATAAGAAAAGTAAAAAATTACCCTGTATAGAAAACAAAATTAAGGCCATTTACATTTTTTTTGTAAAGAAAAAATTAAGGGTTAAAATGGATTTAAATAATCATAGTATATACTTTTTTAGAAAACATAGATTTTGAAAATTTTTTATTTTCTACAGAAGAAAGAAATGAATTCAGTTTTTTCTAAAAATAATTTCTCATTAAATTTAAGTACCAAAGAGAGGAAAATTTTACTATTACATGAAAAAAATAAAAATCACTAATGGAGAAGAAAATTAATTGGTTTTATTATATAATGATCAAATAATTTCCATCAATAGAGATTCAAGAAAAAAGAATCCCGATTAAAATGGGATTAAAATATAAACCCTTACAGATTTGGTAACTATTGAATCACAACTTAAAATGAATTAAATATATGGATTTTAGATTAAAATTTCATTATTTTTGAATGATTCATGATATAGTATGTAATGGTATATTATATACACCATTCGGACAAAATTAGGTGTATAAAAGAACATGTGTCTCAAAGAAGGAAGTTTGAGATGAAACCCTTACAATGTTTGTATCATTATAATGAGAGTTAATAAATGGGGTGATTATGTGTAAAAAATTTAGATAAAAAAATAATTTGTAAATAAAATATAAATCATTCATAATTCATTTCACACATAATTTTTTCATAATACAATCAATGAAGTAGTCGTATAACCCAATAAATAGAGATTGAGTTAAGAAATGCATTACCTCACGCTTAACTTTAGTTGAAAACTATTTAAAATCCATAAAATTTGGTTTAAACATTTTATAAACTTATAAAATAATCAGATTATGATTTATAATATCATATATAATCCTTTTATAATATCTTATTATTTATTTATAAATAATTTTTTATTATCACAGTTGTTTCGGGTGTTAATTGCCTGGTTTTCTCCTACATGTTTCATCATGAAAGTTTAGGATCTTTAACATTATTTGTAGATACATCATCTCCAGAATTATAATAATGTTATAAATATTATTTTTTCATTAGATACATCTTTTGAATATTTTTTTTAAATATGGTGAACCAGATTGCTTCTTGGAGACGGTAGGCCATATATATGCATGAGCGACATTATCATTTCCATAACGGGTGAAAGGGTAAATAAGTGGATTGAATATTAATTTTCTATAATAAATATAATTATATATATATTTCATATATTCATTAAATTTATTCTTTATTTCCATCCATGTGAATAATTAGTGAAAAACTAATCACATCACTTTGTGAGGTGGTAGTCTTCAATATTCATCAATGAAATGATCATTTATTCAATAGATGATAATGTAATAAATTTTATGACATATTTATTTTAAAAATTTAGTAATATTTCATTAATATCATATATAAACATAAAATTTATCCTTATTACCTTCAATGTAAATCATAAGTAAAAAATAAATCACATCACTTCGTGAGGCTGTAGTCTGCCACACACACAAATGATGTTATAACATTATCTATAGTATGAAAAGTAATATGGTGTATAAGATATTATAATTAAATAAGTATAATTATATCATAAATATAATATATTGTTATTATATACATAATTATATCTAGTCATTATAAGAAGTGATGGAAAATGAATTACGTCGGTTCGCAAGGCGGTAGTCCGCTGTAGACACGATTTATTATTTTGTTTCACATTTGAGGGATGGGAGATGGTTATAAATAATGAAATTAACATAAATAATATCATTATATTTAATATAATTATATTATTTTATCATCATGGTTTAAAAATATTATATGGAGGTGGAAGAATAAGTAAATTAAAATTCTCAGTTGAGGAGGTTACCTCTTCTTTAGACAACTTTTTGTGGTTTTCACCAAAGGTATCATAGGTTGGATTTACGACAAAAAACAAGGATTCTATAATGATGGGATGTAATTGAGGATGTTATTTGGTCATTTATTTTCTGAACCAATGGGTTTTAGAAGTGTGTAAAGGAGAGAACATGGGGTGGTATTTCTATAAGTGGGGGTGAGGACACACTTGGAATTTTTGAAAATAAATAATTTCATCAATGTTTTTCTAATGAGAAAAGGATAAAAAATGATTATTTTAATTCCTTACATTATAAAAGGCTAATTATAACCATAAAATAGGAATTAGAAAATTTTTGAATCATTTTTAAGCCTTATCGTTTTAGTTTAACCCTTGGTAAACCCGTTTAAAACTTAACCATGATAAATAATGTTTTCTATTTTCACTATTCATTATAATCAAAATTAAGTTGAAATTATTATATAATATTATTAATTATGATTAAAAATATGGAATTTATTTTTATAAATTCAACTTATAGGTTTGTCATAATTAAATTAAAAATTAAACCTATATACATGTCCAAAAATGGGGTTTCCAAAGAAAAACTTTTAAAACTTTAAAATGTTTTTATATATTAATTAAATATAAAATTTATTAAAATAAACAAAACAAGATTAATTTTAATATAATTTAACTATTTTTAATTTAAAATAAATTTAAAATATAATTGAACACTTTTAAGTAATTTAAATGAAAAGATAGTTTTTAATAAAAATTAGTATTTCTCACTATTCATCAAAAAATAAATATTTTCAAAAAATTCTAAAAAAATAAGCAAAAGATAATTTTCACATTTAGATTTAAAAATTAATTTTATTTTTCCAAATAAATTATCCAAAACTTTTAAAAATTAATTTCAACTAATGTTCATAAAGCGCGACTAATTTGTCTATCATAAAAAATACAATTTTTACAAAAACATTTATTTCTCCTTCAAATAGTTCTTATTTTATTTTTAATCAATATACAAATATTGAATTTATTTTATAAATATGTAAAAAATAAGTTTTGTAATTTTGTTTGTCCTATTCATATCCTATAATTTAATGTGTGGGTTATAATAGTCATGTTTGAATAATAATATTTTAATAGAGTGTCACGTTTTGTTTAAATCTGGGGTTGCATGCATCACTAGCTATAAAAGAGATTTAATTTATTTAAAAATAAACATACCATAAAGTATCTGGGTGTTACATTCTCTTGTAATATGGGTGTTTCATTTCATATATGTTATTAAATATTATTTTAGTCTTTTAAAATCTTGGGGTGTTATATTATCTATATGAATAATTTATGACATGACTTATAAAATCATTTCTTTACCACATTTCAGTATACTTTTCAATTCATATCTCAAATTTTCATTGACATTTGTTATGAATCATCAAAAAACCATATGTCCTATATGAAATATGTTACATATCTAGTGTAAACTCCTAGGAACTTTTAAAATTATTCAATTTCATCTCAGAGCCCTTATTATATATTATAGAGGCTTATAACACCTTTCTAATATTCTATTCTAAAGGATATTTTGTATGTATTTTTCAAATTTTTTCCTACAAAAATGAATTCTAGAACTTCTTCAAATCAGACCAAAAACTATACAAACATTCTTAGGGCATCTCCTTTTACTCTAGATTATCTTAAAACACTCAAAAGAATTTCAGAATATCTCAAACCTTCTCAAAATTATTTATAAATATTTCTATATTATCTTAAAATATAAAAATACTCTTCTTGAGTACTTAAATTTATTTTCTCTACATCATTAATTATCAACTTAAAACTCAACTTTATCCAATACATAATCCAATGGATATAATCTAGTTATTGTTGAATCATTCATTATTGATAATATTAGGATGGATTCTCATGATTATATAAAACATTAATCTTCTTCAATATATAAATATTACACTCTCATAAGGAATATTTTATAGATAATGATCTCTTCTTACTTCAGCATCAAATTTTTTCATTTATTCATTTCAAGATAATATCTACAATAATTAGTTGTTAAGACACTTCCTTGAATTTTTATCCAAGAAATCCAAATATAACCATCATTTAATTCTTCTTTTTCAGTCTTCATAATGGAAGAAACTTAAGTAAATTACTTTGTTAACATATGAATGTATATTTTACAACATGCATTATTGCTGAAACAAATATATATTATATAGTGGAATTATAAGTTTTATCTCATATTTATAATGAATTCTTTAAGCCCTATTTCCATGATAATCTTCATAAACCATGGGATACTTTAATCTCTTCATTAATTTGGAACTTCATTATCACCAAACACATGTAGACATTATGATATTTATTTTTTTGGATCTTTCTCATCACCCAATACATATTGAAAGCATTTATATTCTTTTATAATATATAATAATCACAATCCCTCAACACATTAAATCTACTTCTTGAGGTTTCTTTTTGAGTACTTTTAATCACCTCACACAAATTACCAACAATAAATATTCAACATTTTTCCTTTCATATCCCCATTATTGATAATAAATAAATTTTTTCAAGGTTAATTTATAATCACAATCATATAATTCTTTACTATAGTCCCACATTTTAACTCTTATTGTCCATATTATTGAAAGTTTAATACTGATTCACATGAGTGAATGGTGGAATCACATTTATCAAAGAAATGTGACATGAATTAATCAACTGTAAGTCTACATGGTGTAGCTCGGTGTAGAAAACAAGAAGGATTAATCTATATAATAAAGTTTTATATAAATATTAAGTGTAACATAAGATTCAAGTGGTATAATATGATATCATAAAAGTGAAGGATCATATATAATAACATTAAATCATGGAATAAATAATATATTTTCATAATTCATGACATCATACGAATGTGGAAGAAATATAAAACATGACATCAAAAGTATAAGTGAAGGCTTACCACCAAGACAACAAAACATAGTGTTCTATGTTTATTACGCATACACCACACATGGTATCTCATGAGATGCATTGGGGGGGTTGTTTAATCACCTCCCCCAGTAAAATTATAATATATATATATATATATATATATATATATATATATATGTATTTCATTCACCCTACCTTCATCGCGAGGTTCTACTCCCACCATCCCACCATCATTATGCCTGATATAGCCCCACGTGGCTGGGGTTGAGTTCGCTAGGGTCATCTCTTTAATAGACAATTCTTTAAATAAGTAGGTAAGGAGCAACTTAAACGTCAAGATTCCTACCAACGAGCCTATACCCAAGTGGTATAGGCTCCTTTTTGGCATCCAAAAGACCAAGGATCGAATCCGTGCAGGGACGAATTTCCGGGTTACTGTAGCAGAACTGTTGTCACACCCATCATCTTTAAATAAGTTTTTCTTTAATTTTCTCTGCGTCGGGTAGTGCGGGGTTAAGCCCAACTTAAAATTTGAAGGTTTTATTTAAAAACACTTGTAATGGTCTTGAGTACGTCCAGCGCACCGCGGTCGAAGCCGTGCAACCTTGCTCCAGTCGTCGTACGACCTCGCTCGGTAAACCATGTTGCCTGCCCGGTGCACGATTAATTAATTAATTATTAAATTAATTAAGTTAAATGGTCAATAAATTATTTTAATTAAAAATGTGTTGAATATGATAATTTTATTATGTTTATTATTATTATCATCATCTTTTTATTAAAATTTTTATGGGCCGCGTGGAGTAACCGCGCAGTCACCCGACTCCTTAAAAATTAAGATAATCAAACGAAGTTTAAATAATTATTTTAATGATAATGAAAATAGTAATTATTATTATTATTATTACAATTATCACTATTATTATTATTCTTAATATGTTCAATGTGTTTGTTAATATAAGGTATATTATTATTAAGTTAATTTGATTGAATTTATTTTTATCAAATTTTGTTAAGCTTATTATGTTTTCTCATATCATGTTTAGTTTATTCTAATTATTATTATGATTAGTATTATTATTTTTAATACTATCATTTATCTTGTTAATTGTTTTATCATTTTTTTTGTGTTGGGGTTTAGTTCTGCTCTCCCCTGCTTAAGCCCGTCGTGACCCGCTCCCCCATCTCGATCTCCTGTGCATTTCCTCCCCCTTGAAACCCTATACGCCATGCCTCAACTCTCCAGCAACCAGTTGGCCCTCCTTCCGGATTGTTTTTTCCCATCATGTCGCGCCTAAAGTTGGCTGCCAGACCCCCCCCCCTTGCGCCGTTGCACAGATCCCTCCGGCACAACTCCCTCGCGCTGTCGCCCCAAGTTCCCCGTTTTGTCCTCTCATCGCTGCCTCCCTTTTCCGGTGCTATGACCCATGCCCCCTTCCTTCTCTGGCCAACACCACTGTCGCACCACCCTACTCCCCTCGGACACTAGCTGTGCCACCCCTTCTTCCCTTGTCGCACCCTCCGACGCCCCCTACCGGGATGTCCTCTGTGCCGCTCCCTCCCTCTCTCGACCAGCCCCATCGCAACCGTCCATGGTCTCCCTCTTCCCTACCATCCACAACCAGTTGATGTTCCGCCCTTCTTCCCATGTCCAGTCTCCATCCAGCGAACCCTTCCTTCCGGTAAGCCTTATTACTCCTTCCGTAGTGTGTTTAGTTTTTGTTAATTCCATGGTTTGCGATGTGATTTAGCAGAATCATCTCTGATTCGCTGTGTTTTTTTTTGGTTTCACGGGTTAGTATCGAGTAGAAGAACATGTATGTTTAGCCATTAATTTTTTTGTGAGGTGTTTATAGTGAAGATGAGGTTTTGTACCACTTTTCGGCAATGTCTTCCTGCAAGGTAGGTGGTTCCATGTCTAAGTTATTACTTGATGAATTTAATTGAAAGCTTAATTTTTTTAACATATTAATAAATTAATTTGTGTATTGCGAAGTGGGTGTTCATTGAATTTTGTTTTGTGTTAAAATTTTTTGGAACCATGTTTATGTTACGCATGTGTTTTATGTTGCAAAATTTTATCTAGTTAGTGGTTAGTGATTTTTTTAATTATGCGGTTAGCTTATTAGTTCGTGCAGATGGTGGACATTTTATTTTTGGCATGATGTTGGGTGTGTTTAATCATAAAAGAAGGGTTGGTGTGAGTTTAGTGGTTAACACCAAGCGATTTATTTTAATTTTTTTTATAAGATTTTAATTTTGGATTGTTTATTATTGTTTTGTAAATTGTGCACTATGTGAGTTAGGGAGTGAAAATGATGCGGTTTATATTTTGGTGTGTGTTAGAATTTGTTTTAATATGGAAAGAGGTTTTGAATGAATTTTTTCCCTTTAAGAGTTTTGAGACATGTTTGAAACCTGTTTACTAAATTCTCTCAGAGGTTTTATTAATTATCAAAGTGTTTTTGTTCAACTATGCATCTAGTTTAGTTTAATGTGAAAGCAGTGCAGATTACGTTTTAAAACGATTTTGGTGTGCATATGGTTTTAAAAGCGAGGTTGGGTGTGAAAATTGTGATTATGTGTGTGTAAATATCCTGTTTTGCTTTTATGCATTAGTGTGACATGTGACATGAACTTGAAATTTGTTTGAGTACAAACCGGGAAGCCCGGGTAGCTAGGAGGGTAGACTAGACTAGTGGGTTAGTGTTCGGGAGGTGACTCGACCCAGTTTCACTTGTAGGACTGAAAATTGCAACACTAACTAAACATATGAATGACTAAGGGTCTTGGACTTCTAAGCCACATTTTCTGAGGGCCGTGGTCTTCTAAGCCATGTTTTCTGAGGGTCGTGGCCTCTAATCCAAGTTCCACCGAGACACAAAGATCTAGGGACCCAAGATAGCTATCACCCATGCGGCCTCTCCCATATTAGTGCTCATTTGTTACTTTATGCTCTTCAGTGTGACACTTTGGTTATTTTAATAGTAAGGGTGTGTGTGTGTGTGTGTTTTAATTTAAGTTGTTCCTTTTTAAAACTGACTTCTCTAAACCTATTTTCTCTAAAGTTGTCCAAGCTTTTAGTTCTTTTATTTAATTAAAGTTGCAAATGTATTTGTCATTTAATAATTGTGCGTGGAGCCTTTTCTCGGTGGCATCTTACAGGGATTTTAGCTCACACCCTATATACACCTTTGGGTGTATGTAGACTCTATTTCTTTTTCTTTCCAGGTTGATGCATCGAGCATAATGTTGGTGGTTCGGGTTGTCAGTGACATCCTTGTGTTGGTTTGGTGGCGGTGGCTCGAGGATGTGACTCCTCATGTCACACAGAGGTTTGTATTGGAGTTTTGGTTTTCATTGATATAGTCTATTTTGGGATTTTAGTTCAAGTTGTAAACATTAAATCTGAACTTGGTATAAGGGATGTTTGGTTGTCTGTTTTTAGTTTCAACTTTTTTTAGGTGGTTGTCTATTTTATATTTATTCATCTGGGTAATTTGTTCCCAAGTTCATTTTTGAAACCCGAGCACTTGTGCCAACCCGTGGGGATCGGGAACGCTCTTCTGTCCATGTCGCAGACCGGGTCGGGCGCCGGGTCGGATGGCGACCCGGCTTGGTTCGTGAGAAAATGGTATCATAGTGACAGGTTTGCTCTCTTGGGTCGCTTTCTTTTGGGATAGAGTCACGGTAGAATTGAATTAAGGTTGTCAGGACTCGATGTTCTGGCTATGAGTAAGGTGCCTGGCCAACACACCTCGTTGCGGGACTCGAGTTACGAATATAAGATGAGGTTTTATTGAGTCTTTGGTTGTTGCGGTTAATCTTGTCTAGGGGAAATAAAGAAGGAGTAGGGTCAGTGGTCTTAGTGAGCTCGCAGGGTCTGGCAAGCCTTGTGGAGCCGGGGACACTATCCTAAAATACTCTCCGTGGCCAGTGGCATGATTGGTGTGTGGCCGCCAACCTTATGCTTCAATCACCCACTGACACTAGTTTTATCCTGCATTGTTTCTCGTCCCTTTGTTTTGGATTTGTGGAAATTTTGTTTTTAAGCAAAAATGTTTTGGTCTTGGAAAAATGTTTTCAAATGAAGCGCTTTAAAAATGATATGGTGTGTGAGGTTTGAAAAGTGTGGGTTGGATGTTTTGGGTTTTGAAAAAAAAAGTTTTGGTTTTGATCCTTGGTGTTCTCGTGGGCAACCACATGCATGAGTGTATATGGAAAGAGAAAGGGTTAATGGCACGAGCAGATGAGTGCTTGGATGGATATGAGGTGGGTGTTAGTGTGTCACGGGAACATGCATGTGCTTGGCCCATGGGACACCATTGGTGTTTGTGCAACCCACTAGCTTGGGTTATTTTCAAAATGTTTTGTTAAAAAAAGTGTTTTAGTAAACGGTGATTGTGTTGTGTGTCGTAGTATTTTTGAAAGGTTGGATGTGAGGCGTTTCGAGCCGAGAATCATTTTTGACTAATACGTGTCCCGAGTTTGATTTATTATTTGTAAGTTGGTATGCAAGCGTGTGGTTATTGAATTCTTTTGAAGAATACATCAGGGATCCCTTGCAGTGGTTTCCCCTACACGTTTGGTGTTCACTTGTGGTATGCCTTGACCATTGAACCAGTTCGGTTGGGTCCATGGTTTTCTTTCTTGACTAGTGTATTCCCCCCAAAAAGTGTTAATGTGTGATTGAAGTGCGGCCACAGGAAAATCGTCGTTGTCCGACCCTCCAGTTGATCAGAGGAAATCTGTTCTTGAATTCTAGAATTGAACCCACCTCTCCTTTTTACAACTAAGAGGATCCTCTCGCAGTGGGATGACATATGCGATGGGAGTTGAAGGGAGTTTTGGTCTTTTGAGTGTCTAACTCATCGAGTATGAAGTTTGACACTATCGTGTTTGAAGGTCCCCCTGGAAACGACGAAAAGAATTCCAGCAGGGAAGGGTGAAGGCGGTTTAGAATTTTCAGTGTTAACCAGTGTCTTGAAGGGCTTTGTGGTATTTTCATCGGCTTCAAGGGTTATGTTCGGTGGTGTCTTGCAGTGTGAGTTCTCTTTGATTGTCAAGGGTGAAGTTTGACAACATTAATCTAAAAGTTCTGTTTAGAAATGGTGAAGGAGATTCCAGAGGGGAAAAGGTGGAAGCAGCCTAGAGTGGTCGGTGCAAGCCAGTACTCTAAATGACCTTTGGTCCTTCGTTGGTTTTGTTTAAGAAAGAGTCTAAGTTAGGCCACTAGTGTGGCAGACCCAGTCAAATGAGGATGCTACGGTCAATTGCAGGAATCATGTGTTGTTTAAGACTCAGTTTGAAGTCCCTCTCTGTATAATGTTCCTTTATATAGAAATGGTCATGATAATGTGATGATTTGTGGTGTCATTTTCTCATTCAGTGTGACAAAGGGTGATGTGCATGCACCATTTCAGCTCTTGTGTTGGTGAATGTTCCGTGTATGATCAATTGGATGTCGTAATGTGTTGTGTTTTCTAGTGTTGCCTCTATTGCAGTATGATTGTGTGTGACACCAAAAGCAGAAGCTCCGTTCAAGAGTCTTCAATACCTGACTACGAGACAGGAGATGCTTCAAACATCAGGGCTCTAGCCATAGGCTTCGTAGTGAAGCTGATGCGTGGTCAGGAACGCAGAGAGTGTATGAGACCCCGAATTTATTTCTGTCATCGGTGTTAAAATTAGAGGCAGTTTAAATTGTTTCTATGGTTGTTCCACTCCAAATGAGCTGTTTGGTTGCATAATGTTTTCACAACCATGTGAAGGCGTGTTCGTCTCGTTGCCTTAAAGTCTTGGGGGTTGTGTCCCATTGGATGAAATCGCTTTACTAGTCCTTATGGTAGTTTGTTGAGTAAATGTGTCTCAAATCTGAATAATTCTCATCCAGGAATTTGGAAATGCTGGTTTGTCTTGGGTCTTGCTTTTGATTCCCTGGTAGTCGAGCCCCTCCCTCCCTGCCCCTTGTGATGGGGTGTTTGGTCACCATCCGGAATTTTTTAAAGTTCTTTATCCTCTTTTAGTTCTAGTGGCGGTGAGACCCACGATGGGGAGTCCGCCCGGACCTTCCCATGTTGGTTTCCTAGTCTCGCCTTGGGAGTTGGTAGGTTCTTAATGGTGGGGAGACCCACATTGGGTCTCTCATGAATGTCTCTAGAATGAATCAGTGCTGGACTTTTCTTTAATGGTAGGGAGTCCGCTTGAACCTCTTCGTGCCGATTTTCCAGTCTCGTCTCGAGCGTTAGTGAGTTCCTAATGGCGGGGAACCCCTCGAGCCTCCCCAAGTTGATCTTTTTCTTCTGTTTTCAAATATGTCTTGGTTTTCATTTAATAGTGCTTGAGGTGTTTTGGCTTGTGAAGTTGGTTTCCGTGGGTGTGAGAGTTCCCTTCCTCGATCAGTGAACTGGAGGCATACTATCTCGTTGGGGCGGGCGATACATATCGGAATGTCTTTTGACTCATTTCAAGAAGTTGTCTTTGAGTCACTTTCTCTAAGCACGATGCTTTTTCCTCTTTCCTCTTGTTGATTATGGGGATCCTCTTTGAACCTTAGTGGGGTAACAGTCTTTTCTTTGGGGTTCAGCCTTAGTTGTGGCTTTTCGGGGACAAAAATCTTTATGGTGGGGAGAATTGTCACACCTGTCATCTTTAAATAAGTTTTTCTTTAATTTTCTCTCTGTCGGGTAGTGCGGGGTTAAGCCTGACTTAAAATTTGAAGTTTTATTTAAAAATGCTTATAATGGTCTTGAGTACATCTAGCGCACTGCGGTCGAAGCCGTGCAACCTCGCTCCGGTCGCCGTGCGACCTCGCTCGGTTAACCAAATTGCATGCCCGGTGCACGATTAATTAATTAATTATTAAATGAATTATGTTAAATGGTCAATAAAAGATTTTAATTAAAAATACATTGAATATGATAATTTTATTATGTTTATTATTAATATCATCATCTTTATTTTAAAATTTTTATGGGCCGCGTGGAGAAACCGCGCAGTAGCCCGACTCCTTAATAATTAAGATAATGAATCAAATTTTAAATAATTATTTTAATGATAATGAAAATAGTAATATTTATTATTATTATTACAATTATCACTATTATTATTATTCTCAATATGTTCAGTGTGTTTGTTAATATAAGGTATATTATTATTAAGTTAATTTGATTGAATTTATGTTTATCAAATTTTGTTAAGCTTATTATGTTTACTCATATCATGTTTAGTTTATTATAATTATTATTATAATTGGTATTTTTATTTTTAATACTATCATTTATCTTGTTAATTGTTTTGTCATTTTTTTTGTTGGGGTTTAGTTCTGCTCTCCCCTACTTAATCCCATCGTGACCCCCTCCCCCATCTCGATCTCATGTGAATTTCCTCCCCCTTGAATCCTTATACGCCGCACCTCAACTCTCCAGCAACCAGCCGACCCTCCTTCCGTCTTGTTTTTCCCCATCATGCCACGCCTAAAGTCGGCTGCCAGACCCCCCCTCGTGCCATTGCAAAAATCCCACCGGTGCAACTCCCTCACGCTGTCGCGTCATGTTCCCCATTTCGTCCTCTCGTCGCCGCCTCCTTTTTCCGGCGCTGCGACCCACGCCCCCCTTCCTTCTCTGGCAAACACCACTGTCGCACCACCCTACTCCCATTGGACACCGGCTATGACGCCCCCTTATTCCCTTGTCGCACCCTCCGACGCCCCCTATCGGGCTGCCCTCTGTGCCGCTCCTTCCCTCTCCCAACCAACCCCATCGCAACCGTCCACGGTCTCCCTCTTCCCTGACGTCCCCGACTAGTTGATGTGCCGCCCTTCTTCCCATGTCTGATCTCCATCCAGCAAACCCTTCCTTCCAGTAAGCCTTATTCCTCCTTCCGTAGTGTGTTTAATTTTTGTTAATTCCATGGTTTGCGATGTGATTTAGCAGAATCATCTCTGATTCGCTGTGTTTTTTTTGGTTTCATGGGTTAGTATCGGGTAGAAGAACATGTATGTTTAGCCATTAATTTTTGTTCGTGAGGCGGTTGTGGTGCAGATGAAGTTTTTTACCACTTTTCGACAATGTCTTCCTGCAAGGTAGGTGGTTCCATGTCTAAGTTATTACTTGATGAATTTAATTGCAAGCTTAATTTTTTTAATAAATTAATAAATTAATTTGTGTATTGCGAAGTGGGTGTTCATTAAATTTTGTTTTGTGTTGAAATTTTTTGGTACCATATTTATGTTACGCATGTGTTTTATGTTTCAAACTTTTATCTAGTTAGTTGTTAGTGATTTTTTTAATTATTTAGTTAGCTTAATAGTTTGTGCAGATGGTGGACATTTTATTTTTGGCATGACGTTGGGTGTGTTTAATCGTAAAAGAAAGGTTGGTGTGAGTTTAGTGTTTAACGCCAAGCGATTTATATTAAATTGTTTTATAAGATTTTAATTTTGGATTGTTTATTATTGTTTTGTAAATTATGCAGTTTGTGAGTTAGGGAGTGCAAATGATGCGGTTTATATTTTGGTGTGTGTCAGAATATGTTTTTTTATGGAAAGGGGTTTTGAATGACTTTTTTCCCTTTATGAGTTTTGCGACATGTATGAAACCTGTTTACTAAATTCTCTCAGAGGTTTTCTTAATTATCAATGTGTTTTTGTTCAACTATGCATCTAGTTTAGTTTAATGTGAAAGCAATGCAGATTAAGTTTTAAAACGATTTTGGTGTGTGTATTGTTTTAAAAGCGGGGTTGGGTGTGAAAATTGTGATTATGTGTGTGTAAATATCATGTTTTGATTTTATGCATTAGTGTGACATGTGACATGAACTTGAAATTTGTTTGAGCACAAACCGGGAATCCCGGGTAGCTAGGAGGGTAGACTAGACTAGTGGGTTAGTGTTCTGGAGGTGACTCGACCCGGTTTCACTGGTAGGACTGATGATTGCAACACTAACTAAACATATGAATGACTGAGGGTCGTGGCCTTCTAAGCCACATTTTCTGAGGGTCGCGGTCTTCTAAGCCATGTTTTCTGAGGGTCGTGGACTTCTAGGCCATGTTTCACCGAGACACAATGATCTAGGGACCCAAGCTAGATAACACCCATGCGGCCTATCCCATATTAGTGCTCATTGGTTACTTTACACTCTTCAGTGTGACACTTTGGTTATTCTAAAAGTAAGGGTGTGTGTGTGTGTGTGTTTTAATTTAAGTTGTTCGTTTTTAAAACTGCCTTCTCTAAACCTGTTTTCTCTAAATTTGTCCAAGATTTTAGTTCTTTTATATAATTAAAATTGCAAATGTATTTGTCATTTAATAATTGTACGTGGAACCTTTTCTCAGTGGCATATTACTGGGCTTTTAGCTCACACCCTACATACACATTTGGGTGTACGTAGACTCTGTTTCATTTTCTTTCCAGGTTGATGCATCGAGCATAACGTTGGTGGTTCTGGTTTTCAGTGACATCCTCATGTTGGTTTGGTGGCAGTGGCTTGGGGATGTGAGTCCTCATGTCGCGTGGAGGTTTGTATTAGAGTTTTGGTTTCTGTTGATATAGTCTCTTTTGGGATTTTAGTTCAAGTTGTAAACATTAAATCTGAACTTGGTATAAGGGGATGTTTGGTTGTCTGTTTTTAGTTTCAACTTTTTTTAGCTGGTTGTATGTTTTATATTTATTCATCTTGGTAAATCGTTCCCAAGTTCATTTTTGAAACCCAGGCACTTGTACCAGCCTGTGGGGATCGGGAACACCCTTCGGGCCATGTCGCGGACTGGGTCGGGCACCGAGTCGGATGGCGACCTGGCTTGGTTCCTGACAACTGTTGTAGGGAATTGTAGCAGTACTGTAGCAGTGAAAAACTGTAGCAGTAGTGACATTGTAGCTGGAAATGTAGTGGGGGAGGTACTATAGAAGGTATTGTAGCATCCCCGGGATTATAGCAGTACTGTTCACCGAAGAAATCGTTGGGCCAAAATATGGGCTTTCAAGCCTTGTATTCAGACCACTTGGCCTTGGGCGTTCGAGCTATGTAATTAGCCTCCCTCTACCTAGGAAAAAAGTGGTATTTTTTTAATAATAAAATGAGGCTTCACCCCCAAACTTTTTAAGAAATACATATGTATTTCTTATAAGGAAAATGAATCATACCTAAATCATAATCATAAAAAAACCCAACAAAAGAAAATCTGGTTACACAATATTTCCACAAAGAATAACCAAAGGATATATCATAATGGTTTTCAAGAGATGAATGAACTTAATTATTTTGGGACGTTAATATTTTAATAAATAATCATAGGTATTAATTATAGAGTTCAATTGAATAAAAATTCATAATCAATAAGTTAAGAGGTATATATAAAAATGAACCTCTTAAACGATGTTTTAATAAATGAGTAAAAGATATTTATAAAAGCTAAGTGAATAGTATTTTATATAAAACATAAAAATGAAATAATGTAGTTTTGAATGATATATTTATTACATTCTGAAATCATAGGAGGTAGAATAAATTTAAATAGTGATATATAATAAGTGATTAAGGAATATAGAATCTCCCTTTAAATGGGGTTTGTTTTAAAGAAACATTGATAAGGGAACTTATTGAATATGTATATAAAAAAATAAAAAATATAGTATGTATGTATGTATGTATAAAACAAATACACATAATATATCACAAGTACATGAGAATATGGGATAGACAAAGTGAGGTAAATAGAGAGAAATCATAACCCAAAAGAAAAGAGGGTGGTCTAAAATATCCCTTACCTCAAGTGTCGACTCACTTCATACGTGTGTATAATCTTATGAATAATAAAAATAATTTTATTAAGAGCATATTTCATGTTTATCTAATTTTTTAAGTTATATTTATTATCTTATGTATTTTATTTGTTGTATAGTTTTTTCTTATATCGATCACTCGGGGTTATTCAGTTAATTTATCAAAAATTACTTTGATATGATGATCACGGTTAAAAAAGTTATCAAATAGTTTAATAATCTCTGTAATTATAGAGTTATTTATTATTTATCATACTATTAGAAAAAATTTTGAATAGATAAATTGATTTTTCAAAATAGATTCAAATTTTGAAAGATGTATTTGTTTGCTAGTTTTTTTGTGGTTAAAATTACTAGGATCATTTACTGTCAATATCATCAATATAATGCGAAATATATATTCTCAAAATATTAATCATGTGATATATATTATATTTAACAATTAAATTTATTTTTAAAACCGTCCATTTAATGTGGTGATGAAGAATGAAATATATCATCCATGGTGGTGGTGAACTAACCAAAATACGGGAGATTTTTTCATTTTAGAATAAATGAGATTAAAGTATGGAATTGTCATTAAATTAATAAAATAAATAATATGTATATTTATTATAATAATTTAATTATATTAGGATATATGGAATAGATTTAGGAAAGGTAGAATAATATGATTAAAGGAATATAAATGAAAAGGAGTATTTAGGAATTCTTACCTTACTTCTTGGGATGAATCCTTTGTTAATTAGTTTATACATTCAAAGAGTTGTATTTTAAGTAGACCAGAACCTATAGAATATATATAAGAGTGTTTGAGAGAGGTTTTTTAGATATCAGTCTATATAATAATGTTCTGGTGCATAGAGGAGTAGGGTGGTGAAGGAAGGTATTTATAAGTGGTGGAGTGAGGTGTTTTAAAATAAATATTTAATTATTTTATTATTTGGGCCAATGCACATGAATAATATGAAATTTAATGGTTAATAATTTTAAAAAGAGATTTATTTGACATTAAAATAAAACCAAAACCAAGTTTAACCTTTAATCCACTCAATTAAATGCAAAAGACCAAAATATTTTTTTATTATGATAAAATATAACTTTGGTTCCAAAATGTCAAATATAGGTATCTAAATTCAACTTATTATTTTTATTTTTATGATATTACTACATAAGTCAATTTTAAATTTATAAATTGATTTATAAAAATATTTAATTTATTTTTTTAACCTGATGATGACATAAAAGTTGTGGTCTTCATAAAAACCGTATTTTTTTACTATTTATAAAAAATCAAATTTTTATGAAAATCCATAAAAATCAACCATAATATAAATTTTATGTGATGATTGAAAAGATTAAATCCATTTTATCGAAATAATTCTATAAAAATGATAAATTTTATTTTAAAATAAAATCAATATTTATTAAAAATACAATTTTGTATGATATAATCAAATTTCTAACCCTTAGAAAAATTACCAATGATATCATAAAATTATACTATCATTTATCTACAAAAAATATTTTTTTATAAAATCATATTATAAAAATATACTTTTATGTAATGATTTTAATTTTGTCATAAAAATCCATTGTAAATAAAACATATATATTTAATATAATTATGATCTCTTTGTGTCAAACATTTATTTGATCATTTTTAACACTTTTTCTATTCAATAATGATATAAATTCATTTTTTTAGTTTATAAGATGACAAATATTTTTTTACTATTCTAATCGATTAATTTAATATTTAAATGGTCTTATTACCATTCTTAATGGCCAATTTTACTATTCCAATGATAATATTAGTTTTATACCTTATATAAATACGTCATATGATATTCATTGATCATTAACATAAATTCCCATCAAGGTTTTATATTATTTAAAATTTTTATTATGTTATGAATTTTTGGTTTCCTTTTTATAGTTTTGTTTTTATTTGTTATAATTATTAAGGACTATAATGAAATAAAATTTCATATTCTATTCATTTTATATTTTTGAATTTATTTCCCCATTATACTACTTTAAGTATTTTGGGGGTTTTTTATTCACTTAATGTAATTTTCTAAATATAATAAAGTTATTTTGGGTTTTTATTATGTGGTGTATGTTTTATATGATATACTATATTTATAAATATGTCAGACATGATTATTCAGAAGAAAATTCCATATATAAAAGTTTGGGTCATTATATTCTACCCCCTTAAGATATTTGGTCCTCAAAAATTTCGTCACTCACACAAGAATAAAAATAGATAAATTTACATTTTTTATGACTTCCTTTAATTACCTTGTTTACTCTTTGTACTTATGGTTCTTTTAAATTAATTTGACGAGGTGAGTTTAAATGTTGTAAATAACTTTGTATCAATGGTTGAAGATCTTCACCAGCTAATACTTATAAGAGAGTTCATGTTCCAACTATTCCACCTCTTGATTTAGTATAAGTGATGGATCAGGTATATAATTTCTTAAGAGAGATACATGAAATATATCATCCATTAGAGATATGATTCTTGGAAGTTCTATTTGATAGGACACAACTCCACTGTGATCAAGAATATTAAATTGGATAATGTATCTAGTTCTTACCTACCATTTCTTTAAAAAACTCATGAATATCACTATATATCTTTCGGATCCCTAGGTGAATAGAGAATATTAAGATATGATAATCATTCAATATCTCCTAATTTATCTCAATTTCATATGGAATTCATATCTGTGTTCAAAATCTCATAACTCTTTTATCAATGCTAATGTATACTAATTTCCCATTTCATATTGATTCCACCCTAATTTGAACCCCAATACCCCCCTTTGATCTTTCTCTATCATATCTATAATGGATGGTCTCATGATCGTCTGAGAAAGGTAGGATTTTTTCCTTACTTTATGATTCCTTTGTATATCATGTTCCTTTCTTAAATGGGAATTCCCCTTTGTGGCCTTTTCAGACCCTCCACACATGGAAAACCCCCTCCCCCATGAAGAAGTCACTACCCTGAGGTAGCGCCCTAGCCGAGGAAGGAGCCATTTCCAGCCGAGATGGCAGAGCGTCTTGGAGGGTGACAACCCAACAGTGATGGTCCGTCTATAAATCCACCAGCGATTGGGCCATGCCTCATTTTTCCCTCCCAGATGAGACCGGCTGACCCGACAGGGCTGGTGGATCTCGGGGGAGAGGCTTTCCACGAAAGAGGACTCCCAGGATTCAGACCTTGAACCTTCCAAAGAACGATGTGGATGTTCCACTATCCTTCACCACCACACCACCACTGAAGTGGCTCCTTTAAATATCCTTTACATGTCTACGAATATTGGATTCACCTCAATATTCATCATTGATAATTTTGTATGATTTTTTTACTTAGAGCATCTTCCACTTTATTTACCTTCCCAAGATGGAAATAGATTGAGTAGTCATAATCCTTGATCAGCTATAGCCATATTTTTTGGAACATATTGATATAATTCCCTCTGAATATATACTTAAATATCTTATGAATAATATTTATGACACACTTATTTAAATAGATATAATTCCTCCAAATATTCAACAAAAATATTACAGTATCCAACTATATATCATGTAAAAGATAGTTTTTATCATGAACCATTTACTATCTTGAGGCATAAGCTATCACATTATCATTATGTGTGAGTAAACAACCCAAGAAATTATTTGAAACTTCAATGTAGATAAAAAATACTTCCTTTCATGTATGTAGTGTGAGTACAAGTGTGGTGATTAGCCTCCTATTAGACTCATAAATTTATCTTCCCATTATTTAGTCCATATAAATCTTACGGAATTTGAAGTTAGCTTAGTTAGTGGGTTTGATAATCATGAGAAGTTTCTTGAAAATCATTAATAGTACCCAGCCAATATAAGGAAATAATGGACCTCTATTTTAAATGTTGTTATGAACCATTCCCCAATATCCTATTTTTTGAAGGATCAATAAATATATACTTTCTAGTGATAACATGCCCCTTGAATGTCACTTTCTCTATCTAAAACTCATATTTGCTAAATTTTTTATATAAATTTAAATTTATAAATGTATTTAGAACAATAATAAAATGTTACTCATGTCCCTCCATGATTTTTGAGTATACGAGACTATAATTTATAAATAATTAAATTTTTTAAAAGGAAATCTCTAAAAACTATATCCATCAGGTCCATTAAAATTACCAAATCATTTTCAGGTATGAATGTCATAACTATGAAATCATAATATTCTTACCATATAAAAATGAATACTTGGTAATATCCTCCTTCTTTACCTTCAATTGATGAAATCCCAAACAATGGTCCACCTGAGAGAAGTACTGGGCCCCATGTAACCACTCAAATATGTCATAAATAATTTGTAAGGGATAATTATCATTTATCACGATCTTATTGAGTTTATAATAATCAATTTCAATACACATCATCCTATCCTTCTTATTAATAAATAGAACTAGTGTACCTCATAGTGAATAACTTGGGCATAAAGAACCCTTGTACATATTCCCTTGAAGTTCCTTCTTTAATTATTGTAGTTCATTGGGGGAAATTTTGTAGATACTATTTGATATAGATAGAGCTTGAAGAACAAGTTTAATTTATAACTCAACATATCAATTAAGAGGAATACTAGAAAACTCTTTAGGAATTACATTAGTTAATTCCCTCACAATGGGGTATGTATGTAATGATGATTCACTCCTTTGTCTCAATAATTTGAATTAGATATTTTTACTCACAACGAAATAATATCCATTCATGAGAATAATTTTATAAAGTATACTCATCACACACCTTAAACCTAAATAAAATTAGGGAATTATTTGGGATATGGAAGGTTATTTCATTTTCCCATAAGTTGATATTGGCTCTTAATAAAGATAGTCAATCCATTCCTAGTACAAAATTGAATTCTACAATAGAGAGCATAACAAGTTTTTTTAGGATATTAATCCCAAAAATGTCAACTATGGAAGAACTCTATACTTAAATTAATCCATTTCACAATTTTGTGTTTTCACTAATATCTTAAATTACCATTTCTTGAGTTGGTGTTTGAGTATTTCTTCAAAACTTACATGATATACAATAATGCAAAGAACCAAAATCAAATAATTTGTTTTATATTATTTAAAGAATAATATATATACCCAAACGCCCTATATTTTCATGATTCACATTAGTAGTATTGATAAAATAATCAATAATTACTCTTTTGGCATTGGAGTTTGTTATTTTTAGTCATCCCCAAAAAACCTTATATTAATAAACCAACATTCATAATATATCTGTTCCTTTTAATCGAAACATTGAACCATAGCTGGAGGTTGGATTTGAATATTCATTTACTCTATCACATTAGTTGGATAATTAACTTCACTTTGATATTCATTATCTTAATACTCCTCCTTTAAACACCGATAACAACTCCTTGGCCCCTTTAGGTAGTTTCCTAGATGCTTCTTCCAAAATTTATGATATGTGGGATATTTTATTTTCTTCCCTCTATGATATGTATCCATAGATACTATAGAATTAAAACCCATACTCTAATTTTTATCTTTATCCTCATAAGTCGATTGAGAATCACTAACCTCTATCTAAACTTTAAGGGAACATCAAACTATTTCTTTATAGTGGTCAAATCCTTGAATTGTTAAATCTTTTAGCAACATCAAATTTAGTCCACTAATGACATGGTCAAACTCACCTTTTAGGTTAAAGGATAACATATATTTTTACCTGGAAATACTTATGATGTCCTCTTCATAAGACTTGACTGATTCATCCATATTCTTTTTTACTGCAATAATACCCCTTTCCATTTTAAGATTGAGATTAATAGGAAAATATTTTTTCAAAAACATTATCTTGAATTTATCTCACTCTATTGATTCAATTTATTACATGGGTTTTTTGTTATTGATTAGTGTACACTACTGATCAAATTTACCCTCTGTGAAAAATAGATAATTCGACTTCAACTTTCTTAGATCATTAAAGTACAACAAATTACTTTTCAATTGAAATAATAAATTATTATATAGTCATAATATCATAATATTTACAATAAATTGGAGTCATTTTTCATATAATTGAATAAAATATATCTTTTTCTATCTTAAATGAAGGTGAATGTTCCACATGATTCATGTTTTTGTTCATAGCTTAAGTTAGTTGTGAAAATAAAACTGTGATGTTCTCAACTCTTTCTCCAATAATTTTAGGCATCTCATTTGGGAAATCAATACATTGCCCATAAAATTGTTTTTTGGATCAGTTCCACCAATTTTCAGAAATTGACTAAAATAAAGTAATGTTATAAATGAGAACAATCACTTAAATAAGAATATAAAAAGTGAAAACTACTAAATGAGAAGTAATAACTCATAAATGACAATATACACAAACATCAGAATTAATAGGTTTTAGTTTGGGTTATTCATAGTGAATTTCATATTAGGTTATCTAAACTAATTCCCATAAAATCATAAATTTTATCTAATACCATTTGTATCAGCCCCATTCACATACACATATTATTACTTGAAGTTCCATAAAACTCAAACCACTAATCTAGAGGTCTAGTGTCTTCATGCAATCAAATATAAAATACATAAATATAAATATAAATTACTTCATTATAATTTTTATCTTTATAATTTTTTCCTAATTCCATTTTTTCTTTAATTATATCAAAGGATACCATTGGGAGATACTCAAAAAAGGGTGAGATATAATTCTCGGTAAGGGAATAAAAATGAACTGTAACATAAGAGTTATGTTTCATAATATGTTATCATTAAAGAGAAATATCACATATAATAACATAGAAGTATGGATTAATGAATAATATATAATACATTATATAATCATAATAATGTGGAAGTAATATAAAAAATGACAACATAAGATTAAGTAAGGATCACTTCTTAGATAATATAATGTTGTGTGCTTGCTTATTTCATATGAACCATACATGGTATCTCAATATATGAAAACATTACCCACTACATTTGGGATATTTATAACTATGGTCCCACCCATCACATCATAATATGTTCATGTATATGTTTTCCACATATGGAAAATGAATCATACATAAAGAATAATAATAATAAAAACCTAAAAGAAGGAAAAGGGTTACATAATCTTGTATCAAATAATAACCAAATGATATATAAAAAAATATAACAAATATATGAAGATATTAAAACATTGTTCATGTTCATTTTCGGATGAAAATCATAGTAATTAAGTATGGAGTTTAAGTGAAGAAATAGGCCATGATAAATAAGTGAATAATTTGGTATATAAATGAACCTATTAAATAATGTTTTAAGAAATTAACCTATTAAAAAATGTTTTAACATTTTTTTCTGAAATCACTGGATGGATAATACTTTTAAAGACTAAAATATGAAAAGGTATTAATGAATAGAAAATTTCTATTTTAATGGATTTTTTTAAATATATTTTGATAAGAGAACATGAAGAACATGTATATCCCCAAAAAAGAGAGATAAAATAAAATATGTATATATGTAAGAAACATGTATACATAATATTGTATAAGTAAATGTAGATATTGAATAGATAAAGATAGGTAATTAGGGAGTAAGCATAACCCGAAACAAAAGAGGGAGGTTCAAAAGTTACCTAACCTCAAGTTCAAAATGACTTAGTATGTGTGTCCAATATCTTCACTAATAAAATTAAGTTAATTAAATAATTTATTAAGAAACATTTTCATATATGTTTCATTTTTAAGGTCCATTTATTATCAAATTTAATTCATTCATTTTATAGTTTTTTCTCACATTCTCCACTTGGGGATGCTTAGTTAATTTATTAGAAACCACTTTGATATGTTGATCATAGTCAAAGTTGTTATAAAATAGTTCCCAAATAAAAATTATTATATATTTATTGAGTATTTATAATACTATTAGAAAAAAAATTTAAAATTAAATCTATTTTCCAAAATAGATTCAATTTATGAAATATTTCCTCGTATAATCATTTTTGTGGTTAAAATTACTATGATCATTTATTATTAATATCATTAAAAATAATTTGTAATTTATCTTTACATAATATTATTCATTTAATATATATTTTATTTATTAATTAAATCCATTTTTAAAACTATACATATAAGGTGATGATGAAAATTAAATATGTCATCCTTAGAGGTGGTGGATCGATCCGAATATGGGTAACGTTTTCATATTAAAATAAATAAGAGAAATTATAGAATTGCTATCCCATTTAAATAATAACATTTAATTATATTTATTATTCAAATTTAATTACATTAGGATGGATGGAATATATTTTTATGAGTTATAATAATGATATTAAATGAAAATAAATGAAAATGCTTAATTAGGTGTTTATACATTATTTATTGGGAAAAATCATTTATTAATTGGATTATGTATTTAAATGGTGTTCTTTTGATGAGATCAGAACCTATAAGAGTGGATAACATTATTAGGTATGGGTTTTTTTATAATTTTTTCAATATTATAAGATTAATGTGTGTGGAGAATTTGGGTGGTTATAGGTGGCATTTCTAAGAAGAGGGGGAGGGTTTTTTAGAATAAAAAATTAATTATTTTATTATTCATTACAATGACCATTATTAATATGAATTTTAATGGTTTATGATAAAAAATGAGTTTTTATGACATTTAAACCAATCCAAAACCAAATTTCATCTTTAAACCACTCAATTACATTTAAAGTACCAAAAATAGTGTTTTATTATAATAAAATATAACTTAGGTTCCATAATGTTAAATACTGGTTTCAAAATTTTTATTTTTATTTTTATATTCAATATTTTACTCCCTAAACCCATTATAGTTATTTTATTTTTTGTTAATTTATAACATATAAATGATTATTCTAAAGAAAATTATATATATAAAAGTCTTGGTCATTACATGTCACTTTTGTAAGCTCTAATTTCTTATGAATGATCAAGATTATATTTTTTATCAGTATGATATATTACGTATCACATAATATTTGATACTTCAAAATTTTACTCTACAATATCTTCCCCATAATATATAATATATTACATATTCTATATAAACCATCTATATGATTTAAATATATAGTGTATGTTATAAAATATCTTATTTATCTATATAAGATATTTTCTATTGTCATATTTCTATATACACTTCAACATATTTCTTCTATAGTCTTCAAATATCCTATTCAAAATATCTGATGCATCCCGTAAGATATTTCATTTTCTTACTTTTTAATACATATATTACATATTCATTGAGATATGTTATGTTTCATAATAAAACCTCTGAAAGAATATATTAATTATCAACTTAATAATTTTACATATCATAGGATCTTCAAACAATTTTTAAATATTTTTTTGATTTATATTTTATATTCCTTAAAAAACATTCTCCTCTAATATATATATATATATATAATTTTCAAATGAGAACTAGATATCCTCAAACCTTTTTAGGATATCTCTGTCAACTCTAACTCCTCTCAAAATACTCAAATGAATTTAAGAATATATCAAAAAATTTTAAAACTATTTATCACATTTCCAAAATAATCTTGTCCCATATAAATACTCCTCTTCATTATGTCATCTCATTTTTACTACCTCATCAATTTTTAGCTTCAATCCTAACTTTTTCTTTTCCAGAATCGAATGGATATACTCCAGTAATTTAAACAGACTTCATGATTAATAATCCAATGACGGATTATAAATCTTATATCCAATTAGATTCTTCTCTAACATACCCAACTTTTAGCCTCATAGGGACATGTTTTAAATAGTGTTCTCTTCTTTCATCAAAATCTACAATTTTCATTGATTCATTGCATGACCAAATATATAATCATCAAATGTTAATATTTTTCTTAAATCTATTTATTGAAGAACATCAAAGAGAATAATAATCTTTTTTTCTTTGATAGTCTTAATAATGGAATCAAGTAAATTAATTTTATTTGACAACATTTGAATGGATATTTAGTAGAATATAAAATGTTAGATAATAATGCATATAATATAGTAGAACTAAAATCTATATATCATATTTTTAATAATCTATCCAATCCCCCATTTTCATGACACACTTCATCAATCATGGGTTACTTTAATCCCTCAATTCATTTATCTCCATCATTACCCAAAACATATGAAAAACCTACTTTTCATTCATTGGGACCGTAATTTTAATTGAACACATATTGATAGTGTGAAAAATAATTGATTATAAATACCTTATTTACAATTTATTAGGTTATTTGAATATTTTAAAACCAACCCAGATTTCCTTTTATTCATTCGGAACTATTTTTTCATATAGAAAACACATGAACACCTTAAATTAGTGTATAATTTTTATTTTAGTTAATTCTAAAAAAGTATAAAACAATTAAAAAATAATTTTTAAATCCTTTTTATAATTAATTATATAATATTTCAATGTATCAAAAATGTATATTTTCCCAAATTTTAATAAAATATTGCGTGAATTATCATTTAAAAATACGAATAAAAATTAAAAATATTGGTTCTCATCACCTGAGAATCTAACCCTAGTGTGGTTGTTTTTTAAGGAATAGGTCGTATTTCTTTCACCAACTGTAATGATAAACCTCAAATCTCAATGAGTTTGAGAATTCTATTATGGAAGTGTTAGTTATGGAATATTATATAATCAAGTATTTGAGGGTAGTTCATCTGATTCATTCCATTAAATATTAGAAATACATCATCTTTATTCAAAATTAATTAGTGATTTTTTAAAGACGCATATTGGGTGATGTGATGAGCAGTTGTTAAGTAAATTTTAATATAGAGTATGAAACCATGAAAATGTGAGAACAACAGAAAATTATTGATCATTATATAATTCTTTTATCTCCATTGGGAAGGATGTAATTCTTTAGTTCGTGGTTATATTTGATTGAATTTGGCACTAATTATCTTTGGTCCTATAGTTAATGGAGAAGGGTTACCTAAATAGAAAATATTTCCCAAATCAGATTGTAGTGGGTTGGGTAACCAAATAGATTTAGGATTGTTACATGGATATCTGGGGAAGTTAATGATATTTATCGGTATGATTCATCTTTTTATTTTGAATAGAGTGACTTTAACCCAACTACGTGTTATTTTTCATTGGATGTGAGTTATAGAGAATTATATACGCTATTGTGTGATACCTCATGTGACTTATTTGTTACTCATTAAATGAAGGGGGTGGGGGTTGGATTCTATCACTGGTGGTTCAATTCCAAAAAATTCTTTTTTAAGGTTGTTGCTCATGATTTTTTGTTTTTTTATTTAGGCATTTTCAATGGGTGGACTGTAGTTAGAGAAGACATTGATGTATAATTTTGGAAGGATTCTTGTAATGTGAACTTAATTTATTAAGGTCTTTCTTGGACATGATTAATCTATGTGATTATTATGTTGATGTGAAGGATGTTTCCTTGGGTTATTGTGTCCCTAATTTTCATAGATCCTAAACCTTAATGGTGAATTTCTTATTCATAATGATAGGTTGTATTCCAAGTGATGAAATTTAATGAAATTTCAATTAACACCTCACATTGTTTCCTTTTTTAGAATAATTTTTTTCATTTTTTAGGGTATTTTGTGACCCATATTTTTCATAAGAAATAATTAATTTAATTTTTAGGTTTCAAGGGTTTGGTCTCTTAAAGAAGGTAAGATGGTAAATTTACCTTAGTAGTTGACCATAGAAAAAAATTAATAGTTCAATTGAACTGATAATGGGGTATTTTACATTGGGATTAATTTTGATAAAATTATTATGTAGTTGAATTTAAATGGATAATTAAGATTTATTAAAAAAATATTACCCCACAAACCTGAACATTAATATCATTTAAACAGTATATCGAGTGAAAATTCTGACACTAGAGGTGTGTATGGAATATGATTTTTTTCTAGGAGAGGTATTAAATATATGATAATGAATTATTCCATAGATTGAGAATTTTTAGGATTTTATTAATATTTTTTAATAAAATGTTACATAGAATTGGTATGACCATGGGGTAGTTTCATGGAATGAACATGACATGGTGGAAGTGGTGTGGCATAGATGAATCTATAACTAAGTATTTCAAACATTTCATGGACTTTATGAGAGGACATTATTATTATCATTATAGGAGAGTTTTATTATTTTTTAAATAGGGCAATTATTTAGGTAATTGTTGTGGATTTATGGTTTTAGATTAGATAGAGGTAATTTCTCCTCCCTTGTCACATGTGATGGTTCAAAGAAGCATAGAGAAAAATATCACTCCATTTCCACTTTATCCCTTTATTGGTGGAAGAATCCTAAGATGAATCCTCCTCTCCCCTTAGCACAACTTGATGTTCTTAGATGTTATTAACTTTATTCATAGGGGAGGTGATAATGAAAATCTAGGTTTATGACATGAATATCAAGAAAGGGAAATACACCATCATGGTATAACCATTTGTATAAAACCTCGTGTGTTTCTTATGTTGTGGGATTTATTCTTCTTTTTATCATGATTTAATAACCTAAATTTATATAGTATTGAAATGGATTAAATTATGAATGGTTTAAAATATGAATAATTACCAAATATTTTTTGGTAATTTAATCAATAATTATTATTAAAGAAAAATAATGAGGATTTAAATGGAGAATTTTTTAGATGTTTATCCATAGAAAATGGGTTTCTACTGGAAATTAAAGGAAATATCGTCCTTATTTAAAATTTTTATATGTTGAAAATAATTTTTTCAATGATGAAGATGATTAAAAAAAATATTTGAAAAATGATTTGATATTTAAAAAAAACATTTGAATATAATATTTTCCCTCTCATAACATGCGTAATAGAAATGAATTTTTTACATTAATAGGATTATTTAAAAATATTATTTCAATATTAAATTAAAATTAATTGGAAAATATTAAATTGTGTAATTTATTTGGATTATTTTCTCATCACATGGAGAAAATATTTTTATACTTCAAAAATATTTTATTCTTTGATCATTCCAGCTTGTTTGTTTAATTATTCAATTTATAGTATGGAATAATCAAGGGAATTATGCCTCTATGTTTTCCAAGAATTCTATTTAGAGATTTATCCTTAGTCAATTTCAATAATAAATTTATATCATGGTGTTTGATTTGAACTTGTTTTGTTTGGGGAATTTTTTAATGGGGTTTATTCATGGAACTACAAACACCTAAGGGTTCCCATATCCATGATGTTTTATGGACATTCTTTCCAAAGGCAGGCAGTAATTGAAGGATTTTCCCCAACGATTCTTATGAATTTACATTGGTATAGATGATGGTATGTTGGGAACATCACACACTTTTTGGGGGAATTATCACATACTTTAGGACTATCTTATTGATTTAAGTCATATTTGTGAGTCTTTTATAAAACAAAAAAAAACTGGGTTTCTTTCACATTATCAACTAATTTCATATTAATTTAGGATTAATAAGCTATACATATATAAGGTTCTCTATCAATGGAAACATATATATATATATATATATATATATATATGTATATGTGGTTCCCCATTGAGAGATTCAGTTATTTACATTATAGGTTCTCCACCTCATTTCATTTTTTACATGGCTATGCTTTATTAAAATTATTATGGTTTGAGGCCTCATGATTGGGAGCTATAGAATTCATTACCATTAATTTAGGCAGTTGGAGTTTTAATATCGAGACTAAGCCCATGATAGGGGATTCCTATATATATTCCTGAGAGGAATCCTAACCCACATAGTTTGATGCCTCTTCACGGGATACATCATACCATTTAAGGTAATGTGAAAAGGACCATACAATGTAGCTTAATGTGAAATAATGAGGAAATCTAGGTGGAAGATACCTAAAATAGTATGGTGTTAAACTGATACGAAAGAAACCCTTTCTGATTTATTTGGATTGGAATATGGTCCTGTGATGGGATAATTTTCACCGAGAATCAATGAGGATAATGTGGGAAGGAACTTGAAGGAATATATCCTTATTGGTGGGAGAATTATATTACCAAGAATATAGCCTAGTAAGGATAATAATGGTTTGTATTTTTTGGGTTTAACCTTGAGGAGGATTCCTACATATCCTGTAAGTAATGTAATAAAATCCCATATAGTTAGAAAATGTACGTTTCTACACCTACTAGGGAGGCCTATTTTAGGGTATTTGATTATCATAGTGAAATTATCAACACTAACTTCTAAGACCATGTGATTCATTGTCAGTGTGAGAAATAAGAGTAATTATAAGATCTATAATTTCATACAATATCCTTCATTTGATGGTAGATGAGGGAAAGGGTGTGGAAAATGGGCGATGTCCCGCAAGAAAGACCAGGGGCCTACTCTAAGAGGCCCATTTATTTTCCCTTATGATAGGTGGAAGAGTGGTGGAGGTTGAGGCCACAAATTAAATGGGGAACTTAACATATGATTCAATTAACATTTCTAGCAAGAGATGCCACCAACAAGCCTAAGAATCCATATTCCACCATCCATAAGGCTAGGATCCTAATTTCTATAAGAATGTTTGATCACAAACATTCTGAGGACCCAAACTATTAGGGAGGTTAATTGCAGGAATTCTTTTATCATGGGCATTTACGAACAAGAGGGCATGCTGGTGTTCCCTAGGTTCTAATCACACAAGTATAGAGGCTTTGGTAGTGGTCCTAGATTAGACACCCTTAGATGGGGGACTAGGTTTAGGGGGTACCCTGTCATTAGGGATGTGAAAAGATGTCACAAAGGGTGATTCACCAAGGTGATACCTAATCAAGTTGGATTTGGATTCACCAAAGTGATACCTGGGTGAGATGGGAGGCTACTTCACCTAGGTGATACCAAAGTGGGCATGGGAGGTACATCACCCAGGTGTTACTTAGGAGGATTTTCTGGAATCTCACACAAGTATTACATTAGAGGACTTGAACTAATAACAAAAAGGGACACCAAACATAGGAGATACCTTGCTTGTACCTCCAATGGTCTCCTTGGGTTATTATGTAAGGGTCCCATCCAAGTCCCGATCTTGGGAAGGTTCCTTCACCCAAGTACTTTTTGACTAGTGGGAAGTGGCACCTCATATTGGTATTTGGTGTTTTAGATCATAGAATAACTCTAATAACATTACTATCATTAATTTTCTATTATTTTTAAATATTAGAGAGATTCCTAGAGGGATTTGAGGAAATGGGTGAAAGACTGATGTGAGAAGAGCTTCAAACCGTTTTCTGGCCTTCTAGTTGTTCGAAATGGGGAGCCCAAGGGTAATATTTATATGCGACCTCCAGACCCTAGGTTAAGAAGACGGGTTTCACAATTCACTCACATAGGTATCTCATGTAGGTGGGGTCTATGAGAGGATTTATCCATGCATGTTGTGCTAAGAAGGTTGTACCTATGTGATCCTCTAGTTGCGCGGGTGGGGCTTGTACGATGTCAAATTTTATGAATACATGTGATTTTAGGGAAAGTGGTGTCTCACCTTTTATGTCTTTTCATCCCCCCCCCCTTACATGGGATACATACATATTTTTCCTTCAAATATTTTCATCCTCATATGAAAAAGGGAGTGTCAAAAAATTATTCCCCTCAAGATTGGGTATGATCGGAAGAAGTGGATTTGATCATGAAGTAAAGTGAAATTTGGGCATTCACAAATACATCATTCATTGGCTTGAGAAAGTTCATGTAAATTAATGATCATTTTTGTGAAAAATATAGCTTGTGGATTGCGTAAGGGAAAATTGATTTTATTTGACATGGCGATTGGTCACGCAGGGTAACCGCATAGGTGGACTACACACGTTGGCCATGCAAGTCAGATTCATAAGCACTTATTTCTCTATAAATAGTGAAACCTACACCGTGGTCCCTCCTCAATTACACTATTTGGCCACATTTATGATATCATCACTTTATTCATTCATGATATCCTTATACACATGATTTAATCATGTACTCATGGTATTAATTCACCTACATGATCATTGTTCACGATGTAACTTCAGCGAGGCTCCTCTACCGAATCACCTGAATTAGTGACCTATGTAAGGTCACTTGGGTGAGTATCCTGTGAAAAGTCCTTTGCCAAAAATTTTCCCTAGATTACTCTCCACTAAAAACTAGGATTTAATGAAAATCTTGGTGTTTCCCTAAAGATTTATAATGTATTCTCAGATATTCTGTGTTTCCAATGCACAAGTTTCTCCACATATCAAGGAGATTCTAGATATTATTGGGCCATCAATTCATTGATTATATAACCCTATGATTCTGAACCTCATGAAACATGTTAAGAATCATAAGTCTGAAAATCTTCAGAGTGACCTACTCTCTTTTTATAGCTGTGCAATTCTAGGGGATGTCCTAATCCTAAGGATGGAAAATTTCATGTCAAATTCCTGGTTTAAGGAATATAAAAACATCACTATTTACAATATTTCATCCAAATGTGTACATAAATAAATGAATAATTCCCTTAGTGTGTTTGATACACTATAATTAAATTACTCTAAATTTTGAACCTCATACTCCTAAGATAAAACCCCACTTCTATGCATATATTTTCCATCAATTAATGATAGAATGGTCAATGAGATGGGAGGGATACTAGGACTTCAACACTAGTGGAGGGTCTAATCCTAAATGGACGTGGGCTAATTGGGTGTGAAAGTATTACACTAAATTTGGAATTTTTCTGAAATAATTCAGTTTTTATAAATAGTTTTTTTGGTGAAAAAAATTGTGTAAAAACCTTCTGATATCATCCTAGAATTTCAAAGTTATTGGAGTCCACATACCAATACATTTCAACTAACTCCAAGAGAGTTTATAATCAGTTTAAGGGATGTTTACAAGATTTCAGGAGTGCCTATCCTCAGAGTGATGTATGATGAATTCATCCCACCAAAGGAGACATGTAATGACCAAAAAATAACACCAACACTTGATCATGAATTATTGTAAGTAACTATAGATTTCAGATTGGGGTCAACATTCATCTTGAGGCATGAATGAAATTTTTGTATGTTCCCAAGAGGTTGGTCCCATGTGTAGATGTCCAACACGATTTCATGTAACTAAGAATATAGGTATATTGGGAAAGTATTGGATCATTGTTTCAAAGCCTTTTTTTAGGAAATTTCTAATGGAGTTTATTCATGGAACAAGAAACACCCAATGCTCCCAATATCCATGATATTTTATAGACCTACATTCCAAGGGATGGTGATAATTGATTTTTTTCCCCAATGATGGTTTATAATTCATAATGATTGAGAGTATGGGAGGTGGGGTCATCACTAAATTTTTGGGGGAATTGCCACATACTATGAGTCTCTCTAATATATTTAATTCATATCAATTATTCTTTTATAAACCATAAAATAAAACTCGTTTACCTTCACATTTTCAACGAATTAAAAATATATGAAGTGGTAATCATCATTATGTATCAAAGGTTATCCATCAATGGAAACATGTGTATATATCTAAGGTCCCCCCTTGAGAGATTGAATTATATACCTCATAGGTTCTGCACCTCATTTAATTTTTACATGGTAATGAGTTATTTAAAGGATCATGGTTTAAAGCCTCATGAATGAGAACTATAGGATTTATTTCCATCTATGGAGGCAGTTGATGTTTTTATATTAGTGTTAGGCCCATGATAGGGGCTTCGTATATATCCTCATGAGAGGAATCAGAACCCATGTAGTTTGAGGACTATTAACAAGAGACATCATACCTCTTAAGGTCATGTGAAAAAGACCATACCATATCGTTTAATGTCATATGATGAGGATGTATGGGTAGAAGAGTCCTAATAGAGGATGGTGTTGAACTTATGACGAAGCAGCCCTTTTTAGTTGATTTAGTAGGGAATATGGACCTGTGATGGTATGACCTTCACCGATAATATGGACTAATGGGGATAAGGTGGGAAGGACCTAAAAGAAATATATAATCAAAGGTGGGGTTATGATCTTCCCAGAAATATGGCATAGTAAGGATGATGATGGTTTGGATGTCTAGGGTTTGAACATTGAGGAGGCTTTTTATGTATCATGCGAGTACAATAATAAAATTGTATGCAGTTCAGAAAGGTTGGGACTTACACCAACATAGGAGGACCATTTTAGGGGTTTTTATCATGATACCGAAATTATCACCACTAACCTCTATACCGTTGTGATTCATGATCAGTGTAAGAAATAAGAGGAAGTGTAAGATCATGAAATTCACAGAATCTTATTCATTCATTTTTGGATGTGGGTAAGGGTGTTGAAGACAGGATATGGCCTACAAGAAAGAATAGGGGCTTATTCAAGGAGTTATTCTCATTTAGTTTCCCTTACATAAGTGAGAAAGTGGACGAGGGAGAGGGTACATATGGTAATGGTAATTTTTTGTATGATTCACTTCAAATTTTATGCAATAGATGTCACCTCCCGACCCGAGAATCCATCCACCACCATCCCAAGGTCTGGGATCCTCCTTACCATGAGAATGTATGATCACTAACATTTTTAGGACCCCACTTACTAGGGAGTTTAAGTGTGTGACTTATTTTACCATGTGTATTTATGATTTACAGGGAACGCCGGTATGCCCTTGGTTTTGATTACATATTTATGGATGATTTGGAGGAGGTCTTAACATTCCCCCCGTCAGATGAGGGACTTGGGTAAGGGGTAACCTATCATTGTAGTTGGGAAAAGATTTTCTAGAATGTGCTTTAACCAGGTGATACCTCGTTTATTGGGCATTGTATTTTCCTAGCTGACACCTAAGCGGGGTTTTGAGGTACCTCACCTAGGTGTTACTTATGTGAATTTGGAGTTACCTCGATTAAGTATTACTTGGGAAAAAATGGATGACTGACCACTTGGGAAACCAAACTTTGGGAGACCTTTTTCAGACCTCCAAGGGTCTCCTCAAGTGCTATTGTATTTCATCATATCTCCAAGGGGTGTTGGAGAGGGATATCCTTCATGTTGAATAAACTGTTTCCAAATGAGTTAAATGGAGAAAGAAGGATTATTTTGAGATTCAAAGTAATTAAGATTATCCATGCTTCGGATCTTAAGCCACTTGGTGATCCATGAATAAAAATACATTCCCAGCTAGAGATGATCCAAGGTAATATAGCCATCATCACCAAAATGGGAGTTGGTGTATGGTTTCATAGCCTCCCTCTAAAAATGAGAGGCCTGAAAAATTGTAAAATATAGAGAAATTGGGTATACTTTACAATAATCTTGTGTAACCTCAGACTATGTGCTGATTGAGGAAGTTCAAATATGGAAGTAAAAGCTTTTTGACACTAAGTATTTGTGGTCATTTCATCATGTTGTCTATAATATTTTATATATTGGGGACATTCAATCACCACATCACCTCCACTATGATGATAACCCTATTGATGTAGAAAATTATATATGATAATTTTTTATGCTCATATATTATACTTATAATTAAATTACCACTAAAAATAGAGTGAATGTTATGTGGTAATGGGGTACTATTGAGGGGGTGGTTGGTTAGTCCACTAATGAATGAGATGAATTCATCGATGATGGTGATATACGATACCTTATTTTCTCTTCCTGATTTCTTTTCGGAATTTTCTTTTAAATCAAGGGATTGTTTCAAAATAAATACATAAATATAATTCATAGAGGGGGAGAAAGAGGTTCTAGTCGTAGAGTCAACAAGATATATCTCAACAAGAACCCTTATCAGGGTTGACAGATCCACCCCTAATTTGGAGGAATTTTACCCTGGCCAAAAACTCAAGGAGGAGGAGATAGAAGGGTAATGATATTTATTACCTCCTCCAACATTGGTGTTAATGGGAGAAACATCCAATAGTTTCTGGACCGAGGTGAATGGATGGAGGACAATAAATAGATTGTCTAAGTGTATCACTAGTGATGGTGAGTTTTCATAACATCATTTATTCTTCATTTTTTGTGAATAAGTATATAATCATGATTTTGGACTATGATATCTAGTCCCATATTTTCTTTCAAGGGGTTTAGAGATGATCCTATGAGAACTAAGGAGGAAACCCAATATGAGGAGAAGATCCTTGATAGAGAGTCCATCCCCTTGATAATATTAGTATCAAGGGATGAGACCACATATATTCTAACTACTATAGCGGGAGAGGAGAATCTTGTTGATGTAAAATGTGTTTCATAAGGTGTTATCCAACATCTTCTAACACTTCCTCCATGTGATGATTCAGATCCACTACATACACTGGAGGACCCCTTAACTATTGATGATCCATCCTCCATCCTAAAATAGGTTGGTAGGCATCATGGGCTATCAGATGATGGTTCCAGTGTTGATCATGAATTGGTGGGTCCAGGAGAGGGTCACCCACCAAAATAATAGTGGGTGGAGTGGATGTGAAAAAATTGGATCTTGAACCAAATGTTTCAAACGCCCCGACTGGTGAGGATTCTAGGACCGTTGAAATGATATTTAAATAATTAATGGAAACGTAGGATGCTATAAAACACATTAATATCCCCACCTCACCAGAGTTTTTTGGGGGATTTAATAATGAATTGGACAGATGTAATTTTCCCCCCTTTTCATGTTTTGACACACTGTCGAACACCTTATGTCTGATACCTAAATCAAAGAACTTGATTTGTGTAGATTTGTATATATAAAATATTTCCAAGGAAATCCATGACATGGGAATAAAGATCCATCTTTATCCTATTGTGGAAGAAGCACTGTCTCAAGGTCTTGAAGTGGGATATTCTCATGATCCTTCCATAGCGGGTCTCTGGAAAACTTAATAAGATGATCCTCATCAGAAGATCCTAATTCAAATCACTAAGGTTGGGGATTATTGAGAGGAATAAATCTATGAAAATAAATTTTCAATGAGTTGGTGTTACCAACCTCTTCAATGGTCAAACTTGAAGGGGAAGACACCACCCCAAGTCGATTGATGGTTCCTGGTGAGGGTGAAGTTAATATAAAAAAGACAATACAAGTTGCTTATATAAGATATTTAATCCCATAGTTCACCTCTCTTCTTAATACTAGCCCTTCGAAAAATGAGGAGGTTCTGGATAGTCTTCGGGTATGTCATTGGTACATATGGAAAGATATATGGGAGTTATTCTCAAACACATCTATTGGCGATCTATCTTCACAAAATTATTGGATCCAAATCATGTTTATCTTGAAGGGGTATGCTGGATTTGATTACCACATGGTCTATTATACTTCTAATTAAATTTTTCACCAATGAGAGTGAACACATGAGTCACAACAACTCTCTATTAATGCAAGAATAGTCACAAAAACTAATGATCTATGAGATGTATTATCCCAGGTAGATCTAGATAATTATGAGTATATGGAGGTGTAAAATAACCATGTTTACAAGAAATAAATTCAAATATTACATATACAACAAGAGTTAGATACCACTAGAGGGGAACCCGTACAACTTCACCACTCACTGGATGAGATCGAGGATCAGTAAAATATTACCATTGAGTAGTGATAAAGGTACGCCGCCTTGTGGAGGAGGATGAGAATATTGATCTGAAAAATCTTTGAAAAACTATTTATGATGCTCAGGGGTACCTCTAATTATTGAACATTTATTTTGAAGGTATCTTGTAATGTATGGAAGAGAGGCTCCAACTTTTGAATAATCCTCTTACGTTTTCTCTATAAATGAAAAGAATTTTGTTCTTAATTGTCTATTTATTTTTACATATTTTATTATGATTGGAAATAGATGATTCTATATGGTTTTACAAGGCCTTTTGACCATATGATAATAGTTCGACTATTTTTAGACCCACATTAAATACCCTAAAAACATTGTGTCTTTTGCATCATAACTGTATTTTTTCCTAAGATTGATATGAAATGAATTATCAATAGAGACTCAAAATTTTATCAGGACACCCATTTAATTTTTTTACAAGATTATTTATTTTCCATTTTTAATATAAATTGCTCAATTTTTCTTAAGTTATGTGGAGTTCAAGACTATGAATCTGAAACTTGACTCTTGACTAGGGTTCCCTTTGGGGTGTTTCATCCTGGTGAGCATTGTATCTCTTTAATTGGAAGTTTAAGGTCTTAAAATATAGATAAATGAAATAGATGTTTTAGGTAGAATAAAATTGACCATTAGTTATGGGAATAATGACCTATGTAGAACCTTCTAGCCAAGAATTATGGAACACTTTCTTGATATGAGGTGTGAAATTTTAATTAATGATCTGAGATTTTTTTATTTGATGAGATGAAATGGGAAAAGTATGCAAGGAATGATCATGGACCATGTTAAAAAAGTGACTTCCACTAAAATGTTCTCAGGGTATACATAGATGAGAGTATTTTCTCATAGCAAGGAAAAATAATTTGATTGATATGACACATTGGGATATTCATTTTGAAAATTTGTTTTTGAGGTTTATTATGCATAGTCAAAACAAAGGTGTACCTTGGAGTTGGATCCTATTATTTTCGATGGACCTGGTAGGTTTGTGATGATCTAAGTTTCCCAAAACCATAAACATTGGTTAATTAAAGGAAGGTGTCTGGATTATACTTGATGAATTTAGACTGATGTTGTCCAGGACCAAGCAAACAATATTATGCATACCACATGTGTAGGATAAAAGGATTGGTGTTACATTTATGGATGAGATTAAAATGAAGTAACTAGGAATCACTATGTATCTTATTAGGATGAGAATAAAGCCACACATAGTTCAGAAATAAAGGTTAGATAAGAGACTGACAACAGGAATAATGGTCCTTTCAAGTGAGGGACACAATAATTCATAGTTTTATGTAATACAGTGGGGATGTGAACCATGAAATTTAATGTCTTATGAAAATGACGTTGACCTATAGTTTAACATCATGAAATAAGTATGTATGGTATTTCTTTTAAGTTATTTCATCCAGGACCATCCATTTCTTGGGGATGTGGCAAAGAATGCTCTAAAATTTTTTCGTTGTGATGGGGGAATGTTTTAAGTCATGGCCTCGATGTTCTCATATTTGAAAAAATTATATGGGAAAAGTAATCAAGGGATTATGACAGACCAAAAAATCATCCTCCACTTTGATGATATCAGGGAATATAGAGATAAAATAAATTTTCTCTTGAGGAAAAATATTCCTCTAGTTAATGGGCCAAATTTAGGGTGCACATTATGAAAATCTATATTTGAGGTGTATCATGCATAATCAAGGTAGCAGTTCCCTTTATATTTGGGTTCTTCTATCACCAAGAGCCAAGGAAATCTTATAGATATATAAATTTCCCAAGCCATGGAGTATGTTTTTCTAAGGGGAAATTTCTAATTATGAAGGTGTAATTTAGGCTGAAATTGAATAGGAATGGGTAGAGTGTTCCTTACATAGGTATGGCTTGTAAATAATGAAGGAAATATTTATGGATAAACCCGGGATTTGAGATCCAGACTTCTCTATGTATCCCATGGTAAAAAGAATCAATCTACATATAGTTCTAGAGATATTTCCTTTCATAGTTATGGTCTGTATGTATGATTTTTTTTTTCAAATATGGGTTCATGAATAAAATGAGAACCCTCATTAGACCCTCCCATGTGGATCTTTCTCATACACCATAGAGTGAGGGAATATATTTTTATGGCTGGGATTGGATTGTAGAATCTAGGTATCACTATGTACTCATCGAGATGATTATCAAGTAACAAATAGTTCTAGAGAGAATGTGTGATAGGGAATCAACAACTAGAGTGATGATACATTCAGGAAAGGTACATAATAGTGTCTATTTTAACATTTTGTGAAATGGTAATTCAAAATTCATTTTAATTTCATGAAATAAGGATGTGGGAGAATTAGTTTAGTTCTTTTTGACTGGGATGTTGGTTACTTGATTTAAAGAGAACGTATGAGGTCTCGCATTATACAAACACATTTTGAATGAGGCACACAAAGTTTATGGTCATGGTTCATGAATTTTTAAGTGAATAGAACATGGGATTAGTCAATTACCAAGATTCTTAAGGCCACATGAGCTATGATTGGTGTGAGTAATGATTAGTGGTGAGGGTTTCCGTTATCAGATGAGGCCTATTAAAAGGAATTTGGTGAAGTGAGAGACTAACACCAACATGTGTAGATTGGATTCATCAGTTAGTAATGAAGAATATGACATGAATGAATGAAATTTATTCAAACAATAGTGTATAAAATCCTAATTGGGTTAAAATTTTTTGTTTGGTTATGATATAGAAGGTCTATGCATCACTACATTTCCTATGGAAATAGGAATCAGGCCATACATAGTTCGGAGTAATGATTACCTAAACTAATATGAATCATATATAAGGAATAAGAAAACATTTTTAGTTTGTAGCTGGGCCTAGGATGATGAATATAGAAATCACTAAAAATATTTTTAGAGTGTTAATAAAGACACATATAGTTTTATATTTAATCATACTTAAAGGTAATTATCTTATAGTTTTAATGATGGGTGATCAGGATAAGACATAAATTTTTTAAGGTCATGCACTCAATATTATTACATGCAGTTTAACATCTTTTTGTAAGTAAAATTATTCTATGGAATGAGTGACAATAAGGGATGTGGGGTCTAGGAATTTGATAAATCATCTAAAGAGTGAATTTTACCAATCATTCAAAAAATTGTCTCATGAGAAAAGCATCCCATTCTCATCACATGAGACTTCCTAGGCTTGTTTCCTAGGGAATTATATGCTTAGTGCATTGGGTAAGACTATATTTTAATGTCATGTGATAAATATATTGTCATATAATTTATCATCTTGTGACTATGATGATATAGGTCATGACTTTTTGGGTTTTACAATAAGGACATCTTCATTCAGTTTAACATCATGCGATAAACATGAATGGTGTATTGTATTTTTGGGTCATATGACTTGGACCATATGTCTGTAATAAAATAAAATATTTATTGAGAATTATTTTATTAGTAGGGAGTAAAGTACGCTCTCCATACATGGTGATTGATGAATATTCAACATTAGAATATATTTTATGGATGGAAAAAGGTCCTTCACACCTTTCTTCATGTTTTTTATTTTTCTTCCTTGGTATCATCGGGGTCCTGATGGCCAAAACTAGTTCTCCTTGTAGGAATGGAAAAAAGGTGAACTTTTTTGTTGAAATATTAAGCTATTTGGTTTTGGTGAACATATAAATGATGAAAGGTATGTAGTCTATTCTCATCCAACCCTCATAATTTATCCAAACTCTTCTCGGACTTCTCATTTTTGGACAATTTATCATATATGGAAATATGGGGAAAAGGTAGATAAAATTCAATGGGAAAAACTTATTTTTTCCCATATAACAATGAATACGGGGTCACCTACATAGTGGAATGGGTAGAGGTATGGTAGACCCATAAAGAATATAAAAGATTTTAGGACTAGGATTTCATGTCCTTTTACACCATTTTATGGATTATGTTCAATAATGTTTTGTTAAAATCCTTTATCTATCCATTTTCCACACCATGATAGCAGGATAAATGGTTGGATTCAATGTTATACCCCCTATAAAGCCATTTCAATTCATAAGAAAGAAATTTGGTTCCATTTTTTATTAGTCTTTTATGAGGTACGCCAAACTTGATAATGATGTTAGACTTCATGAAATTGATAATACCTTTTGTCCTAACTTCTTTAAGAGGTATTGCTTCAGTCCATTTAGAGAAGAAGTTGATAACAATGAGGATATATTTAATCTATTTGTTTGTAGTTGGAGGGTATTTCCCTAAAACATCAATTCCACACATAGTGAGTGTTTAGGAGTATTTGGCAGTGTGGAACAGCTCCGATGGTAGATGGATGAAATTGGAATGCACTTGAGAATGTTGAAACTTTTTGGTGTATTGTGTAAAATCATGCATCATCTAATGATATAAATATCTAAGACTTTTAATTTGGTTATAAATCATTGTTAATGGATAATGAGAACCATAGGCACTAGCATGGACTTCTTGAATAATGGTGATAGTCTCCTCCCTATCAATACATTTGAGGAGGAATCCATCTGAGCCTTGTTTATATAGGACCTTCTGATGAGCCGAGTTGTCATTGATTATGAAGTTGACTTCCATTCATTGGATTTTCTATTTCATATCTCTATCTGATGGAATAATTCCACTTTAAAGGTAGTATAGGATGAGCGTCATCTGACCATTCATGGGATTACCTGGTTCATTGGTATAATTGACCTCATTGATATCTTCCGTGATACTATGAACAAAAAACAATAAAATTCTAGGATGTGAAATGATGATGACTGTTTTGTATCTATCAGGATATACTAAAGCTATGGCCACATTTTCTAGTGCATGTTCTTAAGCATTCTACAAGCATACAATATGATTCAATATTGTTTCTGATGGGATTTCTATTATCAATCCTTGGATATAATCCAATAGGTGGGATTAGTTCTCCTTTATTAATAGAATAATCATCATTGAATTTCTTTATTACTATATCTAATTCACCTTTGATGTTTATATGGGCAATGTTATTTTTATTGTGAGTTTTAAGCCTATAATGAGGGACTAGTATTCTACCTCTATGTTAGTTTAACTTTATAATAATAGAAAAGATTATAACGAAAGTATATTTTCTGGAGATATAAGGATAACTCCCAAATCAACTCTACTGAGCTTGGGTTATTCCATTATTTTTCCAATTGGGATTCTAGATGCTACTTAAAAATACATCTCTCATGTTCTTGGGTAGTCTTGGATATACAAGATTCCTTTATCCCATAGTTTGGAATCCATAACAATTTCTTTTAAAGAAGGATACTCTATAAGGAAATATACCAAATCTTTACCCTTTATTGCCTCATGCGGTATGAACCAAATATCAAACTAATATAGGATGACCTCCTATCACTGAAATCATCCAATAAACACAGGTCAGTTGAGGATGTACTTGAGAGAGTCAGTTTGAGAGAACTAGTAAACCTCATGAGGCTATAAGTATTGACTCAATTTACAAACTGAAAATATCAATTCCATACATTTCCTATCAATATCTGAATATATTGTCTCATAATTGAGTATGGTTTAATTGATATAATAGAGGGTGTTTTAATTTTCAGCGTCAGTAATTTTTTTATGAGGGAATCACCCATTGATCACTCTAAAGATATCACATGTAAAATGATATTATTTACTTAAAAAGAGGAATTAACACCTTGATACTATTTAATTTCTATTTAAAATCATGAGTCCATTGATACATGACCCATTTTTCATCAATGTGGTGAAGGGAAATCATTTCCAGTAAGATTTTCTATAAATAATTAATAGAAGGAAATAAATTCGTGTATTCCTCTCAACTATATGAGGTTTTGGGGAGGATAAATTTCAAGGAAATACTTTTTATTATTAGAATTTAATTTGGTTCCATGAGATAATAATATTAAGTTGAGAAACATTCTCAAGGTTAAATTGAAAGAAACTTTCTAGGGGTTCATTTTCTGGATATGCTGTCACAGTTTTTTGAAAACCATATTAAGTTCAGCAAGATGGTCAGAACATTATAGGTATTTCACCACCATATCATTGACATAAAACTCAACAAGATTTCACAGAAATGTTTTGAAGATGTTGTGAATGGACCAATGATATGTAGCGCTGAAATTCGTCAGGATTTAGGGAATCACCTACTAGAAATATACCCCTTATAGTGCCCTGAAGGTAATGGATTCTTCATATTTAGGGGTAATTCATATTTTTTTTATATCCCGAGTAGACATCCATGAATTATAGGGCTTGGTATCCAGTAACCACATCAATTAGAAGTTCTATTGTTGGAACTGGGAAGTCATACTTCAAACAGTGCTGATTGAGATATCTGAATTTGATTCACACTCTAATTTTCTCATTCTTCTTCTTGACTAAAACTATATTGGTGATATATTTTGGGTATATAACTCACCAAATTAATTTGGGTATGATGATATTGTCAAAATGGGATTTGAATTCAGTAGTATGGGTCATATGTGTTATCTTGGATGCTTATTTGAAGCCATGAAAATCTTATGGCAGACCTAGGTGGTGGGTGACCACATCAGGATCAAGACCTAGAAAATATGTTTAATTCTAGGTGAATTCATATCAATATTTCTTTATGAAATAAGTATATTAATATTTTTCATCAATGGGAATAGACGATCTGATCAATGTAGGTAATGGATTTTCTTTTGTGCCCATATTTACCCATCAGAGTACATCAATAGTGGTAGAGACACCATCCTAAAATACTAGAGGAGTACCATTGAGGTCATCCTCCTCTTCCTCTCCCTCTTAATCTTCCTCTTAATCTTCCTCTACTTCTTCTTGCATGCCCATGTTGGGTTGGATGGATGAAAAATGGGAATCTTTAGAGTTAGAAAAAATGATATTGTGATATTTATAGGTAAAGATATCTTCATTCACCAGTGGTGATGCTACAATTCCATCAGATTCAGATGATAATGTTGGGGACTGCTGAATTCATAGGGATAGATTGAGGGAATTTTTAATTGAAGTGTCTCCATTAAAAGAGGGACCAAAAACCTATTAAGAACTATTAGTTTCAGTTGACATGACTGATATCATGTGGGTTAATGAGTACATTCCCAATTGTAAACTAATATCCTTAATATAGTTGATGGGTAAAACATATTCATCATTGATCTCCATGAATGGGTTGGTTGAGGCCATTTATAGACCATCTGGTGTGGTAACCAAAGAAATATCATCATTCATGGGGTTTTTCTCTTCTCCCTAATAAAATTCTACATCAATGTATAGTACCTCACAAGACTCAAATGGATATTTATCATTGTACAATGTCCCACTTTTCCAATTGATGTTCCACATGAGACATTGGTGATATGATAAAGGAATTTCATGTTGGTGAAACCAAGGCATTCCTAGAAATAAATTTAATTTTATATCCTTCTAGATGACACAAAATTTAGATTTGGACATTAAGTCCCCAGAATGAGTTATTGGCTTGGCCTGGCTAGGAGGATTCTATTCACTTTTATCATACCCTTGAAGTGTTATAGGAGATATAGACTGGTCAACTAGATTATATCCAAGCCGTTGAAGTATTCTTATTGGAGTGAAATTCAATACCAATCCATTTTTCATGAAATATTGACAAATATCAATGTCATATAGCCTTCCATACACATATAGGTCCCTTATGTGTCCTTATATCACAACATACTTGTCCTATTATGTAAAATAGATAACTACATGACATTCCATAGGGTATGTCTGTACACATTATTACTCAAGAGAATTGACCTCATCTTTTAACTCTTGAGGGATTAACATGGCCTCTATAACTGATTCTTAGAGAGAATTTAACAAGTTAAGAACATCTAGTATTAAAGGTTTTGTTTGAACTAGGGAAAATTATATTAGGATGTCATACTTTTGATTCAAAGGTCTTTGTATTTCGATGGGGATCTATTACCTAACAATCACTTTATAAATTGATGTTTTTGGGGTAGAAAAATAAGATGTTTGAGTAGATATTAAGGTAAATTTTACAACTATTAGATTAGGATGTCTTGTACCGCCAACCTATCTTGGATGATAAGACAATTTTACCCCCTTAGTTGATCTTTTAAAATAATTGGTTCTATAAGACTCTTAGTGAATGTGGGTGTGCTTCCTTAATCTTATTGTGCTTTCTGAAGTGATCTTATGTGAGTGTTGGTAGTGTAAATGGATCTGGTGGGTATGTGCCTAGAATATTTGGTTCTTCCATGACTACGTCTTCCCCTTCCACCTCAACTTGTGGGGGCTCTACTTGTAGTTACTCATTCCATCACAAGGAAACTAGGTCTGTAAGATTACTCATCAATAGATAATGGGTCCATTAAGTAGATGACATTAATGAAACAAAATATTATATTTTCCATTTGATGAGTATTCCACATGGAGGGATAATTCCGATAGTATCATTTGGTGGGATAGTGCATGTGATCTAGGTGTTGGAGACATGGAATTCAAGAGAGTTAGTAATAGAATTGGAATTTTTACAGGTTCATCTTTCTATAATTAATTTTTTTTCTTTCGTCAATTCCTTTTCCTGGAAGATAGTCTTTTAGAGGACTATGGTGTCAACAAATTTAGTTTTATCATGGAAGTGGAAACAGATGGTGTAGTTGGTTGATTTAAATGTTCCCTAAGGATTGTATGAGTTCAATTGATTTTTTTCTTAGTAATCCAATCATTGAATTTCTACACACCCTTTCTCATAATTTTTTTCCATTCACCATTTTCTTTGAGAGTGGCAGAAACACACACCACTTGTGCAAGTTGTTTACCCATCTTCACTTACCCAGATTCATCCATATTTTATAGGAAATATTTTAAAACAAATAATTCTAAGATGGTATGACCCAATTTTTAATGAAATGGGAAATGATTTGGGAAATAATCAAGTCCAACTTGATCATGCCTCTTAGGATCCATCAATTTTAGCAGGTTATTTTCCATAACTGCTATAATGAAACCTGGAACTTTCTAATCATAGAAAGAATAGATTATATTCTTTCAGTCTTCAAAATTAGAAAATTTAGGTTCATTTTTCTCATCTTGAGGGGGGTATTGTTTCTCAAGATTCCATTCGGGAGCAGGTGTTGTGCGAGGATGTGCGAGATTTGAAGCTTGAGACGGCATAGAGGATGGTTTCAAGGTGACATCTATAATTTCCATATTTTCATTTATATTTCCTTGAGATACTAGTGTTGGTTTGTATTTGAATCTATTTCAGAAAATAGAATCTTCAAGCTTTGTGAATCTAGGGAAAGATCATAGAACCCACCCAAATACATTACCAGGATACGCACTATTCACACATCATCTTGATGTTTTCCAATACAAAGACTCAAAAAGTCCTATTGAGTATGTTATATGTTCATGGAGTATGTAAAACCCTTCAAACTCGAAATAAAATAAGATTATCTCTCTTTCTCTAACTAATTTCAAATTGAGAGGTCATGGAATTTTGTTTTCTTTAGTGTAGTGCTGAATTGAGAGAAGAATTGTCAGCAGAGATGTTCCCACTCTTTGATCAGCCCGACTAGTAAACCAGTATACCAGATGAAGGTTTGTACCTATAAAGTCTTCATGAAACACCTAAGTTCAGTTTCCTCTTATTTCTCAATGGTTCCCATCATGGGACCACACTAAGACACAATGTGGGTCCAATGATGTTCTTGATCCCCTAATCCCTTGAATGTTTGGAATGTAGGATTCTTGAAGATTAGAGATGTAAGAGTTTCATAAACCCATTTAGGGAATGGTTTCATTTCTAGTTTTACCGGGGCAAACCATACTTCCACAACTTCCAATTGATATGAAAGCGACTCAATAATATTGATGAGCTAGGGGGAATAGTCAAACAGGGAAGGAGTCTGAACAAAGGGAGTATTCGACCTGACTTGTAAAATAGTATACCAGATGAAGGTTGGTCCCTCTAAGGTCTTCATGAAACACCTGAGTTTGGTTTCATCTTATTTCTCAAGTGTTTCCATCATGGGACCACAATGAGACACAATGTGGGTCAAATAATGTTCTGGATACGCTAAGCCATTGAGTGTTTGGACTGTAGGATTCCTAAATCTTATTGATGTAAGAGTTTTAAACACCCATGTAGGGAATGGTTTCTTTTCTAGTTTTACTGGTTCATGCCATCCTTCAACACCTTTTAATTGATATTAAAGAAACTCAATAATATTGATTAGATAGGGAGGAATAGTCAACTATGGAAGGAATCTGAACAAGGCAAGCAATAGGTAAGGCCAACTTCCATGAATCTTCCTATACTTATGTAGTGTTTCATGAAGGGGTTGGACCATGAGGATTAATCTAACATAACTTTTTTTTTCTAACTAATGGATTTATCTTCAAATATCTCATAATTGTGGGGTCCAGGTATATTGGTTGTCAGTATCCCACATTGTGTTGATGTTCTAACTGTAACTTTGTTATTGTAATGAATCCTCCTTACTGAGGTACATCATTGGGAAGACAAATATGAGGCTCTATATAAATAATATATTTAGTAGGGATGTTCCCTTAGAGAAGATCCTTATTAAGATTTTTGAAATCATTTATCTCTTCACACTGAGAAAAAATTTCTTCAATTGTGTGAGGTTCAATCACTTCAGGCGGTGGGTGAGATATAGTCACACCTTTACCCTTTTCCTATAAAGATATTCACCAAGGAGGTGGTTTCAGATCATTTGAGAGGGTACCCAAATTTTTAGCGATCCTTTGGTTTAGGGTGCACAAACCTTCTTCTTTAATTTTCATATAGACTAAATTTTATATAGAAACATCATTCTATTTTACCCTATATAATTTTTATGATATATAGAATTTTCATGGGTGGTTACAATAATATCTCATATGATAGATGGAAGTTAGTCACTGTAAAGACCCGTAAAATTTAAGGAAATTTTTTTCTTAAATTCTTTGGGATTTTATGAGTATGCAGTTTTTGACGGCACCTGATTCTGAGGCCTGGTGTGCCCGGAATCATTTTCCAAAGTTTAGCTCGGGTACGTTTAGTGAACGAATGAGCGGTTTTTTCTAACTTTTGAACCGGTGCTCGAAATCGAAATATGAGGGCACCGATGAAACTTTAGTGCCAATAATTGCTTATGATGACCATTTTTGGAGTTGCGTTTTCTTGGGAGGTGTTGCGAAATAAATGGGTTAACTGAAGAGTGAAATAAAATTTGCACTACAATTTTATTTCTATTCTACGTAATTATAACCTATGTGTTGAAGTTGGAGTGGGAACCACTACATCCTAACTCCACTTGGTATAATATTAGTGAGGTGGGGCCCACACGAGCCCCACCCCTTCTATTTTTCCTCTAACTCCTCTAATCCTCTTAATGTTGGTAACCCCCTATTTATTTTGCAACTCACCCACTCTTCCACATTAATGCATGCCAATTAAACACCTAATTAATTTGACAACACAAGTTAATTAATTAGGTGAATTCAAGTTTTGAATTTTGAAAAATGTTGGCATGAGTAATAAAATAAGGCAAAAGCCTTATTTTATTATTGTTTTATCGTTGGGTGGTGATTTTGGGAGAGAATACTCTAAGTTTGAAGAATGCGAAGAACGTCAAGGCTTTGATGAATAACGACGTCACCGCAAGGAGAGATCAAAGAGCCATCTCTTCTTCTCTGCACAGCCAGTGTGAGATGATGTTCCCTTCTTGGACGCTTGATGTTCCATCTTCTCTCCATGTCAAAGAAAGGGAGATGTCGCTTCCTCCTCAGATGTTCACCATCGACGTATATAGAGCTTCTCCTCGCGACGCTGTTTTCCGCAACGCCGTTTTCCGCAATGCTAGATTCCGCAAACTTCTTCGAGGTAGGGATTAGTTTTTACATTTGTGATTATTTCTAGCATTCATCATTAAATAATTAGCCACATGTTATCGAATTAATGGGAGGATGCCAGACCGCACAAACACAGCCGACCCTCCTACCCTTTTTGTTGTTGAACTTCTACGTGGCTTGGAAACGGAGGCGACGCGGTTCCGTTGCACCGCGCAGGAACGAGAGAACCACGACGATGGAGCATGGCACTATTGCGCCACACCAGTGAGGCTGAAGTAGGCCGCGGCCCGGAGTGGTCCGTGGTGGAGGAGGGTGGTGCCATCGCACCACCCCAGAACACCGAGTAGGGCCGCGACGCCGTCGCGCCGCTCCGGACTGGGAGGAGCCGCGACGGTTTGGGGAAGTGGCCGGCTAAGCCGGGCGCTGGAGAAAGCAGGATAAGGGACCCCGCAGGTCCGTGGGTTTAGTTAATGCAGGCCATAAATGGTCGGTCATTTGTAAATCAAGTGGGGGCAGCCCCCCCCCCCCCCCCCCCCCCCCCCCCCCCCCCCCCCCCCCCCCCGCCACCCGCCCCCCGAATTCTGATCGGCCGAAGGCCGAGCCGCTGGCCACGCGCGGGCCGCGCCGCGCCACTGCGCTGGGCCACGCTGCTGGGCCGCGACGCGCCCAAATGGGCCGGACCTGGACCCGGGTCAGTTCGAACCAGTTCGGGCTGACCCATGGGGTATTGGTCCGTGTCAGACCGCGCGCAAACCCCCTGTTTTCAGACAGATCAATTCAAACGCCCATAACATGGGCTAAGGACCTCCGATCGATGCACCGTCAATTTCATAGCGATCCTTGGATCGAGTCAGTCGTTTCAGTATATGAAAATCAAGGTTTTGAAGAACTTTTGGTATGGTCGGGTTGGTTCGAACACGAAACCAACCAGGCCCTTGGAGCGGAAACACTTATAACTTGAGCTCCGGACGTCCGATTGATGTTCTGTCGACTTTGTTGGATTCCTATTAGTGAGATGGTTCTTTTGGCTTACTCTGCTCGAGGTTTGGATGCAGTTGGAGTATGGTCGGGTTGGTTATGACTTAAAAACCAACTGGGCCCCTCAGACGAAAAAGCCAATAACTCTCAGACCGGGCGTCCGATTGACGCGCCGTCTGTCCTATTGAGTTCCTTTTGACGAGATAGAAATTTGGGATACATCAACTTCGGACTTTGTGTCAGTTGATGTATCAAACCCCCCTTGGCTCGTGGAGCGGACCCTCTTGGAATCGAGCATGCTTGTGTGCGGAAACCCTAGAGCTGACTGCGACTACGATGATGACGACGACTGTACTGGGATCCTCCGTGGGTTCAACAGCGACGACGACCGTACTGGAATCCTCTGTGGGTTCAACGATGATGACTACTATTCTTATCCTATGTGGGTCCGATAGTACTTGACTACTATTCTTGTATCCTATGTGGGTCTGGCAGTATTTGACTATGTACTTGTATCCTACGTGGGCCCAGCAGAGTAGCTGGTCTTGTATCCTTTGTGGGTCCGACAGCTTAGTTGGTCTTGTATCCTATGTGGGTCTGACAGCTTAGATGAATCAGTGGCTACATCTGATCATCTCTATCACCTTACGAAGAGTATACCCATGTGAGTTGAGTCTTGACTTTCAGTCACTATCTTCGATATGATTGTTTTGCTATCCTGTGTGGATTGGGTTCTGTTATTCTGTGTGGATTGGATTGTACTATCCTGAGTGGACTTTATCAAACTTGGGCTTGGATGTTGGAGCCGAACTAGAATTGATTACTTAGGTATATGTATGGTAATATACCTAAGTAGGGTTGGCTGTTACTTCGTGATTGTAACTTTCCTTTTTGGTTTATCCTTCGTGGATTCTAGGAGACCTTCGGGGGTCTCAGGGTCCCTACTGAGTAGCGTAAACTCACCCCTGTACAGGCTATGCCCACACTATGTTGTGTTGGATGTAGATGATGGACAACACTGATCAAGGTAGGTGCTCATAGAGATGGACGATACCTGGAGGTGGATCACTGGACAGGACGTACACGGAGCGGACGGCTGGAGCCGAGGAGTAGAGGAGACTATCTGTACCCACACTTAAAGTGGGATTTCCAGAGGACGGCTTGGTGTTGATGCTTTACTTTTCTGTCGCTGTACACTCTTTTCAGTTGTACTTTACTTTCAGTTGGGTTTGTATTCTGGCCCATTTACTTTCCATCACTTACATCTGTACTCAGTTTACTTAGTGTTTACTTCTTCTTGCATTTTTTGTGGTGTTTTGTTTTATTACTTAATGGCAATGCCTTCCCTGATATCGGGATTTATGCCTTTGGTGCTAGTCGCCAGCCCCTGGCCTATGGAAGGTGGGCTTGGGGTAGTCACGACACGGGTCCCGAGGACGGGTCGTGACAAATTGGTATCAGAGGAGTTCAGTTCTACTGTAGAACTCAGGACTCTGATCGTTCTTCTATGTGAAGCAATAGTGTTAAGGGCATTGAGTGTGGTTATCAGTCCTGGGAGTCCAGTGTTGGTGCGGCGACCGGCATATCCATACACCAGGACCCTGACTTCTAATTTCTGACTCAGTACATGAAAACATTGATTGCATGTGTGTTTCAAATGTTTTTTTTGTGATTACTTTGTGTCAGCTCACTAGGTATACTGTATTGACCGTGGCGCACCTGTTTCCTTTTAGAATGTCCCCATGATGGCAAGAAGCTGGGGTTCCGAGCATTGTGTGAGACGATAACACACTGAGCGATGAGGCCTCAGTGCAGGGCCCTATTACAGTGGAGGCATTGGCGGTACCTCTACCCACTGAGCCACCGATGCCACCAGCCCCGCCCGTTGAGAGTGCACGTTTCCTTAGTGCACTACACGAGTTTCAACATCAAAGACCACCCAGGTTCCATGGGGAGACTGACCCTCAGGTAGCCGAGGATTGGCTAGAGGCTGTTGTTCGAGTTTTCAGGTTAGTAGGGACACCAGCTGACCTCATAGTGATCCTTGCAGCAAGTCTTCTGCACGTAGTAGCAGGCAGATCATGGAGCCTGATGCTCCAGGTGCACGACGATGCATCTCTCCTTTGGTCAGACTTCGAGAGCCTCTTTCACTCGGAGTTCTTCCCAGACACCCTCTGTGCGGTGCGCATTCAGGAGCTACTACAACTGCGGTATGGCAGCATGACGGTAGCCCAGTACTCGGTGAGATTTACTGTTCTCTCGCGCTATTAGACAGATATGGTGCGGGACCCATTCTTCCGGGCCCAGACCTTCGAGCAGGGACTAAGGCATGAGATCAGGGAATCGATGATCTCCCTCAGCATTCTGACGCATGTAGGAGAACTGGAGAGAGCACTTCTCGTAGGGAGATTTCTTGATGAGTCTACACCAGCAGCGAGACCTACCGCAGGGTGGCATGTAGCTGAGTCTTCTATAGTTGGCAGTCGATGGATGTCGCAGGGGTCCATGCAGACCATACCATCAGACGGATAACCTCAGGACACTGGCTTAGAGGTGCGGGGAACAGGGTGCAGAGAAATCCTTATGAGGAGAAAATAGTGCTATTCATGCGGCGGGTAGGGACACATGGCTCGTGACTGCCTGACCCGCCATGCAGAGGAGCAATAGACGATTGAGGGATCACCCAGGCAGAGGCATAGGATCAACCGTGGTGGTCCGCAGGGAGCAGGCGGATGAGGCATAGGAGCTGGCCGAGCAGTAGGTGGTGGGCGACGCATTGAGGCTCTACCACCACCACCATCAGGAGGTCCACCCCGACCACAGGGAGCTGGAGGACAAAGTCAGGCTCAGCTTCAGGAAGCGGAGGCCTACTACCACAGCGCACCTAAGATGATTCGAGGTACTATCTGTGTCTACTCCACCCTTGCTGCAGTTCTTATAGACATAGGAGTGAGTTCTTCTTTCATTGCTGCTACCCTTGTTTGGATCTCGAAGATTCCGACAGATCCGTTGGCTTGATCCTTATGGCTAGAGACTTCTATAGGAGTAGACTCGACGATTACGCACTGGTGTCGGTAGTGTGATCTTACTCTAATAGGCGAGAGATTCGGCTGGGAGCTTCTTGTAGTGGCGTCGAGGCCTTACGAAGTCATCTTGGGCATGGATTGGTTATCTATAGTCCATGCTCAGATCGACTGTATTAGGTGTAAGGTGCAGTGTGTTCGCGCAGATGGGAGTAGGTTCACCTTCACCGGAAAGAAGGGAGCCTTTGTAGTGCAGGACCGACTCACGCAGAGGAGAGGACATCCGATCACTCATCGGTTGGCTAGCCTCATCCTAGGAGCAGTTGACGTGTGGAGCTCGAGTTTTCCTGTAGTGGTGGATCATTATGCGGACGTTTTTCCTAACGACGTTCCTAGACTACCTCCTCATAGAGGGGTAGAATTCTATATTGACCTATACCCCGAGACTTCCCCAAGATCCACTCCAGAATATCGGATAGATCCCTTTGAGCTTTGAGAGCTACGTGTACAGCTGGAGGACTTGCAGGGCAAGGGATTCATTCCACCCATTATTTCACCCTGGGCTTCCCCGATTTTGTTCGCCAAGAAGGAGGATGAGAGCTTGCGACTGTGTATCAATTATTGTCGCCTGAACCAGGTGAACATGAGGAACAAGTATCCGCTTACAAGGATTGACGACCTCTTCGATCAGCTCAAGGGAGCATGGTGGTTCTCGAAGATAGACCTCAGGTCAATCTATCATCAGCTCAGAGTTCGAGACGAGGATGTACAGAAGACGGATTTCAGATGTCGGTATGACCACTATGAGTTCTTGGTTATGCCTTTCGGCATAAACAACACTCCAGAAGTGATCATGAGTCTCATGAACATGATCTTCTAGCCTTACCTCAATCAATTTTTCATAGTCTTCATTGATGACATATTGATTTACTCGACTACTGAGGAGGAGCACGCCTACCACTTGCGGGTTGTATTGGACACACTCCGAGAGCACCAGTTTTATGGTATGCTCTCGAAGTGTCAGTTCTGGATATGTGAGGTCCACTTCTTGGGACACATCATCTATGAGGTGGGAGTTGCGGTGGATCCTGCGAAGATCGAGGCAATGCTAGCTTGGGAGCCACCCAAGAGCGTGATGGAGGTACGAAGTTTCTTGGGTCTAGCTGGGTATTATCGGAGGTTTGTGTCGGACTTCTCCATGGTTGCAGCACCACTTTCAACTTTGAAAAATAAGGTTAAAACCTTTGTATGGTCATATAGATGTCATCAGAGCTTCTAGGAGCTGAGACAGAGATTGACCAACGCACCCATCTTGAGGCTATCGGAGGAGGGAGTAGGGTGCGTAGTCTTCTGCGATACATTAGGGACCGGACTCAGGTGTTTCCTGATGCAGGAGTGGGAAATGATCGCCTATGGATCATGACAGTTGAGGTAGCACGAGAATAACTATGCTACCCATGACCTGGAGTTAGCAGTAGTGGTCTTCTCTCTGAAGATGTGGCGGCACTATCTGATGGGTGAGCGCTTTACAGTCTATTCTGACCACTAGAGTCTCAGGTAAATCTTCTCATAGTAGGAACTGAACCTGAGACAATGGTTATGACTCGAGTTCCTCCAGGACTATGACTTTGAGACAGTCTATACTTCTGGAAAGGGGAACGTAGTAGTCGATGCTCTCAGCCGGAGGATGAGCATTCAGCTACATGGAGAGGCGACAGAGCAGCTAGCCACTTTGCAGATATCCTTCATGGATAGATATGGGGTAGCCTTCCTTCAGTTACTTACAGTCACACCTCCACTTCTTCAGGGGGTCAGAGAGGCACAATGTGGGGACGTTGACTGTGAGACACGATGTGCACAGATTTCCACAAGATAGGCACCTGATGGTTTTTCTATAGGATGAGAGCACATCCTCTTTTTCAAAGGACGTACCATGGTACCAGCTGTATTACAAGAGGAGGTTCTGAGAGAGTTTTACCCTTCCCCTTTAGCGGTGCATCCAGGAGTGGCAAAGATGTACCAGGATCTCAAACGACAGCACTGGTGGCCGGGTATGAAGAAGGTTGTAGCAGAGTTCGTTTCTCGATTCCTCAACTGCCAGCAGGTGAAGGCAGAGCAACAGGTACCAGTAGGCTTGGTACAACCCTTGGAGGTCCAGGAGTGGAAGTGGGATGGGATATATATGGATTTCGTGACTAGACTTCCACGTACTTCCAGAGGTCACGACTCCATTTGGGTGATTGTCGACCGACTCACCAAGTCGGCCCAATTTTTACCCATCAGAGAGCAGGGCTCATTGGAGATCTTGGGACGCCTCTACATTTAGGAGATTGTATGGCTTCATGGTGTGCCATCATCTATAATCTCTGATCGAGATGCTCGCTTTACTTCACGGCTTTGTAAGGGGTTACAGGAGGCATTCAGGACACAACTATGCCTGAGCACCGCCTTTCACCCTCATACGGATGGACAGACGGAGAGGACCATTCAGACTCTCGAGGACATTCTCCGTGCATGTGTTCTCGACTTTGGTCGCAGCTAGGAGGATCACCTACCCTTGGTGGAGTTTGCGTACAACAACAGCTACCACTCCACCATCGGGATGGCACCATATGAGGCATTTTATGGCCGACCTTGCAGGTCACCTCTGTGCTGGACAGACACTGGGGAGTCAGCACTTGTGGGACCAGAGATGGTCCAGGCCACTACAGAGAAGGTCCAGGTCATCTAGGAGCGGATGAGGACAGCTCAGAGCCGACAAAAGTCTTATGCTGACAGGAGGCATAGACCACTAGAGTTTGAGGATGGCGACCATGTTTTCTTATGGGTCTCACCTGGGTGTGGATTACAGAGATTTGTTCAGGGCGGCAAGTTATCTCCACGCTTCATAGGACCATTCCAGGTTCTCAGCAAGATAGGCTAGGTGGCTTATTGCCTGGCTATACCACCTCAGTTACACCGAGTGCACGACCTCTTCCACGTATCTCAGCTAAGGAGATACGTGCACGACCCGACGCATATCATCGACCATGGGGAGATGGAAATTGATAACAGGGTGACCTTTCCGGAGGTCCCGGTGGAGATCAGGATCGACATGAGTGGGTCCTATGTGGGTGTTCTATTCTTCTAGTGCGCATCAGGTGGCATCACGGAAACCTCCAAGAGAGCACTTGGGAGAAGGAGGCTCAGATGCGTGCTCAGTACCCTGATTTGTTTCCCTAGTGTGTGATGTATCTTTACGGGGACATAAAGCCTTGAGGTGGGAGTAATGTAAAGACCCGTAAAATTCAAGGAATTTTTTTTTAAATTCATTGGGATTTTACAAGTATGCAGTTTCTGACGGCACCTGATTCCGAGGCCCGATGTGCCGGGAATCATTTTCTGAAGTTTAGCTCAGGTACATTCAGTGAACGAACGAGAGAGTTTTTCTAACTTTTGAATCAGTGCTCGGAATTGAAATACGAGGGCACCGATGAAACCGCAACGCCAGTAATTTCTTAAGATGACCATTTCTGGAGTTTCTTTTGCTTGGGAGGTGTTACTAAATAAATGGGTTAACTGAAGAGTGAAATAAAATTTGCAATACAATTTTATTTCTATTATAAGTAATTATAACCTAAGTGTGGAAGTTGGGGTGGGACCCACAACATCCAAAATCCACTTGGTAGGATATTAGTGAGGTGGGGGCCACATGAGTCCCACCCATTCAATTTTTCCACTAACTACTCTAATCCTCTTAATCTTGGAAACCCCCATTTATTTTATAACTCATCCACTCTTCCACATTAATGCATGCCAATTAAACACCTAATTTATTTGACAACACAAGTTAATTAATTAGGTGAATTCATGTTTTGAATTTTGAAAAATGTTGGCATGAGTAATAAAATAAGGTAAAAGCCTTATTTTATTATTTTTGTATCGTTGGGTGGAGATTTTGGGAGAGAATACTCTAAGTTTGAAGAACGCGAAGAACGCCAAGGCTTCGGCGAAGAACGAAGTCACCGCAAGGAGAGATCGATGAGTCGTCTCTTCTTATCTCTGCAGTCGGTGTGTGACGATGTTCCCTTCTTGGACGCATTCCACTCCATATTCTCTCCACATCAAAGAAAGGGTGATGCCACTTCCTCCTCGGACGTTCACCATCGACGTATACAGAGCTTCTCCTCACGACGCCGTTTTCTACGACGCCGTTTTCCGCGACGCTAGCTTCCATGAACTTCTTCGAGGTAGGGGTTTGTTTTTATGTTCGTGATTATTTCTGGCATTCAGCGTTAAATAATTATCCGCTTGTTATCAAATTAACGGGAGGAGGCCGGACCGCACAAACATGACTGACCCTCCTCCCCTTTTTGTTGTTGAACTTCTACGTGCCTTGGAAACGGAGGTGACGTGGTGCCATTTTACCGCACGGTAATGAGAGAACCACGATGATGGATCGCGGTGCCATCACACCATGCCGGTGAGGCCGAAGGAGGCCACGACCAGAAGCGGGCCATGGCAGAGGAGCGAAGCACCGTCACGCCATGCCGGAACCACGAGGAGGGCCGCAGCTAGGGTGGGTCATGGCGGAGGGGCGCGGTGCCGCCACAATGCTCCAGACGGGGGGAGGCATGGTCTACATCCACAGCGGTTCGGGGAAGAGGCCGGCTGAGCCGGCCGCTGGAGCCAGCTGAAGGCGGGACCTCGCGAGTCCCGCGGGTTCAGTTAAGGCCGGCCATAAATGGCGGTCGTTTTTCAATCAAGGGGGGCAGCCCCCCCCCCCCCCCCCCCCCCCCCCCCCGAATTCTACTCAGCCAGAGGCCGAGCCACTGCCCACGTGCGGGCTGTGCCGCGCCACTGGGCTGAGCCGCACCAACCGGGCCGAGCCGCACCCAAATGGGCCGGATCGGGCCCAAACCCCCTGTTTTCGGATAGATCCGTTCAAACGCCCATAACTTGTGCTACAGACCTCCGATCAATGAACCGTTAATTTCATAGTGATCCTTGGATCGAGATAGTCATTTCAGTATATTACACTCAAGGTTTCGGAGAACTTTGAGTATGGCCTGGTTGGTTCGAACATGAAACAAACCGGGCCCTCGGAGCGGAAACACTTATAACTTGAGATCCGGACATCTGATTGACGTGCCGTCAACTTTGTTGGATTCCTCTTAGGGAGACGGTTCTTTTTGATTACTCCGCTCGAGGTTTGGATGCCGTTGGAGTACGGTCGGGTTGGTTTTGACTTAAAAACCAACCGGGCCCCTGGGAAGAAAAAACCAATAACTCTCAGACCGGGCGTCCGATTGACGCGCCGTCTGTTGCATTGAGTTCCTTTTGACAAGATGGAACATTGGGATAAATCAACTCCAGTCTCTGTGTCAGTTGATGTATTGACCCCCCTTGTCTTGTGGAGAGGACCCTCCCGGAATCGAGCATGCTGTGTGCGGGAACCCTAGAGCTGGCTGTGACTGTGACCATAATGACGACTGTACTGGGATCCTCCGTGGGTTCGGCAGTGACGACGACCATACTGGGATCCTCCGTGGGTTCGATGACAATGACTACTGTTCTTGTATCCTATGTGGGTCCAGCAGTACTTGACTATTGTTCTTGTATCCTATGTGGGTCTGACAGTATTTGACTCTGTACTTGTATCCTATGTGGGTCTGGTAGAGTAGCTGGTCTTGTATCCTTTGTGGGTCTGACAGCTTAGCCGGTCTTGTATCCCATCTGGGTCCGACAACTTAGATGAATCAGTGGATACATCTAATAATCTCTATCACCTTATAAAGAGTATACCTGTGTGAGTTGAGTCTTGAATTTCAATCACTATATTCGATATGAATGTTTTTCTATCCTTTGTGGATTGGGTTGTGTTATTCTATGTGGATTGGATTGTACTATCCTGTGTGGACATGATCGAACTTGGGCTCGGATGTTGGAGACGAACTGGAATTGATGACTTAGGTATATGTATGGGAATATACCTAAGTAGGGTTGGTTGTTACTTCATGATTGTAACATTCTTTTGTGGTTTATCCTTCGTGGATTCTGGGAGACCTTTGCGGGTCTCGGGGTCCCTACTTAGTAGCGTAAACTCACCCCTGCACGGGCTATGCCCACACTACGTTTTGTTGGATGCAGACGACGGACAATGCTGATCAAGGTAGGAGCTCGTGGAGCTGGACGGTACCTGGAGGTGGATCACTAGATGGGACATACACGGAGCGAACAACTGGAGCCGAGGAGTAGAAGAGACTATCTGTACCCACCCTTCAAGTGGGATTTCTAGAGGAAGACTTGGTGTTGCTACTTTACTTTTCTGCCGCTGTACTCTCCTTTCAGTTGTAGTTTACTTTCAGTTGGATTTTTATTCTGGCCCATTTACTTTCCAGCACTTACCTCTGTACTCAGTTTACTTAGTGTTTACTTCTTCTTGCATGATCTGTGGTGTTTGTTTTCTTACTTAAAGGCAATGCATTCCCTAATATCGGGATTTACACCTTTGGTGCTAGTCGCCAGCCCCTGGCCTATGGAAGGCCATCTTGGGGTAGTCACGACACGGGTCCCAAGGACTAGTCATGACAGTCACTCCCCCATGTGTTGGGGTAGGGTCCTCTATTTTTTGAGTTTAGATACTCTCTCATGTGTCGAGGTGGGATCCTCTCTACATAGATACAATATTTTTCCCATGTTATTGGGATATAAAGTCATTATTTCCCCATTTGTTTGAGCATAGTCATTTATCATTAGATTTGATACTCCCCTATGTTAAGGGAAAGTTCCTCCACATGGTCCAGGTAATCCATTTCTTGATATACATTTACCTAGACAAAGTGAAGTCACCCACTAAAGTTTCAGTAAGGTAGCATTATGATTATGGATGTTTTGTTATTCAGGATTCATGGATCTCATGATGTATTATCATATGGATGTCTTTGAGATATTGGTTTATATTAAATATTTATGGATTCCTTCTGTTATGAATTATAGAAAAGCTATCATCTTAGGGTTTTGAGGGTCTTTTATTACCCTAGGTATCACCAGTTTCATGTGTGATGTGAACCTTTATGGATATAAGCAATGTAAATTTGGATTATTTTATTTCATATAGTTGTATTAACTTTATAAAATATCAATTTCTTTTGAGATACTTTTTATTATTCTCTAATCTTATATTTTGAGCTGACATATTAGTTTATATTTACTTTTTTTTTTCAAAGCATCCCACTAGGCATGTTTATACTCAACCCTTTATGGGCTTTGTACCCACATGTGTTTTTCTTGTGCAGACATAAAACAATTTGAGGATGTGAAGATAGTGGACTTAGAGGAGACATTTCATGGTATCTAATGGTGGTTCTGTAACGAACCGACCTAGGTTTCCCTGAAACCCGACACCCGACCTGATCTTCAACATATCCAAAGGGCATTCCCGATCCCCACGGGCGGTCGACAAGAACCCGAGCATAAAACAACAAAAATTTGGGAATGAATTTACCCAACCTAACCAACCACACATTATATATATATAGTAAAAAGGAACAGTGGAAGAATAAAAAATATATGTGCCAAAACTATAAGGAAAATAGCGGAAACAGAACAACTGTAACAGTAGACAAAACTCAAAGGACAAGTCCAACTTCAAATGACTAAAAATCAAACAACTACTCCAATGATGGAATGGAACAACTACCACCATCTCACCAAAAAATACTCATCCCAGCTTACAGGAACCTCACCGCTGCACTGAGGAGCCTTGCCTTTCCCTACACTGGAAGACAAAAAAAGGTCTACACACCACTGTAGCAGTGCACTGAGTGTGAGCTAACATGATCAGTAGGATCCCACCCAAGTGTTCCATAAAAATTCTCTATATAAAAATATTGTATTATCATTTTAAAATAAAACATGACATGATAAGAAGAAAAGCATTTTTATTGAAAACATGGAAAATTTCCTTTTTTCCATAGTTCTAAACAAAAGCAGGAATAATAGTTTCAAGAAAAGTTTCCATATAATATTTCAAAAGCATCAACATGCACATCAAGGCTAACTCATAATTCCCAGAATTATAAAACAGAAGCACATGTATCACAAAACCATAGAATAATAAAGGTCTATGCACCAGACTACTCATACAAAAATAATCAAGCGCACAAAAACTGATCCAAGAAAAATGGGCCTAGGCAGCAGAGGAATACCCCAAGAGTAAACCCCCCCAAAAGTCACTATTGGCCCCCTAGAACAAGGGGCCTAGGAAATAGAGGAAATCCCCAAGAAAAACCTCTTTTAAAATCACAATGAAATGGATGATGGACTCAATCTAACCTTCCACCTAAGTACCCAAGGTAACCCATGTACTCAATTTCAAAAACCAATTTAAATGATTTGAAAACCATTCAAAACCATTTAAAACCATTTGAAAAAACATTTATCAAAATTCAAGGAAAAACCATTTTCATTCAGAACCTCCTTTCAACACACACAAACAATCATTCCAATTTCAGAAATCAATTTTAAAGTAGTAGAAATTTGTCTCATTATCACAGGGTAGAGGCAAAACCACTTACCTCAAAATCTGGGTCTCACACGACCACAATGGGTTCCAAAACCTAGAAAGGAACACAACATCACCAACATAGACCCTATAATTTGACCCATGATAGGATTTATTCAAATCTAAACACAAAAGGTCTGAGGAAGAGGGGAAACCCACATACCTTGAAGAAGAATGCCCGCCGCACCACAACCAACTATGGGGAAATGCCTCTGGGAAGAGATATCACAACGAATCTAGAAGAACCTGAAAAATATCAACCAACATAGATCAAAGGTGTAGAGACCCGAAGCATGACGTACATGGAAATTACATTACTTTTGCGGAATACTTGGTACATAACAAAAACACACACACAAGGATCATAATAGTTTAGTGTCTTTGGAAACTCAGAACGTAATCTTCTAATCGTGGTGAAAGATCTTCAATATCTCTCATAAAGATCTTCCCTTTTTTTTTACCTAAAACCTTTCTTTATATCCTGGGGAAAAGAAAACATAAAAGAGTGTGCTCAAATGCTCAGTAAGGGCAAATAAAGGAAAAAAATCATATCATATCTTTTTGAAAATCATAACCTGCAAAAGAGATCATAATATCTTAACATGGAACAAATCATAGAAGTGAAAATGAGATCCCCATAATCATAAAATGAAACTTGAAACTTTGTGGCATGCACACATAATCATGGAAAATCATTTCTTGTTAGTCATGACTCATTTCCAAGACTATCTTAGTGGACAAAGTCCCTTTCTGAACTGAGTCACCCTTCACTGAACCGGTATAACCTACCGTTCCAGCCATGTCTATCTCATGAGATATAAAATCATTACCCAATGAATTGGAGGGAGATATAGGTCCCACCCATCTTATAATGAATTTTTTCTTATGTGTGCCACATAATCATAAATCATACATCATCACATAACACATGTAACAAAAATGGGATTCTTGAAACATCATGACAACATAAAACAAATCATATAAGGTAAATGAATTCATAAAAATAATTCCCTCACAACATAATCAAATCAATGTAATAATAGGGATAAAAACATAACCCTTTATTATCTTAGATGGAAAATAATTTTGATAAAACACTTGAACTCCATTCTTGAGGAAAATATCCTTTCTTCTTCAAAAAACACTTTTCTTTTCTTAACATGTCATACAATTATAAACACTAAGAAGTTGATTAAAAATAAACTTGAAAACATGTAAGCAATATTCTTGGAAATAATGTTTTAAAAATCCATTCATGCTGTATAAGTTAAAAAAAACATTCTTCGTACTTTTGTCGGAAAAGTCAAAAAGTACCTCATACGAAAAACGACAAAAGATTCCTTTCATTTCTTTTACTAAAAACTCACCAAAGGGTAAAAATGGATTTAAACAATTGTAGGTGGATGGAAATAATATTACATATTTATGAAACATGGATGTGGATGATAAAATACACCCCAGTAAATACTTACGAATAAACAATCTCGGATAACAATGAGATTGTGATATTTCCCTTACCTTAGGTCCGATTTGCTTCGTAAGTGTCCGAAACTCCTGTATAATGATTTAAATAATGTCATTGACTTATTACAGAATCATATTCATTGTTAGGATATCATATATGGTTCACTTATGACATTATATTACCCGTTCTTTTGTAAATTCCATGTTAAAAAGCGTTTTTGGTAAAATTGTTTCATTTGTCGTCCGTGTTTTGACTTGTAATTATTCATATGATTACTTAGATCATGATTACTTAATTCCAGAATATAAAACATGATATATATATATATATTCATAATATACATATATATAATAAATCAGTAAATGGAAAGAAATACACCGTTCATGGAGACGGTAGTCCGTACGTACGCATGAACGCTGTTTTCGTTTCCTTATTGAATTGAAAGGAATTAAGTAGATGAAATACATATAAATATAAATAAATCTAGTATCATTATTATGTCATATATTTCATTAGTATATACTTTATAATCATTCATGAATGGTTAATCATTGAGAATGAATCTCATCGCGTTGTGGGGACGGTAGTCCGTACGTACGCACGAGCGATGATATCGTTCCCATGGTCATGGAAATGTGTTGAAGTGTTTGTATACTATTTCAGTATCAATATCAATTTATAATAATCATATATAGTTACTCATTACACCATTATACCCATCCAATTAAGGTGGTGGCGGAAAATAGATTACACCACGGCGTGGAGACGGTATTCCGTACGTACGCACGCGCGGTGATTTCCATTTTCCGTAGGATGTATAGAAGGTTAATTAGAGTTGTTTCATATTTATAATAACATATAAGTATATAAGAAATACTGATGTTATTACTTTATCATGAAACAACTAAAGAATAAGAAGTTGAAGAAGAAAGAAGTTGAAAAGATCAGTAGTGGATATTACCTCTTCTTTGGAACGCCTCTTTGAATCCCCCACTTAGGGAACTAAGATTGGTATTTGAAGAAGACCAGGACCTATAGGATTATTCTAGGGAAGTGGAGAGGAGAAAATGGCAGGGTTTGGCTGAGCTTTAGTGCTCAAATTGGTGTGAGGAGGAGGGGGAGGAGGTGCCCTTTTATAAGGGAGGAGAGGGGCACCTTAGGAATATCTCAAAATATTATTTTATATTAAAGTCAAAATAGGTTTATAATGGTTCCAAAGGGTCTTATTTCGAAGCTAAAGTGGGTATGGGTCGAAATCCTATCATCCAATAGGATTTAGACAAGTTTAGGGTATTATTTTAAACTTATCAATTAGATTTAACTCTAAGTTAAATAATTTAACTTTTACCGTGTCTTTTTGTTTTCTTTCACTATATGGTTAATACACTTACTATAACATGCCAAACGAACCCCAAATTGTATATTATTAATACATATATCCTTATCTAAGTCATTTGGGCGAACCTTAGATTTTTAGGTATAAAATAACAATTAATAATATAATATTTGATTTAAAAACTATTTTGTGTCAATTTTGACACTATTTGATATATTATTTTTTTGAAAGTCATAACAGAATTATATGTTCGAACCATGTTTATTAAATAAACACTAATATATCATAGTAACCTAGAAAATTAGTGGAATGCATAAAAAGTCTTACATTACATTTATTTTGGTATTTATAATATCAATTATGTCAATATTTCATTAATAAGATAATTACTGAATCATCTTTGTGTCATAAATAAATTAAATTATTTGATGTATAAAAATTACAAATAAATAACCATAATGTAGGAAATCTTTTTAGATTTCTAATGAATATTTACAATCGAATTTATCTTATGTTAAACCCTATATTAAAAATGTTGTAGTAAATATACTTTGATTTTAACTCTTTTAACTCTTCTTTGAATTAAATAATAATAAATTTCCTAATCTAATCCAAGTGGGCCTAAATGATAATATTTTACACTTAAGTTTGTTTTTTTGTCGAGATACACTTGTCCAATAGAATTAGGACATGTGTTAGGGTAATATTAATATCATTCTTACCCTGAATTACCCTATTTACTTTTAACCGTGGTAAATAAAAGTAAAAAGATACTATTCACCAAAAATTATTTTCATCTCATTGAACCACATTTTACTTACTGAAATCAACCGTGTCTCTCGGATTTTTGAAATTCCATTCACAGAAGTGGTAAAATTATGTTTTATGAAAAATTTAGTTTTTTAACTACCACTTAGTAGTTTCACTATTAATCAAAAATTGATGTTTTTTCAGAACAATGCCAAAATTTCATCCTAAGATATATTTCATATTCCGAATTCAAAAATGAAGTCTATTTTACCAAATTCATAACATAGAAGTTGCATTAATTAATTTTATAATTAAATCCTGCTGTTAAAACAAATAGCGTGTTTTTAAGAAACAATATCTATCAAAAGATTGATACTTGATTATGTCTGGTTTAAATGTGAAATTACATTCAATGACCAACATTGTGTTAAATTGTAAAAATATATTCTAAATATACTTTAAAACCACTCAAATTAATAATTCACTATTAATTATTTCGATTAAAAAAGTTGTTTTTAATTATAATTTAGTAATTTTCACTATTCATCAGAATATGAAAGTTATCCGAAAAGTACCAAAATTTCACCTTAGGCTAAATTCGATACTCCGAATCCAAAAATGAAGTCCATTTTGAGAGCTTAAATTTCTAAAATTTAAAAAGTGGTTATTACTATTCATAACGGCAAGTTTTAATAATATTTTAATAGCATATCGTTGTTTCGTGAAACTCAGTATTGCGTACTACACACGCTATCGAGGAAGGTTGCGATTGCGTGTAATGCAAGGAAAGTCAAAGATGCGTGTTGTACAAGCTCCTTTTGGTGTAGCGTACAACACAAGACATTAATAAAATTAAAAAGAATATTTTTCATAAAATCTCGGGCTGTTACATTCTACCCCCCTTAAAATGAATTTTTCCCTCGAAATTCGTCGGGGTTATAAATGGTTTACTATTCGAAAGTTTCTTTAATAGAAACCCACATCGTAAAAAGGAATATCAAAACCAATCTTTAAAAACAAAAGTATGAAACGTAACGGTTACACAAATAAACTAATCACTGGGTTTCCACATAGGTGAAAATATGGATATGGAAGAGAAATCTAACCATCATGTTCTGATGGAGAGTGGTAGAGAACATGGCTATAGAAAAGCCAGCAATCACAAAGCCATAAATTTGTGATGATCTAAGGTACCATCTGATTCATCAGATATAAGATCACTAGGACAACATTTTTGGTTTTCAAGATCGTTTCCCTAAAGTTAAAGAATTTGAATTAGAATAAATACTTACTTTATTTTGGTACAATCTCACTATTTTTCATGCCTTTAACAATTTCCAATTCATCTCTTAAATAAATGAAGTTGAATTTGTTATTCGTGAAGTGTTAGCAGATCATGTGTTAGAATGACGGGTCATTCCATCTGTCTCAAACAAAAGTTTAGCAAAAAATTATATACATAAGTCGATCTATAGTGATATTAATCATATATGGTTCCTAAAATGTACTTATACATCATATGTCATACAGCTTAATATTATAAAACTAGTTTCTACTAAACAGGAACTTCCTGTAGCCCAGTGGTAGGCGATAAAGGCCAGTCGCACTTCGGTTGTGGGTTTGATTTCCACAGCCTTGTCCGACGCGATGGGCTGTCGCCCATCCTGCAGGTTGTCCTTTTTCTAAAACTATATTACTATAACATCCCATCGAGAAAACTTCTATCCTTAAACAATACTAACTTATGTCCAACATAATCCATTCCAATCTTTAGGCTTATCCATAATACTGCAGTCCACTCTCATAACATAGTGAAAACGATTACCAGAGATTTAACACCATCGTCAATCCCCATATATCATAATATATGTTTTGTTGGTCACATTCCAAACATTCAAAGTCCTTAATCATGTATTCTCTTGAATACCTTAGTGAAAACATGAATGCAGTTAAAATTTAACACTTTCCACATACCAAAATCCTCAAAATTCTATATACTCAAACAATGATATCACTTAGTCCTTATATCAATCATGAGCTCATGAATACTGTTAAACATTTCGTTTTCTCATTTTCCCTTCATTATGATCATATCATCTTATTTCCAAAAATATCTCAATCACTTTGAATACCACATTAGACCAATACATAAATATTCCAATACATTATGATACAACATTATTTTGGAATCCCATTACATAAACACTTAATCATTCCACCACATCGTTATCATATTCAACATCGCCAATGGTGATCACATGTGAATTCCCTTTGTCCTTTGCCTTAAGCGGTTTCTCATGTCGATCATCACTAACCCTTGGATTAGGGCATTTATTAGCATAATGCCCCATTTCCTTGCACTTGAAGCATTGAAGTGTTGGTGGTGCGTTCTCTGCAGTGTTTGCTTTATTCACATCATTAGAATCCCTTTTTCCATTACTTTGACACTCAGCTGCTCGATGACCTTCTTTTCCACACTTAAAACATTTTCTAGTCCCTTTAAGACAATCTCCACCACGCTTCTTTCCACACTTTGTGCATAAAGAAACATTCATCTTCTTTTCACCATTATTCTGAGATTTCTCCTTGAACTCCATCGTTCGTTTCTTGTCAAAACCATGAGATGGATATGTAACACCAACTTCCATTTCTACCTTGATATCACAACGCGCAACTTCTTCATAGCTACTAAAGTCTCTTATAGCTAATTCCCTTCGAAGACTTGGTTTTAAGCCACTGAAAAATCGATCAACTTTACTTTCAGGTTGGATGATAATGCCAGATGCATACCTCGCAAGTCTTGTAAAATTTGCTTTGTATATACCAACAGATTCATCATCCTTCTGCTTCAACTCAAGAAACTCCTTTTCCATCTTTGTTCGAAGAATACGAGGGAAGTACTTACTGAAAAACAAGTTCTTGAACTCATCCCATTCCATGGACTCAATTTCATATCTTTGCCTCGTATTCTTGATAAGATTCCACCATTGATCAGCTTCACCTTCCAAACGATATACTGCTAAGATGAATTTATCATTCTCATAACATTGAAGAACTGAAAATATCTTTTCAGTGGTACTGATCCATTGTTCACCAACAAGTGGATCAGAAGACCCACTGAAAGAAGGTGGACGTTGCCTCATGAAGGACTCAATAGAATATTGTTCCCTTCTCTGCTCATTTGGAAGTCCAGAATGATTCATAGCTTGTGTAAGTATAGCAATAATATTCTGCACTCCATCTCCCATAACATTTGTTTGTTCAGGAGGGAAATCATTGCATTGTCCATTGCATTGATCAACATGGTTCCTTTGGGTTCCAGCCATCGTCTAAAACCCAAAAAGAATAGTGTGAGAGGCAAAAATCATGCTAGGGAAAACAACATAATAAATGGGGAGTACCTTCAATATCTAACATCTTATGTTTAATTCTATGATTGTTAGCGTAATTCTAGTACTATGACCTATACGTATACTTAACCTTAGGGACATCCCTAGACATACCTTAGAAACATCTCTAGGGATCTCAATAAAGTTCTCGCATCCTAGTTTCCAAAGGTTGACTAAACCTTTCCTCTGATACCAACTGTAGAGACCCTAAGCATGACGTACATGGACATTACATTACTTTTGCGGAATACTTGGTACATAAAAAAAACACACACACAAGGATCGTAATAGTTTAGTGTCTTTGGAAACTCGGAACGTAATCTTCTAATCGTGGTGAAAGATCTTCAATATCTCCCATAATGAACTTCCATTTTTTTACCTAAAACCTTTCATTATATCCTGGGGAATAGAAAACATAAAAGGGTGAGCTCAAATGCTCAGTAAGGGAAAATAAAGGAAAACAAATCATATCATATCTTTTTGAAAATCATAACCTACAAAAGAGATCATAATATCTTAACATGGAACAAATCATAGAAGTAAAAATGAGATCCCCATAATAATAACATGAAACTTGAAACTTTGTGGCATGCACACATAATCATGGAAAATCATTTCTTGTTAGTCATGACTCATTGCCAAGACTATCTTAGTGGACAAAGTCCCTTTCTGAACCGAGTCACCCTCGTTCCAGTCCTGTTTCACTGAACCGGTATAACCTACCGTTCCATCCATGTCTATCTCATGAGATATAAAATCTTTACCTAATGAATTGGAGGGAGATATAGGTCCCACCCATCTTATAATGAATCCTTTCTTATGTGTGCCTCATAATCATAAATCATACATCATCGCATAACACATGTAACAAAAATGGGATTCTTGAAACATCATGACATCATAAAACAAATCATATAAGGTAAATGACTTCATAAAAATAATTCCCTCACAACATAATCAAATCAATGTAATAATAGGGATAAAAACATAACCCTTTATTATCTTAGATGGAAAATAATTTTGATAAAACACTTGAACTTCATTCTTGAGGAAAATATCCTTTCTTCTTCAAAAAAACACTTTTCTTTTCTTAACATTTCATACAATTATAAACACTAAGAAGTTGATTAAAAATAAACTTGAAAACATGTAAGGAAGATTCTTGGAAATAATGTTTTAAAAATCCATTCATGCTGTATAAGTTAAAAAAACATTCTTCGTACTTTTGTCGGAAAAGTCAAAAAGTACCTCGTACGAAAAACGACAAAAGATTCCTTTCATTTCTTTTACTAAGAACTCACCGAAGGGTAAAAATGGATTTAAACAATTGTAGGTGGATGGAAATAATATTACATATTTATGAAACAAGGATGTGGATGATAAAATACACCCCAGTAAATATTTAAGAATAAAGAATCTCGGATAAAAATGAGATTGTGATATTTCCCTTACCTTAAGTCCGATTTGCTTCGTAAGTGTCCGAACCTCATGTATAATGATTTAAATAATGTCATTGACTTATTACAGAATCATATTCATTGTTATGATATCATATATGGTTCACTTATGACATTATATTACCCGTTCTTTTGTAAATTCCATGTTAAAGAGCGTTTTGGGTAAAATTGTTTCATTTGTCGTCCGTGTTTTGACTTGTAATTATTCATATGATTACTTAGATCATGAGTACTTAATTACAGAATATAAAACATGATTTATATATATATATATATTCATAATATACATATATATAATAAATCAGTAAATGGAAAGAAATACACCATTCATGGAGACGGTAGTCCGTACATACGCATGAACGCTGTTTTCGTTTCCTTATTGAATTGAAAGGAATTAAGTAGATGACATACATATAAATATAAATAAATACAGTATCATTATTATGTCATATATTTCATTAGTATATACTTTATAATCATTCATGAATGGTTAATCATTGAGAATGAATCTCATCGCATCGTGGAGACGGTAGTCCGTACGTACGCACGAGCGATGATATCGTTCCCATGGTCATGGAATTGTGTTGAAGTGTTTGTATACTATTTCAGTATCAATATAACTTTATAATAATCATATATAGTTACTCATTACACCATTATACCCTTCCAATTAATGTGGTGGCGGAAAATAGATTACACCACGGCGTGGAGACGGTATTCCGTACGTACGCACGCGCGGTGATTTCCTTTTTCCGTAGGATGGATAGAAGGTTAATTAGAGTTGTTTAATATTTATAATAACATATCAGTATATAAGAAATACTGATGTTATTACTTTATCATGAAACAACTAAAGAAGATGAATTTGAAGAAGAAAGAAGTTGAAAAGATCGGTAGTGGATATTACCTCTTCTTTGGAACGCCTCTTTGAATCCTCCACTTAGGGAACTAAGATTGGTCTTTGAAGAAGACCAGGACCTCTAGGATTATTCTAGGGAAGTGGAGAGGAGAACATGGTAGGGTTTGGCTGAGCTTGAGTTCTCAAATTGGTGTGAGGAGGAGGGGGAGGAGGTGCCCTTTTATAAGGGAGGAGAGGGGCACCTTAGGAATATCTCAAAATATTATTTTATTTTAAAATCAAAATAGGTTTATAATGGTTCCAAAGGGTCTTATTTCGAAGCTAAAGTGGGGATGGGTCGAAATCCGATCATCCAATAGGATTTAGACAAGTTTAGGGTATTATTTTAACCTTATCAATTAGATTTAACTCTAAGTTAAATAATTTAACTTTTACCGTGTCTTTTTGTTTTCTATCACTATATGGTTAATACACTTACTATAACATGCCAAACTAACCCCAAATTGTATATTATTAATACATATATCCTTATCTAAGTCATTTGGCAAAACCTTAGATTTTTAGGAATAAAATAACAATTAATAATATAATATTTGATTAAAAAACTATTTTGTGTCAATTTTGACACTATTTGATATATTATTTTTGTGAAAGTGATAACAGAATTATATGTTCGAACCAAGTTTATTAAATCAACACTAATATATCATAGTAACCTATAAAATTAACAGAATTCATAAAAAGTCTTAAATTACATTTATTTTCATATTTATAATATCAATTATGTCAATATTTCATTAATAAGATAATTACTGCATCATCTTTGTGTCATAAATAAATTAAATTATTTGATGTCTAAAAATTAAAAATAAAATACCATCATGTATGAAATCGTTTTATCTTTCTAATGAATATTTACAATCGAATTTATCTTATGTGCAACCCTATATTAAAAATGTTGTAGTAAATATACTTTGATTTTAACTCTTTTAACTCTTTTTTGAATTAAATAATAATAAATGTCCTAATCTAATCCATGTGGGCCTAAATGATAATATTTTACACTTAAGGTTGTTTTTGGTCGAGATACACTTGTCCAATAGAATTAGGACATGTGTTAGGGTAATATTAATATCATTCTTACCCTGAATTACCCTATTTACTTTTAACCGTGGTAAATAAAAGTAAAAAGTTACTATTCACCAAAAATTATTTTCTTCTCATTGAACCACATTTTACTTACTGACATCAACCGTGTCTCTCGGATTTTTGAAATTCCATTCACAGAAGCGGTAAAATTATGTTTTATGAAAAATTCAGTTTTTTAACTACCACTTAGTAGTTTCACTATTCATCAAAAATTGATGTTTTTCAGAACAATGCCAAAATTTCATCCTAAGCTATATTTCATATTCCGAATTCAAAAATGAAGTCTATTTTACCAAATTCATAACATAGAAGTTGCATTAATTAATTTTATAATTAAATCCCACTGTTAAAACAAATAGCGTGTTTTTAAGAAACAATATCTATCAAAAGATTGACACTTGATTATGTCTGGTTTAAATGTGAAATTACATTCAATGACCAATATTGTATTAAATTGTAAAAATATATTCTAAATATACTTTAAAACCACTCAAATTAATAATTTATCACTTTTAATTATTTCGATTAAAAAAGTTGTTTTTAATTATAATTTAGTAATTTTCACTATTCATCAGAATATGAAAGTTATCCGAAAAGTACCAAAATTTCACCTTAGGCTAAATTCGATACTCTGAATCCAAAAATGTAACGCCCCGACCCTAATTATCTAGAGTCGGTGCATTATTACATAACATTGGCATGATCATGAGAAAGATCAAGTCTCGAAAGACCGATTAGTTTAGTAGCCTTGGAATAACTAGATACATCCATAAATTTTTTACATTACATCATAAAAAAAAACATCTTGTCTTCATATCCCCTCATACTATCCCTGCAGGTCATTCATAAATTACTTCTTCATAATCCTGGGAAAAATAAAACATTGAAAGGGGTGAGCTCGGATGCTCAGTAAGGATAACATTATAGCAGAAGCTTTCATAAATAAGCATAAACACTTAAGGCAATTTATAACTAAAACAAAAGCCTTTTAAAATTGAACTTCAACACAGTATGGCAAAAGTAAAATGAAATAATGCCATTTATTTACTCACATGGATATTCTACTAGTCGAATGATCACATGCAATATCAATAACCACTTTCATAATGATGGAATGCATAATGCCAGACTATCATAACCACATAGCCAAGGCCTCGTGCCAAGACTACAAATAAGATTTTGCCAAGTCCTTGTGCCAAGACACTAGTTTGTCTCATGAGACCTACCGATGCATCGAGGAGCTATAGCGGGCTCCACCCGTCACTTATTAAGTCCAATGCATTCCTCATATGAATAGGTTTAAGCATAAAATAAACATTCGTATTGAAACTAGCATACGAAATGTCAATACTTTTACCACAAACCTTGAATGGTATAAAAATAGCACATCCACAGTCAAACATAACTCATTCGATACAATATGGAAGATTGTATTGTATCACATTAACCTCAATCAAGAATAATGAAGGATGTTGACATAGATGAAAATAATCATCAAAACTATTTGAGAGAAATATCCCCCTTTTCTTGAAATCATTTAAAAGTCACACTATTTGTCAAAAAGCCATTTAAAAATAGATTTTTGAATCAAAGTGTCCCATACCACTTTGAAACTTTTTAAAAGGATTTTTAATTTTAAAACTTTAATGTCCATATAAATAAATCCTTAAAACCATTTTTAAAATATGGACATTAATGAGCATGATTTAGAAGAATAATTCTTTAAAACATTTAAAAATGGTATTTTAGTTAGAGTTTCTAACCAAAAGAGAGACACTTGAATACAAATAATTGAGGTAATCAAAACATTGTAATATCATGAGAATAAAGGAATTCATGATATACTCTGTCAAAGTACATTATATACACCACATAAAAGTGATTTGGTGTATATCATCAAAGAAGTCTCAATGGAATGTAAATTGAGATGAAATCTCTCATAAAGGTTGTATCCTTTTGTTAAGGATAAATCAACGACATAATTATGTGTGACAAATATAAATACACTAAATATGATTGGATATTCAGTGTAAATCAATCAAAGTATATTCACACATATTCTTGTAAAAACAATACCAACGAATCGGATGTTTAACTCAATAAATGGAGAATGAGTTAAAATTACTCTTATCAAATTCATATCAATGACTTGAGAATTATCAATGGAGTGATTATGTGTATCAAACTTATATCCACAGGAATGGGAGTGGAAATTATGACATAATCAAATGAATAGTGATTCCACACATAATCTTGGGGTAATATAATCAATGAAATATGCGTAAAGCCAAATGAGTGGAAGTTGAAATCTCAAATTCCCTTATTGATTAGGTAACTTAAGAAACATACACCCATGAAAGAATTATCATACCATGATGATGTAAATACCCATAAATAAAAGTATATAACACAATGAATACAATCATGGGCAGTACACATACACCACATGCAATAATTAAGTGGTGAACAATAGAATTCTCACGAAATTAAAAGTGAGATTAGAAAATCCCTTACTTTGTACCTTTTCCTTGGTCGATGGTAGGTTTACCTCCTGTATAATGGTGAAATAATTGTTATTGAATAATACAAGAATAATTTACTTTAATATGATATCATATATGATCTTTTAACATTGATTTGTTAATAATATCTTAGTATTAACGCCGTTTCGGGTGTTAACTTACTCATTTTCTTTTATATGTTTTGTTACATAAGTCATGTTTGTTGCATCTTATTAATATCCAGAATGATATCAAGTCCTTAAACATCATTTTTAAATCATTAAATGATAATTATACTTTAATGGATACGATGGATAATGAATCTCATCGCGTTCGTGGAGACGGTAGTCCGTACGTACGCACGAACGCTACTTCCATTTAATTTTTTAATTTTTTATTTTAAAAGAATCAAATCCAAATGATACATAGGTATATTACTATTCCAGTATAATATAATATTTTATATATGTTACTTAAGTTCATTAACACCATCCTTTATACGTTCCATGTGTGGTATGAACGAGTCATATCATTTTAAGGGGGCGGTAGTCCGCACTTCCTCAAATGAAATTATCGTATGTATATACGACATGAAACGAATAATGGTATGAAATAAAATGGAATTACAGAAGCTTATATATAAAATATATATCATTAATATCATATTTAATTACAGTGCCATCATAATAGCCACCATGAGAGGCGGTAAGATGTTTTTGAACAATCATCGTTTCGTGAGGCGTTAGTTTGCCATCCACAGAAACATTATGTTCATCATCCATTAGATGGAGTTGTATGTATGTGTAGTTTGAATACTTCTTATAACAACATCCTAGTATATTGAGGATACTGGTGTTGTTACAAAAGAAGGGAAATAAAAAGAGTTTGGGGGTTGAAGAAGCAAAATAAATGAAAATAATTTAAGAGAAATCGTTACCTTTAATTTAGGTAACTCACTTTGGTTGGAACCAAAAGACTTGTTGAAATGCTTTCTGCCTAAGGGGAAGCTTCAAGGAGGAGGAGAGGGATGTGGGGAGCTTAGTTGGGTAGAGTTTGGACGAGCCACGTGGCTTGAGAGGTGTGAGGAAATGAGAAGGAGGAGTGCCCTTTTATAAGAGGGGTGAGGGGCACCTTTGGAAAAGCTAGAAATATTAATTTATAATAAATTCATATTCGGTTTCCAATGGCTCCAAAGTTGACTATTCAAAGTTTGAGGTGGGGATAGGTCGAAAACAACTCATCCAATAGAATTTAGACAGGTTTGGGTACTTATATTAACCTTATCTTTAAGTATTAACTCTAAGTTAATTAGTTTCACTTTTACAATGTCTCTTTGTATTTTTATATAATATGGTTAATAAACTTACTATATACATCCAAAAGACCCCAAAGTGGTCCATTAATGATTAACCTATCATAATATAAGTCTCTTGGCCGAACCTTAGATTTTTAGGAATTTAATATCAATTAATAATATAATATTTGTTTTAAGAACTCTTTTATGTCAATTTTGACACTATTCACTAGTTGATCTTTGTGAAACTCATAACAGATTGATTACTTCGAAAAAAGTCAAATAAATCAGTCCTAATATATCATATTATCCTAGAAAATTTGTTTAATTCATTAAAAGTTTCATATTATAATTATTTGGGTATTTATAATATCAATTATGTTAATTTTTTTACTATTTTAGTAATTACTGCATCATCATTGTGTCATAAATAAAATAACTTATTTAATGTCAAAAAATTATAAATAAAATATACTTATGTAGGAAATCTTTTTAGCTTTCTAATGAATATTTATAATCTAAAATCCAGCATATATAACCCTATGTAACAATTGTTTTTCTAAAAGATATATGCTTGTGTCATTTTGTATTCATTTTAACTTAATTAATATAAAGTGTCATTATCACTTACAAGTGGATCCATGGGGTCCCAAAATAGACCCAAAGATGCCCATGGTCGACCATGTATCAACCAATAGGGTTAGGACACGTTTTAGGGTAATTTAGTATTATTATAATATTAGTTTTTAACCCTTATTTACCGGATTTACCCTTAACCATGGTAAATAAAATATTTACCGCAGTAATTATTCAAAATGTCTAAAAATAAAAGTTACCTATTTACACAATTTGAACATCCTGATTCCAAATATGGAATCCATTTTCCTGAATTCAAAATACAGAAGTGGCAGAAATTAATTTAAAATTAATTCCCGCTGTCAAAACAAAAAGCGTGTTTTTAAGAGATAATAACTATCAAAAGATTGACACTTGTTTATGTTCGGTTTAATTGTAAAATTATGTCCAATGACAAACATTAAATTGAATGGTAAAAATATATTCTAAATATACTTTAAAACCACTCAAATTCATAATTTATCAATATTAATTATTTTGATTAAAAAAGTTGTTTTTAATTAAAATTTAGTAATTTTCACTATTCATCAAAATATAAAAGTTATCCAAAAAGTACCAAAATTTCACCTTAGGCTAAATTTGATATTCCGAATCCAAAAATGAAGTCCATTTTGAATTATAAAATATATATAATTTCAAAAATTAAGTATTACTATTCATAGTTTGATCGGTTGTGGTGTGTGTTAAAACTCGAAGTTGCGTACAACACACGCTACTGTTTTATTCAAAGGAAAGCGTACCGTGGAAGCTTGGGGTGTTTTATTTTAAATTTTTTTTGATGTCCCCATTTAGTCAAAAAGTTTAAAATATTTTATTTAAAAAGGGTTCATTATTAAAAGTTGGTAAAACTACAATACTGAAGATGAATTTGTTCTTACATTATGTCTAAGAAACTCATAATATGGATTCTAAAATTATAAGGATTATATAAAGTTTAAAATTTAGTTAATAATATTCATAAACTTTTTTGAACGGCTTGTTTGGTAAGTCATGGTGCGCTTGAACTCGGTGTTGCGTGTAGTGCAAGTTATTGAATTATTTTGAAGAAATAACACACTATGAAATCTTGGGGTGTTACAAAAAATGAAGTCCATTTTGAGAGCTAAAATTTCTAAAATTTAAAAAGTGGTTATTACTATTCATAACGGCTAGTTTTAATAATATTTTAATAGCATATCGTTGTTTCGTGAAACTCAGTATTGCGTACTACACACGCTATCGAGGAATGTTGCGATTGCGTGTAATGCAAGGAAAGTCAAAGATGCGTGTTGTGCAAGATCCTTTTGGTGTAGCGTACAACACAAGACATTAATAAAATTAAAAAGAATATTTTTCATAAAATCTCGGGCTGTTACAAAAGAATCCATTAATGCAAGGCAAGGTTGCTACCACAATAAACTCTAAAGAAGAACCAGAAAGAACACTTACCCAGAGAGATGTACCATAGAAGCAACGATGAAACGAAGTCGATCAAATTGATCCAAAAGATGAGACGCCTCTGAAAATCTCATCAGAGAAGTTTAGGGTTGAGATCCCAGAGTTTTGAGAGAAAAGGCTAAACGAAATTGAGAAACGCATGACTTAAACCTGGGTGTGGGCCGGGTCACGATATTTACCCCTGGGTAACGATGTGTATGCCTCGCTGGATACGTTACGGCAAAAAACCCTTCACCTCGGGTTGAAAAACTGATATTTATCCCCTATATGATGTGTACCTATGGTACACAATGTGTTCTAGCTCACGACATGATCCCCCAGTTCTCGACGTGATCTACCAGTCCTCAACATGCAACTATCACCAAGTACATGTCATGTACTTCAGGTACATGGTTTGTACCTGCTCAACAGTCTATAGTAATCCTTGAAAAATCTCATAAATTTATTTTTAAAATCATGAAGGGATTTAGAAAAAGGAAACTTACTTGACCAAGGTAATGGGATGTTACAAACTCCCCAACATAAAGTCTTTTCTTTCCTGGGAAGTCATGTAGAAGACGTAATCCTTGAAAAAAGATGAGGCCATTTCTCCCTCATCAACGACTCGTGTTACCAAGTCTCATGAGAATCCGATCCTTGTTTCTATAGAACTTTGACTAATAGAATTGACTTCCCATTCAATAATTTCACTTAAGAATCTACAATATCAACTGGTTTCTCCAGAACAGAAGCATCCAATTCTAACTCAATTTCTTCCCAAATCAGAATGTAAGTGGGATTAGGGTGATACTTCCTGAGCTGAGATATATGGAAAACATCCTGGATTCTTATCAACAGAATTATAAATTCTAATTGATAAGAAACCTTCTAGAGCCGTTCAATGATCTCAAATGGTCCAACATATCTCAAAGAGAACTTTCTCTGTTTTCCAAGCCGACGGTGAACCAACCATGGAGAAAATTTCCTGAAAACCTAGTAACCAATATAAAACTCCAAAGAATGATTCCACTGATCTAAATATGATTTATATCGAATCTGGGATATAACCAGACTTCATCACACCTCCTGAATCTTTTATAATGTCTCATGAACTAGACACGGTCCAACCAAAGCTACTTCACCTACCTCCGCCTAATAAAGATGTGATCTGCACGGGTGACCATAAAATGCTTTGAAAGGTTCCATTATGATCGTCAATTGATAACTTTTGTTGTAAAAAAACTCAACCATTCCCAAATGGCTATCCCATGATTCATTAAAATTCAAGACACATGCACAAAGCATATCCTACAGGATCTGAATCACATGCTCCATCTGACTATTTTTCTGTGGATGGTAAGTTGTGCTCAACTTGACATGAGTCCCCATTTCTTATTGAAGAATCCTCCATAAACTTGAAGTAAATCTAGGATCCCTATCCAAAAAAATGGAAGAAGTAATCCCATGAAACCTCACAATCTTCTACACACACATCTTACCCAGATCTTCAAATTTAGTGGTGTCTTTGATCAGAATGAAATGAGAGGACTTCGTTAGCTGATCGACAACCACCCAAATAGAATTTTTACCATGGGGCGTCCTCAAAAACCCACAAACAAAATCAATGGACACCACATCCCATTTCCAAACTAGTACCAGAAGAGGTTGAATAAAACTAGAGGGTTTCAAGTTCTCTGCCTTTATTCATTGACAGGTATAACAATGGGAAACATAATCTGCAATGTCATGCTTCATAACTATACACTAGAACCACCTTCTCATGTACTAATACATCTTCATAGTGACTGGCTGAATAGACCATGAAGAGATATGAAAATATAATAAGAATTAAATCCTCATATATTTTGGGATGACAACTTGCTTTCCGAAGTGAAGTCTGCCATCTAAAGAAAGAGACCAACCATGAATGGTCTTCCCACCATAAAGGCTTTCCTGAGTCTTCTAAAACTCATAATCCTGCAGATGACTTTTCAAAACAGACTTCAGGATAGATGATGGTAACTAAACACTAGTCAGAAACATACCTGAAGCAACATCATGACCGTCCAAGTGAAACTGAGAAAAAATACCTATAATATTCCACTCCTCCTTCGATTCCAGAATAGTATGTGATGGTATCTTCCTACTTAGAGCATCCAAAAAAACATTACCCTTCCTCGAGGTGTAGATGACGTCAAAGTCAAATGTCTAGAGGTATTCCACCCATCATCTTTGTCTGAGATTCATGTATTTCTTTGAAAAGATACATCTCAGACTCTTATGACCAGAGAACAATGTGAACTTCTCCCCAAAGAGATAGTGCCGCCAACACTTAAGCACATGATTTACAATAGAAAGTTCTATATCATGCGTGGGGTAGTTCTTCTCATGTGGTCGGACCTAACAAGATCTATAAGATACCAAATGATCATCCTGCATAAGTACGGATCCCAATCCAGTACCCGATGAATCACATAACACCACATACCCCTTACCGGGATCAGGTAAGATCAGAACAGGTGCCGATGTCAGAATTAGTTTTAGTTCATCGAAATAATGTTGACACTTTTCATCCCATTATAATTTCACTACTTTCCTGGTAAGAGTAGTCAAAGGTGATTTCAGCTTAGAGAAATATTTGATGAACTATCGGTAGTATCTAGCAAGACCAAGGAAGATTCATATATCAAAGAAATTACATAGTTCATTCTAGGAAAAAACTACTTTTACCTTCTCTATATCAAATGACAATCCATGATCAGAAATTATGTGCCCTAATAATTTCACTTCTCGAATCCAGAAACTACACTTCGAAAGCTTTCCATACAAACAGTGATTTCACAGAACTTCCAAAACCAAACACAGATAGTGCTTATGCTCATGGTCAGATTTTGAATATACCATATTATCATCAATGAATAAAATCAAAAAAGTTTCAAGATACTGATGGAATATCCGATTCATCAAAGCCATAAAAACTGTAGGAGCTTTAGTCTGACCAAAAGGAATCACAAGGTATTCATAATGGCCATACCTGCTTTTAAAGGCCGTATTCAATTTATCAGACTATTGGACTCTGAGTTGATGATAACCCGAGCAAAGATCGATCTTTCATAACCACTTTTTCCCCTTTAACTAATCAAACAAATCATCCACACGAGGAAAAGAGTATTTGTTCTTAAACATTAACTAGTTCAACTTTTGATTGTCTACACACAACCAAAGTGAACCATCCGCTTTCATGGAAAAGAGTACAGGGGATGCCCAAGGAGAAACACTGGGGTGAATGGAACATTTCTCTAATAGGTCATCCAACCTAAGCTTGATCTCTTTCAACTCCGCTGGTGCCATAAGATAAGAAGGAATTGATATCGATTGCGTACCTTGCACCAGGTCAATCATAAACTCTACCTCTCTATCTGGAGGAAGACCAAATAATTCATCTAGGAAAACGTCTGGAAAGTCTCTAACGACAATAGGAAGTTCACCAACATAATAAATGTCATCAGGATCAAATGCAACAACAACCAACAAACTCTGGAGCTTTTGGCGGTAATGTCCAGCACGACCTGACCTCATGTCCCACTCTCCCTAAAACACACGAGAGCTCTCATCAGTAGTAAGAAATGAAACATAAAGATGATAATAATCAGCCTCATCTCAATGAGTGATAAGCCAATCCATACCGATGATGACGTCAAACAGATCTAGATCAAGAATGAGAAAATCGTAGACCAACTCTGTATCAACTATCGTCAAAGAATAAGAAGGGAACCAAAGTGCCTACTCTTCCCTCTTTCTAAGAGGTGTCTCTAACTCAGTTGAAAATGGAATAAGTTCCATTGGAAGTTTAATAATATAAAAAAAACATGCAAATATAAATGAGTGGGAGGCACCAATATCAAAAAAAATAATTTCTATTGAAGTTGTAATGAGGAGCATACCTATAACTATTTCCAGACCTGCATCAAAGTACATTGGAAACTCATATAATTCATGTAAATGCTTCAATATTGAGGCATCTAGCTAGATACCTATAGTATTTGAAGATTCTGACTGCACTGTGGCAGCCTTTGGAGCCATCTAACATTAACCAAAATGGGGAGTATTCATAACCTGACAGAAACTTTGTAGATGACCAATATGTCCATAGTTATTACACGCCTTTTCATGAATAGGACAAGAATGTCTAGTGTGTCCTCCCTTACCACACTGATGGAAAGTCAGAGCCACACTTCAAGATGCAATAGACGGTGCATAGGAGGCTCACAACTGAGACCCACCTCCACCACTTCTATGACAGTCCTACCACTTTCTCTTCTTCCCATGCAAGCCACTAAAGCAATCACCTATTTGAAAAGAAGATACAATAAAGACGACTTTGCTTGCCTTGTTCATACCTTCCATCATTGATCTATCTACCATCTCCACATAGGTATAATGCTTCAACATGAACACCTGTGATCAAATGTACAGTCCAAAACCCTGCATGCAATTATGTTCCATCAGCTCATCATTCTTTACAACGTCTAGAGAAAAATGGAAAAGTTCAACAAAATGGTTTGTTTATGCTGACACCGAACGCTCTCCCTACTATAATGACAGGAGCTCTAGATATTTTTCCAACATCAAAGACTCTGGAAAAAAATTGCTGAAAGATCAGGGTCATGAAACCTTTCCAATCCAAGGCCACCTGTATGTCTTCCAGGACCATAGAGTCCCACCAACGCTTTATGGAACTCTCAATTCTGAATGCAACACACATCACCCTAATATTCTCAGGTGTCTCCTATAATTCAAATATTTGAATTATCCTATCTAGGCACTCCTCCAAATATTGAGGTTAAATCATCACTTTAAAAGATGATGGCTTCCCATGTAATAACTCCCACGATCGATCTCTTTCTCCTCCAGATCCCGGATGTACGTCAACCACTACGTTCTGAACTTGTGGAACATCCTGATCAACAACACAGATTTCTCGTATGATATTATTGATAATATTTTGATCCATAGGTGGATTTCCTTGAGGATCATCTGCTAAACCCTCCAGAAAAACCTGTGGAAGATGTCTTAGAGGCATACTTCTGCACACCGAAACATTAGAATGATCAGAAAGAGAAAACATCGAAGTTCAAACTAGAAAACCCATAAGAAAAAAATAATCTTTCAAAAGAAAGAACCAACACTACAGACACATATACTAAAATCCCATGGTAACTTGAGTCTCGTTACGATAAGAGTTAGTTATGCACTCATCGCAACATACATCAAAAGTTCCTAAAATCTGATCTCCAATCTAAAAAAGTCCCAAGAAAAAGAATCTTGAGGACATACCACCCTCTAATACCAAACTGTAATGAACTGACACTGGTTTCCCTGAAGCCTGGCACCCGACCGGATCCGCCACATAACCGAAGGGAATTCCCAATCCCCACAGGTTGGCGACAAGCACCCGAGCATCGAACAAAAAAACTGAGGGAACGATTTCACCCACCTGAAAAACCACAGAACACACACACACACACACACACATATATATATATAGAGGAATAAGGAACAACCGAAGACTAAAAAATGTTTATGCCAAAACTATAAGGAAAATAGAGGAAACAGAACAACTATAAAAGTACCAAAAACCTAAAGGACAGGTCTAATTGCAAAGGACTCAAAACCAAATAGCTACTCCGACGATGGAATGGATGAACTCCAACCATCTCACCACCAGATTCCCATCCCTGCTGACATGAACCTCGCCGCCTCACTACGACGACTTGCCTTTCCCTGTACTAGAAGACAAACAAAGGTCTATGAACCACTATAGTAGTGCACAGGGTGTGAGGTAATAGGCTTAGTAGGATCCCACCCAGGTTTTCCACAACAAGACTCTATATAGAAATCTTGTATACTCATTTTAAAATAAAACATGGCATGATAAGCAGTAAAATAGTTTTATATAAAACATGGCAAATTTTACCTTTTTCTTTAGTTCTAAACAAAATTAGGCATAACAGTTTCAATAAAATTTTCCATATAATCTTTCACAAGAATCAACATGCATATCAAGGCTAACTCAGTAAGACAAGAAGTATAAAATAGGAGCATAAGTATCACAACACCGAGGAGAACTACAAGTCTAGTCAATAGAATACTTGTACCAAAATAATCAAGTGCACATAAACTTATCCTAGAACAACAGACCTATGAAGCAGAGGAATTCCCCATGAGTAAACCCCCATAAGTCACTATCGGTCCCCAAGAACAAAAATCCTTGGAAACAAAGAAAATCCACCACACAAACCTCCTTGATAATCACAAAGCAATGGAAAATGGCCTCAAGCTGACCTTCCACCTAAGTACCCAAGGTAACCCATGTGCTTAATTTCACAAACCAATTTAAATGATTTGAAAAACATTCCAAACCATTCAAAATAATTTCACAACACATTTATTAAAACCAAGGGAAAACCCATTTTCTTTCAAAAACCCCTTTCAACACACACAAACAGTCATGCCAATTTCATAAATCAAATTTTAAAGCAGTAGAAATTAGCATCATTATCAAAGGATAGAGACGGAACCACCTACCTCAAATTATGGGTCACACATGCCTGCCACAGGATCCAAAACTAAAAATGAAACCCAATAACTCCAATAAAGACCCTAGACTCTGATCCATGATATGATTGATTCAAATCTAAACACAAAAGGTTGGTGAAAGAGGGGAAACCCACATAACATGAAGAAGAACACCCATAACACCACAACCAATTAAGGGGAAAGGGCTCCAAAATGAGATCTGACAATGGATATAGAAGATGATGGCAAAGATCAACCAACCTAGATCAAAGTATTTGATAACCCAAGGAAAGGATTATACCATAATCAACTGCAATGAAGAACCAGAAAGAACACTTACTCAGAGAGATGCATTGTATAACCAGTGATGAAATAGAGTCGATCAGATTGATCCGAAAGGTGAGACTCCTCTGAAAATATCCTAGGAGAAGTTTAGGGTCGGGCACCAATTGGTTTAGGAGAAAAAGGCTGAGTGAAACTGAAAAACTCATGACTTAAAGCTGGGCCGAGGCCTGGTCATGACGTGTGCCCCTGGGTGAAAACATGTATGCCTCACAGAATAAGTTATGCCAAAAAAACCATCGCCTTGTGTTGAAAAAAGGATATTTATCCCCTATATGATGTGTACCTCTGGTACATGACATGTACCAGATCACGACATGATCTCCCCAGTTGACAACGTGATCTCCCAGTCATTGACATGAAACCAGCACCAAGTACACATTTTGTACTTTAGGAACATGATGTGTACCCACTCATTAGTATGTAATAAACCCTTAAAAATCACATAAAAGTATTTTTAAAACCAGGAGGGTAATTAGAAAAAAGAAATATACCAAACCAAGTTAACAGTATGTTACATGTTCCTAGTAGAGATAATTGTAGATAGATTTTTTTTCTAGGAGACCTCACGAAGAGGAGGTGTTATCCCATTCCTAGAGTCAATAATACTCAATGGTTTAGTTTACTATATTTATATCTCCTTTTAGTTTATTACTCTATTGTGTTGTTTATATCATTTTATATTTTGTGCTTACATTGTATAAAATTCAATTTATACACATATATTTTTTTGATGTTTTTTTTGATAATATTATATATTAGATATGAACTTATGTTTTAGGTTTTTATTGTCTAAGGTCTCCCATGTATGTTATACCTTATTATTCTAGTATGTAAACATCCAACTTCCCATTGAACTATTCTCAAAAAATATCACACCATCACAGGATTGCACTCAACCCATGTTCAACAAATTTTTTTCATATTACACCAAAATGGAATTATTTTATTCATATGTAGAATGTGACTTTAGTAGATTGAATATGCATAATGGAATTTTTACTGGTGTTATTAGTTTTAGTTATATTTATATCACTATGAATTTAGGTTGTACACTAATAAAAAAGGATGTTTGACTTGTGCTAGGTATTCAGTATTATTTTCTATTTGTTTTGGCGGACAATGGATTCAAGTGTTTGTTATATAATGGAAAATGGCATTTTTTAAGATTGATGATGGTGTATATGTGAGGAAAAATGGTTGGCATACTCAACAAGAATAAGATAAAGGTATGAAGTGAAGTGATAAATATAGTTATGAAGAGGTATTTACTAGATATATGGCACAAATGTGATGGATATAACTATGAAAAGTGGACACATGTAAATTACATGGTACACATCACTTTAAATGAAAATAGAGTACATGGTTGTGAGGGTTATACATGGAGTGTAGTTATGAATTTAACAATGATATTAATTAATCATTTAATATTATGTAAAACCTATAAATGATACGTACATGATTAATATTAAGTAAAAATAATTAATTTAATTTGTTTAAAATCTTAGTGGATGGGAATCTATTAGATTGTTTGTATGGACTTTAAGATAAATGAATGAATTAATTAATTAATAAAAGTATTTAATTCGAACAAGTTTCATCTTAATTATAGAAAATGAAACTAATTATATTTTATTAAATTTTCATTTGTTTAATGTATAGATGATTATGAGGTTAATTGGACCATGTATGCATGTTATTTATTTTAATTTAATTAATGCATGGGTTTTTCCATTATTATTATTAAATTAAAATGGTGGTATATGTATATTCTCATCCTCTTATTATATAAGGACCTATGTGTCTATGATTTATTTTATATAAAACACCTTAAGACATTCTATTGGCCTCCATCACTTATGTGTGAGTAAAGAATATATATGTTTGGAGCTCTAAAGTGAGTCAAAGATGTTAAAGATAGTTTCAAGGTGAAATTATCTCAACTGATACACAAGATGGAAGTGGAATGCTGCAACCCGAGCCAAGCCCAGTTTAATAGGTTATTACCCTAGGGTCAATGGTTTGTTCAATTCACACTTAATAAAAAACCAGTAGATAAATATCATGATCATGATACATATTTTATTCAATCTCATACAGGTTTATTTATTTTATTTTATGGATTCTCAACATGATTACAAAAAAAAGTCTTAAATAACATGTATGCTATGTTGGAATAAAATAAAAAGGATTATGTGTAAATATTTTACTAGAACATGGTTAATCACTTAAGTAAAAATCCCTTAATATTAACAAGACATGTAAAAGGATAAAATAATAAATTTGTGTATAATATAAAAAATCACTTAATAAAATATAAAGTCAAACTAAGCCATCAATTACTTATGTTCTGAATGAAATGGTAGATAAAAGTATTTATATGGGAAAAGTTTGAGTGGTTTTTATTTATAAAAAAGTTTTAACTAAAATATTGGGTTTAAATAACTATGTTATTATCAAGGGATGATTTTCAATGTAGGAATTGGTATAAATTAGAGCCAATTGTTGAGGAAATCTAAAAATAAAATTTTTAGATTGGAGAGACCACTCAAAGGTTCAAGGAGATATAAGCAAGCAGTGTCCAAGACCACATACCAAAATAATTTCAAATAACTTTTCAAACTAAATTATGGGTTATGAAAATGTAAATATGAATCTTTGCCTCTTGAATATCCATACCATGGGACATTCTGAGTCTAATTTTGAGGTCCATTTGGAGTTGAAAAAATATTTGGACACTAATAATAAAATTAAATAATTTCATCTCACATATTTTGGTGATAATGATAAATTACTTATACATCTACTTTAATATTTTTATAGTAAAACTGATGGTTCATCAAAAACTTTATCCCTATAATCCATTATGGAGAAATAATATCTCATTTACTGTAGTAACTTATAAGAGTGCTATAGATTATTTTGGATTGTACTATGATAATAATCAAATATCTAAATGCTAGAATCCTCATTTATTGAACACTCTAAGGAGGTGAGTAAAGATAATATTATTTTCTACATAAAAAAATTTCATGATATGCTAGATGTACAATGTTTGATTGCATCTTATATGTATAATGAACACCATAAGTGTCATGAGAACATGGAGGCTTATAGCATGATAAAGAATTTACATGATCATTATCATGAGATAGATAGAAAAGATTGGTTTAAGATCTCCATGGAATTATTTAGAAGTAAGATAGGAGATGGAGTTCCACCCAGACCTCAAATAGTAAAAATGATTGGCTACACTAATCTTCTAGATATTCTATGTTTAAAATACTTGATTAATTTTCCAAAAATATCATTATAATTCACTCCCTCAAATTTTATCCATCTTTTCTATACATTTAAATATGGAAAACATTGATAAGTCTCTCCCATAGATCCTTAATTTTAATTGATAGGTAGATAAGGAAATTATTCTTGAAAAACCTTTTGTTATTATAGTGAAAAAGATGAAGGGAAAGGTGAAAATTCTCATGGCTGGTATAATGTATAAGGCATCATTAAAACACCCATCCAAGAGAAATAATATCAAGTGGTAAGCGAGGTAAGAGGATGTTTTCTAGTTCACATATGATAAGAGGGGACCTAGAAAGAAGAAATGAATTAAGACAGAGAAGAAAGGGTAAGCTTAAAGTGTGTTAATTATCAATTTTAATCTATATGTTTCTATAAATCTGGTATTAGATACAACATGTGGTGCTTACTTATATGTCTAATTATAGGAAAAACTTTTCTTTGAAATAGTTCACAAGGAGAGGTAGATTTATGAGCCATCAATGGAGAAAATATTACTAGGGGATGTAATGAATTTTTCAAAGCCTGCTCAAGTAAGAAAATATCAACCTGAGGCACAAATAGTCCTTTATAGGATATCCTATGGAAGATAAAGGGTATTACCTATATGAACCATAAAAAGGTAAGAGTGGAAAAAAATCCTTATTTTTAGAGAGAGAGAGAACTCTAAAAGATATATTTTGAGAAATATTGACTTTGATGAGTTAATAGATCAATATATAAAATATTTGGAAAGGTAATAGAATCCACAAATCTCTTTGGAAGAGAATGTTTTAGATACATAATGTACGTCTCAAATAAGGAAAATTGAGACAAAAAACCATTATAGATTTGGAATCTTTTGAACCATAAACCCCGTGAAAGAAAATAAAAAAATGGATATATAAAAACAAATAAAATTTAGGATAATCATCATAAAATACATTCATGGGAATTATATACACCATATAATAAAGAGTTCGTGAATATATCACTCGTCTCGTAGAAAATAAAAGTGAGATGAGAACCCCTTAAAAATTTAATAACTTTTGAACCGCAACAACCATTAAATAATAACATCAATGGAAGCATTAGTTATAATTAAATGAGGAATATTATTAATATATCATGTCATATGGAACTATATATCCAAAAAAATTATTGGTGAATAAGGAATAATTCATTCAAAAATAAAAGTGAGACTAGAAATCCACTTACCTTAAGTCTTGAATTCCATCGTACTCATTCAAAAATCATACATAATAAATATAAGTTTATTATATATATATATATATATATATATATATTAAATAATCATATTAATATATATTATATCATATATTATCTTCTTATCACCTTTTATTACCCATTTATAAACAATTCCATGTTAATGTTATGTTTTGGGTAAAAACTGCTCTGTTTTTCATAAATGTTTTGATTTTTAATATTTTTTATCGTATTATTTTAATCATGATTTCATAATATAAAAAATTATACAAATTATATAAATATAATATATATTAATTATATATTTATTTATTGTAATCCATAAAATTTAGTGATAGGAAATGAAATGCACTGTTTATGGTGACGGTAGGCCGTATGTACGCATGAACGTTGCTTCAATTTTATTATCCTATTGAAAGAAATAAAATAAAATGATATATATATATATATTATCATTCAAGTATAATTTTTTTTCATATATAAAACATATTTCTATTTAAAAAATATTTAATGAACTCCATGTAAATCATGAACGAATCATATCGCTTTGGGAGGCGGTAGTCCACCGTACACACGAATGACGTTATTTTATTCCCATAAAATGTAAATAATTATGGTATGTGTTATATAATAATTCAAGAAGAATAAATAAGTCATAAATATAATAAATATCATATATAAATTGTATTCCCATCATTATTCCCAACCTTGAAATGTGGTATTGGAAAAATAAATGACATCAGTTCCTGAGGTGGTAGTCTACCGTACACATGAATGATGATTTTGTAACCTATTTTATGGTAGTGTTTTTGGTTTTAGGTATTAAACATAACATAACAACATATAATTATATGTAATACACTATGTTTGTTATTTAATCATGATATAAAAATAATTTAAGGGTGTTGAGGAAGAAGTAAAACAAAAACATTCGTTGATGAATGTTACCTATTGTTCAGGTATCTCCTTTTTGGTTTTAACCAAAAGAGTTAATTGGTTGTATTTATACAAATTTGTAATTTAATTTTAATTATTTTAATACAACAATTAAATGGAAGTATCATTCATGCGTACGTTCGACATACTATCTCCTTGAACGGTGTAACTCATTTCCCATCACAAAATGTTATTCATAATTATAAATAAATTTATACTGAATATATGTGTTAATTGAGTCATGGTTTAAATTTTTTATATGATAAAATTATTATCTAATTAATAGTAATAACAAATTAAAAGTCAAAACATACTTTATAAAACTAGGCAATTAACACCCGAAATTGTTAAATTAATGAAATAGTGTTAAAATACCGGTAATAAAATATTGTAAGAAGTTAATATATGATATTATAAACTTTATTATGGTTCTGGTATAATTTATTAACATATTTAAAACAACAATAAATGAGTTAAAAGACCATATAACAAAAATAATGTTAAGGTAAGGTATTTTGCCTCAATTTTCATTCCATTGAGATTTATTTGTAGTTATGCACCTTGTTTCTTTTATACGGTTTATACACTGACATTTGACATGTTATACCATGAATATATTTATTCTCATGATATTATATTTTTTTTAATTTTATTTATTTATGGGGATTATTATTTAAAATTTTCAATGTTGTATGGGACACTTTGGAATGCTTAAAGATTATTCTCCTATAGAATGTTCTTAATGATTATTCTTACAATATCACTTCCTTAGTGATTGATTACTTTATTTTAAAATAATAAATTTATTGAAATCAATTTCTTTTTGTAAATTTTCATTAATTCGCATATTATGATACATTGATATAATTATTTTCTGATCCGTATACCATTTTTCATATAGTATTTAATCTGAAAGTTATTTTATTATTTAGGGAAATATTGAAAACTTTGTATTCTCTATTTAATAAAGATATTTGAAAAGGAATATTATTTATTTTTATTATTTGATGTGATGAATTCTTTAGAATAGTAATAAATGCTGGGTCTTGGACTTTATATATCCCCTCGATGCATTTATAGGTTCTCATGAGATAAATAAATTGACCAAATTATATGAGTTTCTATCTGTAGTTTTAAACCGTCTTGTGAAAGGTCTTTTTGTCATAGGTTTTCATGTGCCTTAGACATGACGTCTAATAATTAAGATATTACTTGATAGATATTTCAATTATTATTGTTATTATACATGATGTTTTTCGTCGATATATCTATGGATGAATTCTATTCTATGTTTATTTATTAAGTGGCATGTGTTTTCATTTATTACCTTGCTATATTGATTTTACCTTATCTAGTTATTTGATTTAAATGCGTTATCAGTTTATCTCCTTTATATATTAATTTATTATCATTTATTTATTATTTATTCCACTTTACATACCCTTACTGATCATTTGATCTCATCCTTATTATTTTTTTTCCCAAGGTTATGAAGAAGAAATCATTGAATATGCATTCAAGGATTCTCTTTATTTCATTTTATTATGTATCATGTTTTTATTTTCTATTTTCCAATGCATTATGGATATAATGTTTTTAATATCACATTCCAATACTATTAAATTGATTGATCCACCAGGATTTCAGTCCTTATTATCATTCCCATGTAATAAAATAATGCACTGGCTCCAGGATTTTAGGGTCAGGGCGTTACAATCTTATGAACATAAGCAGTAGAAAAAATTCCATAAATATGCCTAATATATCCTTAATATAATCATAATGTATTTTAAATGAATAAAATTAACTGTATACCTGAATAATATCCGGAAAAATCTTCAATATTTGATGAATTATGCTTGGTGTCGATCACTAGAGTAGTGGATGGAAGCTGCCTAACATTGAGGGGTTATATTGGAAAAACATCCCATAATATTTCTGGAGTATCCCTATATAACAACCCTTCTCTTTTTTACACACTTACTAAAAAAATGAACTTAAAACAAATATAAGGATCAAGAGGTCTAGTTTCATGGGGAAATTATGAACATTACATAATTACATAAAATATAAAATATACCATCTTAATTGAAAACATCTTTTAGATGACCACAAAATATCTTCGTACTTAGCATTACATGGGATAACCTAAGGAAATGCATAAGAAAAGGGTTATCTATAATGCCTGGTAATGGAGTAGACAAGGAATAACATGAAGAATACAATTCATTTTAGGCAATAGGTATATCAATGGATCATAATAGAAACATGATCATAAAAGCATGATAAAGCATTATTATCATAACATGGAAATGTGGTAACAACATTTAACATTATATTAGCACGAGACAAGTCTCATTGCACATGGAGAATGAGTAAAACTTCACTTCACTTGAATTATCATGAGTAAACCCTCATTTTACATGAATTATCATGATACTATTCTTTACCCAATGCATTGGATCGCTATAAGGTTTCACCCTTCTTAATCATTTCATTTCATGCATAAGTGCGCCACATGGATCATAAAACATGGATTCATTAAACAACATAATTTATTCCACTAATAAGAGACGTGGAAGACATAAATGTAAATTATTAATCAACAAGTGCATGTTCATAAAGGTGAATAACCTTGATAGAGAAATTAGTATGGTATTCACTTACATGATGATTTTAGCATGGATATTTTGGTGTAACTTTAGCTGCATAACGATGTCAAATAGAAATCGTGAAATGGGTTGATGAGAAATAAAGGGGTATATCATCATTTATAAATGAAATTTAAGGTAAGGGGGTTATGTAACATAATATCCCAACATATGTAATGGAATTTAGATATATAATATAAAATAATTGCTTGAATGTAAATGAGAAGAGAGAAATTACTTACGGAAATTTGGCATGGTAACAGGTGTACATGGGAGGCATTAATGAGAGATAAATAGATATCTCATCATTGAAATATATAAAGGAAGGTATAGGGGATGTGAGAAATCATACCCCAAAATTTTTAATTGAAAATAAAATCATATAAAAACATAATGAAATTTGGAAAAAAATGAGAAAGGAAGAAATAACTTACTTAGAAACGTGATCCCAAAGGCTTGGGAGAGGATTAATGGGAGATTGGGTGGCTTGGGGGGATTTTATAGAGAGTATTTCAGAGTTTTGTTGATCTCAATAGGTATTGAGTGAAGAGGAATGGGATATTGAGTGGGTTTGTATAGGAAAGAAGAGGTAATTCTTTATTATTTAGGTTTTGAACCCTACACATTAAACTAGTCAAAACCACAAACCAACCCATGGATTTTACCCATGTTTTTTTCTAAATTGAAGTGGAAAAAATCATTTTATATGTCCAATGGAAGAAATTAAGAAAATATTAGTCTTTATTATATGGAGGGGAGTCACACTCTCATGGAAGTCACTTTAAAATGTTAAAATCTTTTATAAGTCTTGGAGGGTCCACTAAGCCACCATAAAATTAATAAAAAAATATAAAATCACATTATTTTAAATTTAAAACATATATTGGCCTAAAATACCTTTTTATAGTATTTTATTACATCACTATTGGGTCATTATTATGTCATAAAACACATTATATATTTAAATGGTATTTAATTTTTACTCAAAAATTTGATGGTCTTAGAAAATTATGAAAACTTTACCATTAGATAATTCCAACATCCTAAATCCAAAAAGGATATCAATTTTATCTAAATAATTTTCTAAATATTTTAATTTTTTACTTTTAAAATAAAATCCTACATTTATAAAAAATTCATGGGTTTTGACAAAAACAGATTTCAAACATTAATAAAAATTACAAATGTATTCATAAAAATTTATATGATCATTTATATTTAATAAAATGTAATTTAGTAATAATATTTTATTAAAATATTATTTAATTCAGAAATTCATTAATTCATTAAAATAGATTTCATAATTGAATATTAACTAAAAATACTATTAGTGATTTAAAAATCATTTACAAAGTAACAATAACAAAATAAATGTGTTTTATTTATACAAAAAATAATGCACATAATCTTAGTGCTGAGGTCTTGTTACATAATCCCTTATAACACCTATGTAAGACCTAAGGGTAAGTTATGTGATAGTGACAGACTCTTGGGGTGTCTTGGATTACATCTCTTTAGTGGTAATCTCTATTAACATTCACTTCTCCAGTTGGTGATAACGTTCAAGCTTAACGTGTTGAGGATCAGATTGGGCTTGGTCAGGAGTGAATCCCAGTGACGCTACCTCCTTTTTGAGTTCTAACAAATGGTCTTCATATGGATCAATTCTACTTGATGAGTCCATCACTTCCTCTGTATGAGTAAATTGGATTTTTTAAAGCCATATATTTATACTAATCATGTGATCACTATTCGATGACTATATTAGCAATGCTAACAATTCTTAATAGTATTTTTGAAAACCAAATACATAAAACCAAGGAAGTGAATATGTTTTATATAACCATTTTACATAATAATACATTTATTTAAGTCAATAAGAATTTTCATTAATAAAAGTTTGGGTTGTTACAATCTTCCACCATTAAGAAAGTTTTCCCACAAAATTTCCTTTTTCCCATAATAAAACAGATGAGGGTAACTCTACTTCATCACTTCCTCCAATTCCCATGTTTCTTCTTTAGACTTGTGGTTTTGCAAAAAAATTTCACGAGGGGAATTTTATTATTTCCTAGAATATTTTCCCTATGATATATGATTTTCATCATCTCCTATTCATAGGAGATGTCCTTTTCCAATGGTACCAACTCTAGATTGAGTACATGCAATTGGTCAAGTATGTACTTCCTAAAGAGTGATACATGGAATATATCATGTACTTGAGATAGGTTCTGTGGGAGTGTTAGTCGATAGTCCACTACTCCAATGCTATCGAGGATCTCAAAATAGCCGATGTACCTTGGAATAAGATTTACCTTCTTCCGAAATATCATAACTCTCTTCCATGATGATATGCAGAGGAATTCCATGTATCTAACATTAAACTCTAGGTCTTATTGATGATTATCATCATAGCTCTTTTCTTGACTCTGAGTAGATTTAAGGTACTCTTGGATGTTATTAACCTTCTACACCATTTCTTAAACCATTTATGGACCTAGGAGTTTTCACTCCCCAACATCATCCCAACATGTCGGTGTTCTACACCTATTCCCATAAAGGGATTCATAAGGAGCCATTTGGATGCTTGAGTGGAAACTCTTATTGTAAGAGAACTCAGCCAGAGGAAGATGTTGATCCCATCCTCCTTTGAAATCCATTGAGCATTCTATCAACATGTACTCGTGTGTTTAGATAGTCTGATCAGATTGGCCATCAGTTTGAGGATGATAAGCCATACTTATGTTCAACTAATTATTCATATCATGTTAGAGACTCTTCCAGAACATAGAGGTGAATCTTGGATCTCGATTAGATACAATAGATAGTGGCACTCCATGTATCTTTAACACTTAGCTGATGTATATCCGTGTTAGTTGATCGAATGAGAAATCCTCATGAATTGCAATGAAGTGTGCAGTCTTTGTAAGGCGGTCCACAAAAACCCATAGATAATTGTTTCCTTTGGATGTCTTTGGAAGTTTGGTGACAAATTCCATGGTTATGTTTTCCCATTTACACATTCGTATGGGTAATGGTTACATCATCCTTTTAGAATTCTGGATCTCAACCTTCACTTGCTGGAACACTAGGCACTTTTATGTATACTCAGCGATATCCTTCTTCATGTTATCCCACCAATAATGTTTTTGGATATCTCATTACATATTTGTGTTTTCAGAAAGAATAGAGAAATTTGAACTATGTTCATCATACAAAAGTTCTTTGTTTAACTCTGGATTTGATGGAACACATAGTCTTGACCCAAATCTCACAATTCCTTCTTCATTAACATTTAACACTGAGGATTTATCTTTTTTGATAGTTTCCATTTTCTTTTTAATTCCCACATTATCCTTTTGAGCATACTTTAACATTTCTAAAAGAGACGGTTGAGTAATCATTTGTGAAAGTATTGATGATGTTACCTTCTTTATGATTCCCATGTCTATCTTTATGAAATCTAATAATATCAGATCTTTCTCAATTCTCATCAATGATAGAATTGATGGGTCCATTATTCTTAGAGAATCCACAACCTTTTTCGCTTTTACATGGTGTTAATGGATTGAACATTCATAGTCTTTGATCAGCTATAACAATCTTACTTGGTTCATATTCAACTCTTTCTGTGTGAATATATACTTGAGGATTTTGTGATCTCTATATAATTTTTACACTTATCCCCAAAGTGGTAATGTCACCAAAATTTTAAAGTGAAGATTACTACAACCAACATCATATCATGTGATGTATTGTTTTTCTTGTGAAAATTCAATTACCTTGAAGCATAGGCAATGACTTTTTCATTTTGCATCAACACACAACTAATGCCCTTCTTCAAAGAATCACTGAATACCACAAATATTTCTCCACTTGTGGGTAGTTTGAGCACGAGCATAGTGATAAGCCTCCTTTTCAAATCCTTTAAGCTATCTTCACATTCATCACTAAAAAAACTTGAATCCCTTTCGAGTTATCTTGGTAAGAGGGTTTGGAAATCATGAGAAATTTCTCACAAATCTTCTATAATACCTATCTAACCTAAGGAAGCTATGGATATCCATAAAAGATGTTGGCCTTGACCAACCCTCAGTTGAATTTGTCTTGGATGGATCAACAGATATCTCATTTCTTGTGATGATATGACCCAAGAATGATACCTCCATCAACTAGAAATCACACTTACTATAAATTTCATAGACATTTTCCTTTCACAAGGTCTCTAGAATAGTTCTTACAAGATCTTTATTCTCCTACTTGGTTATAAAGTATATTATAATATTGTCTATAAAGAGTACCGAATTTTTTAGGTAATCTCTAAATAATCTATTCATCATGTCCATGAAGATTTATAGAGCATTAGTGAGTCCAAAAGGCATTACTATGAATTAATAGTGCTCATACCTTGTACGAAAAGCAGTCTTGGGAATGTCCTTCTTCACCCTCAGTTGGTAATATCCCAACCACATATCCACCTTGGAGAATTATTGTCCTCCATGTAGCTGATCAAACAAGTCATAAATTTGGGTCAGAGGATACTTCTTCTTTATCGTGATTTGGTTGAGGTAATGATAATCAATGCAAAGGCTCATTGACCCATCCTTCTTTTTTACGAAGAGGACTGGTGCACCCCATGGTGAAGTACTTGGGCATATAAAAACTTTATATAGATTCTTATGTAGTTATTTCTTTATCTCCTAAATCTCCACAACAACAATTTTATATGGACTCTTTGATATTGGGAATTCCCTAGGTATAAGATAGATTGATAATTCAACATCTCTTTTAGGAGGAAGATTGGGAAATTTCTCAGGAAACACTTCATAAAATTCCCTCACAATAGGCATGTCTTCAAGGATGGTTGATCCCCTAGACTCCATCATCTGAGAAAGATAAACGTGGTTATAGGGCAATAATATCCATTCTTGAGATGATTGTGATAAAGAAGATTCATCCTCTTCCTTGAAATTTTATAGAATCAGGGGTCAATTCGCCATATGAAGAGTGATTTCCCTCTCACAACTATTTATGTTGGCTCTATATAGGGAAATCCAGTCCATACGAAGAATTTCATAAAATTCCACAAGAGGGGGTATGATGAGGTTCACCGGGAAGTTTAATCCAAAAATTATGACAGGGGCGGAGTTATATTCATGGGATAAAACAATTTCCCCATTTTCTGTTCTCATCGACATATTTAATTCTATAATTTGTTGTGGTGTTCGGATTGTTCTACTAAACATTCGAGATATAAAATAATGCATAGAACCAGAATCAAAAAGTGTGTTCTCTATTCATGAATGAATAAATATCGTACCTATCAACACTTCATTTTTGTGGTTCTCTTCAGTGGTAGTGATTGAAAAATCTCTCCATTGCTTCCTTTGAGGTTGTTGGTTACCTCTGAAAACTTTTGCCTTAGGGTAATGGTTTTCAAAGTGCATGGTTCTTTGTAGTTTAATAAATAAACAATGCATTGAGGGTCAAAAAGAGTGTTCTTATCCTCTACCACCACTATGGGTTTTTCTAGTCCGCCTTTAATGGCCAGGTGCCCTTCTCCTCTAAAACTAATGCTTTTCCTCATCCTCTTCAATAAATTTCTAGGGTGATTATTTCCACACCTTTGGAATGTGGTGATCTATAATTTCTTTTCACTATTGGATTTTTTCATCAGACCACCAGAATTAAAGTCCACATTATGCTTCTTATCCCCATGATACCCCTAAGATTAACCAATCTCCATTTCAGCTTTGAGGTCACATCATACAATTTCCTCACAACTATCGAAGTCTGGGATCTCTAGGGATTTCTTTAGGCTAGGATTTAGCTCACCAAATAAGCGTTCAACCTTTGATTAATGGGTAATGACAAAGCCAGAGGCACATCTTACATGCCTTGTGAATGTTTCCTCATACTCTCTGATGTATTCGTCATCTTTCTACTTGAGGTCAAGGATGTCCCTTTCCATCTTAAGTTAGAGGGTGCGATGAAAATATTTATGAATTTTTTTTCCAGAAATCCTTCCATTAAAACTCCTCATTATCTTCTTCAATATCCATATTTTTCATCAATTTCCACCATTGATCTTCTTCACCCTCTATATTATAAGCAACCAAAATAACCTTCTCTTGTTTGTATCATTGAAGGATGGAGAAGACCTTCTAAATTGAGATGATCCATTGTTCGGTGATTGAGGGATCAGATGATCCATTAAAGGTAGGAGGCCTTTTTCTCCAGAAGCTCTAAATTTCATATTTTTCTTTATTAGGGTGGTTGGAAATTCCTCTTGACCAATGTTTCTATTCAATACTTGAGTTAACTAAGAGATTATTGTGACAAAGTTAGCGATTCCAGCTCCCATCAGATTGGGCATCTAATTAGAACAATTATCACATTGATCTTCGCATCGATTGTTAGCCTGATTCCTCCTATTACCAACCATTAGCTGGAAAAAAAATAAAGTTAGGGGTAACACATAAAGGGAAATACAATGAAAAAAAGTGATAACTTATAAATTACATATATTTCCTTAACTTATGAATTTATAGGCTTCAATCTATTTTATATATGATATACTTCCCAACATATATTCTAAGGGGAATTTTTTTATTCCCATAATAATGATTCATACTAAGCTTATGAATTTAGCAAATCATATCCCTTGAGAGTGTTTTAACCAACAGTACATCATGGCCCATTTCCGTGGACCAGTTCATGTTTGAGTCTAGATCAAAGTGGTGTTTTCGGGTTTTACCCCTAGATAGATCTGCGCCAGAGCCACCTCTACTTGTTCGTATCCAGACATTGATTTATTTTCTTGATAAACAACTTAATATATACTCACCAAAATTTAGGGATATTTTTATTATACTTAGTCTTATCCCTAAGTCTTTCGATAGGGTTTTCTAATCCTAATCCCAAAAATAACTAAACCTATCCTCTAATACCAACTATAGCAACCCTACTCTTTATTACTCACTTTAACATGATTTATTACACAAACTTGAACTTAATAAAACTATGAGGATCGAGTGGTATCTTTTCCTTGGAAAATTAGGAATGTTACATAAAAACTTAGAATATAAAATACAACATATTTATTGAAAATTTATTTTATATAACCACACTATTCCTTTATACTTAGAATTGCATTGGATAACCTGAGGAAATGCAAAAGAAAAGGGTGAGATATAAATCCTAGTAAGGGAGTAAACATGGAATAACATGATGAATACAATTAATTTTAGTCAATAGTCATATCAATGGAGCATAAGTGAAACATGATCATAAAGGCGTGATAAAGCATGATTATCTTAACATGGAAATGTTGCACCAACATTTAACATGATATTAGCATGAGCCAAGGCACATTACACATGGAGCATGGGTAAACCAACATTGTACTTGAATTAAAATAATTAAACCCTTATTTCACATGATGTATCATGATACTATTGTTTACCCAATGCATTGGAGTGCTATCAGGGCACACCCTTCTTAATCATTTCATTTCATGCATAAGTGTGCTACATGGATCAAACAACATCGATCCATTAATTATCATAATTTATTTCATGAATAGTAGATGTTGAATACATAAATGTATTTCCTCAATCAACAAGTGCATGTGCATAAATGTGAATACCCTTGATGGAGAAATGTTTATGGTATTCACTTACATGATGATTTTGGCATGGAAATTTTGGTGTAACTTCGGCAGCATAACGACGTCAAATAGAAATTGTAAAATTGGTTGATGAGAGAGAAAGGGGTCTATCATCTTTTATACATTAAATTAATAGTAAGGGGGTCATGGAACATAATATACCAACACATTTAATGGAATTTAAATGCATAATATAAAATAATTTCTTGAATATAAATAAGAAGTGATAAATTTCTTACGGAATTTCAGCAAGGTAATAGGTGTACATGGGAGGCATTAATGCGAGAGAAAGTGGTCTATCATCAATAAAAAATAAGTAGGGAAGTACGGGGGAGGTAAAAAATCACACCCCAACATTTTTAATAGAAAATAAAAAGGTATAACAACATATAGAAATTTGGACAAAAATGAGAAAGGAAGAAATCCCTTACATAGATTTGTGATTCCAAAGAACTGGGAGAGGCTTGAGAGAGGCTTATTTAGTGCTTGGGAACTTTGGGAGGATTTTAGACAAATTATGGAAGAGTTTTCTCTAGCTAAAAATGTTTTTAGTGAAGAGGAATGAGATATTTAGTGGGTTTATATAGGAAAAGAGACGGAATTTTTTATTATTTAGGTTTTGGACACTACAAATTAAACTAATCAAAACCTCAAAAAATCCCATGGTTTTTTCCCATGGTTTTTTCCAAAGTGAATTGGAAAACATTATTTTATAAATCCAACTATCTAAATTATTAAAATATTATGCTTGCTTATGTGGAGGTTAGTCACACTCTAAAGGAAATCATTTTAAAATGTTAAAATGTTTTATAAGTCTTGGAGGGTCTACTAAGCCACCATGAAATTAATAAAACAAATATAAAATCACATTATTTTAAAGGTAAAACATATATTTTCCAAAAAACCTTTTCTAGTATTTTATTACATCACTATTGAGTCATTATTATGTCATAAAACATATATATTTAAAAGGTATTTAATTTTTACGCAAAAATTCAACTATCTTAGAAAATTATGAAAAATTAACCATTAGATAATTTTGTCATCCTGAATCCGAAAATGAAATTCATTTTATCTAAATAATTTTCTAAATATGTGAATTTTTTACTTTAAAAATAAAAACCGACATTTATCGAAAATTCATGGGTTTTGACAAAAACATCTTTTAAACATTAATAAAAATTAAAATTGTATTCACAAGAAATTATAAAATTATTTATATTTAATAAAACAAAATTTAGTAATAAAATTTTATTAAAATTTTATTTAATTAAAAAATCCATTAATTCATCAAAATAGTTTTCTTAATTGAATATTAACTAAAAATAATATTTGTCTTTTAAAAACCATTTAAAAAGTAACAATAATAAAACGAATGGATTTTCATTATAAAACAAATAATGCACATAATCATAGTTCTAAGGTCTTATTACACAAACCCTTATAACACCCGCATACAAACTAAGGGTAAGGTGTTCAATAGTGATGGGCTCTTGGGGTGGATCGAATATCATCGATCAGGTGGTAATCTTTTTTAACTTCCACTTATCTTGTAGGAAATTACGTTCAATATTAAAATATTGAATCTTAGCTTGGGATTAGTCAAGAGTGAATCTCGATGACAATGCCTCCTTTTCATGCTCCAAAAAATGGGCTTCGTATGGAGAAATTCTATTGGATGAGGCCATTGCTTCTGTTGTCTGAGTAAATTGGATTTGTTAAAGCCCTATATTTATACTAATCATGTGATCACTATTCAACAACTATATTAGCAATGGTAACAATTCTTAACAGTATTTTGAAATCCAAAAACATAAAACCAAGTAAGTGCATATGGTTTATATAACCATTTTACATAATAACACATTTAATTAGATCAATAGTACTTTTTATGAATAAAATTTTGGGCCGTTACACCATAAATTCATAAGGGGTGATAACACCCTCACCTAGTGATAAACATTGTCTTACGAGTAAGTGATACCTAGAAGTCTTGTATAAAATTGGTTTTCACAACAAGAAGGATCTCATCCCTTTATATATCTATCCTTGAAATGTTTTAATTAATGAAATTCATCAAACACATTCAATGTATCAACATATGTTTACTCCCATTTTAATTATTCATTAAATACCATTAATTAATACAATCTATTTAATCTATTCATAATGGATTCTATTTTATCTATTCATATTGAATTCCATTTTATCCATTAATATTGGATTAAAATAGATGAATTTTCATGGGATGATACATTCACCTAAATTCAATTCATTCACTTTAATATTTTATCACACATATAATAAAATATATTTTATAAGTATTAAGAGTTAGAGTGTTGTATTATATGCTATATTGATTAAAGTATTCCTAGGTAGAGTGACATTGGGTCAGACTTCTGACAGTTAAAAAGGATTAGTGATTATTCTAGAAAGGTGGGGGTTGACTATTTGTGTTTATATACTTACTCATATAGATTTCGCAATATTATATAATGATAAACCATTAGATGAATAGTTCATGTACCTTATTTATAAGATTCATTTGAAAATGTATGAATATTTTTTAATTTTTTGGTGAGTACCTCAAACTTATGGGTCTTGTAAAGAGTTATATATTAATATAGTGTTAATATATTATTTTAGTGGATGGAATAGGTATTCCAAAACTAAATAATTAAAAGAATACATGAATAAAGGAATAAATCATGATATAATAAATATTGGATATAATGTAGCAATTATGAACTTAATAAACATCTGATGTATATTAAGTTAGTGAGAGATTAAAGTAAAATCTTAAATACTAAATGGGATATTCCATACAAAGTAAATTAAAATCATGAAATTGATCATTCAACAAGGTAGGTTATACCTATACAGAATTCCCATGGAATACTATATCTAAATAGATGTGGAAATAGTTGCCCCCAAAAGTTAGGTTACCAAATCTTGTTATAATATTTGTCTAAAACTTAGATAGAAACCTTTATGAGTTAGGATACTAGTGGAATAAAGTTGAGATTATATTTATATGATTTATTTGTATAAAAGGTTTATTTTATTAACTATCCAAGAATATTAATTATTATGATTGGGATAATACCCTACCTAAATAACCAAAGTGTGATAGGAAAACCAAATTGGGCTCATTAATTAAAAATATATAGATCATGGATCACTAAATGGATACGATGTATTAGTTTATCATTTTAAGCGGGATAATATTTATAGAAAATCCTTGATGAAATGATGTAAACACTATTTTCACATATAGATATGTATTCACTGTACATTATGTCAACATTTGTATTTATCATTTTGAGATATCTTAATGGTATGACCTATAAAATAATTCTCTATTATTATATAAGGCTAATAATTAATTTAATAAATTAACATTATGATCATATGGATATGAAGGATATATAGTTAAATTTATCCAAATCTAATTGTTGGGTATTAGATATCAGGCGTGCATCACACATTTGTTCTGATAAACACGGACTCAGATATATGATTGAATTGAAAATGGGTAAATTAGATATATTTTTTGGTAATGGACAAAGTGTTCATTCATTATATTTCAACAGATATTATCTAATTCTACCAAGTTGATTGGTTTTTTAATTGGAGAACTATTCTTATGTTCTTGCTATAAATTTTTTTGAATTTTGTATCTTATTTGGACAAGATGGTATTTTAATTCACTATTAATAATAAGGGTTGTTATATATACATGAATGATATGTTTTATGTCATTAGGAATATGGTAAATGGTTTTTATATTCTATATATGTATAATACTATATATAACTTTAAAATTAAGAAGTTCATGGTTGATTATAATATCAACTATCATTGGTATTATCACCTTGGAAAAATAAATGAATAACACACCCATAAACTCTATATAGATGTAAAAATCACCATTTAGTGGAAACAGTGAAAGGAATAGTGAAATTTTTGATCTCATACGTAGTGATTTATTTGAAGGAAGAAGGTATGTTGAGGAAGAATGATAACATGTAAATTTTAAATTTTTTACATTGAATCTGTCCAATGAAACTTGAATCAACATTGATATACCTAATTATTTACAAGGATCTCATGAAAATAATTTAGGTATGAAGAATAAAAAAATGGCACCTTGATGGAATGGAATAATACCAGTGTACTTTTCTCATATTTGAATCATGTTAGCTTGATGGAGCCAAATGAGGTTCCATATAGACCATCCACATGTGCACCATATCCCCTCTAACTTTATTCTTCGATTCCTAGGTGATAGGGTGGAAAATCAAAGTTCTTTAGGATATCCCTTCGATTGTGTGAATAATTAATGATCATTTCATAATACATAATTGATCCAAGCTTGGTCTTCATTTATTTTCTCCTCCTAAAAATTTAGAAAGAACTTGTGAGGTAGATAAAATTATTAAATATGGTTTTTGATACTATTCATGGATGAAAAATTGGCTTAAATATTTAGGTTTAACTTATTAGAACATCACTTAAGCCCTTGGATAATTTAAACATCTTAAACCAGATCAAAATGACATAGAAAACTAAGTAATGGTCTCACACATGTCATAATAATTTAATCAATAACATGTGAAAATATTAAATTCCATGTGATTAAATATGATCCATTATCTTGGTTCATTACCCCATTAATTATCTACCAACCATGAACTCATAACATTCAATTGAAAAAAAAATATTTTCTCACATTCACTATTAAAATTAAATAACTTGTGAATACATTGATAAATAAATTCAATTAATGTTATCCTAAACCCAAAAAATATAATTGAATTATTTTTAATTATATCATTCACACTTGGAAATTCATCAACCCCTACACATGGGTCCCACTTCATCCTAAACATCAATTCACTAGAATTGGTGGAACTTATGGATACACATTGTGTGTGACCCTCAAAGACCTTATCTCGGTAGTAGTGATCCATACTCATAGATCAAGAGTAGTATCTAGCTACACATCCTAGATCCTGAAGAGATAAGGAATTTCATAGCTATGAAAACATCCTATAAACACATAATATGTAATATAATCTCTTTTTCTATTGATATAAAATAAAACGAGATACACACTTTGTGTAATCATCATTTAATATTTTATTTTTCATTATTGATAATTATTAGATGAAAATTACTTCATCTACCATAAAAATAGATTTAGTAAAGTCACTACCATCTCCATAAAGTGTATGAAGATATATTATACCTTTTTGAAGTGAAAATTTCTATCTTGATTATTGAATCAATGCCATACCACCAATTATGCTCCCGACACAAGCTACCTCACTACAAATATAAATGTAATGGTTGTAATATTGAATCAATCTATCAGATAAATGATGAAGATTAATAATGATAAGAATTATAAAGACCAATTCACATGATCATAGTTTAGATCATCCAATAACACCTGAAGCATGTGGTGTTCCTATTGGAATTTCAGTTCACATGATATCTTCTACTTGAAATCACTAGGTGTGAACTTTATGAGAAGAAGTATCAATGCTTATGTTCCTCTAACACCTGATGGTCAGAAATCATCTGTATCTCATTGGTATGATGTATCTAGACTATATGGAATATGTTAAATATTAATTTCATAACACTTGTGGGTTCTAATTATTGTTGTAAAATTTAGTAAACTTTTGATTAAACATTTAATCCAAGGACATTACCATATAAATAGTGTATGTATAAGTAATAACATTATTATTAAAAGAATATATCATGATTAAATCTCTGTATAAATGTTATTTTAATAAAAAATATCTATTAAAGTAGATTATAGGGTCCTCAATTTTAAAACACTCCCACCTTCACTAGATCCAAATTGATAACCTTAAACTATTATCTCTCACATGATAACATCATACTTCCACTGAGTTATGGCATTAGTTATTGAGACTTCCATTTTTTCATACAAGGATACTTTCCTATTTATAATTCACAAATCCTTGAATAAAAACACCTTCTTAATATGGTATCCATAGTTTTATCCATTTTTTAATTTATAATAACATTTAAATCATGGATAGTACCATTTTTGTAAGATTATCATAATTTATATTATGATAGTACACAAAATTCATGGAAAAATTCCTAGAACTAGAGAAAACCATTGTGAATTTTGTATTACTTATTTTACTATATAATAATCCTCAATATACTCAATATTTATAGATATGGCTACCAATTACATCAATTATATTATATATTTAATTAACTTATACTAACTATGACATTATATCAATTGATCCATAGAAAGACTAGGTTTATATCCTCTTTATAACTAGTGATCCTTCTTATCTAAATAGCATCTATATATCCCTTAAACATTCATAAGTGCTATTGGATATTTTTAATTAATACCTATGTGGTTTTATTTTATTTATTTGATATTTTCTCCATAATATTTTTTATTGGAAACATAAAATCTAGTAAATTTCATGGAAGATGTGATGGACCCATCACTAAATCAAATATATTGATATTCACCATAATAATCTCCTTATATGTCCTTTACAAGTATTCTTGGAGAGATTTATTCCATGTGACATAGGAAAAAATTATAAAAAACAATACCTTATAAGTGATTTTTTTCCTAGATACATGTGTGTTATATTTCATTATATAGTATTATACAGCTAAAACACATAAAGAAACCAAAAACTATTTAATTAATTAATATAGGATGTTAAATTAGTTGAAAAATAAACCCATGAAAATTACAAAAATTATAATTAGACAAAAAAGAAAAATAATTAAAGTTGAATGGGGAAATTTAAATCATTATAATCTGCTAAAATCATCACCAAGAAAACACTAGGGAAAAGAAACATAATATTGTTAAATTGATCGATATTTCAGAAAAGGAAATTATAGAACCTTGGGAGGAATTAAATTGAACAATTTATGATGTAATGAAGATGTATTTATAGGAGGTAATATTACCATTGGAATAGTAATGTTGCTGTCAGTAATAATAACCCAACCATTGAGAATAATAACCTGACTTTTGGAATAGTAATTTCACCTTGAAATAATATAATATAATGTAAATAATATTTATCATGACTAATTTAAGAAAAAATAAATAATATAATTCCCTAAAATAAATATCAGGATAAAAAACTCAAAGAAAATATAAGCACATTTTCAACAAACTCAATTTTAATTTTTTTTATAAAAATCATATTTTTTTATATTTAAAATTAAAATTGCCTATGTTAAAAAATTATTTTTATAAAATTAATATAATTTTTTTTAATTAGAATATATAAATTATATAAGGGAATTTTTTTGGTAAATATCTAAAATACTTCAATTTTAATGTAAATAGTAAAAATATAGTTTTTTCATAACCAATGTATTTCAAATTACATTATTCATGATGTAATAATGACCTAATAAATTATTGAAATATTAAATCGACGAAAAACATATTTAATTTTATAAACAAGTCATTTAAATACAATAACCGGATTTTTCAAACCTATAAATTGAATTCCAAAGTATAAATTTTAAAGTATTTCATTAAAATAGTATATTTTTTAATTTTCCATGTTTCCTTTTGATTAAACTAATAAATTAGGAATATAGAGTGTTTTAATGTCTTAAAATCTTGTTATTTAATTAAAATATATTTCATAATTTCCAAAATATTACTATTGAAATCTTTAACTTGGATATAATATTTTATTCAATATTATAACTCAAAACACCCCTATCTTCAAGTATAAATAACCCCTCACACCTTTCTTTGAAAACCACATTACTTATGCATAAAAAACCACAATTCTATCCAAATATATTCAATTAAGACCCTTTATCATCCCTAGGGACTTTTTTGAACAAACCAAATCCGAGAATCAAAGGCTTTTAGTGCTATAGAAAAGAAGAAATAGTGAGAAAAGATTATGTTTTCGTCAACTTCTCTTCTCACATCCCTCCTCTCTTCTTTTTTCACTATTCTTTTCGAACAAAAATATTCTAAATATTAATTGAGTAGTATTTTAAAATTATATTGATGATTCCAACATACTATCATAATAATATTTATGCTGTATTTATATTTCATAGTTCACTTTCTTCTTCTCTCGACAATATCTTGTTAAAAGCTAGTTAACTACCAATAAGTACATTTCCAAATCCCTCCTTACCACCACCTATATGGATGGTTATAATAAATTATTTATGGTATATAAATGTATAAATATATTTATTTTAAGATTCTATAATTAATTATACATATTTTTAAATGACCTCGAACAAATATAGTGAAATTGAAAACAAATGTCATATTTTAAAGAAAATATGTTTTCAAAATGTTTCGCCTTTTAAAAAGTAATTAAGGGATAGAATATAGTGATTATAATTGATAAATAGTAAAAAAATTGCATAATTCAATTCTAGTTCCATGTTTTATTGAAACAATTTTATAATCCAGGAGGTGGAAATGTGATGAAATAAAGTGGGATTTAAGGTAAGGGGGTTCTCAAACACAATTCCATATTTTTGGGTTATCTTCTCTTTCACATTATTATCAATATGAATGTTCATATAATGTACTTAAAATCTATTTTCAAAATACTTTCTATTTGATTTTTGGGGATATAAATGTTCCTACCTTACCAAAATGATTTCTAATATATATGAAAAGATTTATAAAAAAACTAAATTTTTTTAAAAAAACTTTGAATCCCCATGAGTTATTTATTCTTCAAGGAAAAATGATATTTTATGCCAAATTATGATATATATTATTCATTTGGAAACCAAAAAGGATAATATATGAATTATTATATATAAAATACTTTATGAAACCTATTCCATTCCATGGGTTTATTTCATGACTATCATTTTTATATGTACCTTTCCATGCCAAATGCATGATTATGAGCATTTTAGGATGGGACATATAGGACCCGAATTATATATACCTCCAATTCATTGGGTAATGTGATATATCTAATGATATAGTGTATTATGCATTAACATGATGCTATATTTGTTTACATTTATGATGTTATGATTTATGCTCATATTTTATGAGTTAACATGATTCTAGCTTTGTTGAAAACATTATGTGTTATCTGAACACTATGTTATAATGTTTAATTATTATATATATTCCAAATTCCATAAATTTATCAAATTTTTCCTTAATTTTTAATATGATGATCCCATTCTTATGATATGGTGATTATTATTATTATTCTCACCGATGTTCTATTGATTTATGTATATTAATCATTCTATGATATTCCTCCCCTTACTCAGCCTTTAGATCACCCATTTCTTTATTGTATATCCTTAGGTGATAACATGTAATAAGGATAATGTGAGATCATTTACGTTAATAATGAATAAGGGTTTAAATAATGTTTAATTTTTATTATATATAAGTGATTCATGAGCCTAATTTTCCCAAGATACTAAACCATTGGATCTTGGAATGTATCACTATTATATTTTTTATCTCAAAAATGATGTAATAGTCATGTAAGAAAAAGTTCGTCACTATAGTTGGAGTTAAATCACAGTTTAGTTAATTTGGAAATTATAAAAAGAAAAAAAATTAAAAACCATAAGGATATATCTAATTATAGGTAAACAACCTATGTTTTGGTAATGTATATGAGTGTACAGTTTTAGAGCAATGAAATTTCTATCCGGATACTATATGTGGATGTGACTCTGGCATAGTTGCATCTTTGGATAATAACCTTGAAAAGGAAGGACTGGGTGTTAAATTGATTGTCACCGGGTGCACAATAAATATTCCATGTTTCACACCTATTTTGACACTCCCAGGGGATATGCTTTGGTTAATCACAAACTCTATACAAACCATTATGAATGATATATAGCTAAATTACTTCTTTATTTTAATGTTAAAAATGGATTAAAGTACATGATCATAGAAGTATAATTTTACAAAATTTTAAAAATAAGGATACCATAAGATATTACTTTAGAATTAATTTGATTATAAGAATAAATAATTTATTCATGCTTTATTAACTTCTATTCCCATCAATCCTTTTCTATTTTAGAAAATGGTAGGAACTAAGAGAAACTAGACCAACAACCTATATGAGGGAAAATACCAGAATTGTATGAACAATAATGAAATGGTAGGTAGAGTTTAAAACTTCATGAAGATTCCTACCCATATCTAATAGGCTATAAAATATAACCTGAACCATGTAGAACATCTTCCTTTACTCAATAAGGAGAAACTAGACATTGATCCCTTTATGCCGCAATGAACACTGACATTTATTATATCTTTTGATCCACTGGTTGTAGAATAGCGAGTTAACTCAACGGAGAAGATCTTTTTAATAATCCACTATTTTGAGAAGGATAAATTTAACATGGTTGATTATTATTATATAGAGAGGATGATCAATGGCATACATTGATAAAGATTACAAATTTAAAGGATAAAATGGAAGAAATGGAGTTGGAAGACTTTAAGATGTTATTTATTAACAAGTATTTTAGTAGAAATATTTAAAAAAATATGGAGATATAATTACTATTTGTTATGTAACAGGAGGGTGAATCTATCATGGTTTATGGGAAAAAATTCACAGGTATTTCATGATATGACTCAGGTTTTTCTATCGACAATGATAGAAAAATACATAGGTTTTTTAGTGGCTTAAAACCATTCATTTGAAGGGATCTAGCTATTATAGATTTTGGGAGATATAAATAAGTAGTTTTATTTTCTCTCAAATTAGATATAGAGTTTAGATAATATTATCATGGACTTGGAGATAAGAGGATAAGAATGGAATTTCCAAATGGAAAATCAAATGACAGAGGAGGAAATAATATCCAACTACCCACATGTATTAAATTTTGGAAGAAACATCCTAGTAAGGGAAAATGAACTGCTTTAAGTGTTGTTGATAAGGCCAAAAATCTCAATAATGTCAATGATTCACAAGTAAGACGACCAACATGATGGAGGAAAGGAAGTAACCTCATGTGGTTCAATGCTTCAACTGTAAGAAGATAAAGAAACATGAAAGATATTGTACTAAACTAAGGGACATCTAGGTTAATGAACATCCGCAACCACCAAAGTCAAAGGAGAAATGGAAAACTTATGCTATCACCACCATTGATTTCGAACATGACATTAAATTCATACAAGTTACAATTCCTATTCACTCAATAATGTAATTTTTTTTATTTTAATATGGTTCTACACATTCCTTTATATCCAATATGTTTTCTAGAACCATTGAATCAAAACCCTGATATGTTGAAGTATATATATCAATAAAAACACTTGGTGGTGTAATGAATGCGACCCAAGTTCTAGAATCCTCTCCTATTAGCTTATGTTGGAAGATTCTTATGGTTAATATCATAATACTTCCCTTACTAAAATTTTATGGTATACTTGGCATAGATTAGATATCTCTATATCGTGATCAAATTAATGACCAAGAAAAAGAAATATCTTTCTATAATTTGAACCATACCATAATCCTATAAAAATAAAAGTAAGACCATGAATCTACTTTTGAAAGTCCATTAATGTTATGGGAGTTGATAATCAACAAATAAGCATACATTTATAATATGGTTGACTTAAAGTAAAGTATCAACCTTCAAGAAATTCCCATTATAAGGGAATATGTGTATTTCCTGAAGAGTTAACCGAACTCTTCCTACATTTTTAGGTAGATTTATCAATAGATTTTATACCCAAATCCAATACCTTCTTTAAATTCTATGATATGATTTCCCCAATCAAACTAGGGGAGTTAAAAAGTAGCTAAGAGAATTTGGAAAAATTGTTAATGCACCATATTGTATTACCTTAGGGTGTGATAGTGCACTTTTTCAAGAAAAATGATGGATCAATGTGTCTATGTATTGATTACGGAGAGATCAATAAGATAACTATAAATAACAAGTGTCCCCTAGCAAGTATTGATGAATTGTTTGATCAACTATGAGGATCTAATTACTTATAAAAGGTGTATATTCATTTTTGATATCATCAATTAAAGGCTAAGAAGGGAGATATTCGGAAGGAAACCTTCTGTATAAGGTATGAGAACTATTGATTTATAGTGATTCTCTTAAGACATACTAATTTATTTTCAATATTCAAGGATTTGATTAATATAGTATTTGGATACTACCTTGAAATTTTTTTGGTAGTCTTTATTGATGATATTATCATTTACTCTATGATAAATGAGAAACATTATGTGTATCAATGGATTGTTTTAGAGACATTAATAAGTAATAAAATTTATAATAAGTATAGGAAGGGTGACATTTGGATGCTGCAAGTCACATTCTTGGGGCATGTGATCACAAGTGAGGGAATTTCGATGGACCCTTCAAAGACAAAGGCAATTGATGAATGGAACAAACCCTCATGTGCCATGGAAATAAATAAATTTCATGCCTTATCTGGGTACTAATGATGTTATGTGATAAATTTCTCATGATTTTCCAGATTTCTAACTAAGTCATCGTGGAAAAAGGTATACTATGTATGGATATAAGAATGTGAGTAAATATTTAAGGAGCTCAAGAAGAGGCTAATCACTACACCTATACTCACACTTCTATCAAGTGGAGAAGGTTTTGTGATATATAGTGATGCTTTAAATAAAGGATTGGGTTTTTTACCCATGAAGAATGATAAAGTGATAACCTATGCCTTACGATAGTTAAAAATACATGATAAGAACTACTCGATGCATTCTCTATAATCTTCAGTTTTGATATTCTCCAGGAATATTTTTAAGCACTACCTATAGAGTGATAAGTGTGACATATCTACTGATAAATAGAGTCTAATTTATATATTCACATAGAAAGAGTTAAAGATGCATCAATGAATATGGTTTGAGATGATCAACGAATAAATTATACTTATTCAATACCATTATGGAAAGGAGAAGAAGGTAAATGATTCCATTAGAAGAAAATAACATCATACTCTATCCATGATTCATATTGAGGAAGACTCCGTCATCATATATAATCAAAAGATAGATCTGGAAATTATAATGGTAGGGAATACATCCTACCTTTCACAAATTATTTTGAAATCATCTATCCATGAGAATATTAAGGATTCACAAAGGGATGATCTGGTGTTTCAAAATAAGGTGGAAGTAGTAAAGGAGGGGAAGAATAATGAATTACAATTCGTTGAATATGGTTTCATTTAGTTTGGAGGTATACTTTGTGTTCCATCATCACATTAGATAGAGACAGGACTATTGGATAAGGCACATAGTTCACATTTCTCCATCCATCCAAGAAGTAACAATAAGTATCATGATATTCAGGAGAACCTCTAGTAGGGAAATATGAATAAGTAGATCAATGAGTTCACCACAAAGTGATTTTTATGTCAGTAAGTTATATCAGAGCGAAAAAAGTCTAAGGAGATGATGCCGCCATTTCCCATACCCATATGGAAATGGGAGAATGGAACCATGGGATTTATCGCTAGCCTACTGAAGAAATGTTATGGATAAAATCCAATATGGGTTGTGGTGGATCAACTCACCAATACTTCCCACTCCATCTATATTTATGAAGATTTATCATTTGAAAAAATTTGAACGATATACCTAAAATCAGTAGTGATGCTACATGGGGCACAAATTTTGATCTTCTTTGATTGTAATACAAGGTTCACTATTAAATTCTAGATAAGTCTTCAACATGCTATAAATACTTAATTTAATTTCACTGTGACCTATCATCCCAAACTAATGTCCAATCTGGAAGGAAAATTTAGATGTTCTAGGGCATACTAAGAGCCTGATAAATATAATTTATAGTTAAATAGGATTAATAGCTTCCATTATTTGAGTTCTCAAACAAAAAATGATTCCACTTCAGTATTCAAATGGACCCATATGAAGAACTATATGGAAAGTGATGTATAACACTCACATATTTGGAAGAATTAAGTGAATGAAAGCAAATTTGTCTTGATCTTGTATAAAACAAAAAATAAATGGTTCAATCCATAAAACACAATATAAGATTTCATTAGAGTTTGCAGAAGTTCTATGATGACAACCATCTATGGGACTTGGAGTCTGATGTTAGAGACACAATTTTCATTTGAATATGACCATGAAAGAGAGTTATATTGTTTGGATATAAAGGGACTCTTATCCATGGGTTTATTGGGCCCTTTATGATCCTTGATCACATAGGATTAGTGGCCAATCATATTGCACTTAAACCAAATAAGGATCAAGTTCATGATGCATTACACATATCTCACCTCATGAAGTACATACCCAATCCCTCAAATGTACTTAAACCAACGGTGGTATAATTTGATAATGAACTCTTTGTGAGGACCATCCAATGAACATATTAAACCATAGATATAACATTCTATGTAATAAGAAAACTCACCTTGTCAATGTGTTGTGGAAGAACCATATATATGAAGAGGTGGTTTCAGACATAAAAGAAATGATGAAATAGAAGTATGATAATCTATTCTAAAATGAGAATACAATTTGAAGTTTTAGTGATGGTATTTATAAAGGAGGAATAATGTAACAACCTAGAGTTTAGAAGTGATATTTGTTTCCAGAATAAATGTGTGTCATATTATATTATTTAGTATTATAAACATAAAAAACATAGATAAAAAACATTATTTAATTAATTGATAACATTAAATTAGTTAATAACTAAACCCATGAAAATTACAAACATTACAATTGGATAAAAAATAGAAAATAACAAAATTATAATAGGAAAAATTGGATCTTTCCAATCATCTAGAATCATTTCTCCCCTGAAAAAAACAATGGAAAATAAAAAAAGTATTAGTAAACCAATTTAAAATTTTGAAATACAAAATAAATAACCTTAGGATTTATTATAGTGAATAATTTTTTAAGGAATGAATAGATATTTATAACAGGTAATATGACCGTTGGAATAGAAATTTGGTTGTTGGGAATAGTAATATGACTACTAGGAATGGTAACATGACCATTGAATTATAATATCACCTAAAAATTATAATTCAAATAATATTTATCATGATTAATTTTATAAAATATTAATATTATCATTTCATAAAATAAAAATAAAGATTAAAAACTGAAAGAAAATATAAGGACATTTTTTGAAAACTATTTTTAATGTACTTCGTAAAAATATTATTTTTATTTTAAAAATTAAATCTACGAATTTTATAATTTTTTTTGATAAAATTAATTTAATTTTTAGAATCATAATGTTAAAATTTTCAATGGTTTTTTATAATTTTATGAAATACATCAATTTTTAGTTGAATAGTAAAAATAGAGTTTTTAATAACTGATGTATTTAAAATCACATCATTCAAGATGTAATAATGACATAATCAATTATAGAAATTTTGGATTGACCAAAAACAAATTTAATTTGATAAATGAGTCATTTAAATTAAATTGAAATGTTTTCCAACCCCCAAAAGTACTTTCTAATGTCTAAAGTATAAAGTATTCTATTAAAATAATAATTTGTCATTTTCCCACATTCCCTTTTGATTAAAATAATAAATTCAACTTATAATGTGTTTTAGAGACTTTATATAATGTTATTTAATTAAAATATATTTTATAATTTTAAAAATATTACTATTTAATGTTTTACCTTCAATATAATATTTTATTCAATGTTATTACTCAAATATACCCTTCTCCTCATGTATAAATAAGCCCTCAATGCTCCCTTGGAAAACCAATTCACTTACAATTACCCAAGAAAAAGTTAATCCAAAATATGATCTATTAATCCCTTTATAATTTTTTGGGACATTTTGGAGTAGATGAACTCTAAGAATCAAAGGATTTTAGTGCCATAGAAAAGAAGCAACCCCGAGAAAAGAGAAAGTTTTACTCAACTTATCTTCTCACTTTTCTCTTCTCTTATTTTTTATTTATTCCATTAAAACCCAAATCTTATAAATATTTATTGATTATTATATTATAGTTATATTAATGATGTAAACCTACTATAATAATTTTATTTACAATTTATTTATATTTCATACTTATCTTTCTTCTTCTTTGGGCAATGTCCCGTTAAGTGTTTGTTAACCACCAATGGGGACGTTTACAACTCCTTTATAATCAACATCCTTATGTATGGTTATAATAAATTATTTATTATATAAAAATATATAAATATACTTATTTTAACTTTATGAAATTAATTTTAATTATGTATAAATGTTCTTGAAAAAAAATAATTAAATCAAAACAAAATAGAATAGTTTAAGGAAATAATGATCTAAAAATAGTTGACCTTTAAAAAAGTAATTAAGGGATATAATACAATGATTATAATTGATATATAGTAACAAAATGACTCATAATTCACTTCTGGTTCTATGTTTTAATAAACCTATGTTAATTATTTATGATGAAAAAATGTAATAAAATAATGAAATATTTAAGGTTAGGGGATTCTTTAACCCAATTATTTATTTTTGAGTTATGTTGTCTTTCAAATTATTCTTAGTATGAATATTTCTATAATGTACTAAAAATTTTATTTTGCAATCTTTTAAATTTTATTTCTGTATGGTGTGGGCCTAATTTTCTAAGGTAGGGATCACTACAACATGCTAGTGACACATTAGTTCATGTATTCGATTAAGGGGATGCGAGGTCACACTCATCCAAAAAATTTCATGGGAAATTATTTCACACTCCATCAATATTCAATAGATATAATACATGTTTCATGTTACCTTCTTAGTTGCAAGGGAATACATTTTCATGATCTCTTACATTATCATTTCTCACGTGTTGAGGGTTCATGAAAGTCAATCATTTAATAATTTTTAGCATTTTATTAAATATCAAATTTCTATCAAATTTTTATGGGATCATAATAAACATAATTATAATTATATTAAACATGGTGTTTTGTTAAATTAACAATATCCAAAACATTAAATTTTGTTAATGGGGAAAATATAATGGATTTCATAAATTTTACATTTTGAGTATTGTGGGACAAATTAAAATTTTATTATTATTTAATATAATTTGGAATTAAATATTTTAGGCTTATTATTATATTTATAATTTTTTTTTAAAAAATATTGGGGACTTTTAAAATTTTTAAATGATGTAAATATTATTATTTGACAGTTTTTTAATTACTTTTCATATTGATAAAAGAATTAATTATTTTTAAATATCTTTGTATAATTATATTATTTTGAAATTATTTATTTTTTTATATAATTTTTTAAAGAGGAAATTTTGATAATTATAAATGAATTTTTAAATTTATGAGTTTGAAATTTATGGAGAAAAAAATAATATATTCATGTAAATGGGGAAGTTTAACTGGTGAGGATAAAAAATTATTGAATGATATTAATCGGTGATTGACTTTAATATAAGAAATTAAGGTTACATAAAATATATAAATGTGATTTTAAATTAAATAAAATGTAATAAATCATATAAATGGGGAAATAAAATGTTAAAGGGAAGGGGGAGGTGTACACAATCAGTGTGAAACAAGTTTTACAAAAAATGTGAATTTGGTTAAAAAAAAGAGAGAAAAAAATAAATATTTAAAACATAAAGGAAGCATGGGGTGCACGAGAAATGAGGGATATGGAGGGGAATGTGTATAAGAGAAAAAAGAAAATAAAGTATAGAAAACAATGAAGAGAAGTTTCATGTTGACAAAGGTAAATTCATAGCTTTAAAAAATATAAAAATGATAAAAAGGTGGTAAAGGGACATTATATATAAAAAAACAAGGAAAAAACAAAATAAAAGTGTAAATAAATAAAAAATAATAATAATTAAATTCCATAAATATATTTAAGTATGTTAAAAAATAATTAAAGTAAATTTATATAATATATAACTAATAATAAAAATAACTTAGGATGTGGGGTTAGACATGTGATCACAACAAATTTTATAAATTATAAAAAAAATTATATATTATTTTATTTGTCTAATTTTGATGAATTTAATTATTATAATTGTGGTTGGATTTTATTGAATCATTATTTTGTGTAATTATTATCATGGTTTAGATTACCATTATAAATATAGGATTTTGTGATCAAGTTCTTCTGTATTTCAAAAATATATCTCCACCCATTAATTTGTATTTCCCCTCTCAAATATGGATGACCTGTGAAGTAACCTGGGAATATTACATGTGAATTTGATCTATACTAGAATTCAAAAAGCTTCATGGTAATTCTAAAATGTTTCCGATGTGATATGATTTGTGGAGTAGATAACATATAGTAGGTTGGTGGGAAGCTCATCATAGGTTCAATAGTGTACACTTTAATAAGGACCGTCTTTACATCATGAGGTAAGAGTTTATAGAATTTTTATCTCTGGGAATGTGAGTGATTGATATATTGTGGAACCTTATAATTCCTTATTTATCTATAATACTTCAATTTTTATCCCATGAAATTAAATTATTGGAAATATTATCATTCACATTCCTTTGTTGACCCCTTAAAAATGTGAGATGGGAGACATCCTCATTCTTCTTAATTTAAATCCTCCTATTGTATCATGAATTCCAAAAAATTATATATTACTATAATAATTGTGAAACTACCTTTTCAAACATTATAGTTTAATGTAAGTATATACTCACTCCTCATGATCAATGAACATGATTTGGTTCTGGGGATGGGTTTTAATTTATTTGATTCATTTTACTATCATACTTTTCTCTTGGTCCCTTGTATGATCCCATGAATGGGTCATTGAATTTTATTCTTCCATTTAATTTTTCAATGTATTTCTTAATTTAGTCTTTTTTTCTTTAGTTAATTAATGATTTGTTTAAATTCCTACATATTGTAGATTTATTATTAGTATATCTTACTGTTATATTAAATGAGTTCTCATGATTTTCTACTATACATTGAATATGTGTAGCCAAATTTTATTTTACTACCCTTGTGAAATGGGAGATATTATAGAAATGTAAATAGAGAATATAATTTGGAATGAGGAAGATGGGTATTGAAAGATGGACATTTCTAGATAATCCTATTTGATGATGTTGATTCCTCCAATGGCCCGAAGGCCTTCATTTTTTTTATTGATTTTTGATAATCCACCTTTCAAGGGGTGAGGTGGAACCCTTACAAGTCCCATTGACATAAGTATTACATGGAATGTAGGCCTTATATGAATTCGTTTCCCGTAGGCTTCAAACATTACATACAACCTAGAATAACTACTTGGAACTACTCCTCCCTAGCATCTTCATCGTGAAATCAGCTCTCCACCTTCTCATGGCTATTCGGCTAGGCTTTTCCATGAGTGCACAGACTTGTCCAGATGGAAGGTTCCATACCCTCTCATTCATGTAATCCATTTAGCTTCTACTATGGTTAAAGCTCCTTGCTCATCCTCCTTATGGAGCTTGTTCGTTGTAGGTTGTCTAGTTTGCATCTGCACTTAAGGTGATCCAAAGGATTTAAGATGGCCCAAAGGCCTTAAGGTGTCCCGAAGAACTTGAGGTGGCCTGAAGTACATACTGACCTGAAGGCCTTAAAGGACCCAGGGACCAAATATGTGGCCTGAAGGCCCATACAGGGGAATAGTCCCGGCTGCTACAGTGCCAAATAGTACCTGCTATAGTTCTCGCTACAGTACATGCTACATTACTTCTATAGTTCCCACTATAGCTCCTGGTATAATACTACTATAGTACTGCTATAGTACCCAAAAATTATTCCTCCACCTAGATTTGATCCTGGGTTTCCTAGATGCACTTAAGGAGTCCTCACCAACCTCGCTGATTATTTTGTATGATTTGATTATATATTATTTATTGAATTGATTAATATTCTAAAACATTAGATTCATATTGTTATGTATATTTAATTGAGAATGTGTTGCTTCATTATGTTGGGTACTCTATAGTGAAATGATGTGGGTCTTGAGTAATAATATGGAACGAATAATAATATATAAATATAGAATTAAGTTCAATGGGATGGGAACTTCCTAAGAATGAGTAAGAATTGGAATTTAATATGGAATCAATATTACATAAGAGATATAATTTATACTTTTATAAAGACAAAAATATTTCTTCACATTGAGTAAATTTATTATTAATATTAGTTTGTTAAATATAGTTCAATAATTGGGAAAAGAGTAGGTATGATTCCATTAATTAATTTATGTTAAGATAGTTAAGTGGTTACATTTAGGCTATAGTTTCTTTATAAGCAATCCTATTTAAGAGGATTTATTTCAGTACTTAAGAAATCAACCAGAATGATACGTTCTTAGTAAAGCAGTGTGTGAAACTTGAGTTGTTCCTTAGAAGTTAAGTTTTATTAACTAGATAATAAATAGAAACGGAGTAACCATTTGTTTAAATAGGAATAATTTTAATAGTATAATTTGGGATAAAAATCTATGAAGATCTTGGTCGTTTCCTTGTTAATTGAGACTATGTAGCTGTGTTTAATTAATAGGAACTAATTAAAAAAGAACTGTATAAGTAAATAAATAAATGTTAAGTTAGGTATTATAATTTAAATTTTGTATGATTCAGTATTGATAGATTGTATGCATGATGATGATTATCATCATGGGATATTTTGTTTTTATTAATAGTTATTAATTTATAATAAATTTTTATGTTATATTTATTATATTGAATGTGGTTGTTTTCTTACATGATTATTTTCATGTATACTTGTTTTTATGTGTTTATTTGTACTTTTTTGATTATTGGTTTTCTTATATGATTCTTTTTTACCTTTTAAATATTTTTATTATATTCATGAGATGAAATGGATCATACTTATGACATGTGCATCAATTTTTAGTTTTAATGTAATAGGGTATAACATGTACACATTTACGTTGAGATTATATAGATTGAATGTTATGTCATGTTGTGGCTTGTAATGGATCAAGGTTATAACATGAGTAGTAAAAGTTATTATGTGAAAATATATTGGACGTTTGGACGATTAACATAAGTTGAGAGTTTGGATTTCTTGTTATGATGATGTGATGATAATGGGATTATTTTCAAAGATTTAGAGCTAGGATTTCTTATTTTTTCAGGTTATATAATGATGTGATGATAATGGGATGGATATAAAATGTTGAGATATGGTATTTCCTACTGATATGATGATGCGACAGTGATTATTAGCATAAGTTTAGAGTTGGGCTTGTTTTTCTTTCATGAATGTTTTAATGGGTATGGTATTTTGGTAGTATTTGTGATGTGGCATGATAATTAAATGATGATGTTATGATTCAAGGCATTCTATTTTATTGTTATTAGTCTCTAGAATCATAATATCCATTTCTTACATGCTTATTATTATCCATTGGTTTAATTTGATATGACCTTTATAAGTGATGAACGTAAATATGAATAGTATGTAAAGTATAAATTTTCTTTTTAGCATAACAAATATTATTGAATTGATTAGTTGTTTCATGCTTGTTTATACCGATAATTATATTTAACATGGATATAGAATTGTTTATAAATGTTATCTTACTAATCACTTAAAAGTGCTAAACCCTATATAGTTTCTTGAGGTGTTTTGAAGGATTGTTTGATCGAGATTGGGGATGCTATTGTTTGAGTAGCTGGAGTGGAGTCTTAGAGATCATACTTGAATTTTTTTTTATTTTTTATAATCATGTATACATGGTCGGGATTGAGAATTTTATCTTTCGATTAATATATCTAAATAGTTTATTTGTGGTTCATCTATTTTTTCAAAGAATTCATGAGGGAAATGCCTCCCAGTTTTGTACTGAAGACCTTAAATGCTAGTAAAAAACCCATGACCTATTAGATATTGGTTTTTTTGGTCAAAATTATCTATATTTATGACTTAGTTGGGGTTCCAGTGAGGTTAGATCATGAAAAGGTTGAATTAAATAATTAGGTTGAGAGATATGATAAAGTTTGGACTTAGTCATAAGTGAGGTTTACATAGGCTTGGAAGGTCAATAGTTTCATTCAACATAACCTATGGTGGATGCATGGGATTGGATAGAACATAAATACTTTGGGACTATTGTTAACTATGTAAGAACTCATATTATCCCAGATACCAGCTACAATCATGGTATCATTCCCACAATGATCTAAAATAAAAACCATGATAGCCAATTTAGCATGATCAGGTGGGAAAATTTACTAATTGTTGAGTATAAAATTTAGGAAGGCTATATGTATGATTATCATAGTTTGCATTAAGATAATATTTTATTTCTTAAATATTTTTGTGTGTTAATTTATAACATTATATATTTTCATTTTTTGTTCTTAGTAAAATCATGTTTTATTTAGATTAATAAATTATTCCATGTTGGGTAAGACTTTATTTCTTATAACTATTGATAAAATATAATGTTTAATATTCCTTTCATGAAATATTATGTTATTTTTATAAATTAAAATTTTTAATTCATTTTAATTAAGATAGTTGTAAATCTTGTAAGAATATTAATATTTTTTAAATTAATATGACTTTTATGTTAATATTTTTTCATTTATAACGAAGCATGTCTAAAGGATTTTATTTACTATGAATATTTTTTTCTAGAATATTTCTGATTAATAATTCCCATGGTGATTAATTTTTAATTAGTTAGACATATTTTGAATGAAATATTTTATGAAACATAATTTAGATTATAATAACTCTTAACATGAAAAACTACCCCATTTGTTATGATGAAATTTCCATTTTTAATATTGTTCCCCATAAATAAATTGTATTTAGTGGTGGTTTTATAATACACCACAAAAATGATTTGTTTTTATTTTTTAGCAAGAGTTTTAGAAAATACCGCCAATTAATATTATTTTTTTAAAAGTAGTTTAAAAAAATTATTGATTTGAGGTGTCTTTTAATATAAATTATTTTGATGACATTGAGAGACACATGTTCTTATATTTTAAGTATGTATACATTGGTAGGTTTTAAGGGAATGGAATCTTTTCCAATGTGATAACAAATGAGGAATCAATTTTCGAGTGGATCAATCTAGGTAAGCACTCTATTATTGATTGATTGATTCTTTTGATGGTTCCTAATCTATTGATGGTAGAGAATTTAATTAATCACCTCTCTACTATTTGGGGTTTCAATTCATGGAGTTGTGTCTCAATGGGTTATGGGTATTAGTTATTTTATTCATAGGAATTAAAGATTAATGAATAGGTATGAAGTGACCTAAGCCTAACATAAAAAAATATTACATAATTTTAGATGAATATTCAACATATATCACAATTGTAAACACCTGAGGACCATAATGTTTTAGTGTATGTAGAGACTAGTTAAATAATCAAATAATTTCACAATATATCTTCAACATATCTTACAAACTAATTCATATTAGTACCATTTGAGACATATTAGTGTTCTCAAGATAGTTTGGTTTCATTTGTTTTCAATATTTCAAGATGTTTTTGTAAAAGAAGTTACTTGGAAAAACATGGAGAAGTTTATTGAACATTTTTATCCAGTTTATAGAAAAATTATTGAACTATTTGATGTTACACTGATCTTGAAGGTACCAAACATCATGAAGAATTTTAGGATTCTAGCTAAGTTGGTATAAATGTTGAAATTGTACACGATTATCAGATAGAGATGTACAATGTCTAAGTTACAAAGTTTAAAAAAAACTTGTATCAAGTCTAAGTTATAATGTTAAGATATGTGGTTGTACACAGTTCTAGTTACAAAGTTAGAGTTTTGGTCGTATATATGTTTTTCTCTAAATTTATCTCAATCACATGTAGAATGATCAGCAGATGGAAAATATAGAACCACATGCTTGTTCTAGAATTTGAATTTCAAAAGAAGTTTGATCTTTTCAATTAGTGGTTAAGATGAATTTTTATTTACACCAAAGAATGAAATTATGAGCACATAAAGTCCTCAAGGTAGGGATTTTGGACTTTGAACAGAGGCTTAAGCTATATTTGGGAGATTAAAGGAGAATCAGGAAGAGGTTGGTGTGGCTGCTGCAATTTGGAGCACACCACCAGCCAAGTAGTGAGCCTCACCAAATCATGTGTGGTATCTAGAAATTCCATTAATCACTTCATAAATCCATTGGACATCAGGTGTCCTCCATAGGATAAGCATAATTATTTTTAAAGGAGGAAATTAATGAATTTCCCCTTCATATTTTTGAGAGGGAACCCCCATCTTCCCGTTTTTTCTGTGTGTGAAGCCTCTAATAGCTTCCTCCCTTCCTCTTTTCAATACCCCTTGTTTTGGGGATTGGTTTTGGTAATTTATTCAGTAGTTTAAAGTTATTATCACCCTCTTTCATCCTCTTTTGATATCATACTATTTTCTTCATAATTATCTTTTTTGGCTTAAGATTTTATGGTGATTTCAAGGATCATGGTGGAATCAAAAGTTTCTCATGGGGCTTCCATTTTTCCTTTTTAGAGGATATCTAGGGGTAGTGTTTATTGGTGGTCGCATAACAGTTCATTAAGGAAGTATGTTATGGTGGGTTTTCTTTAGTTTTTCCTCAAACTGGTTTTAAATTAGACTTATTCTTGGTGTTTTCTCTTATGTATTTGGCCTAGAATGGGGTTGGGTGTATGCCACAGGTCATCATCGAGCAGTTGGATATGATTACAGTGTAGTGAGAGATACCAATTGGTTTTCTATATTTATTCCTTTAGATTTAATTATTAATTTAATTATAACTAGTTATCCTAATTTTTTTGGGGTATCATGGCATGAGTTAGGTAATTTTTCAATGAAATAAGCCTTGTTGAGGGATTTTCATGTTTTTGAACCTTAATAAATGTTAAAGATTATTTTAAGGTAGGTGGTATAATTGTTTTCTCTTAAATTATATCCCTTGTATTTCATCTTTGACATGTGTTTCTATGTCGACTCTTCATAAAATTCACTTAAATAAATAAATTGAGTGGTTTCTTTAACTTAGTGGTGACATAGTACCCCTATATACATAGGAAGAAGGGTTGGTTTGGGGTAGTTCCTTGTTTAATTTATTAAGCTAGTATGTTATGCCATATGCCTTGTTTTTAGGAGAACTAAATTGGTAGTTTAGGGATTCCCTTAAGGATAGAGTGACTTATTGTGGAATTGGGATCCCAAGAATGATCATTAGGACCCATAAATGAGATATCATTGCAATATTTAATTTGGAATATTGAATTGGAACTAATGAATGAACTTGTATTTTACTATGAAACCATTTATTGTATTTTTTTTTATGAATTTATGACTTGATTTGAATTATTGTATATAGATTTTAGTATACATTTCCTTGGTGGATGACCTCAGATTCCTTATGATTGATATTGTTATTGAATTAAATGGATCAGTTGAGGACTCCATCAGTATTTATAATGAATTGGGAAAACCAGCGGATTCTACAAAGATTCATTACTATGGATTCCATGGGGATACTCCCTGTTGATTTCCAGGAATGCCTATACTTGTGAATGCCAAAAATTGTTGTCGAGGAATCTTGAGGGATATCCTTGTTGAATTTCATTGAATGATCTCCCTATATTCAGTTATATTATTATTGACGTCAAATTCCATCTATGTGAGTTAGGATTCCAATTTATTCATGCTTCTAAATTTCAAGGGAAGTACCTTGAGTTAAAACCAAACTGAAGATTATTTTATTGGATATAACCAAGAGGTAATTTCTTTTGAGCCCCTTGTATACCTCTTAGGCCACTTCATCATTCATTATTTAGTTGTGTGGCTTGGAAAAAAATTATGATGTGATGTTTTAACCCTGATCAGAGTTATTGGTGATGGTTGAAGCAGGTATCATTGGCCTAGGTTTTCATCATAAGAGTCGAGGCTCAAATTTTTTCTTTTTAGTTCTCACTATTTGTTATTATTCTCACTTATTATTTATTATATTAATATCTCTATGCTTTACATGTCTAGAATAAATTTTTATTAGACACCTTTTATGGTGGCCTACTGAGTTTTACTCACACCCTCCTAAGGACACCGTGGCACTTGGGTGCCCAAGAAGATACCAATTGGTCATAGGTCATAGGTTCAAGGAAACAAATGATGTTATGTTTTTCTGTGTGGCTTAAATAGAGATTGGGATTTGGGAGCTAGGCTATAACTCAATTATTCTAAGGGTCATGTTGTATATTGGGTTGTGATTTGGTATTTAGTGCATATCTATTTATTTTGGATGTTATGTGTATGATATTTACTTTATTTCTACTGTGTTAGACTCTAAATAGGGGGTTTAGTCTCCCTACAATGCCACATTTACATCCTATCTTATTAATGGTAGCATATGGAATATAGGGAGGAAATCTTGAGACCATATGGCACATCGACCTAGTGCACTGGTATAGTGCCTTTAAGGTTGGGGCATGACAATTTGGTATTATAGAATTTTCTTTATCTTACAATTTTTGTATGGTAGATACTAAACTAGGATGTTCCAGGGGCTTGTTTAGGAGAACATTCTTAGATTTTTCAAACCCATGTATAGTTGAAAATCCACATTTACAAGGTTGGGAATTGTAGTCATTAATTGTTGATTTTATAACTGATTGCTTTCCACCATGAGTGGTTCACTTGGGTGTGATGTTATTGATTTATGGGATTTCTACTCTTAGACTGGTATAATAAGAGGGCTAATATATTCATGCATCATACTAGGCATATAAGATTTATTTTTTATCGATGTGTTTCCTATGATTAATAGTTTATTGATAATTACATGTATTGGGTTTTATTTATTATATATGGTTTAGATCTTCCTTTAATTTATATCAGACTTGGATTTAAAGGGATTGATAGGGATTGAATATTTTAATTACCCAAAAAACATCTATATGGTGCTTCTGACACATAGGGTTATGGTGGAATTATACTTGACCAACTCTTATAATAACCCACTATAAGTTATGAGAAAATATAAATGGGTTATTAATGTAATGGTTTGGTTATATAAGGTGTCAATAATAATCTTATAACGTATTTCCTCTATAACTTGAGAATGAAATCCTATCTGACCATACTAGGTTTATAATATCTAAATAAATTATGAATTGGTATATCATGTAATCTTGTTGAAAATGAATAAGTTTTAAATTTGGGACCTTGGAAATGAGGGTGTGTGGATTTTAAATAACAAATTTATCAATGTCAGACAAATATAATGCCAAGAACAACTTTAAGAGAGTTTTAATTTATAGATTATGTATAAAACTTCTTATAATAACACTAGGGTGATGGTATTAGAAATGGTAATGACCCTAAATGATTTTAATGTTGGATTTTTGGATAATTAAATAATGGTTTGAGTTAAATAATGTTCTAGAAAGAAAACTATATGCGTTTTCCCTCATAGATTGTGAATGGATTCTTATTTATCCAAGAATATTGATGTGGGGTTCCATTTTCTTGTTAGACCTATCCATATACTGGATGGATGGGATCACAGGAGCACCCATGTTTTGAACCTTATATGGGTTCTTAGGCTGTTAACAGTGTCCACGATCCATGTTTGGGTTTTAAGGATAGAGTGGGGGGATAGTTGGTGATACCTTTGAGAAGTTTATGGTGTTGGTTTGTGGGAATTTTTTTTAACCCTATATGGATTAGAGAACCTTTTGGGTTATCTTATCTACTAATTTTAAATCTTGGTGACAACATGCTAGTTTCCATGTGACTATGAAATGGGATCTAATGCGCAGAAGTGACCCTATTCTGATGTGTTTCATTGACCTTAGTTAGGAAAGAAATCCTTTAATTTATAAATTATACTCAAGGTTTAGTGAGTCACCTTTTATTGTTTAGCATCACTATAAGAGGCGTTGACCTAGTCTATGGATGATTTTAGGTATGTTGAGTATGGGGATGTGCTTCTTTTTTGGTATTGATGCACAAGGGGGTGCTATCGGGGGGGGGGGGGTATCAATGCTTTTAGAATCTCAATTTTATTTTGAAAAAACACACTTAACATTCTAGTGGTTTTGATTAAAGAGAATTTTGGGATAGAAGGATCATTTTTATGCCTAGTCAATTATTTCATAGTTTGGATTCGATAATGTAGTCAGTAGTGATCTTGGGAAAGTATTCCCAGGGTTATTGAAGTGTGGTGATGCACTTTGAGTTGGAGATGAGGTATGGGTAGTCCTTATAAGTACATATTTCAATCATGTAGATGTCTTGAGACTTCTCATCTCATGTTTTTCAGTACTGTGGAGGTGTTTTTGTTTCTTTTTATGGTTCCCTGTGGGTGGGGATACCCTTAGTGAGGTCGATGAAGGCTAGTGAGTTACCTCATTTTTGGGGTTTAGGACTCCCTAAGTGCTTGAAATTTTTGCGTCTAGGCTAAATGTGAGGGTGGAATCAATGTGATGTCTATCCCTTTGGTTTCTTGTTCAATGAGGGTGTGTCAAAAGGGAAGTAAATGCTCTTGGTAGGAATGATGCTCATGTAATGGGAGGTATTGAGGAAGTCATGGGGGATAGAATAAACTCTTGAGTGAAGTCAAGACTATTGGATAGAAGCATCAAGAATGCCTCGAACCCAATAAGACTAATGATCTTGGGGGTATATTGAGATGATTGAATGTATATTTGAAGGTAGTTATGGTAAATCACAACTCTTGGGGTCATGAGTTAAGATGGTAAATTGTCTCAATGGAACATGAGACCTTGATGTTTGTTGAGGTTTAGGGGAATGAACATGTTGGACATGATCAATGACTCTGGGTTATGTTATCAGTGGATGGAGAGTAAGTATGTATTGAATTTAAATAGATGAAATGAGATATACGTGGGATATGTGTGGGGATTGTATGAAATTTGATCGGTAATGTGGTTTGTCTATGTTCTATCGGGAATCCACTACGTATTTGAGAAGTTTGAGTAGACAAATGATGATAGTTCCATGATGGTGTTGGTTTACAACTGCTTATAAACCAGTCAGGGTAGGTCTTAGGTGATGATTACCTATTAAAGTATATTAATTATGGTTGGATGATGAATTCTCAATTAGAGAGTCCAAAGGCATCTATTTGAGTTTTAAGGCATTCCTACGGTGAAAAGTGGTGTCGTAGAGGGACTAGAGTGCAGTGGTACATATACTTAATATTGAACCAGAAGAAGGCATAAGGGGTCATGGATGTGTCGATCATGTATTTATAGAAAAAAATTCATTTTTTCAGACATAACCTTTTAAGGTAATCATGTGAAGTTTTACAATTGATTCAATATAGTGGGGAGTGAACCATCATCCTTTAGAGGGAATAGTCCTTGTTACAGACAAAAATTCAGTGTTTTTCTCGAGTTCCACTCTTGAAAGTTAGGAATGAATAGTGCATGATGTTTTTTCACCTTGGAGTGTGATGAATGACCATGTAAAATACTTGAGTTTGGTGATAAATGGATTGTGGGACACAGTGGTTTGTAGTTTCTCAAGTGATGTGATGACAAAAAAACCTGTGTGCAGCCATGTGTCTGAAATAGGCACATGACCCTTAGGCTGGAAGGGTTGCAAACATGTAGCTTTTACCATGAAATGGACAATTTGTCATTGGGTTTATGGTGATGAACCAGTGAGGTGTGTACTTAGATGAATTATGGAATGGAAAATTAGAATAAAATTAGATTAAATTGTGGATCGAGAGGGAGTTATAGTTAGATCTAGACATCTTTAAGTGATATGTGGGTGATTGGATTGGTGGTATGCCGGTGAGTGTGGTAGATGGCTTCCTCCGCGTCCGCTCTCCTCTCGCTGCCCATCCCTTCATCCGTGCCTGGTGGATCCTCTCCTTCTACAGTGATCAGCGGGTCCTCTGCCCTGGAGGTGGTGAATTTTTCGGCTCCTCAGGTGACCAGGGTTCAGGCTTCCAAAGGGGTGCTGCCGTGCGTCTCCTTCAAGGAAGTTCTATGTGGTGTGACGACGCCATCCACCGGCGCAGGGGGGACGATGTCTTCTCCTCCGGCGAGCCTGCCTTCCATTCCTCCAATCTCGGTGGCACCCAGGCATCCTATGCAAGAAGAGGGTTTCCCAGTGGTGGAACTCTCTGCGCGTGAAGTCCAGGAGGCAGCGTCCTTCCACGACCTCTCATTGGTGGCCCGTTTCGGGCGCAACAAAACCTCCATGGGTTTCTTCAGAAATTTTGTGGAGTCTTGGGGGCTCCGTTCTCCTGATGCGGTCTTGGACCTATCTAGAGTCTCCTTCTGTATCCATTTGTCATCTAGAGAGGAATTTGTGATGGCTTGGGCGATAGAGGATAGACGGTGTGGCTCATGGCACTTTTCTCTGTCAAGGTTGTCGTGGGATTTCCATTTCGGCCGCGAATCACCATTTGAAGCGGTCTGGTTATCCCTTCCGGGGTTGCCTCTTCCCTTCCACAACCTATCTATTCTTAAGGCAGTGGGGGATTCTCTAGGGTCCTTTCTTTGCACGGATGAAAATACCAGATGCCTTCAGTCGGCGGCCAACCCTCGAATCTACATGGAGATGGACCTTTCTGTTAAAAGATCCTCATGGGTTCTGCTTAAGTCGAGCGACGGACTCCGCTGGTGGCAACGTATATTCTTCCTTAGGCTCCCCAAATTCTGCACCGCTTGTGGTCTTCATGGACATCTGGAGTCGCTCTATCTAAGGAGGCGTGGAGGAGCGGGTCCGTCTCGCTTTGGTCATGATCCGCCTGATTCATTGGGGAAGAAATCTGAAATTGTTACCGTTGGGTGCACTGATTCTGTTTCTTTTTCACCTCTAACATGTCAGATGTCAATGTCAGATTTCTAGTGGAGTAGTCTCGTCTCTTCCAGACACGTTCCAGATCCGACGACACCCCTTGCAGATCTGATCGACTGGTCTCCCGCTGCTCCTCCAGACGGACAGAGCCCGACTGGTGGTCCCTGTCTTGCGGAGTTTCTCTCGTCATGGCTTTCCCCCAGTGCCAACTTGCGCGGTCCTCTACTGAGTCCAGCCAAGGCACTGAACCCTCCCCCAAAGACATTTCGAATCTCCTCTCAGCTCTTTCCGGAGCTCCTGCATAGATCTTTGGTAAGCAAGCTAGCACATCCTGTAGATAGGATGGCGCTGCTTGGGCTTCCTGCTGAGGGTGTGGACAAGGAGCTGAGCTCTTCTCGCCAGTCTCCCCAGTGGATCCTTCTATTTTCCATGGTGCAAGGAGATCTTGCATCAAGGTCCTCGTGCGATCTCCCGCTCAGAAGGGTCCCTCTTCTGGAGGACTTAGAGGTGGTGTTCAATAAGGTTGTGCAGATCCCAGTTAGGGACACTAGTGCCTCGGGGTCAACAGGGCCAATCACCCGGTCCAAAGCCAAGGGAAAAGGTTTTCTTTATTCCTCATCTCTCTCTCTCTCACAGACCCTTAAGTTTCGGAAAGAACTTGTTTAATGCTTTTGGTTATCATCTAAAATGCACGGGGCTTGGGGACCAAGCCAAGCGTGCCTTTATTTCTTCTGAGGCCAGGCGTTGCAATTCCTCTATTGTGGTTATTCTTGAACCTAAGTAGGATCCGAGCAAAGCATCCCAGCTGGCCAAGAAAATGGGATTCTCTAATGTTGCTCATGGAGGTCCGAACATATCTCAAATCTGGGTATGCTCGAAGAATAATGTCGCAGTTGAGGTTGTGAGTCTCATTCCACAATGCATTAACACAAAAATTTCTTTCAGGGGGGCGCGAAATTCTCTTCTCCTTAGTTTACTCTAGCACAACTCCGAATGGGCGGACTGAGCTATGGAGACACCTGGAAGCACTCCATGGTTCGTCGGTGGGGATTTCAATACAATATTAGAGTTCTCAAAGAAGAAATAAGGATCCAGCATTAATCTTGGAAGCATGCAAGAGTTTTGGAGTTTCACGATGGCAGCAGGGCTCCTGGATTTGGGTTTCTCAGGATCCAGGTTTACGTGGTGCAACAATCAGAAAGAAATGAGTCGCATCTGGAGCCGGTTGGACATATTCATGGTGAAAATGCAAGGATTGGATGCCTTCTCAAAGACGTCAATCACTCACCTCTCCCGCGTACTTTCGAATCATGCACCGCTTCATGTGGAAATCAGGAGCTTCCCAGTGGTTGGCCACGCCTTTTTCTATTCTAAGACATGGAATCAAGATGAATCCTTTACGCAACTTCTGAAAGATTCCTGGCAGCATGAGGATGGTGGAAGGTCGTGGGGAGGATTAGTGAACTGCCTCAAAAGGCTCAAGCAGAATATTTGAGAATGGCTTGTGAACAGATCACACGAGCAGGGTGGGGTGCACAGACTCTAGGAGGAGGTGGATATGCTGGAGGAATCTCTACAAAATGCATGCGATGATAACACCATTGTTTCCCTCTATGATAAATGGGATGCGATGACTGAGAAACTCCTCGAAGTTGAGAGACTGTACAAGCAGCGTGCACAGATTAGATGGATCAGGGAGGGATATCGCAATACAGCATTCTTCCATGCATGCATGAAGGAAAAACGAAGCTCAAAGATCAAATTGAACCTTGGTACGGGATCTTTACGTCAGATGCGAACATCACAGGGAAGATGGCCTTGGACCATTTCGAAGGAATTCTGTCGGGGGAGGCCTCATCTCACTTCCAGCGATATGCCCCTGATGTGGACATTTTCCTGAGCAGGATCCCTCAGCTTGTGGGGGAGGTGGATAATAATTCCCTCATCGATGTTCCTTTAGAGAGATAAGTGAAAGTGGTGGTCCTGAGCATGCAACAGGACAGTGCACCCGGGCCGGACGGATTCCCATCATCTTTTATGTGGCTGCGTGGGACCTGGTTGGTCTACTGGTGGTTGAGGCCATGCAGGATTTCTTCAGAGGGGTGCTCTCAATAGAGGTGTGTGTTCATCGAGAATTGTTCTCATTCCGAAGATCAATAATCCAACTCTCATTAGCCAATACCGTCTGATATGTCTGTGCAATGTTTCATACAAGATCCTCACCATGGTTATAGCTAGAAGACTCAACAGTATCATTCTGAAGCTTGTGTCCAAGGAACAACACAGGTTCATTCAGGGTCTAAGTATTCAAGGGGCTATTGGAATTGCTAGTGAACTTGTGAACGATCTCCACCGGCGGGCGGTGGGTTCCAATGTCATATTTCAAGTGGATATGAATAAGTCCTATGACAATGTCGAATGGAGTTTCATTATTCGGGTTATGAGGAGGTTCGGGTTTCAGGAGGAGTTTTGTGATCTCAGTTTTAGGTGCTATTCTTCACCATGGCTCTCGGTCTCTCTTATGGGGAATTGCTTCGGGTATTTCAAATCAGTCAGGGGGTTCGCCATGGGGATCCATTGTCGCCAACTCTCTTTATATTAGCTCAGGATGCGCTCTCACGGAATCTGAACTGTGGTTTGTAGGAGGTTAGGATCCAACCTTTCTGCGGAAAATGGGGTGTGGAGAAAATTCCACACCTTATGTTTGCTGATGATGTCCTTATCTTCATGAATGGTCGGCATAGGTATCTCCGATTATTCTTGGATATTATTGATTGTTACGGTCACCTAAGCGGGAAAAGTATGAACACCTCGAAATCCCACATGTCCATATCAAATAAATGTTCAGATAGGAGATGTAGAGGTATTTAGGATATTCTTGGGTGCCAACAGAGGTAGTTGCCAATACTGTATCTTGGCATCCCAATTTCAGGCGGCCGCATCAAGAGGCAGTATTTCGATGGCATTTTGGACCGGCTTCTAGGCCGAACATGCAACTGGAAGAGTAGAGTGTTGTCGTTTGGAGGACGGGTCACACTGATTAATAGTGTTCTCACATCCATCCCAATGCATATTGTTTCTATCGTTAATCCTCCCAAAACCGTGATCGACAAAATGGAAAAAATGATGAATGCTTTCCTGTGGGATGCGTCACAGGTAGGGCGAAGCCACTGGGATTCTTGGCAGTGCTTAGCAAAGCCAGTGACTGATGGGGGGGGGGGGGGGGGGGGTTGGCATTCAGGATATCAAGGGAACTATCACCGGCATGCAGGGATGACTGGCATGGGAAGTGATTACCAGGGAATCACTATGGGCGAGATTCTTCAAGAAGCAGTATGATCTCTATGGGGGTGAGGGGGAGCAGCGCGGTATGACCGCACTGGCGCACTTCATGGTGAGGCACATCGAGCTGCTACAGGGACACACTCGGTGGGTCATTGGAAGGGGATACATCAACTTCTGGGAAGCCGACTGGGCTGGGGAGAGACTGGCTTTCCCAGGATATCCGTCTCCGAATGCATCCTTCAGAGAAGCCTCAACACAATATGACCTCATTCAGGCGATTCTAAATCCTCAAAAAATGTGCATATTCGAGAACATTGTCATGAGTGACGAACCAGATTTCTGCTGCTTCACCAGGTCCGGTTCAAGCAGATTCAACATTAAGGATTACAGGGGAATTCTCCAGGAGGAGGGCTCTGCGGCCACATGGGATCCTTCAATCTGGTGCAAGGAAATTTCGATGAAAATGAATTTCCTCATCTGGAGGATCAGAAATAAATCCATCCCAATGGGTGAGAACATTCAGAGGAAAGGTATATCCATGGCATCCCGCTGCTACTATTGTGTGAGACCAAAAACTGAGTCGACAGTGCATTTGTTCTTCCAGGGTCAGTGGGCTTCTTATTTGTGGTCTCTGTTCAGTCTGAATGTCGACATGGGTACTGATCCTATCTCCATGCAATGCTTTCTGTGTGCATGGTTTTTTGGGACTGAGAATAATGCTTTGGAGTGCACTGCTCAGACAATCATCCTGGCGACCATTTGCGGGACCATTTGGGATGCTCTTAATAGCGTGCGGCTGGGATCCAAATGATCGCTTCTATTCATTAAGATGCGGTTAAAATATATCGTTGCCGAGTTGGATTCACTTGTGAAGGGAGGCCAAGCTTCAGTGTCTATCTGCAATATTATCAATCGGCCTTATAATCCAAGTAGAGGGAGTGGTCTTTGGATTCATTGGAAACCTCCTTCCAGTGGGTTGAAACTGAATGAGGATAGTTCCCTTATGGAAGGGGTCATGAGGGTGGGGGTGTGTTATGGGATATATGGAGTTTGGTTCATATCAGCTTCAGCGCCTATTATGGCCCGGGGAACTCATTGGGAGCAGAAGTGCGGGCTCTTCTTTCCGGACTGATGGTGTGTAGGAGAAATGGTTTACGAGTGGATGAGATCGAATCTGATTCGGAAGTCCTTGTGAGGCCCTTAAAGGGAAAACATGCGGTCCCTTGGGACATGACTTATCTCATTCAGTGATGCAAAGGTGAGACCAAGCATAGGCATAATATCCACCATAGTTGGAGGGAAACTAATTTTGCAGTAGACTCACTGGCAAAGCTGGGTAGACAGGAGGAGGATCTTCTGATTTATGATAGTTTAGACTCTCTGCCCGTTGAGTGCAAAAGCATTGTCAAAGGGGATGCATTGGGCCTCCATCACTTTCACCCTCCTTGAAGGGCTGGTGTGGTGACCTTCCCTATCTTAATAAATAAAAAATAACTTTTGATCGAAGTGAGTGTGGTAGGGAAGGATGACAGTTTGAGCGGTCGGGATCTGATCATGGAATCACACCAAGACTAGGATACGAACTCCAATGAGTGTTTTTGGGTAATCACAGGATGCCATAGGGAATAATGGAATAATTATGAGGACAATGGATGATGTATCAATATTTAGAGTTTATTTTTTAAACAAGTTGAACAGTAATGGTTTAAATTTTTTTCACATATGGTTTTTGATTTTAAAGGTTGTACACATCATCTAATATGAATTCTAGAAATTATGGGTGCATTTCGGGAGTTAAAATGAGATTTCAAGGAAATTTAATAATGTCCCAAGATTATGGATGGATGATGGTTATGTATCCACCATCAACTCGTTTTTGGTGTAAAGGAAAAGTGTTCATGTTTTAAATATGTATGGATAAGATTTTTGGTTGAACCTATTTTAGTTGGGTTATAATTTTTTAAAACATTGGTGGTCCAACTTTTTCTTTGAAGGATAGAGATATTTCTCTAGGGAAATGACCAAAATTACGGGGATGTTTTTTTTGAATTAATGGAGTCTATGTACAAATTAGAAAAAAAATTAAAAGGATGTCCTTTAGGGGCACAAGTTGACCTGAGAATTTTTTCTAATTTTTTATACAGAATAATCCTATTTTACACTTTAACATCATGAACTGGTTAAATGATGTGAATTCTTTTTCTAAGAATATTCCATGAATTTGTACAAAGAGAGAATATTTTAAATACTATGAAACTAGCTCAAATCATGGAAATTACTGATCAATGTTAATTTAAACTGCGAAAATTCATTTTTCAACATGTATTTAAAATCATGAAATTCACAATATGAAAGGGGTTCACATCAATATTGTTTCAGGAATAGTGGTTTTAACCATTCTTTACATATGATTTATTTTCATTCATTGTGCATCCTCCTATCTAAAAAACTAGGAAAAATCTATGCTATTTTTTAGAGATTCCTTTCCTCTAGGATTTCTTGGTATAGAATTTGATCTCTAACAATTTATATCAATTTTTTTCTATTTTCTTATACTATTTAGAATTGTAGTGGTGTGATCTACGGGGAACAATTGAAATGGGGTATGATCTTTGTTATTGTGTTATCTAGGTTTTCATTGTGATCTCGATTTTTTCTTTATTGGAATTACCTATTGAGAGTATTGCATTATTTTATAGATAAAGGTAGGTGGTCAGGAAGAAATACCTATGATCTTTTTCTATTTATTTATGTTTTTACAATAAAATGTGATTGTTCAGACACAACATGTGTGTTAACTAATAGAATAATGAGTGATGATAACCATGTATTTGGACTAATACATGGATTCCTTTATATCTAAGAGTTTATGACCTGGCTTGTGGCCACCCGTTGGGTGAGACTACCCATGAAAGATAAAAAACTAGCTATTGGATTGAAAATAAATTCTCATTATAGGAGACCTTAGGTTATTTCCTGTGATATGAACAATTTTTAAAATGGATTACTTGGTTCTTGAAAGGATTGGTGAAACTTTGATATGATATGGTTATACTAAAATGATTATATAATGGAAGTAGCCCAATTATACTGATATGATTATATAATGGGATTCTCAAAATTATGATGAAATGCTTATATAAAGGTCTTGGATTAGTTATACTAAAATTCTTATATATAGAGATTTTTCTGGTTATGCTGAAGTGATGAGATAGAGGGCTTGGACCGGTTATGTAGAAATGTTTATATAGAGGGATTTTTTTGATTATGTGATTATTCCATGGACTTGTGGTTATGGTTTTCAGGGTGATTCTATTTTCTCAAAGATATTCTAGCACGGTTTCAAAGCAGTTTAATTGTTATATTGTATTAATTGATTAATTAATACCCATGTTTATTTTCTTATTTCATTCACTTATTATCAAACAGGTTTTTTAGACATAGTGGTGTCGACCTACTAAATTTTACTCAAACCCTACATGAGTATCCTTTCGGTACCTGAGAATATTATATGGATATAGATTTGGACAATGGAAAGAGACCTAATTATTGAGTAATTCTTATTGGATCGGTTAGATCTTGGAGATGGGATTGATGTGGGGATTTAGGAAAGGTCTTTGGTGTATTCTTTGAGTTGTTTTATTCATTCATCTATATTAAATACAATTTAAAAAATAGGTATATTCCATCCTATCATTAAATTATTATTCATATCATTATATTGATCAATTTCCTTCACTATTTGGTTTATCTACTTTTATTGTACTATTTTTGGTATTTACATTACTATAATATTTACTCCCTTATTACTACAACTCTATACAAGGGGAATAGGCTCCCCAATATTCTATTTACAACACACTTCTATTCGGAATCCCTTGCTATATAGGGAGGCATTCTTGAGGTGTAGTAACCAACCTAGTTTGGCCACATGAGAGAGTGTCAGATTTGGGGATGTTACAAATTGGTATCAGAGCTTCAAGTTTTTATTTTCTATGGGTTTACTATTTCAGAAAGTTAGAATGGATATTAATAATGCGTCATGACCTATTAATGATCTTTTGTATTGGAGTAGCTAACCCATATATAGGGGAAAACCAAGTACCCATGTATGGGATTATTGTTCATTCTTTTCACTTGTTACAGTTGATATTATTTCACCTTGGGTGATTCACATGTTGTGAGATGTAATGGTTTCTTGAGATTTATACTTATTTTCTAGTATGGAATGATATGAATTTACACTCATCATGATAGGAATATAGGGATATGTATTGAAATTCATTTTTTTGATAGGGACTTATTTATTTTAGGAGATATATTTTCTTGTATGCAATGTGAAATGAGATCCCTATTATATATAATGAAAAATGGAATAAATGAACTATTATATCTGGACAATTTAATTTTTAATCCATGTTTAAAGAGACTATAAGATATTTTTTCTCTTTTTTTGTCACATTTCGAGGTTGAAATTGATTTTATCCAGTGTTCTAAGGAGCATTTTTTGTCTTGTAGAGATAATCCCTCCCCTTCATCTTCGAATTGAGCTTCTAAAAAGTGGAAATCATCATGCTCATAATACAGATGAACCAGAGATTCTTATAGACCATAAGAACCATATGGATGTTCATATTTTTGACATATTCCTAAGGGTTATAGGATCCATAGAATGGAATATTGTTCTCACTATACCTTCAATGTATGAGCTGATGAGAGAGTTTCAACTACATAATTCACCTTTTTTTACTGGGGAGGGAGATGCCATAAACACAATTTATGGATTGAGGCACTACAGATGATCTTCAAGTACCTAAAGACACCAAAAAATAGAAGAGAGAATCTTACATTGTACATGCTTCATAGGCAATCCAGGAATTGGTGGGACACTTTAGAGTAAGCTGAAAAACAAGCAGAACTATCCTGGAAGTAATTAGAGACAAAGTTTCTAATCCACTTATATAACTTGATATTTTGAGGGATGATAAGTCTCAAAAGTTCATGAACCTAGTGTAGAAGGGAATTTCAGTGATGTAATATGAGTAACATTTCACCGACTTATAGTTCTGTTCACTATCTTTAGTAGCTATTGAGATTTCTAGGTAGGGTGATTTTCAGGATGGGATTCTCTATGAGATCAAGTCACATGTTAAAGTTATTCACTTGAGTATCATTTTAGATGTTATAAATCATGTTATCATCATGGAAGGGAATATAAGAGAGGCCTTGATTAGTGTCTAGTTTGTTTCAATAGGAAAAACTGGGAGAACATCTTCTATTGGAATGAGGTGCCTTTTTGAAAGTTATCACCAGGGTAACAGCAGAAAGAGCAGTCAGGGAATAGGGAAGCCATATCAGGACCATGTTCCATTGTATTTCTATTAGTATGTAATTTTTAACACAACTGGGCTTAGTTTTTGTACCCTAATTTGGATAACCATAATTGTGGTTGGTTGGTCCACTTGTAGAGGTTTTATAGGGGCATGCAATAACAACATAGTGGAAGAGGATCAGAACATGTACCAAAGTCTGGGAAGGACTCATAAATCCCTCACAAAACTGGTAGTTGGAGTTCCACATGACATTCATGTTGAGGTAGGGGATGTGTTACCCTAGTGTAGGAGATACAATACCATTTCTAGGGTTCATCACTTGGGAGTCATACTGGATCGTAGGGTAGAGGGGAAAGTCAAGTATACGCTATACAGTCTACTCAATCTAGTTTAAATATAGGAACTTCTTCCATCCGAGTTATGATTATTGTATCAACTACCATTTATTGTGATATTCTGATATAGAAGCATAAAATACCTTTATATATTCTCTATTTTCAAATTTCCTAGGCATGTTTGTTGAAGAATTGGATGTTTTTTTTGACCATAGATACACGATTTGGTGTGGGGTTTGAGAATATCAAATGTTGCAAGGCATGTTCCCTATAAATTCTTGGTTACCATTTATTTTTGGATTTTTTTGTGTTGTAAATGATAGGTTTTGATATAATTATGGGTATGTATTGGTTAATTATGTACCATGATCACATAAAATGTTACCAAAGGAGAGTTACATTTCTATATCCAAAAGAAGGCAACTATTTTTACCTGGGTGAGTGGAATATTTAGTCTTTTTATGTAAGAACAATTTAGTTAAGATTAATTTTTCTCATGTATCATATAGTAGTTATTCTTATAGATGATCAGGGAATGCAGGATTATACCTTTCCTCTAATGGAGGACCACTTTTTGGACATTTTTCCTAAAGATTTATATTAGTTACCGCCCAAGAAAGAGATCAAGTTCATGATCAAGTTGGTCCCAGGAGAAGACCCAATTTCTATACAACCTTACAAGATGACACTATCGGATCTTCGGGAATTGAATGTTTTGTTGGAATATTTGAAATCTATTGGTCTCATATGATGTAGTATGCCAACTTGGGGTTCTCTCGTGATTTACACCAAGAAGGATGACTGTAATTTGTGCTTGTGTGTTGACTATCAGATATTGAACTAGATGATGGTTAAGAACCGGTATCCCCTTCCTCACATCAAAAATCTATTCAATCATCTGATATGTGAACAAATTTTCTCTACAATATATTTGAGATCTGTGTACCATCAATTGAGAGTGAGACTATGATGCATATTTCAGAATACTTTTAGGGGTAGGTATGGATTTTATGAGTTTGTGGTGATTCTATTGAGTATGAAAAATCCATCGGTGGTATTCATAACCTTGATGAATTGGACTTTACATCCCTTCTTGGATCACTTTTTGTTGTTTCTTGTTGATGACATCTTAGTGTACTCCCAGTCTGAAGATGATCATACCCAACATCTAAACATCATCTTAAGTACATTGAGAGAGTGCCAAATTTATGCCAGGCTAACCAACTTCATTTTCTAGATTGATAAAGTGAAATTCATATGTCATGTTTTATCACATGTAGGAGTGTAATAGACTCAAGAAGGTTTCAATTTTCATATATTGGGAGAACCCTAAGAATGTCTTTGAGATTCGAAGTTTTCTTAGTCTAAAAGTGTATTGTTTGTGTTTTATCCATGAATTATCTTATAGAGAAGAACTAATGTATTGGATAACCAAATATGGTGTGATGAGTTTTTAGTTAGATAGTGGTGAGAGAGTTTTATGAATTGAACAATAGATTGACCTTACTAATTCTCACATTTTCCCTATGTTGGGGATTGGATTTAAATGTGTGTTGTGATGAATATTGAGTTAGATAAGGAGTCTCAAAAATGTAGGAGGGTCGAGTTGTTACATATATATCTATACATATGATACCACATGAGAGGAATTACCCTACTCATGATCTCGAGTTAGCTGCATTGATACACTCCCTGAGATGATGGAGACACTATCATTTTACTGAGTTGTTTTTGGTGTACATGGACCACAAGAGCATTGTTATATATTTTCTCAGTGGGATATGAACATTATATAGATGAGGTGGGTCATGTATCTACAATATTTCAACTTCTATCTAGATTAAACACTTGGTAGAGGAAAAATGTTTTCCGATTCTTGAGTCGAATGATGAAAACAGAGGTAGTGTAGGTGTATTGTGATGAATGGAAGTTGATGTCTATACTTAATGGTATGAATCTAGATGTTTAAGTGTCTCAAGTATGAGTAGATATAACCTTGAAATCTATTTTTACCATTATTTTAGACTAGTTCAATACAAAACAGATATCTGATCTGGAGGTATTATATCTTAGGGACATACTGTATGATAGGGTGCCACCACAAGGATGGTCTCACTACAAGAAACAAATCCAATTCCAACAGTTTGGAACTATGGGTGTAGGTCTCCAAACATCTTTTATAGCCTATAAAATGGTTTGGATGGGTGTTTGATATTATGGCATTGGTATAGGTCATATGAAAATCCAAAACCAACGGTTTTTCAAAACTGTTGTATAGGTAATGTAATGGAAAAATATGATGGTTTGTATCCCAGAACCACCCATTTATAATCCAACAACCTACTACTAAGCTATTATATATTTTGTGAACATAATTTAACAGATATGTATAATTATATTTAAAAGTATTTTAACTCTTGATGTATTTAATTTTATTTGATAAAAGAATCCATAAAAAATATGGGTACCCATTCCAAAATGTTCTCAAAACCATTGATATAAACCTATATTAACGGTTTTGAGAACCATTGGTATAAGTACCCATATTTTTGATATATACCAATTGATTTATAAAATCTTTTGGTATAGGTTGTACCTATACCAAATTTTTGGAAAACCCATTTATATAAGATCTCTATAAGGGACCTATACTAAAAGTTTTGTCCAAAACTACGGGTATAGGTCTATTGGTATAGTTCCAATTTTATTGTAGTGTTTATTGTTTGCAGAAATTCTATTCATTTTTGTGACCATGAATGGTTTACAATGGGATCTTATGAGGATTCGATTAGGGAGTTTCATGCTTCTACATGGGTGGTACATTCAGTTCTAAAAAATATGTATCGTGATCTCCATATACAATACTGGTGGATAGGAATGGAGAAAGGGATAGCGAGCATCGAGGAAAGATGATTCAACTATCAATAGGTGAAGGATGAGTATCAAATAACTTCTAGGTTTTTTTATCCTCTTTCAATTCCAAAATGGAAATGGGATTATGTCTACATGGAATTTTTAATAAGATAACCCTAGAAACTTTTTAATTATTATGTTTTATGGGCGATCGTAGATAAACTGATGATGGTATACCAATTCTTTCCCATCTGTGGACCATTTTTTTAATGATTTGGGTAGTCACTATATGTGACAGATAGTTCTACTACATGTTGTTCCATGTAATATCATTTCTGATAGAGATCCTCAATTGAAATCTCAATTGTGGTAGGGTCTTTTGAAGGCTTTGAGATCATAGGTTCTTCTAATTACAACATATAATCATCAAAATGCCGACCAATCTAAATGTAAGATTTAAATTTTAGAGGATTAAGTATGAGTTCATGTGTTTTATTTTAGTTTTTCAAGGGGGAAACATATGAAACTAATAGAGCCTTTATATAATAAAAAATTATAATAATCAATCCATGATGGAACCTTTTGAGGCATTGAATGGAAGGTTATACCATTCACCTATTTGTTGGTTAGAGGTAGGTAAGTCTATCCTTGTTAAACCAAGTATTTTGAATGAGATGTATGATGAGGTTCATATGATTAGGAAATAGTTGGTAACCACATAGATTAGGCATAAATATCATGTTTTCAAGTGGAGACAACCTAAAGAGTTTGAGATGGCCCATCGTGTTTTTATTTGGGTGTCGCCTAGGTTGGGGAAATTCCTAATAAGAAAATTGGGAAAGCTATCACCCATGTTTTTTGGTTTTTTCATGATAGTATAAAGGTTACGTTTGTTATTTTATTAATTCTACATTCCACATTAAAACAATATCATTAATTTCATATTTCATATATCATAGTTTTAGAGATATCATCCTAACCTTTATCAGATGATAGATGTTGAGGATTTCAATATTGGTGTAGATATGTCATTTGAGATTCATTCGATAATTATTATTGATCATAATCAGAGGTATCATTGTGGAAAAACCATATTTATTGTATGAGTGTAGTGGCATCATAAATATGTTCAAGATGAGACCTGGGAGAGGGATTCTGACGTGTGATCACACTAGAAAGACTTTTTTACTGATAACCCTTAGTGATTCATGGAGTATCTTGGGGACACATTGTTTTATGGTGGGGAGGTTGTAAGACCCTATATTTTCCAAGAATTACCCTATTTCAGTTTTTGTTGAACCTATTTTAGTTGGGTTATACTTATTTTAAACCCTCGTGAACAAACCTTTTCTTTAGGGGGTGAAGAGATTTTTCCAGGGAAAATTACCTAAAGTCATGGGATGTTTGTTTTTTTGAATTAATAGAGCTTGAGTATAAATGTGAAAAATGATTAAGAGGATGTAATTTTGGGGTCTAGGTTCATCTGATTATTTTTCTACGTGTTTCTGTAGAATCTTCATGTTGGACACTTTTAGGTCATGAGATGGTTACATGACATGAATCCTTTTATAGGAAGCTTCCATGAACTAGTGAAGAACATGAAAATTTGACATATTTTGAAACTCTTTCATGTCCAAAAAATGGTTTATTAGTGTTAATTTAACATGAGGTGACGTTTTTTTCAATGTATCTTGTAAATAATTAAATTCACATCATGAAAGTGGTGCATGCCCTCAATGTTTCAGGACCATTGGTTTTAACCATGCTGCACATATAATATATTTTCATTCATTATGCAGCCTCCTCTCTCGAACCCAAGATTGAATCCCGGAAATTTTTGGGATATTCCATCCATCCCAAACATCTCAGTATAGTGTTTAATATCCACTAAGTTACTTATTTTTGGTTTTATCCTTTCTTATCCTATCTTCCATTGTAGCTCTGTGATCTCCTATCTTCCATTAAAATTTGATCTGATCTTGATGTTTGTGTGATCTAGATTATCCTTATGATATCATTTACCTTCATTATTCATTGGAATTCCCATTTGAGAGTGTTTATTTGTAAACCAAATAAAGTTAGGTGGTATAGACCAAATAACTAAGGTCCATTTATATTTTTTAAGTGTGTGAAATACTATGAGATTGTGTTGAAACAATGTGTGCATTAACTAATAGAATAGCGGGTGCTGATAATAATGTGTTTGGACGAATCCTTAGACTTCTTTAAATCCAATAGTTTTGAGACATGTCTTGCAGCTACCTGTTGGGTGTGCCTACCCTTGGATGATAACGAACTGGCTATTACCTTGAAACATAAATTATCATGACATGAGACCTTAGGTGATTGTTTGTGATAGGATCACTTTTTAAAATGGATTACTTGTTTCTTGAAATGATTTTTGATACTTTTATATGACATGGTTATAAAAGAATTATTATAAAAAGGGTTTGGTTTGGTTATACTAAAATGATTATATAATGTTATTGGCCTGGTTATACTAAAATTATTATATAAAGGGCTTGGACAGGTTATGCTGAAATTATTATATAAAGGTCTTGGCCTGGTTATGTTGAAATTATTATATAAAGGGATATTCCCAGTTCATCTAAAATGCCGATATAGAGGGATTGGACTGGTTATGATAAAATGGTTATATAGAGGTATGAGCTCAATTATGCTGAAATTCTTATAAATAGGCTTTGGTCCACTAATACTGAAATGATTATATAGTTGGCCTAGCCCGATTTTTGCTAAAATTATTATATAGAGGGACTAGTTCTGTTTTTCTAAAATTCTTATATGGAGGGATTTTTATGGTTATGAGATTATTCCATGGACTTGTGGTTATGTTTCTTATGGTGATTCTACCCGCTCAAAGATATTCTAAAATAATGTCGAATCTGGTTAACTGTTAGATTATATTAATTAATTAATTAATTAATTAATTAATTAATAGCAATGTTTATCTTCTTATTGCATGAAATTACTATAAGACTGGTCTTGTTTAGACATGGTGTTTTCAACCTACTAAGTTTTACTCACACCGTATTGGAGATTCTATTTGGTACCTGGGAAGATTGCATGGATAAAGGTCTGTAGAAGGGAAAATGACCTTATTGTTGATTGTTGCTTACTGGATGGGTTGGATCTTGGAGATAGAAATGATGTGGGGATTGAGACCAGGGTATTTGGTGTCTTCTTTGAGTTTTTTAGTCATTCATATGTATTATATCTAGCTTGAAACTTAGCTACATTCTATTATTTAAGTACATTATTATTATTATTATTGGATTGATCAGTAGACTTCACTATATGGATTTTTTTATATTATACCCTCTATTTTCGCTACTACGATATTAATCCCACTCTTATTAAAAATCTATAATATGAGATATAATATCCCCAATATTCTATTTACATCCCATTTTTAGTTGGTAGCATCTAGTATATGAGGAGGCATGCTTGAAGACTAGTAAGAAACCCAGTTTGGCCATGTGAGAGAGTGCTGGATCGAGGGATGTTACACATCATATACTAGTTTTCATTTAAATAAAGAACTAACATTTGGCTGGATTTTGTGTGTGTGTTTAGGTGTGGTGGGTTGAAAACCATGTCGAGAACATCATTAGAATGGGGGAGCAGTGTTTTAATATTATTTATAATAGCATAGGTGCCAAACCATCAGAGTTGGTGATTATAAGATGAATCTTATGGTGGGTATCACTAATACCTATCTAGTTTATTTTATGGAATCATCATTAGTTTTTGGAATATATGGTATTGGATGAGAACCATCTCACTATTTTGGTGTTGGAAACAATAATTTTATCAGTTTTTAGTGGAAAATGTTCCATAAGTTAAATGTTGTTGTTCTTGGGTATTTTGGGCATTTGATAATGGAATGAGGTTGTTCTACCTTAATGTGGTAGTCAACATAGGTTTGGGGAGGTGGATGGAAGACTTATGAGAATTCTTAGTGAGGATAATTGTTATGGTGGGGAGTTTTCAATGCCTTGTGATAATTCAAGAATTTGAATTTCAAAAGGAATTTGAACTTTTTAATTGGTGGATGGGATAATTTTGGAGTCAAACCTCATAATGAAAGTTTAAGAGTTTGAGCATTTCAATAGAAGAGGTTTGGACTTATAATAAGAGATCAAGAAGTATATGGGATCTTGATGGAGCATATATAAGAGGCCAAGTAGGATACTACAAGTTGCATCATACCATTGACCATCCATTATCCTCCACCAGCTTGTTAGAATTATTTTTAAATAGAACCAATTACTTAATTTCCCCATCATGTTTTTTATGGGAATCCCCCCGATTCCCATTGTTTTTGGTTGTGTAACCTCCAACATCTCCATAACTTCCTCCCTCCAACACCTCTTGATTTGGGGCATGTTTTTGGAAATTTATTTAATGTTTTATGGTTATTATCTCCCATAACTTACTCATTTGATATCCTCCTATTGTTATCCCTAATTATCTTTTTTGGTATAGGTTTTTGATTGTTCTACCATAATAATGGTGGAATCACTCATTTATCTTGGGTATTCCATTCATCCTTGTTAGAGGATATATTGAGGTGGTGTTAGATAGTGGTCACATGGTGTTTCATTAAGGTATTAAATCATGGAAAGTTTTCCTTTGGTTTTCCTCAAATTGGTTTTAAATTATCCTTTTTCACGGGGTTTTCCTCTTATGGATTTGGCCTAGAATGGGGTTATGGGTCTTTAGAAAGTGGTTAGCTATGGTTTTAGTGTGGAGAGATATTCCTATTTTTTTCAACATTCATTCCTTCATATTTTATCAATAAATTAATTATAATTAGTTATAATTAATTTTTTTTGGGTATCATGGCATGCGTGAGGTACCCAATTTATGACGGTGGTCTTGGGTTGGCCTTGGATAATAGTCATACCTTGGTAAATATTAAATCTTCTTTGAAATAATGTGGTTTAATTACATTACCATAAAGTTTATCACATATATTTTTCTATGACATGTGCATTCATGCCGAACCTTCTGATGATTAATCTAAATTATTAAATTTAATGGTTTAGATGCATTATTAATGATATGATACCCCCTGGGACTTAATAAGGTAGGTTAGTTTGGATTATAACCTTGTTGAATTTATTAATTTAGTGGTTTATTCATTATGACTTATTTCTTAGTGAACTGTATGGATACCATATTATTTTACACATATTATTACATGATTATTAAACATAAATATCCAACAATTAAAACATAAGGATTGTAAATTCCTAGTGTCTTTGGAAGACTAATTTCATAATACAAAAAAGGATACTAGAACATGGCATCCTTAATTTATTCTCAAAATTGATCTCCTAAAATCCATTTTATATCCTAAATATACAATGGATAACCTGGTAAATACAAGAAATTAATGAATGTTCTAAAAAGCCCAGTTAGAGAATAAACATGATAGATTATCATAACATATGAGCCAAAGTTATAACACGATATCATAAAATATAAGTTACATTTGTAATCAAGTGGAATAGTAACATTAAGATAATGGTATCAAATATCATTGAAACATTGGAAACATTGAATAAACATAAAACATGACATAAACATAAGTAAATGATAATTTCCAAGACAACATCACATGGTGGACTGAGTCCCATAATGGATTTGGTTCACTCCCTAATCCCATACATGACGTCTCATGAGACTAAAACATTACCCAATGAATTAGAGTGATATATAATTCCAAACCCACCCATCATATTCATTTAATTTACATTCATATGAGTACCACACAATTATATCAATAATAAGGAACAAACATAATAAATACCCATGAAAGGGAATGGGTTGCGTAATCTTGTCTCATAATATAATCAAAATATATTCCTTAAAGACAGAATTTTGGAAAAGGTCATAAGGAATGTATTAAATCATAGAAGGAAGGTATAATAATCTAGGTAAACATGTTACATACACATATATATATTTTAGAATTATTCTATTACTTTTAAGGGAGAGAAAGTGAGTTAGAGAGAGAATGGTCATAACCTGATGAAAAGGGCAGTTTAGAAAGACCCCTTACCACATGCCTGATTTATCACACGAATTATTTATCTCAATGAAAAATAAAATAAAATTAATTATTTCATATATTAAGAGCATTTTTAAATTTTTTTTCCTTTTCAATTAATTTTTACCATTTCATATTCAATTACAAAACCAATTAATTTCACATCAGGTATTTTAACGATAAACGACTCATATGCCAAAAATCACATTGGTAAGTTGAATTAGATAAAATAGATTATTATTAAATCATATCTAGAGTGTTAAAAATTAAATAATAATTATATATATATAAATTATACTTTTAAAACCAACCATGAAATATGTTTTTGTAAAATGAACTACATTACATATAGAGTGATGATGGGTCGTACATATGCAACATTAACATTTCTATTTTCGACGATCAGGATGAAAAAAAGCTAAGTGTTATTTTATATTCACAAAAATAAAAGTATATCACAAATATAATAATATTTCATTAAATATGGATACATATACCATTCATGTGTTACGTTAAAAAAATGAATTGCATCGCTTCACAAGGCGGTAGTCGGCGGTACACATGAATGACGTAATCATTTATTCAATGGATGGTATGTTAAAATAGAATGTGATATATATATATATTTTCAAGAATAGTTAATATTTACTTAATATAATATATAAAAATAAAATTAATTATTATTACTTTCCAATTAAATCATAAGAGAAAAATTAATCACATCGCTTTACAAGGCGGTAGTCTACCGTACACACAAGCGACGTCATCGTACTATCTATGGAATGGAAATTAAAAAGGTATATATGATATTATAATTAAATAAGTATAATTATATCATGTATATAATATATAAACATTTTATAAATCATTATATCCATCTCTGCTAAGTGGTGATGGAGAACAAAACACGTCAGTTTGCGAGGTGGTAGTCCGCTGTACACATGATCAACAGTTTCATTTCCCATTTGAGGGGGGAGGAGATGGTTATAGGTAAATAAATTAATATATAAAAATAAAAGTATATTTATGATAATAATTTTACTATATCATCCTTTTTTAATAATATTTTAAGGACGTGGATGAATAAATAATATAAAACACTTGGTTAAGGATGTCTCCCATTCTTCAAACAACTTCTTTTAGTTTTCACCTAAATCCTCTCTAAATTGTATTTATAACAAAACAAATCTTTATAATATGAGGTTAGGGAAGTAATTAAGTGATATTTAGAGGGTTTTTTCAAAAAAAAAAGTGATCTTTGGATATGTGTAAATGAGAGGATAGGGGGTCGACTTTTGTTAGTGGGGTAGAGGACACAATGTGAATTTTTTAAAAGAAAGAATTCCACACATGTTTTTCTCCTGAAAAAGGACAAAAAATAAAAAATATCCAAACATAATAAGATATAAAGTATATATATTACCACAATAAGAAAATTATATATGTTTTGGGTCATTTTTAACCCCTATATGTTTAGTTTAACCCCTAGTAAACCCGTTTTTACCTTAACCATAGTAAATAATTTTTATTAGTTTCTTTATTCATTTTGTTAAAAAATTATGTTAAAATTATTTTAAAATAAAATTTATTATTATTAAAAATATAAAATCTACTGTTTCAAATTCAAATCATAAAATTTACATAATTTAATTTAAAATTAAACTTTTAGACGTGTCGTAGAAAAAAAATTTCAAAATAAATACTTTCAAAATGTGAAAATTTTATTATATCAAAATTAAATATAAAATTTATTAAAATGAGTTAATTTGGATTAATTAATATATTAACGAATTAATTTTAATTTTAGACTCACATTAGAATAAAATGTTTCTTATAAATTCTTTAAATAAAAAAAATTATTAAAAATAAGTATTTTCAATATTAATTGAAAAAGGAAACTTTCTAGAAAATACCAATAATTAACCCTAGTATAATATTAATATGATGGTTTAAAAAATGAATTTATTATTTTAAAATAAAATTTATAAAATTAGTAATTTTTTCAAATTATGTGTTCAAAACGTGAGTAAATCGCCTTTTAAAGAAATGTAGGTTTTCAGAGAACATTTCTTTTTTATTTAAAATGGTTCTTATTTTTTTATAATCAATAGAAAACCGTTGAATTTATTTTTTAAATTTTTAAACAATATATTTTTTATAATTTAGTTATTCTTATTCATACCCACTATCTTAACAGCTATGTTATGCTGGAAACATTTTAAAAAAGTATAGTGTTTCTTTTAAACCTGCTGTTGAGTGCATCTCAAATTATCTAAGAGATTGAATTTATTTACAAATAAAATATTTCAAAGAGTCCTAGGGAGTTAAATTATTACACCCTTAAATAATTTTACCCATGAAATTTTATATTACAAACTAACATTAAAAAAGGCGAGGGTACTTCTACTTCATCGCCTCTTGTGGTTACCAAGTTTCTTCTTAAAAACTGTGGTTTCACCACAACACTTTGACAAGGTGAGTTTCATTATTTTATAGAAACCGGTCTCAATGACCCAATATCTTCACAATATTCTTACCATATGAACAGTATTTCTCCAATGGTTGTTGGTCTATATTCAGTACATGAAAGGGGTCTTGTATATTCTTCCTCAAGAGCGATACATGGAATACATCATGAACATATGATAGGTTAGGTGGGAGTTTTAGGTAGTAAGAAATCGATAGGATGTGATCAAATATCTCAAATTGGATAATGAATATAGAACTATACATTCCCTTTTTCCCAAGCCTCATTAATTTCTTCCATAATGAAATATAGAGGAATATATCATCTTCAAACTCATCCTTCAGGTCTCATCGATGATTGTATGAAAATATCTTTTATCCACTTTTCATAGATTTCATATGACTCTCAATGGTTCAGACCATGAATTTCATATATTATGAAATTTAGTTTCCATCAGTTTCCACTCTCTAAATTCATCCAAACATGTCATATTCTGACACCACTTCCCTTTCAAAGCCTCATAAGGTTCTATTTGAATGTTAAAATGGAAACAATTTTTATATAAGAACTATACTAGGGTAACATGATGATGAATACATCAACGAAAATACATTGAACATGACCGTAGTATATCCTATAGAGTTTGGATGTTTATTTCAGATTCAACATCCATATGAGGGTGATAAGAAGTATTACAACTATGTTATGTATCGAATTATTCCTGAAGGATTCTTTATAAACTTGAGGTAAACCTTGTATCTCAATTAAATAAAATAGATACTGGAATTCAATGAAAATTTACCACTTAACTTCTTTATATCTTAAATAGTTGTTCAAGTGAGAAATATTATATGATATAAATTAAATGTGACAACTTTTTAAGATGATTGACTACCAATTGGATGGAATTATTGAATTTGGATGTCCTAGGAAGTCTTATGATGAAATCCATGTTTATGTTTTCTCATTTACATACTAGTATAGGAAATAGTTGCATCATACCATTATAATTCTATCATTCAACCTATACTTGTTGGAATACAAAGCATCAAAATACAAATTCTTCAATATACCTCTTAATTTTATCTAGCTAGAAGTTTTTATTTATATCTATATACATCTTAATGCTTCCTAGATGAATAGAGAAGGTTGAGCTATTCACATAATCCATAAGATCCCTCTCCCTCTTTGGTAGGTATGGAACACATATCCATCCTACAAACCTTTTATCCCCATTTTCATAAAAGTTGATCTATGAAATATTTTTTACCTTTTTTTATAGAACCTCATCCTCTTTATGAGCCTCTTTGATCCTCTTAAGAATGAATGGTTGAGAATTAATTTGAGAAGTGTAGGATAAATCTACTTTTAATATTCCCATATCCAACCTTTTTAAATATAAAAATTTACATCCTTCACAATTATAATCATTGATAAAATCATAGTATCCTTTCTACTTAGAGCATCTTCCACTTTGTTTGATTTCCCAGGATGGAAATGGATTTTACAATGATAGTCCTTGATCAGATCTAACCAAATTCACTGGTCCTATTAATATTATTTTATGTGAATATATATTTTATGCTCTTATTATTCAAATATATTTCACACTTTCCATATAGAGATAATGCCTCTAGATATTTAACACAATGATCATTGTATCCAACTCTATATCATGTGTTAGATAGTTTTGATAATGAACATTCAAATACCTTGTGGCGTAGCCTATCACTTTCTCATTATGAATTAGTAAATATCCCAAAACCAACTTTGAAGCATCACTATATACCACAAAAAGTTCCCCACTTGAGGGAAACATAAGTACTAGTGCAGTTATAAGTATCTTTTTCATCTATTTAAATATCTCTCTACATTTATTAGTTTATAAAAACTTTACTCTGTTCCATGTTATCTTGGTTAGTGGGTTTGAAAAATGCACAATGTTTTTCACAAATCTTCAGTAATACGAATATAGTCTTAGGAAACTACATATATCCATTATATATTCTATTATATTCCAGTCCTCAATTTACTTTTCCTTAGAAATGTTTACAACAATCCCTCTACTAGTGATAATATTCCCTAATAATGATACATCCTTCACCTATAACTTACATTTACTATAATTTTCATATAGATTCTCTTTCATAAATTCTTTTTTAATAGAATTCAAAATCTTATAATTCCCCTCTTTTATCTTGGAGTATATCATAATATAAACTATAAAGAATACCATAAATTTTATAAGGAAATCCACAAATACTTTATTAATTAATTTCATTAATATTTTTGGAGCATTAGTGAGTCTAAAAGTAATAACTATGAACACATAGTGTTCATACCTTGGGAGGTGGAGTTCAAAATTTAATTTTTATTCTTACCAAGATGTCACATGTTATGAACAATAACATGAAAAATGTGGAAGGTCTACCTTCACCTAAGAGGGAGTAATCGGATTTTAAATTTTTAATGTTGTAGTAACCACCAACATTTAGTGGATCTTCTGATACCCTTGTTGTGGAATAGTGGGTTAACTCAATGGAGAAGATCTTTAAATTATCCACAATTCTGAGAAAGAGAAGGTATCTTTACCCATATATCATTTAGATGTAGAGGCTTATCAATGGTACATGTTATTTAAGAACACCAAGATGATGGATGAAATTGAAGAGATACAGCAGGAAGATTTTATGAAATTTTTTCCTAATAAGTATTTCCCTCAAACCCTTTGTATAAATTGAGAGAGGGAATTCATTGAGATAAAGAAAATTGAATTTCAATGTATCATGGATTATTAAAAACATTTGATAAGTCTTTTAAGGCATGGCTCAAGTTTTTTTATCTACAATGATAGAAAAATAGATAGATTCTTTAGTGGATTAAAACCACACCATCTTTTAGGATCTAGCAATTCTAAAATTTTGAAATTTATGAAGAATTTTTTCGATGTTCTCTTAAAGTGGATATGAAGTTTGGAGAATGGTCTAATGGATATGAAGATATGAACTGAAATATGGAGTTACAAGCAGAAGGATCTAATGAAAAAGTTGGAAAAAAAAATCAACCACCCACATGTCAAAATTGTGGGATGAATAATCAGGGAAATTTATTCAAAGGGACGGGAAAATGAATCAAGTGTTAGATAAAAGGCCACCAATCTCATGAATATCATATAAACATGAAGAATCTTACCAATATGACAAAATAAAGGATATAACCACCTATGGTTCAATGAATCAACTATAGGGTGTAATGGAAACAAACAAGCCAATGCATTGAAACTTGACTCATTTAGGGTAATCAACATCACCGTCCACCAAAGCTAAATAAGTAAGGGAAATATTATTCTATAACTACTGCTGAAGTGGAAAAACAAAAAGAAATCATACAATGTACATTTTCTATTCACTCAAGAATGGAAAATTTATTATTTTATTATGGTTTTAAACATTACTTTATATCATGTAACGCCCCAACCCTAGTTACCCAGAGCCAATTCATTATTTTAATACAATGTCATGATTACAAGGAATCATGTCCCGAAGGACCGATCAGTTTAGCAGTCTTGGAAAATAGATTACATACATGAAATTCACATTAAAATTTCAATCATAAAACACAAAATAAATTATCCTTTGAGAACACCATTATTCCCCTAGCTTAACCCTGTATATCAATAATAATACAATTCTTGGAAACTCGGGAAAATAAAACATAAGATGGTGTGAGATCTGATGCTTAGTAAGGGAAAATAATTTAGTGGAAGCTATAAAATTTTAAGGCAACATTTATAATAAAAACATAAGACTTTTAAACAATAAAATTGAACATAATATGAAAAAAATAAATCAAACATTATCATATAAACATGCACATGAATATTCTACTTCTCTAAATAACACATGCAATAACTAATTTCATAACAAGGGAATGCATAATACTGGACTTAATAACTACTATGTCAAGGCCTTGTGCCAAAATAATTCACAAATATTCTGTCAAGTCCTTCTGACAAGACACCAGTTTGTCTCATGAGACCTATAGATGCATCGAGGGGCTATAATGGGCCCCACCTATCACTTACTAAGTCCAATACATTCCTCATATAAAAATGTATAAACATAACATTAACATAAAAATTAAAAATAGAATACGAAAGGTAAATACTTTAACAATAAACCATGAATGGTATAAAAATATCACATCTATAGTAAAACATATCATAACTCATTCAATACAATATGGAAGATTGTATTATAATAAATCAATCTCAATCTAGAATAATATCCAGTAAAGGATGTTTACATAGTTGAAAATGATCAGTAAAAATCTTTGGAAGAATTATCCCTTTTGGTGAAATCATTTAAAAGTCATCCATTTATAAAAGAAGTCATTTAGATTATATTTTTGAATGAATGATTCCCATACCACTTTGAAAATTTGGAAAGGAATTAACATTTTAAAACAATCATGTCCATATAAATAAAACCTTAATATCATTTTGAAAATATGGACATTAATTAAATAGATTTAGAAAAATAAATCGTTAAATCATTTAAAATGATAATCTATTTAAAGAGTAACTTCCATAAAACCTCAAAAATATTCCTTTTGAAATCAATTTTATGAAACATGGATATGGATGATAAATATATCTGAGTAAATTCTTACACATCAACAACTTCAAATAAAAACGAGACTGTGAAATTAACCCTTGCCTTGTAATTTCATTTAGTCGAGGGTATGTTTAACCTCTTGTATAATTACAATAGTATTTTATTAAATTATACCAGAACCATATTAATATTTATGATATAATATATAATTCATTTATGACTTTATACTACCCATTTAATAATAACTTCCAATTTAAAGTGACATTTCGGGTAATAATTGCTTTCTTTATCGTATGTGTTTTGACTTGTTATTTTTTATTGTATCAATTAGATCATGTTTTAAATACTTACAGAATATAAAACATGATTTATATATCATATATATTCTGAATATAAATATGTATAATAGATAGACATATAAAATGGAAACACTGTTCATGGAGAATGTAGTCTCTATGTTCACATGCACGTTGTTTCCGTTTTCTTATTGTATAATATGTAAGTAAGTAAAATACATATATTTATCTAAATAAATATATATTATTCCAGTAGAAAATTTATTTCATATACCTTATAATTAAACAATATATATATATTTATAAAAAAAATTATGGGTGATCATTGAAGATGAATCTCATCGTGGCATGGAGACGGTAAGCCGTACGTACAAACGAGCGACAATATAAATATATTGATGGTGAAATGGTGTTTAATTGGAAGTTATATTACATATAAATAATCATAAACATGTTATATTCATTATTTAAATTAAATATACTCATTCTTATACCCATCCAAATAATGTTGTCTTGAATAACAAACTACACCACGACGTGGAGACGGTAAGTTGTACATATGCATGCATGGTGACTTTTTCATTCATAGGATGGATAGAATAATGAATATGGTTGTACAATATTTATAATAAAATCTAAGAATGTATAAGTTTCTAGATTTATTAGTTTATTATGGTAACAACAATGAAAGAGGACGTAGAAGAAGAAAAGAACTTTGAAAGAGGTGATAAAATAATTACCTCTTCTTCAGGTGCTTCCTTTTGATTTGAACAAAAGGTATCCTTAAGGTGGATTTATGATCAAAATAAGGCCTATAAGTTGTATTAAAGGTATTTGTGAGGATATTTGAGTAGGTGTTTGCTGATCCAAATGGGATTTGATGTGTAAATTTAAGAGAAGGGAAAGTAACCTTTTATAACAGAGGAGAGGGGCACTTTAGGAAAAGATTGAAATATTAATTTATTATAAAATTATTTTCAGTTTATATTTGTTAGAAAATAGATTTATTTCGAGGATAAGGTGGGTATGAGTATAAATACTCTAAACCAATAGGTTTTAGACATGTTTAGTTCACCATATTAACCTTATCTTTTAGACTTAACCCTTAGTTAAATAGTTTAACTTTTACGATATCTTCTTGTAATATTATAATACATGGTTTATATAGTTACTATAAGATAAAAAAATAACCTCAATTGGTTCATTAATGACATATATAACATTATATAAGTCATTTGTAAGAATATTATATTTTTATGAATATTATATAATTTAATGAAATAGTATTTGTTTTAAAAACTGATTTATGTCAATTTTGACACTATTTGGTATTTATTTTTTTGTTAAAGTCATAACAACTTGATTTCATAAAAAAATACATTTAATCAACCCTAACATGTAATATTCACCTAGAAAATTCGTGTATGTAATAAAAATTGTCAATTTACTTTTATTTTAATATTTATAATATCAATTATTTTAATCTTTCATTAATAAGGTAATTACTGCATCATTATTGTGTCCTAAATAAATTTAATAATTTAATGTCAAAAAATTATAAATACAATACTATGATGTATGAAATATTTTTACCTGCCCAATGAATATTTATATTTGAATTTAACTTAAGTATAACATTATATTAAAAAAAAATTAGTTTAAAATTTGAATTTAATACTTTCGACTCTTGTTTAAATATAATAAATGTCCTAATCTAATCCATGTTGATAAAAAAAGATCATATTTTTTTTCATATGTTCAATTTCGGTCGAAATACGCCTATCCAATAGAATTAGGACATGTGTTGGGGTAATTTTATATTATTATAATATTATTTTTACCTTTAATTACCCGATTTTTTTTAACCGTGGTAAATAAAATTCAAAAGTTAATATTTAACAAAAATTATTTTCATCCTATTGAACCAAATTTTACCTAATGATGATAACAGTGTATGTCAGATTTTTTAAATTCAATTCATAGAAGTGGTAAAATTACGTTTTATGCAGATTTGCAAATGTGCATAGAAGGTGGGTAAAAGACGTTAAAAAGATTAATAAAATTTTATATATCTAATATTATTATAAAATGACTCCAATGAATTAAATTGGAATAATATATTCATTGTGTATCTATATTTAGTTTAAAATAAATTTAAATTAAAAATAATTATTTAAATAAAAAAGTCATTTTTTAAATAATAAAGTAGTGTTTGTCACTATTCATCAGAAATTGAATGTTTTCAAAAAAAATACCAAAAATTCACCCAAAGCTAATTTTGATATTCCAAATCCAAAAATGAAGTCCATTTTAAAAATAAAATTCATAAAATTTCAAAAAATGGGTATTACTATTCATAACTACTTTTTAAATATCTAGTTTGATTGGTTGCAGTGTGCTAGAATTCAGAGTTGTGTACAACGCAAGCTATTGTATTATTCAAAGAGAATCATATCGTGGAATACTGAGGTGTTAAATTATCCCCTCATTCAATAAATTTCATCATCAAAATTTAAACTCGAGATTGAAAAATAGGATTTTGACATTTCAAAATATCTTATTTGAAATCCCACATCGAAAAATGAATTAGTGAGGCCTCTATTTTAAAAATAAAAAAATTTAAGTATGAAGGTTACCCAAATTAATACTTACCAGGGTTACATGTAGAAAAACATGGATATGGAATAGAAAACTAACCATAAATTTTGGATGGAGAGTGATAGAGAATATTATTAGGAGAAAGTTAATAATCAGAAAGCTGTAAATTTGTGATGATTTAAGGGACGATTTGATTCATCGCAAAAAGAAAGTACTAGGATTTTTTTTGGATTTATGATCCTTTATCTAGTGTTGTAGAATTAATTTACTTCATATACTATGAATACAAGTATTCATACTTAATTGACATGTATAGTTTCATCCTTTAACTAATTCCTACCACAAACTCATACTTCTATTCAAAAGATAAAACTAAAAATATTCTATTTATCTCAATACTATAAGGTTCCAAATATAAAAATATACCATTTAAATGAATAAAACTACTTTATAATAACTAGGGACATTTTCTAGGCCAGTGGTAGGTGAGAAATCCTTATCGCACATCGATTGTGGGTACGATTCCCATATCTTTGTCCGATGCGACAGGTTATCACCTGACCTACCAATCATCAGTTTTCAAAAACTATTATATAATATCATTCCAAAATTAATCTCAAGAAATATTTTAAAAATAAAAAATACTCTCTGATGTTCAACTTAATCCATTCCAACTTTTAGAGTTATCCAATACACTTATGTTCGAACTCTCTCTAAAAGTTATCTAAAATTACAAAATCAATTTTTACAGAAGATTCCCCAAACAACCTAATGTTCATCATACTGAATATATGATTACATTAATCATATTAAAAACTTCATGAAAACAAAATTTACTTAACTACAATCCTTATATACATCATGTTATTCTTAGAGCATAAAAACATTAATTATTCCACTTCGACTGTAGTAGCAGCATAAGATTGACCATGATCCATTTGTTTCTTCTAAGCTATATTTCCTTGAAACTTTGGGGATTATTTTACATAATTCCCTATTTCTTTTCAATTTTATCATTTAACATTGAAAACCTCTTTCTTACCCTTGAAATCACGAGTTTTATGGCCCTTTTCTCCACATTCGTAACAAACTCCCATTCCTTTTAGGAAAAATGCCAAGGTGTTTCTTCCCACAATTATCACATAAGGGAAAATCATTCTTTCCCTTTTTCCTTTATCTATTTATTTCTCCACCATTATATTATTCTATTGATTTAATTTAATGTCATAAGACATAGATAATTTATTTTCATTCTTTCTAGCACACGATTCTATATCTTCATACGATGAGAAATATTGTGAGACCAATGCCCTTCGAAAGAATGGTTTTAACCCATCAAATAATCGATCAATATTACATCTTGGGTTACATATGTAGACTTTAGCATACCTTTCTAACCTTCCGATGTTATCCTCCTACATTGCAACATTCTCATCCACTTTTTTTCTCAGACTCAAAAATTTCCTTTCCATATCAACTCATTGTTCACGATGAAAATATTTCTCTAGGAAAAGTTCTTTAACCTCCCTCTATTCCATATTTTCCTCTTCTTCATACCCCTTCATTGTAGAGACCCAAAGCTTGAAGTACATGGACATTAAATTACTTTTGTGGAATAATTAATACATAACAAAAACAAACACACAAGAACCGTAATAGTTTAGTGTCTTTGGAAACTCAGAATATAATCTTCTAATCGTGGTGTTTGATCTTCAACATCTGCCATAAAGATCTTCCCCTTTTTTTCTTACCTAAAACCTTTATTTATATCATGGGGAAAAGAAAAAATAAAAGGGGTGAGCTCAAATGCTCAGTAAGGTCAACCATAGAGAATATAAAACAATCCTTAGACATTTGAGTGTAAAAAAAACATGATCATAAAATCTAAACATCAAAATCTTGAGCAATGACATAAAACATGGCATTACGTAAAGCATAGATCATGAAGAAACATTAATCATGATAAATTAGAATGGGAATAAAACATGTAATTGTGGAAACCATTAAGAACATGATATTATTTCCATAGTAGCCAAGGCATTGCTTCCAAGACCATCTTAGTGGACAAAGTCCCTTTTTGAATCGAGTTCACTCCTCATTCCTGTCCTGTATTACTGAACCAGTTTAACTTGACATTCCATCCATGTCTATCTCTTGAGATATAAATCTTTACCCAATGCATTTGATGGAGATATAGGTCCCACCCATCTCATAATGATACCATTATTATGTGTGCCACAAAATCATAAATCATACATCATAGCATAACCCATGTAATAGAAAGGGATTCTTAAACATCATGGCATCATAACATAATCCATATAAAAAATGGATATCATTTCATCATAAGAAGTATCAAACCATGTAAATAATGGAGACATTATACTTGAAACATAAACATATTAAATAATTTCATTTTAGATGGAAAATATTTTTGATAAAAACACTTGAAATTAAATCTTGAGGAAAATATCCTTTCTTCTTCAAAATCATTTTCTTTTCACAAAATGGAATGCGATTTTAAAAGAAAAGGGTTTTTTTGAAAATAATAATGCAATATTGTATAGTAATCTTTATGAAAATGAGGCGTTATGAAACCATAAAAATCCGTTCACGCCGTATAAGTTAAAAATAACATTCTCCTCGTACTTTTGTCGGAAAAGTCAAAAAGTACCTCATATGGTAAAAAAAAGATTCCTTACATACCATGTAGTAAAAGTAATAAATGGTTAAAAAGGACTTTAAACATACATTAAACCATATTTAGGAAACATGTACATGGATGATAATAATAACCCCAGTAAATACTTACGAATAAACAATCTCGGATAAGAACGAGATTCGAATAGTTATCCCTTACCTTAGGTCCGATATGCTTCGTACGTATACGAACCTCATGTATAATGCTTTAAATAATGTCATTGACTTATTAAATAATCATATTCATTGTTATTATATCATATATGTTTCACTTATGACTTTATATTACCCGTTCTTTTGTAAATTCCATGTTAAAGCAGCGTTTTGCGTAAAATCATTTCATTTATCGTATGTGTTTCGACTTGTCGTTCTTGATATTATTACTTATATCATGATTTAGATAATTCAAGAATGTAAAACATGATTTATATATAATATATATTCATTATATACATATATATATTATAGATCGATAAAGGAATGAAATACACCGTTCATGGAGACGGTAGGCCGTACGTACGCATGAACGCTGTTTTCGTTTCCTTATTGAATTGAATGAAACTAAATAGACGACATACATATATATATACATAAATCCAGTAGAATTATTATTTCATATATTTTATTATTATTCATTATAAAAAATTTATGATCATTCATGTATGGTTAACATGGAGAATGGATCTCATCGCGTCGTGGAGACGGTAGTCCGTACATACGCACGAGCGATGATATCGTTCCCATAATTATTAAATAGAATTGGAGTGGATGATATAATATATCAGAATCAGTATGATGTTATAATAACTATATATAGTTATTATTTACACCATTATACCCATCCATGTATGGTGTTGGTGGAAAAACAGATTTCACCACGGTGTGGAGACGGTATTCCGTACGTACGCACGCGTGGTGATTTCATTTTCCATAGGATGGATAGATGGTGAAATATGGTTGTTTCATACTTATAATAATATATCATTATATGAGTTATACTGATGTTATTACTTCATAATGAAACAACTAAAGAAGAAGAAGTGGAAGAAGAAATAAAGTTGAAAGAATCGGTAACAGACATTACCTCTTCTTCGAAGCGCCTCTTTGAGACCTCCTCTTAAGGCTCTAAAATTGGTCTTTGAAGAAGACCAGAACCTCTAGGATGTTTCTATGGAAGTGGAGAAGAGAATTTATCAGGATTTGGCCGATATGGAAGTCTCAAATTGTTGTGAGGAAGAGAGGGAGGAGGTGTTCTTTTATAAGGGAGGAGAGGGGCACCATTGAAAAAACTAAAAATATTATTTTATTATAAAGTCATATTCGGTTCTTAATAGCTCCAAATTGATTTATTTCGAATCTAATGTGGGTATGGGTCGAAATACTCTCATCCAATAGAATTTAGACAACTTTAGGTTTCTATTTTAACCTTATCATTTATATTTAACCTTAAGTTAAATAATTTTACTTTTACCGGGTCTTCTTGTTTCCTTACACTATAAGGTTAATAAACTTACTATAACAAGCCAAAAAAACCCCAAGTTGTTTATTATTAATATATATAACCGTATATAAGTTATTTGGCTGAACCTTATATTTTTAAGAATAAAATAACAATTAATAATATAATATTGTTTTTAAAAACTATTTTATGTCAATTTTGACACTATTTGGTAATTAATTTTTTGTGAAAATCATAACAGAATGAATAGTTCTAAAAAATTAATTAAATAAAAACTAACATGTCATATTAACCTAAAAAATTAGTGAAATTCATAAAAAGTATAAAATTACATTTATTTGGGTATTTATAACATCAATTATGTCAATATTTCATTAATAAGATAATTATTGCATCATCTTTGTGTCATTAATAAATTAAATTATTTAATGTCTAAAAATTATAAATAAAATACCAATATGTAGGAAATATTTTTATCTTTCTAATTAATCTTTATAGTCTAATTTATCTTATGTATAACTCTATATTAAAAATTACTTACTTAGTAAACTTTGATTTTAACTATTTTTACCCTTCTTTAAATAAATTAATATTAAATGTCCTAATCTAATCCAAGTGGGCCTAAATGGTCATATTTTATTCCTAAGGTTGTTTTTGTTTGAATTAAACTTATCCAATATAATTAGGACATGTTTTAGGGTAATAATAATATCATTTTTACCCTTAATTATCCTATTTACTTTTAACCGTGGTAAATAAAAGTAAAAAGTTACTATTCACCAAAAATTATTTTCATCTCATTGAACCACATTTTTGTCCTTCATATAAACCGTGTTTCTCGAATTTTTGAAATTCAATTCACAGAATTGGTAAAATTTAATTTAAATTAAAAAAAGTCAGTTTTTTTTACTACCACTAAGTGATTTCACTATTCATCGAAAATTAAAGTTTTTCAGAAAAATACCAAAAATTCAGCCTAAGAATTATTTGATATTCCAAATTCAAAATTGATGTCTATTTTTTTAAATTCACAAAATATAATTGGTATTAATTAATTTTAAATTTAATTCTTGTTATCAAAACAAATAGCGTGTTTTTAAGAAACAAAAACAATCAAAAGATTGATACTTGTTTATATCCAATTTCAAAGTGAAATTAATTCCAATGAACAACATTGGATTAAATGGTAAAAATATATTCTAATTACACTTTAAAACCAATTAAAAATATAATCTAACCATATAAATTATTACGATGAAAAAAGTTTTTTATAATTAAAATATAGCATGTTTTTACTATTAATTAAAATATGAAAGTTATCGGAATAATATGAAAATTTTATCCAAAGTAAATTTTTATATCCTGATTCAAAAGAAGAATTTAATTTTGTCAAATTGAACTTATAGACATGTCAAAAACAAGATTTAATGTGGGTGCGTCATCAAAAGGCAAGAAAACTGCAATTTTTAAAAAATACATATTTTACACGAAAAATTTATTTTGTTCTCATACCATATTCTAGAAAATGTGTAAGATGAATAATAATGTTATTAAATTCAAAATTTAGTTAATACTATTCATAATGGCTAGTCCATAATAATATTATAACAATATATCATTGTTTAGTGAAACCTGGTATTGCGTACAACACACGCTATCGAGGAAGGTCGTGATTGCGTGTAATGCAAGCCATGTCAGGGTTGCGTGTTGTGAAAGACTCCTCCGTTGTTTTGTATAATAGAATCCAACTATATTTCATTTATACATTTAATATATATATATATATACACTCAATGTTTCGTATAATAACTACTATCAAAATTGTGTGTAACATGATCCAAGAATAGTGTTGTGTATATTGCAAGCTCATACGGTGTTGCGTATAGCGCAAGGAAATCTTGTTGTATCTTACAACACAAGACATCAATGAAATTAAAATAATATTTTTCATAAAATATCGGGGTGTTAAATTCTACCCCCCTTAAAATGAATTTCTCCCTCGAAATTCATCGGGGTTATAAATCGTTTACTATTTATAGAAACCCACATCGTAAAAAGGAATACTAAAACATAATTTTAAAAACTAAAGTATGAAATATAATGATTACCCAAAGAAACTCATCACTGGGTTTCCATATAGGAGAACATTGGTGAAAATATGGATATGGAAGAAAAATCTAACCATCAAGTTCTAATGGAGAGTGGTAGAGAACATGGCTATGAAAAAACCATCAATCACAAAGCCATAGATTTGTGATGATCTAAGGTACCATCTGATTCATTGGATACAAGGGCACTAGGAAAACATTTTTGGTTTTCAATATCATTTCCCTAAATTTGATGAAATTTGAATTAGAAGAAATACTTTCATGATTTTGTTACAGTCTCACCGTTGGTCGTTATTTGGAAAATTTCCACTTCATATCTTAAAGAAATGAAGTTGAATTTTTCATTCATGAAGTGTTAGCAGATCATGTGATAGAATGATGGGTCATTCCATCTGTCTCAAACAAAAGGTTATAAAAGTCATCAAAAATACATAAGTCCATCTATAGTGAGATTAATCATATATGGTTCCTAAAATGGACTTATACTTCATATATCATACTACTTAATATAATAAAACTAGTTTCTACTAAACAGGGACTTCCTGTAGGCCAGTGGTAGGCGTTAAGGCCAGTCGCACTTCGGTTGTGGGTTCGATTCCCACAGCCTTGTCCGACACGATGGGCTGTCGCCTATCCTGCAGGCTGTCCTTTTTCTAAAACTACATTATTATAACAACCCATCAATAATATTGAAAAAACTTCTATCATTAAACAATACTAACTTATGTCCAACATAATCCATTCCGATCTTTAGTCTTATCCATAATACTGCAGTCCACTCTCATATTATAGTGAAAAATAATACCAGAGATTTCATATAACAAGCATGTTAATACCATCATTGATCCCCATATGTCATAAGATATGTCTTGTTGGTCACATTCCAAACATTCAAAGGCCTTAATCATGTATTCTCTTGAAAAATGAATACCCATTGAATCTTAGTGAAAACATGAGTGTTGTCAAAAGTTAACTCTTTCCACATAACAAAACCCCATAATTCTATATACTCAAACCATGATATAACTATTTCCTTATATCAGTCATGAGCTCATGAATAATGTCAAATATTTGATTTTCTCTTTATCCATTCATTATGTGCATATCATCTTTTTTCCAAAAATATCTCAATCACTTTCCATGGTTACCGGTACCATAAAATTATTGAAAACCACAATAGACCAATATATAAATATTCCAATATTCCACGATACTATATACAACATTATTTTGGAATCCCATTACATAATCACTTAATCATTCCACCACATCGTTGTCATATTCATCGCCAATAGTGATCGCATGTGACTTCCCTTTGTCCTTTTCCTTAAGTGGTTGCTCATGTCGATCATCACTAACCCTTGGATTAGGGCATTTATAAGAATAATGCCCCATTTCCTTGCACTTAAAGCATTGAAGTGTTGGTGGTGCGTTCTCTGCAGTCTTTTCTTTATTCACATCATTAGAAACCCTTTTTCCATTACATTGACACTCAGCTGCTCGATGACCTTATTTTCCACACTTAAAACATTTTCTAGTCCCTTTAAGACAATCTCCACCATGCTTCTTTCCACACTTTGAGCATAAGGAAACATTCATCTTCTTTTCACCATTATTCTGAGATTTCTCCTTGAACTCCATATTTCATTTCTTGTCAAAACCATGAGATGGATAAGTAATACCAAATTCCATTTCTACCTTGATAGCACAACACACAATTTCCACATAGCTACTCAATTCTCTTATAGCTAATTCCCTTCAAATATTTGGTTTTAAGACACTAAAGAATCGATCAACTTTACTTTCAGGTTGGATGATAAAGCCTTATTCATACCTTGCAAGCCTTGTAAAATTTGCTTCATATACACCAACAAATTCATCATCCTTTTTCTTTAGTTCAAGAAACTCCTTCTCCATCTTTTTTCGAAGAATATGAGGGAAGTACTTATTGAAAAATAAGTTCTTGAACTCGTCCCATTCCATGGACTCAATTTCATCTCTTGGCCACGTATTCTTGATAAGATTCCACCATTGATCGGCTTCACCTTCCAAACGATATACTGATAAGATGACTTTATCCTGTTCAGAACATTGAAGAACTGAAAATATCTTTTCAATGGAACTGATCCATTGTTCAGCAACAAGTGGATCAGAAGAACCACTGAAAGAAGGTGGACGTTGCCTCATGAAGGACTCAATAGAATATTGTTCCCTTCTCTGCTCATTTGGAAGTCCAGAATGATTCATAGGTTGTGTAAGTACGAAATAATATTTTTCACTCCATCTCCAATAAAATTTGTTTGTTCAGGAGGACAATCATTGCATTTTCCATTGTATTGATCAACATGGTTCCTTTGGGTTCCAGCCATCATCTAAAACCCAAAAAGAATAGTGTGAAAGGAAAAAATCATGCTAGAGAAAACAACATAATAAAGGGGGAGAACCTTCAATATCTAACATGTTAGGTTTAATTCTAAGATCGTTACCGTAATTCTAGGACTATAACCTATACTTATACTTAACCTTAGGGACATCCCTAGACATACCTTAGAAATATTACTAGGGATCTCACTAAAGTTCTCGCATCCTAGTTTCCAAAGGTTGACTAAACCTTTCCTCTGATACCAACTGTAGAGACTCAAAGCATTACATATATGGACATTACATTACTTTTTCGGAATAATTAATACATAACAAAAACAGACACACAAGGACTGTAATAGTTTAGTGTCTTTGGAAACTCGGAATATAATCTTATAATCGTGGTGAAAGATCTTCAACATCTCCCATAAAGATCTTCCCCCTTTTCTTCTTACCTAAAACCTTTCTTTATATCCTAGGGAAAAGAAAACATAAAAGGGGTGAGCTCAAATGCTTATTAAGGGCAATCATAGAGAACATAAAACAATCCTTAGACATTTGAATGTAAAAAAAACATGATCATAAAATCTAAACATCAAAATCTTGAGCAATGGCATAAAACATGGAAGTACGTAAGGAATAGATCATGAAGAAACATTAATCATGATAAATTAGAATGGGAAAAAACATGTAATTTTGGAAACCATTAAGCACATGATATGATTTCCATAGTAGCCAAGGCATTGCTTCCAAGACCATCTTAGTGAACAAAGTCCTTTTCTGAATCGAGTTCACTCGTCGTTCCTGTCCTGTATTACTGAACCGGTTTAACTTGTCGTTCCATACATGTCTATCTCATGAGATATAAATCTTTACCCAATGCATTGGAGGGAGATATTGGTCCCACCCATCTCATAATGATACCATTTTTATGTGTGCCACAAAATCATAAATCATACATCATAGCATAACCAATGTAATAGAATGGGATTCTTAAACATCATGCCATCATAACATAATCCATATAAAAAATGGATATAATTTCATCATAAGAAGAATCAAACCATGTAAATAATGGAGAAATTATACTTGAAATATAAGCATATTAAATAATGTCATTTTAGATGGAAAATATTTTTGATAAAACACTTGAAATGAAATCTTGAGGAAAATATCCTTTCTTCTTCAAAATCATTTTCTTTTCACAAAATGGCATGAGATTTTAAAAGAAAAGGGTTTTGTTGAAAATAATCATGCAATCTTGTATAGGAAGCTTCATGAAAATGAGGTTTTATGAAACCATAAAAATCTGTTCACACCGTATAAGTTAAAAATAACATTCTCCTCGTACTTTTGTCGGAAAAGTCAAAAAGTACCTCATATGGTAAAAAAAGATTCCTTACATACCATGTAGTAAAAGTAAAAAAATGGTTAAAAAGGAATTTAAACATACATGATAACATTTTTAGGAAACATGGACATGGATGATAATAATAACTCCAGTAAATACTTACGAATAAACAATCTCGGATAAGAACGAGATTGGAATAGTTATCCCTTACCTTAGGTCTGATATGCTTCATACGTATCTGAAACTCCTATATAATGATTTAAATAATTTCATTGACTTGTTACAGAATCATATTAATTGTTATGATATCATATATGTTTCATTTATGACTTTATATTACCCATTCTTTTGTAAATTCCATGTGAAAGCAACGTTTTAGGTAAAATCATTTCATTTATCGTATGCGTTTCGACTTGTCGTTCTTGATATTATTACTTATATCCTGATTTACATAATTCCAGAATGTAAAACACGATTTATATATAATATATATTCATCATATACATATATATATTATAGATTGATAAAGGAATGAAATACACCGTTCATGGAGACGGTAGGCCGTACGTACGCATGAACGTTGTTTTCGTTTCCTTATTGAATTGAATGAAACTAAATAGATGACATAAATATATATATAAATAAATACTGTAGCATTATTATTTCATATATTTCATTATTATTCATTATATAAACTTTATGATCATTCATGTATGGTTAACATGGAGAATGAATCTCATCGCGTCGTGGAGACGGTAGTTCGTACGTACGCACGAGCGATGATATCATTCCCATAATTAATGAATAGAATTGGAGTGGATGGTATAATATATAAAAATCAGTATGATGTTATAATAACCATATATAGTTATTATTTACACCATTATACCCATCCATGTAAGGTGTTGGTGGAAAAACAGATTTCACCACAGCGTGGAGACGGTATTCCGTACGTACGCACGCGCGGTGATTTCATTTTCCGTAGGCTGGATAGATGGTGAAATAGGGTTGTTTCATACTTATAATAACATATCAATATATGAGTTATACTTATGTTATTACTTCATAATGAAACAACTAAATAATAAGAAGTTGAAGAAGAAATAAAGTTGAAAGAATCAGTAACAGACATTACCTCTTCTTCGAAGCGCCTCTTTGAGACCTCCTCTTAGGGCCCTAAAATTGGTATTTGAAGAAGACCAGAACCTATAGGATGTTTCTATGAAAGTGGAGAAGAGATTTTGGCAGGGGTTGGAAGATATTTAAGGCTCAAAGTGGTGTGAGGAAGATAGGGAGGAGGTGCCCTTTTATAAGGGAGGAGAGGGGCACCTTTGGAAAAACTAAAAATATTATTTTATTATAAAGTCATATTCAGTTTTTAATAGCTCCAAATTGATTTATTTCGAAGATAATGTGGGGGTGGGTCGCAATAATCTCATCCAATAGCATTTAGACAAGTTTATGTTTATATTTTAACCTTATCATTTAGATTTAACCTTAAGTTAAATAATTTTACTTTTACCGTGTCTTCTTGTTTCCTTACACTATAAGGTTTATAAACTTACTATAACAAGCCAAAAAAACCCCATGTTGTTTATTATTAATATATATAACCTTATATAAGTCATTTTGACGATCCTTAGATATTTATGAATAAAATAAAAATTAATAATATAATATTTGTTTTAAAAACTATTTTATGTCAATTTTGAAACTATTTGGTAATTGATTTTTTGTGAAAATCATAACATAATGATTAGTTCGAAAAAGTTAATTAAATAAAAACTAACATGTCATATTAACCTATAAAATTAGTTAAATTCATAAAAAGTCTCAAATTACATTTATTTGGGTATTTATAACATCAATTATGTCAATATTTCATTAATAAGATAATTAATGAATCATCTTTGTGTCATAAATATATTAAATTATTTAATGTCTAAAAATTATAAATAAAATACCCTTATGTAGGAAATATTTTTTGATTTATAAGGAATATTTATAGTCGAATTTATCTTATGTATAACCCTATATTAAAAATTATTTACCTATTAAACTTTGATTTTAACTATTTTAAAACTTCTTTAAATAAATTAATATTAAATGTCCTAATCTAATATAAGTGGGCCTAAATGGTCATATATTATTCATAAGGTTGTTTTTGGTCGAATTACACTTATCCAATAGAATTAGGACATGTCTTAGGATAATAATAATATCATTTTTACCCTTAATTATCCTATTTACTTTTAACCGTGGTAAATAAAAGTTAAAAGTTACTATTCACCAAAAATTATTTTCATCTCATTGAACCACATTTTAGTCCTTGATATTAACCGTGTCTCTATGATTTTTGAAATTCAATTCACATAAGTGGTAAAATTTAATTTAAATTAAAAAAAGCCAATTTTTTAACTACCACTAAGTGGTTTCACTATTCATCAAAAATTGATGTTTTTTAGAAAAATACCAAAAATTCATCCTAAGAATTATTTTATATTCCGAATTCAAAATTGATGTCTATTTTTTAAAATTCATAACATATAAGTGGAATTAATTAATTTTAAATTTAATTCTCGTTATCGAAACAAATAGCGTGTTTTTTAGAAACAAAAACAATCAAAAGATTGATACTTGTTTATATCTAATTTCAAAGTGAAATTAATTCCAATGAAAAACATTGGATTAAATGGTAAAAATATATTCTAATCACACTTTAAACCCAATTAAAAAGATAATCTAACCATATAAATTATTGCGATGAAAAAAGTTGTTTTTAACTAAAATATAGCGTGTTTTTACAATTCATTAAAATATGAAAATTATCAGAATAATATGAAAACTTTTTCCAAAGAAAATTTTTATATCCTGATTCCAAAGAAGAATTTTATTTTTTCAAATTGAACTTATAGACATGTAAAGAACAAGATTTAAGGTGGGTGCATCATCAAAAGGCGGGAAAACTGTAATTTTTGAAAAATACATATTTTACACGAAAAATTTATTTTGGTCTGATACCATATTCTAGAAAATGTGTAAGATGAATACTAATGTTATAAAATTAAAAATGTAGTTAATACTATTCATAAAGGATAGTCCATAATAATATTATAACAATATATCGTTGTTTAGTGAAACCTGGTATTGCGTACAACACACGCTATCGAGGAAGGTCGCGATTGCGTGTAATGCAAGCCAAGTCAGGGTTGCGTGTTGTGAAAGACTCCTCCATTGTTTCGTATAATAGAATCCAACAATATTTCATTTATACATTTAATATATATATATATATATATATATATATCTACTCAATGTTTCGTAGAATAACTACTATCAAAATTGTGTGTAACATGATCCAAGAATAGTGTTGTGTATACTGAAAGCTCATACGGTGTTGTGTATAGCGCAAGGAAATCTTGTTGTAGCTTACAACACAAGACATCAATGAAATTAAAATAATATTTTTCATAAAATCTCGGGGTGTTACATTCATGTTTTGAATTAAAGACCACCATTGATCTGAATCTCCTGAGAGATGAAAAAAGTCCATGTCAGTCTTTTCCCTTTCATTACTTCCCAAAGCAAGAAATATTTTCTCTATGGAACTTATCCACTTCTCAACTAAAAAAGAATTTTTAGTACCATTGAATTTTTGAGGATGTTGTATCATGAAGCGATCTAACATTGATCCTATGTATTGTGGATCAGGATTCTCCATATGGGTAAGGTTATTATTCATAACCTGAGTCTACTATCCCAGTACAGTTATAAGCTATTTAGTACCAGTTGTTTCACTAGATCCACTATCATTATCTTGCATAGGAAGGAAATCACTACATGGATTACATGCATTGATATGATTTCTATTTTTTCTACTAGGCTCCATTTCCAAACATTGGAATACACTAGATTAGGTTATGAATCATAATTCATAATTCTAAACTGGTAAAATACTTAACATAAATTAAAAAAACTATGCATATCTAATCCATAATCATAAATATGGTTCTTTTGAGGAAATATTCACTCATAAATCATTCATAATGGTTTGTAAAGAAAATATGAATTATCCTAAGCATATCCCCTTGGAGTGTCAAACCAGTTGTGTAGTAAGGCCCGTTGTAATCTACCAGGTTACCCCGAGTCCAGACCAAAACACCTAGTAAGAGTTTTCACCCCAAGGTATATCTATTCCATAACACCATCCACATATAGTATCTAGGTAGGGATGCACATCATTGAATATACACGTAATCCCTACTTTACCAAAATTCTAGGGGTTCTTCAATACTTATCCTCAAAGTCTATGTTAGGTTTATAACCCCTAATCTAAGTTTTCTAAATCTATTTTCATTGTTTTTTCAAAACTTCCTATGATACCAACTATAATTACCAACCCTAGTTACCCATATCTGATGCATTATTTTAATACATTGGTATGATTACAAGGAATCAAGTCCTGAAGGACCGATCAGTTTAGTGCACTACTGGAAAAATGACCTATACCCACGGTTCAAAAACGTGGGTATAGCCCCCAAAACTGTGGGTATAGCCTATACCCACGGTTTTGGGAACCATGGGATGGAATGGTGTTGGTATAGGGGTCTTAGCCTATACCCACAGTTTGGAGAACCGTGGGTATATGGGACTCCAATTTGGTACAAAACTGTTCCTGCGTGGCACATAGCAGACCCCACGGTTTTTCAAACCGTGGGGAATTTTTTTTCAAAAAAATCGGGTATAGGGGGTCTTGAACCCATGCCGCGCATCAAGCTTCACGGCCGTCCCGCACTAACAGAACAACCCAGCCACTATTTTTATTTGGTTAATATACATATATATTCGTATATATATTAATATAGCGTATTTAAATTCAAAAAATTGATCCCAGCGGGATTCGAAACCGCGTCGCACGCAGAACCTCGCAGCCGCGGAAACTGACAAACCAACTCAGCTGGAATATTCATTCGATAAATGTATATATATTTGCCTATATATATTAATATGTGGTATTTAAATTCAAAAAAAGGCGCCCAGGGGGTTTCTAACCCAGGCTGCGCGCTGAGACAGCGGACCGCTCTACACAACCGAACTAACTCAGCTATACAACTTTTGATTATTTAGATTTATATGTATATAAATATATTCATCCATATCGTGAAAAAATGTATCCCCGCAAAATTTTTCCCGTGTCCCACCTAATTTTATTTGCCCGCCGTAACGCGGGAAAGCTATACCCACAGTTCGCTAGAACCGTGGGTATAGGTCTTCAAAAAAAACCCGTAATACCTACGGTTTTCAAGAACCGTCAGTGTACATCTTTGGAAAATACCCTATACCCACGGTTTTCTCCAAAACCGTGGGTATAGGTCTTAAAAGAAAACTATACCCACGGTTTTTGGCACAACCGTGGGTATAGGTTCACATGCTATCCCTATACCCACGGTTGTGGAAAACCGTGGGTATAGACCTATTTTCCAGTAGTGGTGGTCCTAGAAAATAGATTATATACATGAACTTCACATTAAAATTTATGACATAAAAACAACATAAATAATCCTTTTAGAACACCATTATTACCCTAGATTTACCCTTCATATCAATCATAATACAACTCTTGGCATCGTGGGAAAATAAAACATAAGAAGGGGTGAGCTTAGATTCTTAGTAAGGGTAAATAATTCAGTAGAATCTATCAACTTTTAAGGCAAGATTTATAATAAAAAATCAACTATTTAAATAATAAACATAAACATAATATGACAAGAATAAATAAAACATTACCATATAAAAATGAACATGGATATTCTACTAGTCAAATAATCATATGTAATAACTAATTTCATAACGAGGGAATTCATAATGTCTGTCATAATAACTACTACGTCAAGGAATTGTGCTAAGACAATTCACAAATATTATATCAAGGACTTATGAAAAGACACTATTTTGTCTCATGATACCTTACGATGCATAGAGGGGCTATAACAGGCCCCTCCCGTCACTTACTAAGTCCAATTCATTCCTCATATGAAAATGTTGAAACATAACACAACCATTCGTATTAATACTAGAATACCGAATGTCAATAATTTAACAATAAACCATAAATGGTATAAAATCATCACATACACAATCAAACTTATCATAACTCATTTAATACAATATGGAATATTTTATTTTAATAAATCAACCTCAATCATGAATAATATCTAGTAAAGGATGTTGACATAGTTGAAAATGATCAATAAATCTCATTGAGAGAAATATCCATTTTTGTGAAATCATTTAAAAGTCACTCATTTATAAAGGAATTCAGTTAAAAAAGATTTTTGAATGAATGTGTCCCATACCACTTTGAATCATTTGAAAGGAATTAATATTTTAAAACAATCACACCCATATAAATAAATCCTTAAAATCATTTTGATAACATAGACATCAAATAAATGGATTTAGAAAAATAAATCTTTAAAACATTTAAAATGACGATCTAGTTAAATAGTACCTTTAATAAAACCTCAAAAGATTCCTTTTTTATTTTTTATTAAACATGTACATGGATGATAAATATATCCCATTAAATACTTACACATCAACAACCTTGAAAAAATGAGATTATGAAATTAACCTTTACCTTGTACTTTCCTTTAGTAAAGGGTATGTTTATCCTCCTTTATAATGAAAATAGTATGTTATTAAATTATACCAGAACCATATTAATATTTATGATATCATATATGATTCATGTATGACTTTATACAACCCATTTAATAATAATTTCCATGTTAAATTAACATTTTGGGTAATCATCGCTTTCTTTATCGTACGTGTTTTAACTTGTTATTCTTGATAGTATCAGTTAGATAATGGTTTACATACATCCAGAATATAAAAAATTATTTATATATCATATATATTCAGAATATAAATATGTATAATATATGTATATATATGAAATGGAAACACCGTTCATGGAGACGGTAGTTCGTACGTGCGCATGAACGTTGTTTGAGTTTTCTTATCGTATATTATGGAAGTAAGTAATTGACATATATTTATCTACATAAATATATATTATTCCAATATAAATATTATTTCATATTCTTCATAATTAATCAATATATATATTTTTTTAAAAAAATTTGAAGGGTGATTGTTGAAGATGAATCTCATCACATCGTGGAGACGGTAAGCCATGCGTACGCATGAGCAACAATATCATTCTATTGATAGTGAAATGATCTTTAATTAGATGGTATATTACATATAGAGAATCATTAACATGTTATATTAATTATTTAAATTAATTATACTCATTATTATACCCATCCAAATAATGTAGTGTTGAATAAAAAACAACACCACGACGTGGAGACGGTAAGTCGTACGTACGCACACATGGTGACTTTGTCATTCATAGGATGGATAGAATAATGAATATGGTTATAGAATATTTATAATAACATCTTAGCATGTAGAAGGTACTTGAGTTATTATTTTATTATGGTAACAATAATGAAATAGGAAGTATAAGAAGAAAATAACTTTGAAAGAGATGATAATACAATTACCTCTTCTTCGGGTGATTCCTTTTGATTTGAACAAAAGGGCTCCATAAGTTGGATTTCTGATCAAAATAAGTCCTATAGGTTGTAGTGAAGGTAGTTGGGAGGTTATTTGAGAATGTTTTTTCCAATTAAAATGGATCTAGAGGTGTGAATTTAAGAGAAGGGGAAGTACCCTTTTATAGGAGAGGGGAGGGACACTTTAGGAAAAGCTTGATATATTAATTTATTATAAAATTATTTTCAGTTTTTAATAGCTCTAAATGGATTTATTTCGAGTCTAAGGTGGGTATGGGTCAAAATAATCTCAACCAATAGGTTTTATACATGTTTAGGTCACCACATTAACCTTACCTTTTATACATAACCCTTCGGTAAATAGTTTAACTTTTATGACGTCTTCTTGTATTATTATAATTCATGGTTAATATAGTTACTATAAAATGCCAAGAGAACCTAAAGTGGTTAGTTAATGATACATATATCCTTATATATGTTATTTGGCCAAATATTATATTTTTAAGACTATTATATAATTTAATAAAATAGTATTTGGTTTAAAATGTCATATATTTCAATTTTGACACTATTTAGTATTTTTTATAGTCATAACAACTTGATTCATTCAAAACAAATACACTGAATCAACCCTAACATGTTATATTCACCTATAAATTCTGTCTACGACATCAAACGTTTCAATTTACCATTTTTTTAATATTTGTAATATCAATTATTTTAATCATTCATTAATTAGGTAATAATGCATCGTTATTGTGTCATAAATAAATTTAATAATTTAATGTCTAAAAATTATAAAAAATACTATGATGTTGGAAATATTTTTATATTTATAATAAATACTTATTTTTTAATTTATCTTATGTATAACTCCATATTTAAAATGGTTTAACATAAAATTTAAATTTAACACTTTTAACTCTTCTTTAAATACAATAAATGTCCCAATCTAATCCAAGTGAATAAGAAAGGTTCATATTTTTGTAACAAGGCTTATTTTGGTCTAAATAAATCTATCCAATATAATTAGAACTTGTTTTGGGCTAATCCTATATTATTATAATATTATTTTTTTTCCTTTAATCACTATATTTACTTTTAACCGTGGTAATTAAAATTCAAAACTTACTATTCACCAAAAAATTATTTTAATCCTATTAAACCGCATTTTACTTACTGATGAAAACTGTGTTTATCAAATTTTTGAAATTCAATACACAGAAGTGGTAAAATTATGTTTTATGCATATTTGCAAATGTTCTTAAAAGGTGGGTAAAAGACTTTAAAAAGTTAAAAAAAATTTTATATATCCAATATTATTATAAAATGACTCTAATGAATTAAGTTTCACTAATATAGGTATTATGTATATATTTTTACTTTAAAATAAATTTAAATTAAAGAAAAATATTTAAATAAAAAGTTGGTTTTTAAACAATGACGTAATGTTTTTCACTATTCATAAAAATTAAAAGTTTTCATAAAAATACCAAAAATTCAACCTAAGATAATTTTGATATTAAAAATCCAAAATTGAAGTCCATTTAGAATAATAATATTAATAAAATTTCAAAAATTGGGTATTACTATTCATAGCTTCTTTCTTAAACGGCTAGTTTGATTGGATGTAGTGTGCTATAATTCATAGCTGCATACAATGAAATCTATTGTATTATTTAAAGAGAAGCGTACCATGGAATATTGGTGTGTTACATATCATGAAAGTTTTCTAAAAATATATAATCAATTCCATAATACCTTGAATTATAATTATTTTTAAAAACCCCTAGTGGTGTAATCAATGATATCCAATTGTTGGACTCTTCTTCTATTGGAATATGTGAGTAAATTATTCAAAAAAAATCTCACGATACATCCATTAGTGGAATTTTATTCCATAATGGTCATGGATTCAATCTCATTAAATAGAGCACAATTCAAATCTTGGGAAATGGAGATATCATTTCATATCCCAAACCATCCCATTCTCCTCTACAAATTCAAGGAAAACCATGATTTTTTTTGAAAATACCTCAATAGTGTGGGTGTTGATGAACTATTAATAAGAATAACTCACTCAAATGACTTAGTCAATGGAAGGTATCGACCTAGAGAAAATTCCCATTGTAAGAGAATACATTAATGTATTTTCTAAAGAGTTACTTGGACTTCCCCTCGATTATGTTGTAGAGTTACTAATGGAACTCATACTCGGAGCTACTTCTATTCTCAAATTGACCCTATAGGATGGCCTCGATCAAACTGGAGGAGTTAAAGAAGTATCATCATGAGAATTTTGGAAAAGGGTTCATACGCCCTAGTTCATCTCCTTGGGATGCACCAATTCTCTTCGTAAAGAAAAAATAAAGATCAATATAGATGTGTATAGATTTTTAGGAGCCCAAAAACATCACTATAATGAACAAGTATCCTCTTCCAGGTATTGATGAATTGTATGATAAACTACAAGGATATCAATACTTCTCAAAGTTTTTACTTCATTTTGGATATCATCAACTGAAGGTGAATAAGGAAGATATTTAGAAGACAACTTTCCGTACAAGGTATGACAATATGAGTTTCTAGGGATGCCCATCAGACAAACTAATTCCTATGAAATCTTCATGGATTTGATGAATATAATTTTTAAACACTACCTTGAATTTTTTTTGGAAGTGTTTATTATGGATATTCCTATCTACTCTAAGATTGGGTAGGAACATGAAGAATATATTAAGATTGTGTAAGAAACATTAAAAAGGATAATTTTTCCATGTTTATAAAGTGTTACTTTTGGATGTTGAAAATAAAATTTTTGGGAAATGTGATCACAAGTTATGGAATATATGTTGCACCATAAAAAATAAAGGCAATTTTGGAATGACCTAGACCCACACATGTAATAAAAATATGATGTATTCTTGGATTAGTAGGGTACTACTGATGTTTTGTGGTAAAAGTTTCATGATTTTATAGCCATATATCTATATGTTAGTAAGGAAAGGGGAAAAGTATATCTTGAGAAAAAAATTAGAGGAAATATTAAAGGAGATAAACAGTAGGCTAACCACTACACCTATTACCATTATATGAGAAAGTGTATAATGTTTTGTGATATACAGTGATACTTCAAAGAAAGGCTTGGGTTGTGTACAAATAAAAAATGATAATGTGATAGACTATGCCTCAAAAAATTTGAAGTTACATGAGCAGAACTACCCCACACATGATATAAAGTTAGCATATGTGATATTCGCTCTTAATATTTGGGGGCACTATATGTATGGTGAGAGGTGTGAAATATATGATGATCAAAAGAGTATAAAGTATATGTCACATAAAAGTATCTCAAACTGAGTCAAAAAATATTTTTAAAGATAATCACAGACTATGATTTTTCTATTCATTACTATCCAGGAAAGGTGAACAAGGTAGATGATAATCTTAGTAGAAAATAACCTACTACTCTATCTACAATGCATATTGAGAAAGTCCTTATCTTCATGGATATGAAAAGGATAGATTTAAAAATCATAATGGTAGGTAATTAATCCTAACTTTCCAAAATTATTTCCTAACCATCTATCCAATAGAAGATTAATGAGTCACAAAAGGATGATATAGAGTTACAAAAGAAGATTAATGCAGTAATGGAAGGAAAGATAAATGAGTTAAACATCGCTGATGATGGTTTGATTTTGGTTTTAATGAGGTTGTGTGTGAATTAAACACTTGATACAAATAAGGAAATATTGGATAATGCACATAACTCACCTTTCTCCATTCATCATAAAATTTACAAGATACATCATAATATTCAAGAACACTTTTGGTAGGACAAAAATGATGAAGGAGATTTTGGATTATATTTCAAGGTACTTGGTATGTCAACAAGTTAATAATGAGTGAAAAAATTCCATTGAGATGATCAAACCATATCCTATACTCATGTGTAACTAGTACGATTTCACTCTGGAATTTTTCACTAGTCTCTCGAAGAAATAAAAAGGAAATAATTTGATATTGGTTTTAGTGGATAGACTGACCAAGACTACCAACTTTATTGCTATTTTGGAAGACCTCTCACCTGAAAATATTTCAAATATATATGTGAATGACATTGTGTGGTTTCATGGGGTACCACATTCAATCATCTCTAACAGTGATACAAGTTTCACATATAAATTCTCAAGAAGTCTTCAATATTCTATGAGCACTGAATTGAATTTTAGAAGGACATATCACCCCCAAACTGATTGAAAATTAAAAGGGAATATTTAGAAACTCGAGGACATGATAATTGAATCCTTAATTTAATTAAATGGTTGATGGGAACCACATCTCCCATCGGTTATGTTCTCAAATGATAATAGCTTCCAATTGAGTATTCAACTGGATCTATATGAAACATTATTTGGAATGAGGTGTAGAACTCCAACATATTGGAATGAATTCATTGAATTAAAGTTAATTGGATCTGATCTTAGGTAAGAGATGACAAATAAGGTTTAATCCATCCAAAAACACATAAAATATGCTCATATTTTGCATAATATCTATGATGAAAACTATTTAAGGGACTTGAAGTTCAAAGTTGGAGACAAACTCTTCCTTCAAATATAACCACAGAAGATAGTCGTATGGTTAAAAAGGCAATCTTAGAAAAAGGTACAATGGGCCCTTTGAGATCCATGACTTTATAGGAGTAGTGCCCTATAATATTTCACTTCCACCAAATATTGTTCAAGTTCATGACATGTTCTACATCACTCCTGAGGTAGTACATACCTAACCCCTCATGTGTACTAAATCCAGAGGTGGTACCACTGAAGAACAAACTCTCATATAAAGAGCATCAAGAAAATATATTTGAATGAAGAGAAAAAGTACCATGAAGTTATAGAACTTGCCATGTTAAAGTGTTATAGAGGAATCATAAGTATTAATAAATGACATGGGTACCAGAATATGCATTGTAGGAAAAGTACTCTCACATTTTTTCACCTTAGTATGTAAAACAAACTTTCAATAAAGAAATTTGAAAAGGGGGGAAGAATGTAATGACCCAAACATTTATAAATGAAAATTACATTCATATATTTATAAAAAACATAATCACGTATAGATTCAAATAAAAACGTCACTCTCATAAATGAAGATTGAAATAGGTAATATTTATAGAAATTAAAAAATTTATACTGATGAAATAGTAACATGGCCTATGGAATAATAACACAAACTATAGAATAGTAACCTCTCCTATTAAGTTATAACTAAAATTTATGTATCTTATAAGTTAAAATATTATATAATTACATCATAGTGCAGGTAAATAATTTTTCTTACAAAAGATAAATCAAGTGTTGATATTTTGGTGAAATGAAAATGTTTATTTTCAATTTGATAATTAATATAATGTGTTAAAATAATAAATATTTTAAGAAAATAGATTACTAAATTAGTATTTTGGTTTATTTTAATTATTTTATAATTTTATGCGACCTAAATTAATTTTGAAAAATGTCATAATTTTTTTTATAATATTAAAATCAGTATTTTTTGAATAAATGATTATTTTAATTTAAATTTAAATTTCTCAAATTTGGAAAATAATTTTCATAAAATGGAGTCAATTTTTTACTTCTGCACATCAAAAAATTGTTTTGGTAAAATTTTGGTATTTTTCTAAATTAAATGAATTTTTGTGAATAGTGAAATATGATAATTTAGGACATAAGCTAAATACACCAATAATGAGTAATTGATGATGTATAGATGAGGTAATAAACCATTGGTTCTAAATTTTATTAATAATTTTATTTTATTTAGTAAAAATAATCAATACCATTGATATATTTAAGCCAAAATAATAAAAAATAAATAAAATAATAAAAAACACCTCTATCCTACCCTATAAGTACCACCCCTATCCACCTCTTCTCCTTGCACATTATAAGTCCTGAAGATTGTATAAATTCTATCCAATTATCTTCCCAAGCCTCTTCCACAAGTATATGCTCTTTTTTTATTAACAAAATATCAAACCTAAGTGTGTTATGTAGGTTTTCAAGGAGATGAAATTTAAGAGGTTAAATCCCCTTTTATTATCTTTTAATATTTTTTATTTTATTATTATCTCATAAAATTACCTATAAAAACAAAAATGATAACTCCAGTATCATATATGTACTATAATGTTAGTATATTAATCGAATTTACCTCATAAAACCACTTCTCCTCTCCCTTTTATTCTAAAAACAAAACATCATCTGTGATGTGTCGATTTACCGCCTTCGTGAATGATGAGTTTTCATTTTCTGTTACCACCATCAAGAATGATAATAAAACCATTATAATGATTAATTAAGATTTTTTTTATACATATTAAATTTAATATAATTTTCTATAACCAATATATAAACATTATATTTAATAAAATGATATAAATTTGTGATGTTCGTAAAAACCACCAAAATAAAGTAAATCATTTTCATTAACATTTTATCTAATGAACCATCATCATACCATATAACTTAATGATACATAAATATATTTAAGATTATTTAATTTCATTAAAAAAAATATAATTTCAATTCTAGATAATTATTTTCATTTTAAATTAACTTTCATACATGTATTCAAGTGACCCGATCATGGATACCAAGAAAAAGAACACTCCAGGATAACAGAATTGAACTCTATAACTCATCAAAATGGCCATAAAAAACATAATAATACAATAATAAATAAAATAAATTTATAATAGGTTTTGGATTCAGTAATTAATGAATTTTATTTAATTATCTAGAATATTAAAGTGAAGAAATAATTTGGACATAAGATATGGGGATTCTCGAACCCAACTACTTTTCTTTGGGTTATTCCTCTTTCATGGAAAATTTTAGTGTGGATATTATTTTAATATTTTTCAAATATAATTTCATTTTAAATTCATTTTATTTTATGGGATATACATGTTTCCAATATGATTTTATGAAAAATAAAAAGATTTTATAAAATAACTCTTCTATCAAAAACGCATTTTTGACCCCTCTTGAGTTATTTGGTCTTTGCTCATGAATAATGAATCTTATGCCAAATATGTTTTCCCATTTTCATTCAAGAACCCAAATTATAATCATAATTTATGATATCCTTATGAAACACATTATTTTATATGGGTTATTTCATGAATTTTATTTATATATGTTCGATATAGGATGTATTATTATGTAAATGTTTTGATGTGGTGGTGCACCCAAACTTATATCGCACTCCAAATCATTAGGTAATTTGATGTATCTCATGAGATTATGTGTATTATGTGTAAAAATAATGATTCATTTTTTAAAAATTATTATGTTATGGTTTTTCACATATGTTATCTATGGAAATTATTCTACCTTTTTCCACAATTATATGTGGTACTTGACTACTAAGACATGATGTTTCATTTCTATGGATTTCCAAATTATGTTCCTTTATCTAATTATTCCTCCCAAGATTATGAATATGATACTATTTTTATGTTATGATGATGATTATTATTATATCCTATTATATATTGATTCATGTAACTTATTTATCCTATTACTAGGCTTTTAGTTCACCCAGTTTTTGATGTATATCCTTAGGTGATTACTTTTACTAAAGAGAAAATGAGATTTTAAGGATAAAGATGGAAGAATAAAATAAATTCTTATTTTTTCGAATTAGTTATGTTCATAATTTCCCCAAGACACTAAACCTTATGATCCTGTTTTTTGTTGTTATTATGTTGTTTGTATTTAAAATGTTATAATAGTTTTGTAAAGAAAGTTGGCTCCCTATAGAACAAGAGTTAAACTCCATTTTCCACTTATTATCCCTGTAAGACCAATGAGATTTTTTTGATCTCCATATTGAATTTTAGGGAACATTGGAAAATTTATTCATAGTTTTCAAAGTCTATAATTTTCAAATCTTTTTGCAGACATAGATTTGACCAACCAAAGAATCGGTCAACTTTACATTTAGTGGAGATGAAAAAGACAGAGGCATATTATGCAAGTCTTGTGATGTTTTTTTCATATTCCACAACAGATTCATCATCCTTTTTCTTTAGGCTAAGGAAATAAATATCTATTTTATGTTGGTGAGTGTGAGGAAAATATTTTTCAATTTTTTTCCATAAATCAATCCACTCCATCTCTTCGATATCTTCTAGACGATTCATTTTGATCAAAGCCCAAACTAGATCAAATTATCCCACCATATGATAAACAACCAGTTCAATATTCTCATTATTAGTGTATTGAAGTATAGATAATAACTTTTTAATGGTGTTGATCCATTTTTATTCAATTTATGGATCAATGGATACACTGAATATTAGTGTCCTTTGTTGCATAAAGGTTTCAATTAAAACATGATCTTTCTCGGTGGGATTTAAGCATAACCTTTGTATTCGAGTTTCAATTCAAAACTTGAGTTAGTTGAGAATGTATTTTCATGATTTTCCGGACTCCTACTTCTATCAGGTTGGGAATATCATTTGTATAGTCATCAAATTTCCCATGACAACAGTTGTTGAATCGGATTCTCCTATTTCCAACAATATGAATTAAAAAGGAGAATTAGGTATGAGTATTTTTAAAGTATTAAAAAAATATAGGAAAATATGAATGTTAAAGGGATATCTCATAAATGGAATATATTCCTTAACATATGAGTTTATAGGTTTTATACTTATTTTTCTATGACCTATTTGCTAATATAAAATATTATGAGATTTTTTCCTTGATAATGGTTCCTAAGGATCTTGTGAATTTAGAAAGTATATCCCCTAAGATTGTGAAACCAAGTATCCAGTAAGGTCTTTTTTCATGTAATAGGTAACACTCAGGTCAATCTTGACACAAATTTTTATTATTTATTACCCTTAGGTACATATTTTCCAAAACCACATCCACATATAGTATATGTATGAATTAAATTTCTGGGAAACCACTCCCTCTATACTTAACCAAGATTGCTGGGTATTTTTCTATACTTACTATTATGCTTACACTTATCATTGGGATTGTCCCTGGGGTATCGATATAGTTTTCTCATCCATGTTTCTAAAGGTTAATAAAGAATTCATTTGGTAAAAACTATGAATGTCTGGAAATGCTTCCAGTGGACTATAGTTGATACCTATCAAGGCACTATATGGGAAGCTACACCACATTGGTGGGATGTACCACCATACCTATAGGAATAATTTTCCTCATACATCCCTCGGGTAGAGAGCTACACTTCTTCCATCACCCACTCATGATATTTACCAAGGATTGGATTCCTTCTTTATCCTTTTATAAAAACAATAAAAACCCAAGTCTTTTACGTATATTATTACATTATTCTTAAATATAAATATCTAATTATTACAACACAATGATCGTATTGTCTTAATGTCTCTAGAGGACTAGGTTCACAATACATATAAGGAAACTAAAACTTAGAATCCATAATTTATTATCAATAGTGAGATCATAAATTATATTTGATCTCCTAAATCTTCATGGGATAGCCTTATAAATATATTAAATAAATGTGTGAGTGGAAACACCCATTAAGGGAATAAACATGATAAGGAAACATAATACGTGGGTTAATGGTATAACAAGATATCATAAAAGATAAGGTACATGAGTAATAAAGAGGAAGAAAAACATAATGATTATGATATCATAAGATCATGGAAACATGGTAAATGAGGTATAAACATTAAAAATTACATAAATATAAGTTAAAGATAACTAATAAGAAAACATTTCTTAGTGTACAAGGTCCCATAATTGATTAGGTTCACTCCCTAATCCCATACATGATGTCTCACGAGGTTAAAAAATTACCCATTTCATTGGAAGGACATATAATTCCAGGCCCACCGATCACATAAAATTCATATAGATGAATATGCGTGCCACATAAAGAATTTAATCATAATTCATAAACATAAGAATTTCTAATGGAAGGAAATGGGTTGCATAATCTTTTCCCATAACATTATCAAAAGAGATTCATTAACGAAGAAATTTCAAAAATGGTTATAAGGAACATATTAAACCAAAAGAAAAGAATGTATAATAATATAGGAATACATTTTAGATATACATATACTTAATTATGAACAATTCCATAACTTTTAAGAGAGATAAAGTGAGTTATGGAGAGAATGGTTATACCTTGAAAAAATAATTGGGTTTTGAAGATTCGTTACCTCGATCCTTATTTGTCACATGAGTTCTTTATGTACCTTAATAATAAAATTAATTTAATTGTTTAGTTTCTTAAAAAACTTTTTCATTTTTATTATTAATTTTATTTTAATTTTTACCATGTCATAATCAATTACATAAAAAATTAATTTCACATCAAATGTTTTAATGATAAACAACTAATATATCTAAAATCACATTGGTAAGTTGAATAAGGTAAAATATATTATTATTTAATTATATACATAATGGTAATCATGTCATACTAATAATTTTTATAGTTACATTATATTTTTTAATCCAACCATGAAATATGGTTATGAAAAATGAAATATGTTACAATCATGTATATGGTAGACCATACGTATGGATGAATATTATTTCCATTTTTTGATGATCATGATGGAAATAAGGTAAGTTTTATTTTATATTTAATAAATTTTAATTAGATAATAAATATCATATTAATTCTTTAAATACACTTACATATACCGTCCATTTGATGTAGTAAAAAAGTGAATCACATCACTTCACAAAGCGGTAGTCTACCTTACACACAAATGACATTATCATTTAATCAATGGATGGTAAGGTAAAAATATATATGATATATTTATAATATATAATGTTTAATATTTCATTAATATAATATATTAATATAAAATTAATCCTTACTACCTTCAATTTAAAGCGTTTGTGAAAAATGAATTACATCACTTTGTGAGGTGGTAGTCCAACGTACACACGAGAGACATTATTGTATTCTCTACGAGACGGAAAATAAAGATGTATATATGATATTATAATTAAATAAGAATAATTATATCATAAATATCATATATAGAAATTATATATATCATTATATCCATCTATGAGAAGTGGTGGTGGAAAATGAATTATGTCGGTTCGCGAGGAGGTAATGCGCCATACCTACGATCAATGATTTCGTTTCCTATTTGAGGAAGGAGAAGATGGTTTTGGAAAATATATTAAATATTAAAAAAATATTATTATATAGAATATAATGAGTTTATTATATCATCATGGTTTAATAAAATTTGAAGGAGGTGGTGGAAGAAATAAAATAAAACACTTCATGAAAGACGTTACCTCTAATTGGGACAACTTCTTTTTTGTTCTCACAAAAGCCTTCCTAGTTTAGATTTATGACTAAAAAATGGAATCTAGGATAAGGATATGAAATTAAGGAAGTTATTTGGGTATTTTTTGACCAAACCAATGAGTTTTGGTAGGGTGTAAAGGATAGTAGAGGGGCATCCTTTTATAAATGGGGGAGAGGACACCCTTGGAATTTTTGAAAAGAATGAATTCCTCCCGTATTTTTCTCATACCAAAAGGATCAAAAGTGGACCATTTGAGAACAATAGAAGAGATAAGGTCTAAATAAGACTTTAATTAAAATTATACAAGTGTTGGGTCATTTTTAACCATTCTTGTTTTAGTTTAATCCCCCAATAACCCCGTTTTTACCTTAACCATGGTAAATATTTTTTACTATTTTCACTATTTATTATGGAGAAAAATTAGGTTAAAATTAATAAAAAAATAAATTATGATAATAAAAAAAATGTAATCCATTTTTATAAATTTACTTTATATAAGTGGAAGAATTTAAATTTAAATTAAACCTACACACGTGTCGAAAAAATGATTCTCTAAAAGAAATACTTTCAAAATTTGTAAAGGATTTCTTAACAAAATTCATTATGAAATTGATTCAGGTGAAATAATTTAGATTAATTAATTTATAATTGAACATATTTTACTTATATAACCACATTAAAATAAAATGGTTCTTATAGGTGCTTTAAACTAAAAGATAGTTTTTAATAAAAATTAGTATTCTTCATTACTCATTGAAAAATGAAACTTTTTAGAAAAATACTAAAAATGTATCTTAAGAAAATTTTGATATGTTGATTCAAAAATTATGTTCATTATTTAAAATATTTTTTTATAAAACCAAAAAAAATTAATTTTAAATCTCATATTCAAAGACTGAATAAATCTTCTTTTAAAGAAATGTTGTTTTTCAGAAAAAATTTATTTCTTTGAAATGGTTCTTATTTTATTCTTAATCAGTAGATTACCATTGAATTTATTTCTTATATGTGTAAACCGTATATATTTTTTATAATGTATTTATTCCTATTTATTCCTTCTAACTCACTACTACAGATTTGGTTTATTCAGCGCTCATAAAGGATTCATTTATAAGTGCTCAACAAGCGATGATAAAAGGTACTTTTTATCAATGCTAGAAAAAGAACTGATAAAATAAAACCATTTTCAGTGAATTATTCTAGTGATGATAATGGTTTTCTTTATCAATTATAGTTAAAGTACAAATAAAACTAAAGCGATCGCGCGTGCAAGTTCCATATCGAACTTTCTGACGTTTGACTACATCTTTTTATATCAGTCCATGACATCAACACATCATAGGCTTTCTGTCGAGATATTCTACCACATAGACTCTCAAAACACCAAAATGATACTGTTGCTACACGTATGGGCTCCGCAGGCATTGTCCCACCCTTTCCTTACCGAGGTCCACTCTCTACGAGCGCCTCTTGCATTATCCTACCTTTTGCTTGCTCTGGTCCACGCTTAGTAGGCCTTCCTAGGTCCAACTCAGTTAACTAATTTTTTATTATCAAAATCTTATTTAATATATAAAAATATATATCGGTATATTTGAATATATTAAATTTATTGGTTTTTATTTTTTATTTGTTTAATATTTTCTTAAAATCAATATTTTTTAATATATTTTTATCTTTATTCATTTTTTATAATTAAATTCTTATTTCATATATAGGAATATATATTGATATATTAAATATAAATATATTAATATATAAAGATATATAAAAATATATTGATATATATTAAAATATATTGACATATATTAAATATTGATATGTATTAGTATATATATATATTAATATATATCAATATATATTAGTAAATAGTATATTAATTATTTAATTATATATATATCAATAATTTATTAAAATATATATATAGTAATAAATAGTATATTAATTATTTTATAAAAAATTAATAAATTTTAAAAATATTATATATATATAATCAAATAACTAGTACATTATTGATAATTAGTAGAATTGAATAAATTTATTAAATACTTAATATAATAATTAAATAATTAATATACTATTTATTAATGTGTCTATATATATATATTTAATTTATTCATTTTTATTAATTAAAATTTCATTAATAAAATTTTTAATAATGTTTTTAACAATTAATGTTTTTAGTATATTTGTAATTTTATATAATTAATATTTTTTCATTTAAACATATATTCATGCGAGTTCACCAAATAGATCGGGAAAACCCCCATATTTTTTATAATTAAATTTATTAAATTTAATATTTATATTTATAATACTAAATAGTATATTAATTAATTATATATATATAATTATATAATTAATATAGAATTTATAATTAATAAAAATAAATAAAATTATTAAAATATATATATACAGTAAAAAATAGTATATTAATTTTTTAATTAGTATATTAAGTACTTAACAAATTCATTTATTTTCATTAATTATAAACTATATATTAATTATTTCATTATATATATAATTATATTTCACTCATTTTTAACGTGAATTCCTTTAATATAATTTATTCATTGATATTGTTAAGTGTGATCTTACTTTTCTTTATATTTTATAGATTTTAAATATTTATTCATTTAATATTTTTTTGTAATTTATTCATTTTATTGTTTTTTATACATATTAATTCATTAATATATATATATATATTGTAATTTATTCATTTTCAATTTTTCATTATTCAATTTTTTTTTGTAATTTTATCTATTTTCTAATATTTATTTATATATGTTTATTCATTAGCATTTAATACTTTTAAAACAGTTTTAATTTATATAATTATTGTGTATTCATTTCCATTTTAACATATATAAATATTCATTTTTATTTTTTTTAAGTTATCAATTTTTTTAATAATAGTTATTCATTTTTAGATTTATTCATTCTTATTGTTATTTATTTCATTAATAGACTTTACATATTATATAATGTTATTCTTCAATTTAACATATCCCAATATGGTGTGTATATATACACACACATTAATTTCACACAAATAAAATATTTACGTAATTAATGAAATATTATATAAAAAAACACACTCATAATATTTATGTAAATTATTCACATTTTTATTTTCATTTTAGAGTTTCACTTGGAAACATAATATTTTTATTGTATTATGTTTTCAATTGGATAATTTTACTTATTTATTTTTAATATTATTTTAGTTAGTATTATTTATTCATTTTTAAAATTTCTTATCTTTTATTTTATATAGAATTTAACTCATTTCTAATATTTATTTATACATATATATTTACAATGTTTTAATATTTTCAATATATATTCATCTTCATTCAAATATATATCCATATTTTTTAAAACATTTGTATAATTAATAAAACTTGTCCAATTTTTTTATATTTTTAAAGTCTACTTATATTTAATTATTCAATTTCACTCATTTCTAACATTCATGCATTTAAGATTTTATATTCATTAATAATATTAAAAATATATTTGTGAATAAATATTTATAAAATTATATTTACTGTATTTATAAAATTATATTTACTATATTTATAAAACTACATATTTATAGTTATAAATAATAGAATATTTTTTGAAAAGGTATTTTTATACTTATAAATAAAAAAATATATACTTAGATAATTATAAAATTATAATTAATATATTTAAATGACTGATATATTTAATATATATATATATATATATTAAAATAGTTTAAAACTCAAGGACCCTTTTATTGATAGAAATGAATAGTCCATAAGAGTTGAGGAACACATAATATTGATAGTGTCCACATACACATGAGAAAAATAGAAAAATATCATGCATCATGAGAATGAGTGTGCATACTATGAAATGAGGAGAAACCACCCTTTCACAAGGGTGATGAACCCTCCACCAAGGCATAACCTCTATTCATGGCCCACCTTCATCATATGGAAGCCCAACATGAACATTTTCCCTCATCCCATCATCTTTAGGAACACCATCACTTTTTTTCCATCATTATCACTACTCTTAAGGGAAATAAATTCAGAAGAATTATGATTACTTAAGATTTATTTTTTATATTCTCTTGAGAGAATCCAAAATTCCTAATACCTACTTACTTTCACTATCAATATCCTAGAATAAGGCTAGAGGATGAATGATCATAAAAGTCTCATGGTGATGTAAATTACCTTAAGAAGAACATGAAACAAAATACAAAGGACTTGCAGCATGTAGATGTATAGTAGGGATTGAGGTGGGAGAGTCCTGATACAAAGAAAAAATGACATATAAAATCACAACACATGAATCTTTGTTAATAAATGCCTGATCAGAATCAATCCTTATTTTTTTGTGCACTATAGATAAACCAGACTTCATCTCTTACATATATTCCCTCACAATAGACAGAGATGCTATAGTAGAGATTGAAATAGACCTCGTGTCCTAAATATATAGTGAAAAATATGATGTTATATTTTTTCTAGTATGAAGATGTGTTTTAGGGGAATTATAATAACCCCAACCTTTAACTGTATAATCTCAGTCTTTTTGTTAATAGTAGAAGGAGAAGATAAATCCTCAGAAATCATAATAATGACCAAAGGTCCTCTAAAATCTTTAGAGGACCTAAAAGGAATAGAGTGTTTAGATGGTACTTAATCTGTCTCATTAACCTATACAGGAACATAATTGGTGTTCACCTAAAAATATTATTTGGATTTAGCTTTAAATTAATTGGTTGAATCCAATTTAGTCTTTCCTTTACGATTCTTATCATGAATCATCTTTTGATCCTACCACAAAATGAAGTCCACAACATCATATACAGCACATTCCATAGATTATTGGCTATCATCAGATTCATAATCAACCTACTCATCATCTAAACACCTAGAAAAAACGTCCTTAAAAGAAACTTCCATATCAGTCAAATGGTTCACAACCTACATGGAAGCCCAAGACTTGATGTGGATAACTTGAAATAAATGAGTAGAATAAGTAGTTAGAGTGTTATCCTAAGCAGAGACAGTATCCCAAGGATGATCACCTTCTAAGGATACCTTATCATGTATTAGGAAATCAGGTCTCGGTCCTCTAATTTCATGAAGATAAACTTCTGAATTTTTACAAGTCCACCCAAATGGGGGAATTCCATTACAGGGAGATGCAACCCCAACATTTATTTTAATAGATTCTCCAACCAAGATACCTGTAAGAAGTACAAAACATTTAACACCTTTTTGGAAATGTTGCAATTTATTCCCACTCATTTGACAATTGGATCAATTATTGTTCCTTCAACATACAAAAATTGAATGACAAATGATACAACATAAATCAAAAAAGGGAGGAATGTTTTCATACTCAGTACTACGATCATTATCATTCCGAGGAGTGTAAATAACCACTTTATTAATCATAGAAAAACTCATATTAATGTCAACCAATACCCATAAAAAATTGAAAAATCTAACCACTTTATTGGATTTTTCCATCCTTATTGGAAAACTAATTGTAGAAGTAATATCATAAAGGATTCCCTGAAAACATAAGATCCAATTTATTCCATGTATTTTGAACCAAAATTGTGTATAAGTCTCCTTAAAATCATTAGGATTAATGTTCAAATTCTAGTCATGTAACCTCAAGATACCTATCCTTAAGTTGTTTGATCCCATGATCCAAACATACCCCATCAAATCCATAGAAGAAAAAAGGATGTGGAAAAAACCACATCCTAATGAAACAAATTTAAATTCTAAAAATCCATAAATGGATGAAAGCCAATGAACTAGTTCAAAATTCTCCTGGGTTTCATTCCTTTTGAAATATTTATGTGGGAAATAATCGAGAACTTACATAGGTCAATTCTTTCAATGATGGCCCCATAAGATGTGGAGACATGAGAAATGTGAGGATAAAGAGCTATTTTACCATCACTGATAAAACCCATCTTTATTATTTATTTTTTGAATGTTCTAATAAAACCCTTCTTGATCTATTAAATAGAACCCTACAAAAACCGATTTTCCTTGCCCCATTCAATATCTTGTAGAAGTCTGTATTTGTCATCGCCCCCTTGAAATTATCTCATATGAATCAACTATAACAAATCTTAGGTATGTTATTATTTATCCTTCTCTCTTGTTTATTAGTTTCTTCTAGGACCTCTATCATACATACCTGGTCCAATCCATGTTATATTATTTTCCTTTATTTGTTTATTCATTCTTCCTTTCCTCGCTTCCATCAATATCTTTAGCTTAGGCTGACCACCCACCAACATGAAGTAGTCACCAACCTTTCCATATCATCAACTCTCTCAACTGTCCTTCTCATCAAGTGTATGATCCTGAACATGATAGAGTCATGTTACAATATGAATTTTGTTTTAAATATCTTAAATTTGGTTAATTAAATGTTTACTGGGAGTATGAGGAGGCTCAAGAGTGTTAGGGGGTACGATACACAAAATAAATATAAAATGGTAATTTGGTGCATGTTTCACAGTTGGCGCCCAGTTAGGGGGGACTGTGCGCCCAAACCCTAACAGAAAAGGGAAAAAGTTGCATGATTGTATAAACCATGAAATGGGGTAAGCCAAACCCTGTAGGTTTGTATAGATCCATTCTTCCTGGGTGGTGCATAGTTTGGTAAACTATGTGGGGCTCCCAAAGTAATAGTGTGGATTTTCCACTCCTCGACAGAGGTATCCCACATGGTTAGTGCATGGTTTTTCAAACCTTTCAGGATTCTTAGAAAAATGTGTGGCTTGAATTACACTTGGAAAAAAGCTGGTGCATTGTTGGTGCACAATTTTTTAAACTGGGTTGCCAAACTGTTCACCCCATTAAAAGTTGGAATTTACCAATTCCCCCCTCATGACATTAAGGGTTCCCACATGATTTATTCCCTAATTTATCCTATATTAACCCTAATGACTCACCAATCTGACCAAGACTTCCCAAAGATCGATCTCATTAATTTATAATCCATTTGGAGTGTCATTGGTTGTGGATCAATGATCCGAGTAAGTATAACACTCCTCTTGGTCCTATTTTCTGGATTAGGGATTCTGGGTTTTTCTTGTTCTTTCGAGTCCCTAAAACCATCTTTTTTCCAGATGATCATACATTGGGGATTCAACGGGCACATTATTCCAAATCTAAGTCTAATATTATGTGAGTGTTCATCTATGGATTCGAGGTAGGTGGTCTATAATTTTTATTCCATTGTATTTATATTGATTTATGAATCATTGGTTGTATTATTGGTTCTATCTTTTTGTTCATTTGATGCCTTAGAGAGATTTGGTAAAATTATTGGATAAATGAAGAATTAAACCTCTCATGATCCTCATGGAATGCCTTGAGGATGATTATACTGGTATAGGGCCACCCATGGGGTGCACTAATATCCCCAAACACAGACAATTGTACTGTAAAGAATAGAGTTTATTTGTGTCGAATTAGAGCCCATAGAAAATATGCTGACATATTAGTTTGACCGAAAAATAGGCTCTAATGTTAATTTTTTCTAGTTTTTATCATTGGATAAGGGTTTGTTTATTTTAATATTAATGGGTTAAATGATTTATGTGTTTTGAATGTTAATTGGTTGATTATCTAAGGGATTTGAATGATAAATGGGTAAATTGGGTTAATCTATGTAAATGAGAATGAGTAAATGGATTAAGGTAGGTGAATTGGTGATTGTATTAAATGGGTTAAAGAATGGGAATTGTTGAATATTCTAAATTTATTAAGTTATGAGAAAGGTAATTGGGTTAAATTGGATATTCCATGTAATTAGTAAATGTTCTAATGGGTTAGAACTTGAGGATAGTTTATATACTGAATGAATATGAAATGTTAATTGTGTTTGATTGATTATCATGGAATGAAAATCAAATTGATTTTATTGGAATTTGATTGATAATATTTCATAAAATAGTGTTTGGAATAATGTTAATGGGTTAATGATAAATTAATTGTAAATGGTAAATATGTCATTGGGTTATGGAATGAGAATGATTTATGTATTGAACAATTTATGAATGGTGAATATTTTTTGCATTGTTGAATATGGATTTTAAAATGGTATTAGTGGAATATTTTTAAAGAATAATATTTACATTTCATAGTAGTTCTGGGGTATTAGGCATGAGGATATATGCCTACAGGTTAGGTTAAACTGATTCTCTAAACCCCACCCCACAATACATGGGTTAGAAAAGGGGACTCAGGCTCTAGGACCTTAATGGTTGCAGTTGATGAGACTACCTGGACTGATGCACCAAGGTAAGTGTATTGTACTTGTTTTTGAAATGTTCACCCCTAGTGAGATAGGGGATTTTACTTACTTCATTATGCATAGTAATTGACCGACTTAGGCCATTGTGTTAATGATGTAAATCCCTAACCCATGGAACAAGTGATGAAAACAAATTAAGTGATCAAGATTATTAAAGTGAATATTGTTAACAAATGGTACATGAGTTGTCCTTATTTCACCATATCACTAATTTTGTACTGGAATTCACTATCTATTTTATATTTTGTAGATATTTTTGGTGGTGACCTATTGAGTTTTACTCACATCCCACTTGAGCAGACATTGAGTACTCCAGATGATTTCATGGTTGTAGGTCAGGACTAGGGAAATAAACATATTCTAAGGAGATGAGTTAGTCTTGAGATGTGAAATACTAAGGATCCAAACCTGGAGTCAGAAATATTTTTGGGGATTCACCTTTTTTTCATTATTTTGTGCTTTCTTCACTTTTAACATTGTTAGAATGACATGGAATATTTAGCATTTGGTTTTGTGTTGTGCCATGTTTTGGGAAGTGGTTAGTAATGCATGTTTTCAGTTTATTGATTATTGTTTCAATAATTCTCATTATTAACTATTGTATATTACTTTAATAAAGAGGTTATAGTCTACCCACATGTTCTCTAAGACCCTCACTGCTAGTTAGAATCATCTGGTATATGGGGAGGCAAGCCTGAGGTCATGTAGCGACCTGGCATGGGGAACTGGTTTAGTGGATTCCAGGTTAGGGATGTTACAAAGTAGTATCAGAGGGGTTCTTTTATGTGGTATTATTATTTAGGGATAGTATATGGGATATTATGATGTTTTAGGCCTTGTTAATGAGATTTTTCTTGGGAGTATCTAACCCATGTATGGAGGAAAACCCAAGTGCCCAGTGTGGGATTATTGTTCATGATGTGTTTTGTTATAGTTGAATGATATTTTACCATCGGGTGATTCACTTGTTGTGTGGTGTGATTTTTTATGATATTTCACTTGTGGATGAAATGGATTGAGGCTGTGCATTCATGAATCATTATAGGCACCTAGGGATATAGGTGGCATGCATCATGGTAGGAACCCAGAGAGAGGATGTGTAAGATATTAGGGATAAAATGAATTTAATTATATTTTAAAATTTGAAGGATGCGGTGGATAAAAAATATTTTAAAAATAAGTAAATGAAAGGAAATTTTAATGAATGCATAATGAACTGTGCCTAATGAAGGGTTGTAAATTAGGTAAAAAATTTGTTTGTAATAATTTGTGAAGTGAGAATTATGCCTTAGAAGAAATATTTATGTTGTGAGAGTGAAAAAGTTAAAATGGATGTTTAATGAAATGAAATGACATGTTGGAGTGTGAGTTAGTATATCCCCACCTTGACCATGGCCTATAGTAGGGATGTATTGAGGAAGTGATAAGGATTCAGTTATATTCATTAGAATAATGTATGAAAAATGTTTCTTCGACGGCTAGAAGAGATCCTCACTTATACGGAAACTGCGCATGTTTTATGTTATGTGTTTTAACACCCATGTTTGGAATTGTAGAGTAATTATAGCAAGATGATGTGTTCTGGTTGGGTGATGTAAATATAACATTGAAAATTCTTATCTAGAATTTTTCCAAGAACCCCTGGCAATACTAGGTGACAGAGAAGATGAGAAGTTCCATGTGAACATTAGTCATTTTATGAAAATGATGGAATAGAAATCAAGAAATGTTGTGTTGACTATGTATGTTTGACATTGATATAGAGTTTAAGTTGTGAAACACTATGACAATGGATTGAAAGGATGGACTTGAGTTAGAAGCATGCAAAAGGTTGGAACAAGAATGGACACGAAAAATGGTTATCCCTAGTGTTGTGAACAGACCCAGTGTATAGGTGGTTTGGGAAATGATATTTCTTTAGTTTGGATACCATGGAAAGATGATGTTTTGGATATATGGGTGTTCCTTGTTGTACCTATGGTTAGGCTATGTCTTTGAGGTTAAGGGGTATCGTTTGATAGCATGGATGTGTTAACCCTTATGGGTTGTGATCAAGAGGATTGTATTGGGTTTTGAAATAGATGACTTGGTCCATGTTCTCATTAGTTATGGTTGTTTTTTCATGGGCATTGATCCTAGAAGCAAAAAATTTCTTAGTGTGTTGGAAAAAGTGTGATTCGGAACCAAGGAAAGAGTTACACTAGTGAGTGGAGACTTATTAGAAGTTTTACATATACAACCTATAGGAATATCCTAGTGACTTGTTACCCCTTACCCAATATAATAATGTAGGTACAATTTTACCTTCGGGGGTGGACCATGAGAGGGTTCAACCATTTTGTGAATGATCCTAGTTGGATTAATCACAGGAGGATGTTTTGAATTTAGAAAGGAACAAGTTTGGTTTAGAGGGATAAGTTGAAAGGGAAATGGTTTGAGATATTATACTCAAGTTGGGACTATGATTTGATAGTTTTAGGTAAAATTAAGGCTATAATTGGGGGAAGTTCACCCAGTGTTGTTGGTTCCATGGAATATGAATCATGAGGCATGATTCAAAGGTGGAATCTATGCATAGTGGGTATCACTGAGTTTTAGAAAATGTTATGGTTATACCTTGGTTTCTTGCATAGAAGCACTCGAGCACCTATAGTTTGTTGTATGGTCACTTTTAAAGGTCATAATAGTGAGAATTGAAGGACCCTGGAATAACATGAGAGGATACAGGTGAATCAAGGTGTCAACATTTTATTTTAAAGTGAAGGATCTTGTTCTCTAGTTGGTATGAACTTTTTAAATATATCTGTTGGTGATGTGTAGCAATTTAAAATTTCACACACAGAAGGACCCAAAAATAATTTTACTTGGTTCACCACTATCATCTAGTCCAAGGTGCACGATGATAGGTTTTCAGTCATACCAAAGTCCACTAATCTTCACTAGTTTTGGATTAAATAAGTTTAGCATAGTTACTCTTTTCTAGGGGAACATCTATTATAAGGTTTTATAGATAGTACACCACATCCCTTAGATCACTTCCATTGACTCCCCCTTTATCACTACATTTGAAAGAATCTAAAATCTGATTATAAACATGAAGGTCACTTGAATGGGTTGGAATAAATCATGTATCTTCAATTATAGATAGATGATATGTTGAAGTCCTATATTCACCTGAAGAAGTAATTCACTTTTCTGTGCACTGTTAGTTCACAAATTGTTCCTCTGTGAACTAGCCTGCTTACCCTATAAACTACATTGGACTGCAAACAACCTCAGTGTACTTCCTCTGAAAATATCATATGTGTACTACCTCCGCAAACCACATCTGCATGATCCTTCATCTCTATAGACCAACTCCTAATTCATGAACTATCTTCCACAAACCATATACTATGAACCATCTTCCACAAACCTTCTTCCACGAACCCTCTTCCATGAACCATCTTCTACGAACCGTCTTCCACAAACCATCTTCCATGAACCCTCTTCTGCAAACTATTCTGGACTTCACCAAATTCCTCCTATATTTCTAATCAAAGTCTCCTTCATGGGGTTGTATTCTTCAAAACCACTATATATTTCACTGAATTCCTCCCAGATTTGTAATCTTAGTTATGCTTGCTAATGAAGGGATTGTTTCACTTATATAGAAAAATATATCTTCATAATCTACTAAATGAGATTTACCAAGTCTTTACCATGTACCATTCTCCCATGAACTACTCTATCTTGCATGGTCCGCGTACCACCTTTTCCTTTGTGGCTAAAAAACACCATCTCATTTTCACAAGCGACATACCATCTGACGAACCATTTGCCTTACGTGAACCACATGCCTTATCGTGAACCTCCTTTACTCTATGGAACACTCCTTCTATGTGATATACATCCCTTTTTTCTTCTATAAACCTTTCTCGCGTACCTTCATTGTAATCTGCAAACCATGATTCATGTTCAGTGTACTATCCACTCCTATATGGAAAATATTCCTTTTCCAAAAACCAAACTCCCAATTTCTAGGCTAAAAAAATTAGAAAACATTGGGAAATTGTACCACCTTAAACACTTGATTCATCATATACAGTAAGAGTATTTATCTTGAAAAACCCTCGATCAACCCAATGTGGATCGAAAATAAACACAAACAATACTCCAGTTCCAAAAAAGAACACCCTTGGGTCCAATAAGCTCCCCCTTTGGGTTTTTTGACAATCTAAAGAAAAATTTAATGAAGGAATAACAACAATCAAAACCTGATACGTAAGAAACAGCTCATCCAAAAACACTATAAGTCTATATGAGAAATTTTCATTGTAAGAAAAAAAAGGGGTAAGAATGAATTGGATTCTCATTTCATGGAATATTATTTAAAAATTTCCATGTAAGCTCTGACTATTTCTCATAAAACATAATTGTTTTATCCACTCTCATTCTCCCCCATTGTAACTCATTGAATTTCTTTTATATCTCAAAAAACATTTCAAAAAAAAAATTCATTTTCCTTGTTTATCCATCCTTAATTCTCTATTCTATTGAATTTATCCATTCCCCTCCATGGGAAATAAACCTAAAGAAAAGTATTTGAATATGGTAGAGCTCAAAAACCACTCCCCCTAGATCGTATCTCCCCCATAAACCTACATCACATTCATGAATATATTAAAATAGTTAATACAACTTTAGAGAGGGGAATGACCGAAACCTGCTCCTACACTAGGAGGTGGTTGAACACTGAGGTTCAACTAATGTTTCTCAAACACATATGCTGATAATGGCTTGGTCATCATGTCATCCACTTGATCATCAGTTCCAATATGATCCATTTTAATCATTCCTTGTTCCACTTTTCCTTGATTAAGTGATATCTAATTTCAATGTGTTTAGTATGAGAATTTTGTATAGGAATATTCATAAGATAAATTTCACTCTTGGTATCACAGTGAATCACTATTTGCTATTTTACCTCATAAAAAATATTAGTCAGTTGTTTCTTTATCCAAAGTAGTTGAGTGCAAGCCTTTTTAGCTGAGATATACCCAGCTTCAGAAGTATTGGAGAAGTGATTTCCTATTTCTTACACAACCATCCATCACATTTCTTGACAATGAGGAATGATCCACCACTTAGGGATTTTCTTTCCACCATATCTTCAGCCCAGTCAGCATCATAAAATGCAGATAGTTTATTATCTTTTCCTGTAGAAAAATATAATCCATACTTGTGAGTACCTTGAATGTACCTCATGATTTGTTTAACTAATGCCACATGTTATTCATTTAGAAAGTGGTATGTTAATCATATCGCATAGAAAATATTTGGATGTGTTGCAGTTAAGAACACCAGGCTTCCAATAATTCTCTTACAGATGGTTGGATCTAAAGAAGTCCCATCCTCATGATTTCTAAGTTTAGTTTCAAATGTAATTTGATTCAACATTGATTAGGATTAATTAATTGAAAACTTCTTCAATGACTCTCTTTTTTACTTTTCCTGAGATATAAAAGTGTAGTATTTTCTCTGAATCATGTGAATCCCTAAGAAGTATGTGTGTTCAACAATCATATACATTTCAATGTTTCACTTCATGTGATTAGAAAATTCATCCACTGATCCCTACCACTTTCCACCAAATATAATATCATCTACATACACAAGTACGATGAACTGATCTTTCTGATAATTCTTCACAAATAAATTTATATCCAATCATACTATTTTATATTCATGTTTCATAAGATAAGAATCCATAAAGGAATATCATGCTCATGGTTCCTTCTTTAATCCTTAGAGTGCCTTATTTAATCTATAGATCATTATTTCATCATTACTAAGTAAATAACCCACAGGTTGTTCTATGTAGAATTATTATTCCAGAACATAATTTAAGAAAGCTTTTTTGACATACATTTGATAAACTTTGTACCCTATTTGAATTTTGATGGAAAGTAAAAGTTTGATTGATTCCAGTCTAGCCCCTGAAGCAAACATTTCTTCAACATCAACCCCTTTAATTTGTTAATATCTTTTACATAATATGAATGATTCATTTTTTATCAAAATTCCATTCTCATTGAATTTATTTTTAAAAATTCACTTCGTACCAATCACATTTTGGTTATTAGGTCCCTTAACCAAATCCCATGATTGGTTCTTATTGATCTAATCTGACTCTTCATTCATGGACATAACCTATGATCCATCCTTTGCAGCATCATCAAATGAGGATGGTTCCATAACTGATAAGAATGAATATTTTTCATTATTCCTTAATCTTCTTTTCTCTGTGGGAGCTGTACAATCCTCAATGTTGTTGGATTGATCAATTTCTGATCTTCTATTTCTCCTGCGAGGTTTAGATGAATTTTCTTCAACCATGGTTTCCTATTATAATTATTCTCATGCATCAACATCATGATTTTATTCCTTAATGTTTCCACACCTTCCTATACTTATGTATTTGGATCTATTTCATGTCCACATTTTTCCTCATATTCTATCACATCAGCAGAAAAATTTCTCACAGAATTTTTGGTTTTATATTTATTGAACTTTACATCACTACTTTCAACAATTTTTCCAAGATGTATATTGAAACATTTATAGTATTTTGTATTTATTGAATATCCGAGGAATATTCCTTCATCTTTTGTATTACTATACTTTCCATTATTTCCTTATTTTTTCAGATAAATAATTTACTTCAAAAAAATAGTAAAATACGTCAAAGAGGGATTCCTTCCTTTCCAAAACTCACAGGGTTTCTTAGTATCCCCAATATAAATCCCTATTTGGTTTTGAATATAAAATGCAGCTTAAAAAACCTCTTCCCAATAATGATAAGAGATATGAATCTCAATCAGTATAGCTCTAAACATACAATTCACATATCTATTCTGGTATTCAACAAATCCATTTTTCTTTGGTGTTGTCACATAAACCACATCATATTTTTTTCCATATCTCTCTAGGTAATTTTGAAATTAAATGGATGTGTATTACCAACAATTATTAGAGTGTAGAACTTTGATTGTCTATCCAGTATCAGTATCATCTATTTAGTGATAAGTATTCATGTAATCAAGCACTTGTTGTTTCCTATGTATAACAATCACACAATCCATTATACTATAATCATAAATCAAAATGATGATGTAGCTTTATCCATATGTTCTAGTAACATTTATTGTGCCACATACATATGTATGAATGAGATCAAAAAGATTTGATGCTCTTTTCATCTTTGAATGATATGAACTACACAATAACTTTCCTCGCATACAAGAATCACAAGTATTTTCCCATTCAATCTTCATATTTGGGATATCAACAAAATTCTTTAGTTTAGATATCTTTTACATATCTTGTTGATTTATGTGGCCCAACCTCGGGTGCCACAAGTTGTTCTCTTCTTCAACTGTCATGCAACAAATGTTCTCTTTACTATCAAGCTGATATAAGTTTCCATTTTATTTGCATCCTTTCCTGATAGAATTACCTATTATTACTTTTATAGTGCACCCCTTTTGATTTAATTTCACTTTATGTTCTGATTCATAGAGTTGACTCACACTTATAATATTATGACACAACCATTCTATATAATGAACTTTGGTTTTCTCTATATCATCATTGGCCAGTTCAGTACTTAAACTACCTTTGATCTTCAAAGAACCATCATTATCAAATCTTCCTGTTACATCAACATTTTAATTGCATTCATTAATATGTCTTCATTTCCCATCATATGGGATGATAATCCACTATCAAGAATCCAAGTTCCACTGTTCTTGCTAGCTTTGAGTGCTACTTCTGCATGGTTGGATTTTTCAATTTTCTTCTTTTCCTTATATGAAATATTTTTCTGAGTGAAGAATAATGAAGTATTTTAAAATCTCTTTCCCAGGTGGATAGTTTCATCATACTCACACTCTTTTTCCAGAGGAGAGAACTAGTTTGTAATAACAACACATTCTGGTTGGTGAGTGTTACTTGTCTCTGAGTTCTTTATGAATTGTTCTTACCATTCCTCTTCCTACAATCAAAATCTTTATGGCCAAAGTTAGAACAATGAAAACAAAATACATAGAAATTGTTTATTTTATAGGAATTAGGATATGAATTTATTCTCCTTTGTTGAATTAAAAGCTCTTCCCCATTCAAATAGCTCCTTGCCTCTTCACAGTATGATATGATATGGCCTAAATAGCCACAAAATTCACATTTCATAAGTGAAAATATCTTTTCCCTTCTATTTTTACTCCTATAAATTTATTTTAGAGGATAGTTTGACTTTATATCATCTCGATAAACTCATGGATAGTTTTTATTCCTCCTTTCAGTCTGATTTGAGACATTATTTATTTTTACATCATATGTCTTTGTGATATGTCCGACTTTCATATTTTATTTATTTTGGCCCATTTTAAATTCATAATTTGTTGTTTCAATATCACAACAAACTCATATATTTCCCATTCATGAGGGTATTTGATCATTCAAAACCTTTTCAACTCCATCAGAACCACGCATAGTTCTCTCTAGTAGCTTAGTATCTGAGAATTTTTCAGGTTGAATTTTCTTCTTTATTTCATTTAAACATGATTCACTTTTATATTTACTCCTAAGAGTAACAAATTTTTCTTCAACTCTCTCAATAGTTTTGGACTTATCCTGTAGTATAGATTTATGATCATTAATGAACTTTTACTATTCTTCAATTATGAGATATAGTTAAACTATATCTTTTGAGCTTTTAAAAGTTGTTGAATGTTCGTTTATTACTTTTTTAAGTCGACTAATTTTAGATTTAATTATATCAATATATTCTGATGACTCTTCCAAAACTTCTCATCATTTTTTTAATATCTTTAATTAATTCTCAAGCTTACCAAAATAATCCTTAAGTTAAAACTTGAGATCGTCATCAATGGTCAATAGATTATCTCTATCATTATCTCTTGATGGTTTTGACTTATCAACGGTATCCATCACTGATGCATGGGTTCCATATTTAAATTACAATTCTTATTCCTCAAAGAAATCACTATCATCATCTTCTTCTTCACAAAACAATCACTTTCTATATAATTTCATACCGGAGTTGAAGTCTCCCTTTTTGAAAAAACATTTTCAAGGCTTATGCATGTCTCCAAATTCACTTTATTCATCATCAAAATTTCTTGTGCACCAAGAGGTAGTGTTCCTAACTCTGCCAAAACACAAACAAGCCATAGGTAAATTGCCTTCAAATCTCCCTTTTCCCTTATATAATTTTTTGTAATTGAGAGAAAGAAGTTACTTTTCCTCATTATCTTTATCAATACTATCTACGATAATTTCATGTTTTTCCTTGGTTTTGAATGCTATTTCCTTTCTTAATCAAGTTGTTTCATCTCCAGGTTGGACTCTCATTTCATGAGCCACTAGAAAACTCATTAGATCATCTAACTAATGTTTAGAGAGATCTCTTTCTTCAAGGGATGACAACTTTACATTGTAAAGAGGTGGAAACCTTCTTAAAATTTAATTTACAAAATCAATGTCTTTGATTTCTTCACCAAGTCCTTATTTTTATCTAACAATTTCATTAATTAGATTGAAAATGGTATTTGAATTTTTATGAGGATGCATATTTAGATCATCAGACCTATTGTGTAAAGATTTTATTTTTGCCTCATTCACTTTTTTTTCACCTTTGTATATATTCTCCAGTTTTTTCCAAAAATACATTTCAGAATTGTAACTCATCGCCTTTAGATAGATTTTATTAAAAAGAGCTGTAGTGAGGGAATTCTGTGATTTAGTATCTACATCTAGAATTTTCTTATCTGTATCAATCATAGACATCCTAGTTGGATCAGTTACCAATATTTCATGAGCAATGGAAAACATGACTTCAATTCCAAGATATCTTACATGAGATTTCATCCTATTATTCTAGATTCAAATGTTTCTTCCCTCAAATAGGGTGACTCCCCTGACATTAATTGTATTCTCCATGATATTGATGAATGGAATATTTAACACTAGCAACCTTTACCCTTTGATTCCACTTGAAGGACTATGGAACACCCAGAGAAGGTAGGGGTGAATTATGGTGTCAACATTGTATTTTAAAGTGAAGGATCGTTTTACCACGTTGGTAAGAAATTGTTAAATCTATTTTTTTGTAATGTGCAGTCATTTAAATATTCACACATAGAAGAACCAAATTTTTTTTTACTTGGTTTACCACTGAGGGCTAGTCCAAGGAGCATATGTCGAAAGGTTGTCGGTCGTACTAAAGTCCACTAATCATAATTTTTTTTGGAATACAAAAGTTTATCACAATCACTCTATGCTAGGGAAACTACCTTTACATGTTTTTAAGGATAACACACTACGTACCTCAGATCACTTTCATTGACTCCCCCTTTCTCACTACGTTGGGAAGAATATGAGCTCATTTTATTGATGCGAAGGTCACTTCAATGGGTTGGAATTAAATCACGCATCCACAAATTTATATTGATACTATGTTTTGGTATTGTTTTCACATGAATATGTAATTCAATTTTCCATGCACTGCTAGTTCATGAACAGTTCCTCTCAAAATATGCCTTCTTACCCCATGAATTGCATTGGACCATATACCACATCCGCATGCTAGTTCTGCAAACTATGTCCACATACTACCTCTACAAACCATGTCTGTGTACTTATTCTTTTATGTGGACCAACTCCTCCTTTGTGAACTATCTTCCACAAACAATCTTCCTTGAATCATCTTCCATGAACCATCTTCCATGAACTATCTTCCATGAACCATCTTCCTTGATCCATCTTTCGTGAACTATTTTATATGAACCGTATTTTATGAACCATTCTAGATTTCACCAAATTCTTCCCCGATGTCTAATCAAAGTCTCCTTTGTGGGTATGTATTCTTACAAACCACTCTAGACTTGACTGAATTCCTCCTAGATTTTTAATCTCAATGGTTCTTGCTAATGAAGGGATTAGTTCTCCTTATATTGGAAAATAAATCCACATAAGCACGTAAATTTTATTTACCAAATCTTCACCGTGTACCATGCTCACACAAACCATTATTCCATGCATAGTCTATGTAACACCTTTTCCTTGATGTCCGTAAAAAACACTATCTCATTTTTTTAAACAACACACCATCCCACAAACCGTTTTCCTTTCGCAAACCACAAGTATTCCCGTGAACTTCCTTCACTCCACAAACTGTCCCTCTTACGTGGATCGCATACCATTTTTCTTCTACAAATAATTCCTAAGTACCTCCTTTGAAATCATTGAACCTTGTTTCATGGTCCACGTACTGTCACCTCTAACAGAAGAAATTTTCCTTTTCCAAAAACCAAACTCCCAATTTTGAGGCCCAAAAATTTGGAAAACACATGTAAACTATGCCACCTTAAACACTATATTTGGTATGTACTATAAGATTCCTTATCTTGAAAACCCCTTGATCAACCCAATATGGATTTACAATAAATTCAAACCATCCTTTTGTTTCAGTAAAGAACACCCTTGAGTCCAACAAGAATACCAGATATAGTGGTGTTGGAAGTTCTCCATAAGGGAGTCATGATGAATCTATGATGGAAAGAAGAGATGATCAAATTATGGATGGTTGTTATGGGTACATAAGTGACATTAGTGTGAAGGGTGGTCATGTGGTTGGTATTTTTGTGTTAAAGGATGGGTGGTCATAAAGGAATGTTGAGAATTTATTGAGTTTGATGAGGTTAACAGACCAGGAAGCATAATTTGTGTGTGATAAGGTGTTGGGCCTAGCCCTAGTGATGTATATTTCATTGTATCCTTGGTCAATGTTAGTGGGTGATTAGAGTAAGGTGATTGACCTCGAGGGTTGTGACAAGGATAGAGTGATGCAACATTCTAGAGATATATGATGATGTTGAAATATGTGCACGTGTGGTTTAGGGGTAAGTGTATGTTTTTTCTATGGAACTAAAGTGGGGAAGAACTGGTGAAGTAAGAGACCATACGGTCTTGGACTGATGTGTTTCTACAATGGGTTACCAGGGTAATTCTAGAATAACTCTATAAGTGTCGTAGAAGTTGTTCCATGGGAAGCATAGGTTCATGGATGCTTCATAGAGAGTTGAGAAGTGGTGGTGAGTTCGATTGAAAACTCCACTTGATATATGGTGGGCATGTGATTATGAGGTGTTGGAAAGCTGGGAAGCCTAATACTTTTGACAGGTCAAGGTTTCTTGGTAGTGGGGTGTGATACTAGTGATGGATGGTAGTGGTGTTCGTTGAAAACTTCTCATCAAACATGTTGCTAGTGGAAATCATGACCAATATTTGACATCATCTTAGGTACACTAAGAGGGCTCTATATTTATGAATAACTACCTTGACGTATTTTTGTTTGATGTTAGGAAACATAGAAGTTATTCTCTTAGATTGGTATATGTGGAACTAGGTGGTGGAATTGACACCATCGATTGTTTATGGTTGTGGTTTGTGGGATAGACTGAGTGTTGACTAATGTCGTAGTTTCCATTCATGGAACTCGAGATAGGGTATCAGGTGGTATTATTTTTTTGTTCTGAGGAAAGTTAGATTTTCAAGTCAAAGATTTTTGGTTTATCCTATGACTGAAGCATGAGATGTGGTGGTTGGAATTCAATTAGGAATGTAATGGTAATGAAACTCCTAAGGTGGGTAGTGAAAATTCAATCTTGAATGTGTGGATTAGAACATGGAATTTATGAGGTGGCATTTGAAAGATAATGGGGAACTTGTGAGGTGGGTGTTGAATCCCTATGAAAAGGCTAGTTGGGCTATGGATGTGGTGTTTTAAGGATCCAAGTGTTGGATTTGGGATTAGGTTGGTTCCAAATTTAATTTAATATTCCAGTGTTATAGTCATTAATTGGAATGGTAAGGTATTACAATAGTTTGTGGAATGGGAGGTTAGGTTCTAGGACTACATCAGAGGATAGGCATAGAATCTAGTAGGTCTGATCAGGTGAACAAGGATTGTCATTAAGAGTAAATGAATCTTATTAGAGTGAGGATGTGGTATTCCAATGGTCAATATGAGTGCCTCTAAGATGAGTCAGCTAAGGATATTTCTACTCGGATAGAAATAAGGGATGAAATTGGTGATTTGTAAACCACCTTTGGTGAATATTTTAGATTGAAAAGTACATTCGCTATTTGGAAATGAAATTTGAGTAATAACCTTGTCGTCTTTATTCAATGCATGGATAGTGTAAGTTCTTTTTCTAGGAATGTTGATGGGTGTGGTGGATCATGATGATGACATGGAGGGTAGTGGATTCCTTGATGGCGAAGTTTTACCAAATGTTAGGGAATGAAACTAGTGGGTGCATCGAGTGATGTTGGTGCACCTTATACGGGAAGGTTCCATGGGTTGGGGATGTGAGGGGAACACCCAAGTAAGGGTGAAGACATGGTAATTTATAAACTAGCTCTAGATTGATGTTCCAATAAAAAATGAGTTTGAAGATGAAGATTAACATTGAGGGGGTAAAGTAGTTCTTAGTTGGAAAATTGTTGGTGGATGCATGTACATCATGGGTGGTTTTTAATGAATGGATAGATGCTAATGTAGGACGATTTTCTTGTTATTATTTGGGCATGATGGGTTGGAAAAAATGTCAGGTATGTTATGAAAGTTTGAATTATAATTCTAGTGGGCCTTTCTGATGGTGGAAGTGTACAACACTAAAAGACGGTTTTGGTAAGATAAAGCATATGATGGTTAGAACCATAGTGGGAAAGTGGTAGGATTATGAAATGACCATTGTTTCGAGATAAATGGAATTGAATAAGTACCATTCTTGTGATTGTTCCTTGATAATGAGCATTGGATCAGGTTTTTCCAGTTGAGTGATTAGAGTGTTTTTTTGTATGTTTTGTTGTGGAATGGGATCATTGAGCCTAAATATATAGATAAACATAGGTCATGAAATGTTTTTGGGAAAACCATGTGTTTTATTGGGTGATTTTGAGTGTGGGTTTCCATTAATGTTTTTAAAACAAGGTAATATGGTGCAACGAAATTGGGCCATGAGTTCCAAAGAGGATCTGTATGGTGGGGTTTCAGTTGACACTTCCACAATGGTTTGATTCTGTGTTTGATTTATTCATTCTATCATAATTTAGGAAGTATTTCTGATGCTCCCCTATAGTGTTCTTTTAGGTAATGTTTGGTTTGAGGTTGATGCATCCTTGAGGAGAATGTAGGTCATTTTTTGTATTGTAGTGATATTGTATTATAGGGAAAGTCTATGATTTTAGATGAGGTGTAATGAAAAAATGGTGATATTGAGGAAGACTTCTTGGAGAGGGAGACATATATGTGGTCCAAATGGTCTTATCTATTCTCTTTATGAGCTCAATGTTGCTTGGGAATGTGGCTCAAGGATGATCTGTTATAAGGTGGGAAGGTTGTAAGATACCCAGCTTCATGGAGGTATATACTTGTTTAATTTTTTGTTTAAATCTATTAAATATGGTTAATTAAATGTTTACTGGGTGTATAAAGAATCTTGTGGGTGTTTAGGAAATTTGGGACAATAAAGAAAGGAAAAAAATTCACATTCAGTGAATGTTGCACAGTTTGCGCATGATTAGGGGTAACCATGCACCCAAACATTGATAACCAGGGGAAAATAGATCGTAGTTATGTAATATATGAAATGGGGGAGGAAAAATCATGTGGGATAGGATATATCCATTCCTCATAGTTGGTTCATGTCTTTCTAAACTATACGAGACTCTCTAGGTAATAGTGCGACTTAGCCCCTCTTGGATAGAGTCCTCCTACACGATTGGTGCATGGTTTTTCAAACTTTGCAGGATCCTAGAAAACCATGTGGATTAGATTCCTCTTGGAAATAAGCTATAACACTATTGATGCATAGTTTCCTAAAGCATTTTCCCATTAAAAGTGGGATTTTACAATCCCCCCCCAAATATTTTAAGATCTTCCACACAATTTCTTCCATAATTTGTTCTCTATAAACCCCATCATTGAACCATTTTTAACAAGAGATCTCAATAATAAATCTCCATCATTTATGAGAGTTTGGATTTCGGTTGGGTGTGGATCAAGGATCCTGGTATGTCAAACACTTTTCTTTGTTCTCTTTTCTAGATTATGGATTTCGGTTTCATTTTTCTTCTTATGAATCCCTAAACCCCTCTTTTTCTATAGGATCATACATTGGGGATTAAAATGGTTCATAAATCTAGATCAAAGGATAAGGTTAAGAGAGTGTTCTTATTTGGATTTGACATTGGTGGTATATAAGTTATATCCCATTATCTTGATGTCAATTTGTGCATGTGTGGTTGTGTTATTGGTTTCTTATTGTTGTGTATTTGATTCCTTAGTGATATTTAGTAAAATGGTATGCTAAATGATGAATTAAACCCCTAATGATTCCCTTGGGATGCATTGTGTATGATTAGACCAGTTTAGGTCCACCCATGTTGTGCACCAATATTCCTGAACATGGAATATTTTATTGTAAATCACAAAGATGATTTGGGTTGAATTAGATCCCATGGTAAATATGTTGGCATGCTAGTTTGAATAAAAATGATGTACTTGTGGCAATTTTATCCAGTTTCTATCAAGTCATCATGGGTTCAATGGTTTAATGTTAATGGGTTAAATGAGGTACGGGTTGTGAAGTGTAATTGGTTGATTGTCTAAGGCATGTGAATGACCAATGGGTAAATTGGGTTAAAGTATTTAAATGAGAATGATAAAATGGGTTTAAGCGTGTGAATTGGTGAATGTGTTAAATGGGTTAATGAATATGAATTGTTGAATATGATAAATATGTTAATGTTGGAGAAATAGAATTTGGTTGAATGGGATATGAAATTTAAATGTAATAATGGTTTATACCATGATAATGGTTTATATATTGAATTAATATATAATGTTAATGGTGTTTAATTGATTAGAATGGAATGAAAATGAAATTTATATTAATGGAATTTGATTGATAATATGAAATAAGGGAGAGTTTATCATAACTTTTACAGGTTAATGTAAAATGCATTGTAAATGGTAAATAAGGCATTAGGTTATGGAATAATAATGATTTATTTATTGAAAAATTTATAAATGATGATTATTTTGTGCATTGTTGAATACAGTTTGTAAAATGGTATAAGTGGGAAATAGTTAAAGAAGAATGTGAAAATATCTTGGTAGTTATGGGGTATTGGACTTGAGGATCGATGTGTATGGTTTGGGTTAGAATGATGCTCTAAACCCCTCCCTATAACACATTGGTTAAGGAATGGGACATAGGCTCTATTCCCCTAATGGCTGCTTTTGATGATACAACCTAGACTGAGCATCCAAGGTATGTGTATTATATTTTTTTTGTGAAATTTTAATCCCCAGTGAGATTGGGAGTTTGACTTACTCCCTTATATATAGAAATTTACTGGATTAGGTTTTTGTGTTAATTATTTAAATGACTAAACTATCAACAGGTGATGAAAATGGATTAAGTAATTAATATTGTTAAAGTGAATATTGTTAAATAATGGAATTCATGTTTTCTTTTTTCAACTTGTGAATTATTTAGTGATTTCATACACTATCTATTTAGGATTTTTATTTTGTAGACACCATTGGTGTTGGCCTATTGAAATTTACCCACACCCTTCTTGGGCCACCATGGGGTACATGAGCAGATTTCATGGTTATAGGCCAGGACATAGGAAAAGGGCCTATGCTAGTGAGTTGAGTTGGGTGTGGGATTTTCAAGACTATAGATATAAACATAGAGGTAGGTCCCATTTTGGGGATTAAGATGTTTATATTAACATTGGATTTTCATCACTTTTGACATTATCAATATGACATGACATATTTAGAATTTGTTTTTGTATGTAATTATTTTTGGGAAATGGTTGGTAATGCATGTTTCTTGTTTACTGGTTATCATTTCCATACTTATCCTTGTTAACTGAAGTGAATTTATTTGAAAAATAGGGTACAGTATCCCCATATGTTTATTTAGAACCTCACTCCCTGTAGGAAGCCTATGGATTATTGGGAGTTGCTCTTGAGGTCATTCGGTGACCCTGTTTGGGGCACTGGTTTAGTGGATTATGAGTTGGGGATGTTACTGTAAGCCCTACCACTCTCCCTCCTAGGCCACCTCATCACCATTGTGTCCCAATATTTAGTTGAATGCCTTGTTTTTTGAGACAGACCAGTGGGACAATGGATTCATGATTTTACCATTTCACATTAGGTATTTTATTCATGATTTTACCATTTAATATATAATTTTATACAAATTATTATTATATATTTTTTATATGGGTGATGTCCTATGATGATTATGATAGAAAAGGTATAAGTAAATCTATTTATACATGTTACATGAAGTGTGTATCCATTACCATTATTAATGATTTGGGATAAAAGTGTAATAAATAGAAATAATATTGATTTAATTACTATTTCATTTAAACTTATTTCAATTATATACATATAGTGTCTCATGAATTAAATTGAAATTGTATAATTATAATCCATTTATCACCACATAATGAGAGTTATATTTTTTATTTCACTGATGTGTTTATTAGCCAGTTGTTCCAAAAAATTAATGGAAATTAGTGTTATTTTAATTAACAGAGTGACTATATTTTTTTCTTTATTTAGGGAGTTTTGTTTTTATATGTATTTATTAAATGTATATTTTATAATTTTATAAAATTATGGATTTTTTTTATTATGAATAAAAACTTAATTTATGTTCTTACTATTAATTTTGAAAATATTTTAAAAGGAATAATATATTTTTGGTGATTTTTAAATAAATAGGCTAGTAATTAAATTTTTTTGTTTCATGGTGATATCTATTAAATAGTTTTGTATTTTATTTAGTGAACTAGTTTTGAAAATTAATATGAATAGTCTAGGATTTTATAAAATTTATTTCTAATTGGATTAACTTATTAAATGGGTTAATGGTTATTTTTTGGGAAAATAAACATTGAAATAAATTCTTTTAGAGTAAAAATAAGATTATGTTTTTAAATGTAAACATATGGTTTTGATTAAGCTTATCTATGATTTGAGAGTCCTAATAAATGAGTTTCTTATAAGAGTTTAGGGTGTGTTTTATTTTAGGTATTTTGGATATGATCATGTTAATATATATGGCTTGAGGTATAAAATTTCAGATATTATACTATACTGTTTATATCATATTTAGATAATGTTGAATGGGTGTGGGTTTTTACCATCATGTGAGGACACAAAATCATTTTTTTTATTCAAACAGTTTTCACCTTAAATTCTATTAAATATTTATATAATGGACTTGTCAATTCCTAGAAATATTTAAAGGTGTTTTTTAGTGTTACATTTCCTTTTTTGTTAGAAAAGGACTCCTTGGATTAAAGGTTCTATTATTTTTCCATAGTTAATATATATTTTTAGAAAATTATTTTTTAGAATCATTTTATTACCTAGTTACCTTAAATATGAGGGGTGGACAAAGAAAAAAGTTGTCATGGATTGTGGTGTGTGGGTATGTATAAGTTTCATCTTTTTATTTATAAAATTATTTCTTTTGATTAATCCATGTACATAATAGTATTATTACTTGGATTTGTTATGTACCAATAGGAATGGTTTGAGTTTTACCCACGAAAAATGTATAATTTAAAACACATTTATCTTAGACACATACATGATTAGTAGATGATAGAATAGTTTTTAATTCTTATTATAGTCTACCATAACCATACACGTGGTATGGATTTTATTAAAGATTATACTCATTTGTATATACCCATGAAATTTTTGATAATTAGATATGAGAGATAACTTATAGTGATCTATTTCATTATTAGAGGTGAAATAAGAATGTTTTGGATCTCAATGATATGAAATCCATGATAACTAATTTTTTTTGTAATTTTTATTAATTAAGAGTATTTTTTTTCTTTTTATGGAAATTTAATGGAGGTTTTAGATATTATAGGATACGATAAATATACCTAAGATTGATAAATCTACTATTTTTGAATAGGGGGTCATTATTGGGTAATAGTACAATTATATTTTTTGGTATTCCAATAATACATGTGTTGGGTGGAGAAGAAAAGGAAGTGATGGCAAGAGGGGGGGTGAATTGCCTTTTAAAAAATAATTAACAATTTAAAATCAAAGTTAAAAGTGCAGTGGAAATAAATGAGGCAAGACTCAAAACTTGATAATGGAGTTCGGCTTAAACCCAAGCCTACGTCTCCGCTCCCAACTCAACCGTTGAGAGATTTACTACCGCTTGCTTTTTAATGGTTTTAGCAAGAAACCCACTAGACTTTTCAGGTAGTCTAGAACCTATAACAGCTTGTTTTTATTGGTTGAGCAAGAACCCACTTGCTTTCAATGGTTGAGCAAGAACCCACTAGCCTTCTTACAAGTGAAGGCTAGCTCACCTATGTCTCAAGCCTTTTAAAGGAAAGGCTTGACCAACCTCTTCACACCTTGAAGGTGGTGTGAGAACCCAAAGAGAGGATGAGAGAAAGAAATGGGGGTTTGTAGGCACAAACCCAAATTGATGCTCAAAATAAATAAAACAATAAAAACCGTAATGGGAGAAGTCTTGGGTGACAATGGATTGATGAAGTTGATGAAGAGCGCTCCCAAGCTTCTTTGATGGTGCTCCTTGGATTTGGAAGTGTGTTGGAGCAAGTGGGGGTTCCTTGAAGGAATGCGCCGGAGGTTCGCCAAATGATAAAAAATGTGTCTGTGGGCTTCCATGGCTTGGTTATGGTTCCGTTCTTGTTCTGGGGCTTCCTGGTCCTTTATTTATAGAGGGGGAACCCTCATATGGCCTTTGGAGGTCTTCGGAGCCATTTGAAAAGGCTTCGGAGCCGTTGGGAGGCAAGTGGACAGGTCTGGTCAAAGGCCCAACGGCTAGTTTGACTGGCTCCACCGGCTGACCGGTACAGAGCCACCGGTTGGCCGGTGCCTTGACAGAGGGAAGATCCTTCTGTCCAAGCTCCACCGGTTGGCCGGTGCTGAGGCCACCGGTTGGCCGGTGAGGAGGCAGTAGCTGTCCCTTCTACCCAGGCACCACCGGCTGGCCGGTGCTGAGTCCACCGGTTGGCCGGTGCTGAGGCAGTGGCTCAGCCTTCTGTCTGGGTTCCATCGGCTGGCCGGTGCTAAGGCCACCGGTTGGCCGGTGGACATGAAAACAGTCCACTTTTCCTCCTTTGCCACTTCTTGCTCCTGAAATCATGCCTATTAACAAAAACACTTGAAAACAAGATTAGATAAAAAAGAGAGTGATTGTGATCATGAAAATTAAACCTCGAGGGGTACAAGAGGTACAACAATCTCCCCCTATTTTGATGATCACAATCACCAAAACAAGCAATGTAAAAATGAAATGAAAGGAATGCTTTAGAGGAAAAAAGGGAAAGTAAAGCAAAGCATGAGAGAAAGATTTCTCCCCTAATCAACCAAGCATTTCTCCCCCTTTGTGATTATCAAAATAGCACGGGGCATAAAACTTGATTTAGGGAAGGGTTGAAAAACAAGATAGAGATTTTAAACCAATTGAAATTTTTGAAATTTGAATTGAAAGTTTTGAATGAAAATTTTGAATTGAGAATTTTTAATTGAAAGTTTTGAATCGAAAATTTTGAAATGAAAGTTTTGAATTGAAAATTTTGAAATGAAAATGCGAAAAGGCTTAAACAATCATAACTCCCCCTAAATAAAAACAACAAATCACCGGGGAGAGGTTTTTGAAACTGAGACAAATTTTGGTCTGGTGAGACTCACTAAAAGGGATTTTTCAATCCATACTTGTCTAGTGGCGGGTCTTCTCCTATGAAATTCATCATTAAAGAAAATAGTTTTGGGCCTTCCATACCGGGCATTTTTGCAATCACACTCATAAATTAAGTGCCCGGGTTTTTTGCAATAGTTTCAAAATTTGTATTGGGAGCTCCCCCTTAAAAAAATAGTTGGATCATGGGAAGAGGAAGCTTTCTTGGAATAGCCAAGCCCTTTGGTGGTTCTAGATATGCGTTGGGAACCAAGGAGCTTCGAAAGGTTATGTTCACCTTCGGTGAACTTAGCTAGGGATTCTCTTAAATCCTTGATTGTTAATTCCATAGAATCAACATCGGGAAGGTTTTGAATCTTGAGGGACAACTCCTCCTTTTCTTTGAGAAGTTGTTCCTTTTCGGAAGAAAGTTTTTTGAAATTCTTTTTTAAAGCAACAAATTTGGAAGAAAGTTCGTGAAAACCTTCCTCCAATTGATCTCTTGTATATTGGAGATCCTCGTAAGATAAATGATTGAAAGAATTTGAAGAACTAGAGGATGAGGAGTCGGAAGAGGTTACCTCGTGAAATGCCATTAGACATTTTTTACCGATGTCACTTGAGGAGGAGGAGGAGGAGGATGAAAAGCTATCACTCCATGTGGCCTTGAAAGCCTTCTTCTTTTCCTTTTGCTTGGCCCTTTTCTTGTTGAGTGGACAATCGGGCTTGTAATGGCCTTTCTTGCCACACCCGTAACATGTTACCTCGGGCTCGGATTTTTCGTCATGTTTTTCCTTTCGAGCCTTGCGGGATTTCGTCTTCTTGTGCTTCTTCATGAATTTGTGCATTTTGCGGGCAAGATTCTCCATTTCTGAATCGCCGCTTGAAGAGGAAGACGATGAGGAGGAGGAGCTTTCTTCTTGTTGAACTTTGAAGGCGATGTTCTTTGGAACTTTGATCGGTTTGCCTTCCTTTTCAGCTTGCCTCCTCATGGTGATCTCATAAGTCATGAGAGATCTGATGAGATCTTCTACCGGCATATTCTTGATGTCTTTTGCTTCTTGGATTTCTGTTACCTATGGATCCCATGAGCTTGGTAAGATCCAAAGGATCTTCTTAACCATCGTCTCTGCAGAAACATCATCACTAAGGGACTTTCTCCCATTGCAAACATCAGTAAAACGTGTAAACATTTCAGTAATAGATTCGGATGGATGCATGGTAAAAGACTCAAAATCTTGACGGTACATGTCCAATCGAGTATCCTAGACTTTGTTGGTCCCCTCATGGGTAACCTCCAATAGTTTCCAGATTTCATGTGATGAGGTGCATGTGGAAACTCGATTGAACTCATTACGATCAAGGCCGCAATGAAGAGCATTCATGGCTTTGCCATCAAGCTCAAAATTTTTAATATCGGCTTGAGTCCATTTGGATTCATCGGGAGAAGAAAGAGAATAAACATGCATGAAAATTTTATATATGGGATAACCAATGCTTCTAAGAAAAGTGGTCATGAGGGTTTTCCAATAGGTGTAGTCGGTTCCATCAAAAAATGGAGCACGACCCAAAGAATAGCCTTCGGGGGCGAAAGAGGTTGAAGCCATCACAATGGATCTTGAATTTGAAACCGGTTAGGGTATTACTCAAATTTTTCCTCTGATACCAATTGTTGGGTGGAGAAGAAAAGGAAGTGATGGCAAGAGGGGGGGTGAATTGCCTTTTAAAAAATAATTAACAATTTAAAATCAAAGTTAAAAGTGCAGCGGAAATAAATGAGGAAAGACACAAAACTTGATAACGGAGTTTGGCTTAAACCCAAGCCTATGTCTCCGCTCCCAACTCAACTGTTGAGAGATTTACTACCGCTTTCTTTTTAATGGTTTTAGCAAGAAACCCACTAGACTTTTCAGGTAGTCTAGAACCTATTACAGCTTGCTTTTATTGGTTGAGCAAGAACCCACTTGCTTTCAATGGTTGACCAAGAACCCACTAGCCTTCTTACAGGTGAAGGCTAGCTCACCTATGTCTCAAGCCTTTTAAAGGAAAGGCTTGACCAACCTCTTCACACCTTGAAGGTGGTGTGAGAACCCAAAGAGAGGATGAGAGAAAGAAATGGGGGTTTGTAGGCACAAACCCAAATTGATGCTCAAAATAAATAAAACAATAAAAACCGTAATGGGAGAAGTCTTGGGTGCCAATGGATTGATGAAGTTGATGAAGAGCACTCCCAAGCTTCTTTGATGGTGCTCCTTGGATTTGGAAGTGTGTTGGAGAAAGTGGGGGTTCCTTGAAGGAATGCGCCGGAGGTTCGCCAAATGATCAAAAATGTGTCAGTGGGCTTCCTTGGCTTGGTTATGGTTCCGGTCTTGTTCCAGGGCTTCCTAGTCCTTTATTTATAGAGGGGGAACCCTCATATGGACTTTGGAGGTCTTCGGAGCCGTTGGAAAAGGCTTCGGAGCCGTTGGGAGGCAAGTGGACAGGTCTGGTCAAAGGCCCAACGACTAGTTTGATTGGCTCCACCGGCTGACCGGTACAGAGCCACCGTTTGGCCGGTGCCTTGACAGAGGGAAGATCCTTCTGTCCAGGCTCCACCGGCTGGCCGGTGCTGAGGCCACCTGTTGGCCGGTGAGGAGGCAGTAGCTGTCCCTTCTGCCCAGGCACCACCGGCTGGCCGGTGCTGAGTCCACCGATTGGCCGGTGCTGAGGCAGTGGCTCAGCCTTCTGTCTGGGTTCCATCGGTTGGCCGGTGCTGAGGCCACCGGTTGGCCGGTGGACATGAAAACAGTCCACTTTTCCTACTTTGCCACTTCTTGCTCCTGAAATCATGCCTATTAACAAAAACACTTGAAAACAGGATTAGATAAAAAAGAGAGTGATTGTGATCATGAAAATTAATCCTCGAGGGGTACGAGAGGTACAACAACATGGTCTAGAATAATTTTTCTAAAAAGTGAGTAACATGGAACCCAACTTCACTTATATTCTTAATAATAGTTTCAACCATTACATTGATAAAATTCCATGTTCCTTGACCCTGTGTCGAAATGTGGAGATTACATGACCTTGTATATTCTAATGAAAGGTATTTTACCCATATTTTGAAATATAGGTAATAATTAAATGAAAATAACAAAAAATAATTTCTTGGGGAAGTCTTCCATCTAATAATAAATAAATTTTGTTTTCTAATATATTTATTACCACATTTTTGACATACAAAACATCAAATCATAAACCTGGACTAATAGACCCATGTTTCCCCAAGTAGTTTCCTTTCATGTAATCATTGTGTAAAATGATAAGCTTTCAGGAATCATAGGCAATAAAATTCAAATTTTGGATTCCTCTAATTATAATTATCTATAACTTTATCCTGTGATTATGAATATATTATTTATATTTATTTTATTTAAATAAAATTAATAATTTATTAACCTAATATGATGTATATGAATCAAAATATGGATGCATTCTAATTGTATGACAAAAGAGTATTAATATTGAGTTAAATATTTCTACAAGTTTTCAATAGAGAATTTATAGGAACCTTCTAAAATCTTATTTTTGTGTTTAATTTATTATTATTTAAAGAAAAATAGTCCAAAAGAGTTTTAAGAACATTTTATTTGTCACATTATAGAACAAATATGTAAATGTTTGGGTAAACATGGGGAAAAATTTAATGTGGACACTTATTTGGATGATATTATAGATTATGGATCATTAAATATGAATAATAGTGTAAATTATGATGGAGATCTTAGAGAAGAAATGATAATGGTAATTGAAGATGGACTTCATGATTGTCCAAATTTGTTTGAGAAGTTAAATTAATGTGATGAGAGACCATTTCATTATGTTTATACTAAATAAACTACATTTTTAACTTAATTGAAGTTATATAATTTGAAATCTGGTAGTGGATTGAGTGACAACAGATTTAAAAAAAACTTTGTCTCCTGAATGATATGATACCAGAAGAAAATGAAATTTCATGTTGAACATATGGTGTTAAAAAAATCTATGTTAAATGGGAATGATCTCTAAAAAATAAATAATTGTCCAAATGATTGTATATTGTATTACACTGACCATGAATCACTCATAAAATTCACAAAGTGTGGCATGAATCGATACAATAAAGATGACAAAGTCCTTCAAATGTTTTATGGTGATTTTCTATAATTCAATGGTTTAGACGACTATATGGATGTCAGGAATCCATGAGATAATTGAAACGACAAGCAAATACAAGAATTAAATATGGAAAACTATGTCATCCAACAGACTCTCCTCAGTGGAAGAAAATTGATTATGATTATCTTGAATTTGGAAATGAGCTAAAAAACAACCATCTTGCATTATCTATTTATGGAATAAATCCTTTAGGTGTACAAAGTTGAACTCTCAGTACATGGATTTTTATGTTGGTAAATTATAACTTTCCTCCATGGTTATACATGAAGCACAAATACATTATATTTTCTCTGCTTGTATTTGGACAAAAAAATAGTTATGAAATTGATGTCTAATTTTTACCATTGAAAAAAATATATGAAATTGATATGGGATATATGTGTTACTATGTAAGACTCTCATAGAATTAAATAATTAAATATGAGGGATATTTTGTATGATATGATAAATGAATTTCTTTCTTATGTAAATTTATCAAGATATATCATTAAAGAAATATTGAGGTGTCCCATTTGTGAATAATTAACACAATCATTTCAGTTGAAATATTAACCGAATATGTTTTTTTAGAAAATTGTAGTTTTTTACCTCGATGATATAAATACTAATCCTAGATGGTAGAATTCTATGAGAATACAAAAAAAGGTACAATACCTTCTTTAATAATGAGTGATCAAAAATTTGATAAAGTATATGATGTTGACACAATTTTTAGTAAGCTTATTTAAAAAACCATATAAAAACATGTTGAAGAAGGAGATAAATTTTTATTGAATTACCATATTGGAATTATTTGTACATCAAATATTTATTGATGTCATGCATGTACAAAACAATGTATTTCATAGTGTTATATACACATTACTAAATATTCCTGAAAAAATATTGAACCAAGGATAGGTTGGACATGATTGACATGGGGATAAGGAAAGGGTTGGCACCGGTGAAGGGTAAAATGTATTTTCTTCCTATAAATATCTTAAAATCTATCCAAACATGAAAAATGAAATTTTTAGTTTTCTTACTGGTGTAAAATTTTTATAGGGTTATTTATCAAATATCAATAATGTCATGTAAATGGATAATTTTAAGTTATTGGGACTAAAATAACATGACTATCATGTTTTGATGCATGATTTGATGTTCGTTACTTTACATTTTATTCGACCTAAAAATGTATGACATATATTAACTATACTATTCTTCTTTATCAAATCCATATGAAGTAAAGTAATATGCTTGTATAATTTTACTATCACAAATAATGAGGTTACAATAATATTATGTATATTAGATATGTTATTACCACAATCATTCTTTGATGTAATGGTCAACCTAATGGTGCACTTAGTTAGAGAGGTTGAACAAAGTGATCATATCCATTACATTTGGATGTACCACACTGAACAATATATAAATATTTTTAAAGGGTATGATAATAATCAAATTCATCCAAAAGGTTTTATTGTAGAAATATATATTATCAATGAAACTATTGAATTATATACCAATTACCTATAAGGTATTGATACCATCTGTCTCCCAAAGTCATGTCATAGGTGACACCTTATGAGTGAAGGGATTTTTAGAAGAGATGTTGTTACAAGTACCATTATAGATTATGAGAAATCTTACCTTTACATTTTACATAATAGTTAAGATGTTGATCCAAACATTAAATCCCACAAAGAAATTCTTAAACATATAAATACATCATTGTTTAAAAGATGGATATTAAATACACATAATCATTAGTTTCTAGTATAGTTATTATATCATATTTATAAGGAGTTATTTGAAAATCATAATTCAATTGCATAATGAATTTGATAGATAACCATTTGACGAAATGAAAAGTTTTTTTCGTATACTAGTTTTGTAATTAATGGTTGTAAATTCCATAAAAATAATATGATAATTTTAGTAAGATGTAAAACAATGGAGTTATGCATGTTGAAAAAGTGATGTACTTATCCAGTTCCAAGGATATTAATCCAATTTATGTGAATATTTCATATTTTATAATCATTGAACAGATATATCAGTTGGATTATACAATATTTCAAGTGATGGTTTTCAATTGAAAATAGGTTTACAATAGGATTCTAGTGAATGTTGATGAAATGATCTTCATGTAGGTGAATTTCAGTATGAAAGGGTATAAGGAAAAGTTGTTAATAACAGAATCACAAATAGTGCATGTATTTTATGTCTCAAATATATTAAATAAAAATTGTTCAATTGTCCCATTGGTGACAAAAAACTCTAGGGAAATATGAAAATTCAATAATGGATTACCCTTTCATTGGGAGATCAAAATCATCTCATGGTGGTCCCAATGTTTTCAATGTCTTTTATGTTATATGGGACCACAAAGAGGGGATTTGAATTCTAGATATAGGATCCAAATCCCTGCAACTATTAAAGAAAATAAATAAAGTTCAATGAGAAAGTTAATGTGTTTTTTAATATATTATGAAGTTCCTCATAATATTATATATTCACTACTATATTAACATAATCTAAATTAAATGTTTGACTACTCATACAAACAATGAGCTATACACATGATGATGTTACCAATATTAGGGAAGAATAGAAGGTTTGTGTTGAAATGAAAAAATTATTAGGGGATCAACAACATGTTGATGAAAAAAACATGAATGAAATAACATCTCTATGTTGACTAATATTATCAAGGCAGTAATAAAGGTTATAAAATTTTAAGTTGGATGAAATCAATGTGACCAACTTGTTGATGCCAATATGTTAATGTTCCTTAGTTACGTTGGTTTCATAGTGAGAATGAATGTTCCAATTGATATAGATTCATAACATTGTGTCCATCTTGTAACGAAGGAAACCCTTTGAGAAGATATTAAGTTAATGTTACGATAGATTTTTTCTATTTTACTAAAGAATTATATAATGAAACATTGATTTACATTTCATTTCCCATTAAAGTGTATGCTTATTTTAGATTATTTTCATAAGAAATATGTCATAATGGATACTGTAAAATCTAATATCAGCTTAGTGAAAATTATTATCAAGATTCATCTTAGGTATTCTTAGGGTAAAGTAAATCACCATCCACCTATTATATATACACACATTATAAAGAAGAAAACAATTAATTATTATTTAGTTGTAATGATGAGAAATTATTTCAGTTGAATTCCAATCGATAATATATTATTTTAATTTGTTTATTTTATCCAATTTGATTCAAAAATATTAATTTATGAAACAACAAAGGAGTGATAAAAACATTCAACGTGCATCAAAACCAATGAACTTCAATTTCAAAGCGAGGATGTGGTAAACTTCACTATAGAAGAATATGGTATGTATTTTAAATCTACAATAAAAATTTTATTTGATAATAGAAAACATATTTCTATTTTTTATATACATATCGATGGATCAAAATCTTAAGCCACTTATATCCCACGTCCTATGTTATGGAAGGAGGACCATCAAAAAAATATGGTAAACAAGTGGATGAAAACAATAAGAAGTATGGGAAACATGTATAAATATGAAATAATAGTAATTATTTTTTATTTGTGATAGTGTTACAAAAAAATATCTATTTATGTTCATGTGTTTTTTAAATATTTTAGACATAATAATTGGAAGTGACCATAGAAAAAGGAAAACTAATTCTAGTATCTTTGAAGTGGTTGAAACAATATAGTCATGTTAGAGGTGTGGGTTTTGGAGTGTCAAATAGAACATATTTTGAGAATACAAAACCACAAGAATATATATATTCGATGATGAAAGGATTATAGGCTCAAATATATTCTTTATGAGATATTATTTTTCATTTTGGTTTGGAAGACTGATATATGAAAAAGGATCAATGAGAACTAATCGTGGAACAAATAAAAGCACATGAATAAGAAAATAACCCCACTATCATTGAGGCTATTCATTCACCTCAATCATATACCTTACCCAAGGTAATAAATTTTTTCACCACTCCTTATCCTAAATGTGAATAAAATTACTTCTAATAACATTATATTACTAAAATTGTATAGGGTAAAGTTGTGTGTGATTTCTATCTATTAATGCCCATGTACCGCCTTATTGAAAGGGGTAGGATGTATAATATCCTAGATGACATGTTATACAAAAAACAACTCCCAAAATATCACATGAGGGTGGGTATTGAAGAAGAAAAATATCCAAGAAAAAAATTTATTGTTCCACTTGATGACCCAAATATTAAAATGGATAATAATGCTTTTTGGAACTTTCCTAGCATGGTCATATAATCTTATAAAGATACTTGAAGTATTTCCATAATAATTTATTTCAATTTAAAAACCTGTAATAGTTGATAAAAAAGTTTTTATGTGAGTTATGCTATTAAAAATAGAAAAAAATAATGGAAAAGATAAGGTTTGATCTAGATAATCCAATGAATCGACCAGGAAAACAATAGGACCATCCAAGATTACCTTCTACCCACTAGTTCCATTGGATCATATATTAGAATTATAACTTCATGAAGACACCACATTCAAATATGGATATGTGTCCAACATTCAATATAATGTATAAATATTTCTGAACTATAAATATATATTTAGCTAGTCTCAATATTATAAATGGGATTCTCAAGTTTGAATGATTTAGAGTTTCAATTGTGAATACACACACAAGATACAATTTCATAAACCGTATATTCAAAAAATGAGCTACTATATTCATTAAATTTAATAAATATTCATATTTTTTATAGGTGTTTATATTTGTAATATAAAAATGGAAAACCATATAAAGCATCATTTGAGTTCATTAATCCTTGTATCATTTCTACAGAATAATTTTCATTGCGGTTGGGAGAAATTGATAAGAAAAAATATAATATAACCAAGGTATTTTAGAAAAAATAACAGATGATAGACTCTTGTTGATACCTACAATGTCAGGGTAAGACTCTAAAATCTAATGATATAAATATATTTTTCGATTTTGTTACTTATTTGTTTTTTTATGAAGCACTATATGTCGATCACAATCAATTTGGATACTCCAAATCTTTATTTTTTGGATCCAATGCATGGATTTTCGTCAAACCAACCACACAGAATGGGAATTGTGCATTTTTAATTCACTATAATCAATATTTTATAGATAACAGTTGAATTATATGTTTAAATTTGTGTCTTAATAATATTTTTTTAAGATAGGGTGATCTATAAGTATTGTATAAATCATGGTAAGAGGTTGGTTACAAAACATAAGAATACTATGTATTTCTTTAAATGGAAACATATTGAGGTATATATATAATTATTTAACTATCAAAAAGTATTTCAAATCAATTTATTCATTTTGGTTAATGTTTTTGTGCTGCCTGAAGCAAGATAACAACAATTATTGTGTATATTAAGTTTCAAAATTTATGAAAGATATAATATACCATCAAAAGACTAGCATCCACATACATGTAATTTCTTAAGTAAATTACAATTTCATTAAAAAAATTCTTAATCATTTTTTTAAATATTTTTTAGGTAATACCAAGATGGCCAAAAATATACATACTGAAAAAGAATAAGTAAATTTATTTATAGATGAGTGGGAAGAAACCATAATTTCAAAATATTTTCTAAAACCAAAATTAGGTGACTATCTACTATTTTTGTTATCTAGTATGGGATATGACCTTAGAGTTACACTTGGGATATGAATAATTAGAATCATAATGCTTATATATTATTTTTGATCCATTTATCAAGGAGAAGTATAATGGATTAAATTGATTTATTCAGTTTTGAATGGGTAGAATACATGGAATCAAAATGTATATAGTCATCATGAAGAGGTGAATTGATACTAATTATTTAGTTAATTTTCTCATCATTTAATCTAGTTTTTTTTGAAAATATCCTTCTCATTTTTATCAAATAGTTCTTTTGTAAAATTTTAAATTAGTTCAAAACACACATCACATGCGTAAAACCAAGAAAAAAAATTTATATTATTTTGATATTTAGGATAATGATTTATAAGTAATTTTTGATGTATAGTAATTTACCACCCATAAATCCAACACACGATGTGGTTAGTATTACTTGATGTTCATTTTCTCAATACAAAAGTGTTATTTTAGTTTGAAACCTGTATGAAAGAGCCAAAAACAAGAATAAAATATCATATTGTTTTAAAAAATTAGGAAAATGATCCATAATTCATATTTGATGTGTATGAATCAAAAAAAAATCAATAAAACACCTGACATGGTTGGTATGACTCTAAGTATGTTTTTATAATATAAAATTGTTATTTTAGTTTAAAAAAAGGCTTCACATAGAGAAAATTGAAAAGTTGAGATCATATTGTTTACAAACATTATGAAAATAATTCATAATTCATTTTCATATATAATAATTATAATGACACATACTTTACATACATTGTTAATAATTCAAAATTTAAGTATACTTATTACAACATATAACAAAACCACGAAAGGACCAGATAGGTATAGAGTCTTTAGAAACTGGGAAACGTAAACAACTGGTTCATAAAGCATCTACACTGACTCCCATTTATTTCCTCATATCTATAGTCCCTTTTGGAATATCTTACTTAATAACCTTCTCCATGACCTGGGGAAAGAAAAAATACAAAAGGGTGAGCTCAAATTCTCAGTAAGGGTAAACAAAAGAAATATCAATCACATCATATTCATAAGAACATAACATTTTGGAAATCTTACCCTGCAAAAGAGATCATAATTTCATAACATGGGATAAATCATGGTAGTGAAATATAATCACAATAATCATAACATAAAACATGAAACTTTGTGTCAAACACACATAATCATAGAAAATCATTTCTTATTAGTCAAGACTCATTTCCAAGACTATCTTAGTGGATAAAGTCCATTTCTGAACCGAGTTCACTCCTCGTTTTAGTCCTGTTTCACTGAACCAGTTTAACCTGTCGTTCTAACCATGTCAATCTCATGAGATATAAAATCTTTACCCAATGCATTTGAGGGAGATATAGGTCCCACCCATATCATAATGATACCATTCTTATGTGTGCCACAAAATCATAAACCATACATCATAGCATAACCCATGTAATAAAAATGGGAATCTTAAACATCGTGACATCATAAAAAAATTCATATAAGATAAAGGAATTCATAAAAATAATTCCATCACAACATAATCAAATAAATGTAATAATAGGGATAGAAACAGAACCCTTTACTATCTTAGATGTAAGATAATTTTGATAAAACACTTGAACTCCATTATTGAGGAAAATATCCTTTCTACCTCAAAAACATTTTTCCTTTCTTAACATGTCATAAAATTTTAAACTAAAAGAAGTTGATTAAAAATAAACTTGAAAAATTTTAAAGGAAGATTCTTGGAAATAATGTTTTAAAAATCCATTCATTCCGTATAAGTTAAAAAAAACATTCCTCTCGTACTTTTGTTGGAGAAGTCAAAAGTACCTCGTACGAAAAACCACAAAAGATTCCTTTCACATCTTTTACTAAAAACCCACCGAAGGGTAAAATTGGATTTAAAAATTATAGTTGGATGGAAATAATATTACATATTGAGGAAACATGGATGTGGATGATAAAATACACCCCAGTAAATTTCAAAGTATAAACAATCTCGGATAAAAATGAGATTGTGATATTTCCCTTACCTTAGGTCTGATTTGCTTCGTAAGTGTCTGAACCTCCTGTATAATGATTTAAATAATTTTATTGACATATTCCAGAATCATACTTATTGTTATGATATCATATATGGTCATATTCTTAGCTTCTTATTAGTAATATTTCATTACTACTTGTTATTCGGGTGTTTATTACTTTTTGTTCTTATGCGTGCTTTGTCGAATAAATTTTTATTCTTATTTTTAGGTTATAGATAACTCATTTCCAGAATGGTATTAGTGTAATATATATCATATTTATTCACTCAATTCATTTATGTAATTATTATGCAATGAAGATCATGTAGAACGAGTTGCATCACATCGTGGAGACGGTATTCCGTACGTACGTACGAGCGAAGATATCGTTCCCATGATCATGGAATTGTATTGGAGTGTATGTATACTATTTAAGAATAAATATCACTTTACAATAATCATATTTAGTTATTATTTACACCATTATACCAATGGTGGTGGGGGAAAATAGATTACACCATGGCGTGGAGACAGTATTCTGTACGTACACACGCGCGGTGATTTTATTTTCCGTAGGATGGATAGATGGTGAAATAGGGTTGTTTCATACTTATAATAACATATAAGTATATGAGTGATAATTATTTTATTACTTCATAATGAAACAACTAAAGAAGAAGAAGTGGAAGAAGAAATAAAAATGAAATAATCGGTAACAGACATTACCTCTTCTTTGAAGCGCTTGTTTGAGACTTACTTTTAGGGCACTAAAATTGGTCTTTGAAGAAGACCAGGACCTCTAGGATGTCTCTAGGGAAGTGGAGAGGATAAATTGTCAGGGGTTGGTTGAGATTGAAGGCTCAATGTGGTGTGAGGAAGAGAGGGAGGAGGTTCTCTTTTATAAGGGAGGAGAGGGGCACCTTTGGAATAACTAAAACTATTATTTTATTATAAAGTCAAATTTGGTTTTTAATAGCTCCAAATTGATATATTTAGAAGATAAGGCGGGGAGGGGTCGAAATCCTCTCATGAAATAGAATTTAGACATGTTTAGGTCATTATATCCACCTTATCTTTTAGTTTTAACTCTTAGTTAATTAGATTGACATTTACCATGTCACTTTGTATTTTTATATTATATAGTTAATAAACTTCCCATATACATCCAAGAGACCCCCAAGTGGTCCATTAAAGATACAACTATCATTATATAAGTATCTTGTCCGAAAATTAGATTTTTAGGAATAATATAACAATCAATAATATAATATTTGTTTTAAAAACTATTTTATGTCAATTTTGACACTATTTAGTAATTGATTTTTGTGAAAATCATAAAATAATTATTAGTTCGAAAAAAGTTAATTAAATCAATACTAACATGTCATATTAACCTATAAAATTAGTGGAATTCATAAAAAGTCTCAAATTACATTTATTTTTGTATTTATAACATCACTTATGTCAATATTTTATTAATAAGATAATTATTGCATCATATTTGTGTCATAAATAAATTACATTATTTATTGTCTAAAAATGACAAATAAAATACAATTATGTATGAAATCTTTTTATCTTTCTAATAAATTTTTATAGTCGAATTTATCTTATGTATAACCCTATATTAAAAATTATGTACTTATTAAACTTTGATTTTAACTATTTAACCCTTCTTTAAATAAATTAATAATAAATGTCCTAATCTAATCCAAGTGGGCCTAAATGGTCATATTTTATTCCTATGTTTGTTTTTGGTCGAATTACACTTATCCACTAGAATTAGGACATGTGTTAGGGTAATAATAATATCATCTTTACCCTTAATTACCCTATTTACTTTTAACCGTGGTAAATAAAAGTAAAAAGTTACTATTCACCAAAAATTATTTTCATCTCATTGAACCACATTTTACTTACTGACTTCAACTGTGTCTCTCGGATTTTTGAAATTCCACTCACAGAAGCGGTAAAATTATGTTTTATAAAAAAAATCAGTTTTTTAACTACCACTTAGTGGTTTCACTATTCATCAAAAAATGAAAGTTTCTAGAAAAATACAAAAAATTAGGCCTAAGATATATTTGATATTATGAATTAAAAAATGATGTCTATTTTACCAAATTCAAAACACATCAGTTGCATTAATTTATTTAAAAAATAATTCTCGTCGTCAAAACAAATAGTGTGTTTTTAAGAGATAATAACTATCAAAAGATTGACACTTGTTTATGTTTGATTTAAAAGTGAAATTACATTCAATGACCAAAATTGTATTAAATGGTAAAAATATATTCAAAATATACTTTAAAACCACTCAAATTAATAATTTATTACTATTAATTATTTCAATTAAAAAGTTGTTTTTAATTAAAATTTAGTAATTTTCACTATTCATCAGAATATAAAAGTTATCCGAAAAGTACATAAATTTCACCCTAAGCTAATTTCGATATTCAGAATCCAAAAATGAAGTCCATTTTGAAAAATAAAATGTAAAAAATTTCAAAAAGTGGTTATTACTATTCATAACGACTAGTTTTAATAATATTTTAATAGCATATCGTTGTTTAGTGAAACTCGGTATTGCGTACGACGCAAGCTATCGAGGAAGGCCACAGTTGTGTGTAAAGAAAGCCAAGATAATGTTGTGTGTAGTGAAAGATTCATTTTATGATTTATATAACAGAAAAACAAAATATTTCTCATAAAAGTCTTGGGTGTTACATTTTACCCCCCTTAAAATGAATTTCACCCTCGAAATTCGTCACTTTGTAACAAAAAGATGAGGATACCGCTTCCTCATCATATACTCAAGCTCCCATGTAGCTTCTTCTAATTAGTGGTTCCTCCATAAAACATTCACCAATCAAGTGGTCTTGTTTCGTAGGACTTTTTCGCTACGATCCAGAATCTCTATCGGCTGTTCTTCATAAGAAAGATCTTTCTCCAGCGGTAAAACTTCTTAGATGAGTACATGTGAAAGATCGGGTATGTACTTTCTTAGGAAAGATACATGGAACACATCGTGAACTTGAGAGAGATTCGGTGGAAGCGTCATTCGGTAAGCTACCATCCCAACACGATCCAGTATTTCGAAAGGACCGATATACCTAGGGCTCAACTTTCCCTTCTTTCCAAATCTCATGACCCTCTTCCAGGGAGATATTCGTAAGAACACTTTATCACCCACTTCAAACTCTAAGTCTTTTCTTCAGTTGTCAGCATAAATTTTTTGTCGACTCTGAGCTGCTCTTATGTGTTATTGAATAGATCTGACCTTTTCTGCCATCTCATCAACAAGATCAGGTCCTAATAGCTTTCTATCCCCAACTTCATCCCAGCAAGTTGGAGTCCTGCATTTATTTCCATAGAGAGATTCATAAGGATCCATCTGAATACTGGAGTGAAAGCTATTATTATAAGAAAATTCCCCCAAAGGTAGGTGTTGATCACAACCACCTTTGAAATCCATAGAGAAAGCTCTCAACATATCTTCTAGAGTTTGAATTATTCTCTCAGACTGACCATCTGTTTGAGGATGATAAGTAGTTTTGAAACTCAACTATGTATCTAGAGTATGGTGAAGACTTCGCCAGAACTTTGAGGTAAACCTCGGATCCCAATCAGATATAATATAAAGTGGTACTCCATGAAATCTTACCACTTCCTTTACATATATCCTGGCAAGCTGATCTAGAGAGAAATCATCTCTAATAGCAATGAAGTGTTCAGACTTTGTAAGATGATCAACTATGACACAGATAGCATTATTGCCTTTGGATGATTTAGGAAGTCCGGTGACAAAGTCCATAGTGATGTTTTCCCATTTCCATTCAGGTATGGGTAATGGTTGTAACATCCCCTTAGAATTTTGTCTCTCAACTTTAACTTGCTGACAAACCAAGCATCGAGAGACATATTCAACAACATCTCTTTTCATTCCATCCCACCAGAAGTACTCTTTCAAATCCCTATACATTTTAATGCTTCCCGGATGAATAGAGATTGAAGAACTGTGAGCCTCATCCAGCAACTCCTTCTTTAATTCGGGGATGGGAGGAACACAAACCTGATTCCTAAACTTTATTATCCCATCACAATCAAGGTTGAATTCAGGAACATTTCTCACCTTCTTTTGTAACTCTGCATCTTCTTTCTGTGCCTCTTTAATCCTCACATGAATAGATGGTTGAATATTCATTTGAGAAAGATACGATTTCCCCCCTTCCATTATAATTCCAACATCCATCCTTTGTAAATCCATAAATATTGGATCTTTTGTGATCCTCATCATGGATAAACTAGAATGGTCTTGTCAACTTAATTCACCTTCCACCTTGTTTTCTTTCCGAGGGTGGTAATGAATTGAGCAGTCGTAATCCTTAATCCGCTCCAACCATCTTCTTTGGTGCATATTCAGCTCCTTTTGTGTGAAAATATACTTTAAAATTTTATTATCAGTATAAATGTCACACCTTTCTCCATAAAGATAATGCCTCCAAATATTTAATGCAAAGATTACCGCAGCTAACTCCAAATCATGAGTTGGGTAATTTTCCCATGGATTTTCAATTGTCGTGAGGCATAAGCTATCACTATATCATTTTGCATGAGAACACACCCCAATCCCTTCTTGGATGCATCATTTTAGATCACAAACATTTCTCCACTATAAGGCAGTGTGAGCACAGGTGCACCAGATAACCTTCTTTTCAACTCATTGAAATTCTCTTCACATTCCTCAGTCCAAACAAACTTAACTCCTTTACGAGTCAACCTGGTGAGTGGATTAGATAATCGTGAAAAATCTTTCACAAAACGTTCTTAATATCCATCCAAACCAAGAAAACTTCGGATCTCAGTTACTGTTGTTGGTCTCGACCATCTTTTGATAACCTCTGTTTTTGCTGGATCCACAGATATCCCCTATTTTGAGATTATGTGACCCAAAAATGAAACTTTTTGAAGCCAAAATTTACACTTGGTAAATTTGCCATAAAGCTTCTCCTTTCTCAGGGTCTTCAATATAATTCTCAAGTGATCTTCATGTTCTTTCTTGATCTTTGAATATACAAGAATATCATTTATAAATACTACCACAAACTGATCAAGATAGTCTCTAAAGACTCTATTCATCAGATCCATGAAGATAGCAGGGGCATTAGTAAGACCAAACGACATCACTATAAATTCATAGTGTCCATACCTTGTACGAAAATCCGTCTTTGGTATATCCTCCCTTTTGACCCTTAATTGATGATACCCTGAACGAAGATCAATCTTGGAAAAGTATTGAGCTCCTCATAGTTGGTCAAATAAGTCATCAATGCATGGGAGAGGATATTTGTTCTTGATAGTGATCTTGTTAAGTTCTCGATAATCAATGTAGAGTCTCATTGATCCATTTTTCTTCTTAACAAACAGAACAGGTGCTCCCCAAGGTGACACACTAGGGCGTATGAACCCCTTATCAATATTTTCTTGGAGTTTCTTATTCAATTCATGCAACTCAATTGGGGTCATTCTATAAGGTGTCTTTGAAATAGGCAAAGCACCCGGTACGAGTTCTATTGAAAACTCAACTTCACGATTTGGTGGAAGACCTGACAATTCCTCTGGAAAGACATCATCAAACTCCCGTACAATGGGCATATTCATAATCGTGAGTTTATCACCAACCATTTGAAATAAATAACCTTCATTTAGTGGAATCAAGACCCATAAGATGGAAGAAATTTTCACTGGAAGGTTATGTTCATCCTTGCATCGATAGACGATCATAGATTGATCTGGAATATGAAATGTGACTTCACTTCTTTGGCAATTGATATGAGCTCTATATAGAGAAAGCCAATCCATGCCAAGAATCACATCAAATTCCACTATAGGGAGGATCACAAGATTTACAGGAAGCACTTTCCCACAAACTTCAATCAGAGAAGAATTATAAACTTTTGATGCGACTGTTGTTCCATTAGGGGTTGTCATAGCTAACTCAACATCTAATTGTTGAGGTAATATGGTGATACCCTTAGAAAATTCTTCAGAAATAAAAGAGTGGGTGGATCCAGAATCAAATAAAACATTTGCTACTTTAGAGTGGATGGTAAGTGTACCTTTCAACACATCGTTTTCGTACTCGACATCACTGATAGAAATTTCATGTGACTTTCCTTTGTCTTTAGCCTTAAGAGTTTTTTGACATCGATCACCATCATCAACCCTTGGATTTGGGCATTGATTGTCATAATTCCCCATCTCCTTGCACTTGAAACATTGAAGTGTAGTATGTTCATTCTGTGTATCCCTTCCTTTTTTTGCATCCTTAGACATCTTCTTCCCATCGTTGTGGCATTAAAATTCCCGATGACCTTCCTTTCCACATTTAAAACATTTACTTGTCCCTTTAAGACAACCCCCTCCATGTTTCTTTCCAAACTTTGAGAATAAGGGAAAGCTCATCTTATTTTCAGTGTGCTCTTTAGATTTTCCTTTGAATTCCATTTTCCTCTTCTTATCAAACCCATATGACTGATGGGTTACACCAATCTCCATCTCAACCTTGAGAGCACATCGAACAATTTCCTCGTAGCTATTGAAGTCCCTTTTGGCTAATGCCCTTCGAAGACTTGGTTTTAAGCCACTAAAGAATCGATCGATCTTACTCTCAGGTTAGATAATAATCCCAGAAGCGTACCTTGCAAGTCTTGTAAAATTTTCTTCGTAGGTACCAACATATTCATCATCATTTTTCTTTAGTTCAAGAAACTCCTTCTTCATCTTTGTTCAGAGAATATGAGGGAAGTACTTATTGAAAAATAAGTTCTTGAACTCGTCCCATTCCATGGACTCAATTTCATCTCTTGGCCTCGTATTCTTGATAAGATTCTACCATTGATCAACATCACCTTCCAAACGATACACTGCTAAGATGACTTTATCATGTTTAGAACATTGAAGAACTGGAAATATATTTTCAGTAGTACTGATCCATTTTTCAACAACTAATGGATCAGTAGACCCGCTGAATGAAGGTAGACGCTGCCTCATGAAGGATTCAACAGAATGTTTCTCCTTACTTTGCTCATTTGGAAGTCCATCATGATTCATAGCTAGATAAAGTTGTGTGAACATGGATACAAGATTTTTTATTCCAGCTCCCATAACATTTGGCTGCTCAGGGGGACAATCATTGCATTGCCCATCGCATTCCGCAATAACATGGTTCCTTCAGGTTCCAACCATTGACTAAAACCAAGAAGAATAGTGAGAGAAACGCTAATTATAATAGGAAAACCACATAATCAAGAATAAAATTTCACACTTAAGGTCTTATCCTAGGTTATTCATGGCCATTTCTAAAACACTATGATTGTGTTCTATTCTTAGACTTATCCTTTGGGTTCTTACTAAGGCTTTCACATCCTAGTTTCCAAAGGTTGACTATACATTTCCTCTGATACCAACGATAACGACTCATACATTACATAAATTTTTAATACTTCAAAATTGAAGCATACTTATTACAACATATAACAAAACCACAAAAGGACCATATAGGTATAGTGTCTTTAGAAACTGGGAAACATAAACAACTGGTTCATAAAGCGTCTACACTGTCTCCCATTTATTTCATCATATCTGTAGTCCCTTTTAGCATATCTTACTTAATAACCTTCTCCCTGACCCGGGGAAAGAAAACATACAAAAGGGTGAGCTCAAATGCTCAGTAAGGGTGAACAAAAGAAATATCAATCACATCATATTCATAATAACATAACATTTTAATAATCTTACCCTGCAAAAGAGATCATAATTTCATAACATGGGATAAATCATGGTAGTGAAATGTAATCACAATAATCATAACATAAAATATGAAACCTTTTGTCATACACAAATAATCATAGAGAATAATTTATTATTATTCAAGACTCATTACCAAGACTATCTTAGTGGAAAAAAGTCCATTTCTGAACCAAGTTCACTCCTCGTTTCAGTCCTGTTTCACTGAACCGGTTTAACCTGCTGTTCCATCCATGTCTATCTCATGAGATATAAAATCTTTACCCAATGCATTGGAGGGAGATATAGGTCCCACCCATCTCATAATGATACCATTCTTATGTGTGCCACAAAATCATAAACCATACATCATAGCATAACCCATGTAATAAAAATGGGAATCTTAAACATCGTGACATCATAAAAAAATTCTTAAAAGATAAAGGAATTCATAAAAATAATTCCATCACAACATAATCAAATCAATGTAATAATAGGGATAGAAATAGAACCCTTTATTATCTTATATGGAAAATAATTTTGATAAAACACTTGAACTCCATTCTTGAGGAAAATATCCTTTCTACATCAAATTTTTTTTCCTTTCTTAACATGTCATACAATTTTAAACTAAAAGAAGTTGATTAAAAATAAACTTGAAAACTTGTAAAGGAAGATTCTTGTAAATAATGTTTTAAAAATCCATTCATTCCGTATATGTTAGAAAAACATTCTTCTCGTACTTTTGTCAGAAAAGTCAAAAAAGTACCTCATACGAAAAACGACAAAAGATTCCTTTCATATCTTTTACTAAAAACTCACCGAATGGTAAAATTGGATTTAAAAAATTGTAGGTGGATGGAAATAATATTACATATTGAGAAAACATGGATGTGTATGATAAAATACACCCCAGTAAATTTCAAAGTATAAACAATCTCGGATAAAAATGAGATTGTGATATTTCCCTTACCATAGGTCCGATTTCCTTCATAAGTGTTCGAACCTCCTGTATAATGATTTAAATAATGTTATTCACATATTCCAGAATCATAATTATTGTTATGATATCATATATGGTCATATTCTTAGCTTCTTATTAGTAATATTTCATTACTACTTGTTATTCTGGTGTTTATTACTTTTTGTTCTTATGCGTGCTTTGTCGAATAAAGACTTATTCATCTTTTTAGGTTATAGATACCTCATTTCCAGAATGGTATTAGTGTAATATATATCATATTTATTCACTCAATTCATTTATGTAATCATTATGCAATGAAGATCATGTAGAACGATTCACATCACATAGTGGAGACGGTATTCCGTACGTACGCACGAGCGATGATATCGTTCCCATAATTGTGGAATTGTATTAGAGTATATTTATACTATTTCAGAATCAATATCACTTTACAATAATCATATGTAGTTATTATTTACACCATTATACCCATGGTGGTGGGGGAAAATAGATTACACCACGGCGTGGAGACGGTATTCCGTACGTACGCACGCGCGGTGATTTCATTTTCCGTAGGATGGATAGATGGTGAAATAGGGTTGTTTCATACATATAATAACATATAAGTATATAAGTGATACTGACATTATTACTTCATAATGAAACAACTTAATAAGCAGAAGTGGAAGAAGAAATAAAGATGAAAGAATCGGTAACAGACATTACCTCTTCTTTGAAGCACTTCTTTGAGACTTCCTTTTAGGGAAATAAATTGGTCTTTGAAGAATACCAGGACCACTAGGATGTCTCTAGGGAAGTGGAGAGGATAAATTGGCAGGGTTTGTACGAGCTTGAAGGTTCAAAGAGGTCTGAGGAAGAGAGGGAGGAGGTGCCCTTTTATAAGGGAGGAGAGGGGCACCTTTGGAATAACTAAAACTATTATTTTATTATAAAGTCAAATTCGGTTTTTAATAGCTCCAAATTGATATATTTCTAAGATAATGTGGGTATGGGTCGAAATACTCTCATCCAAAAGAATTTAGACAAGTTTAGGTCATTATATTAACCTTATCTTTTAGTTTTAACTCTTAGTTAATTAGATTGACATTTACCATGTCACTTTGTATTTTTATATTATATAGTTAATACACATACCATATACATCCAAGAGACCCCCAAGTGGTCAATTTATGATACACCTATCATGATATAAGTATCTTGGCCGAACCTTATATTTTTAGGTATAAAATAACAATAAATAATATAATATTTGTTTTAAAAACTATTTTATGTCAATTTTGACACTATTTAGTAATTGATTTTTGTGAAAATCATAACAGAATGTTTAGTTCGAAAACAGTTAATTAAATCAATAATAACATGTCATATTAAGCTATAAAATTAGTGGAATTCATAAAAAGTCTCAAATTACATTTATTTGGGTATTTATAACATCAATAATGTCAATATTTCATTAATAGGATAATTACTGCAACATTTTTCTGTCATAAATAAATTAAATTATTTAACGTCTAAAAATGACAAATAAAATGCCATTATGTAGGAAATCTTTTTATATTTCTAATTAATATTTATAGTCTAATTTATCTTATGTATAAACCTATATTAAAAATTATTTACTTATGAAACTTTGATTTTAACTATTTTAACCCTTCTTTAAATAAATTAACAATAAATGTCCAAATCTAATCCAAGTGGGCCTAAATGGTCATATTTTATTCTTAAGGTTGTTTTTGGTCGAATTACAATTATCCAATAGAATTAGGACATGTTTTAGGGTAATAATAATATCATTTTTACCCTTAATTACCCTATTTACTTTTAACCGTGGTAAATAAAAGTAAAAAGTTACTATTCACCAAAAATTATTTTCATCTCGTTGAACCACATTTTACTTACTGACATCAACCATGTCTCTTGGATTTTTGAAATTCCACTCACAAAAGCGGTAAAATTATGTTTTATGAAAAATTCAGTTTTTTAACTACCACTTAGTGGTTTCACTATTCATCAAAAAATGAAAGTTTCCAGAAAAATACCAAATATTAGGCCTAAGCTATATTTGATATTATGATTTCAAAAATTATTTTTATTTTACCAAATTTAAAACACATCAGTTGCATTAATTTATTTAAAAATTAATTCTCGTCGTCAAAACAAATAGCTTGTTTTTAAGAGATAATTACTATCAAAAGATTGACACTTGTTTATGTTTGGTTTAAATATGAAATTAAATTCAATGACCAAAATTGTATCAAATGGTAAAAATATATTCTAAATATACTTTAAAACCACTCAAATTAATAATTTATCACTATTAATTATTTCGATTAAAAAAGTTGTTTTTAATTAAAATTTACTAATTTTCACTATTCATCATAATATGAAAGTTATCCGAAAAGTACCAAAATTTCACCCTAAGCTAATTTTGATATTCCGAATTGAAAAATGAAGTCCATTTTGAAAAATAAAATGTACAAAATTTCAAAAAGTAGTTATTACTATTCATAACGGCTAGTTTTAATAATATTTTTATAGCATATCGTTGTTTAGTGAAACTCGGTATTGCGTACGACGCAAGCTATCGAGGAAGGCCGCGGTTGCATGTAAAGAAATCCAAGCTAATGTTGTGTGTAGTGAAATATTCCTTTGATGATTTATATAACATAAAAACAAAATATTTCTCAAAAAAGTCTCGGGTATTACAAGAATTGACTGTATGCCAACCTATCAAATTATGTTGTTGGTATGACTCGAAGTATATGTTTTCAATATAAAAGTTTTATTTTATTTTAAAACCTTATTCACATATCTAAAACTAAAAAAACAAGCTCAATTTTTTTTGAAAATTCAGGAAAATAATCGATAGTTTTTTTGGACATGTAAGAATGTATTATACATCAATCTAAAACTTGATGTGGTCAGTATGACTTGAAGTTCATTTTCTCAATATAAATGTTCCATTTTAGATTTAAATGCATTCCACATCACTAAACGCAAGAAAATGTGGTAGAAGTTGTCTTGAATTAATTTTTATGTATAGTAATTAAAAAAATTCTAATCTGACACATGCCATGGTTTGTATGATTTTAAGTACATGTTCTTAATAAAAAAAGATTTATTTTAGTTTAAAACACATCAGAAATCAAAAACTGAGAAAATGATATCACATTATTTTAAAACATTAGAAAAATTATCCATTATTAATTTTTTTTATATAGGAACCGATCACACATTAATCCAACACCCAATGCGTTCAGTATGACTAATGTTTGGGTTTACAATAAAACAATATCATTTTAGTTTAAAACACACATCAAATAGACAAAACTATTCAAAAAAATATTGTTTTATTTTCAGACATTATGAAAACTATTGATAATTATTTTTTTATTTGTTAGAATCAGCCACACAGAAATATGAAACCTGATGTGGTCATTATAAATCGAAGTGTGATTTTTCAATATAAAAGTTTTATTTTAGTTTAAAATGTGTCCCATTACCAAAATTAAAAAAATTAGATTCTTTTATTTTAAAAATTTATAAAAATAATCATTAATTAATTTTTCATGTGTAGGAATTGAACTCATGCCAATTCTACACAAGATGTGGTCATTATGACTCTAATTACATGTTTTCAATACGCAAGTTTAATTTTAGTTTAAAACACATCACATAGCCAAAACAAAAAAACAAGCTGGTCAGTATGACTCAAATTACATTTTTTTAATAAACAAGTTTAATTTTAGTTTAAAACACATCACATAGCCAAAACAAAAAAACAAGCTCGAATTGTTTTCAAACATTACAAAACAAATCCATAATTTATTTGTGAATTTTAGAAATCAACCACACACCAATATGACACCTGATGTGGTCATTATGACTCAAAGTGCATGATTTCAATACATAAGTTTTATTTTAGTTTAAAACATGCATCATATATTAAAAACATGAAAATTATTTGGGATTTTTTATCTTTATTAAAATGATCAACAATTCATTTGTGATGTGTAGTAATTTACCGCACTTCAATCAGACACTCAGTGTGGTCAGTATGACATGAAGTGTGTGTTTTTAATACAAATGTGTCATTTTTGTTTAAAACACATGTCATATCACCAAAACTCGAAAAATAGCCTTAGTTTATTTTCAATATTTAGGGAAATAATCCATAATTAATTTTTGATATATATTAATTGACCAAATATCCATGTGACATATGATGTGTTCGATATGACTTGAAGTGTGTGTTTTCAATATGAAAGTGTCTTTTTAGATTTAAACACGCATCAAAAATCCAAAACCGATAAAAAAGTTTGGATTATTTTCTAACATTAAGAGAAAAATCCATAATTCATTTTTGAATTGTATGTATTGATAACACATCAATATGACACCCAATTTTATTGATATGACTAAAAGTACGTGTTTTCAATATAAATGTTCTATATTAGTTTAAACAAAATTTCACTAGAGAAAACCGAGAAAACAATCTCAACTTTTTAACAAAAAATTATAAAAATGGTTCATAATTCATTTTTAATGTGTTGATATTGACCTCACATAAATCCAACATATTATGTAGTCATAATGACTTGAAGTGTGTGTTTTTAATATACAAGTGTAATTTTTTTAAACGTGAATCACATAGGAAATTGTGAGAATAATAAGATCATATTTTTTTATCATGATTTTATCTTCTATTACATAATTAATTTCTATTTAATTTTAATCTAATACTTATTTAGTTAATTTTTGATAAGATAATGCTTGAAGATGAATAATAAATGGTGTGACAGTTGAAATCTTGTTCTAAAAAAATGTTCTATTGAATTGACTCACATCTATAGTGAGTTTATTATCCCCATAGATGTGATCCAATTTAGTAACCCATTATTTTGAGAATAAAAAGAAATGGTGTGATGTGTAAGAATCAACCAAAACTAAATCTAATACTAAATGAGCCTACTATGAGATAAAGTATATGTATTTAGTTTAAGATTGACACTTTTTGTTTAATATATTTCTCTATATTATTACTAATATAAGAATTGTTTTATTATATAGGTGAATTATTTTTCTCGACGTGGGGTTGTTTGTTTAGAGTCTAATATCATGATAGGGGGTTAGGGGTCAATAAAAAAGGAACATTGATGTTTTTTAATGTTATTGATAAATTTATCTTACCCATGTAATTATACAAACCAATATTTGAAATGAATATAATATAGAGTCTATCTTATATTTGTGATGTAAATTTAATTTCAGTTAAATTATATATTTTCCCCCCTTATTTCCACCTTTTTTTCTATTACAGTGTACAATAATTTTAATTTCACACTACAGTAGTATTCCACCTTATAAGGGTTAAAAAAAGAAAAGATAAATGTATCCGTTCTCAGTTATAGAAAAAGAATTGATAAAGCTAATCTTTATCAGTGCCCGGAAAAGCATGGACAAAGGGATCATTTATTAGTGCTAAACTATAAGTGATAAAGGACCCCTTTATTGGTTCTATTTTATTACTAATCAAAGATCCATTTTTCAGTCTAAATTAAATGTTTGATAAAGGGTCCCTTTATTAGTTATTTTCTATCACTAATAAAGGCATATGGATTTTAAGGGTAACCCAATTTTTAGTTATTTTTTTATGCTGAAAATCCCTATTATAAATCTACTAAAGGGATTTAATATAGTATTGACTTAATGACTAGGTTATAATGTACATGTTTAAAATCTGTATCTTTTTTTTTATAAACTTAGTGTTTAATGTATTGCAAGATATCGAAGAGATTGAATTTATTTAAAATAAAATATATCATAAAGTCATGATGTGTTAAAAATTTAATGTGTAGTTTAGGGCCTCTGTTAATTACATCGTACATTATTATAAAATTTGGATTCCTAGGACAAACACTACGACCCCAAATGGGATGGTCTTGGAATTTTTAATTGGGAATGTGGAATTGGAACTAATGAATGGACATAGCTTGTATTATAAAACTATTTATTATATGAATTGTGGATTTAGGTCTTGATTGGAATTCTTAGATATGGAGATTAGTATGGAATTACTTAATGGTTCACCTATGATTCCTTATGATTGATATTATCATGGAATGCCATGGATGATTTGGGGATTACATTAGTATATATAATTCCTTGGCCAATCCATTGTATTCAACATATAATCATTACTATGAATTCCATGGGGTAGTTCCCCATTGGATTCAGGTAATGTATATACTTTTCAAATTCTACAGATTAATTTCATAGATTATTGATGGATATTATTATTGAAAATCATGGGATGAGCTCCTAGGATTTTGACTAATTAGTATTTGTGTGGAATGTCCTAGGTGTGATTCGGGGTCCTAATTGATCCATGTTTTTAAATTTCAATGGTTGTCCCTTGAGTTTAGACCATACCAATGATTATTGTATTAGATATCATTGGGGGGGGGGGTGCCCACTAAGACTTGAATATTCCTCTATAGACACCTTATCACGGTTTCCTTTATTTTGTGCCTTAGAATAAGATTATGATGTGATATTTCCATTGTGATAATAGTTTTCAGTGATGGCCTAAGTACGTAGCGTGAATTGGGGTTTCCTTCTAGAGACCAGAGGCATGAAGTGGTTCCTTTTATTTCTCATTATTTATTTTTATTATTTTGGTTTATTTCATATATTTCACACTCTTATTATTCACACACACATGATTAATTTATATTATTCATCATTTGTGTTTTCTACTATGTTTTACTCACACCTTGCTCGGGTTTCCATGGCACTTCAGTACCTGAACAGATACTACTTGGTCATAGGTTATATGTTTAGGATGAGGTGTCATGTAATTCTTGTCATTGTGGTTTTGTTGGAGCTTATGAGCTAGGATCTATGATAAATCTCAAGAATTCCAAGGGTGATGATTTTTTTGGGATTTTCATTTTATTTATGTTGGGTTATTTTACTTATTGATTGTTATACACTCCTCTACTTGTTTAGGATATACCATCATGATGTTATTTTTTGGGTTGTGATTTAGTATTTTAGTATATTTCTATTTACTATAGAAGTGATTTGTATGATATTTTTATTCTTTTCATTTTTTTCAATCTAACCATAGGGTATAGTCTCCCAACTATAACACTTTTAGACCCTCGTTTCTAGTCGACATGCTCTTGTGTATGGGGAGGTACACTTGAGCCTATGTATCACACTGGCCTGAGGAACCAATATAGGGGATTTCGTGTCTAGGCATGATAGAATGATGGACCAAAAAAGATGTATGAAGACTACCCAACAAAGTGAGTGGATTATCAATGAAGTAACAATGGATAGACACTACATGATATCATCAAACATATTACATAGATTATATATAGATCTATGGATTTATACTAAGTAGAGAACCTCAATGTCATCAGACAGAGAATTTCAGTGAGATAAGATAGATAAATATTAAAGTTTACCATATGGATGTTTAAGAGATTATTAGAATAAATAATGTTTGAATATGTTTTACCCGATGTAGATATACCATTATTATCAGATAGTGTAACGATTTTGTCCATAAAAATGTTTCCTTGCATAGTATAAACCAATTAAGGTGTACTAGAAAGAGTCCATTGGAAAGAGGAGTTGTTAATAAGATATATCTGATATAACTACCTTAGTGTTTTTACACTATATGAAGTCTTTAAAAGATTTACAAATATTTTTAAATGCAACAATTTGATGATTCCAATATGTTATTTCAATACACAGAAATCTATCCAATATTTAATGATATTCTAGAATTTCATTGACAACATGATTTAAGGAAGTTTTGTAAAAATAATATTCACACAAAAGTTTTAAAGAGTTTAAAGGAAGTCAAAAGTGGTTTGTGTTGAGCATAAAATTAAAACCATATCCTGAAAAACTTCAGTAATTTATGGAGGAAGTATCCCATAATAAAGGACTAAAATATTTTTGAGAATTATCTGTTTATTATAATAAAATGGGAGTGGAAATTTTTATGTTTTTATGATAGATCATTACATTCATTTATGAAAAAGGTTTTAGTTGGTTGAAGAAGAGTATTATTGGATGGATGGAGTACTAGATGAATAAGAAGAACCGGACCAAGTCACTTTACATATAATAGTATCAGACCATGTTTCACTAAATTTAGTGAATCTTATAGATCAAATCTTTTTTAGGAGAAATAGAGAAAGAATTATAGAAAAATAATTACCAAATTTTTTTTTCTGAGGAAGTTATTTAGAAAATGTTTTATAAAGGTGATATACAAGTATGTACAAGTATTTTTAAGATCAGGAAGGTGTTTCTGGACCAAAAAACTATTTCTAGAGTTTTGTAATATCATGAATATTTTTTACATAGGTGACTATAATAAAAAATTCTTGTGGATAATGAACATTTGAAGTAAAACATATATCTACAATGGATCAATGATAATAAAGAATGTAACACCCCGAGATTTTGTTAAATATTTATATATTTCAAATAAATTTAATATATTAAATATTTCTTATTACATTAAACACCAATTACATCTTTTGTTACATGAAACATTGAGTTTATCTTGTGTTACGCACACTAATGAGTGTAACTTGTGATACACAAAACACTGAATTTAAACGAAATATAACATTCTATTAAAATATTATTGTTTAACACACCAGTTATCACCTAGATATTAGAATGAAGGGTATGAATGGTATTATTAAAATTAGGAAAATATATGGTTTATATATGTATATAAATTAAATTCATGATTACTAGTTAATTATAAATGAAAATAAGAACCATTTTAAAATAAAGGAAATAATTTCCATAGAAACTATTTCTGTGTGAAAAAATGTGTTCTATAATAATAAATTTACCATGTAACATTTTTGAATTAATTTAATGAAATATATATTTTATTGTTGGGAAAAAATCCCTCAAGTAACCTTATCAGTTTTTTATTTTTGATTGTGTCTGTTGAAAAAGCTAGATGATTGTGAATGAGTATGGTTGATGTTGCCAAACCAGTTTTTTAAGGTGGTGTAGTTCCATAGAGTTTTTCCAAATTTTTTGGCCTAAAAATCAAGAGTTTTTTTGGGAAAATGAAGGATCTATGTAACGGATTTAATAGTACCAGGACCATGAAGCATAGTTTTCGGATCACAATGGGGGTACGTAGAATGACCAAGGGAATTCATTAAAATATGATTTCTATATAGCAGTGCTACATAGACCCCGAAGAGTGGAACATAGAACACATAGGATAAATGGTTCATGGATGAAAATGGTTCATAGAATGAAAATGGTTCAAGAGAAGTATCATAGTTTGTGGGAGGATTGAGGTTCGCAGGAGGAAATTCATTCATGGAAGGCTGGAGGTTCACATGATGTCTTGTTATTTGTGGAAGTGAGGTAGTGATTTTCAGATCCCCTAAGAGATATTTTCATAGAAGAGATCAGCCACTGAGAAGGAATGAAGACACTATGTGGACCATGAAGAGAAAATGGTTCAAATGAGGATCTCAATAAGTGGTGAATGCATTACTGCATTGAACATTTGAGTAAATCAGATTAGAAAGATTTTAGGATCTATTTTTCTACATAAGGACCACGAATCCCATCATTACTCAGAGTTTCTTTCAATATAAAACATATTTCCATTGATAATAAATTTTCCTATGTTCGAAAGAGTTTGCGGGGAGTTCGCGAAGGAGAAGAGGTTCATGAGGTGGATTCTGAAGAAGGGGAAAGAGTTAGCGGGAATGGGTCAAGAAGGGGTTTTTCAAGCACTAAACCTTGTAAAGGAAAAATGATCCACAAATAATATATGGTCTATGGGACATAAAATGGTCCATGGAGGATAGATAGACCAAAGAATAATAACTCATCTAAGAAGAAGGGACAATTCATGGAAAAAGGGTTGTTATGTCGATGAAGAAGTGGTCCACAAATGAGAGATTGTTCACATAAGTGGATGTAGTCCACTGAGGAGGGGTGGTCAATGAAGCATATGTACTATGCAATGTAGCACAATTTGTAGAGAAATTAGGTCATTCAGGAAAAGACATAAAAAATCCTTCAAATAAATTTTTTCTAACATACAGTAGGCAAAAAAGTAGATTTTATGTGTGGGTGAAAAGGGAAATCAACATATAATCTATCTATAGTTGAGGATGGATGATTTCATAAAAATTAAGGGACCTAAAATTCAATAAATAGTGAGTGGATCTATTCCATGAGTAGTGAGAAAATGAAGAGGAATACAATGATACGTTCAACTTACAGTGAGTAAGAGAGAGAGAGAGACATAGGGAGTGGCCCTTAGGAATGATGTGAGAAGACCCTAAATCTTGTAAAGGCAGTGAGCCTGTGCATATAAGTGTTCTATCATAAATCTTATAATTTGGAAGTAAAGCTTAGTGGACTCGGTACAATAGATAATTTTCGTTTTATGCTCCTTGTACGTATCCCAATGAGGGTGAACCAATTAAAAACATTGTATACCATGCATGATTTCATTTCTATTCATATATTTATATGGGAAGAAGAGATTGTGTTTTGTTTAATGAAGAAACAAGATTCAAAAGGGCAGGTGTTTTAATCTTTCATACCCTGATCAACCCACCTCTAGGGATATTTATCCAAATTTATCAAATAATTAAATATTCAATAAATTTTTGAACATCAATCATATGAATTTTTTTAGATAATATATAAGAATAAATCCAATTTTATGCTCAAAAATACACCTTCCAAAAAATAATATTTGCCTCCTTTTCTAAAATTATAATAAAAATCATTATTGATAATTTTTAAAAATAATTTTATTAAATAAAAATAATTTTTTAAATCGCCATATTAACATTATCTTATGTTGAATTTTTTATAATATTTTGAAAATATAATTTTTTTGATGTGTGGTGAAAAATACTGTTTTTTATTGAGAACTTCCATTTCATTCAATGTTTTTTTAAATAAGAAGGTTTTAAAAGTAAAATTAGATCAATTATATATCTATTAATTCAATTGTGGTCATTTTACCCAATTTTATATTGAATTTTGAAATATAAACTTAGAAAACCTTTGAATATTTTCTCTTTGAAAACCCACTTTCCCATCGCATCAATGGAATTAATTTTAAATTAATTTATTCCAATTATGTGAATTGAATTTTGAAACATGGATTACATATTTTTAATTAGAATAATTTATATTATTTAATATGTTTAACTAATTTTTAACATAATTAATAATGAAAATTTTAAAAATAAATACCGTGGTTATGGTAAAAATGTGTTACTGGGGGGTTAAACTAAAAAGATAAGGGTTAAAAATTACCCAAAACATGTCTAAATCTTATTATATGTCGAAATTTACTTATTAACCTTCACAAGTTAAATATTAGTTATATTTGGAATATTTTTCATGTGAATTACTTTATCATTTTGGATTCCTTGGGGAGTTTCCCAAGTAGTTTCTAAGTGGGCTCCCGTCCCCTGCTCATAAAAGGCCACCGTCACTATTCAATATTTCACACATATAATAACACCTAGTTAATTAATACCTTGAAAAATTCCCCCAACCAAGAACCTTATCCATGTTCTAGAGATATTGGTCCTCCAAAAAGATCAACACTAGGGTCTGTAATAAGAGATCCAAAGGAGGTTGTTCTAAGGGAAGGTAATTGTATTTACCAGGATCCGTATTCTTATTTATTATTTTTCCACATTTAATTATGTATTAATACACTAATATAAAACACTATTATATCCTATATAATTATATTTTATTATGTTAATTTCATAAAATATATCCATATACACTCCCATAAAATGGGAAACAAAATTACTGATCTTGTGTATAACTGACTACCACCTCACGAACCAGCATAATTTTTTTTCCATCACCACCTATCACGATTGGGGTTTAGTTATGTATTAAGTACATTTATATGATATATATGACATAATTTAACTTATATAAGTATAATATCACATTTAACCTTGTAAATTTCTATTCCATGGGGGATATTCTATTGTTGCTCGTGTGTATGGTGGACTACATCCACACGAAGCGATTTGATTTGTTCTCACTAACATTTTACATGTAATATAATAAATATAATGTTAATGAATATATTTTATACATATGAAATCATAATGGTTATTTAATTTTTAATAATTATCTACCATTATCTCTTTTCATATGATGAAAGATGGAAATGACGGTCAAGCATACATATAACCTACCGTCTCCATGAACAATGCATTTCATCTTTGGTTCAATAAATTTTGCGAAAGAATAAATATATATATATACTTAAAATATATTATATTAAAGTTTCATTAAAAATTATATATATTATTTAATGATGATCAAAGTACAATAACTAGAATAACTATACAAAAACTAATCTTATGGAAAAATGAAACTGTTAAAACACAATAATAGATGTTTTATAAAGTGATTAATAATAAATGGTTGTTGAAACATTATAATGGGAGAATATATGATATTATAATTATCTTTATTATTCTATAATATATTTATAATAAACCTATATTTATAATAATGTATTTTCAAATGTGTATTACGGAATTCAAGATTCAAGTGGAAAGAGATTTTTATATCACCTTTATTTTCTACGAGACACAAGCCATATTCACTATGCATTTATTATATGGGGCATGTATACTTTGTATCAATTTATTTTATTAAGCTTCTATATAAAATAATTGGGATTAAATTTCCATTTTATGATCTATATTTCACGGGTATTATGTTTCAATGTTTACCAATGCGATAGTGGTTTTATGTTACAATCTCATCATTTATTGAGATTGTTTATGGTTAAGTATCAAATTTTCAAATATTTTCATATAAATCTCAATAATTATACCTAATTTTATTATCCTTTGATTATTCATGATATATATATGCTATAGTACCATTTTCCCACTCATTGTTAATTAATATGATTGAAATTTTTTTTAATATAATTTGACATTATTTCTCACTTCAGCCAAAAACCACTTTTCTTCCAAAATAATGATTTATAATTTTTTTTTAAAAAATGTTTATAAATTTTTTAAAATTATTTATTAAATAAATTTTTACCCTTTTTTTACTTTTTATAAACTATATTTAAGGTAATATTCATGTTTTTTTTAAAATAATGCCTATTTGTATTTTACCAAAAATATGAAACTAATTTTTTTACACATATGACATGAACATACTTTTCCATTATCATGACCCTAATTTTATTTGAATATTCCTTTATTTTTCTTGAAGTTCATTTTCAAAGAAAAGTGTTTTTATTTTTTTTAAAAAAACTATTTTTCAAATTATAAAGGATATTTTCCTCAAGAAATGTTTTAAATGATTTTAAATATTCCTTTACAAGTTTTCAAAGAATATTTTAAAAGAATTGGATTTCCAATAAATTTTATAAATTTTAGTTTTAAAAAATTGATTTAAAAAAAATGTTATTTTCCATAAGAAAAACTCTAATTAATTTTCTTCCAAAATAATTTTCCATTTAAGATGAAATACTTTGAGATTACTTATGCTTTACAGGGGATATGATCTTAGGATACCATACTTATTCTTTCTGTAAATAGATTATGATTATAATAAAATTATGTTTATGAAACCTGTTTCTCATCCACGAGTTTTACCATTAAAAAGTTCTTATAAAACTTACTTCTTTCTCCATGGAATATGGAACGATGAAATAATGAAATTATTTTGAAACCTATCTCTTGCCCATAGGTTATGATAAACTAAAATGTTTATGAATCACATTTCACTTCATAGGTTATGATATGAAGAATGTTATACAATATTATGGCACACATATGCATGAGTTTCTGTATGTGATTGGTGGGAACTCTATCTCCCTATGATTAATTAGGTAAATATTTATATCCCATGATATAAAAAGGACTATAATGAAGAGTGAGAATGGTTCAGTAAGGGAATTTTTCAATTATGATGGTCCTTGGAGTAATCCTTCACTACTATGATTGTTTGGGTAGTGAATTAATTTTATTATGATATCCTTGGAAGTGATTCTTTCCTACTATGTAATGTTGAGTCAATAAGGTTTTCCTTATGACTTTTCCATTCCTTCATACTTGGGGGAGATTGTTAAGTCATTAAGGTTTCCTTTTTACTTTTCCATTCCTTCTTGTTTTGAAAATCACAAGCACCTTATCTCAAGGAAAATCCCTTTTTACCCTGTGTTTTTCTTCTATAAAGAAAATTTTCATTATTCAAGGAAATTTATCCTTACCATGTTTTTAATTATTCATATCATAATTTTTCTAAGTGTAAAATTCAGTTTGTAACCAAAACCTCAGAATCCTATAAATACTTAGATATGAAGCATTCTCTTTTCGGATCCGAATTCGTAGAAATATGATTACGATCTCTTCTGAGTTCTGAATCTAAATTCTGAATAAAAATTCTTAGTATGAACTCTTATGAATACTGGCATTGAATTCTTATTACGAATTCCTCTGAGTTCCTCCACCGAATTCAGGTTACAAATTCCTATGATTTCTAACTCTGAGTTCTCTGAATTCAGTCTCCATACTCTTCTGAGTTCTGACTCTGAATTCTGAATACGAATTCTGGATACGAACTCTTCTTATTTCTAACACTAAGTTCTCTAAATACAGACTCCTATCTCTCATGATTTCTAACTTCAAATTCCGATGAACTCTGACTCCAAACATTGTTAGTTCGGGTTTTGAATTCTAGTGAATCTAGATTCCAAATTTCCTTCAAATTCAGACTCTGAAATTCTATAGAGTTCAGGTTCTGAATTCCTAGAAAAAAGAATCTAAATAAACTTGTATTATAGACTCTGAATTAATTTTTGGTTAGACTCCAAACTTTCATTTGCGTACACTACGAATATTGGATTTTTGTTCTGTAACCATGTTTTTGCTTACACATGTTTCTGTTATAAAACAATGTCACGTATTCAGTTACTAACTAACAGTTTTTTTAGTGACACATGTACAGGTCCCTCTAAAATTCAAGGAAAAATATGACCGTGGGAGGAGGGAGCTGACCTTTGAAGCCGTGCCTATAAATAGGAGCTCATTTGAAAGAGGTCATAAGAAGTTGATCAATGTAGAGATTACATGCTACTAAAGTGATTTCTAGAGAGAGAGAGGCTTTATTGCTTTTTGCGTACTGAACATACTATTCATATTTGATATGTGCAACTCTGATTGTTACTGTGTACAATCAAGGGCTTTCGGGGATAGGAAGACAGAGGTTCTGACTACCTTGAAGTTGAGGGCTTCCTTACTGAGGAAGACAGAGGTGCTGACTAAAATAAAGTTGAGGGAGTGTATGGATAGAAAGATAGACTTCGATCTTCGTATCAAGGGCTTACCATGGTGTGGGTAAGTCATAATTTCTTGAAAGTATAAATCAAAGAACCTTTATCCAAGGTTGTTGGATACCCTTCTCTTTGGGTTAAAATATTTACTAATTGTTACTTGTTTTGTTACAAGTTTTCTGCTGAATTTGTATTGTTGAGGAAATTATAACTATCTTATAATTCCTTATACTTGTACTTTGATTTAGTAAGATTCTATACACTTTAAGGTAGAATCTTCATCTTTGTAAACATTCATTATTTCCATAACCTTCTTTTCCAGATTCACTTTCACGGAATCATATTTCTGGAATCAAGAAAGTGTGTAGAACTAGTGGTTTTGTGAATTACCTTGTTTAAACTTGTTAAACATAACCATATTTAAGAGTTCCAAAGGAATTATTAAAGTATATAATTCACCCCCTCTTGTATCTTAAGCATCATTAGATACTCCATATTGTATCTCTGTTATTTTGATCCTACATTTGGTATTATAGAGTATATCATACTCACATACCGTCTCAATAATTGGTATCAGAGGATTGGTTCAATCTGAATTAATCTCATGATTAGATTCAGAATAGAATTCATCTCATTCTTTTCCAGAATCAGTTTTTCAGAATCGTATAGTTTGTATTCATTTTTTTCTTAGAGATACTCTTGTTCTATATTTTCCTTGATTTGTAATATTTTCCTTGTTTACAAGATTTTTCTATTAACATGTTTGTGTGGAAAGTTTTTTTATAAGATGGCAGGAATCAATGTTGGTTCCATAGAAAATCTCAGTCAAACCATACCAACTATTTTTTATGGAAATGATTATGAATATTAGAGATATTGTATGAAGACATTCATTATCAATACGGGTGTTGATAATTTTTTTATACTTACTAGAGGATATAAAATCCTTGACAAGGAAGTTAGTATCTTCACCAATCAAGAAAATCATGAATATCAACTGAATTATAAGGTATGTAATACTTTTCATTGCTCCATGACTAGAAATATATATAGAAAAATTTCATCTTGTGAAGTAGAAAATTTTATTTGGAAGAAACTTGAAGTTACACACTTTGGAAATTCAAAAGTTATTGAGACAAGAAGAGCCATGCTCAGAGCTGAATATCATGGTTTCTGTTTTCATTATGGATAACCCATGTGTAATGTGCAAAAAAGATTCATAATTATTGTAAATATTTTACAATCCATGGGTGAGAAAGGATTAGATGATGAAGATATTGTTGATAAGATCATAGACATCATTCCCAATGAGTGGGAATCCAAGAGAAATGTTATTGATGAAAGCATAAAGGTTACTCAGATTTCTCTTGATCAACATTTTGGAACTCTTATTCAACGTGGTACAAGAATAAAGAGAGATGCTGATAACATAAATAAGAAGAATGGAAATGGCAGTGTTCCTTTTACTACAAATCCAAATCATATGAAATCTAAGACTCCAAAGAGAGTTACTAGATCCAAATATAAGAAGGTTGTTATCCAGTCCAAATCTAGTGTAAGTGAATCCTTAGAGAATGATTTAGAAAATCTTTCTCGAAGGATGAACAAGATAGCTGGACAGAGGAACTTTCAATCCATATACAAGAAGAAAGAAAGGAAAGATAAGAAAGATTCAGAAGTTACATGTTATGAATGCAAGAGAGATGGACATATTAGACCTGATTGTCCTATGATCAAGAGAAAATAAAGAAAGGAAAATCATTCTGAGAGAAACGGGAAGAAGTATTACAAGGATAAAGCTAAAAATGTTTTAAAAGCTATTGACACTTGGAGTGCCAGTGGTGGTGACTCTTTAGATGAATATTTTGATTGTGAATCTTCAAGATAGAATAATCTTGGTCTAATAGCTAGACTACCTATTGAAAATCATTGATTAATGCCTATTGACCAATGTTGAATCAATGAACAATGTTTCTTTAAATGAAAATTATAGTAATGATAAATACTAAACCTCTTCAGATGAAGAATCTTATTCTGATAAAGATGATACATTACCTTCCTATGAAGAAGTTTCTAGGTTTTCCAAACATCTTTAGATTGAAAATTCAAAACTCATGAAAAATATTGATAAGGAAAAATTTAGTAATACTATTCCTACAAAAGAAATATCATATCTTTCTAAATATCTTGATAAGAAAATTGTTGATTTTGAAAATATTTCAAAAAATATTGGGAAAGAAAATTCTGAAAAGAATAAACATTCTAAGGATCTTGAAAACGTAATTTCTATGAAAAGTGTTTTCAAGCCTAGCTCTAGTTCAAATTCAAATGTTTTAGAATAGAAGAACTTAGTTATAAAACAAAAATCCAAAATATTTTCCTTGAGGAATTTTTTGTCAAACTTTACCTTATGTAAGGAAAATTTCGATAAAATGTATTCTCAAATCCGACCTCTAAAGAATAGTTCTAGTTTTTGTTATACTAGTTCTAAACTAGTTTTTAGTAACAATTATTTTGTTCTAGAAAGTTCTCCATTTTGAACTAAGTTTCAGTGTGGTGGGAATTGGGAAAAAAATTGTTCCCTAAACAAAACTCAGTCTTTAGGATTTCATAATGCCTATCTTTCTAAAAATATGTGGGTACTTAAAATTTTTCTTTCTGATAATTCTGGATCCAAGAAAGTTTGGATTCCAAATACCTAACTTTTTCTTATTTTTAGGAAAATAGAGAAGGTACCAATAGCAATACATGGTACATGGATAGTGGATGTTCCCGACATATGACTGGTAACAAAAAAACATTGAGAAGATTATCAAGATGAAAGGAGGAAAAGTAACTTTCGGAGATAATGCTCTAGGAGAAATTATTGATATAGGTAACATAGTTCTTCTTGGAAAAACTTTTATTTAAAAGGTTTTATTTGTTAAGGGTCTTAAGCACAACCTCATTATCATAATTCAATTATGTGATGAAGGTTACCTTGTGAATTTTAGGAATGACAAGTGATTAGTACACAATTACATGGAAGAATTTATTCTTTCTACCCATAGGAAAAGGAATGTATACACATTAAACATAAAAGACCTTAAGAGATAATATCTACCTTATCTTAGTGCAATGGAATGTCATTCTTGGTTGTGGCATAGAAGGTTACGACACTGTAACCTGAGTAACTTATAAGAACTTTACAAAAAAGATTAGTTAAGGATCTAACAGAACATATATTTGATTCTTAAAAAGTTTGCGACCCTTTTCAATATGGAAAGAAACATAAATCATGTTTTAAATCAGTCTGTGAAGTCAAAACTAATGATGCATTACTGTTAGTGCATATGGATCTCTTTGGTCCTGCACAAACTAGAAGAATTGGAGGCAAGTATTATGTATTTGGGTTAGTTGATGATTATACTGGATTTACGTGGGTCTATTTTCTAGAAAATAATTCTAAAGATTTTTACTATTTCAAAAGTATTAGATCCCAAGTTAAAAATGATAAAAACCTTCCATTGGAAACTATTCATAGTGATCATGGTGGAGAATTTCAAAATTCTTATTTTGAAACTTTTTATAGTAGAAAAGGCATTACTCATAACTTCTCAGAACCCAGAACACCTCAACAAAATGGTGTTGTTGAAAGAAGAAATATAATTCTTTTAGAGATAACTAGAACCATGTTGAGTGAGTATTCTGTAGGAAAACATTTTTGGGTTGAAGCTATAAGTACTACTTGTTATACTATAAATCGAGTTTTAATTAAACATTTTTTTAATAAAACTTATTATGAGTTATGTAATGGTAGAAAACCTAGACATTTCAACATTAAGGTTTTTGGTTGCAGGGTATTCATCCTAAATAATAAAGATAATCTATATAAATTCATTCCAAAATCTGATGATGGAATTTTCTTAGGCTAATCCACAACTTCTAAGGCTTATAGATTTTTCAATAAAAATAGTTGTACTGTTGAAGAAATAGTACATGTCAAATTTGATGAAACCAATCCTTTTGTTTTTAAATAACCCCAAGCTACATCTTCAGATGTGTTTTCAAAAACTTATTATCAACCTTTGATAGAATATCCTTCTAATAAGGATAATGTCCAAGAATATACTTCAAAAAAATTTACCCTAGAATATTTCTCACCCTATGTTGATGAATAGGTTTTACAAAACACAAATCAGGTGTTTCTAAAGAATCATCTCGGTGATAGTATCATTTGAGATGTGAAACATCCTGTAAAGACTAGAAGTTTCTTAAGAAATGATGTAGAACATCTAGAATTCCTTTCCCAACTAGAACTAAAAATCACTGATGAAGCTTTAGTTGATGAGGATTGGATTAAAGCCTTGTAAGATGAACTATATGATTTCGAAAGGAATAATGTCTAGAACATGGTTGAAAGACCTAAGGAAACTTATATTATTGGAGTAAAATGGGTCTTCAGAAATAAGTGTGATGAAAATGGAATCATTGTTAGAAATAGAGCTAGATTAGTTGCTAAAGGCTATAATCAACAAAAAAGAATTGACTATGAAGAAACCTATGCTCCAATAGCTAGACTTGAATCTATTCATATTCTACTTGACTTTGTAGCATTATTTAATTTCAAACATTATCAAATGTATGTGAAATGTTCTTTCCGTAATGGTTATGTTCAAGAGGACGTCATTGTTAAACAACCTCCTGGTTTTGAAGATGAAAAACATCCTGATCACGTTTTAAGACTTACCAATGCTTTGTATGGGATTAAGCAAGCCCCTCGAGCTTGGTATGATAGACTTACAAGATTTTTTCTTTAAAATAATTATTTTAAGGGAAATTAATATCCAACCCTTTTTATAAAAAAAAAAGAAAAATGTTTTGGTTGTTCAAATTTATGTTGTTGACATTATATTTGGTTCAACTCAGCAATATTTAACTAATTCCTTTGCGGATCTAATGAAATTTGGGTTTGAAATGAGGATGATGGTTGAGTTAACATTTTTCCTTGGTTTAAAATTTCTCAAAAACCAGAAGGAATCTATATATCCCAACATAAGTATATTAAATATCTTCTTAAAATGTATGGATATGAAAACACTAAAAGTATAAGTACTCTAATTGGTACCTCAAACACACTTGATCTTGATGAAGCTTGGAAACTAGTAGGTCAAACATCTTTTAGAGGTATGACAGGAAGTAAAATTTACATGGCAGCTAGTCATCCAGACTTAATGTTTTCAGTATGCTTATGTGCAAGATATTAATCCAATCCTAAGGAATCTCATTTAAAGGTAGTGAAAAGATTTTTTTTTCTACTTAAAGGGAACCATGGATTTAAAACTCTTTTATACTTCTGGAAATGATTTTGTTTTGAAAATATTTTTAGATGATGACTTTGGTAGATGTATAATGGATAGAAAGAGAACATCCAGAACTTTTCATTTATTAAGAGATTCATTAGTTTCTTGGTCATGCAAGAAGAAACACTCAGTACCACTTTCCACTGCTAAAGCTGAATATGTAGCAGCTGGAAGCTGTTGTGCTCAAGTTTTGTAGATAAAACACACACTCACAGACTATGGTATGAGTTTTACCAAAAAAAAAATTTTGTGTGATAATACAAGTTCCATTTCCCTTAGTAAAAACCCTACACATCACTCTCATGCAAAGCACATAGACATTAGGCATCACTTTCTTCGGGATCACACACAAAAAGGAGATATCATTCTTCAATTTATCAGAATACAAGGTCAAATTGGTGATATTTTCACAAAATATTTACCCTCCGATAGATTTGAATACATTAAATAGAAGTTAAGAAAGATAACGTAAGGTAATATTCCTCATTAACTTCTTTTTGAACCAATATCCATACAGTAATTAACTCCTTCTCATAGGGGGAGTACATTTGTTCATAAGTTTTTCATGTTTTTTCGTAATGAATATTTTCATACTTGAAATTTTTATAATGAAGTTTTTCGTACATAAAATATTTGTAATGACAATTTTCATACTTATAATTTTCATAATGAAGATTTTCGTACTTGAAATTTTCAAAATGAATTTTTTCATACTTAAAATTTTTGTAATAAAGATTTTCATAATTGAAATTTTCATAATGATGATTTTTGTACTTGAAATTTTCGTAATGAAGTTTTTCGTACTTTACATTTTCATAATAATGATTTTTGTACTCAAATTGTTTTTTGTAATGGAGGTTTTTATATTTTTTTAATCTAAAGTTCTTCAAGAAGAATATTACCTCTTATGAATACTTTTCTTAGCAATCTGAAAGGTATGATTCTTTCTTGAGTTTTCTTAATCACCTTTTACTTGCTGGTATTTTCTTTTGTGTTTTTAAAATTTCTAGGATTCTTGTTTTCTTAAATCCGAATGTTTTACTTTAAAAACCTCAAAAGATTGAATCCTACCAACCTTTTTCTTGCGGCTGTTATTTCAACCGTTAGATCAAATCAGAAGAATTCTCAGCCATTGGATTGATTCTGGAAGTCGAATCGTCACATCAAATGCCTATATAAAGGACCCATGAAGGGTTTTCCCTCATCGTTTTCAAGCCATTGCATGGCGAAGCTTTTCCCCTCATACAAAATCCCATTCTTAATTTCTCAAAGTCTTGCTCTAATCCGAATGTCTGGTGAAGTTCCTAATGTCTTCTGTCAAGCCGATTGTGGAGTGGAAAATATACAGAGAAAGGTTGGTGAATCTGAATTTATTCAACATGTATGACTCCATTATCTGCAAGAACATCAAGCTTAATGGATGGGAAAGTGTTTCCATTTCGAAGCCAGGGGCTCAAGACTTGGTGTATCCAGATCTACTTACTGAGTTCTATTAGTCGGTCAGTTTCTTTAAGGAAGAAGGGAGAGATAAGTTTTCATTCAAGAGTTATGGAAAAACCTATTCCCTTTCATAAACCAAGGATGCTAGCTTGGTGGGGCTGTCTTATGAAGGGGAAGCCAAGTTCTGTTCCCACAAGCTGCCAGATGTTCAAGGAAGTTTTGAAAAGGTGAAGGATACGAAGTGTCTTGGACTTTAGATGTCAAGACTACAAAGATTGAAGATTGTTCTGAAAATAATCGGATCCTTGAGTTATGGGTTCAAGGGTTTATCATTCCGATTAAGGGTGATAAAGTCACGTTGAAGAAGAGTGATATGTATATCTTGTATTTTTTGGTAAATATATGGAAGATAAATCTAAAGAAAAATATTCTCATTGAGATAGATAACATCATGAATGGGAACCTAAAACATAGATAATCATGTATCCGACCATCCTCTCCAAGCTCATTGTTCGGTGCTTTGAGTCCTTCAAAATCCCTTGCAGTTCCATGCTGAGGAATTTCAAAGTTATGTTAGTAAGTTATGATACTTTGAAGAGAATAAATATTGGTTTTTCTAAGGAGTCATGATAATTCTAAGATCTACGATCGGAAGAGGATTAAGTTATTCCGAAATAAAAATTAGTTCTTGAACCATCGAAGAATACTGGAAAGAAAAGGAAATTGAAATAGGTAGAAGAAGTAGACAAAACCCCTAAAGCCAAGAAAACTCAAACCGCACCTCCAAAGCCCAAGAAGAATAAAGCTTATCCAAATGAGGTTGTATCTAATTAGAGGGAGGATAAGAAAAATTGGAAGGAAGGAGAGCCACAGTTCGGCTTGGATCCTGCTGAGGTCAAGGCTTTTAAAGAGAAGGTAGCTGATGATCTTGAGAAGAATGAAAAGGAAAATAAGCTAAAGAGAAAGTTGTATGAGGCCGAAATAGTGCAACCCCTCCTGAGGGATACTGAAGTATCATCCGTTAATATCCCAATACCGAAATCGTTCTTGGTTGAGACTTTACCTAAGACTCCGGGGAAGAAGTTCATGACTCCTCAAAAAGCCCAAGAGAAGGTTGCTGAACAAAAATAAGTTGTGGAAGAAGTGCAAGAAGAAGAAAGAAGTAGTGGTGGCACTGAAGATCTGATTAAGCAAGTTGAATATTAACATGAAAAGGAAACCCCTTTCGAGAAGCTATCAATATGAACTTCTGAAGTAGAGTCTTCAAAGCTCCCAACTCCTAGAAAGGATGATGAAGGTGAAGATGAGAAGTGTGAAGAAGAAGTTAATAAATTGTCTAAGGAAGAAAGCTAAAATCATCACTTTATACATCCTGAAGATGTCAAGGCTAGAGTTGAGAAGGAGAAAGTAGATGAAGAGAACATTGTTCAGCTATCTAACAGTAAACATGAGTCTCCAAATGAAGAAGCGGTTCTGAGAACCAATAAGGGAAAACAGGTTGTTGTTGATAAACCTACCAAATTTTCTTTAAGGAAGAAGGAATCCTATGGATCTTCTAAGAGGAAGTTTATCGAGCTCGAGGAAGAACCATCACCATGAAAAGTTTCAGATTCAGAATCATCAACTCTGGGACATGATTTTGTCATTCAATCACTGAAGAAACTTGTTGACACCATTATGATATTTCCAACCATTGACTCCAGATATCAGATGCTATAAAATATCTTGAATCAATAATCAGATTATGTATCCATGGTGATGGATATGTGCATAAAGATTGAGGCTATTTACAAGAACATCCTCATCAACTACAATGCCCATAGAAAATCTTGTAAGGAAGTGGTCAGCTGGAAAAAAATATAGTTGAAGATTTGAGAAAGCATGATAAGTTTCAAGATGATGTTAAAGAATCTTTTGATTCTTAAGATAGTAAGATCAAGGATCTCTCAACTATCTTTGAGGAAAAGATAAATCATGAGTAGAATACTCGGATTCAGGATGCAAAGGATATGAACAGGAAGTTTCACTCTGTTGCTCAAAGCTACAAGAGAGAAAGTGATCTCCGGATCGAGATTGAAGAGAAGCTAGTGAAGCAAGATGACATGTTGAAGTCTTAGGCAGAGGCTCTAAAGGCTCAGGATGATAAAATCAAAGCCTTAGAGAAGTAAGATGAGGAAGGTCACAAGGAGATAATGAATCTGAAAACCATTGTGAATAAATTCATACCCAAGGAAATGGAAGGAAAATAAATCCGATCTTTTGTTGTATTTTTTCCCTTGTACAAATTCTTCCAATCTTAATGAAATTGTGGTTTCTTGTTTTTGTTTGGATATTTGTACTAATATTTCAGGTACCATATTTTTTCCAATCCCTCATACTCTTTTTGGAAATCACAAAGGTGGAGAAGGAACAATAATTCTTTGTAAAGAATAAATATCCCCAAGTAAGGGGGAGTTTATCAAAGGGGGAGTTTTCATTACAAATATTTCCACACTCAAGATAATGAAAAATATCATTCCGTAAATCTAGAATACGATCCTTAGTGTTCCAAATCCTAATGGGGATATAGTCATATTTATATTTGCCAATGTAAAAAGGGAGATAAGTTTTATTTCAAAATCTAGAAAAATTTTCTATGTCCTTATATTCTTTTTCGTAAGGATGTTTGTGATTTCCAAAAAGGGGAAGATTTTGGAGTCAATAAGATTTTCTTTATGACTTTTCAATTCCTTCATACTTGGCGGAGATTTGTAATTCATTAAAGTTTCCTTATGACTTTACCATTCCTTCTTGTTTTGAAAATCACAAACACCTTATTCAAGGAAAATCCCTTTTTACCCTGTTTTTTTCTTCTATATGGAAAATTTTCCTTCCACAAGAAAATTTATCCTTACCATATTTTTCATTTTTCATTTCATAATTTTTCTAAGTGTGAAATTCGGTTTGTAACCAAAACCCTGGAATCCAGTAAATACCTAGATATAAAGCATTCTGTTTTAGGATCCGAATTCTTCGAATTCTGATTACAAACTCTTCTAAGTTATGACTCCGAATTCTGAATATGAATTCTGAGTACAAAATATTATGAATAATGACTCTGAATTATGGTTTCAAATTACTCTGAGTTCTGACACCGAATTCAGTTTACGAATTCCTATGAGTTCTAACTCCGAGTTCTCTGAATTCAGACACTGAACTCTTCTTAGTTCTAACTCCGATTTGAATACGAATTCTGGTTATGAACTCTTCCGAGTTCTGACTCTGAGTTCTCCGAATATAGACTCTGAACTCTCATGAGTTCTGACTCCGAATTCTCATGAACTTTGATCCCAAACATTTTTATTTCATGTTTCGAATTCTTGTGAATCCAGATTCCGAATTTCCTTGAAATTCAAACTCCATAATTCTATAGAGTTCAGGTTCCAAATTCCAAGAAAAAAGAATCTGAATATTCTTGTATTATAGACACTGAATTATTTTTTTAAGCTCCAAACTTTCATTTTCTTACATTCTGAATATTGGATTTTTGTTATGTAACCATGTTTTTTCTTACACTTGTTTTTGTTATAAAATGGTAGTGTGTATTCAGTTACTAACTAACCATTGTTTGAGTGACACATGTACATGTACCTCCGAAATTCATGGAAAAATATGACCATTGGAGGAGGGAGCCGACTGTTGAAGTCATTCCTATAAATAGAAGCTCATTTGAAAGAGCTCATAAGAAGTTGATAAATCTTGAGATTACATGCTACTAAAGTCATTTCTAGAGAGAGATACTTTATTGATTTTTGTACACTAAACTTCTTGTTCAAATTTTCTTTGTGCAACTCTGATTATTGCTATGTAAAATCAAGGGATTCTAGGGATAGGATGATAGAGGTTCCGACTACCTTGATGTTGAGGGCTTCCTTGCTGAGGAAGACAGAGGTGCCGACTACCTTGATGTTGAGGGCTTGCGGGGATAGCAAGACAGATTCTGATATTCGTATCGAGGGCTTACCCTATTGTGGGTAAGACATACTTTCTTGAATGTATGAATCAAGGGACCTTTATCCAAGTTTGTTGGATAACCCTCTCTTTGGGTTAAAAGATTTAGTACTTGTTACTTGTTTTGTTAAATGTTTTCCACTGCATTTGTATTGTTGTGGAAAGTATAACTATCTTATACTTCCTTATACTTGTACTCTGATTTAGTTAGATTCTACATGGTTTAAGTTAGAATATTTATCTTTTTAAACTTTCATTATTTCCAAAACCATCTTTTCCAGAATCACTTTCTCAGAATCATATTTCCAGATTCAAGAAAGTGTGTAGAACTAGAGGTTTTTTGAATTAACTTGTTTAACCTTATTAAACATAACAATCTTTAATAGGTCCAAATGAATTTTTAAAGTATAAAATTCACCCCCACCCTTATATCTTGAGAATCATTAGATACTCCATACAATATATTTGTTATTTCGATCCTACATTTGGTATTATAGAGTATATCACACTGACATACCATCTCAACATGGAAATGATTTTCTATGTTGATGTGTATGCCACGATTGTATGGTTTATTCCAATGTCACTCTATTATGGACTATATTATTTGATCATGTTATGATTCATGTCTTATGAAATACCAATCATTATTCAATGACTCAAGATTTTGATCTTTCATATGAAATGTATGGTTTTCAAATGTTATGATCATTTACTCACACACTTATGTTCATGTTATGATTACATATCACCCTTGTTTACCCTTAATGAGTATATTAGATCACCCTTTATTATGTTTCCTTTCCCCAATTTATGAAGAAACATTTTAAGTAGGGTATGTTTGTGAAGATAACCAAATGAGAATATCATTATGAGTGATGATGAATATCTTTCAACAAATTAGAATATTGTGTAACTAGTCTCTAAAGACCCTATATTATTATGGTATTTATGCATGTGTTTGTGTAATGTATTTAATATTCATATAAAGAGATGTAATATCCTTGTATGAAAATCTCTAGGTTCAATAGTTGGTATCAGAGGGATGGTTCAGTTAAACATTAAAAACTAGTATAAGAAATAATTAGTAAGATCTCTAGTTATATTTCTAAGGATATGTCTATGTTTGTCTCTAAGGATAAGTCTAAGGATGTCTTAATGTATAGGAAAAAGTATATGAATTTTAGTTACGTATTGGTAAAGTGGTTTATAAGAAATTATATCCCTCTATGGATACTATAAGTAGATGTATCTTTGGAACAGAGGTTCCTAAGGGTAATAAATTTTAAAAGGGTGTGTTGATCTAGTCTTTATCATTACCCAATGCATGAAATTGGGCTTTTCTGCACACCAAGTTTGACACTCATAGTGGATATGATTTTGAAATTCACAAACTCTTTATGAACCATCATAAAATATTTAAATATATTATGACAATGGATAGCCTATGATAAAACTAAGGTGTAATTTATTGAAAAAGTGGCATTCTTTAGATATAATATAAGTTAGTTTTTCATGATTATGTGGTTTTCGAATTGTATTAGTGTTGCTCACACTATGTTTTTTTGTTTTAGTCAATCCAGGGATCCATAAAGAATTGGGTTAACATTAAATATGGCAGACAATTTTCTGATGAGTATCTCAATGGGATGATTACTCGAGTGAAGGGTATTATGATTATACTTAATCAATTATCACGGAACATGATTATCAATGTGAACCATAGAGAACTCTAAGACTCACCAAATAACTGGAGGATATATTTCAAAGAGATCTCAGGTAGTGGAGACCATGTAAGAAAGAAGATAAAATTTTCTATATATCATGAATGTGAGAATAATCACTCAAGGGAATGTATCATAGGGATGAGAATATTTTTTATAGTAGAAAATATGGACACAAACCATGTAACTATAAAGTAAAATTGAAAAATTAAGTTAACAAAATGGAAGGGAATATTAATCTCTCTAACTTATCATCAACTACTGAATGTTTCAAATATATAATGTATAGTCTTTATGAAAAGCTATGTTCTAATGGGAAAGCTCATGAAGAGAATCATAATGGTTGTACGAGTAATAATTTTTCCATTGACGGTAAAGAGACTATGAATGACTTATGAAAGGAAAGAGGTATTTAGTAATAATATAATAAATCCTAGTCAATGGTTTGATAAGTAAGTGGGATGATTTAAGTATTAAAGTATTGGAATTCAAGGATTATGTTATATGAATCATGAATTATATAATGATTTCATTAATGGGTTTCAAGAATATGTTGAATAGTGTTGATAACATAGAAAAATGATTTAATGGGAAGGTGATATTCATTAAAAACACATGATTAAGGTAATATAACCCTTAATATATTCCTTATATTAAGATAGTGATGTTGGGATAAAGGTATGATTGATATGAATAATTTCAATTAGATAGTATTGATTACCTCAGAACTGAATAATGATTTTTTGAAAAAGTGGTTTATTCTATAATTGATAGAGTTTATAAAATTTTGGAATTTAAGGAATATATCATATAATCTATGTTTTATACAAGGAATCGGGAAGTATGTATGTTTTTAATAAGGATTTATGGTAATCTAAGTTATTACTATGTTTCAAGAGAATAAATAATAAATGCATTCATATTTTTGGTATGTAACAATTAATATGTACTTAATATTGTTTAGGGAATTAATGATAAGTTAATTTTTGAAATTTTGTGACCTTATTTCTAAAATTTTAGATTTTAATAATTTGGAAGGGTCATAAGGTTAACCACTTATGAAATGGTTTAAGTTGAACTTTGGATGAGGTTTTAGATATTAAAGTGAAACTTCACCGTAGGAAGATTTATCCATATTGGATAACCGATGCCAACCATTCACTACAAAGAAAATGACTTATATCCACAGACCTATAGAATTTTTTTTATAAGTTTGTGGATATAGGTCAATTTATTGACACACTTAACTTAAATACCATGGAAATTAGGGTGTGATCATCGGGTCATTTCTCCCTCCTTGTGAAACCCCTGACATTACCCTCACCTCTATGAGGCCCTCCTTCCCTGACCGTTCCCCTCGCGATCTCTCTTCTCCCTGACCCTCCTACCCTGACAGTGCCCTTTTAATGCTTCCCCTCACTACCACTGAATCAGTAAACTGCACTACGAGCTATCATCTTCGTCCCTCCTCCCTGGATGCTTCCACCAAACACAGACACCTCACCTCCTCCCACTGACGCTACTTATATGTTACCAGCCCACCTCCTCCTCCAACAATCCTCCAATGCGGCCACCCCCGGTGATCATCCTCCCTCTTGACGATCTTTCCCAGTCACAACTCGTGAATTCACATACCCAAAAAAGTTATTTAGGGTTCTATATTATATATTAGGTTCCTCATATCTCAATATATCTTTGGATTCATCTTCTAAAAAGTTATACTCATGTAAATAAGTAGAGACACATCATCTTAGGGAACCGTTAGTTTTGGGTAAGATACATCTAGTTAATTTACATGATGGAATAATGAAACCAAATAAGTAATATGTATAGTAATATATTGTTTGAGAAGTGTAAACCACATGGTAGAGATTAAACAATGTAATACACTACCATGAGGATATCTGTGTGATGATATGATTATGTGACCTCATGATACAATCATATTCTAACAACATACTATGAAAGTAAAATTTGAATGTGTGATTATCATACATATATGATCACATAGACTGGTCCTGTTTAAATATATTAGGTGTATATCTCTTGTATAATTACTTTACATGGAATTTTCATATATTATTTATTATCTATTATATGTTATGATTAAAAAAATATTTTAAAAAATTTTAAAATTAATATATTCTGTAGTTTTGAAGGATTTGTTTAACATGATTACATAAAATAATAAAAAAAGTTAAATGATGATAATTATGGAAGACTTGAATTGTGATCTGGGTGATAATTGATGATTCTTAATTGCATTTTTTGTTCTATTCTAATATACTCTTTTTTCCAACTTATTATAATTGGTATATAACAATATCTGATAAAGAAAAATTGTGTGGCCATACAAAATAGGCTGAAGATTTTTGGAAAATGGTTGGATGTTTTGAGCATTCTTTTCATTGGATTCAATTCACATAAATGTTATATAATCGATATTAACTTCTACAATACCATAATCAGGCATCGTTTCAGAATTTTTTTTCTTAAATTTATTATCTGTATACTAGGGGTTGGGTACACGAACATCCAAGGAAAGAAAATAATTATTTAGTGAGATCCAAAAGCACAAGAATGAATTTATATGGGTCTATGATGAATATGGAAATGCAATTGAGCTTGTATTCATCAAGAAAAAAATATAAGCTAGAAAGAATTGGCTTTAGTGGTTTGAGGTTTGAAATGGAATTTGACAGTTGATTTATAGGGTTTTATGTGTCTTACCTTAGTATATTATCTGTTTCTGTAGGTTGGCACTTACCTTTATTATAAGTAGAATCTTATCAAGTACAGTGAATTTGTGAACAAAGAGATGATACTATTTTCAATGGAGGACCTTCAACTATCAATTCCATCAATGTTCGATGGCTTGAAGCCAGGGAAAAGGAAGATTATCTTCTGCTCTTTAAAGAGGAATTTTGTAAAGGAGGTGAAGGTTTCCCAATTCCATGGTTATGTATCAGAACAATCTGCTTATCACCATAGGGTGACCAGCCTTGCAGGTACCATAATTGGAATAACACTGGATTTTTTTGGGAGTAACAACATTAACCTACTACAACCAAATAGACAATTTGGAACCCGAAACTAGGTAAATATGTTTTCCATCTTACTTCATTTGAGCATAAATTATACCCAAAATATCACTTAATGATACTTTTGTGTTTTAACTGGGGAGGCAAAGACCATTCCAGTGTTAGATACGTCTACACTAGACTATCTTCAATTACTCATTTCTTATTCCAGAAGGATGACGATATTCTCCTCAACTACTGGAATGAAGATGGATAGTTCATTGAACCCACTTGGTAATTGTGTGATTATAGTTCTATTATGAAGACTGTTCTTAACTTTTTGTGTTTCTCCTAAGGTATATACCATTTATACCAATGGCTATGGTCAATATGAGTGAAGGTATTAGAACTGGGTTGAGCTCTTAGATCCAAAATTATGATCCCATAGACATTTTATGTAATTTGATATGCCTTTTATATAGAGAAATGATAGAGCACATGGATCCCTGGTACAAGGTATTTCAGGAAACTATTGAGAAAATAGAAACCATGGAAGGTGGGGAAACCTACACTATCACTAGAAATATAGAATATGTGGATAAAACAAACCTAAGGATTACATAGCTTCCCATATGAAAGTATGCTCAAGATTACAATGAGTTTATGGAATCCATCATGATGGGGAATGAAAAAATAAATGATCCCTTAATTAAGGTGGGCATACCCAAACATAGGAAACTCCTTTCCCTCTCCATATTGTCTCTAATAATTGATTTTTTATTAAAAATTAAAGATTACAAGGAGCACAATGATGACACCGCTATTCATTTTGAGGTCATCATGTTTTTGGATAACATTAGCATGGAAAAGAAGGAGGGTTTATTGAAAAAGTTTAAACTAACTAACTTTATCAGTGTGAGAAATATGAAAATATTTGATTGAAATGGTTTCATTAAGAAATATGATACACCAGAGCAATGTATGGTAACCCTCAAATCCAATTTTTGTTTTTCAATAATGATTTTTAGGTATTTATGATGTTTTTTCCTTATAGTTCTTGAATATTTTTTCACATGGAACTTGAAATCTATTAGAAGAGAAAAGTAATCTCATATCCTATGAAGTCTGGATTATTTATAATGGCCATCTTTTACTAAAATATTTTACTGATACGACTAAGCAGAGAGTGCTCCTAGATAATCTTGAACTGGATCTTTTGAAACTAGATAACAAGGTTTGGTTTATTCTTAGAGTGGTGAATGCGGAGATCATTATGAGAAACAAGAAGAATGATGAATATGGGCAACTAAATAGTGAATCGTATGTGTATGTCTTATATTTTCTTATTTCATTCCAGTATTTTTTGTTGAGGTTTTTTTCATGTTTATCCAGAATAATATATGGTCGTTCAACATATGTTATGTTTTTCACATGTGGAATATTTTCACTGGTTTATGGAGTGGGTGGATAATATGATATATGTATATAAAGGGAAACTTTTATCCATAGTGGGGGAAATAATTTTAATATACACAGTGTAATTGTCTTCTCTTATTTTTATTATAATATGAATTCATATTTGACTAAATATATTTGTGATTTTTTTAATTATATGATTTCTAATAATTGGTGTGGAGGAGAACTTGGTAGAAGACCTCTATAATAGGTTACGTTGGATGTTATGAGTCATGATATGTATTGTGGGAGATTTGGGTTGAAATATATTAATGCCTTTAGTCTAGTTATTTTGGATAATAAAGAGTGATGTATTCTGTATGATCCCAAAGACCATTGGTTTAGAGTTTTGAAGGTATGTTTCTTTCCCTTGACTAAATTTATTTTAGAACATATTAGTTTGAAACCATCATATGTTTAGATGGGGTGGATATAGGCTTAGGAAATACTTAAAAACGTTTTGTGTTGGAGGGTGGATTATTGAAAAAGTATTCATGTTTGTAATGACAAATAACTTCACTTTCCAACTATTTTGGGTGATTTTCCCTAGGGTCAGTTCTAATAGTGACATGAGGGTTTTAGACCTCCTCCAAAAAAAATGAGAACTAGTATTTTTTCTCAATTATTAGAATATTTTTGTCCTATTTAAGGATACTTTTATTATTAATATTACTTTTCTTATTATTAACACAACTAACATGCTGATTTGGGATCCTTATTCCATAGTGTGGTTTTCCTTAGTTCTTCTTACTCAATGGATTGTAAAGTGTAGCATCCACCTAATCCAACTTCCAAATTCCAGTTGGGATGGGGAGAAGAAAAAAAGATTGAATATAGGGATTTCAACCTTTCTATTTGGAGGAAAATGAGGTCAAAACTTCATTTTATTAATTAATTCAACATATTAAATTACATTTAAAAAACCAGATAGGATGAAAATTATGGTGCGACTCATATGGTTTATGACACAATGCCTCTGCAAAACCCACCTTGCGATGTGGCACTTCGTGTCATGTCATGACACATATCCCCTAGTACTAACCCAAGAACCTAACTCTACTACCTAGGACCATGTTACGATATGACCCTTCTATTCACAGTGCTACCACCCTATGAGGCTAGGGCATTATGGAGAAACACTATGGGTCATCGTGTGATCCGCCTTCAGATCAACATTGTAACATTACATTTGAAGAATTTATTATTATGAAAAAATCACAATGCTTCAAGGTCCTTGGCTGCATCTTTGTCCTCCACCATCCATAAAAAATCTATTATTACAAAACTACACATCATGTCATGATTCCCTTGGTTGTGGTGTTTCCATTGGATTCAAGTAGAATTTTTTCCTCGATACCTATCCAAATTCTTAATCCTTCACTCTTGGTCTTTACCAACCCCTATAAAACTTCAAAAAGGTTCAAATACACCTTCAAAATCTCAAAATGGTTCAAATACAAATGGTTAGCTTAATATTAGGCCTGAATTACCTCACTTGAGTACCTGAGCCATTATAACCTCCCAACCATATGGTAGCTCACTCTCGAGTTGTCTATAGTCATGACATTGACTAACCTCAACTGAAACCCAAGATTCTTCAACACAACACTCCCAAAATATCTAGATGAGGCGAAAATATCTATCTATCCCTAGTAACCTTTAAAAATAGACATAAAAATCCTAATTCCAACCATAATAACTCCCAACTATAAGATTCATCTACTCAACTACATCACCCCCAATTACCCAACACACCAGTGCTATCATACCTAAGTTCTTTCCACCACTTCATGCAGCCTATTTCTATGTCATGTTTTATTCTATTTTGTTAATCTATTTTCCCCTAAATTTTCTTATTTGTGTGGCAATTTTTTTTCAAAACCATGCATTATTTTATTTTCTAGAATTAAAAACTATTTAATTTTATCCATTTTATGTTATCATAAAACATGTAATAATTATTTGATGATTCATTATGGCTAACCTTATAGTTACTAGATTTTCTAATACTAAAGATGTCGGTGCAAAATGCTGAATGATAAGCTTAAATCTGAATTTAAATATTTTTTAGTGCATTCACAAGAATGGCCTGACATTAAAATGTGTTGCTGAGATGCTAGAATAGATGACTTCAAATGCCTTTATGAAGATATAGACTTTGATGACCGATCTTGAGTCCCTTTCTGTGTGAGTTTTTATCTAATTCTGGTGATCTATGTAAAGGAACTTCAACTGAATATGATGTTTTTGAGAGATGAGCATGACACTTTATATAAGTTGATGGTCGATATGGGCCAACAACCTACCAATTAGGTAATAATGTGCACCTTTCTAATATACAAGCATTAAAGGTAAATAGAGTATTTGATTTTTTGGATTCCATCCTAGTTACGATGACCGAAAAAATCTTTTGTTTGTTGTTCTTGGTGCATTTTGATATTATTTATTTTAGCATGTCTCCCCATGTTAAAAATTGGTATATTGACTTTATTTTGAGACATGGTTCTATTGATCAAGAAAAAATTTCGAGCATTGGAATTTTTAAAAAAATATTCATGCAATCCTTCCTATTAACAATACTCGTTTGGTTTTTATTACATGATGGCTTAGTGGGGTGAAGACCATCCATGTTAATTTCATAAAGTGGTCTGTTTATTGAATTAATTAATAGATTAAATCCATATAATAGGGAACTATAAAATATAACTATATCTAGGAATGTTATTAAATCATTCATTTCATCACATATGAGGTTTAATGTTTACTAGATCATCACAATGAAATCAATTTTTTAGAAGACCACCAATAAGGGAATGGGTTCACTCACTCTTCACTAGTGTTTTGATTTATTATCTCATTACCAATATGGGTAGTACCTCACTATCTCAACACTAGTGAGTTCACTTATTAAATCATCACTAACATGGGTGTGAGATTACATTCATTTCAAAAGTGGGTGGATTTATTTTCAAATAACAAATAAGGGTATGAGCTTATTGTCTTGTCACTAGTGGGTTGATTTATTATCTTTTCACCAATAATGGGTGTGAGCTTACATTAATTTAACAAGGCATTATATAACCTTCAATTACATGTGATAAGGGTCATATTGCTTCTTTTTAAGTGGTTACTTAGATGACTTATGGGGTTCCATTATAGGTTATACAATCAATGGAACATTGTTCCTATAGTTTATGGTTTGATAGTTTAGTTTGAGAAAAAATGTTTGGATTGGATAATGAATGTCATGTTTTGGTGTATTTACCCCCTCCCCAGCCGATATTATTTCTAATTTGTGGCCATCAGATCACGCACTTGTATGACCTTGAGTTGTGAATACTTCCCAGAGATGCTCATTGAAGAATTTGGTGAATGGTGAAACTAGATTGGTAAATTCGATTATTCCCCTTCGCTCTCCTTGATTGTCTTGTCTCATCCCACATAATAAATTGAATTTCCCCATATATTGTAGATCACCTTTTGAGTTGATGCTAAAGGGAACTGTTAATTCTTTTTGTAGAAGTAGCTGAGAGAGCATCAATATTTGTTACACTCATCACATGCCAAACTTGAGACAAGTAGCTTCCAGCAGAAACACTACTCTCATATACAATTTAAGAATCTTTGGTGGTATATACGAGATCACTTTAATAAACTCTAAAAGTCCTTGAATCTCTTTCCTCCAAAGTTATTAAATTTTGTGTGTTGATAATCACAAGTAAAATGATACACCGCCTCACTAAATTATTCGTGTATTGTTGATATAGTGGTGAAGCATTCTACCTAGTCACAGTTAATAGAAGGTGAGATGTCTTCCTCTAATCCTTATCAATCATGTACAGTGGAATGAATGTTTGGAATCACCACTTATCTAGAATGTTTTTCTATGTTCAACTCTAGAGAAAATTCCTACATAACTAGACATTGATAAGATAACTTAGTTAGTTGCCGTACATTTTCCTTCATGTTCTTCTGCTAATCATGGTACTATTCATGCACCCTAGAAATAGATTTAAAAAATGTTAGTGGTTCTTTAATCTTGACTACCTATTAAAGGAACAACTACTCCAACTATAACTACTCTATAGTAACTATGTTAACCATTATTGTAGGAACACTTCAAAAAATATCAGAGGCAATTATCTTGAACTGCTACACTACAACAATGAAATTTTTTGGACAGTCCCACAACGAATCATATCAGCACCTCTGCCTCTTTTTATGCAGTACAAAAATCCCGGAAATTTGTCACAACTCCCTCTCAATTCTTGAAACTCAAGATACATCACCCAACAAAAATTTTGGTGTCACAACTTTATTCCAACATTTGTGAAACATAGAATATGTTTGCTAGTGAAGATAAAACTTCTTTCAAGTTGGAACCGATATGGATGTCTCACAATGATGTCTTTGATCACTTCATGCACTAGAATGCACAGGTAAATCTGTTTTTTTTGTTTTTCAGTAGTGATCATGTGTTATCCAATAACAACAATGGACCTCCACTTCTTTTTTCACAAAGGAACATTTTCACTATGATCGGATGCACTCAAAGAAAGTAATATCTTAGATATGATTGATCTTTCACCTTGATTTATTCAACCAAGTATTAGTATACATCTTCTAAGATATCAATGAAATAACCAAATTGTTAGGACACAATCTAAAAATTGACACCCAATAGAATTAGTGTAAGAGGAAAGGAATTTTTTTGGTAATCACAACAATGACACCCATTTCTGCTGATTACTGTCTCCAAATCTCTATTATCAATGAGACATCAAAATTTTCTAATTTTTCTACATTATACCATGATTATATTAATTATTTTTTTTCATTAAATGTTTATTGTTCAATGACATATTTTAAATATATACTAGATTCAATATGGAATAGCTAACATTACAATTATTTCAAGTAATTTTTTTGCATCAGATTATATCAAGTAAACTCTACACCACTACAGTCTTCTGAACACATACATTTTGAATTGTTAACATCTTAAAGTTTGAATGTTTCTCTTTGTTCACTATTTAAGGTTTTTAATTTCTAATACCCAGTTATCATTTTGTTAATTTTGAACTTTTATATTGCAATTACATGCACTATGGAACAATTATGATCATAATTAAAGCATAAATTTGTAATGTTTTGATTATATACAAGATTATCTCTTATTTTGTGATGTTCTATATGAGTTTGAGTTTGAGTAGGAAGCATGGTCTATGTTTTTTCTGCTGTTTTATTTGTGTTTTTGTAGGGAGTAGGAGGCAGGGAGCAGGAGGCAGGTAGCAGGGAGTAGAGTAGGGAGAAAGGCAGGGAGGAGGGTAGGGAGTGGGCATAGAGGCAAGGGTTCTCATGCCACAACCTGTTCCCTAGGGACTATGTCGTGACTACCCCAAGCCCACATTCCGTAGGCTAGGGGTTGGCGACTAGTACCAAAAAGGCATATCCCAAAAGGTAAGTCATTTCCTTTAAACATGTACACACACAAACAACCCATACTACGAAATGTAAAACTAAAACTGGGATACCAACAACAAGTATGCTACATGAGGAAGAAACCACACAAGTAAAGGTGCAATTGAATGGAAAAAGGGGGATAGAATACAAACTCAAATGAAAAGGAAAGTAAAGTAAAAAATAATTACAAGCTCTGAATTTTTTCTGCATATGATCCTTCCTAAAGGGTAGGTATTGATCATAGTCGAATTTTACTAAAGATTTCTGAGTTTGTTGATCCACCTCCGAGCACCACCCAACCCTGGCTCTCCAAGATCCTTGTCAAAGCGGTCCATCGTCTATATAATACACAACAGGTGATGAAAAATCCCATGCTTGGGTGAGCATAAAAATACTTAGTAGGGACCCCAAAAACAACTCAGGTATCATATAAATGAAAAAATTAAATCACAAAGTGATTCTCAAAGATTAGAGTCACTAGAGCCAGCTCGAAATAGGTATAACATAAAGTGTTGATAGAAAAACCAATGGTTGCAAACACTGAACATAAATAAATAAAAATTCACTCATCCCTGATGAGTCCTTTGGGAAAGCTAGGTTTCTTAGACCAATTCAGTAGCTAATTCCAGAATCACCACTGGGTAGCTAAGTCACAGATCCTCGCTAATAGCTGAGTCATGAAGCATCGCTGGGTAGCTGAGTCATGAAGCCTCGCTGGGTAGCTGAGTCATGAAGTATCACTGGGTAGTGGAGCCACAATGTCGCACTGGGTTGCTGAGAGCCTCACTGATAGATAAGTTACAGAGTCTCACTAGGTAGCTGAGTCGTTATGTCTCGTTGGTTAGTTGAGTCACGAAGTCTCACTGGGTAGCTGAGTCACGGATCCTCGATGATAGCTAAGTCACGGAGTCTCGCTGGGTAGCTGAGTCACAGAGCCTCATGAGGTCAACATCCATGAAATATTAATTTGATGAATTCATAAGGAATTCCCCGTCATGTGGGTCCCAACCCCATAGACATTGTGTCAACTAGACACACGGTCTGGGAGATATGCACCTTTTTATAGACAGGGACCAGTTGCATCTGGGCCTAGTCTGACTGGTTTCGACCAACCTAACTGACCCAACACGGGGGTCCCACATGAATGAATCCTATCAGTCTGGCCCAATGGACTATCCCATTGGTCCTCACTAGACCGGGCCTAGGTTGGTCGTGCGTCCAGTCTACTCAGTCACCTAGTGAACCAAATATATCCAGCACTGCCCACATTGGTGGGCCGATCTGTTTTATTAGAATGGTCTGCCTAGCGGCCCGACTTTATCCTATTGCCTTGGTCTTCTAAAGTTGTCCAGATTGAAATTTTAGTCGGGCTGCTTGGGCGGGCCGGTCTGCTAGCTCGACCCGGACCGTCTCATCCTATTTTGTTGGGGCACACGCTGTCGTTCAGTCAGGCGCCCCACTTGTTCAGAAAGCGAGCCTCTCCTCCTACACGGTGCCACGTTGCCACCACGTTCGACTAACTGCCACAGTTGATAGGAAATAGTCCTCCTCCACCAAGGCACATGCCAGGTGCCTCGCCTCCACCAGCATGGCAGGCGAGGGCCAGCCACTTCATCGCACGTGCGGCGCCGGTTGGCACCCCCTCCCACCTACGTCTTTCACCATAGGCCATCATTGCCAGTCATCGGCGCCGCACCAGAAGAACCCTCTGTGGGCCCCCAGGTCAGCTCTAGTGGTCTGATATCAAATTCTCTTACCCCCTCAGGCCTCTCGGGTCACCGCCATCTCTACCACAACCTCGAATCCACCTTTCCATCATTTCAAGGATGCAGCCATGAAGAATGCACAAGCAGAGGGGCTTGGGCCTTTTTCTTGTTATCCCGCCCCCTTCGCATTAGATTTTTAAAAATAGGGGAGTCTTGGGATCATAGTTTTATCATATAATCATCAATACCGGTTCAAAAAACCCCAAGAAAAATACCCTCCCACAAGAAAACATGATCTACGGATCAACCTATTCGTGGGATGATCCATGGATCAACCTGTTCAGGGGTTGATCCACATTAATATTTTTAGAATTGAAATGGTAAAAAAAATTAAACAATTAAACCCCAACTTTGTTTGAGGATCCATTGTTTACATGGGACGATGCTCTGAGCCTTCATTGACCGTCGATCGGTTAGTGTTCTTCATCGTTTGTCATCTCTTGAATCCATCCCACCAGCATTCATAGATCCTTGATTTTATGGCATTCGTCGATGGATTTTTTCTTCACAGAGAGAGAGAGAGAGGTTCCACATTTGTCAGAGAATTTATGATGTTTTTTTCAACTATAGATCCTTGTTTAATTAAAGGAAGAAGATGTGTTTTGTGTTGAAAAATTGTCTCATTAATGAGGTTCATTAATTATTTTGTATCACCTCATTGCTGCACGACATCATTGATTGATCGTTGCGTCGTAGTGGAATTTTTTTGAATAAAATTAACTTTTAGGTTTATTTTATTTTTCAATAAAAGTTTAAAATTTATCATTTTCGGTCAACCCATAACGGTCGAGGTTAGGCCCATCAAAGTGGAATCCTGATGTTCTGAATTAAACAGTTCCCTCAGAATTTTGATCTAGGAACTGGTTCAAAATTTAGGAAAACATGCTCGCATGATTACTTAACATACTTTAAAAAAAGTTATAAAATACGTTTCAACCTTTCTAGGCCTCAAAATCACAAGCCGTATCAGATCATGGTTTTGAAATAATTCTGTGTTATTAATAAAATTACATGGAAATGTATGGACATTATATTACTCCCTGCCTTTTGGGCTTCATGTCCTCAAAGCCAAAACAAGTCTAAACAGAAAAAAATGTGGGTATTGAGCACGAATCTATTCCTCCTGCTCCCATGTGATCTCATGGAGGTTCCCATTCTGCCACCAAACATGCACAAGAGGAATTGACCATCCACAAAGGACCCACTACTATCGATCCGCTATGTCCACTGAAAGCACTATAAATGTCACCCCATCATCAATGTCTAGATATCTCTAGTCTATGACATGCGATGGATCGTGAACATACCTCCGCAGCTGCAACATGTGGAAAACATCATGCACCCAGTGCATTTGTGGGGGAAGAGCTAGGTGGCACATCACCTTTCCAATTATACTCAGAATCTAAAAATGTCTGATAAACCTCAGAGATAACTTACTACCCCAGCCAAATATCCTCAATCCATATCAGGGTGAGACTCGAAAGAAAACATGGTCTCCCTCCTTGAACTCCAAGGGTCTCTGTAGCTTGTCGGCATATGATTTTTGACTCCTCTGTACCATTCTCATCTTCTCCTAGATGATCTGAACCTTCTCAGTGGTAGCCCATACAAACTCTAGACCCATGGGTGCTGACTCCCTTGGGACTGTCCAACATAGAAGTGACTTGCAAGGCTTCCTATAAAAGGCATTAAATGGGGCCATGCAAACGGTGTAGTGGTATCTTTTTTTGTACGTAAACTCCACTACTGGTAGGTGGTCCCCCCAACTGCAACCAAAATCCAGGGCATAAGAAAAAAACATGTTCTCTAAGGTCTGAATGGTCCGCACAGTCTGACCATTAGTCTGGGGGTGAAAGGTTATGCTAAATCATAGCTGAGTCCCAAAAACCTCATTCAATCCCTCCCACAATTTGGATAAAAAGTGTGTATCATGGTCTGAGACGATCATCGAAGGCACCCCGTGTAGCCACACTATCTCTTGGATGTAGAGGCATCCCAAGACATCAACTGATCCCTGCTCCTAGATGGGCAGGAAGTGAGACGACATGGTGAGTTTGTTGAAGATCACTCAGATAGAATCATAGCCCTTGTATGTGAATGGTAACCCCATCACGAAGTCGATCGAGATACCATACCATTTCCAATTCGGGGACTCAAGTGGCTAGACCAAGCCTACTGGAACCTGTTGCTCAGCCTTCACTTTGCTGACAAGATAGGGTTCCTTAAACAAACCCTACCACCACTTTATTCATCTCTGGCCACCAATAATGATGTCGGAGGTCCTAGTATATCTTCTCCAAACCAAGGTGTAGCGCCAAAGGGGGTGTATGGAACTCCCTCAACACCTCACCCCGCAACCTCACTGGTACCACTGTGCATCCTCTAAAAAGGATGAAGTACTACCCACCTATCGAAAATTAATCAAGAGTACGTGTATTGGATAACTGAGCATGTCAGGCCTCACATTCATCATCCACAAGCTATGCCTCCCTAACTCACTGTAAGAGTTGAGGAGTGATAGTAATCGACTAAAGGTAAGATGCTCCATCATCATCCATGAAGGATATCTGCATCGGATATAGTTGTTCGATTGCCTCACCCAACAACTATAAACCAAACCTCCTATTAAGCATTCTTCCACTACGTTCCCCTTCCAAAGAGTATATAATATCTCTAAGTCATAGTCCTAGAAGAACTCTAGCCAACACCACTGTCTCATGTTTAGGTCCTTCTATGAAAATATATAACTGATAATATTGTGGTCACATTAGATGCTAAATTGTGCACCCATCATGTAGATCCATCACATATTCAAAGAAAAGACCACCACTAATAACTCCAGGTCATGGGTTACGTAGTTATACTCATTCTGGATGAACATCTTTGAGCTATAGGTGATCACTTCTTGATCATGCATCAAGACACAACCTAGTCTGATCCTAGATGCTTCGTAGAAGACTATATACCCAAATCCCTCTTCTGGTAGTCTCATGATGGGGGCACTCGTCAACCTTCTCCTTAGCTTTAGTAAACTCTATGGCAGTTCTATGTCTACACGAAGGGATGTCCCTTTTGTCTCAAGGATTATAAAGGTGATGCTACTCTAGAAAACTTGGGCACAGACCACCAGTAGTATCCAGTGAACCCCAAGAAACTCTACACCTCAGTCCTGCTTCTGAGTGGCTTCCATGTAAGCAGTTCCTCTATCATCACCATATCCACTACAACTCTAGCCATTGAGATGACGTGTCTTAGAAAGCGGACCTCCCGAATCTATAACTGGCTCTCCTAGAGCTTAGTATAAATATGGTTCTCTGGGAGTGTATCTAGGACTATCCGTAGGTGTGTAGCATGCTCCTCCCCCAACTCTGATTACACCAAGATGTCATCAATGAAGATTCGATGAAATTTTCAAGGTAAGGCTAGAAGATCATATTCATGAGTCCCATGAAAGTTTTTGAGACATTGTTCATGTATAAAGGCATCACTAAAAACTCATAGTGGCCATATCGACATCTAAATGCTATCTTCAGTACGTCTTTATCCCAAAGATGAAGAAGATGATAGCCTGATCTGAGTTTGATCTTCAAGAACCACCTAGTTCTCTTCATCTTGTCAAAGAGGTCATCAATCCTCGGTAGTGGATACTAGTTCTTCAATATCACTTGATTCAGCCACCGGAAGTCCTTGGATGGCCTTAATCTCCAATATACCTTCTTGGAAAACAACATTGGGGCTACCCATGGTGAAACTCTAGGCCTCACGAATAATTTCTCCTGTAAGTCCTTTAACTATACCCTCAACACACAAAGATTTTCGGGGGCCATATGATATGCCGGTGGGGATATAGTTGTCGTTACAAGATATAATTTGATGTTGAAGTCTAACTCCCTGTGAGGAGGTAGTCTAGGGACATCATTGGTGAAAAAATCTGCATACTCGTTCACCACTATAGGAATGCTCAGACTCCAATAGTCCACTCCAACGAGGGTGAGGGTCTCCAACTGATGAGTGATCGGTGGAAACCTCCACTGATAAATTTTATCCTACATTGGAAAAGTTACCTTCTCTCCGGTGAAGGAAAACCTGATCCCATCCTCATGGACACACTTCACTTTGTGACTAATACAGTAGATTTTTGTATGAACAATAGATAAATAGTCCATACCCATGATGACATCGTAAGGACTTGATGTCTCTACTAGGAGATCCAAGCCGAAGCTCTTTCCTCCTAGAGTAATCTTACACTGCCATCACCAATGTGTAATCATCGAATCCCTTCCCGTAGGAGTCTCTAATAACAAGGATCGATCCAATAGCTCCACTGGAATCTCTGAGCCCTGAACAAGTTCAGTGAAAAGGAAAGAGTGACTGATACATGTGTTTATAAGAACTACAACTAAGGTGGAGAAGACACATATTGTTCCTATAATAATCTCTGGAGTGCCATGGTCATAGGCCTCCTTTGCCTGAAGTCGGCCTCTTTCCTATCTGCCATCTCCCTAAGCCTATGGTGGACCACCTGGTGGTGGTGGTTGTAGCACCTTGAGTTGTCGTCCACCGCCTACCACTTGACATGTTCCCCTACCACATCTGCCACCCCGAGTAACTCCTCTCTCCAACCTCGAAATTTTCCACGGTGATCCCTCGACCATCTGCTGATCATCTGTATGGCGGGTCAGGCAGTCTCAAGCTATGTTCCCTTGCCTACCGCACATGAGGCACAACTTGCACCTATGCTGGTGTCCAATTCCCATGGGGCCTCACACTACTAATCCAGTATCACAAGGTCATCCATTGGAGGGTCTGGTCTTCTTGGACTCATGTGTCAGTTGTTGGATACCCTCTACCGGGGACTTCACTATCTGTCATCCTTTGGTAGCTCTTATAGTCGGTGTAGGTTCTTCCAAGATGTTCTGTACTAAAAGAGCTCGATCCAGCACCCTATCCTATGTAGGGATGTTGATAATGATCATTGATGCTCTGATTTACTGTCTAATTCCATGATAAAAGGTTCGGGCCCTAAAGAAAGGGTCCCAAACTATATCAGAAGAGTATTGGGAGAAGTCTATGAACCTTGTAGAGTACTCAACCATTGTCAGGCTACCATGCCATAAGTAGAGAAACTCCTGTATGTGTACAGAGTGAAAGGACATGGGGAATAAATCCTCTCTAAAAAGGAACTAAAATTCTTCCAAGGTGAGTGTCTCCTCTTAGTGCTTCTGTAGATTCAAGATCCACCATCTCCCTACCACACCCTATAGAAGGCTAGAGGACAGAACTGCCATCTAGTCTAAAGGTGTCATCATCAGGCGGAAACCTCGCATCAATACCTATATCCAATCCTCAACTACCTGAGGATATGTCTCTCCTTGAAACCTCATAGTCCTCTACCTTTGGAACTCATGGAACACATTTAGTCATCGTGCATCATCTGCTAGTAAGGATGGTAGAAACTGCTCCTCGATGGGTGGTGGTGCCTCTGGTACACCACTCACGGTGCTATCTCCGGAACTGGTCCCTGTACTAATGCCTTGTTGCTCGGTGGACCATATTCATGATTTTATACTGGGATCCTGACTGGCTGTGTATATAGAGGCATCCTGAGAGAAAACAAGATGAACCAAGATCAGTTAATTATACCTGGTGAGATAAATCTGACTCAAATAGATTATGAAAAGCATTTTAATGATGCAAGAAACTAGTGTTTTCATGTACCGAATCGAAAAGCAGAATTCAGGGTCTTGGTGTATGGATAAATCAGCTACCACACCAACAATGGACTCCCTGAATCTGAAAGAAGAACTCGAAACATTTAAAATTGTTTCCCAAGAACAAAACAACAGACTCTCGGTATTTGAGGTAGAACTGACCACCTCTGATACCACTATGTCATGATCCATCCCTTGGGGCCCATGTCATGACCACCCCAATCCCACCTTCTATAGGCAAGGGGATGGAGACTAGAACCAAAAAGGAATATCTCAGAAAGGGAAGGCATTAACTTTAATCCTGCACACACACACGCAACCCATACTATGGAAAGTGAAATTTAAACTGGGATACAAAAAAAAGTATATCACATGAGGAATGAAACACACAAGTAAAGGTGAAACTGAAAGGAAAAAGGGGGCCATAATAAAATAACAACTGAAAAAGAAAGTATAGTAAAAAGGAAGTACAAGATCTAGAAGTCATCTTCCAAGGATCCAACCAGAAGGGTAGGTGTAGCTCATGGTCAGATTTTAATGAATCATACTACATTTTTAGATCCACCTATGAGCACCACCCGATCCCTGCTCTCCAAGATCCCAGCCAAAGCTGTCTGTCGTCTGCACAAGACACAACAGGTGCGAGCGAAGCCCGTGAAAAGGTGAGAATAACAATACTCAGTAGGGACCCTGAAACCAACATGGGTATCATAAAAAGACACAATATAAATCAAAAAAGGATGCACAAATATTATATTCACTGGAGTTAGCTTGAAACAGGTATAACATAAAGTGTTGATAGAAAAACCAATGGTTGTAAACACTGAACATCAATCACTACAAAGGAACTCATCCCTGATCAGTCCTTTTAAATCGTTAGGTAACATAGAACTATTCAGTAGCTGAGTCATAAAGCCTATTTGGGTAGCTAAGTCATGGATCCTCACCGATATCTGGGTCACAAAGCCTCACTCGGTAGATGATTCATGAAGCCTTACTGGGATTCTGAGACATAGAGTCTTGCTGGGTTGCTGAGTCACAAAGTCTTCCTGGGTAGTTGAGTCATGGAGACTAACTAATAGCTAAGTCATAGAGGCTCGCTGGGTATCTGAGTCACGAATTTTCACTTGTTATTTGAGTCCTGATGTCTCTATGGGTAGTTGAGTCACGGAGCCTCGCTGCTAGTTGAGTCATGGAGTCTCACTAGGTAGCTGATTCACGGAGCCTCACTAGGTCAAATTACATTAAATAATACTTAGAGGATTTTAAAAGGACCTCCCCTTCACATGGGTCCCAATTCCATAGACGGAATGTCAATCGAACAAACGGTCTAGAAGATACATCCCTTTTTGTAAATAGGGGTCATTTGCATTTAGGCCCGATCCGACTGGTTTGAACCGACCCGACCGACTTGGATCAGGGTCCTACATGACTCGATCTTGTCCATATGGCCCATTTACCCAGCCCGTTGGGCCTCACTAGGCCCAGCCTAGGTTGGTCGTGGGTCCAGTCTACTCGGTCACCGAGTGAACCGAATTTATCCAGCCCAGCCCATACTAGTGGGATGATCTCTTTTCCCAGCCCGGGCTGCTGCACGGACCAAATTTATCTCATCGGCCATGTCTACTAAGGCGGACCAGCTCAAAAATTAAGTCTGGCCACTCGGGAATCCAGGTCTATTGGCCTAACCTGGCTTGGCTGATCTGATATAGTTTTGGCCGACTCGACTAGTCTGGTTGGGGCATACATGACTAGTCAGTCGGCTGCCCCCTATGGTCAGAACATGGCCCCCATGGTGCTGGCCTCTCAACCTACGTGGCACTGCATTCATCTAGACACCACGGCTGTCGGGCCATCCCCTCCTCTACTGTGGCATGTATCGAGTGCGCCGCCTCTGCCAGTGCGGCCGACCTCTCCATCCAGAACGCGTCGCCAGTTGGTGTCGCCTCCCACCTTCACCTTCCGCCACTAGCTGATGCACCGACGACACCTTCTGTGGGCCACCATGTCTTTTTCGATGGTCCAATCTCAAACCCACTTATTCCCACACACCTCTCGGGTCGCCACCAACATTTCCACTACCTTGGATCCACCTTGTCTCCATTTTGAGGATGTGACCCAGAAGAATGCACAAGTAGAGGGACTGGGGCCTTGTTTATGTCAGCCCGCACCCTCCGTGTTGGAAGTTTAAAAATAGGGGAGGCTTGAGATCATAGTTCTATCAGATAATCATCAATCCTAGTGCAAAAAAACCAAGGAAAACACCCTCTCACAAGAACATGTGATTCACAGATCAAACTATTCTTGGGTTGATCCATGTTCATTGTTTTAGAATACAAATGGGGGAAAACTTAAACAATTAAACCCCTGCATGGTTTGAGGATCCATCGCTGATGAGGGGTGAAGATTTGAGATTTCATCAATCCTCAATCTATTAGCATTCATAATTGTTCTCCATATCTCAAATACATCCCACCGGCATTTGTTGATCCTTGATTCCATGGTGTTTGTCGATGGAATTCGTCATCGGCGATAAAGATAGAGGTTCCATGTTCGTCTAAGAATTTCCCTGGGTTGTTTTTCAACTCTGAATCCTTGTTTAATTAAAGGAAGGAGACGCGTTGTGCATTTCCATTCTATCACATTAATATGGTTCATTACTGATTCAATGTCGCCTTGTCATTGGATGACAGCATTGACTGATCATTGCGTTGTAGTGGAAAAAGTTTGAATAAAATAAACCTTGATGTTTATTTTATTTTTCACTAAAAGTCTGAAATTTATATTTTTCATTCAGCCCACGCTGGTCAAGGGTTAACCCTTCTTAGGTGAATCCTGATGTTCTGAAATCAATGGTACCATCATATTTTAGATCTGGGAACCATTTGAAAATTTAGAAAAACCTGCTCGAACAATTACTTAATGTACGTTAAAAAAGTTCTAAAATACGTTCCAGCCTCTATAGGCCTCAGAATCACATGACATCTTAGATCCTGATTTTTAAATAATTCCATGTAATTAAAAAAATTCACATATAAATTACCGAACATTACACAGGGAGCAGGGAGCAGTGGATGATCCAGGGAGGCAGGGTGTAGGGAGGTAGGGAGGGGGCAGGGGCAGGAGGCAAGGTCCATGGGGTAGGATGCAGGAGGCAGGAGGCAAGGAGCAGAGAAAAGCATTGAGGTAGGGAACAAGGGGCAACATTGAGGCTGGGAGTAGCAGTTGATAAGGTAGGAATAGATAAGGTAGTAGCGTTGATGTAGGATAGAAGGAGGGAGGGAGTCGGGAGGGAGTATGGGGCAGGAGTTGTATTTTTTCCTTGGAAACATGGTTGTATACTGGTTTTTTTGTTACAGTAGTTATGGATTTTTTTGTTCTGTATACTTCATGATGTAGACATAGTTGTGAACCATGGAAATTGTGTTATGACCATGGTTATAAACCATGGTGATAAATCTATGTGGTAGATTCCATATCTATGATTTGAAACTGTGGCTATAGGTTTTCCTCTATAGCCATGCCAATAGGTGACACAGTTTCGGTGTCTATAGCCACAATTATAAACTGTGGCTATAGCCTTGTTTTTTAGTAGTGATTTTTTTATAAATAATGATATAATAAATGAATTATCATTATATTTTGGATATTGTGATCCGTTAGTGCTTCAGGAATAAAAAATTCGTCTTAATTTCTTAGAGTAAGATATGAAGATAAATTGATCGAATAACAACAAATGGATGAAATGTTCCTATGATAAAAAGAAAATATAAGACCTAGGTATATCATTCCATTTGAAATTATTAATTGTATGAGGATGGTGGTATATAGATTGGTATTAAACTAAACCCATATCAGGTTCATAATGTGTTTCATGTATCTCCCATAAGGAAGTACATACCTAATACATAACATATACTGAACTCAGAGGTCGAACTGTTGGAGCATGATATTTCTTATGAGGAGCAACCAAAAGAGATTATGGATCAAATTGAACGTAATTCTGTGAAATAATATTACTAAACTAGTCAATGTTTTGGGGTGAAATGAATAGTTTGAAAAAGATACATGGTAAGATGAGGATGTGATGAGGTAGACGTATCCACAGTTATTCGTACTAAAGTGATGAATTTTGAGGGGAAAATTCATTACAAGGGGGTATAATGTAACACCTAAAGATTTTTTGAAATGTATTTTTTAAATAAATTTAACATTTTAAAGATTTTCAATGACATGAAACACTGATTTTAGGTTGAGTTACATGTAACACTGAGTTTATCACACCTTACATGAAACACATAGTGCAACTTGGGATACACACAATATTGAGTTTAAATGATGCATAACATACTATTAAAATATTATTATTTAATATAATAACTATGAACAAGCCATTGGAATGATGGGTATGAAAAAGATTAACTAAATTATGAAAATATCTGGTTTATTCATGTATATAAAATAAATTCTTTGATTAAAAATTAATTATAAATTAAAATAAAAACCATTTGAAAAAATGAAATATTTTTCTGAAAAACAATTTTTATGCGCACAAATGTGATTTACGATAATAAATTAACCAAATCAGTTTTTTGGAAGTAATTTAATTTAATTTATAAATTATATATTCAATAAAATATATACAATTATTATTAACTGTTTTTAGATAATAGATAAGAAAAAATCCAATTTTATGCTCAAAACTGTATCATTCTAAAGAGATATTTTGTCACCTTCTGTACAGTTATAATAAAAATATTTTTTGAAATATTTATAAAATTAATTTTTTTATTTTAAAAAAAGATAAAACCAAAAAGAAATATGTTCTTTTTTTGATAATTTCCATAAAATATAGATGTTTTGATCAATATTGAAAAATACTTTGTTTTTTTAAGATTTTTTATTTATTTTATAGATTTTAAAAAATTTAAAATTATTTTAATATGGTTTTAAAATTAAAATCAGTTCCATTATATATCAATTAATCCAATTTAGTTCATTTTTATCAATTTAATATATAATTTTTACATAAAAACTTTGAAAACTTTTGAACATTTTGTCTTTCAAAACCCACTTTCTCATCGCGTCTACATGATTAATTTAAATTAAATTTTTTTAGTTATATAAATTGAATTTGGAAAAATGGATTATATTTTTTTAATAATAATTATTTATTTTTTCTAATAATACTAATGGAATTATTTTCAATAATTAATAGAGAAAACAATAAAATCTAATTACCACGGTTATAGTAAAAATGAGTTTACTGGAGGGTTAAACTAAATATATAAGGGTTAAAAATATCCCAAAACATGTATAAATCCTATTTTATGAAAATATCTCCATGTTATAATTCCAAATTTCTAATATTGGTTCATTTTAATTCTTTTTCATGTTAATGAGTTTATTATTTTGGATTCTTTGGGGAAATTTACAAATAGTTTTCAAGTGGGTAACATTCCCTGACTTGTAAAAGGCCGCTGACAACCTTCACCTTTTAACACCTCTCAAGAAACCTATTTCGTTAAAAAAAATAAAAAAAAATACCTCCCAAAAATCATTATAGATTTTCTATCTCTAATGGTCCTCCAAAAATACCAACACTAGGGTCCTTAATAAGATATCCCAATAAAGTGCTTCTAAGTGATGATAATTATCTTCACTAAGATAATTCTTTTTATTTATTTATTTTCAACCTTTTATTATGTATTAAAAAATATATTATAATAAAACTAGTATAAAATATATACTGATATGTTATTTTGTTAATTTAATAACCTATATCCAACTCCACTTCCATTAAATGGGAATCTAAACCGTTGATCATGTGTACGGAGGACTACCACATTGAGAACAAAAAATAATTCATTTTCTATCAAAAAATCTCATGGTTGGGGTATAATTAATTAATTAATTTAATTATTTGAAAATCTTAACATAATTTCACTTCTGGAAATATAATATCTCATGTAACCTTTTACTTTCCATACTTTGGGGTATACACTAATGTCGCTTGTGTGTGTGGCAGACTACCACCTCATGAACGGATGTGATTCGTTCTGACTAAGGATTTATATGGAACATAATAAATATTATGTTAGTGAAAATATGTGATATATATTAAATCATAATGTTTCTGTAATGGTTAATAATTATTTACTATTCTCTCATTACAATCTTCGAAATATAGAAACAATGTTCATGCGTACGTACGACCTACCATCTCCATGAACGGTGAATTTTGTCTTTCAATATCTAACTTCAATGAATGAATATAAAAATTTATATAATGAAGATATATCACATTAATGTCACAATAAAAATTATGTGTATTATTTAATTATTTTTAAATTACATGTACAAGAACCACCGATTCAAAACTAAAATGAAAAAAATGAAAGAGTTAACACTCAAAAATAGTGATTTTATAAAGGAATTTGTAAGAAATGAATGTTTAAACGTTAAAATGGGATAACATATGATATAATAAATATGGGTATGATTCCAAAATATAATTACAAAAAATATATATTTATTATATAGGAGGTTGACATGTACACTAAGGAATTCAAGATTCAAGTGGTAAGGGATTTCTGTCTCGCCATTATTTTCTATGATAGATAAGGAATATTAACCATATATTTATTTGATTTGGTACACATAATACCTAATAATATAATTTATGATTATTATATTAAAAAATATTGGTGTAAAATATCCATTTTTGTATTTATCTATTAGGGGTATTATGTTTCAAATGTCACTAATGTGGCAATGGTTTTATGTTTTAGTATCATCATTTATCAAGATTGTTTTTGATTAAGTCTCCAATTTTGAAAATTTATAATCTATTTATGAATAATTCCCATTAATTTTCTTCTCATTTGGTTAATAATGATATTTATATATAATATTACCATTTTCCATTTCATTGGTACTTAAAATAGTTGAGAAAATGTTTTTAAGAAAACCCAACTTCATTTATCACTTCAGTGGAAAAACCATTTTCTTCAAAACCACATTTTATAAAAATGTTTTTAAAATTATTAAAATGATTTATTAAATAATGTTTTACCCATTTTCTATTGTTTAAAAAAAAATTCAATTTAATATTCATTTAGTTTCCAAAAAGTTCATATTTGTATTTTACTGGAAACATGAAAGGAATCTTTGTTTAACATATACAACATAAATGGAATTTCACACCATCATGAAAATTATTTTCTTTTAATATTAATTTATATGTTATTAAAGTTATTTTCAAATAAATGGACATTAAAAATGTTCTAAAAAGTGTTTTTCAGAAAAAATAGGATATTTTTCTCAAGGAATGTTTCAAATGATTTTAAAATATTACTTTTTATGTTTTAAAAGTTTATTTTCAACGAAAAGGACTCTTTTTATAATGTTTAGTTTTAAAAAATTTGTTTTCATAGAAAGGTTATTTTCCTCAAGAAAAGTTCCATGTGATTTTTTATTCAAAATAATTCTCTATCTAAGATGACATCTTATGAGGTTACTTATGATTTACTGGGGATATAATCCTAGGATACCATTTTTATTCTTGTATGAATGGTTTTTTTTATAATGAAATTATTTTTATAATGAATGTTTCTATTCCTTGGATTATACCAAGAAAAAATTCATTTGAAACCCACTTCTTTCTCCATTGGTTATGAAATGATGAAATGATGAAATGATTATGAAACCTGTCACTTTTCTATAGGTTATTATATGATGAAATGTTTATGAATCCCATTTCCATTACAAGGTTATTATATGATGAAGTTTTTATAATTTTTTGGCACAAATATATATGATTTTCATTATATGATGGGTGGGACCTATATCTCTATCTAATACATTAGGTAATGATTTAAACCTCATAAGAAATATAGCACTGGAATGGGGTGTCAACCCACTTAATTAAGGGACTTTTTCCTTTATGATGGTCTTGGGAGGGAACCTTTACGATTATAATAGTATGGGGAGTGAACCCATTATACTATGTCATTCATTTTAGTGACACTTGACTACTATGGAAATGATTTTCTATGCTTATGTGTATGCCACTGTTATATATCTTATGCTAATGTCATTATATCAAGGATTGTATTCTTTTATTCCATTATGATTCATGTCTTATGAACTACTAATATTTATTCCATGACTTAATATTATGATCTCTAATATTAAGGGTATGGTTTTCAAATTTCAGGGCCATTTTCCCATACCCTTATGTTCATGTTATGTTTATGTATCACCCTTATTTACCCGTCACTATGTATTTGAGCTTACCCTTTCTTTTGTTTCCTTTATTTTGGTTATGAAGAATGGTTTTAAGTAGGTTATTTTTTTGAAGAGTAATAAAGGATAATATATTTATTGGATATATTGAATGTGTGTCGCCAATTTATCAGATTGTGTACCTAACCTCAGAATACACTAAAATATTATGTTCCTTAGGCATGTGTGTGTGTAATTTATTAAATAATAATCTAAAAATATATAATATATTTTTATGAAAATATTGGATAGTTATTAGAAATAGATTATGGCTTGAGTTTAACCAGTTTCTTATGAATCTTTTGGCTGGGGTGTATAAAAAATCCTGATGGAAGAGAGAAAATAAGGAAAATTTGGGGGGTATAACCAACTGTGGTAGAAGAGTTGATTGATGGGGTGTAGAAAAGGGCTATCTTGAGGAATAAATAATTGAGTGTAGAACCAATTATTTCCTATGCCTTTTTAATCATGAATGAATTTGGTAAATAATCCAGGTTGGAGACGATAACCTAAATTAAATGGAGTATGTGCGTTTACTAATCCTTGTAAATATCTAGTGTTGATCACTTTTTCTATTTACTATATATAAGGTGAAGTTCATAAATATATTTTAGTGGATAAAAAATCTGAAAAGTTTCAATGGTTTAGTTTAGAATAATAATTCATAATGGAAAATGGATCACCAATTCATCCCCTCCCCCTCTCGGTGATATAACACTAATTCGAGGACTACAAGTTGTATTAGAGGGGAGGTTACCTATGAAAAGATCCAACTATATATTAAGGATGGGGAATATGAATTTAGTGAATAATATGGATGTATCTATATTTTTTTGAAAGAAAAACCATAGTTTAAAGAATAGTGGTTTACCCTATCATCAATCTCTTGGCCTAGATGTGAGATATACCACAATTGTGGTATTTCCTCCCAATAATTAAGTTTCCATGATTGTTGCTGATAATATAAATCTAGAACTTGATGTAAAATATCAAAACGTAATTTTTACGGTTCTCTCAAATAATTTTATAATAATATTTTAGGGTTTAAAATAGATAAAGTAATTTGGGAAAATTTCTTGAGTATCTATGAAGAATATTTGAAAGTTAATGAGGCTAAGTTAAAAATCTAGAGGAACAAATTTGAAGATATCAAGATGGATGATGCTGAACATATTGATGATTAGTTTACATGGGTAAATGAAATTATCAGCAATATCAGTGGTTTTATTAAAAATATTTATTTTTCTAATATTGTTAATAAATTCATGAGAAAGTTTCCAGATGTGTTTGATTCCAATGTTTCAAATCGATAAAATCATATGTATATATATATGGATCCACTTCAGAATATTTTTATAGTATATGAAATGATAACATAAGTAATATTTAAGAGGAAGGATAAAAATTAAATATCTTTTGAAGATATGATAAAAGATAATTCCAAATATAACAAAATAGAATAAGAATCAAGTGATTCAAATATTGAGGAGGGTGAAAATACTTTTTGAAAATTAATATCTATTCTTTATAAGAGATATAAGAAGTTAAATTGGAAAGTAAAAGGAGTGTTTTTTTGTTAAATTATAGAATTGTAATGATAGTATCCATTTTTCATATTGTTTTTGTAATTCCCTAACCCTAGTTACCCAAATTCGGTACATTATTACACAACATTGGTATGATACAAGGAATCATGTCCCGAAATACCGATCAGTTTAGTAGAATTGGAAGCACTAGATACATTCATAAGTTTTAAATTATATTACAAAATGAAAAAAAAACAACACTGTCTCCATTGAAAACATTCATATCCATTATACCATCTCTACAGGTCAGTCATAATATACTTCTTCACATCCTAGGAAAAATAAAACATAGAAAAGGGTGAGCTCATATGATCAGTAAGGATAACAATAAAGAGGAAAATTTCATAAATAAGCATAAAAATTTAAGGTGATGAATAAGACTAAAACATAAGCCTTTTAAACTTAAAATTCAGCATAATATAGAAAATATATATCAAATAATTCAATTTACTTATTTTCAAGGATATTCTACAAGTTGAATGATCACAAGCAATATCAATAGTCAATTTCATAATAATGGAATGCATAATGCCAGAAATCATAACCACATAGTCAAGGCCTCTTTCCAAGACTAAAAATTAGGTTTTTCCAAGGCCTTCTTCCAGGACACTAGTGTGTATCATGAGACCTACCGATGCAACAAGAATCTATATAGGGCTCCACTTGTCACTTACTAAGTCCAATTCCTTTCTCATATGAAAAGGTTTAATCATAACATAAACATTTATATTAAAAATATCTTACGAAATGTCAATAATTTATCCATAAAGCATGAATGGTATAAAAATAACACATTCACAGTCAAACATATGAAAACACCTTCAATACAATATGGAATATTTGTATCATAATAAATCAACTTCAAACAAGTTTAAAATCCATGAAAGGATGTTGACATTGATGAAATGAAAACTATTTGAAAGAAATACCACTTTATATTTTGAAATTATTTAAAAGTCACATAATTATAAAAGAAAACATTTATTTTGAAAATATTCTTATAATATTTCAATGGAAGCTTTGAAGTTGTTATAATGGTGGAAAATAGCCACACCCGCTGTATAAGTTAAAAAATCATTTTTCCTTAATTTTGTTGAAAAGGTTGTAAAGGACCTTGTTTGGAAAACGATGGAAGGATTATATTATAAACATCTTATAAAAATTCAAACAATGGTATAAATGAATTTAACCCATATTCTTTGAAATATTGAATATGTATTGAAATAAATTTTTAAGAAACACGGATGTGGATGATAAAGAGGTCCCAGTAGATACTCATATATAAACAACCTCTGATAATAAAGATATTGTAAAATATAACCATTACCTTGTACTTTTCCTTGGTCGAGGGTATGTTAACCTCTTATATAATAGTTAAATATTTTTTATTAAATTATAAAAGAATCATATACATGAATATGATCTAATAAATGATCTTCAATTATTTATTTGTTAATAATATTTTAGTAGTATCATCGTTTTGCGTGTTAACTGATTCATTTTACCTAATATGTTTTGTTATTTAAGTCATGATTGTAATGTATAGGATGTATTTGATTCATATCCAGAATGATATTATGTTCTTAAACATTATTTTTAATTATAAAATGAAAATTATTCTTGAATTAGTACGATGGGGAATTAATCTCATCACGTTCGTGGAGACGGTAATCCATACTTACGCACGAGCGTCAATATCATTCAATTAAAGGTGAAATCATATATAATTTAATGTTATATAATATTTACAGAATCATTAAATTTTTATATTTATTAATTACATCAATTATACTCATTATTATACCCATCCAAACAATGAAGTGTTGAATGACATACTGCACCACAATGTGGAGACTGTAATCCGTACGTACGCATGTATGGTTACTTTTTCATTTATGGAATGTATATAATAACGAATATGGTTGTACCATATTTATAATAACATCACAGTATTTATAATGTACTAGTGTAATTATTTTTGTATGAAATAACAAATAAAGAGGAAGTGGAAGATGAAAATAACATTGAAAGAGGTGATTAAATTATTACCTCTTCTTCGGGTGCTTCCTTTTGATTTGATCAAAAGGCTCATTAGGTTGGCTTTATGATCAAAATTAATGCATCTAAGTTGAATTTATGGAATTTGGGAGGATATTTGGGCTGGGTTTGGCCGAGCCAAATGGATTTGGAGGTGTGAGTTTGAGAGAAGGTGAAGTACCCTTTTATAAGAGAGGTGAGGGTCACTTTAGGAAAGGCTTGAAATATTTGTTTATTATACAATAATATTCAATTTATAATGGCTCAAAAAATGATTTATTGCGAGGATAAGATATTTATGGGTAGAAAACCTCTCAATCAATAGGTTTTATATAGGTTTAGGTCACCATATTAACCTTATATTTTAGATTTCACTCTTAGTTAAATAGTTTGACATATATCAGGTCTCTTTGTATTTTTATATTATATGGTTAAAAAAATTACTATAAACTATCAAGAGAAATCCAATTGGTTTATTATTGATATATATAACCTTATATAAGTATTTGGATGAACCTTATACTTTTAGGAATATAATATCAATTAATAATATAGTATATGTTTTAAAAACTTATTTATGTCAATTTTGACACTATTTAGTAATTTATTTTTGTTAAAGTCCTAACAACTTTATTAATTAAAAATAAATTATTTAAATCAACCCTAACATGTCATATTAATATATTAAATTTGTTAAATTCATCAAAAGTCTCAATATACATTTATTTGGATATTTATAATCTCAATTATTTTAATATTTCATTAATAAGGCAATTACTGCATCATCATTGTGTCATAATAAATTAAATTATTTAATGTCTAAATATTATAAATAAAATACCGTAATGTAGTAAATATTTTTATATTTCTAATTAATATTTATATTTGAATTTATCTTATGTGTATCCCTATTTTAAAAATGGTTTAGTAATTGAACCTTGAATTTAACACTTTTAACTCTTCTTTAAATAAAATAATAATAAATGTTCTAATCTAATATAAGTGAACCAAAATGATCAAATTTTATTTATAAGGTTTTTTGTCTAAATAAACTTATAAAATATAATTATGACACATTTCAGGGTAATTATAATATCTTTTTTACCTTTAATTAACCAATTTACTTGTAACAGTGGTAAATAAAAGTCAAAAGTTACTATTCAAAAAAAAATTCATATTATTAAATGAAATTTTACTTAATTATATCAACCATGTCTCATAGTTTTATAAATTCAATTCACAAAAGAGGTAAAATTATGTTTTATGCAAATTTGCTAACGTGCCTAGAAGGTGGGTAAAAGACCGTAAAAAGTTCAATAAAATTTTATGCATATAATTTTATTATAAAATAACACTAATGAATTACATTGAAATAATATAGGTATTATGTATCTATTTTGACATAAAATAAATTTAAAAAAATAAAATAACTATTTAAATAAAAAGTAGGTTTTAAACAATAACGCAATGTTTTTCACTATTCATCAAAAATTGAAAGTTTTCAGAAAAATACAAAAAATTCACCCTAAGCTATTTTTGATATTATGACTACAAAAATGAAGTCCATTTTGAATAATAAAATTTATAATATTTCAAAAAGTGGGTTTACTATTCATAACGGCTAGTTTGATTGGTCGTGGTGTGTTAGAACTCGAAGTTGCGTACAACTCAAGCTATTGTATTATTCAAAGAGAAGCGTGCTGTGGAAGCTTGGTGTGTAACATTCTCCCCTCCTTCAAAAAATTTCTTCCTCAAAATTTCTAGAATACTACTACAAAAATATATTCAGGTGGTTCTTCATTATAAGTTCCTCGAGTTTCAACGTTGCCTCTCCCATTATATAGTTTCTCCATAGAATTTATACCAGAAGAGTTGTCTTGTTTCTTAGCACTTGTTCTCTGGTATCAAGAATCTTGACAGGCTCTTCATAATAAGACAGATCAGGTTCCTGTTATATTTCATCATATGTCAGCTCATGATTTGGGTCAGGCATGAATTTTCTCAAAAGTGATATGTGTAAAATATCATGAACTTTGGAGATACTTGGAGGAACTACAAAACGGTAAGCTGTAAATCCAATTTGATCTAGAATTTTGAAAGGACCGATGTAACTAGGACTCAATTTAACCTTCTTACTAAATTGTATAACACCCTTCTATGGAGATACCTTCAAGAAAACATGATATTCTACTTGAAATTCCAATTTCATACTTTGGTTATCGGCAAAGCTCTTTTGTCTACATTTGGATGCTTTGATGTGGGTTTGGATAATCTTTACCTTTTCCATTGTTTTCTCATCAAGTTATGGGCCAACGAGTTTTCTTTCTGCAATATCATCTCAACAAGTTGGTGTGCAATATCTCATTCCATATAATGATTCATATGGTTCCATATGAATATTTGAATGGAAGCTATTTTTATAGGAAAATTATACCAAAGGTAAATACTAATCCCACAAACTTTGAAAGAAAAGCAAGAAAGATCTCAATATGTCTTCTAAGTTTTTAATAGTCTGTTCTGATTGTCCATCCATTTGAGAGTGGTAGGCAGTGCTCAAAACAAGTTCAGTATCCAGGGCCTTCTAAAGACTTTTCCAAAATCTTGATGTAAAATGAGGATCACAATCAGAAACAATTGACAGGGGTACAACATGAAGTCTTAAAACATCATTAATAAATATTCTTGCTAAAAGCTTAAGTTTTAAATCTTCTATTATAACAAGAAATTGCGCTGACTTGTTAAGATGATCAACAATGACCCATATTGCATCATTCCATCTAGGATTATTTGGTAGCGCCATGAAAAATTCCATTGTAATATTATCTCATTTCCACTTAGGTATGGGAAGAGGTTGCATGACTCCTCTAGGCTGTTACCTTCCAACTTTTACTTGTTGACAAATCATACATCTTGACACAAAATCAGCAGTCTACCTCTTCATTTTATCCCACCAAAAATGTTCCTTCAAATGTCTATACATCTAGGTTCTCCCATAGTGTATAGAGAAATTGTATCTATGATAATCATCCAACAATTACCTTTTTAGATTAGGTATACTGGGAACACAAAGCCTCTTTCCAAATTTCAAAATTCCATCTTCATATACGAATTCAATCAATCTTCCATCATTCAAAGCATTAATTATCATTTGAAACCCCTCATCATCTATCTGATAAATTTTTATCCTTTCTAGTAAAGATGGTTTGGAAACCATTTTAAAATATATTTATGTTTCACCTTCCATGATTATTCCCACATCTATATTTTCTAGATCCATGAAGATAGGATCCCTTTAAACTCCCATCTTGTTCAAAACTTCTTGATCCTTTCTAATCAAAGAATTTACCACCTTATTTTCTTTCCCCAGGTGGTAGTGTATAGTGCAATCATAATCTTTTAGTAGTTCATTTCATCATCTTTCCCTCATGTTGAGTTATTTCTGTGAGAAAATATACGTCAAACTCTTGTGATCGGTATATATCTCACATTTTTTCACCATAGATATAGTGTCTCCATATCTTCAAATAAAATATTATAGCCGCTCACTCAAGTTCATGAGTAGGATAGTTTTGTTCATTAATTTTTACATGTCATGATGCATAAAAAATAACTCTATTATTCTTCATAAGTACACAACCAAGTCATTTCTTTGAAGCATCACTATATATAGCAACCCCATCATTCCCTGATGGTAGATTCAAGATAGGATAATTGACTAATCTTCTCTTAAGTTAATTAAAAAATTCTTCACACTCTTGTTCCCAAACAAATTTAACCCCTTTATGTGTTAGCTTGGTTAATGGGTTATCCAATCGGGAAACATTCTAGACGAAATGTCGATAATAACCTACTAAACCAATAAAACTGTGTACCTTAGTTGTACTCATGTGTTCTGGACATTCTTGGATAGCTCTTGTCTTAGAAGGATCAATAGAGATTCCATCTTTAGAGATGCTATAGCCATGAAAAGAAATATTCTAATGAAAAAATTCACACTCGCTAAACTTCCCATATAATTCATTTCTTCTAAGAGTCTTTAGAATAATGCGCAAGTGATGTTTATGATCTTCATAACATTTGGAGTATACTAAGATATCATCAATAAATACCACTACATAGTCATCAAGATATTCCTTGAAAACTATATTCAATAGATCCATGAAAACAGAGGTGCATTAGTCAGTCAAAAAGGAATTACTATAAACTCGTAATCCCCGTACCTGGTTTGAAATGCAATTTTCGTAATTTATTCCTTCTTCACACACAACTGAGGATATACATATCGAAGGCCGGTCTTTGAAAATTATGAGCTCTATGAATTTGGTCAAATAAATCATCAATTCGATGTAGGCGATACTTGTTCTTTATTGTTATAGAATCGATCTCCTTGTAGTTAATGCACAACCTCATAGATCCATCTTTATTCTTATCAAAAATAACAAGGGCTCCCCATGGATAAAAACTAGGGAGAATAATTCCCCTATTACTCAATTTCTATAGTTGTTTCTTTAGTTCCACTAATTCCACAGTGGACATTATATAAGGGTTCTCTGATATGGTCCTTGAATTAGGAATTAAATCAATGGAAAACTCAATTTATCATTTTTGAGGATTTCCAGGGAAATCCTCTAGAAATACATCAACAAATTCTTGCACAATATGTATGTATTCTATTTGAACATTTCTTTCCTCACCCATAGTAATTTCAATCTCTTCCTCCCCAATAATTGTATTTATTTGAGCTATTGGGGGTGGATCTAGATAAGAATCAGATGGTGATGTTTCTGCACTAAATATTAGGTACTTTTTATCATCATCAAAAATTGTTACCTCCTTATTCTTACAATAAATTTTTACATCATGGTTCTAAATCCAATCCATGCTAGGGATTATATCAAATTCAGTCATAGTTATTACTATTAGATCAGAAGATAAAAAACATTTAAATTACTTAATGGGAACTGACTCACAAATCTTTGTTGCAATGATACTTCCCTTAGGAGTTTTTACTCACAAATCCCTTGATAAATCAAATTGTGAATATCTAATTTTCTTAGAAAAATAGGAAGATATAAATTAATGAGATGATCCAAAATCAAATAAATCATTGGACAAATTTGAGGAAACTATTAAATTACCTACCACCACGCTATTCAGAGCTTTAACCTCATCAGTAGTTATCTCATAATCTTGGCCTTGCTCCCTTGGCCTTTTCTAAGGTATGTTTCCTTGGCGCTTAGGAAATTTATTTGCATAATTCCCCTTTTCTATACAATTGTAACAGTCAACATTGAAAGCCTCTTTCGTTCCCTTGGAATCACCATATTGGTGGATTTTTTCACCACAATTTCAATAAACATTCATTCCCTTCAGTAAAGTACCAGGGTATTTCTTTCCACATTTACTATAGGATGGATATTAAACTTTTCTCTTCTTCCCCTTATTTCCATTTTGAGAGTGTTTAGAAGATCTCTTTTTCTATTTCTTTTCTTTAAAGTCATAGGATTTAGAGAATTACTTTTCTTTCTTAATATCACATGAGACAATATATTCGTATGATGAGAAGGATTGTGATACTAATGTTCGACGAAGAAATGGATTTAACTCATAAAAGATACGATCAATCTTACTCTTTGAGTAAAGTATATAATCAGCAGCATGCCTTTCTAACCTTGTAATGTTATCCTCATACTTTGCGACATTCTCATCCTCCTTCTGCCTCAGACTCAAAAATTTCCTTTCCATATCTTCTCTATGGTCACAAGGAATATATTTTTCTAAAAAAATGTCTTTATACTCCATCCATTATTTATTTGATACTTTTTCATCCTCCTTTGTGTTCTTAATTAATGTCCACCATTGATCTGCATCTCCCGTGAGGTGATAAACTGCAATGAAAACATTTTCTCTTTCTATAATCCCCAAAGAATGAAATGATTTCTCTAAGGAACTTATCCACTACTCAGTTACAAATGGATTTTTAGTCCCATTGAATGTTGGTGTTTTTTGTCTCATGAAGTAGTCTAACATTGATCCTCTTTGTTGTAGATCAGGGTTCTCCATACAGGTAAGGTTATTATTCATATCCTGAATAAGTTATCCTAGTATCGTGATAAGTTGATCAGTGCCAGTTGTACAACCAGCTCCACTATAATTATCTTGAGTAGGAGGAAAATCCCTACATGGATTACGTGCACCATTCCTTCCACTAGGAACCATTTCTAAACAATGGTATACAATAGATTAGTTTATCAATTTCAATACATAATTCTAAGCTTATAAAATGCTTAAAATAAATTGAATAGTTTATGGATGCAATCCATAATCATAAAAATGTTTTTCTTTGAGGAATTATTTAATTTTAAATACTTCATAATGGGTAGTAAAGAAAATGTTAATTTTCCTAAGCATATCCCCCAGGAGTGTCATAACCAAGAGTGTAGCAAGGCCCGTTGTCATGTACTAGGATACCCCAGGTCAAGCCCGAAACTCCATGTAGGAGTTTTCACTCCTAGGTACATCTTCCAGAGCTGACTCTACCTTCTCGTATCCAGACAGGGATGTATTTCTTGGAAAATACAAAAAATCTCTATGTTACCAAAATTCTAGGAAGTTCTTATATACTAATCCACAAAGTCTATCTTTGGGTAATATTCTATAATTAGAATTTTTCCAAATCTAGCTTCCAATGTTCATACTAAAATTCCTCTGATACCAATTGTAATTCCCCAACCCTAGTTACCCAAAGTCAGTGCATTATTACATCACATTGGCATGATACAAGGAATCATGCCTCGAAAGACTGATCAACTTAGTAGCCTTGGATGCACTAGATATATTCATAAATTTTACATTACGTTACAAAATGAAAAACAAAAACTAAATTTTCTCCACTAACCACATTCATTTCCCTTAGTCTATCCCTTTAATTTAGTCATAATATACCTTTTCACATCTTAGGAAAAAGAAAACATAGAAATGGGTGAGCTCAAATGCTCAGTAAGGATAAAAATATAGCTAAATATTTCATAAATAAGAATAAACATTTAAGGAAATTTATATGAATAAAACATAAGCCTTTTAAAATTAAACTTCTATATAATATATAAAATATAAATCACGTAACAAAATTTACTTATTCACATGGATATTCTACTACTCAAAATATCACATGCAATATCAATAGCCAACTTCATAATGATGGAATGCATAATGTCGGACATCATAACCACATAGTCAAGGCCTCGTGCCAAGACTACAAATAAGATTTTGTCATGGCCTTGTACAAAGACACTAGTTTGTCTCATGAGACCTACCGATTCATCGAGGAGCTATAGAGGGCTCCACCCATCACTTACTAAGTCCAATGCATTCCTCATATGAAAAGGTTTAAACATAACATAAACATTTGTATTAAACTGGAAAATGAAATTTCAATACTTTATCTGTAAACCATGAATGGTATAAAAATAACACATCCATAGTAAAAAATATCATAAAACCATCAATATAATATGGAAGATTTGTATCATAATAAATCAACTTCAAACAAGTTTAAAATCCATCAAATTATGTTGACATAAATGAAATGAAAAATATTTTAAATAAATACCTCTTTCTATTTTGAAATTATTTAACAGTCACGTAATTATAAAATAAAAAATTTATTTTGAAAATATTCTTATAATATTTTAAGGGAAGATTCAAAGGTGTTATAATGGCGGAAAATAGCCACACCCGCTGTATAAGTTAAAAAAACATTCTTTCCATAATTTTTTCGAAAATGTCGAAAATGAACTTGTTTGGAAAATGAAGGAAAGACTCCATTATAAAAATCTTATAAAAAGTAAAAAAATGGAATAAATGACTTTAACCCATATTCTAGTATATAGTAAAAATATTTTGATTTTTTAAGAAACACAGATGTGGATGATAAAGTGGTCCTAGTAGATACTCACATGTAAACAACCTCAGATAATAAAGAGATTGTGATATTTAACCCTTACTTTGTACTTTTCCTTGGTTGTGGGTACATTATACTCCTGTAAAATAGTTTAATAATTGTTATTAAATTATAAAATAATCATATACATAATTATGATATCATATATGATCTTCAATTTTTTCTTTGTTAATAATATTTTAGTAGTATCATCGTTTTGGGTGTTAACTGATTCATTTTCCTTTGTATATTTTGTTACATAATTCATGTTTATTATGGATAGAATGTATTTGATTCATATACAGAATTATATTATGTTATTAAACATTATTTTTAATCATAAAATAAAAATTATTCTTGAATGATTACGATGGGTAATGAATCTCATCGCGTTCGTGGAGACGGTAATCTGTAAAACGCACGAGCGACAAAATCATTCAATTGAAGACGAAATTGTATATAATTGAATGTTATATCATATAACAATAATAATTAACATGTTATATTTATTATTTATATCAATTATACTCGTTATTATACGCATCCAAACAATGAAGTGTTGAATGACAAACAACACCACGATGTGGAGACGGTAAGCCGTACGTACAGACATATGTCGACGTTGCCATTTATAGTATGGATAGAATAATGAATATGGTTGTACAATATTAATAATAACATAAAAGTATGTATAAGGTATTTGAGTCATTGTTTTGGTTTGTAAACAACAAATAAATATGAAGTGGAAGAATAAAAGAACATTGAAAGAGGTGATTAAATTATTACCTCTTCTTCGGGTGCTTCTTTTTTATTTGATCAAAAGGATCCATAGGTTGGATTTCTGATCAAATTAAAGAGTCTGGGTTGAAGTGATGGAAGTGGGGAGGATATTTGGTTATGTTTTAGCTGATCCAAATTGATTTTTAGGTGTGATTTGTAGAGAAGGGGAGGTACCCTTTTATAAGAGAGGTGAGAGTCACTTTAGGAAAGGCTTGAAATATTAGTTTATTATACAATCATATTTGGTTTATAATGGATATAAAATCATTTATTTATAGGATAATTTTTTGATGGGTCTAAATCCTCTAAACCAGTAGGTTTTATATAGGTTTATGTCACCATATTAAATTTATATTTTATATTTAACTCATTGTTAAATAGTTTGACATTTACCATGTCTCTTTGTATTTTTATATTTTATGGTTAATAAACATACTATAAACTTCCAAGAGAACCCCAAGTAGTTCATTATAGATATATATAACATTATATATGAACTTTTTCCTATCCTTAAATTTTTGGAAAATAATATCTATTAATAATATTTTATTTGTTTTAAAAACTCATGTATGTCAATTTTGACACTATTTAGTAATTGATTTTTTAAAATCCTAATGACTTTATTACTTCTAACTAAATTCATTCAATCAACCCTAAAATGTCATATTAACCTATAAAATTCGTGTAATTCATCAAAAGTCTAAATATCCCTTTATTTAGATATTTATAATATCAATTATTTTAACATTTCATTAATAAGGTAATTACTACATCATCATTGTGTCATAATAAATTAAATAATTTAATTTATAAAAATTATAAATAAAATACCATTATTTAGGAAATATTATTAGATTTATAATGAATATTTATAGTGTAATTTATCTTATGTGTATCCCTATATTAAAAATGTATTAGTTATTAAACTTTGAATTTAACACTTTTAACTCTTCTTTAATTAAAATAATAATAAATATCCTAATATAATCCAACTGGACCAAAAGGATCATATTTTATTCCTATGTTTTTTTGGTCGAAATACACTTATCTAATAGAATTAGTACATGTGTTAGGGTAATTATAATATCAATTCTACCTTTAATTACCCTATTTACTTATAACTGTGGTAAATAAAAGTCAAAAGTTTCTATTCATCAAAAATTATTTTCAACTTATTGAAACAAATTTTACTTAACGATATCAACTATGTATCTAGGATTTTTGTAATTAAATTAGATGAAGCTGTAAAATTACGTTTTATTCAAATGTTCTAATGTACCTAAAAGGTGGGTAAAATATGGTAAAAAGTTCAATAAAATTTTATACGTCTAATTTTATTATAAAATGAATCAAGGAATTAAACTAAACTAATATAGGTATTATGTATCTATTTTGAAATAATATAAATTTAAATAAAATAAATAATTATTTAAATAAAAAGTTGTTTTAAACAATAACGTAGTGTTTTTCACTATTCATCAAAAATTGAAAGTTTTCAAGAAAATACCAAAAATTCATCCAAAGCTAATTTTGATATTCCGAATCCATAAATGAAGTCCATTTTAAATAATAAAATTTATAATATTTCAAAAATTGCGTATTACTATTCATAATGGATAGTTTGATTGGTTGTGATGTGTTATAACTCAAAGTTGCATACAACGGAAGCGATTGTATTATTCAAAGAGAAGCATATCGTGGAAGCTTGGGGTGTTGTAGTTTTTCTAAAAGAAAACCGATAAATCTAGTTTATAAGAAGAAGAAAAGAAGTATCAAAAATAGAAACCAAAGAAACTAAATAAATATATTCCTAGAATGAAGAAGAATTTTTTGACTACAAGATAGAAAGATGGTTCACCATCCAATGATGAATATGATGATCAATTTAACTCTTTATCTTATGTTAAAATAGAAATTACTTCATCAATCAGGGATTTTGGAGATAAAAAGGGAAGATAATGAGAGTGGATTCTAATTTTTATGGAACAAACTCTTGAGAAAAATACAAAAAACAAGAAGGATAAGACAATGTTGGAGAAATAAATCAAGGATACAAATTTTTAGAATAGTATGCATATAATAAAGGATGTGAATTTTTTTTAATGATATCAGAGTATATAAATATAAATTTGATGATCTATAAAGGAAGGTTAAATATCAAAAAGAAACACAAGCTTGATAGGTGAATATCAATGAGGAAGAAAAAAATGATAAGGAAATTAAGAAAAATATATTGAAGCTAGATGAATTTAAGAAATTTTAAAAGTTATTGATGAAACATTAGTTAAGAAAGAGGAATAATTTTGATTCACAGCGATTATAGTACATGGAAAAAACTAAAATTAGTAAATTGTTTTCTAGTATAATATAATGCCTGAACATGGTTGTCACAATTGAGAAGCTTCACAGTTCTCTACTTACTAATTATAATTCACCAAAATTGTTTATTTTTGTTGTTTTAAATATTTTATGAAAGTTATGATATTATAGGTTCTTATTAAATGAAAACATAAATGAAGTGAAATGCTAAAAATTATATTTACATGAAATTAAAAATTGAATGTGATAATAAATAAATAACATGGCCTTTGTGGTTTGGTTCATGGGTTCCATTATTCTTCTTATTTTTGTTAAAATTTAGTTTGATAGTTTGATATTGTAACTTCACTCTAAAACTACAATTCTTTTATTTATTGATTCTAAAAAATTTAATTCTTATATTAAACTAAATTCCACCTCCTCTAGTAATCAATGTTGATGGAACACCTCAATTGAGAGTGTGACACCTTCCAAGACCCGACTCCATAGTATAATATTTCATCCCTTGAAGGAATCAATATAATCCTGTGAGTATAATCTGTTAAAAGGTATGAGGGTAAAAGATTAAAATAATAGAATAGAAATGAGTTTGAGTTTAGTTTTATAGTGAGAAATTTCCACAATTTTACACCTAACTCTATCTCACCACAAATTTAAATAAATAATAATAATTAAAGCACATGATGAATGAAAACACCAATTAACTTCCACAAGACAAAACTAATGTTTGCCTATCATTTTAGAGGGTAATAGGTCACCATGGTGATATTTAAAAGAAGATAATAGAAAAAATGAAATATTAATATTATTAAATAATTATATAACATAAAATAATAGAAAAAAATTGGAAGAGAGAGAAAGGGAGAGTAGAAAAAAATAATTTAAATGAGAAAAAATATAAAAAAAAAATGGATAGAATATAAAAATAAATAATAATAAGATAATGATAAAGAAGAAGAAGGAGAAGAAGTGTAAGGACAATGAGAAAGAGAAGGGTGGAACAAAAGTTCAAAAAAATAATAAATTATAGTATTAACGAAATTTAAATTAAAATGGAATTAAAAAATATGACAAAATAAAAATTAAGGTAAATAAAAGTAAGATAGGATTGAATTTTAGTGGCACTTCTCGACTGAGGATCATCTAGCCGGGTGGTCCAACTCCCCCTCGAATGTGGTCAAGCGTCTTGTTTTATAAGATGATGGAGTGCCTCATCCTCCTATTGAATTTAACTCATTCACCATTAAATATTAGAGTTTAAATATTGTATTCCCTCTTTCAATAGAGATTTTAAAATATATTCTAAGGATCATCGGTGTTTCCTATTTTTAAATAGACAGTAGAGAAACATAGTGCATGGCATGCATGGGTTCGATGTGGCGACTCCACATGGTAGGTGTGGCCGTGGAGATATGCATGAGATGTTGAAGTAGTGGTATAGTCATTTATATATCCTTAAAAGTGGTTGGATGATGATTTGAAAATAATTAGTGGCGGTAACACATATCTCTAGAGGTGATCCTAGGTGATTTCAGATGTTGGAAGTGGACTAATACTCGAGCTCGAGCTTCGAGGGGGTCTAAAAAGGTGTTTCCTGGTGAGTAGTAGTGGTGGATGGAAATTATAAGGTGGATGAAGTGAAGGAGGATGGTGGTAGGATGTGTCCAAGGTGTGGGGTCATGGGAACATGAGATGGATGACACTTTTTTTATTAAAATGAATAGTACTCGGAAACACCTTGTCCCACATCATAATAATTGGTGGTCTCCATGAGCATTAATCATGAAACATGTTATGTAATATAATATGAATATTGTACTAGGGTGGGATCCTAAAAACATAGACACCCACATATAGAGTCCAGGATGCACTGTTTGGCCCTCACGGGCTTTGACCAATCAATGAATATGTGGTTCCATCATGGTCCATCCAACCTCACTGGCCCATGTGGGCTCTTCCATGCACTATGCTTCACTATATAGGCCATGATAGGCCTAGATACTTGTCTTTCTAGACATGTATGATGTCTTTCTAAGGCCTTGGAACATTTTTTATAACTTGAGATATAAAAATACATTCCCAATTTTAAAATTATAAAAAATTTATTCATTTAAAATCATTTAATTTCCATTTGAATAATTTCCAATATTCTAATAAAACAATTTTTTTCACAGGTATTTTCATTAAAAATAAATTTGAAACCATTGGAAAATACTTAAAAATATGTATGAAATTTGAGTGTATCAAATACCCCAACACATAAAAATTCTTGTCCAAATGTATAAAATCTCAATATAGAATTCAGAGGGAACCAATATTAACATTATTCAAATTTCAATGAAATAAAATAAAATTCTTATCAATGTTAAGTAAAAATTTCAAATTTCACAAAAAATAACAACTCTATTTCTCATTTTTCAATGAAATAATAAATTAAAGCATTATAAATTCTCCCTTTTTGAGAATGATTGTACTTCCCCTCTCATTTATTCATGATCCTTGATTCCTTGTTATAAAAAATCAATAATCATGATTTATCTCTTATTTTAATATTTCCCCCCATCACTCATGATAAAATTCAAATAGAGTAATTATTATATCATGAGAACATGATATTTATCCATAGGATTGTAAAGGAACGAAAATCTCTACTTTGTAAAGAAAAAATGAACATGAAATCATGAGTGTTTGCAATTAAGGTTCTAATGAATATGAGGTTCAATGTTTGGTAGGAATTGATTCTTTAAAAATTAAGGATCAAAGATGAGGAATCTATTTTAAAGTAAAATGTATTACATCAAAAGTAAAACCTTAATGACATTCACCCCTTAAAAATATGGTAACTCCCTATTTCCACAAAATCATAGTAATGGTCATGATAAAATAAAACATACTAAATGATTTACTCCCCTTGAAATTTTCTTTACTTGTATACTTTTTTTCGAAGTGTGTTTTCATTTTTTTTGTATTTTTCGTATTTTAGTATTAAAATAAACCTCACATCCTCCACTTAACTACATATGATAAAAATAATCTTTCTAGTAATGGTGGTTTTTGATTATTCTAGGACACATCCCATTTGAAATTCATTTCATTATTTTTTCAATAGGTGAACAGAATAAATTATAATGAATACATCACAAACCATAATCATTTCCCATAAATAGCACCCCACACTTTTTCCTTACAATGTATATCATCCCTTTTAACATGAATTCCTTCACTCTACCACTTAGATTTTAAAATATCAATAAAATACTAAGAGGAGTGTAGGAATGGATAAAAATGGTTTGAAATGTGGATAATCCCTAACAAAGTCATTTATAGTATCTGTGAGATAAAAAAGGCTTTATGTAAAGGTAATATCAATGATAAAGTCTTTTCAAAAATAACTTAATCATTTGAAATATATTTTTTCATTTTCATTAGCTTTGATAAGTTTCATTGAATCTTATAGCAGGTGTAATGTCTGAAGATCACTCAAGAAATATGCTTAACAATAAAATAGGAAATATTGGGTCTAGAAATATTCTCAGGAATGATAAATGTGATATTTGACAATCACTCAAAGCATGACTAATAAAAAAATCAGTTTTCATGAATTTTTAAAATTTAATGTAGGAAAAAAGTTACAAACATTTCATTTACATGAATCAATTAATTCCCTTGAAGAATGAGTTCTCATTTTAATATCCATTCATCACTTTAATCATTAAATTATCCATTTTAATCATTCATTATCATTATCATTGAAATCTAAAACATGTAATCAAAATATTACTAAGAAAATAATGTATCCTAGATAAGTTAAGTAAAGAAATAATTCAAATATTATCACACAATTCTAGTGTAAGATCAAATTAGGATTCATAAAAAATGTAGGGAGTTTAAACATAATAAATTTAAAGGTGAACTCCATGTTATCCTAAATCCCTTGTCTTATCATTCCGCTATTTGGGGGATTCCTTATTACATAATGGACCTATAAAATATAATCAATCATTAAACCTAAAGGACCATGTCATTAAAGATAAAAATGAATCGGGGATGTGGGATACTTCTTAAACTAATTCGTAAGACTGAAATTGAAAGTAATAGAAAGAAAGTAAAGATAAATAATTGAAAGATCTCCCATGTATGCCACAACTTTTAATTTCATACAGAGGGTTGTACCTGTTGTTATCCATAGTTTTATAGTGGTTAGATATTATTATCATTGAACCACAAAATGAGGAATTTAAATGCTTTAAATTCTTCCTTCTTGGTGAGGAATGATTCATGGATAGAATATAAAAAATCCCTCCCTTCACAATTAAGTATAAAAGTAATTGATGGGGTTGGATGAATTATGAAAAATACTCTTCCTTGGTTGCAACTTTTTCAACCTCCTCCTTAATGTCAAGTTCTTTCTCAATAAGTTATCCATTAACTGAATGATAAAAGAAAAATTAAGTAGGTATTTTTACTTGAATTAAATTTAAACATGAATAATTAGAATTATTCTCACTTTCAAAATGAGTGGAATCTGTATTTATTTCCTCAGGACCATCAACTTTGAATCCCTCACGGGCTTACTCAAATGTATGTTTATAAAATTCAGGGAGCTCCATGTGTTCCCCAATAGGTGCATGTACTGTTTCTTGATATTACTATAAGGAATAGAAAATATTTTCTGAATATGAAAAGTCTATGTTTTGGGAATGAATATTAAATTTATATTGAATCAAATGAGATAGAGTTTTATATAATATCATCTCCTTGAATTAGTTCATTTTCAATATCTTCTTCAATTGTGAGTTCCTCTTGGTGTTGGATGGTAGTAACTAGAGGTAGGTAGTCGTATCCTCTATATTTTCTTCAAATTATAACACTTGGGTGTATTACTCCTCTTTCATAGATAGAGTGATATGAAATGGTTCTATCTCTTCTAATATATAGGTAATTTAGAGATCAATTTGTACCTAAAAATAATTCTATATTTCATCTAGATATTTTTGATCACCCTAAGTAGCTTAGTTGGAAAGTATTTCTCTTCATAAATACACTCCATCTCATCATGGTCATCTAGGACCCAGTTCTTAAAGTGATTAGGATATTGATATTCCTTTAATTTAGACTCAAATTCTGGTATATCCTTATAAAATTTAGGAAATACAAATTGAACACACCCTTGTCCTCCTTAGGTTATTTCTAAGGCTCCAGTAACTCCATCAATGCATGATCATATTCAAATACAAGTTCTAATTTTCATTTCAGTTGTTCTATTACTTCTCTTAGATCTTTAACTTGAAATTTATCATAACTTATCTCTTCTTCTTGTTTTTATTTCACTTTTTAGTAGTCTACCCATGCATAATATTTTTAATATGAATAAAATATGGGAAAATAATTTTTTTATGGGATTTTCGATGAAATAAAAATAAATCTACTAACTATGAAAAAAATTAAACCAATTATCAACTCTATGGAAACAATTCCTTTTTTGATGCATGCCTATCGTAGGGTGTGACAAAAGGAAAATTATAAATTTTTTCTTATTTAAACATAGTGTATAACCAAGGATGCCTCACTTGAGGAGATTCAGAGTTTTATATTTACTAAATATAATTCAGCTAAACTATTTATTTTGGTTTTTTATTATTTTATAAAAGTAATTAGGTATTGGTTTTTGATTAATGGAAAAGTTCAATGAAGTTCATAACTAACAATTATACTAAAATTAAATTAAAAATAGAATTTAATTAGAAATAAAGATCATGTACTTTTTGTTTTTGTGTATGGGTTCCATAATTCTTCTTCTTATTGTTTAAATTTAGTTATTTATTTTAATAATGAAATCACATTCTTAAAATTCAATTTTTTTATTTAGTGATTTTGAAATATTTAATTCCTATATCAAACTAAATTCCAGCTCCTCTATTAATCAAGGTTTATGGCACACCTCAATCGAGAGCGTGACACCATCTAGGTCCTAGCTCCATTGTATACCATTTCACCCCTTAAAATGATTGACTTCATCATGTGAATAGATGATGTTCAAAGGAAAGAAGGGAAAATATTAAAATAATATAATAAAAATGAGTTTAAGTTCAGTGTTATGATGGGAAATCTCCACACTCATACACTTCACTATTTCACACCACAAACTTAAATAAAACATTATAATTGAATCAAAGAATGAATGAAAACACCACTTACCTCTCGTGGTCCATGCCTGAGGTTAGCCACTCATTTTCAAGGGAAAGAGTTCATAGTGGTGAGAGTGAAAAGAATAGAATAAAATAAAATAAATAAAATTAATTTAGAAAGAAGAAGAACACATAAAATAATATTATAAAAATGGAAGGAGATAAAGAGAGAGTGAGAGATAATAAAATAAAATGAAATGAAATGAGAAAAAGAAAGATATATATAAAAAATGGATAGAATGAAAAAATAAATATGAATAATAAGAAATATAAGAAGAATAAGGATAAGGATAATGAGAAGGGTGGGACACAAATTTAGAAAAATTCATGAATTTTATTTTTAAGGATAATTAAATTAAACTAAAAAAATAAAACAAAGATATAATAAAAATAAAAATAAATAAATGGAAAATATAGAATATTCTTAGCAGCTCTTCATATCCATGCATCCTCCATATGGGTGGTCCAACTCCCCCATAGAAGTGGATGAGGATCTTCTTTTATAGGATACGGGAGTGCCTCATCCTCCTCTTGAATCTCCCTCGACCTCCCTTAACTACTGGAATTTAAATTTTGGGGTCCCCTATTGAATATAGATATTCAATGATCTTCCAAGGACCATGGGTGTTTCCAATTTTCAATGGATAAGAGAGAAACATGGTGCATAGAGTGCATTGGTTCAATGTGTTTGACACGATAGTGATAAGGTAATTAAGGTGTGGTAGTAGTGGTCTCCTCTTTTATCCGGCCTTCTTAGTGGTTGAATGAATATTTGAAAAGCCTTCATGGTTGTAATACATAGCTCTAGAGGCGATCCTAGGTGATATTAGATGTTGTCAGTGGACTAATTTTTGATCTCAAGCTTCCAGGGTGTGTAAATGGTGTTTTTACCAAGTACCAGCTAAGGTTGGAAAGTCAAAGGTGGTGACAGGAGTGGAGTATGGAGAAAACATGTGTCTAAGGAATAAGGTCATTGGTGCAAGAGAGGGACGATATCATTTTGATTAAAATGAATTTTACCCATGAAATCATTGTCCCACATCAGAAGAACGGGTGTTCTCTATACTAATTTATAATGAAACATTTCTAGTACTTCGCTTAGAAGCCTACAACAAGGTGAATTCTAGAAAACACACAAACACACATGCATATAGTACATGCCACACAGCCCAGCCCCAAAGGGCTTCGGCCAAACATTTCATCCATGGTTCCTCTACTGGCCATACTCTCTTGCTAGCCTATTCAGGATCTTCCATGCACTATTCTTAGTCAGTTGTGCCTATTTATTCCCTGATATGTGGCATTATAGTAATGGTTGAGGTCTTTCTAAGGCCTTGGCATAATTTTTTATAACCTAAGATATTTAAATTAATACCCAATTTCCAGATTATAATAAATTAATTCATTTCAAATCAATGAAATTCCATTTCCATAATTTTCCATATTCTAATAAAAAAATTTGTTTCATGGGTATTTTCATTAAGTGTCCAATTAAAATCATTTAAAATTACTTAAAAATGTGCATTAAATATGAGTGTGTCATGTTTTTAAGGGTAAAATCAAAATTTCTTATAACACAAAGTGAATTAAATAATATTATATAAGATATCCAAAAATATGTTGAGTTCAAAAGAGAATATTCCCAAGAAGGATAAGATAAGGGACCATATAGGCTGGTTGATTTTAGCTCCAAATAATCGCAATGTATATCTACCTTTACTAATAATGCAAGTTTAAAGGTTAACATTTAATCTACAAGGACCAATAAGATTAATAAGAAACTATATTATGCAGAGAAGGTGTCAAATACCTCAAGAAGGTTTCCCCTTGAAAAATGGAACCAATATTTTTTAAATAGACAACAAAAACAAAAATCATAGTGGAATTATTATCATTTTGAAACTACAAGGTTCATAGGTAACATGTAGTGTTCTGGATTATTTTGGAATAAAACATACTCATGTTGGTTTAATATGTATCTAACATGAATGAGTTATGTGACAAGTGGGAGCTATGAGAAGGATATATTGGTAAAATATTATAAGAATAAATATAAGGAATAAAAAAATTCCATAAGGTGAAAAATGTTATGAATTCAAGTGAGTTTTGTGAGAAATCCAATAAAGTGGAGAAATTAAAGTAAGACTTATTAGTTATTTGGATACATAAAATGGCCATTGCTGGAAATATGGAGGAAGTAAAATATTATGTTTAAGAAAAGGAAAAGAAAAAGTATTTAGAAGATAAGAAATAAGTAGATGAAAAGGTATCATTATATAGTGGATTGAAAATTCAGATTAAATGTGAGAGGTGTGAGAATAAAGGGAATGGTACCAAAGATTACATGAATTCCTTACCTTACCAATAAGAAAAAATGAAAATATTTTGTAAATATAATTAAATTAATATGTTTATAAAACTAAAATGAATATGACATCATCATATTAAGACAAAATTGATGATTAGAAATCCATTAATGTTTTTTGAAGATTGATCAAAAGGAATAAATCACATCCCAATATAAATAAAATATGAATGAGAAGAAGATTAATTATATACTGATATAATAATCTCAGTATGAATATTATTTCTATGGATCACCAAGGTTCCTACTTATTCCCATTATTCCTATTTATTATAACTAAATTGAAGGGAATTAAATGGAAAGAATTAAAGGAAATGGATGGTGTTATATTTGATTTTATAGTAATAAGAAATATCTAATATTAAAAATTACTACCATAATGATGAATTCTGGTGTGCTACCCATTGGGGTAAGAAAAGATGAAGATGAGGTATGAGTATCACACATTCCATGGTATAGTCAAATTAATATTTAAGTAGGGATGATGGTTGTTAGGAAATCCAAGATATAGAGGTATTTATTTTTATACACTTGAATTATTTTGATGGGTTTGTTGATATGGGTGTAGGTTTCATCTTAACAATATTACTCATATTTCCCATAATATAAATATGATTTGATGAGCCTGGGGAAGGTGTTACATAAAATAAATTTCATGGGAAACATTGATCACGTTGATTATACAATGTTGTTTCTACATCAGGTTCTCCCATATAGACATAGAGTTTTATATTTAAAGGATTTTAATTTAGAGATTCGTGTGATACCATTTATATATCGAGTAAATTATCAAGATACTAAGATGAAAGAAGATGATTTGAGATGAAACCTATGTTTCCCTTTTAATTTTATTATCAATATGGGGGAAAAAGATCATTAGGGGAGAGAGAACATTTGGAGAAATAAGTGACCACACATAATGACTTTTAAAATGTATGAGGGTATGTGGAAGTATTGACAACAACTATAAAGGGGTGGGGTGTATTGATTTTTATAAGATCATTTGGTTACATTTGTTTTAAATATGTAAATATTTTTTTGTAAAATAATTTAATTTGATAAACTTAGATAATTTTGAGAGAAGAGTTGTTACCTAGTTCAGAGAAACATTATTATTTTAGATGATTATATGATAATATTCTGGGTACCAAACAACATAATGTGATTTAAGATTATAGTTGATTTTATAAAAATGATGAATTTATACAATATTATTTGTTCGAATATTTGAAAATTTCAAGTTACAAAGTTTAAAGATATGGTTTTACGGAGTTAGTGTAATAATGTTTGAGTTCTGGCCATATAGAGATTGATCTATGAATTTATATTGATTTAACATAGAATGATTGGATTATGGAAATGTGTATCAAACATAGAAGTATAAAATATAATTGACAGAGATATTCAATGATCAATGATGTAAAAATGGAAAAAATTTCAAAGAGTTCATCATATAGATAACTTGGACCAGACAAAGAGCTTTGGTGTTCTACTGGATAGAGAACATCAATGTCAGCAAATAGAGAATTGAAATTACATCCGATGGGGAAATATAAATGTTGACCATATGAACATTTGATAGATGATAAGGTCAAATAAAGTATGAGGAAGTTATTTAGAATAGGGATATTCTAATATTACCATATATAGTAATGATTTATTTCATTAGATATATGTTTTGAAACATAGTGGAAAAAAATGAAGGTGTACAAGATAGTCGATCATACATTTGAGTTTTTATGATGACATATTAGAAAAAGTTGCCTCAGTGTTTATATACAAGGTGAAGTATGTATGATATTTATAAAGATTTTATAAATTTTACAGTGTGATTATGCTGAGATTTTATTGAAATAAATATAATTCTACTTGGGATTTGAATAATTTTTAAATAATTTTCTATTATAAGATATATGTAATTTCATAGAAATATTTTTTACTCTAAATTTTCTTTATGTTTGAAGGCAGTAAAATGAATTCTAAGTTCAGTTGAAAATTTAAACTTGTAACATCTCAGGTTTTTTGCGAGGCATGGACCTTGTTTTATCCAGTTTAAATGCCTTGTTATGACTTAATGTGATTACCATTTGAGTCAATGGGAGTTTTGGGGGTTGTTTTGGGATGGTTTGGATCCTGGATCCTATTTTTTTGGAAAAATAGCATGGCTGCATGGATAGTTGAAACAATACAGGGAATGTTGCATGGTCTGACTAACCATGCGAGACTCGAGAAGAGGGAAATAGGAGCCTGCACGATTTCTCAAATAGTAAGGATGGAGGTGAACACCCGTGTGAGGACCTCTGCATTTCATGATAGTGGGATGAGACACGGTTTGCACATGGTTATGAAAACCATGTGAGGTTCCCCTCTATACATAATTAGTTGCATGGATGGTGCAAATTTTAGAAAATAGTGGGTTTAAACCTTGTTCCCTAGTATTTTGGGTGAAATTATGATATTTACCTCAAATATTTTACAACGTTAAACCTATTTTCACTTTCTTCTTAATTTGACATTAGCACCTTTTGGAGCCCCCCATGAAGCCAAACTGAAGGCTTTTCTCCCATTCCTCTATCCAAAATCAGAATCTAGCGACTTTCATCATGTTGGATCCATTCAGGTGAGTACTCAACTACTTTTGTTAAATTATTCATTATCCATAGTATTGGTGGAGTTATTTAGGTTCAAGATAATAGTCCCTATTTCCATATTCTTTATCCTTTATTTGTTTTTCTCTAGATATGAGTCTAATTAGGACCTGATATTAGATGATCACTCTACTATGGACCTATGATACATGTTCAATGAATTTATCGAATGATTTGGTGATTTATTAAGCTAGTTGTCATTTTTTCTCCCATTACAATTTCATATGCAACCCTGAAAATGAATTGAATTATTTAATTAAATGAAATGGAACATGTTAAGGATGAAATTTACTTCCATTGATATGATTTAGAGGTTACTTCCCCAACTAAGGCCACCCATGGGGTGTGCCATGTAAATTTCCTATTTCTATTCCATTATTAAACCACCCAAGGGGTGAGTTAAATGTTTTCCAAGTTAGAGAAAGCCTATTAACAAATGAATTAATGTGAATTGGTTGAAAAAGATATGGTTTGACTCATTTTCATGCTTATTCTTTTGATTGAATGATTTATATGGAACTTTAATTGCTTGAATGGATTATTTAGAAATTATGGAAATGAGTGGGTAAAATCATGAAATGTGAATGATTATTAATTTCTATATGAGTTGGTAAACTCATGGTTTGAAACTACAATTGAATTTAATGTCAAATGTCTCCAAAGGTATCCATGGGTGTCTTACACCATGGATCATGATAGCAGTAGAGAATTCCTTGGACCTATATGCTCCTTGAATTCTAATTCCATTGGATGCCTTAGGGCTTGCTACCCATAGATTTGGTTTCGTTGGGCTCACAGTTGCCATGGCTGGTAGACATGATCCTTGGACCCCAATTCACACGTAACTAAGTTTCCATCGAGTTGTTCATAGGACTCAATGAGTATGACTTGGTCTACTATAACATAGAGCCATCCTTGTACGATACGACAATACTAATTATATGGAATGAATGTGGAAAATGTGACATGTTTGATTACATGTCTTGAATGTGGTATATGTGAATCTTTTGGTTATACAGAGTGGTCATGATTGTTTCGATGTATAGATTACATAGTGTGGGTGTGGATGTTATAAGATATATTTTGTATATGAAATGAACATAGTGGTTACTTTCTTTTAATTTATATCTTCCTTATTATATGAGCCTGACACATTTTTTAAGGAGCCTTTAATGGATATACAGTATCACATGATTTGTAGTATACATTCCATGGAAACTTTTCTTTTCATTACTACTTACCTGTGATATATATTGTACTCTATTTAGCTTATTTTTAACTATTAGAACTTTTTGTAGACCTTTGGGTGGTATCATAATAGTATTGTATCTCACACCGTCTCTGGGCCATCGCTGGTAACCTTGATGGACTTTATGGATATAGGTAGGGATCATGGAAAGAACCCATAGTTAGATGTGTGAATTTGTCCCATGCTTAAGAGTAGGGGAATAAGGGACTGAGTTGAGTCTCATGATGCTGTCAAAAAATATTAATTTTGGTCTATTCTTATTTTGATACAAGTATTTTAATGATGTCGTATATACCTAATTTGGATACTTTGCAGTAACATGTCATGATCATAATTGAATATGATGTAACTTTTGGAATTTCTATCTATTACTACTATTTAACTATTGTATAATTGATTTAATGCTTCTACAATATGATATTTATTATTTATACTACAAAATTACACTCTAATAAGAGGGAATATTCTCCTCAAAGATACACCATAGTTCGTCACTGCTAGTTGAAATCATATATCATTTTGAGAGATGTGCTAGTGGGCATGTGGACAACCAGACTCCGGGCATCGTTGAGTAGAATTTGAGTCTGAGATGTTAAAAAGTGGTATCAATGGAGTTTTATTATTTTGGATTATTATTTAGTGATAATAGATATGGATATGAAGGTATTAGAATTTGTTAATGATCTGTGTCTGGGTGTTGTTAACCCCCTACAGGGAAAATCCAAATTTCCATGAAGGGAAATTATTTTTATCTGGATTTTAACTATTACACTTGATTTGATTCCAGTATTGGGTGATGCAAATTAATTGTGATATAATTATTGATATGATTGTGGGTTCTATTTTGTTTCCACCCAATGATATGAGGGAATTCCATCTCATGAAACATTTTAGGAAATTTACAGGAATCACATTCCCTGAATTATGCCATACCTTATAAGATACATGACTTGTTTTCTTGATGTTGGGATAGGTTCCATTATAGAAATACATAATGTTTGGATAGATATTTTGTAAAATAAATTAGGAACATGGTTGGTATATGGAATGAATGTTGTAACCTAAGTATTTTTTCTTGATTAGGCTACATGAAACACCCAAATCAGAAAGTTGTGGAATGTTGAGCCATTGACCATTAGTTTTATGGACAAGAACATCTTATGGCATGTGCAAGGTTACCACTGTATATAGATTTATGAGGATAATGGTTCCTTATGGATCATAAGTGGTGAAAAATTTTGTTCAACCATTTAAAATGAAAATTTAAATGATCATGAAAATGAAATGAAAATTGAAATGTGAAATAGAGAACTCAACCTAGACCTGATGTTTGATTGGGAAGTAGTTGTGTCGCTAGTGACTTTTGTGGAAATTTCCTTTTATCAGTCCTAGATTTAAGAGAAATATATGTGTTATGGTATATTTATAGGAATATTTGGACCTATCCTACAATTTAACCTTGATATTTTCTATCATTATTTTATGAGGCATCTATTTGGCATTATAGAGGCATTCCACCACGATTACCTCCATTCATGTGCTAGGATGGTGATGATTAACATGATATAGAGGAAGTGGACCATGGGAAACTGATGGATCAACCTATAGTGACAGTTGAGGAACCATCTATTTTACTAGACATAGGTACAGAGGTATAGTCACATGAGGGGTTTTCTGCTTCATGACAACATTTCAGGGAGCACCAAATCCCACCTTGTCTATGAATGAGTTGACGCATGTGTTTTGGAAAATAAATCCTCCCAAATTTTTGTTGTATAGAGGTACAAAAAATATTCATATATAGATTGAGATTATTCTTTCAATATTTGACAATCTGGAGACACATCTCGAGAGGATAGTGGTGCTCAGGACTTATATGCTTTGAAGAGAATACATGTGCTGGTATGATGTTCTGAACCAGTATGATAGGCTACAAGATATGGTTTGGGCTGATTTTAGAATGATGTTCTATGAATAATTTTACCATGAGACACTAATAGAAGATAAGTATGGTGAGTTAATATATCTGTATCAGGGTACTATGATGGTTATTGAGTACTTAGAATACATTACTGAGATTTAATGTTTTGCATCAATATACCTTGCTGATGAGTTATCAAGGGTGAGATGTTTTGAGGAAAGTCTATGACATGCTATTTGATCTCAGTTTAATGTATTCAAGTTGATTATGGTTACTAAGATAGTATATCAGGTTCTAATTATTGTGTTCGAGGGAAGATGAGGGAGTATAGAAGAGAAGTGTAGTTTCTTGACATAGTGGTTTGAATTCCGGCTGTAGAAATCAAAATTTTGAGGTTTCTCTAGAGGTAAGTACCAGTTGGCTATGATTACTGGTAGCTCACTATTCTTTCATAAGAGTGGAATGTGGGTAAACATGAGGAATTAGTGATATCATGACCCAGTTGAGTGCCGATATTATGGAAGGATGGGTCAAATGCAATGTTTCTATAGGAACATCCCTCTAGTAGTGAGTGGTAGGATTCATCTCTAAAACAAGGTCTAGGAGCAGGTTTCACAACTCTTTGTCAGGAAGGGTGATGGAGCAGTACCAATCGATTAAGCTGAGGTGGTGGTGATTGTGGCCAATTCTGTCAGTCACTAGTTGTATGGAGATCGTAGAGCAGGTCTACTATGGGTGGTGAGGTTGTGTCACAAGGATGTGGTTTAAGAAAAATATATTATATGCAGCCTACCCCCGAGGATAAGGGAGTTGAACTATCTATGATGAGATGTATGATCTTAGTATCAAAAACTCTTGAATCTTATATTTTAACAGAGGTTCATTACATAGTTTAATATTTGTACCTATTATGAAGATCCTTGGTCTTGTGATTTAATTTTCATAGGGTGTTATGACACTTAACACTCTATTTAGGATTAGAACAAAAGATGTATGTCAGTTCTTGGAGTTACCCCTTGAGGGTGGCCAGTGTCACTTTATATGGAATATTTTTTCCTCATTATGACCAGATTTTACCTAAAACTCATGGTGGAATAATTAGTTGGTTATTTAGCCTATGGTAACTTCTATTAATAAAGGGTGACTTTCACATCATCATAAGGGGTATTTTATACTCACAAGGTTGAATGGGAAGTCCTAGTGATAAAATATGGACTACAACATCATGGGATTGGATGAATGACTCAATAATTACTAATTTTTATCTAGATGATCAGGGATCATGTGAGGAAGAATTTCTTATAGTGGTTGATTTTTCAGGGATGTTTTCTTGTAAAATGTTTCTAGTTTTCCTCTAGAGAGGGAGAGGTTGAATTCTCCATTGAGCTAGTTCAAGGTGCTGCATCGATATCTATTTCTCCTTATAGGATGTCTATGAAGGAGTTGTAGGAGATCAAGAGTTAGCAAGAGGATATGTAGGAAAAGGGGGTTATACATCCCAATAATTTGTTGTGGGGTTCTCTGGTCCTTTTTGTGAAAAATGAGGATTCTACCCTTAGGTTATGTGGGGATTACCAAAAATTGATCTAATTGATGGTTAAGAACTAGTATCCCTTACCAAATATAAATGAAATGTTTGATCATCTATGAGAATCTTGGGTACTATCAAAAAATGATTTGTTTTCAGGATATCATTGGGTATGTGTTCGATCTACAGGAATACCTATTAAATCACTTCATAACAGGTATGTTCTATACAAGTATCTAGTTATGTTTTCAAGTCTCACAAACATGGAAGTAGTTTTCAGGGAATTGATGAAATGATTTTACAATCCTTATCTGGATTCATTTTTCGTGTTTTTAGTAGATAATGTCTTGTTGTATTCTCATAATCGACATGAACATTCCCAAAATCATGATATCATTTTTGATACACTAAGATAACATTAGTCATATGATAAGAATACAATGTGCCACTTCTAGATGGATTAGATTCACTACCTAAGACATATTATCTCAGAGACAATAGTATAAGTAGAACAAGAGAAGGGAAGAGTAGTAGTTTCCTAGGAAAATTCTAAGAATTCCTTTAACATAATGAGTTTTATAGGGATGGATGGATATTATAATTGTTTCATACCAAACTTCTCATGATTATTAGCACCATTTTTTGGATTTACTAAGAAGGATGTGAAGTTTTTATGGTCAAATACTTGTGATAAAACCTTTCAAGAGTTGAAATGGAGATTGAATTGAGAACCAATCCTGATTCTATGAAAGCAGGGAAACAACTACATAGTGTATTGTGACACATTTGGTATTGGGCATAAGGAAATTATGAGGTAGGAGGACAGAGTCCTGGTGTGTGGGTCTCCTCAGTTGAAGCTGCTTGAGAGGAATTACCTAACACATGATATCAAGATAGCTATAATGGTTCATGATTTATGTTTTTAGAGACACTATTTATTATGAGGTCATTTTGTGGAGTACACAGACCATAAAATCATGAAATATATTTTTATATAGCACGATCTGAATCTAAGGAAATGTAGGTGGGTTGAATACTTGTAGTATTTCAACTTCGATATTACGTGTAATCAGTGGAGAGGAAATTCATTGGCTTATGCACTGATCATTTGGAATCAGATATAGGTAGTTCAACAGGCCATTAGTGAGTGGAAGCTTGTGGATTTTTTCTCTAATATTCACTTGGAGGTTCCGAACAGTCATGGGAATACATATCTTAAATCTGTAGTTGTGGCCTCTACCATACTGGATAGAGTGAGGATAGTGTAACTATTCCATTATGAGGGCCTAGTCCTATGGGAGAGTGTGCCTGGTGAGGACCCACCTCATGGTTAGACTCTAGATGAGGATGAAATCTTGTACAAAAATGGTCACATTTGGTTTCAGTGGAAACACATGAGAATCTTATGTGGGAGTTTATTGCCTAAATTTTGGTGGTGCATCCCGGAATTACAAATGCGACACCCTGAAAATTCTAAAATATTTTCTTTTTTCAATAGCATATTTGGAGAAAAACACCAAGTGTGTAAGTGAATATAATATTCCAATACTCTTCAGTATATTTAATAATTACAATATATTATATAAATTTCAATGCATTAAAACCCTAAGTTATATTTCGTTACACACAAGAATTAACTTTATCAATATATTCCGTTATACTCAAGACCAAGTTTTACCAAAAAATAATATATTAATAAAACATTATTATTTAATATAATCAAATATAACCTTGTTATTAATGAAACATCTCAGATTTATCCAAAGGTCTGAAAAATTTAATTTTTGGTTTAAATATCTTAAAACAACACTAATAGTGTATCATAAAGGGTTGAAAAAGCCATCAGGTGCGTTTAGAGATTTTTTGAATCATGGATCCCTGAAAAAAAAAGAGGCAGACTAGGACACATGGTTAGAGGAAACCATGCATCCTAGCCCACACTGTTTCCCTAAATTGTGCGATGACAGACAGTGGGAATCTGTAGGCTACACAACTAGTCTTCAACCGTGTGGGACATGGCCCATGAACTTAAGACATGTTGTAGGTATCGGATAGTGGTTTACAACACTGGTTTCACACTATAAGTTAAACCATGTGGTAGATCGTGTGAGGTGAACCCTTATAGAAGTTAATGAAATATGGTTTCCACACAGTTTCGACAACTATGTGGCCAAACCATGCACAATTTAAATTGGGGTTGAAATACCTAAACCGACCTTAATGAAATGTTTTTACCCTTTTCTTCTCCTCCCTCTACTCCCACCAAGCATTTATCATACCTATAGAAACATGAGCTATCCTCTCCACATCCTTTGGTGTTGTTTGATATCTCCCCCAAATATCCTCTGATCTCTTCACCATCAGAATCTAAAAATTTGATTCGGTATGCTCTATCTTCTATACTCCTCTATTTCTTGGTTTACCCTCTTTTTTGTGTGTGTTATTTTGATGTGATAGACTTATGCGTTATTTTCAGGGATTTGTTAAATCTTCTAATTTCTTCCATTTTAGGTTGAATAAAGTCTTGATATTGGATGTGTGTAGTACCAAAACTACAAAATAGGATACGTTTGCATTTTTTCCTATTGTTTTTTTGAGTTTTAAGTGTTCTACCATTGTGTCGCAAGTTGTACTATTCTTGTGAGGCCCATTTTTTCATATTAAACTTATATCCTTGGTCTCACATGTTCGTTGTGACCTTAAATGATAGAGTAACCCATTAATGGGGTATTCATCTTGACTTTGGCCACCCTTTTAGTGTTCCCATCCTAAATGAACTAAATTTCCCCTATGTAGTGGGTTGTGTTTCACCTTGGGTGTGTGTGTCACACCTTGGTAAAAAATTTTAAAATACTAAATTAATTTAAGAGGGGGATGAACCATGAATTAGAACCCTTGATGGCACATAGGCTTAGTCTTTTTGATTTTACATGTGTAAATTCCTTATTCCCTTGAACATTCCTGTTGTTTTATTTGCTTATTCATGTGACTTATGCTTTAAACCCTTTGTTAAATTCCATAGTTCATTCCTTGGTGGTTTTTTACTCAAATGGTTATTCTTATTCCAAGTACACTATGATAATGATTTATTCCATATTTAAAGGCATGTTTTTCACCATGGAAGGCATATTCTCATGTGATATTAAAACATCATTAATGATATATTGATAGAGGCAAGTTAATTCCATGTACATGGTTTCTTTTCATTTATTAAATCTTGTGAATTGTAGTTAATTCCTTGTACCTTTACATATGATTTGTGCCATTTTATTTTGTCATACATGTATATCTTGGTATCTTCTTGTATAAGATGATAAATTCCTGGATTTTGATTATAAATTCCTTACCTTGATATGTAACTTACTTATTAGGGATCACTTAATATGGATCGGTGGAGAAAATGAATTTTTTATTAAGGATTCATGGATGAATTCTTCATGCTCATTTTTTTAGGATTCTATGCATCGGGAGAGATGCTTTGGCTTTCCAGGAAAGGGATACCAGAGTGGTTTATTGTACTCTAGAGTGAAACCTGTTCCATAGGGGAGAAATCATGGATTCATCCATTAGTAATATGGCTACACCATTATATGGGTGATACTCAACCCCCTATGTGTGATACCTAGGATGGAGTAAGAGTCGCCACACCTCACGTGATACTTGGGATTACTTTGTATCTCCTTGGACATAATTTATTGTATTAGATTATATTTGATGTTCCCGTAGCAATACATGGGATTCTTTTAGATCTCCATTGATGGGATCATGACTCTGCCTATGGATTTGAAGGATTTTAATGACTGATTATTTTCTCTTATGAGATGCATCCATTATTATTATTGTAATGTGATCATTGTGATGTCAATTGATTCTTCTATCTTATAATTATGCATGCTTATGTGATGACATGTCTATGAGACCCCCTGTTAAAGTACAATCTTAGAGGTGTTCTTTTGTTAGTTTCTCTATTTACATTTGCATATGTTATATATATCGTGACTTGTACAGTTTCTCATTCATACTGACAACATAGGCTGAAGAAAGTGGTATGGGATGAGTGTCTATTGAAGAACCCAAACCAAATTGTAAATGATTTAATTATACAACTTATCGGTTTTTATTATTTATGGAACACTGTACTTATTTAGAGAAAAAAATGGAATGGTCTAGACACCGTGTGTACTAGCCTGCTGAGATTTATATCTCACACCCTTATTGAGTTTCATTTGGTACCCAAGTATTCTTTATGATCATAGATATGGATAAAAGGAATCATGCTTCTTCTGATACTTGGTTTCCATATTGATTAGGATTTATCATTGGGGGAAGAGGACAGACCCTATGCTCGAGATGTTGTAGTCTATGTTTTTGGCCTTTTGTAGTTTTGTTTAGTATGAAGTATAAGATTTTTCCTCTATTCCCCCACAATCCCACTTTATATAGAAGCATGAAATGAAATCATTATCATCATATTTTATATATTATTTGTTATTCTTCTTCCACCAGTTATTTTTCAAATAAATCTATTTTTTCCCTTACTTCTACTTCTACCCGTATTTCATATGCTTCCGCTATTGATTGTCTACTATTTATAGTGGTGATTACAAATATCTATGAAGCAATAATGTCCCCACTGACAAACACTGGGCCCTCTCTCTTAATTGTAAACCTTTGGAATTTAGGGAGATGAGATTGAGGTCATTTAGACCACCATCTCAGGGAACTATTGAGTGGGACCTACATAGGACGCTACAAAGTGGTATCATAGGAGCTTTATATTCATTATATTACTATTTGGGTATTAGATATGATACTAGGACATTGTTATTTGGATACAAACCTTTTCTTTGATGTGTCTAACCCATGTACATGGTAAACCCAAACTACCTAGGTTGGGAATTATAGTTATTGAGTATTCAATTTATGGTTGATATGACTTCACCATTGGGTGATGCACATGTTTTATTGTGTTATTACTCTTGATGTTATTAGAAAGGAGATTCCTATTATTCTAGCCTTATGAGATTAGGGAATTAAATTTCATGCATCATATTAGGAACTATAGGAAGTGAAATTTCATGCATTATGCCATGCCACATTTACTTTTTTGTATTCACTTCTTTGTTTCATATGATTGTTGTAGTACATAGTAATATCTTGAAGTATTTTACTATTATAAAGATATAAGTTAGCCAATCTATTTTTTGGGGATATGTTATGGTTTCGGTTATGTGGACTCCAATTCAAATCATGAGGTGCATGGGCCCTTATGAATATGGATGGTGATCCACCTAACTAATCCAAATGAAAAGGGTAATTAAATCCTTAAATTAATCAAAAATGAAAACCACCTTTTTAAAATGAAATGGTCACTATATATGGTAATTTGAGACCCTGGCCTTACCTTTGAAATGGGCTGTAGGCCACGTTCTAGTGATCCTTATGAGGTATTTCTTTCTTGTCTAGACATGAATCTATGAGCAGGATGTTAGTTGTATTATACTCAGAGGTGGGCTTTGTACCTATCCTTCTTACTATATTACTTATCTACTGTTTTATATATTATAAATATTTCCCAAGACATGTGATTATTAATTTTAGATATATAAAACCATGAAATACTCATTCAATACACCAAGATATTGGTGATGAGCCCACTCCATAGGTGGTAAGATGTGATCCATATGTGACCCCTCCCATAGTTCCACCAAAGGAAAAACCAGCTGATATTCCACTTGGCACTCATGATTAGTTCAGGGATAGTTTTCTAATGTTTATACAATCATTTAAGTGTGCTCCCCATCCTTCCCATACTATCGTAGATCTTACACGGTACTTTCAATAGAATCATCCTCCCACATTCCCAAGGGATGGTTGACCTATTGATGTATATTCATGGTTATAGGTGATGGTTTATATCTTCAACCATCTTGAGACACCTTCAGAGTAGAGGGTCAATCTTGCTACCTATATGCTTCAGCAATCCACCAAGCATTGGATGGATCTCTTTTCTCAATCAAAGTGTCACCAAGACATGATCTGGGAAGACTTAATGATGAAATTATTTGATCAATTCTTTCCATACACCATAAGAGTGGATCAAATCTATGAATTTATGAATCCTCAACAAGGATCTATGTTACTTATTTTTTATTATACTCTTTCAACCAAGATATAGAATTTCACTCCATCTCTTTCGGGTGAAAAATCGACTACTGTGATGCGTTTTGAGGATGGTCTTAGGTAAGTTACTCACTGTATGTTTAACCTATTTTGATTTAATCCCATGGTAATGATAGTTAGTCAATCCATTATTATAGAATGAAATCTCAGAGAGGCTGGTCATGTGAGCTATAGTTGTTTAGTTCTGAGATAAGGTGATGGTTCTTTAAGAAATTGAAAGCACCGGTTTAGGAGTGCATGAGGGGGTTGTGATATCCAAGTGACTTGTGTTGAAAAATATATAGTGTGTCACTAGTGGGGAGGATAGTCTATAATAAGCCTAAATGATCAAGGAACCCGATGTAATGTCAAGCTTGCAGAAGGATGGATCATCTACTGCACTCCTGCCATTATTTCCACTTGAATCTAGAGGAAGAGAATCGGTACCAACCCCTTTATCAGGTATAGGATCTGTGATGCCACATTAGGCTGGGATTTGGTATTTTATTGGCTGATCAAATTGAGGATGTTGTGGCTAGGGTCGAGGCATTCAAGGGACAGATCTTCAATGTTTTAAGAGTTGATATTCTCAGGGTAGTCAGGTTGTGTCTCAGGTCTGTGTTTAGGACTTATGTATATAGTGCATCCAATATTTTAGGATCATAATGAAGGGCCATATATAGTTATAGTTACTCTTATGGTGACTTATAACATACTTTCTTCCCTATTCGATACAGGTGCATCACACTCTTTTATATCTACTGTGTGTGTTGAATGTTTTAGTTTGTCTATCGAGTACTTCTGTGGTGTTATGTCTCTATAAAATCTATTGGGGTTTAGAATAAAGGGAATACGTCAGTGTGATGAGTTCCCCCTTGAGATACTTGGGTATCATCTCTTTTTTAATTTCTTCCTCCTCGAGTTGAAAGACTATGATGTTATTCTCAGTATATACTATCTTGTGCCTTGTCATGAAAAAGTGGACTGATATCACCACTGAGTGTCTTTTACATCATGTGATGGAAACATGTATGTACAAAATGGTGAATGGGATATCCTAAAAGGCCGAGTTGGACCCAATCAAGATGGGCATAGAAGTGTGATAACTCAATTATCAAGTCTAATTTTGAGTGATCAGGGATAGAAGTTTTTATAGTTCCCTCCTATTGTGAATTTTTTCTGAGATGTATTCTCTCATGATTTCTCTACCCAATATCTTAATAGAGGGGTTTAGTTCACCATTTAGTTAGTTATAGGTGTCTAACAAGTGTACATTACTCTATATAGGATGGCACTGACAGAGATCTAGGAACTCAAAATGAATCTCAACAACCATGATCCTAAGGGTTTTATACAACCCAGCACATGATCATAGTGTTCACCTTTTATTTTCACCAAGTATAAGTATGTTACCCTATTATCTTATGTGGAATATAGAACTTTGAACCAATTTACATTGAAAAACTGTTTTCAATTACCTTGTATCAATGACCACTTTGAACAACTCTGGGAGAAACAATTTTTTCCATGATCAATCTGAGGTCATGCTATCATCAGGTTCATGTGAGACCATCAGATGTACCATGTACACCCTTATAGAGTAGGTATGTCTTGTATTAGTACTTTTTGATGTCATTCAATCTAACAAACACATCTAAAGTATTTATGGATATAAACAATCAGGTCTTCCACTTTTACCTTGATTCCATTTTGTTAGCCTTAATAGACAAAATCTTGGTATACTCGTGCACCAAACATCACATGAAAATAATCTTGAGATCATGATGAGTATACTAAGAGAGAACCATATATATGCGAATATCAGTAAATTAAACTTTTGGATCAGTAAGGTTCACTTCATGGGTCATATTATATCATAAGTTGTAATATCTATTGACCTAGATAAGGTGAGTTCTATGGTCTCCTGGGAGCATCCCAAGAATGTTTTTGACATATTAGATTTCTTAGGGATTATAGGCTATTACCAAAATTTTATCTAGGACTTCATCTTCTTAGAATTTCCTCTTATGAACATGACTAATAATGGTGTGCAGTTTCTATGGTTTGAAGCTTGTGATAAGTCTTTTCTAGTGTTAAAGGGAATACTCACTTTAGAATCAATTGTAATTCTTCCCAAGATGGAAAAAAGTAATATATTCAACTATGATGCTTTAGGTATTGGTATAGGTGCTATTTTGATGCCATGTGATTGAGTCATTTTATATGGATCTTTCCAGCTAAGGCCTCATGAAAGGAATTTTCCTATGTATGATCTTGAGTTAACAGTTGTGGTTCATGATCTGCGTTGTTGGAGACACTATTTAATGGGTGAGATATTTTTTGATTACACAGACCAAAAAAATCATAAAATATATCTCTACATAGCGAGACTTGAATTTTTGATGGTGAAGGTGTGTGTAATACCTGAAGTCTTTTTTACTTTTCACTTGGTTATATACATGGTAAGTGAAATGATTTGGTTGAATCTTTGTTCTAGAAAACTATGATGCAAGGTGTCCAGGTGGCTAGCAGTGAGTAGAAGTTGAGGGATTAATTCTCAGAGATGCATATGGAGGTTTATGATTAGCACGAACAGTGGGTCTTAGTAGCTCTAGAAGTGACATCATCTCTTCTAGAATAGGTCCAGATATGTTAGCTATCAGATTCCTAGGGTTTCATTTTGAAGGATTGTATCACAGGAGAGAACCCACCTCCTGATTAGGTTGTTGATTTTAGTTAGATCCTACTCTACCATGGCCATGTTTGGGTGCCTTCAGATATATAGAAAGAGATGATTAGGGGATCACATGCCATTGTTAGGGTATTTAATCCTAGTATTTCCATGATTTATAGGGAAATTAATCTTTAGTACCGGTGTCCTTGAATGAAGAGGTAGATAGAAATCAATATTTCTCAATGCTCCACCTATTAGCAGGTGAAGGTAGAGCACTAGCAGCCTGCTTGACTTCTATTACCTCTCTCCATTCTTGAGTGGAAATGGAAAAAAATGACCACTGATTTGGTGATATTATTTCCAAGATATCCTTGAGGAAATTATGTGGTGTGGGTGATTTTCAATAGGATGACCATAGATTCTGATTTATTCCCAATCCCGGAAACCTACTCTGTTGATGAGCTTGGTAGGATTTACATCTTCAAGATAGTGAGAGCTCCTGGGGTACCCTGTTCTATAGTTTAGGAATGAGATTCCAAGTTCACATCATAGTTCTGGAAAGGGTTGTATAAGGGACTGGGTTCATAGGTGCTCTTGATTACTTCATATCACTCTCAGAAAGATGGGAAATCCAAATAGATAATTCAAGAGTTAGAGGATATACATAAGGCCTATATCCATGATTTTGTTGGTTCCTCAGAGAATCATATTCCTCTGGTTGAGTTTTCATATAATAATTGCTTTCATGAAATAATTCTTATGGTTCGGTATGAGGATCTCTATAGAGGACTATGTGGTTCACATCTCTGCTGGCTAGAGGAAGGTAAGGTGGATTTATTAGGTCCTCATCTTGTGCATAATACTTCCAAGCAATTCCATTTGATTTAGAATCGTAAAACTACTACTCAGTATAGACAGAATCCTTATACCAATCATCACCATAGTCCTCTAGAGTTTGAGGTGGGACATCAGGTTTTGTGTGTGTATTACCTTTGATGGGACATAAACAAATCAGGTGAAAAGTCAAGTTATCATTGAGATATTTTGGGCCTTTTGAGATAGCGGAGAATGTTGGGATGATATAATATCAATTTATACTACATCAGAGGTACCATTAATTTCATGACATCTCCCAAATATCTTATATTTGATAGTATCATTCAAAATTGTCTCATTAATTTGATCATAAGGACATCAATCTAGAGGTAACTACTTCCTTTTAGGAGCCTCTAATTCATATTGTTGATCGTAGCACAAAGCTTATCTGAGGGAGGTATACTCCTCTTGTCTGACTGCTATGATAGCACAAACGTGTTCAAGATAAGACATGGGAGTTTGAGACCAATGTATGTGCAATATAGCTAGAACTCTTCTCAGATGACATCCAACCACCCTCTAAAGGGAAACTCAGGGATGAGTTGTTTTAAAGAGGGGAGGTTGAAATATCTCGACATTATCAAAAAGTATGAAAAATATAATTTTTGGTTTCAATTCCTTAAATCATCCCTAATAGTGTTCTCTAAATGGTTGGAGGAGGTATCGAGTGCGTTTATGGATCATTTAAATCTCAGAGCCCCAAAAATGGAGGAGGTAGAGTGGGAAGCATTATTAGAGGAAAATGTGTAGACCATACCCCATGGTTTCCCTAAACTATGCAGTGGTAGATTATGGGAACATATAGGCCACATGGTTTTTCTGTAACCATGCAGTCTAGGGCACATGCCCATGTGCAATGTTGCAGGTTTTGGACAATGTGTTACCATATAGTTTTCACATGGTTAGTCAAACCGTGCGGTATCCCATGCCAAGTGCACCTTCTATTAGTGAATGGCACATGATTGGTGCTTGGTTTGGAAAACCGTGTGGCCAAACTTTGTGTTGTGTAAATTGTGGGGGGTGAAATACCTAAAATACTATTAAATATTTTTCTACCCATTTCTTCTCCCCCATCCTCTCATACTTGGTATTTCTCCACACTCTAGGCACATGCGCTCACCTCCTCACCTTCTTTGGGGGGTTTTGTGATATCTCCTTCAAATATTCTCTAATATCTTCACCATAAAAAGCTACATAATTTTCATGGTAAGATACACCTTCTAAAAAACTCTATTTATTAGTTTCCCCTCTTTCCATTGTGCTATTTTGATATGAATGATTTATTCCCTATTTTCATGGTTCTATTAAATCTTTTAATTTCTTTTATCATAGGTATAATCAAGGGTTGTTACCGGATGTGTGTATTACCAAAAATATGAGTGAGGGTTTCTACACATATTTTCTATTCATTTTATTCACTTTTATGTGTTGTATCGTTGTACTGCTAGCCATACTCATCTGACGAGGCCTATTTTTGCATATTAAATTTATTTCCTTGGTATTCTGTGTCTTTTGTGACGTTTAATGATAGATAAACACATTTATGGTGTGTTAACCATGAATTTGTCCACATTTTGGGTGTGCCCATCCTAAATGGCCTAAATTTCCTTTATCTATTAGGTTATGATTCACCTTGGGTGTGTGTGTGGCCCCTTGGTAAAATGTCATAAAGTAATTAATTAATTTTAGATAGATGATTAACCATGAATTGGAACCCTTAAAGGTTCCTATGCTCAGTCCTTTTTATTTTTCATGTGTAAATGCATTATTCCTTTAAACATGATTGTTGATGTATGTGATTTTTCATGTGCCTTATGCTTTGAGATATTAGTTAAATTCCTAGGTGCCTTGCTTAGTGGGTTTTTTACTCAAATGCTAATTCTTATCCCATGTTCACTATGCTAATGATTTATTCCATGTTTATAATATTTATTTTCATTGAGGAAATATTATTTTCTTGTGATATTAAAACTTTTTTAATGATATATGTTTAGAGGAATGTTAATTCCATGTGCCTATAATTTGTTTTTCATTTCTTAGAGCTTGTACCTTGTAGTTAATGATTTATTCATTTCTATATGATTTTTGAAATTTTTTTTAGGATGACCTGAAAAATTTGATAGATTTTAGTATAAGATGTTTATTTTAAGGCTTTAAATTATAAATTCCTATCCTTGATATATGGATTAATTTTTATGGGTCAATTGATATGGGCTGGGAGAGAAAATGGATTCAATATTAAGTATTAATGGATGGAATCACTATGATCATTTGGTTACAACTTGACATGCTAGGGGTGATACTTTGGAATATTGGGCAAGGGTTTTCCATGGGGTTTATTATAATCATGAGTGATACTTGTTCCTTAGGGTAGAAACCATGGGTGGAACCATTAGTAATATAGATATGCCACGATATGGGTGATACTCAGTCCCCTATCTGCGATACAAGGGACGCGCTCAGAGTCACCATGACTTTAGGGATACTTGATATTCCTTTGGATCACCTTGGATGAACTCGGTAGTACTTGATTATATTGGATGTTCATATAGCGATAATTGGTATTATTTTAGATCACCTTGGATAAGAAACCTTTCAATTTGACGAATTTGAATGATTGATTCTTTTCTCTTATGAGATACATCCTTTATTATTTTTATGATAAAATTGTGCAATCTATTGATGCTTATTACTTTTACTTGAGAATGTTTATGGGATGACCTAGATATGAGACCCCAAGTTAGAGAACAAGATTGGGGTATGATTTTTTAAGTTGACTTGTTTACAATGGAACATTTCATATGTATTGTGACGTGTACAAGATGTCATTTAGACTTTCGGATTAGTTCAAATGAGGTGGTATGGGACAGGTGTCCAATTATGAACATAAACAAAAGAGTTAATGTTTTAATTATTCAACTACTCAGTTTTTAATATGTATATCACACTGTCCTTATTTACAGCACAAAATGGAATGATATAGACATTGTGGATGCCAAACTACTATGCTTTATATCTCACACTCTTCTCAGGAACTGTTTGGTACCTGAGTAGACTTTATGATCACATGTATGGATATAGGGAAGTTTTCTACTTATGATGGTTGATTTCCCCACTATTTAGGATGATTATTTAGGGGTAGAGTACCAATATTATTCTTGAGAAACATTAGTGACATTATTTGGCCTTTTTATAGTTTTTTTATCATGCAATATATTATTATACAGATGTTACCATGAACTACCAATTTTTATAGACTCATGAAATGAAATCATTTTCATCATTTTGTATCTATTACTGTTTATTCTAGTTCTACTAGTTATTTATCATATTGTTTTGTTTATTTCATTACTTCTATTACTATTGACATATTTATATGATTCCTTTATTGATTGTATATTGTTCACCTTTGTACTTACACTTATCAATGAAATAATACTATTTCAATGTAAATACCCTAGGCCTTCTCTTCTAGTCGACAGCCTCTGGCATTTGGGGAGATGCGTTGGAGGTCATTCAGCACACCATCTCGGGGCACTGTTGAGTGGCACTTAGGGAGGAGTGCTACAGTTAAATTTGCGATCATTAGTATTAAATAAATTATTAAATTATATGGTTTACAAAAATATAATATTAATTCTTATGTTACCAATAAATTATAAATGAATATATAAACCAATTGAATAGAAATGAAATATTTTTACGCTCCAAAAGGGGATTTTTTCCTAATAAAATATATTAATTAAAATTAGTGAATGATATTAATTATATATTTATTTTATATATTCAATAAAATATTTTTTATATTCATCTAATAAATTCGATAAGCATATGATAAGATCAAATCCAATATTTTAAAAAAAAAATCAACATTTTTTCTATAGTCACTTTTACCACCTTTTAATGGAAACTCTATTTTAAATCCTAATTTTGGAAAATTTATAAATCATATATGTCAAAAGAAACTTCATTTTTTAAATATGATCATCAAAATTATCATAGGGTGAATTTTTATTATTATTATGTGATGTTTCATTTTTTAATGAAAAGTGAAAAATACTGAATTTTAATTCAAAACATAATTTTAATATAATTTATCTGTAATGTTAAATTATATTTATTATTGGTTTTAATAAATAATTAGAAAAAATTTAAATCCATTAATCCAATTTATTTAATTGGTAACTATTTTTCACTAATATTTTATATAAAAATATTTCTAACTTTTGAGCATTTTTACTTTAAAACACGGCGTTGTCGTCCCATCTCCTGGATTAAAGTTAAATTATTTTCTACCAATTCATTTATTGTAATTTGGAAAAATGGATTCAATATATTTAATTAGAATAATTTATAATTTATAGTAAGGTAATCATTGTTTTTTTAAAAAAATATTATTGAAAGTAATTAAAACTAACTACAACGATTAAGAGAAAATTATCTTAATAAGAGACTAAACCTTAATATATAGAGCAAAAATGACCTAAAAACTTGTCCAAAATCCATTTTATGGAAATATTTAGACCCTAGGATTCCTTTTATATAATTTTGATCATTATTGGCTCCAAATTGCATAGTAAAAACATGTTTATAATTCCATTTTCAATAATTTACAAGAATACCACTCCTCCTCCACTATAAAAATGCACTCAACCCTCCCATTTATTCACACCTCTAAATCCCATTAGATCTCCCAAAATATACCCCAAATAGGCTCCCAAGATACCTAAACTAAACCTATAATCCACACCATGGGCTTAAATCCATCCAAGGAATCCCTCTGGTGAAATCCAAAATGAGTTAACCGAAAAATAGGTAACATACTCCCACAAGCTCCATTGTTTTATTTTACTTATACAACCATTAAAATCATGTTATTCCCTTATTATATAAAAAAATAAGTATAATAAATATACTAATATGTTTTTATGTTTATGGTTAAACCTAAATATACACACACTTCCATTTAAAGGGAAATAAACTTACCATTTTTGTTAATGGAAAACTATCACCTCACGAAGAGATGTCATTAATTTTTCAATTTCCACCTCTCCTGGTTGGTAATTATGATGGAAAATCTATTAATATATGATATATATTATATTTATAATTTATTTATTCTTATTCACATTATATATAACACATACCATTATGATTTTCATTTTGTTGTAACATGATAATATCGTTTGTGGATTTGTAGACTACCGCCTCCTCAAGGCGATGTGATTCGTTCACACTCTACATGGAGCTTATAAAGTATGGTTTTAATAAAATTATGTGAAATATATGACATAAAAATATTACTATAATTGTAATATTCATATATATCATTTAATTTTTGTTCTTTTAAAATATGATAAATAAAGTGATGTAACATTCATGCATACATATGACCTATCCTTTCCATGAATGGAGAATTTCATTTACTATCTCAAAATATTTCGGACCATAATAAAAAAATATATAATGAATATATATAAAATATATATCATGGCATACATTTAAAATATTGTAAAAACATGATATAAGTAATAGCCAAAAAATAACATGTTAAAACATACCAAATAGACAAGGCAATTAACACCCAAAATAGTGAAAACAATGAAATATTATTGAAAAATGTGTAATAAGATATTATTAGAAGTTAATATATGATATTATAATTATGAATAAGGTTTTTTATAAGTTAGTGACATGATTAAAACCATTTTAAATGATGTGAATGTAAATTATCCAGAGTGGAAACACAAGGTAATGGATTCTTGTCTCACTTTTACTTTTGTGAAGAATGCTTCATAATCACGAATTATTTATTTTGTGATTTGTATCTACTAAAATTTTTTATATATTGTATTATTAATTATTTTTAATTAATGTTATTTTGTGTTTCAATCTAAATTATTTCATTTAATGTGATTTTAATGAAATGTTACCAAGTGGTAAATAATTTTATAACTTGAATTTTTTTCATTGGATTATATTACTGTCTAGTTGTCTTTAATATTCTAATATTTTGGGTGTAATAACAGTTTACTATTAAATTTTAAATTTCCACTTTTTTTATGTGTATTTACATTTAACGCACATAATCTATTCATTTATTGATTGTCGCATCAATGTTATGGTCTTTTCAAGTATTTACATAATAATCTCATTTTGTTAAAGATTATTTACACATGAATTTCCATAATAGGAAATTAATGGATCATTATTTAATAAATGATTTAGTTTTCATATCATATGGTTATTAATGACATCTTCTAAATAATAGTGATATTTTTATACTCTTTGGTACTCAAATTGTTTTATAATTTTGTTTAGAAAACCCAACTTCATTGGGTCAAAGATCTATTTTCTCTCAAAACCATGTTTTATAAAAAAAATTCTAAAATGGTTTCAACATTTTCCAAATTATTTATCAAAATAATTTTCACCCTTTATTTTTTTATATTTTTATTAAGTTATTCTCAAATAAAAGGTTTTTCAAAACAAAAGGATATTTTCCTCAAGATTGTTTTTAAAGTTATTCTTATATTTTATCAATGATAAAAACCCTTATTTTTAATCCAATTGGTACATGTCATATTGATACCATCCTTTTTATTAATATAGAGGATAATGATTTATTTGGTCAAGGATATTGTTGACTTTCACTTCCTTGATTTCCTTTTTAGTCCTCTTGAAATTTTCAATTTCTTATGATCATTTAACATTGAATTTCCCCTTAATATCCATTTCAATTAACGTGGATATGATTATTTCATAAACCATATACCATTTTTACATAAGACGTTCACTTTGAAAGATATTTGATATCTAAGTAAATATTGATAAATTCATATCCTTTACTCAATACATATATTTGATAAATAAAATTGGTTATGAATTAATTATATTATTCCATATATATGGAATGCTTTGAATAGGTATTAAAATGGTGGGGACTGATTATAGATCTCCCTTTAAGGAATCAGTAGTATCATGAGATAAATCAATTAGTTACTGTAAGATAATAGGTTTTTCACCCATTATGTTGTAAACCATCTTGTGAAATTTATTGATGGTAAAAGTAACATGTACCTAGGAAAAATGTCGTCTAATAATTAATCATTTCCTTATTTTTAATTTAGTTATTTTTAATCCATGATATTTTGCATCAATATATATATGGTTGCATTTAATTCTCAGTTCTTTGATTAAATGGAATGTGGTTCAGTTACATGAATTTATATATTGATTATGCCGTATCTAGTTATTTGAATGGAATTTGTTTTTAGTTATTTACCTTATCATATTTATTTATTAACTTCCTTATTACTTTATTGATTACATGGTTTTTATCATCAATTATTACCTTGCTATATTAAATATTCACATTGATTCATTCACAACAAAAAAGGGGTAGTAGGGGAGTTTTTTATTTGGACTAGTGGTGGTTTAAACCACCACATATTAGTATTATGGTGGTTTCACAAACCACCAAGTACTGACTAGTTTCTATTCATTTAAGGTAAGTTTTAATAATTTTCCTACAATTTTACTATGTGTCATTTTTGGAGTATTCAATGATAGTTTTTTTTTAATTTAGTGGTACATATTTAATAAAAAAATAAAAAAATATTTAAAAAATGTAAATAACCACCACTGATAATTTCAGCGGCCATATTTTTTGCAGTGATTAATTTTAACCACTGCTAAACATATTTTATTTAATGTATTTATTGGTGGTTTCTAAAATCCAGTGCTAAATTGTATATTCTTTTAAAACATATTCAATAAAAAAAATTAAATATAAAAAAGGGACCTGAATTAAACTCTATTATGAATATATGATATCTTATCATACATACATCGTGCATCCATAAAAAATATACAAACATCCATAGTCATCATAACCACAATCTCAATCAATCCATACTTATATGAACCAATACATCTGTCTTCCTCCATTGCATCCATATCATGACCAATATACATGCATGTCACAACTCTCTCCTGTATCTTTCTGCCTCCACCGCATCTCATCATTTGAAACTGACCACATCATCTCATCAAATATAACAAAAAAAATTAAAATTAAACATCATAAATCACAATTATAGTAGAATAATTGATAAACTTTTAACATACCACAAAAACTAACAACCATCATGAATGCCTTCTGAAGAATTTCATGTATCAAATCGGTCAACCTATTACCTATTTCTGGCATCTCCCACCTACAACGAAAACAAGAATATGTATGAAAATAAATTCCAAAAAGAAAAAACAAAGAATATATTCATAATGATGCATATAAAATTTGTTATTTTGTTAATCAAACAATATAAATATTAATATAAAAAATTAATATATAATGAAAAACGCTATTAAAACATAAAATTACCTATTTATGATTCAACACTAGAAACTGAAATGGAACAGGTAAATATTCTAATTTATTTTTAAAGCTACCTGGGATATTCGTGAAATTTACATAATAAACAAATTTTAAACAATTTGGTATCAAATAATTTAATATTTTTTGAAAATTACATGTTTGTGTTTATCCAAGGATTTGATGTCAATTTGCGGTCATTTTCAATGATTTTTATTGTTCCATCCACTCTTTAGTATTTTAAAACACTAAAATCACATTTACAACCATAACAAGAAAATTGTTTTTTGGAACAATATATCATATGTACCCACATTTTAAAATTAAATATATGGTTGTTTTTCCTAAATTTAATGGAAATATGACATCGTTTCCCTAGTTTTGATCCCCATAACACTTCTTTTTAAAGGTGTTTGTACATTTAAGAAGTGGTTACTAATTCATTTCGACTACACTCCACAACATTTTGATGTTTTTTTCATAAATAAACATAAAAAATAACACAGTGGTGGTTTTAAAATGATTTTATGTCAATATGTGGTTTCTTTCTATGGTTTTGACCACTCCACACACGTTTTAGTGCTTTAAAATTATAAAAATTTATTTATAGCTATAACAAGAAAACCTTCAATCGTAATGACATGTTGTTAGTTCCTACATTTTACAATTAAATATACTGTCCTTTTCCCCAGATTTTTAGGCAATATGATGTCTTTTTCCCAGTTGTATACCCCTCACACTCGTTTTAAATGTTTTTGTACCTTTAAGGTGTGGTTTAAAAGTCATTCCAACCACACCCCATGTCGAATTATTGTGCTATCTATGTGTACATGTGAAAAATAATTAACAGTTGTTTTAAATTGATTTCACATCATTATGAGGTTTTTTCTATGATTTTTGACAATTCCATACACGTTTTAGTATTTTAAAAAACTAAAAACACATTTATATCCATAACTTGAAAACCATTATTCAGAATAACATGTCATCAGTTCCTATATTTCAAAATTAAATATACAGTCATTTCCCCATAGTTCTATAGAAATTCGACATTGTTTGCCTAATTTTGACCCCCTAGCACTGGTTTTTAAAGGTTTTTATACCTTTATAAAGTGATTACTCAGTCATTTCAACCACAAAACACATCAGATTGATGTGTTGCCTATGTGCACATATCAAACCAAACACATAGGTGGGTTTATAATGATTTCACATCAATCTGAGGGAGTTTTCAATGGTTTGACCATTCCATGAACATTTTAGTGTTTTAAAACACTAAAAAAGTTTTTATATCCATAACAGGAAAAATGCCATTGGTAATGAAGTGTCGTTGGTTAATAAATTTCAAAATTAAATATATGGTCATTTTCCCTGATTTTAAGGCAATACAACGTTGCTTACTTGTTTTTGACCACCCGACACATGATTTTAAAGGTTTTTTGTATCTTTAAGAAGTGTTTACTTAGTCATTTTGACCAAAATTCACATCATATTGATGTGTTGTATGAATGTACATGTAAAAAATAATTTATCGGTGGGTTTCTAATTATTTTATATCAATCTATAGTCATATTTTGTGGTTTTTTTCTATGGTCTTGACCATTCCATGCACGTTTCAGTGTTTTATAACAGTAAAAATGCATTTATAGCCATAATGGGAAAAACATCATTCAGAATGATGTTTTATAAATTATTACACGTAAAAATTAAATATATGGTCACATCCCTATATTTTAGGGTAATCCAATATCATTTTCCTAGTTTTTACCCCCGACACTTGTTTTTAAATGTTTTTGTACCTTTATGAAGTTTTTACTGAGTCATTCTGGCCACACCGCATGTCAGATTGACATGTTATCTATGAATACACATCATAAAGATCTCAATGGTGGTTTTACAACAATTTAACATTAATATAAGGTCGTTTTCTATGGTTTTTACAATTCCAAGCACGTTTTAGTGTTTTAAAATACTAAAAATGCCTTTATATCCATAATGGGAAACAAATTATTATGAATGGAATTCCATCAGTTCCTATATTTCAAAATTAAATATTTAGTCATTGTCCCATGATTTTAGGTAAATCTTACATCAGTTTCCTAGTTTTGACCACCTGACACTTGTTTTTAAAGGTTTTGGTGCCTTTATGAAGTGGTTACTAAGTCATTCCGAACACACCTCACATCTGATTGAGGTTTTATCAATGTGTACACATTGAAAATAACTCATTAGTGTTTTTTCAATGATTTCACATCAATATGATATTTTTTTCTTTAGTTTTTATCTTTCCACACATGTTTTAGCATTTTAAAATACTAAAAACATGTTTACAACCATAACGATAAAACTGTAATTTAGAGAGATGTACTATTAGTTCTTTCATTTAAAAATTTAATATACATTCAATGAACCCTACTTTCAGGATGACATGACATAATTTTCCAAGTTTTGACCCCCCTTATACTTTTTTGAAAGGATTTGGTATATTTAATAAGTGGTTACTGAGTCATTACGATAACACCGCATGTCATATTGACATCTTATCTACATGAACACACAAAAAATAACTAAGCGATGGTTTTATAATTATTTGACATCAATATATTGTTTTTTTCTATGTTTTTTACCATTCCACGTTTTTTTTAGTGTTTTAAAACAATAAAAATGTTTTTACGACCATAATAAGAAAATCATCATTCATAATGACATGTCATCAGTTGCTATATTTCATAATTAAATATATAGGCTTTCCCCAAATTTTAGGACATTCTAATGTCATTTTTGTTGTTTTTACCCACCGACACTTGTTTTTAAAGGGGATTTACCTTTAAGAAGTCATTACCAAGTCATTACATCCACACCACACATCGGATAGATGTCTTGTCTATGCATACATGACGTAAATATCTCATTGGTGATTTTAAAATGACTTCTGATCAATATGAGGTCATTTTCTATGGTTTGGACTATTCCATGCATGTTTTAGTGTTTTAAAACACTAAAAATGAATTTATGGCTGATGCACCCACACACATCGTTTAATTCATGAAGGTTGTGGTCAGAGTAGATTTATTTGTTTTCTATACAACACTTGATAGTAAGACTTACTATAGTGGTAGTGTGGGGTCAATCCCATAGAGAATTATACTATCAGCCTGAATGTATAGCTTATAACCCTTTTTTTTGAGTCCTCACAAGTTTGGTCAAGTTAGGGAAAATAACACTAAATACTTCTAAATTAGGAATAGAGATAAGGAAGAGATTAGGGTCATTTTTGGGGTCTCAGGTAAAATATAATCCCTATCCAAAAATGGTATGGTCCTAAGATTTGGGATGCAAAGCATGCAGAGGTCGCTAGTTGAATATGGTTAAATAAACTAGGTTTACCTAAGAGATAACTACTCCTCGGTGTAGAAGTAGCCGAATATTAAGAGAATTAAGCTTAGCTTCTAAGGTAAGAAGTATCATAGGCTATTGTTCACAACCTAATCTACTCCAATCAGGTCAGGGTTGTTCATCCGAACTTCCAAAGGTCAGGGTCGCTCGAATGAATTGGATAAACATCTAGTGTTTAACTTGATTAATATTATTAGGATTATTATGTTTAGAATTAGAGAATTATCAAATTCATATACCCTTACTCTCAATGGCTACCCTATGTGGTTTAGACACTCATGGTGGATTTGATCAAGAATGGGTAAAATATTGAAAACATGTCAAGTTTACAAATTTAAATTGGGTTTTAACAATTAAAGAACATGCATGTATTGAGATCTGTTAATTAATTAACATGAAATTTTAAATTACCAGTAATGAGATGGATTCAATCAAAATTATACCCAATTACTTACATAACACATGAACAAGAACAATCATAACAATGGTTTGTTGATGATCGATGCTTAAAATGAATAACATGAAAAGAACGATTTTAGAGATGCATAAAAGGATGAATAATTTTGTTGAAATCAATATATATGCATTTATTAGTGTTAAACAATGAAAAAAATCGAATAAACTCATGTATGGGTAGAGGGAGTTGAAGGGAAATGAGAGAAAAATGAAGCAAATGAATTATGTCTGCCCCCATTCCCTTGTGCACCTACTGCATATAAATATGTGGGAAATTACATGATGTGTAATGGGTCTTGACATCATGTAATGCTGACCCATCTTTTTTTCTATGGATTTTGAATCTTCACGTATATCATATAAGTCTCATTCAAGATTTTTAATTTTGACCCTTCTCACATTGTGTAATAGGATGTCACATCGTGAAGCTTCCTTCAGCTGGACCATTTTGACTGGGAAATATGATTTGAAAGATACACATCGTGGACTAGCTATTCATGTCCTGTAATGATGGTTCACATCGTGTAATGATGATTCACGTCGGAAAACTTTTCACGGCTTTGAAATTATTCATGACATAGCTTCACGGCTTGTAACATGTGGTGAAATGATACTACACATCGTGTAATGATGTTTCAGGATATGTAATAGTTAATTTTTCTCATTTTCTTCTTTTTTCTTCTGAAACCATGAAATCTTAATCCTATAATAATAAACACATAATAGGTTCATTATTAAGTAAATCATTGAAAATACTTAATAAAATGAAACCAAAATGTACATATGATTTTAGCTTATCAAATACCCCACACTTGAACAATTTATTTTCCTCAAGTAATAAAGATCTCATAATATATTTCGAAAGGTAATCAATTTTTAAAATATTAAACAATCTTTATGTCCACAAAAATAAAACTAAGTGTAAGTTAAAAAAGGAAATATCCAAAATCATCCATGAATAGAAAATTAGTCATGCCTCATAAAACAGTTCTTTAAAAACATTCTTAATCATTTAATTAAAATTTCTTAATTGTTCCTTGAACTCTATAACCATTTTTAATTTACCTCACAATGAACTTTCTATCATCACTCACGGTGAAATGGAACTATTATAATGCTCATACACTAAGTACATTATCCTAACCATAGAGTTTCATTGGTTATATCATCTCTATTTTGTAATGAAAAATACAAAATCAATCATGAGGGAGTAAGTAATTAGGTTCTAGAATCTTTTAGGCTATATGAAGGTGGTTAAAATGTGAAAACAACCTCAAAAATGAGGTTAGGTTATACATTAAAATTAAATAATTTCCTGACAAGGTTAATTAAATGACTCCCCATAGCTAATAAAGTGCATACTCCCATTATATCAGGTTGGACACTTGTATATATATCAAGTGAGTATAAAAAGATATCATGTTCTTTTATTTTTCTTTTCTATTGTTATTTTTCAAAATTCATGTCTAGGTTAATTTTTCGTATCCATACCCTAACCACATATGATCCTTTAGGGGATTCATTGTTCTAGATATTGTGATTTTTGACCTTCATAATACACAACCTAGATTTAAATTTCTTTTTCCTTTTTTATTTTTTTAAGGGAACAAGATAGATGTGAAATACTAAAAAGTACACATGGATCATAATAAAAAGGTCTAATGATGGACACAATACATCTACATAGTAGAATAGTCCCATTCTAGCCGAATGCTTCCCCCACACATGTTCATAGTAAAGTCATACATTATACAAAGAGTAGGGTAAGAAGGGAAAATCATCTTGGGATAGATAAATCATAAAATGACATTCATGGAAACTAGAAGCTTAATTATGGAAATATGTAAGGTGGTTCTCTGGAAAAAGTATCTCAACAAAAATTGCCTCAATAATTTTAAAATTATATTTTTTTAATTATAGCGTTAATGAGACCTCAATGAAAGTTTTGATAGGTTTACAAGTTTCAAGATTAACTCAGGAAATATGTTTAGAAAAGAATATGAAATTTTAGGCACAAAATTTAAATAGGATAAGAGTAAATAATTATTAGAAATCACTATGGGTATAAAACCAAGTAATAATTCAATTAAAGGTAATTTAAAAAATTATGAGTTTTGAGTTAAATTACTAATCTCATTAATTATTCTAAAAGTATAAACAGAGAAAAAACATGGATGTACAACAATTTTAATCTAAACATTTTCTTTTATTTAATGGGTATAATTATTTTCAGGTTTAATGCATGTTTCTAAATGAAAAACGTCTCCTACAAAAATGAAATTAGGAGAAAAATATCCAATATATCAAAAGTGAAACTCATGGAAAACTCCCCACAAATAGAAGGATACATTGTTCATACTATCCATGGAAGTATTATGGTATGGGAATAGTAGATAAATTTGTATAAATAAAAATGGAAATTGAAAAATGAAATGCTAAGGAATCGAGTGCTCCCTGTAAGAAGTGGCATTTCATGGGGGGACTTGGGAAATTTTGATTTGAAATTGGGATACTTGAAAATTGGTTTATAAAAACAAATCATGCACTAGATAAAGAATCATACCACAGGTTTGAAACATTTATAAGTAATAAAGAAATAAGGTGCACAGTATGTTGATCAATGAAACACATTTTATTTAAATGAAGGAATGTTTATACAAAAAATCTTGAAGGATAATATGATGAAAAAGAAAATATATAAAATAATGACTATGAAAAAATAATAACTAAAAATATGATAAAAAATGAAATATAGGTTTCCTCACATATGGTACTAAAAAAAGGCATCGTCATCCAGGAGGATGGAGAAAAGTATCAGGTAGTTTCATTCATTATCTCAGTCTCTCCTTTTTCATCTATAACTACTCATGTTTGTGTTCTCTATATCTCAAAGTCTTTTTTCTGGATTGATAACTTCAAGAGCATATCAAGAATGCATCTGGTTTGTATGTAAGGGTATTGGTGCTCGTTGTGGTGGCTGCTGAGCAGGAATCTCAATTGAGATCTCCTGAAGCTAATGATTAATCTTGGCCATGTCTGAAACACTAATCAACACAAGGAAAGATGGTAGCAAAGGTGCATTGAAAACCATTGATTTAACAGAGGAGTTAAACATGGATATTATAAAATTATAAAACATTGAAAAATGAGCTAATTAAAATTTAGAAGAACCAGTTTCCCATATATATAAAAATTTTAATAGTACAAAATGAATAGAAACAAAGACTAAAAAGAAAATAAAAAATCCATGATACTTATGAAAAAATAGATATAGGTATGGTGGTTAACTAAGATAATCCATCATATTAAAAATTATCCTTAAACATATACTCTTAATCTTATTGTGGATGTAGCTATCCTGTATAGTCAATGGAAGTGATGAATGAATGTGATGGTGGGTCGGCTACTAAGGGTAGTTTCATGGTGCTAGAAGGATTCTCTTGGGTAGGTGGTGGGGAGGTGTCAATCTTCAATGGGTCTACGTGTCTAGAAGCTAGATAAAAAAATGGCACCTCAATATATGGGTGTGGTTACTGGTCCCTTGCCTCACTGGGACTGATCTCCAAGGTACTCCTGATATGCAGTAGGGTTTGAGAGGTCTGATGGTAGGTTTTTCTGGTCTGTGGGTGGGGCTGGAGTAGTAGAAGAGGAGTTCTAGTAGGGGTCGATGGTGGCTCAGATGTTGTGGGAGATGAAGGTGGTTGAGGGGTGGTGAAATGGTATATCTTTGTAAAAGGGATGTGTAGAATCTTGTAGATCCATCTCAAATTCTTCAGGATGAAAATCTTCATGGACACGAGAACTTTTGGGAAGGAATGGGTGGGTGTAACAGAAATTAATGTTGTGTTAGTAGAGGAAGGGGTATGGATGGTAATGGATGGAGGTGAAGGTGTGGGTGGAGTGGGTTAAGGGTCTGATGTGTGATCTCATGGGGCCTTGTCAGATCCTTCCTGGACTCCTGGAATTCATCCTTAGGTTTCATCATCCATAAATAGGAGATGCATATTTTGTAACATTTGGAAGTCAATGGACTCTATAGGACAAAGGGAGTTGATTAGAAGAGAAGAAAAGAACACTCCAAGATGGAAGACCAAATTAGTGATTGAGGAACCTCCCATCAGTGTTCCTCTCATCCTCTAAGTGTAAGTTCCATAGTAATATGTGAATTGAGTAGCCATGTTGACAAAAGGGACACCCATGGCTTCTTATAATATGATTATGTCTAGCTAGCTCACACTACCATGCCACTCGGCCCTAGAATACCATGCACGAGTTAAGTCTAGATGAATGATCATGAGTGTTGGGTAGTAGAGCCATGATGAATTCGTGATTCTAGAATTGTTCTTAGTGTGAGAATCCCACCTGATCATCCAAAAAAGTCACATCGAATAAAATATCATAGGCTCGATATATATGGTAGAAAATACATCAGATGAACTGAAGTCCTTTGTGTAAATTCCAAGACCTATCACAAATTCCTCAAATGAAATCTCATGAGGTTGTTCACCTAGTATGAAGCGTAGGATATCCACTGTGACCTCAAATTTAGTGAGAAACTCAAGAAACAACCCTTGATATGTCTCATCACATACCTTTATAATGGATGAAATATGGAGGCACTCAATAATCTTTAGGACCTCCAAGATGATATGTATATGAGCAAGGATGGTCATGTCGATGGTTTTTTTGGTCCGTATTGGCTATACCAGTAGTCGGTTGAGGGAGACATGGTGCTTGGGGTTAGAGAAATGCAAGATGGGGTCGAAATGTGGGTTTTAATCCTTAAGCAATTCAATGGAGCTAGATTATGAGTCATCCTGAGTAGTAGGCTCGACATGAGATGTAGTTCGGGGTGAGGGAAATGTAACCAATGGTGGTGGGGTGAAAGTGGTAATATCTCACATGGATTCTTCTCTAGAGGAGGATCATTGCATTAAAATGTAGAATTTGTAGGTACAGTGCACACAGTTTTTGTGCTTTCCATCACAGGGGTAGGTCATAGGTAAGGTGGTGGGGGTGGGGGTTGGTTTTGGCTATGAGGGAAGAGAGGAGGGGAGGTGTGTGTTCAAGATTATGGGAAGTGGTGGGGGCATTCTAGGTCGTGAATGAGGGAGGAGGGAGGGGTTCGTCCATGAGGGGGGAGAAGAGGGTGATGGGGTGGTTGCGTAACCGATAGGGAGGGAATGAGAGGGGTCACAAGAGTCATGCATCTGAGAGGGAAGGAAGGGGAGGGGTTGTGTGAGGGAGTATGGGGGGTTTGGGCTATGAAACCTAGGTTCAAAATATGTTTTTAAAAATAGTTTCAAGGAATTAATTGAGGTGTAATTAATTTTCACATCATGTAATTTTGAGTTTTATGAAATTTTGGCTGTAAAAAATACATGTCATAAAATAGGGTTACACGTCATGTAATTGATATTTTTTCCCAATTTTGGTTCAAAACCTAGTATTTCCCTCTCGAAATTTCTTAAGAATTCATAAGGATTATTCTAATATAATCCATCTTAAGGTGACCTATCCTGGGTTTCCTCCCAGTTAGTGCTTGCTTTATTGTCGATAACTTAACGCTTTGAGGCTCAGATGAATTTTAGGATGACTACACAACCTTTACAGAAAGTTTCTTGATAGTTTTTAGTCTTTGACCATTGACTTTGAATGGTGGTTTTCCATCCTTATGAATTTCAATGGTCCCATAGGGGAAAATTGGAATGACTATGAAGGGTCCTGACCATATAGATTTCAACTTCCTAGGGAACAATTTTAATATCGAGATGAATAATGAGACCTTATTTCCTATGAAAAATATGTTTCTTATAATGTGTTGATCATTCCATTTCATTTGTTTTTTATTTTTAGATCATGAAATTTTTATAATAATCCTTTTTAATTTATTTGAATTTATGCAATTGTAGCATCCAAGATTCTCCATTATTTTTAGAATCCAAATTGAGATTCTTAATTTACTAGTAAAAGTGATGCTCCAATTCAACTCGTAGATGAAAAGGTTTTCATTAATCCAATATGAATGGTTTGGTATCAATGGGTGTTTTGTACACAGTGAAGTATGCTCATAGTGCATCATCTAATTTCAGAATCCGGTCACATTGACTTATGTTCATGGTCTTCTCCATGATTTTTTTGATTTCCCTATTTGAAAATTCAAATTGCTTGCTTGTTTGTGGGTGGTATAGAGTTCCTGTGTTATATTGGATTCCATATTTCTCAAGAAGTACTTTAAAATATTGATTGGTAAAATGTGTTCCCCAATCAGTAATGAGTAAATAAGGAAATCTAAATCTTGAAAACACATTTTTCATCAAGAAGTTCATGAACACTTTTTCTATGTCATGTGATGTAGACTCAGCTTCTAACCATTTGGATGTATTTAACACAAAAAATGATATAGGACATTCCATGTGAATTGGTAAATGGCCCCATGAAATTTATTCCCCAAACGTCAAATATTTCAACTTCCATGATTGGGTTTTGTGACATTTTGTTTATTTTTCTAATGGTTCTAGTTCCCTGGAACCTATCACATCTTTGAAAATAATCTTTCAACTTATGGTGTATCATGGGCTAGAAAATTTCACTTTTTAGGATCTTTGCTACCTTGAATTTCATTCCATGATGTCCTATAGTTGGCGACGTATGACACATGCCTATCACGTATGGGATTTCATCATCTAGAATGCAGCGTCGCAATAAGACATTAACATAACACTTAAACAAATGTGGTTCATCCCTGTAATAGTGTGATGTTTTAGCTAAAAATTTTCTTCTTTTCTATTAGGATGGGTATTGGGGTCAAAATCTCATGGCGAGAAAATTTTCAATATCTAAAAATTATAGTTCTACCTTTATGTTGAAAAGGGTTTCATTAGGAAAGTTGACTTTTATGTAGATCTCATAATCATTATTTATGAGAGGAAGTGGAAGTCAGGATAGATGAATAATGATCACATTAATTTCCTTTGGAATCCTTGATGATGATTTCAATGTCTTGGAGAAAAAGGATCCATATTATCAGCATTGCCTTTTCATACTTTTTATTCATCAAAAATCAAAGTCTAGCATGATCGGTGTACATAATCACCTAGGACAAAACCTTATAGGAACAAAATTTCATGAAATCATACACAACTGCTAAGATATATTTCTATGTATATATGTAGTTCAATTTCACTTCATTCAGTGTGTGACAATCATAATATATAGAACATAAGACGTGACCAACTCATTTCCCTAAAATAGTGAAAAAAACAAATTTGGTGGTGTCACACATCTATTCAAATTCATCATCTCAATCAGGTGATATGATTATGACAGAAAACACCAGGATTTTTCTTAAAGTATTGAGTGGCTGTAAAAATTATTCAATGAGTTCTAATGAATATTTTTTATAACAGGTGCATTATAGGGCTTGCAACCTTTTCAATGTCCATTTCGAATTGCTAATAGAATCTGGAATTTCCCAAAATGCTCCATATACCTTTCACAATTGAAGTCTCAATTAAATATTTGATCACATTTATCTTGGAAGGATCAACAAACATTCCATTTATATAAGTTTTAGGTCCATGGAATATTCCTACATTGACCATAACCTAAAACTCCACCTAGTTAAAAAATAGACACTTATCCTCATTACGCTACAAGACTAGCTCAAGATTGCTTAAGCATACCTTGAAAGATATTCCATAAATTGGGAAGTCCTCCATGAAAATTTTGGAGAATTGCACCTCTATATCGTGAAATATATTTTTCATGGCCCTTTGAAAGATCATTGGTACATTTCAAATTCTTAATGACATGCTCTTATAGGTGAAAGTGCCAAATGGACATGTGAATATTGTCTTATAGTGATCATCTGGATTGATTGCAATCTGATTGTATCCTGAATATCCATCCATGAAATAATAGAATTCATGTACTTCTTTTCATTCCAACATTTGATCAATAAAGGTAAAGGGAAAATTATCATTACAGTTTTCCACAATTATATTTTTTTATTCCACACATACTCACCATCCTGTGATGGTGCGAGTTGAGATTAATTCATCTTCGTCATTATTTTCAACTATGAGACCACCTTTGTAGGAAAAACTTGAAGTGGGATCACTCACTCACTATCATATATTGAAAATATTATTCTAGCATCTAAAAGTTTCATCAACTCTTTTTTAACAACCTTCTTCATTGGTGGTGTGAATTTCCTCTCAGGTTACCATCTAGGTTTTCCACCTTCCGAAAGAAGAATTTTGTGGGTGTGTAAAGTAGGATTTATTTCTTTGATATCATACAATACCCAATTGATTGAATGCTTATTCCATTTCAATACTTCGACAAATTTTTCCTCCAGTTACTTTGACAGTTTTGAGTTTATTAAAACTGGTAGTGTATCTGAGATATCTAGAAAAGAATACTTGAGTGAACTAGATAGGGGGGTTAGATCTATTTTTGGTGGTAGAATGACTATTGGTATGAAAGTTGGGATGATTTATCTTGTAATAGGTTATATTTAGTTTACATCCATGATTTCATAATCCTCATTCTCAACAAGGAGTATGTTGTCACATTATTATTCAATGTTTAAGTAGCCTTCTCTATAGTCAGTGAGAGAGATCTCTTGGAAATCAAAATAATCATCTATTTATTATGCTGCCTTTTCCAGATCGAACACAAATTCTTCTTCACAAACTCAAAATATAAATCTTCCTTGATTCAAATCAATCAGCTCATTTCCTGTGGCTAGGTATGGTTGCCTAAGTTGTCTGGAACATATCCTTCTTCTTCCATATTTGAAATGAGGAAGTCCACTTGAATTTTGAACTTACCGACTTTGACTTAGACATCCTCAAGAATCCCATGGGGATATTTTACTAAGTCTTCAGCTAATTGAAGTGCTACTTTGGCTAGTTTGAGTTCTTAAAGACCCATATTTTTTAATACACTCATCGGTATGAGGTTGATGTTGGCTCATAAATTACATGATCATTTCAAAAAAATAATTGTATTTACCAATAATTATTCCATGATTTTCTCTTTCTGGAAAAGAAATGTGTGGTTTATAAGGTGGTGGAGAAACATAAACTTCTTCCTTGGGCTTCTCAGGTGTTTGTTTTTTTATGGGTGACTCTTGTGGTATTTCATAAGTGGTTCCATCAACTTTTTATTTAATTAATTTTGTATGCTTCGTGAGTTCTTCATCATATATTTCATCTCCTCTATATAGTTACTAAAAATTCCACACTTTTATACTCCTCATTACCACTTACTTTGCCTCTTCCTAGGGGTATATCTTTGTATTATGAGGTAGATTACCTCATAAGATTCCTGAAAAGGTCTTATAGATCTGAACCATTTTATTCATGAGGCTTAGAAGAGACACCCTATGATTCTAAATTTTAGTTTATTTGGTGGTCATCCTATGATATTAATTTTGTACAATGGTTGATAGTAGATTTTTTATACTAGTTTGAAGAGGTACATCTTGTTGTTGAGGTCTTGGTGGAGATGTATGGAATTATTATTGTTCTCATGGAGGAAAGGGTTGTTGTGCTGCTTGATGTGGTGGTCACGGAACATGATTCATCGGTGGATATCCTAGTGGTCCCCGATTTATAAATGGTACCTGAGCACTTCAATATTGGTAATACCCTTGATTAATATTCTATTGGTGTGCATGCCTCTGTTGAAAATATTGTTGTGGCTATTGGAATTATTGATTTTTCTGATTATAATTAACATAATTATAATATTGGTTTGGTTGGTCGTCAATAGTTATTTTGCATTCTTGATAGAGATATGTTCCCCCACATATTTCTCCTGACTGAACTACAATTACAGGAGTAGGAGTGGGGTGGGGGTGAAACAACAGGTAGATGAATGAATTCAATATTCTCAGTCAAGGATTCCACTAGTGCATCTAGTTAAGTAATATCTTGTAATTGGAGGATACCATGCTGAGGTGGTACATGATCACTCTTCCATAGGTTGGAATTGTGAGATATTTCATCTAAAATATCTCTTATCGGTTCATGTGTCTTGAATATAAGTCCTCCATCAACGGAAACATAGAAAACTATTCATGTGTCTGGATGGAGGACTTGGTAGAATTCATGGAGCATGATTCACAAGTCTAATCCTTGGTGCAGGAACATTATCATCAGTTCCTTTATTATGTACCAAAATATCCATGTGGATTCTCCATCAATCAGAGTGATGCTTTGTATATCATTTTTATGCTTCCAAGATTGAATTGTTGGGGAGTATTTCTATAAATATTTCTTGTCTAGATCATCCCAAGTAGTGATTGAATTGGGAGATTTAATTTTCATCCAATATTTAGCTCTATATCATAGAAAGAAGGTAAATAATCGAATCCTTATTGCATCAAAAGACACTCCCTTATTGGGAAAGGTATCCCAAACTTCCAGGATGATTGAAATGTGTTCATGGGGGGTCTTCACTTTGATGCCCACTGAACTGGACCATGTTCTGGATCCTTGAATGAGTAGAGGTTTTATATCAACTTTGTGTTCCTGAATAGGAGGGAACATAATAAATGGTGTAGCACCATGGATATATAGATATACATTATCCATAATGGTGCAATGTTTGTGTTTAGACTACTCTCAATGGAATACAGAATGAAATTTTGGAAGGTTTGGTTGGTTGAGTTGATTTTGAAGTGCAAGATTGATGTAGTATACCATCTATGAATAGTGGAATATAGAGAGATAGCTTTTGATTTTAGGCTCTAAGGAATTATTTTCTTATGTGTTAATACTCATCGAATGTGTCGAAGGGCCTAATGCATTCACTAAGCCATAAGAAGAAGAAGGACCCTTGGATGTCCAAAATAAAAGGGAAAAGAATAGAAAAGGGAAATGGTGAATCCCCGGTCTTTGTTATAGGATTCTGTGTAAATCATAGTAAATTAGATCTCCAGAAACAATGCCAAAACTTGGCACACCCACACACATTGTTATATTCACATGGGATATGGTCAAATTGGATTTATTTCTTTTTAAAACAACACTGTCTACTTTGACATAATATAGTGTTAGTATGGGGTCAATACCTTGTGGAATTGAGGTTACAACAAAAAATTATATCTCATAACTATGTGTAGGATTCTTCATGAGTTGGTCATGTTCGGAAAAAGTAACAATAAAGACCTATAAATTATGAACATAGATAAGTAAGAGATCATGGTTAATTTTGCGGTTTCAGGTAAAATATAATCTCTATACTAACTTGGTATGATCATAATAACTATGTTGTGAATTAAGAGGAGGTCACTAGTTGATGATGGTCAAATAAACTAGTTCTACCTAGGTGAAAAATACTCCTTGGTCTGGAAGTAGTCACAACCTATGTGTGTTAAGCTTAGCTTCAAAGGCATGAAGTGTCATAGGCTATTGGTCATAGCCTAATCTACTCCAATCATGTTTGTGTCATGAATCAGAACTTCTCGTGGTCAGGGTCAATTGAATGAATTGGATAAACATTTTTTGTTTAACCTGATTACTATTCATAGGATTCACACATTGAGAATTAGAGATTTATTAAATTCATATACCCTTACTCTTGACCCCAACCCTAGTTGGTTTAACCAGTCAAGGTATATTTGATCAAGAATGGGTAAAAGAATGAAAATATGTCATGTTTACAAATTACAATTGGTTTTGAAAAATTAAATAACATGAATACAATGAGATTTATTATTCAATGAACCTGAAATCATGAATTAGGATTAAAGAGATGGATTTAATCACAATTATAACCAATTACTAACTTGAAAAAAGAAAAACAACCTGTGAAACAATGTTTTGATGATGATCAATGCTTGAAATGATGAATGTGGTAATAATGGTGTTGTTGATGGAAAAAAGGATGAATAATATCATAGAAATACATCCACAATTCTTTTATTTAAGAAAAACAATAAAAATAATTTAATAAACTCAAGTTTGGTTAGAGGGAGTAAAAGGTAAATGAGAGAACAATGAATGAAAATTAATTCTGTCAGCCCCCATTCCTATGAACGCCTACTGCATATAAATAGACACGAAAATACATTATGTGTAATGGGTATTGAAATTGTGTAATGCTGATCCAATATTTTCGATATAGATTTTGAATCATCACATACATTATAGGAAATATCATCAGAGAATTAAAATTTTGACCCTTCTCACATCATTATTTCTAACACTTTTTGTTGGGGCATGCATCGTCGATGGAAACATACTGATTGTTTCCCCACATTACCACTTTCCAATGTTGGGATACATTCAACACTTATTCAACGATGTTTTCTCTTTGATTGAAATGGTATGACATGATTCTGGTCTCCCCTTCTATGGATTCCTCCTCAAAATTCATCACATAGTCCCGGTCTCTATTAAAGATTAAGAAGTTGCTCATGAAACTATTCCTAGTGACATATCTTTGTGGAGGCTATTTTATTATGTTACTTATGTGAGGACATTCTAAGGGGTCAAGTTAGGGAAGCAACCTTCGATTATGGGAGTAGTCACGTTGACCATCGCTGGAGTGTCTGGACCCTGAAAAACTGGTACATCAAGATTTTACATTATGATAGGGCTTCTAAAGGGTGAGGAATCCTGATGCATCCCACGCCGAATGTGGGGAATCATATTCCAAATTCATGTCTCTGAGGTTTTTCTCATCTTCCCATGTTTAACATGAGGTATGTCGTGAGTTTAATTTCTAGAGATGATGGATCAGACTGATCAGGACACGGATGTGAGTGGATCATATAGGTACATCTCTAGGAGAGAGTACGTACAATATTACTGGATGGGTGAATCAGAATACCCAATAAGAAAAATACTAGAATGATGTGTCCCACAATGGGGAATATGTCACACTGTGATGGTTGATCTGGAAACCTCAAAAGGTGGATCAGACGATGGTGGGACCCAACAAGGGGGTGCCAAGGTTTATCATTGGTCGGTATTGAACCTCAGGGAGGCTTCCTACATAACCTTTATGGGAGACAGGGATAAAATCCCCTGTAGTTCATATGTGTGAGACATATAATTAGGGTGTACATAAAGTAAAATAATGTGAAGATATGATGGAGTTGAAAGATGGCTAGCAGCCCGTATGGATGGTATGATTTCACAAGGATGTAGATGCCTAGGTAAAAATTAGGAAGAATATAGATGGAGTCTCGATGGGTTAAGTGAATTGGGATGGAATTGAGAAACTGTGTGACGGTGAAAGTATTGGGATTGAACCTCGGAGAGGTTTCATATGTATAAATGTTGTGGGGAATCAAATTACATGGAGGTTTTGGTATGGGATGATGAGTCACATGAGGAGGCGGCTTCTTAGAATGTATGTATGGACCGAATCTGAAGGAAGTAGGACCCCCCCCCCCCCGAGTTAAGGCATGATATTCCCAAAACAAAAAGGCTTGAGGGAGAGACCTGGATGAGACATAGATGATGGTATTGAACCTTCGGGAGGCTTCCTATTTATCCCCATGGAAAGGAATCAATGTATATGTAGTTAAAGAAATCATCATTGAATCAAAGTGTGTACAAAGGATAGAAACCTAGAGACATGTGGGGGATTATGCGTGGTTAGCATCCCATAACATGAGGGGAACTCTTGGTTGGAGGATTATTGATTGAGTGTGGTTCTTAGGAATGGATAGCTTCCAATTAACTTATCTGACACCTATAATGGGTGGACCAAGGATGTGGGTCCCAACAAAGGGGACGTTGAAGTTTACCAGTGTTTGGGGGTTGAACCTCAGGGAGGCTTCCTACATACCTTGTCTTTGAAAAATAGATAAAAACCCATGTAGTTTGAGATCATGTAGTTTGACATCAAGCGGGACAAAAGGGGCATATAGTTTAACATCATACGAGATGTGGGTGAACCAATGTGAAGTGGTTAGGATTGATGGGTGATGGGCCTGAACCTTATAGAGGCTTCCTACATAACTTGCCTAAAAAGGGAAAAGATAAAAGTCCACATAGTTCGGTAGTGATGGGAGTGGGAATTACACGCTAAGGAAACCGAAAGAGGATGTCATGATCGATGCCTAATCTAATCCCACATGATCCATTCTCGATGTGAGAAACTAGAGGCAGAAAGGGACCTGACGATCATGTTGTGAGAAGTGTGTCCATGTAGAATGGTTCAGGGATTATGCTTGGCTAGCGGCCCAAAGAGGAAGTAGGGGACTTATGCATGGTTGGTGGCCCAAGGAAAAAATATTGGGACTTACAATAAGAGTGAAGCCCAAGTAGGCATCCAGATATATGAGGAGGATATGACCACCGTACATAAAGCACCCTATTACGAAGTATCGAGGCTTACAAAATGGATACCTAAGGTGATCATGGTGACAAAGAATAGAGGGAGAGAGGGAGTGAAAGGGTCTTGATTCCCATACCCTTCATGATCCTTTTAGGACATGTAACTTATGCATTGATCATAGTTTAATTTAATGTGTTGAGGATGTGGGGTTTCTAGGAAGTTTAACATACTGTATCTTGGAAAATGAGGATTCACTCCTCACCCCTAGGACTTACATAACTAGGACACTTTAACCCTTGGTGAAGGGAAGACACAAGTAATTCCAAGAGTTAATGGGGTTGTGGAGTGATCCATTAAAGGGTCCATGTTATCATAACTATGAGAAGAAGAAATAGTTGTTAGCATACCTATGTGAAGAAGCATTGGGTAGGGAAACACAACATAGAGCACCCCTAAAGGGAATAAGAAGTCACCATGCACAATCCTGGAGGGCTGCACATAGGGAGTGCACGCGATATAGAGGTGTTTCATGTAATAGGTGCTCAGAAATGGTGGCTTGGGGTAAGGACGACACAAGGAGAACAAAGGAAGGGGACATACAAAATTGAGGGAATGCGTGCAGGAGGAGGGGTTGCATGCAAGATGGAAGTTTGTGAGAAGAACCAGGGGTTAGGGGAAAAAGAATCATAACTGAAATAAAAATCATGTACATAAGAAGGATCTTTTTCACATAGTTTCTTTTGAGTAAAAAGGATATGGGTGATGATCAATCCCTAGCTGGTGAACCAAAGGAGGACCCCTAGGAGACCTATCGCATATCATCCAATACTTTGAGGCCATGTATTTCATGAAGTCACAAAAGGGGTCATCATTCTTGCATGGGATAGATGGTCCATCTTCCATAATGGTACACAAAAATGAAAGGTTATGTTTCTATTTAAAGCTAAAAACTTAAGCGGTAGCATGCAAGGTGGCATGTTTGCAAGTGGAATTTAACTCCAGATTGGGTGTGGAAGATCTTGTGTGCGGTCCCTCTTCTTATGCCTCAACCAATTTTCTTTATCACTTGTGACTTGATTTTTTTTAGAAGATTGACATGAATGAATATATTTGATGTCACATTGGGCACCAAAGATCTTGCGTGCAGTTTCCAATCCTACACACAGATCACAGATCTTGCACGCACATCCCTTGGGTATCATGGGATTGTTTTCTGATTCAAAATATGACTTGGATTTCTGAAAAATGTCCATTCATGGCCTTAAACAAAATTCAGCCCCAAAAAATGACCCCCTCAGAATCTGAGCTAAAAGGGGACATGAAGGTCGGATTCCGAGTCAAATTTCAAAGAGTAGAGTGCCTGATGGAGGTTGCATGAAAAAAATCACATTCAGGGTGTAAACCAATTCCATGTGTGAAAAAGGGCAGGTCCATGCCTATAAATATGTGAGGGGGGGCTCCATACCTTGAGTTTCTTATACGATAGGTGGATTTTCTCTCATGCACGAAAGGTCCTCCTTTCCATGTGAAAGATCCTGAATTTGGTGGGTTCCTTGCACACAACTGAGTATTCATTCATGATCCTTCAAAATCTTGGATGCTCCTGAGGAATTTTCTGCAGCTAACACTCATCTTTCATGAAACCATCTATCTTATGTGTTGAAAACCCATTATTTCATGCAAACCCATTTGTCAATTTTGAGGCCCAGTTAAAATGGATTCTCAACTTACTGATGCTAAGAGGGAAGCTGTTGCTACTGTAAGGAGGACCCATATGATCACAAACCTTCATATTCTTCATGCGAGAAGATTCATGTCTGATAATAATATGATTTTAGGTATGATGATTCTTGCTCAAAATGATTAAATTCTGAGTGATATTCTAACGATATGGAACTTCGGTTTTCTATAATAAGTGTTTATGCTAGGCTTTGAGACTGACATGCCACGGTCATGGGTAACACATGAGGATAGCCTTCAATAGTACAACATCACGATCAATGGTCACTCCAATAAAGAGACACAGAACATGGTTGTTTACATCCTCAATCCAATGACTAGGACTGTTGTGGGGAGCGATCTGGTCCTGAGAAATCTACAACACACTATGTGAGCACCTTCAGAAGTAGGAATACTGATGAGACCAAAGGTTGGTAGGAATGGGAATACAGATCCAATGAAAACATTACGAGTGAATGGGTATAGGAATACTGGGTTTGTTAGACATGAAAGGACTTTGAAGAAGATCTATTGTCTATCAGTCAGTTTAAATCTATGTGGACATCGCAGTTCCATTTCTACCATCAGCAAGACCTTATACCAGAGCATTTCAGTCGGTGGTCCACTAACACAAATTCTTTTCATCTCCACCATTTGGAGGATATCATCATTATTTGGGACATCCATTACATCAGTGGAATTACCCTAGAATGGTACTGTTACAATGAGTTCCTTCCAATAGAGAACATTTGGGGGGATAGGTTTCAAACCCCCATTTTGACATAGAATCTCTTGGAGTTATCCATGGATAATCTAAAAATCAATAACATTTTGAAGGATATAGACTATTCAGGATGGCTCAGTCTATTCTAGACATATGGTGAGGTAGTGAGGATACAATTTCAAGGGAATCATTTCCCAAACACATCCCTAAGGGGTAAGGTGGGATCATACTGGATGGTCCTTGAGGTAGGTGAGTATCGATCATGGGGCATCAGCATAAACTAAACTCAAGACCCAAATTAATTATGTTATAGATTTCATAACACATTCTTGAGAAGGTGGATGATACTAGTAAGGGATATGATGATGGGGGTCTATCCAGGTATATTGGTGGTGGCAGTAAACATGGAAACCAAGAAGAAGGTCAATCAAGAAGGGACCATGTTGGCTAGGCTATAAAATTTTTTGGAGCACATCTATAGAGGGGGTATGCCCATGAGAATATGTGGACCACTCTAGAATATTCATGGTTTTTTTGCAGTTCATTTTTGTTGTTATGAAATCCAAAATGCCATCTGCACTCCAGGTGACGGTCTATGACCATCCCTACTAAATGTTTCTTGAATTCGTCCATTGATGCTCAATGAGAAGGGGATCAAACTCAATATCAAAAACCATTCAAACTTCATCTTTCATTCTTTTCAAACCCCATATGGCTAGATGGTAGATGATGGGAGAGTCCTATGGTAGCAGAGGGAATACCTACAAAGAATTAGGGGTGGTTTTCTGGTTTCTTGGATCAATGAAAAAATCTTTTTGAACCCTATATGATGAAGATTATTTTTAGGTAATTTGGGTGCATGTAGTGGATGCCAAAGAAATTGTATTCAAGGGTTTCAGAAAATCAGAATCCCTGCATGATTTTCCAAGTATGGCTCATGTTTATGACTAGAGGTTTTGGTGAAGTCAACACATCTCCCATACTGATGTTAATTTTGGCATATCAACAAAGTATATCGACCATTTGATATAAGCGTATCTGAAATCAATTATGCATTGAAAAATTAATTATATCAAGGTGAAAATTGTGGAGCCTAAATTATGAGAGAGTAGGTGAAGCATTGTTGGGGAAGTGAGATCGTAGGTCAACTAGGCGGCTAGGCTGGCACCAGCTAGAGCCTATATGGTAGGAGTGTCAAAATGTGTGTACACACCCCTTACTTATGAAGATATATGGTCCCATAGTAGACCTCATGGACCAGCTAGGGAAATTCCTACAAAGGAGCTGAGATACCTCCTTCAGCTGACCACTGATTCCATTTTCCCATCTTTATAGTTTTCTTGGAGTACATTGTAAAAAATGCTATGTCCGGATGCCCTGTAGAAGAAACTAGTGCACACTGAACTCAAAATGATTTATCTAGGGCATATTCAGATGATGTATAGGGTTTAATTTCATCTTCATCATAAATAATTGATAGATATGGACATTTATGCTTTCCAGTTGGGTTAGTATAAAGAACTGCATCTCTTACTGAAAGTGATACTCGATCAGGAGCACAACCTCAACAAATCGGAACCGAAGGATAAAGATGAGGATAAAGAAGAAGAATAAAAAGGAGAAGATGAAGAAGAATATGAAGAAGAATAATAATAGGAAGAGGTAGAAGATGAATCTGGATGTGAAGGACTTGTATGTGAGGGACCTAAGGGGACAGAGGCCAGCCCGAGAATCCCACATTAGAGTGGCAAAATTGCAGGCTCCAACGTGGAACTAGCTGATCAACTCAAGGGGAGTCTCAACTCTTATCTCAACTTATCTTTCTCTTTTCATTATTCAAATACACTAACCAAATATTTCCCTATTCAGGAACACATCAATGATTTTTTTCCGAGAATCTACCCCTGTAGGGGATGAAAATGTATCAATGGATGTGGAAGGACAAACTCATGAATCTGTACCGAGAACTGAATAGGGTAGAGGAGTAACCATGGTTGAAGCGTTTGAAGGATTATCCAGGATTGAAGTAGTCAGTGAAAAGTGAGTAGGAGGGGCTTAAATTGAGAGCTCAGAGTACCAATATATTCATATTACTCATAAGGATCCAATATTGATCATTAAATTAACAAGTGTCGAGGGATCTTCTATGGTGGAAGCTCCTACCGTGACTTAGGCACTGGAAGCCACCTCACTGGGATCTTGTATATTTCTAACATTTTAGGCTTATAAATTTTATTGTAGATATCGTTTGAACAAGATTTCAATCCCTAATGCAGTGATGGCAGGACTGGAGGCTCGAAAAAATGTCGAGTCTGAAACATCTGTGCGAGCTCTACAAGTGATTGTACTAGTTCATGCAGAATCAATCATTCAAATTGGTCAAGCCCTAGCACCTAATGAGTAAGAATATTCAATCTTGAGTGATGCAAACACCATGGTTGAGCTCTAGGATGGTTGGGGAGAGGACATTGAAGAAGAAAGTATGTCAGAAGAGGACACTACTGGTGAACTCCTGGCTATTTTTTCAGATTACTGGCCTATAGATCCTAAGGAGATGGAGGAATCCAATCCTAACATGGTCAAGGAGAGTCGTAAGATGTTACACAAGGTGTGTAAGTGAATCAAACTCTTTCCCATTCAATCAGAGGAAGAATGGATGAGTCAGATGGGGTAACTTTGCACATGGATATGTTTTCTCTACACTAGAGGGGTGGATTTCCATCGTCTTTATATAATAATCCATGATTATATGGCTGAAAATATGTGAGAGATTATCCAACGCTCGGATATTTCTATGTGTTAGAAGAAATTAGAGAATATCCAGAAGCTTCTTGAGGTTAACCATGAAGTCCATTGCCTTTAAAAGAAGGTGAAGGATTGAGATGCATTTATCTCCAGCCAATACGATCTCATTGAATGGTTTAAATCCGATATGGTAGATTCCCAAGACCAAGAAGTGCAGGTAAGTCACCAATTGATCAAATTCCAAGATGAGAAGGAGTGAATGTTGGTTAGATACAATGATCCCTTATCTGCAGCTATTGATGAATAAAAGGAGCTCAGTGAGAGGGAGTAAATCCTGGAGGCCTCATGTTATAATGTTGAAGTACTGGAGAAATCCATTTAAGGGGATAATCCATAAGGGAAGTGTTTTTTACAAACTTATGAGACATTATTTCTTCTTTATTTACTCATCCTAAACTATGTGCATGTATATATATTGTTTTTTGTCTTGTTTTAATAGGTTCATCTCGATTATGACTATGAATTGACTAGAGATCATTCCCTAAGTTCACGTGGGTCATACCGATTGTGAGAAACAAGGTAGGACTACATAATCTTCTACTTTGTGTATGATAGTTCCAAATAAACATCAAATACTCAGGGTCTTCTATCATTAAATTACCACTCAAAGTATTCGAGTTGGGATAGGTCATATCTGAAGGGTAGGGTTCCTAGAAGAACCAATTTGTCCTTCTCAACATACTCTAGTGCACAAGTGGGGTAACTCCAGGGATGTTAAAATCCATATGAAAAAAGGAATGAAGTGTGTGAATTACAATGCCCAAAATATGGAACAAAATGATGGTATTAGGATGATAGAGGATAACTATTGAATATATTTTAAACATAACATACATATCACGTTATCTTGGAATAGGGACAAAAAAATGAGGGGCAACTGCTGAACATATTCATAAACATGGGGCCTAAATCTAAATGTCATATGATGCCTTATGGGATGTTGTCCTACGATGGTAGGTGAGCCAAAATGGCATTGGACCAAACCGTTAGGAGGTTCCCTTAGATGTGAAAGTGAATGAGGATCCAAATAAAGGGAAAAGAAAGCATGGATATGGACTGATGGGATGCTCGAAGGGTTTCCAACACTATTGAAAATACACCACCATGATGAAAGCACGTTGGATATAATATCATTCTGAATCAAGACCAAAACTAAATCTAGATGGGACCTCCTCTTTGAGGATCTAGAATACCTTGTAGTTTTATTTCATGCAGTTGAGGACAAGGGGAACATGTGTGGTGTGGTACATAACCTGATGTGAATGGGGAAAAAGTAGTCCACATACCACATCACAGGTTTTTTGAAAGGGGCTAGGGCCAAGAATGTAGAAAGATGAACAATTTTTCTGCTGGACCATATAAGAAGAGTCTAGGTGTCACTACATATCCCATAATAATGATAATCAAGCCAGACATAGTTCTTGAATACAGTATACCAGATTTCCAATTCAAAAGGAGTGATATCCTCTCATGTGAAGAAAATCATGGTTATTATGCAATTTAATCTCATGAAAACTAGTACACTAGCTTTCTTAGTATAAAGGTCATATAGTTTGGACCATTATTTGGATGGACCCAGAGGTAAATTACCCATTCATCACTACATATCTCACAGGGGTGAGAATCAAGCCACACATAGTTATGGAATGTGGCATGGTAGAGGGTGAATAAAAAAGTGGCTATGTCTTCTCGAGTGAAGGAATTATATGGATGGGATGTTATCATCACACAGCCTGTATGTTAAAGAAATAGTCTAGAATTATATGAAAATGACATAAAAGGTCTTAGTTTATGGTCATAGAGATCAGACCAAAAAGGGGATGACTCTCGAAGTGAAAATATGTGACGTAGTTCTACAAAGCAACCTGACGGGAACAGGGAAAAGGTAGTCCGCACCACATTACAAATTTCCAAGAGAACGCACATAGTTTAAATTCAATATGAATAGATTAAGGGACCAAAGCTCATAGTTTATAGGTCATAGAGTTTGGACCAAAATGAAGTTTTACTCTTCCATGTAGGCACAAACCATACCCAAATCCCTAGACCCACGTGAGCTTTGCTCGGTGTGGGAAACTAGGGTGGAGAAGATATTTAGAACACATGGAAGAACATGGTATGGGATGAAGGTTCAGAGTCAAGTGTAACCCCATGAAATTGGTTCATCCTACCAATGTGCAAAGGTGCACATAGGGATAACACTGATGGTGTCGATGTTCTGTATGAACATGCTGAGATGGAATGGGATGTGAATCAAGATACCAATATTTAGGGCATAATGGGGTTGGCTTAACAAAGGAGGATAGTTGTTGACCATATTCAAAGAACATCATCTATATAGTGTGGCCTAAAATGGGAACTAACACCTAAGGGTTGGTTTTTGACCATATTCGAAAAGTGAAAACTATCTCAAAATTTCATTATAAGTCCTCCACGACGTTGTCCTGAAATAGTGGGAAAGACTTAAGACCATGCATCCATACTTTCAAGGGGGTCCTTTCAGATGCGAAAGATGATGGTGACCCAAATAAAGGGGTACGTAAAGCATGGATATAGATGAAATCATGTCCATGCATAACCCAACACTCTAAGTCATAAAGTATAGTGCATATGAGCACTTTGATGAGGCATAATAGAGGTCAAGAATTCCATAAAAGAATAGACTACCCAAGGAGATGAATGGAAGAAAGGGGGAAAACGGGTTGATGAACCTGGGGATGGACCCAAGAATAAAATGTATGGGAATTTATAAAAATCTCATAATTATGGGAATCAATATATATGTAGTTTGGATATTCCATATAGTTTAACATCATATGGTAAAGACATGGAGGAGGGATGAGGTATTCTTGATAGAGGTACATGGTGCGGCTGTTTTTAAACATAATATGAATGGGGACTAAAGAAGCCCAAACCACACCATATGAAGCCTCTTAAGAGAACTAAACCTAGAGGGGGGAACCAAGGAGATGGAGTGATTTGTTGGGATGTAACTAAAGAAAAAACTTATGGGAAATCCTACATATCCTATGAGGGTAAAAATCAAGCCATGCATTGTTTTGGATATGCTGTGCAATTTTACATCATATGGAAAAGATGTGGAATAAGGGGTGTTAGAAAGGTATGGGTGTGGAATGGAAAAGTAATACTATCTTGAATAGGAAAAGAAGATTTCATACAACACCACACAATCCCAATAGAGAGCTTGGCAATAAAGTCCAGAAAGGTCGAGGGACCTGAGGCTTGGCCACAGACGAAAGGTCTGAGTGTCACTACATATCCCGTAAGGATGGGAATAAATCCATATGTAGTTTTTGAAATGTTGTGAACTTTCACATCCTGTTAAATAAAAATAAAAGATCATAGTTTATGGTATTAGAGATCGGATCGTAGATTCCCAGTTTAATGTCATGTGTGTGGGAAAGGAGGGCAGAAAATGGTGAATCACCACGCCCGATATTTGGGAGACCGAGGAGATTAAGATAACGATAGAATATAACCACTGACCATGTTCATAACATAGTATCCTTATCATGACCCCTGATAGGAAAAAATTATTGAGGGTCAACCACTAACCACATTCACAATGTGAGACCTATAACAAATGTCATTCAAGATCTTCCTAGACATTGGCCCTGAATGGTAGGTGAGCCAAGTTTTCATGAGACCTAACCACTAGGGGTGCATTTGAATGTGAAAGATGATGAAGACCCCAATGAAGGGACACATGAAGCATAGATTTATCCATGCAGTTTAACATCTTGTTGTAAATACAAAAGACATCTTAGTTTAAGGACATAGAGCTCAGACCATATATAGTTTAACGTCTTATAGGATGATTGATACTACTCATGTGAAGTACTATTTGATGAACATGGTATTGGTGAGAGGAGTAATGCACTCACAATATAGAGTGAATAGGGAGTATGTGCTGTTGTGTTAAACCTCGTGAATGATAAAAGGTCTCTCCCATTTGGGATCTAGCTTTGGTGGCTTCCTGCTGGGTTTCATTGGCTTTCATAGGGGCAACATCATGTCACATTGAAGGAAATAACAGAGACAAGCATTCTTATTGAATGATCTAACTATATTATTGTAACACCCCGACCCCAGTTACCCAAAGTTGGTGCATTATTGCGTAACATTGGCATGATCACAAAGATCAAGTCTCGAAAGACCGATTAGTTTAGTAGCCTTGGAAACACTAGATACATTCATAAGTCATACGTTACATCATAAAGTAAAACAAAACTACAACAACATCTTGTCTTCATATCCCCTCATAATATCCCTGCAAGTCATTCATAATATACTTCTTCACATCCTAGAAAAATTAAAACATTGGAAGGGGTGAGCTCAGATGCTCAGTAAGGATAACAATATAGCGGAAGCTTTCATAAATAAACATAAACATTTAAGGAAATGTATAACTAAAACAAAAGCCTTATAAACTTGAACTTCAACATAATATGGAAAAATTAAAATGAGATAATGCCATTTACTTATTCACATGGATATTCTACCGGTCGAATAATCACATGCAATATCAATAACCACTTTCATAATGATGGAATGCATAATGCCAGACTTTCATAACCACGTAACCAAGGCCTCGTGCCAAGACTACAAATAAGATTTTGTCAAGGCCTCGTGCCAAGACACTAGTTTGTCTCGTGAGACCTACCAATGCATCGAGGAGCTATAGCAGGCTTCACTCGTTACTTATTAAGTCCAATGCATTCCTCATATGAACAGGTTTAAACATATCATAAACCATAACATAATTGTATCACATAAAACGTGCATAAAGGAAACATAATATTTCCACACTTCAATCAATACAACACATTGATATAATAAAAACTTTATCAAAACCATTTTCAATACCAAAATAAAAGAAAAGTAAAACATGGTATTTATTTTTCTTTTAAAAAAAGTTATGGCTTTTAGAGGAAGCTGAAACTCAAATAATGGTCACGGCGGTGGAGAAGTCATTGTCGCCGCATACATAAGAAAAAACATTACTTTTGTCGTTTAGTAAAAACGTTTCGTATAAAAAGATTACTTTTTGAATAAAAGTCAAAGTCAAAGGGTTTTATACACCATATAAAATAATTTTATGTATAAAACAAAATATGCCTCAATGAATGGAGGTTGAGATGAAGTCCCTTACAAAGATCATTTTTTAAATAAAATAGATCTATTATTTGTATTTACTATAGGTACACATAAAGAAAGTAAAAATAAAAGATAGGACATAATAATACAATGACATAATTTAAAAGCAGGAGATTAACCATAATAATTGAAATTGGGTTAAGAAGTTCCCTTACCTCGTGTCCGACTTGACATGATCGTTCTTTAACCTACTTAAAATCGGATAACTCTTTTTTGATTTCAGCCAAAGGATTCCTTGGGAGGAATTCTGCCAAAATTGAGGCTTCTAGTAGTAAGATAGGGAAGTTGAGAGAGTATTTGGGCAGAGGTTGGCCGAGCCAAAAGGCTTTGAAGGTGTGAATAAGGTGGTAGTGGTGGGGGCCTTTTATAAGAGGAGAGGAGGGGCACTCTTGGAAATTCATGAAATGTTACTTTATTATATAATGAGTTTCGGATTTTAAAGGTCCCACACTTATATATTTCTAGGATAAGGTGATAAGGGTTAGAAATATACTCATACAATAGGATTTTGACAAGTGTAAGTCTTAGATTTTACATTATCTTTTCATTTTATTTAAATCGTTAATTAATGAGGTAATCACTGCATCATCATGGTGTCATAAATAATTTAATTTATTTAATGTCTAAAAATTATAAAAAAACTATCATGATGTATGAAATCTTTTTATCTTTATAATTAATATTTATAGTCAAAAATATGACTTGTATAACCCCATTTAAAAATTGTTTTAGTAAAACAACTCATGTTTGTGACAATTTTATTTTTACTTTAAATAAAAAGTTATTATTGTCATTTTCTTACCCAAGTGGATCCATGGGGTCCCCAAGTTGACCCATGGATTTTCTTGGTCGTCCATGACTCATCCAATAGGGGTAGGACATGTGTCAAAGTCGATTTATATTATTATAACATTATCTTTACCTTAAATTTCACAAATTACCTTTAATCGCGATTAATTACACTTAAAAGTTACTATTCACCAAGAAATTATTTTAATCCCATTCAACTACATTTTAATTCCTAATGACAACCATTTATGTTGGATTTTTTAAAATCAAATCACATAGGTGGTAATTTTTCATTTAAACAAAAAATCAGTTTTTTAACTACCACTTAGTGGTTTCAATATTCATCAAAAATTGATGTTTTTCAGAATAATGCCAAAATTTTGCCCTAAGCTATAATTGATAGTCCAAATTCAAAAATGATGTCTATTTTAAAAAAAAACATATAAGTTGCATTAATTAATTTTATAATTAATTCCCGCTGTCATAACAAATAACGTGTTTTTAAGAAATAATATATATCAAAAGATTGACAATTGTTTATGTCCAATTTCAAAGTGAAATTAATTATAATGACCACCATTGGATAAAATGGTAAAAATATATTCTAATTATACTTTAAAACCACTCAATAGTATTATTTATCCCTATAAATTATTTTGATTAAAAAAGTTTCTTTTAAGTATTTTTCACTATTCAATAAAAATTGGAAGTTCTCAGAATATTACAAACAAATTCAACTTAGGATAATTTCAATATTCCAAATACAAAAATGAAGTCCATTTTGAAATATAAAATATATATAATTTCAAAAAGTGGGTATTACTATTCATAATGGCTATTTTGATTGGTCGCGGTGTGTGTTAGAACTCAAACTTGCGTATAATGCAAGCTATTGCATTATTGAAAGAGAAGCGTATCGTGAAAGCTCGAGGTGTTACACTTATTATGATGCCTCTCCAAATTTTAGAAGGTATGAAGCCTATTTTTATCATGATTTTCTATTTCATCCATATGGAATTTTGCTACTCTATCTTATGTGTGATGATCACAGATGGATGTGCGGAGTGATTGTAACTGAATCTCGATGGGCAGGACTACCTCTGTTCCTTAAACCAAATAATATGGAGTCACCTGGGTGGAATAATGAGTCATTTTCTAGTAATCCCATAGAGAATTGTTGAGATTTTCCAACCAACTCTTCTCGTTGTAACCAACCATTTTCTACAAGATATTAGAGATGGTATTTTTAAAGAATCGATCCAACTATTTTCATACGAATGATAGTGAGAGGTATGATTAGAATAGATATTTTACTTGGAATAAAATTTCTTCATATCAGATTAACATAATTTGGTGTCATTATTAGTGAGTATGGAGTGAGGGAATCCAAACTAATGGATGATATTAGAGCTCATGAAGTCAATGATGGAGAGGGCATTGACTTCCATGACTGGAGTGGCCTTGTACCACTTGGAAGAGAAATACATAGTGGTCAGGATGAAACTACACTAGTGATCTATTGATGGTGGATATGGTCCCATGAAATCAAGACTTCCGACTACAAATTGACTAGAGTATATGGTAGTATGGAGAGTCTATTGCAGCCGATGCACAAAATTAGCATGGATATAACATGTGTGGAACCTCTTGGAAAACCTGATGCAATCATGGACCATGGTGAGTCAAAATTAGCCTAATATTTAGATATTATGAGGGAGATCTGACCTTTCCTGAGGAGTTATATAGGAACTGGCATGAAATTCCTGCATAACCTGGACAATCTTGTATCTTTGAATATATCGGAGAAGAACCCCATCAAACCCATGTTTGTAGAGGATCTTCTCAGGCTAAGACCACTCTAGATTGTCAACTATACTACACACTGATAGATTCATCGATGTTCGGATCTGTCTATCAGAATATTACTATGCTAGAGATACTCGCTAAAGGGATATGTCCAACTAGGGGTTCCATCCATTTTTTGTGGAAGTGGGAGACAGGTGTCCCGATGTGGATGAACCGATGGTGAGATGACTTACCTGCTGGATATCATCATCATATGGAGTGATGGGAGAAATAAATAATTTATACTATACACAGATAATTTTATAATCTAGATCAGGATCTATAAGAGATGTGGCAAGGCTGGACAAGGCATTGGCTCGACCGTTCTACGATAAAGGGATATGAGTAACTTCTAGCTGAGAATGGAACTGGGCCATCAATTGAAGATTGAAATCTAGATAGGGTACGAGGTATGGATTCTTGATGAAGTTTCCGCTATTGATCTACTTGATTTATAGTTCAGAGTCCCATTTCACATGCAGGTCGGGAACATAAATCTCAAAGGACAGCTCAAGACCACTAATGAGGGTCTGATACTTGGCCTCATTATTGGTGCTATATTTTGACATTAAGAACTAATCAGGTTGGTCATCTTGTGTAGGAATGATAAATACAATACCCAGGAATCCTCAATTGAGTATGGGATCACTGATTCTCTTTCTCATAGGTTTTTCCAAGGCTCCATCGAAGTGAAATTTTAGACATGGAACATCATGATACACCGAGAGGATTTCATCATCTGGGAAATCATGATTTAGAGACTTCTCTATGGGGGCAGGATGGGTAGTAAGGAAGTATTCCAGTGCTAGTCCCATGATATCTTTCTAGGGGAAAAACCTAATGTCAAACTATTAAAGTATCACTTCCCACCGAGGTAGATGTCCTGTTAACATAGGGTAGTTTAGAATGTACTTCAACAGATCCACACAGGACACTAGCTGTATCTCATGGTACTACAAGTAATATCGAAACTTCTACAATCTGAATACCAGCATAATGCATCTCTTATTTATAGAGGAATATATGGTCTATGTATTTAGGAGTATGCAACTATGATAGTATAAACTTTTCTTCATCCCCACATTATTCTTCTAGGTGAGAGGGGAATCGAGAGATTGTTTCAGGGTAGTCACATAGAGGACCAACGGCATTCCATAAATGGGAAAAATCAGAATTGGAGGCTATAACAGGTACTACTTGATCTCCCCAAAGGCATCCTAACACTCTTCATCCCACTGGTAGTTGGAACCTTTCTTAATGATCGAGGAGAAGGGCTTACACTTGCTAGCCAGATTCATAATGAATTGGTGTATGTAGGCTAACTGTCCTTGAAATCCATGGATCTCTTAGAGGTTGTTCATAGGAGGAATCTAGATGATTGCCTTTATCATATCCATATCAATCTCTATGCCTCTATACTTGACGTCGAAGACAAAGAAATACCCATAATTGACCCCAAATTTACACTTCAAGGGGTTTATCTTCAAATGGTGGGAATGAAGGAAGCTGAACAGTTTCTCAAGATCCCTAAGATGGTCATGACGCTGGCGTCATCAAACCACCAGATCACCAACATTTCATTCCACCAATGTTCCAAGTATTTGCACGAATATGTGGTGCATGGAACAATAATAGGTGGATCCATCATTCTTTATACCGAAAGGAATTACCTAGTATCATAAAGTACCTTATGGTGCCCTGAAGGAGGTAGAATCTTCATCCTCATGGGGCATTTGTATTTGAGTATATCTAGAATAACCATACATAAAAGAGATATCCTGGTACTTAGAAGTAGAATCAATTAATAGTTATGTTATAGTAAGGAAAAATCATTTTTTAGACATTGACAGTTGTGATCCAGGAATTCGGTGGAGACTCTCATATGTCTGTTCTTATTTCAGATTGGAAAACTGTTGGCTAACCATATTGGGTACTGGTATTCCTTGAGAATGTTGGATTTGATGATATTATCAACCTTGGTCTTGACCATTTCCTCATGAGAGGGTCACTCATTTCTAGGGGGATGTATAAACCCTTTATGGTCTACTGGGAGGCCAAGGTAGTTGAAGGTGACCTGAGGATCCAATCCCAACATCTCACCATAGCTCAAGGAAAATACATTTTGATGTTTCTTCAATAAATCCACATATTACTTGTGTTCCTCTACAGGCATAGTTGTGTTAATCAGTGTCAGCCTCAAATCAATCTTGGTTCCTAGGTTCACTTGTACCAACCCATAAATGGTAGTGGAGACACCCTCTTCAAATGATGGATGGGGGTCCTCCAAATCATCTTCACCATCCATGGAGGAACTATCATTGACATGGAGAAATTAATCTAAGTTGGCTAACCCTGAGAGAATATTGGTTCTGGCCTAAGAAAAAATGGAATCTTCATTGGAGGGATCCCGCACTACTGAAACCATGGATAAAAAAGATGTTGATTTGATCCCATAAAGTATTTTAACCAAGGGACCATGCTTGATAATATCAAAGCAGTAGTGACATGTCAGCTTGAGTTGGTTTAATCCATCATGTATGATCAAGTATGTATGATGTATTATTATTGCAATGGCGTGCACATCCTGATACATTATAGGGTAAGGGGATCTGGAATTACCGGATCTTGATTCGTATATGAGTATGATGTAATCTTCTGGCATTCCGTATGACTGTAAACACACTATTCACTTCTTCTAGAAATGATGAAATAATTCCATAGGTCTGGGGTTGTGGCCTCCAATCGTTGGATTTGGAGAATTAAGGCATCATCCAAGTATTTCCATGGGTCGGCCGCAGTAGTGGTGTGATCAACTCTGTTGGCCTGAACCAATATGTCTTTGCTCTGGAAATAATTATCATTTAAGTAGCAGGCTTCAAAACAAGAAAAAGGAGACACATCACCTTGGAGTATTCCTACTCAACTATTTAGGGATTAGTTAAGGAATTGCTGATATGATGTGGGGAATACTACATGTAGGTGGATCCATGAGTAACCCATAAATACATTGTAAGCAGTGTCCTGTGAGACAACCATGAACTCAGTGCTGGAAACTAAGCTACCAAAATGGGTCTACAGGCAAATCATGTGAACTCGTGTCTTCTAAGTTATATCACAACCTTGAATCATTAGGTCAGAGGTACTCAAATCTATTTTTGACAGTCCCATCTTGTGAAGAATTCTAGTTGAGTTAAGATTGATCCTAGAACCTATGTTAACAATGTAATGACCCAAAGTTTCATTAATGGAAAATCCCTCTTGATCCAGTTAAATGTCTCTTTATGAAAAAATGTTTTTATAAGATGTCAACTTCTTTGGTTTTATGATAAGAGTTGTGACCGTTACTTTTATAGTCGTTGAACAGTGATCACATGATTAGTATAAATATAAGGCTTTAACAAACCCAATTTTTACTCAGACAAAGGAAGTGATGGCCTCATCCAGTACAATTGCCCCATACGAACCCCATTTGTCGGAGCTCGGAAAAGAGGTGGCATCCTTGGGATTCACCCTTGACCAAGCCCAAGCTGAGCTTCACCATTTCAAGATCGAAGGGGACCATCTACGGGAAAAGTAGAAGTTGATAGAGATTACCACTCGAGCGATGTTATCTGAGCCGCCCCAAGAGTCTGTCACCATCGCACACGTTACCCTTAGGTCTTATGCGGATATTTTAAGGGGTTATGTAACATATAAGTAGTACTATGTTCATGTACATTATTTTTGTATATAATAATGAATATAATTTCTAGTCATTTTTGATAAATTGTAAATAGTTTTTAAAGTACAAATGGTGTTTTTAGTTATTATTTAATTAAGAAGTCAATTTTATTAAATTAAGGGATTTTTGAATTAAATAATATTTTAATAAAATAATAATATTTTTATTAAATTAATTAAATATAAATTATCTTATAAATTTATGAATGAAATTAAAATTTTATATTAAGGTTTGAAAGCTATTTCTGTCAAAACCCGTGAATTTTCGATAAATGTTGGTTTTTATCTTAAAAGTGAAAATTAACATATTTAGAAATTTTTTAGATAAAATAAATTTCATTTCTAGAATAAGGACATCAAAATTATCCAATGGTGAATTTTTCATAATTTTCTGAGACAGTAAAATTTTTGGGTAAAAATTAAATATTGTTCAAATATATAATGTGTTTTATGACATCATAATGACACAATGGTGATGTAATAAAATACTATAATCCTTATGTTCGGCCAATATATGTTTTACCATTAAAATAAAGTGATTTTGGGTTTGTTTTACTTACTTTTCAAAGCATTAATGAACCCCTCAAGACTTATTCAACACTTTGCCTTTTTAAATTAATTTCCATGGGAGTGTGACTCACCTCCACATAAGCAACCTTATTATTTTAATAAGTTCGAACATTGGGCTTGTAAAATATTTTTTTCCTCCTTCCTTTTCCAGAAACCATGGTCAAAAACCATGGGATGGTTTGTGGTTTGGAATAGTTTAATATAAGGGGTCCCAAACCTAAATAATAACAAATTCTCTCACCTTTCCTATATAAACCCACCCAAGCCCCCACATCCTCCTCACTAAAATCCTTTATAGTTCGTCCAACCTCTTTCCTACTCTCTCTAGAATCATCCCAAGGTGCCCCAAGCTCCCAAGAAGCCTCTCACAAGCCTCTCTCTAGCCTTTGGAAGCACACTTCCAAGTAAGGGTTTTTTCTTCCTTTCTCATTTTTGTCAATTTTCTTTAAGTTGTATTGCCCTCTTAATTCCAATTATTAATGTTGGGGTATAGTTTTTCACCTCCCCCATACTGCCCTATTATTGTTTTAATGATGTGAGACCCCTTTCTCTCTCATTTAATGCCTCCCATGTACACCCATTACTATGCCGAAATTCCGAAAGGAACTTCTCTCTCTTTTTTTACATTCAAGCAATACTTTTGTATCATGAATCCAAATTCCATTTCAATTGTTGGTACATGTATCTATATGACCTCCTTACTGTACATTACATGTAAATATGATTAGTAGCCTCTTTCTCTCTCATAAACCTTTTTTTTGAGTTCTTATGTCACGTCGTTACGCTGCCGAAATCGCACCGATTTTCTAAGCAAAGTCATTGTGTAGTGAATACCATGCCCATTTCTCCATCAAGGGTATTCACCTTTATGCACATTTATTATTGATTTCAAAGTTTCATGTATGAATTTGACATTTATTTATCATGGAATAAATTATTGTGTTTTATGAATCCATGTTTTATGATCCATGTGGCACACTTATGCATGAAATGAAATGTTTAAGAAGGGTGCACCCTTATAGTGCTCCAATGCATTGGGTAAAGTATAGTATCATGATAAATCATGTGCAATGAGTGTTGAATCATTCTAATTCAAGTGCAAAGAGGGTTTACTTGTGCTTCATGTGCAATGAGGGTTTACTCATGCTCCATGTGCAATGAGCCTTGGCTCATGCTAATTCAATGTTAAGTGTTGTTGCCACATTTCCATGTTATGATTATCATGATTTATCATGACCTTAGGTTCATGTTTCTTTTATGATCTATTGATATTCCTATTGTCTAACATGTATTGTTCTCCTCATGTTATTCCATGTGCACTCCCTTACTGGGCTTTATAGCTCACCAGTTTCTTATGCATGTCCTCAGGTTATCCAATGCAATGCTAAGTACGAGGGAATGTAGTGGTCATGAAAAGGTAGTTTTCCATAAAGATGTTGTATTTCATGTTTTAAATTTTTATGTAATGATCCTAATCTGCAAAGACACTAAACCTATAGATCTTGTTTGTTGTATCAAGTGAAGTTTTATATAATAAAGCTTGTTTATGTTGTAATAAAAAGCAGGGTTGTCATAGTTGGTATCAAAGGATAGGTTTAGTTATTTTTTGGGATTAGGAAACCCTAATAAAGCCTTAGATACAAGACTAAGTATAATAGAAACATCCCTAAGTTTTGGTAAGGGCTGAGTAAGTGGTTTATCAAACAAATACTTCCCTGTCTGGATACGAGCAGGTAGAGGCGGCTCTGGCAGAGATGTATCCTAGGGGTAAAACCCGAAAACACCACTTTGATCTAGACTCGAACGGCGAACTGGTGCACGACAACGGGCCTTTCTGCACTCTTGGTTACGACACTCCTGGGGGATATGTTTTTCTAAACTCACAATCTTGGTATGAACCTTTATTAAGGGAAAAATTCCCCTATGAATATATGTTAGAAAGTAGATCATGAAAAGCCTAGATTGAATCCTATAGACTCATGAGTTAATGAAATTAAAGTTTATTTATAAGTCATCAACTTTTTTCTTTGGATTACCATTTATGTGTTACCCCTAACTTTCTTTTTATTCTAGCCAATGTCCTGTAATAGGAGGACTCGGGCTAACAACCGTTGTGAAGATCAGTGTGATGATTGTACTAATGAGATGCCCAATCCAATGGGAGCGGGAATCGCGAACTTTGTTACACCTCTCTCTCAGCTAACTCAGGTTTTGAATAGAAATATTGGTCAAGAGGAACGTTCAACCCCCCCTAAGAAAGAACAAGTTGCTATCGAGAGCTTCATGAGACAAAGGCCTCCTACTTTTAGTGGATCATCTGATCCCACGATCGCTGAACAATGGATCAAATCCATTGAAAAGATCTTCTCCATCCTTCAATGTTCTGAACAAGAGAAGGTTCTCCTGGCGGCTTATCGTATGGAGGGTGAAGCTGATCAATGGTGGACGTTGATAAAAAATACGAAGCCTAAGGAGGAGATCGAGGCTTTGGAATGGAAGGAATTCAGTAAGATGTTTTTTGATAAATATTTTCTGCACACCCTCCGTCTTAACAAGGAAAGGGACTTCCTTTCCATCAAGAAAAAAGATGAAGAATCTGTGGGAGCATACGAGGAAAACGTCACAAGGCTTGCACGATACGCTTCTAGATTTGTCGTTACCCACGAAATCAAGGTTTACTTCTTCTTTGGTGGGCTGAAGTCTAGCTTGCGGAAAGCATTAGCGATCCGTGACTTCAACAGCTATGATAAAATTGTCCGATGTGCCCTCAAGGTCGAAATGGAGATCGGAGAATCACAGGGTTATCATGCGGACAAGAAGCGTAAGGTGGAATTCAATTCTGGTGGTCTGATGGATAAATCCAACGGCACTAAGAAGTTCCAGCACCCCACTTTCCAAAAGTGTGGAAAGAAGAACCCTGGAAATTGCCTTAAGGGGACGAGAAAATGATTCAGGTGTGGAAGAGAAGGGAACCTAGCTATTAACTGTCGGAAAGAAGGACCTGCGGCTGCGACAGAGGAGAGGAACGCTCCGTTCGAACCTCAACGCGTTTTTCAATGCTACGAATGCAAATAACCGGGTCATTTGAAAATCAGTGCCCTAATCCAAGGGTTATCGGAGGCAACCAACAACCTCCAAGACAGCAAGGAAGAGCTTTTGCCATCACTTCTGCCGAAGTGAACCCTGACAACGAAGTGGTGATAGGTACGCTAGTTATTCATTAAAGAATAGCGAATGTACTTTTTGATTCAAGTTCTAAGCATTCTTTTATAACTAGAAAGTTTAGTAGAACAATACCAGCACCACCACAAATCATGGAAGTAAAGATGTCGGTGAGTACGGAAAATGGGGCAATCATTGCATCCCATGAATAAAAGTCCTCCCATGTTATAATCTGTGGATTGAATTTCCCGGCGAACCTATTCATAATCCCTTTGGTGGAATTTGATGGAATTCTTGGCATGGATTGGCTTTCCTTATATAGATCCAACATAAATTGTCGGGAGAGGGAAATCACACTCCATATGGAGAATCGACCCCCGATTCTTTACAAGTGTCAGGAGGAAGATGAATCTCCTTTAGCTCCATCATCTCAAGAATGGATATTACTGCCCTATGAGCACGCGTATCTGGATCAGATGATTGAGTCCAAGGAAGAAACCAACCTTGAAGAAATGCCTATTGTGAGGGAATTCACTGAAGTGTTTCCCAAGGAACTGCCTGGTCTTCCTCCAAGAAGAGATGTTGAGTTCTCAATTGAACTTATACCTAGGGCGCTACCAATATCCAAGACTCTATATAGAATGGCTGTTTTGAGCTTGAAGAGATGAAGAAACAACTACAGGAGAATCTGGATAAAGGTTTTATATGCCCAAGTGCTTCACCATGGGGTGCACCAGTCCTCTTCGTCAAGAAGAAGGATGGGTCAATGCGGCTTTGCATTGATTATCGTGAACTTAACAAAATCACGATAAAGAACAATTATCCACTCCCACGAATTGATGACTTTTTCGATCAGTTGTGTGGAGCACAATACTTCTCCAAGGTGGACTTGTGGTTGGGATATTATCAAGTAATGGTGAAGAAGGAAGATATCCCCAAGACTGCTTTTCGTACAAGGTACGGGCACTATGAATTCATAGTAATGCCTTTCGGACTTACTAATGATCCAGAAATATTCATGGAATTGATGAATAGAGTCTTTAGAGATTACCTTGAAAAATTTTTGGTAGTCTTTATAGATGATATTCTAATATACTCCAAAACCAAGGAGGATCATGAGGAGCATTTAAGAACTGTACTAGAGACTTTGCGCAAGGAGAAGCTCTATGAAAAGTACAGCATGTGTGAGTTCTGGTTGAAGGAGGTCTCATTCTTGGGCCATATCATCACAAGCAATGAGATATCTATGGACCCCTCCAAAACAGATGAAATTGAGGGATGGCCGAGACCAACATCGGTAACGGATATCCGTAGCTTCTTGGGGTTAGCTGGATATTATCGACGATTTGTGAGAAATTTCTCACAACTGTCCAACCCTCTTACCAAGCTAACTCGAAAGGGAGTAAAGTTTTCTTGGAGTGATGAATGCGAAGAAAGCTTCAAGGAGTTGAAAAGGAGGCTTATCACTGCACCCGTTCTCACTTTACCCACAAATGGGGAGCTTTTTGTGGTATTCAGTGATGCTTCAAAGAAGGGCTTAGGATGTGTGCTGATGTAGAATGATAAAGTGATATCCTATGCCTCAAGACAGTTGAAAATACATGAGCGAAACTATCCAATGCATGATCAAGAGTTGGTTGTTGCGATCTTTTCCTTGAAAATTTGGCGGCATTATCTCTATGGAGAGAAATGTGAGATATATACTTACCACAAGAGTCTTAAATATATATTCACATAGAAAGAGATTAATATGCGCCAGAGAATATGGATAGAGCTCATTAAGGATTATGATTGTTCAATACATTACCACCCTGGGAAAGCGAACAAGGTGGTGGATGCCCTAAGTAGAAAGGATCCAGCGATTCTATCAATGATGAGAATTGAGAATGATCCAATCTTCTTAGACTTGATGAAGATAGACGTGGGATTCATAAAGAGGGGAACATCACCAATCCTTTCACAAATGATTGCTCAACCATCTCTTTTGGAAAGGTTAAAGGATGCTCAAAAGGATGATGTGGGAATTCAAGAAAAATTGGAAGCTATCAAAAAGGGTAAATCCTTGGAGTTTAATGTTAATGAAGAAGGAATTGTGCGGTTTGGGAAAAGACTATGTGTTCCATCAATTCTGGAGCTGAAGAAGGAACTTTTGGATGATGCACATAGTTCAAATTTCTCTATTCACCCAGGGAGCACAAAGATGTATCAATATCTTCGAGAAAACTTTTGGTGGTATAATATGAAGAAGGAGATCGATGAATATACATCAAAGTGCCTGGTGTGTCAGCAAGTGAAGGCAGAGAGGCAGAAGTCTAAGGGGATGATGCAACCATTGCCCATACTAGAATATAAATGGGAGAACATCACCATGGAATTTTTCATCGGACTTCCAAGGACATCCAAAGGCAAGAATGCAATTTGGGTTATTGTGTATCGTCTTACAAAGACTGCACACTTCATTGCTATTCGAGAGGATTTCTCATTGGATCAACTGGCATGGATATATATCAGGGAAGTGGTAAGGTTGCATGGAATACCACTATCTATTGTGTCTGACCGAGATCTAAGATTCACCTCTAAGTTTTGGAATAGTCTTCAACATGCTCTGAATACTGAACTAAACTTCATTACGGCCTATCATCCTCAAACTGATGGCCAATCCGAGCGGACTATACAAACACCTGAGGATATGTTGAGAGCGTGCTTGATGGGCTTTAAAGGTGGATGAGATCAACATCTTCCTCTTGTTGAGTTCTCTTATAATAACAGTTCCACTTGAGCATCCAAATGGCACCATATGAAGCCCTGTATGGGAAAAGGTGCAGAACACCGGCATGTTGGGATGAGATCGGTGAACGTAAGCTGCTTGGACCAGAAATGGTCTAAGAAATGGTAGAGAAGGTGAAAACCATTCAACAGCATATCAAGGCAGCCCAAAGTCAACAGAAGAGTTATGCAGATAATCATCGATGAGACCTTGAGTTTAAAGTTGGAGACATGGTGTTTTTATGCATATCTCTGTGGAATAAGGTCATGAGGTTTGGAAAGAAAATGAAGTTAAGTCCAAGGTACATCAGCCCCTTCGAGATTCTTGATCGTGTTGGGGCTGTGGCCTATCGACTAGCACTTCCACCTACTATGGCCAAGGTGCATGATGTCTTTCATGTATCCCTCTTAAAGAAGTACATACCGGACCCTTCACATGTACTCTCTTCTGAGGTGGTACAATTGGAAGATGATCTTTCTTATGAGGAGAAACTAGTGAAGATCTTAGATCGTAGAGAAAAAGTTATACAAAATAAGACAATGCCCATCATCAAGGTGTTTTAGAGAAACCACAAGTTTGAATAAGCGACATGGGAGTTGGAGGATATGATGAAGCTAAGTTACCCACATTTGTTTTAGTGTGGGAAAAGGAAAATTTTGAGGACGAAATTTCTTAAGGGGGGAATATTGTAACGACCCAAAGTTTCATTAATGGAAAATCTCTCTTGATCCAGTTAAATGTCTCTTTATGAAAAAATATTTTTATAAGATGTCAACTTCTTTGGTTTTATGATAAGAGTTGTGACTATTACTTTTATAGCCGTTGAACAGTGATCACATGATTAGTATAAATATAAGGCTTTAACGAACCCAATTTTTACTCAGACAAAGGAAGCGATGGCCTAATCTAGTAGAATTGCCCCATATGAAGCCCATTTGTCGGAGCTTGGAAAAGAGGTGGCATCCTTGGGCTTCGCCCTTGACCAAGCCCAAGCTGAGCTTCACCATGTCAAGCTCGAATGTGACCATCTATGGGAAAAGTGGAATTTGATAGAGATTACCACTCGAGCGATGTTATCCGAGCCGCCACAAGAGTCTATCACCATCGCACACCTTAACCTTAAGTCTTATGCAGCTATTTTATGGGGTTATGTAACAAGTAAGTAGTATTATGTTCATGTACATTATTTTTGTATATAATAATGAATATAATTTCTAGTCATTTTTGATACATTGTAAATAGTTTTTAAAGTACAAATGGTGTTTTTAGTTATTATTTAATTAAGAAATCTATTTTATTAAATTAAGGGATTTTTGAATTAAATAATATTTTAATAAAATAATAATATTTTTATTAAATTAATTAAATATAAATGATCTTATAAATTTATTAATGAAATTAAAATGTTATATTAAGGTTTCTAAGCCATTTCTGTCAAAACCCGTGAATTTTCGATAAATGTTGGTTTTTATTTAAAAATAAAAATTAACATATTTAGAAATTTGTTTAGATAAAATAAATTTCATTTCTGGAATCAGGACGTCGAAATTATCCAACGGTGAATTTTTCAAAATTTTATGAGAAAGTCAAATTTTTGGGTAAAAATTAAATAACGTTTAAATATATAATGGGTTTTATGACATCATAATGACCCAATGGTGATGTAATAAAAAACTATGATCATTATGTTCGGCCAATATATGTTTTACCATTAAAATAAAGTTATTTTGGGTTTGTTTGACTTACTTTTCAAAGCATTAATGAACCCCTCAAGACTTATTCAACACTTTGCCTTTTTAAATTAATTTCCATGGGAGTGTGACTCACCTCCACATAAGAAACCTTATTATTTTAATAAGTTCGGACCTTGGCCTTGTAAAATAATTTTCTCCTCTTTCCTTTTCCAGAAACCATGGGCAAAAACCATGGGTTGGTTTGTGGTTTGGATTAGTTTAATATAAGGGGTCCCAAACCTAAATAATAAACAATTATCTCACCTTTCCTATATAAACCCACCCAAGATCCCACATACCTCTCACAAAAATCCTTTGGAGTTAGCCCAACCTCTGCCCTACTCTCTCTAGAATCCTCCCAAAGTTCCCCAAGCTCCCAAGAAGCCTCTCACAAGCCTCTCTCTAGCCTTTAGAAGCACACTTCCATGTAAGGGTTTTTTCTTCCTTTCTCATTTTTGTCAATTTTATTTAAGTTGTATTGCCCATTTAATTTCAATTATGAATGTTGGGGTATGGTTTTTCACCTCCCTCATACTTCCCTCTTATTTTTTGAATTATGGGAGACCCCTTTCTCTCTCATTTAATGCCTCCCATGTACACCTGTTACTATGCTGAAATTCCGAAAGGAACTTCTCTCTCTTCTTTTACATTCAAGCAATTATTTTGTATCATGAATCCAAATTCCATATAAAATGTTGGTACATGTATCTATATGACCTCCTTACTGTCCATTACATGTAAATATGATGAGTAACCCCTTTCTCTCTCATCAACCTTTTTTTTGAATTCTTATGTCACGCTGTTACGCTGCCAAAATCGCACCGATTTTCTAAGCCAAAGTCATTGTGTAGTGAATACCATGCCCATTTCTCCATCAAGGGTATTCACCTTTATGCACATTTAATTATTGATTGTAAAGTTTCATGTATGAATTCCACATTCATTTTTTGTGGAATAAATGATTATGTTTTATGAATCCATGTTTTATGATCCATGTGGCACACTTATGCATGAAATGAAATGTTTAAGAAGGGTGTGCCCTTATAGAGCTCCAATGCATTGGGTAAAGTATAGTATCATGATACATCATGTACAATGAGTGTTGACTCATGCTAATTCAAGTTCAATGAGGGTTTACTCATGCTTCATGTGCAATGAGGGTTTACTCATGCTCTATGTGCAATGAGCCTTGGCTCATGCTAATTCAATGTTAAGTGTTGTTGCCACATTTCCATGTTATGATTATCATGCTTTATTGTGCCCTTATGTTCATGTTTCTTTTATGATCTATTGATATGCCTATTGTCTAACATGTAATTTACTCCTCATGTTATTTCATGTGTACTCTCTTACTGGGCTTTATAGCTCACCATTTTCTTATGCATGTCCTCAGTTTATCCCATGCAATGCTAAGTACGAGGGAATGTAGTGGTCATGAAAAGGAAGTTTTCAATAAAGAGGTTGTATTTCATGTTTTAGGTTTTTATTTAATGATCCTAATCCCCAAAGACACTAAACCTCTCGATCTTCATGGTTGTATCAAGTAAAGTTTTATGTAATAAAGCATGTTTAAGTTGTAATAAAAAGCAGGGTTGTCATAGTTGGTATCAAAGGATAGGTTTAGTTATTTTTTTGGATTAGGAAACCCTAATAAAGCCTTAGATACAAGACTAAGTATAATAAAAACATCCCTAAGTTTTGGTAAGTTCTGAGTAAGTGGTTTATCAAACAAATACATCCCTATCTGGATACGAGCAGGTAGAGGCGGCTTTGAAACAGATGTATTGTAAAGACCCGTAAAATTCAAGGAAATTTTTTTTCTTAATTTTCTTTAGAATTTTACAAGAGCGCGGTTTCAGACGGCACCTGATTCCGAGGCCCGGAGTGCCCGGAATCTTTTTCCGAAGTTTGGCTTGGGTACGTTCAGTGAACGAACGAGCGGGTTTTCCTAACTTTTGATTCGGTGCTCGGAATTGAAATCTGAGGGCACCGATGAACTCGCAGCACCGATATTCGCTTAAAGAGACCTTTTCGGAAGTTGCGTTTGTTGCGGGTTGAAAGTTAGTTTTGGGGATTAAAAGATAAGTAAAATAAAATTGTGTGTGAATTTTTATTTTATTCATGGTGGTTAGACTCTCTCATGGGAAGTTGTTGGTGGGGCCCACAACCACCCAACTTCCCATGTGTGGTTATGAGGGAGGTGGGGCCCACACGAGCCGCCACCTTTTCAAATTCCCTAACCCCTCTAAACCCCCTCTTAAATTATGTGACACTCCCCTACATTAATTCTTGCCAACTTATCTCTTCATTTAATTTTTTTGACAACTCTAGATTTTAATTAATGTAATGAATTCAACTTTTGAATTTTGAAAGGTTGGCAAGGTAAAAATAAAATAAGGTGTAGCTTATTTTATTTTGGGGAGTTGCTGTGTTGTGTGGAGATTTGAGAGAAGAAGAGTTCTACACTTTGAAGAACTTCATCTTCCTCATTGAAGAACGCGAAGGACACCGACACGCCGTTCTATCTTCTCTCCACGTCAAAGAAAGGGAGACACTGCTTCCTCCTCGGATTCCCTTCGTCGACTTGAGAAGTTTCGCCAACGACATATCGCATCGGACGCATCCCTTCGTCAACGGATTTGACGAACGACGACCGCGACGCCCGACCTCCGCGACGTCGTCTTCCAGGGAACGTTGACAATCCTTGAACTTATACCCGAGGTAGGGGTTGTTGATTTCCTTTTGGTTTCATTATTTTATTCTTGATCGTGAATTTTAGCAATTCTAACGTGTGGCTTTGAATTATTTAGAGTTGCGTTATTATTTTAACGTGAGGGGGGCCGGACCGCACGAACACGGCCGAACCCCCCTCCATCGTTCTTGTTTATTCTTGCGGGTGGAAGCAAGTGGCGTGGTGCCGTCGCACCACGCGGATAATCGTGCAAATATTTTACGCGGCGCCGTCGCGCCACGCAGAGGAAGAATCTTCAAGAACGCGACGCCGTCGCGCCGCGTTGAAGAAATCGAGATGTGGCGGAGGGGCGCGGTGCCGTCGCACCGCGCCGGATGACGAAAACCGCGGCCAGTTCCGGGCCGCGGCGGAAGAGAAGACCAGCGGCCGGGCCGCCGGCGTCGGAAGCCGAAGGGGGGACCGGAATTTCCGGTCCCGTTGGAGAAAACCGGCCAGCCAGCTGGCCGGCCGGAAGGCATTAAACCGGGGGAATTAATCCCCCGGTCAGCACTCAAAACCCCCCTCTTTATGAGGGGGGGGGGGGGGGTGGTTCTTTGAAGGGAGGGGGGCAGCCGGCCCCCCCGGTTCCGCTCAATCAGGCCCCCCACGTGGGGGGGGGGGACGTTTTAAAAAAAAGAGGGGCGCGGCACAAAGGCCGCGCCGCCAATCCAGGAAGTGGGGGCTTAGCCCCCGCGTGCAGCCACACCGCGGCGACAAGCCGCTGCGGCTCCCCGCGCCGCCGCGCCGCCCCGGGGGGGGGGGGGGGGGTCGGGCCGGGTCGGCCCGGACCCGGACCCCCCCGTTTCGAACCAGTTCCGGTCTTTTGGCCATATCTTGAGCCTCGGACCTCCGAATGACGAACCGTCTGCGGCAACGTGATCCATGGATCGAGACGGTCGTTTCGGTATATCTCACTCAAGGTTTCGGATTACTTTGAGTTCGGCCGGGTTGATTCGTTCACGAAACCAACCGGGCCTTCGGAGCGGAAACGCTCATATCTTGAGCTACGGACGTCCGATTGACGTGCCGTCAGTCGCGTTGTGTTCCTCTTAGTGAGAGGGATCTTTTGGCATACTACGCCCGAGGTTTGGACGCAGGTGGAGTATGGTGGGGTTGGTTTTGCCTTAAAAACCAACCGGGCCCCGGAGACGAAAATGCCAATAACTCTCAGACCGGGCGCCCGATCGACGCGCCGTCTGTTGCGTTGAGTTCCTGTTGATGTTACGGAACTTTTGGATACATCAACTCAGGTCTTTGTGACAGTTGATGTATCAGCCTCTCGGCTCATGGAGCGGACCCTCCGAACGAGCTTGCAGTGTGCGGGAACCCTAGTGTTGGCTGCGACTGTTACTGCTACTACTACTGCTACGACTGCTACTGTGACTGCGACGACGACAGTACAGAGATCCTGTGTGGATTCGATGACGACGACTACAGCACTCAGCGATCTTACGTGGATCAGTGCTACATGTCTTGTGTGGGCCCGATCCTGTGTGGGTCCTTGCGCTCAGCGGTTCTGTGTGAGCCAGCGCCTACAGGTCCTGTGTGGGCCCGATCCTGTGTGGGTCATTGCGGGGGTTAGTTACCTATCCATCCTTCGTGGGTCCGATGACTTAGATGGATCAGTGATCATCTTTATCATCCTCTGAAGATGTATACCTGTGTGAGCTGAATCCTACTGCTTTCCTGTGTGGATTGTGTTGTGCAATCCTGTGTGGAATATGTTTACTTTCCTGTGTGGACTGAGTTGTACTTGGGCTCGGAGGTTAGAGCGTATTTGAATTGATAACTTAGGTATATGTATGGGCATATACCTAAGCAGTGTCGGTTGTTACTTCGTGATTGTTACTTTTCTTCGTGGTTTATCCTTTGTGGATTTGAGAGACCTTCAGGGGTCTCGGGGTCCCTACTGAGTAGCTTATACTCACCCCTGCACGGGCTTTGCCCGCACTACGTTGTGTTGGTTGCAGATGACGGACAGCGTTGACCTTAGCTGAGGCTTGCAGAGCGGGACGGTACCCGGAGGTGGACCACTAGGCGGGACGTGCACGGAGCGGACAGCGGGACCCGTGGAGCAGAGGAGCTATCTGTACCCACCCTTCAGGTGGGATTTCCAGTGGACAGCTCAGTGTAGCGCCTTTTACTTTTCAGTTGCTGTTTTCCCTTTTTGAGTTGTACTTTACTTTCAGTTTGGGTTTGTATACTGGCCCATTTACTTTTCCGCACTTTCAGTTGTATTCTGCTTTGTTTAGTGTTTACTTTCCGCTTGCTTACTCTGTGGTGTTTGTTACTTTTCAAAGGCAATGCCTTCCCTTTTTACTGGGATTTACGCCTTGGTGCTAGTCGCCAGCCCCTGGCCTATGGAAGGCGGGCTTGGGGTAGTCACGGCACGGACCCCGAGGGCGGGTCCTGACAAATTGGTATCAGAGGAGTTCGGTTCTACCGCGAACTCTGATCTTTTCTATGTGAAGCAATAATGTTTAGCGTATTGAGTGTGGTTATCAGTCCAGGGAGTCCAGTGTTGGTGCGGCGGCCGACGTATCCGTACACCAGGACCCTGACTTCTGATTTCCGACTTAATGCACGAAAACATTGATTGTGTGTGTGTTTCAAAGTTTTCTTTGTGATTACTTATATCAGCTCACCAGGTATATTGTTCTAATCGTGGCGCACCTGTTTCCTTTTCAGGATGGCCCCACGACGGCAGCCAGCTAGGGTTCTGAGAGTCGAACGAGACGACAGCCCACCGAGCGACGAGGCCTCGGTGCAGGGCCCTTTTCCAGTAGTGGCACCGGCGGTAGCTTTACCCGCTGATCCCCCGATGCTTCCAGCAGCAGCCGCTGACGATGCACGTCGCCTCAGCGCACTGCATGAGTTTCAGCGCCAGCGACCGCCCAGGTTTCGTGGGGAGACGGATCCCCAGGTAGCAGAGGACTGGCTGGAGGCAGTGGTTCGAGTGTTTAGGCTAGTGAGGACACCAACAGACCTCATGGTGATCCTCGCTGCGAGCCTACTACACACAGCAGCAGGACGATGGTGGAGCTTGATGCTCCAGGTGCACGATGAGGCATCTCTACTTTGGACGGACTTTGAGAGCCTTTTCTGCTCGGAGTTCGTCTCAGCCACCCTTCGTGCGGTGCGTATCCAGGAGCTTCTACAGCTGCGGCAGGGAAGCATGACGGTCGCTCAGTACTCGGCGAGATTTACCGATCTCTCGCGCTACTCGACCGACATGGTACGGGACCCATTCTTCCGGGCCCGAACCTTCGAGCAGGGTTTGATACACGAGATCAGGGCATCGCTGATCTCCCTCAGCATACCGACTCAGACAGGAGTACTGGAGCGGGCCCTTCTGATCGAGAGCTTCCTTGCTGAGTCTACACCAGCACAGAGACCCACCGCAGGGCGGCACGTGGCAGAGTCATCTGCAGCAGGCAGTCGACGGATGACTCAGGGGTCCAGACAGACCAGACCTTCAGGCAGACGACCTCAGGACACAGGCTCAGCAGTGCGGGGAACACAGCGTGGAGCCAGTCTTACGAGAGGCAGACAGTGCTACTCGTGCGGCGGGCAGGGCCACATGGCTCGTGACTGCCCGACCCGCCGTGCCGAGGAGCAGCAGACAGTTGATAGACCACCGAGGCAGAGGCAGAGGGTTGACCGTGGCGGTCCGCAGGGAGGAGGCGGACGAGGCAGAGGAGCTGGACGAGCAGCTGGTGGTGGCCGATGCTTTGAGGCTCTACCACCACCACCACCAGGAGGTCCACCCCGACCACAGGGAGCTGGCGGGCAGCGACAGGCACAGCTCCAGGCAGCAGAGGCCTACGACCACGGCGCACCCGAGATGATTCGAGGTACTATCTGTGTCTATTCCACCCTTGCTGCAGTTCTTATAGACACAGGAGCGAGTCACTCTTTCATAGCCGCTGCCCTTGTTCGGAGCTCGGAGATTCCGACAGAGCCGTTGGCTCGATCCTTACGGCTAGAGACTCCTACGGGAGCAGACTCGACGATTACGCACTGGTGCTGGCAGTGTGAGCTTACTCTAGGAGGCGAGAGCTTCGGCTGGGATCTTCTTGTAGCAGCGTCGAGGCCTTACGACGTCATCTTGGGCATGGATTGGCTATCTACGGTCCATGCACAGATTGACTGTTTTAGGCGCAAGGTGCGATGTGTACGCACCGACGGGACCAGGTTCACCTTTACCGGCGAGAAGGGAGCCTTAGCAGCACAGGATGGACTTCCGCGGAGGAGAGGACAGCCCATTACTCATCAGTTGGCTAGCCTTATCCTTGGAGCAGTTGACGTGCGGAGTCCTGGTTTTCCTGCAGTGGTGGATCAGTTTGCGGACGTTTTTCCCGACGACGTCCCAGGGCTACCTCCTCGCAGAGAGGTAGACTTTTATATTGACTTGTACCCCGGGACAGCCCCGATATCTACTCCAGCATATCGGATGGCCCCCGCCGAGCTTCGAGAGCTACGGGTACAATTTGAGGACTTGTAGGGAAAGAGGTTCATCCGACCCAGTGTTTCACCCTGGGCTTCCCTGATATTGTTCGCCAAGAAGGCGGACGGGAGCTTGTGACTTTGTGTTGACTATCGTCGCCTGAACCAGGTGACAGTGAGGAACAAGTATCTGCTACCGAGGATTGATGACCTCTTTGACCAGATCAAGGGAGCACGGTGGTTCTCGAAGATAGATCTCAGGTCAGGCTATCATCAGCTCAGAGTCAGAGACGAGGATGTGCAGAAGACGGCCTTCAGATGTCGGTATGGCCACTATGAGTTCTTGGTTATGCCTTTCGGTGTAACCAATGCTCCGGCAGTGTTCATGGCTCTTATGAACAGGATCTTTCATCCATACCTCGATCGGTTTGTCATGGTCTTCATCGAAGACATTCTGATTTACTCTACGACAGAGGAGGAGCACGCCTATCACTTGCGAGTTGTTCTTGACACACTCCGAGAGCACCAGCTTTATGGTAAGCTCTCGAAGTGCCAGTTCTGGATACGTGAGGTCCACTTTTTGGGACACGTTATCTCTGAGGCGGGAGTTGCAGTGGATCCCACGAAGATTGAGGCTGTGTTAGCTTGGGAGCCACCCAGGAGCGTGACCGAGGTTCGGAGTTTCTTGGGACTAGCTGGATACTATCGGAGATTCGTGCCAGACTTCTCTAGAGTTGCGGCATCACTTACAGCTTTGAAGAAGAAGGGGAAACCCTTCGTGTGGTCAGACAGATGTCAGCAGAGCTTCCAGGAGCTGAGACAGAGATTGACTAGTGCACCTATCTTGAGGTTGCCTGAGGAGGGAGTAGGGTACGTAGTTTACTGCGATGCATCAGGGACCGGACTCGGATGTGTTCTGATGCAGGAGCGGGCAGTGATCGCCTATGGATCACGACATTTGAGGCCGCATGAGCAGAACTACGCTACCCATGACCTGGAGTTGGCAGTAGTGGTCTTCGCTCTGAAGACATGGCGACATTATCTGATGGGCGAGCGCTTTACAGTCTTTTCCGATCATCAGAGTCTCAGGTATATCTTCTCGCAGAAAGACCTGAACCTGAGACAGCGGCGATGGATCGAGTTCCTCCAGGACTATGACTTTGAGATAGTCTATACTCCTGGGAAGGGGAACGTAGTAGCCGATGCCCTCAGCAGGAGGACGGGCATTCAGCTACTTGAGGAGGCGACGGAGCAGCTAGCCTCTTTGCAGATATCCTTCGTGGATAGAGATGGAGCATCCTTTCTTCAGTCTCTCACAGTCACTCCTCCACTACTGCAGCGAGTCAGGGAGGCACACCGTGGGGACGCTGACTGTGAGACACGGCGTGCACAGATATCCTCGGGACAGGCACCTGATGGTTTCTCCCTTGGAGCAGAGCACGACATCCTTTTCAGAGGACGTACCATGGTACCAGTCACATTGCGAGAGGAAGTACTGAGAGAGTTTCACACTTCTCCTTTAGCGGTACATCCTGGAGTGGTGAAGATGTACCAGGACCTCAGACGACAGCACTGGTGGCCGGGCATGAAGAAGGCAGTAGCAGAGTTCGTTTCTCGATGCCTTACCTGCCAGCAGGTGAAGGCAGAGCATCAGGTACCAGCAGGCTTGGTACAGCCCTTGGAGGTTCCGGAGTGGAAGTGGGACGGCATATCTATGGACTTCGTGACTGGACTTCCACGCACTTCCAGAGGTCACGACTCCATCTGGGTGATTGTTGACCGACTCACCAAGTCGGCACACTTCTTACCCATCAGAGAGCAGGGCTCAGTGGAGAGCTTTGGACGTCTCTACGTTCAGGAAATTGTGCGGCTCCACGGCGTACCATCATCTATCGTCTCCGATCGAGATGCCCGCTTTACTTCCCGACTTTGGAAGGGGTTACAGGGAGCGTTCGGGACACAGCTACGTCTGAGCACAGCCTTTCACCCTCAGACGGATGGTCAGACGGAGAGGACCATCCAGACTCTCGAGGACATGCTCCGCGCATGTGTCCTCGACTTTGGTCGTAGCTGGGAGGACCACCTACCCTTGGTGGAGTTCGCGTACAACAACAGCTACCACTCCACCATCGGGATGGCACCGTACGAGGCGTTGTACGGCCGACCATGTAGATCTCCTTTGTGCTGGACAGACCCTAGGGAGTCAGCACTGGTGGGACCGGAGATGGTCCAAGCCACGACAGAGAAGGTCCAGGTCATCCAAGAGCGGATGAGGACAGCTCAGAGCCGGCAGAAGTCATACGCTGACAGGAGGCGGAGGCCACTGGAGTTCGAGGATGGCGACCACGTCTTCTTGCGAGTCTCACCTCGACGTGGTATTCGGAGATTTGGCCGAGGCGGCAAGTTATCTCCGCGCTTCATCGGACCCTTCCAGATTCTCAGCAGGATTGGTGAGGTGGCTTATCGCCTGGCTCTACCACCTCAGTTGCACCGGGTGCACGACGTCTTCCACCAATCTCAGCTGAGGAGATACGTGCACGACCCGACGCACATCATTGACCATGGGGAGCTTCACGTTGACGATGGGGCGACTTTCACGGAGGTCCCGGTGGAGATAGAGGATCGACAGGAGCGGGTCCTGCGTGGGCGATCGATTCCTCTTGTGCGCATTAGATGGTAGCAAGGGAATCTCCAGGAGAGCACATGGGAGCGGGAGGCTCAGATGCGTGCTCAGTACCCTCATTTGTTTCCCTAGTTTTTGATGTAACTTTACGGGGACGTAATGCCCTGAGGTGGGAGTAATGTAAAGACCCGTAAAATTCAAGGAAATTTTTTTTCTTAATTTTCTTTAGAATTTTACAAGAGCGCGGTTTCAGACGGCACCTGATTCCGAGGCCCGGAGTGCCCGGAATCTTTTTCCGAAGTTTGGCTCGGGTACGTTCAGTGAACGAACGAGCGGGTTTTCCTAACTTTTGATTCGGTGCTCGGAATTGAAATCTGAGGGCACCGATGAACTCGCAGCACCGATATTCGCTTAAAGAGACCTTTTCGGAAGTTGCGTTTGTTGCGGGTTGAAAGTTAGTTTTGGGGATTAAAAGATAAGTAAAATAAAATTGTGTGTGAATTTTTATTTTATTCATGGTGGTTAGACTCTCTCATGGGAAGTTGTTAGTGGGGCCCACAACCACCCAACTTCCCATGTGTGGTTATGAGGGAGGTGGGGCCCACACGAGCCCCCACCTTTTCAAATTCCCTAACCCCTCTAAACCCCCTCTTAAATTATGTGACACTCCTCTACATTAATTCTTGCCAACTTATCTCTTCATTTAATTTTTTTGACAACTCTAGATTTTAATTAATGTAATGAATTCAACTTTTGAATTTTGAAAGGTTGGCAAGGTAAAAATAAAATAAGGCGTAGCTTATTTTATTTTGGGGAGTTGCTGTGTTGTGTGGAGATTTGAGAGAAGAAGAGTTCTACACTTTGAAGAACTTCATCTTCCTCCTTGAAGAACGCAAAGGACACCGACACGTCGTTCTATCTTCTCTCCACGTCAAAGAAAGGGAGACGCCGCTTCCTCCTCGGATTCCCTTCGTCGACTTGAGAAGTTTCGCCAACGACGTATCGCATCGGACGCATCCCTTCGTCAACGGATTTGACGAACGACGACCGCGACGCCCGACCTCCGCGACGTCGTCTTCCGCGGAACGTTGACAATCCTCGAACTTATACCCGAGGTAGGGGTTGTTGATTTCTTTTTGGTTTCATTATTTTATTCTTGATCGTGAATTTTAGAAAGTCTAACGTGTGGCTTTGAATTATTTAGAGTTGCGTTATTATTTTAATGTGAGGGGGGCCGGACCGCACGAACACGGCCGAACCCCCCTCCATCGTTCTTGTTTATTCTTGCGGGTGGAAGCAAGTGGCGTGGTGCCGTCGCACCACGCGGATAATCGTGCAAATATTTTACGCGGCGTCGTCGCGCCACGCCGAGGAAGAATCTTCAAGAACGAGACGCCGTCGCGCCGCGTTGAAGAAATCGAGATGCGGCGGAGGGGCGCGGTGCCATCGCACCGCGCCGGATGACGAAAACCGCGGCCGGTTCCGGGCCGCGGCGGAAGAGAAGACCGGCGGCCGGGCCGCCGGCGTCGGAAGCCGAAGGGGGGACCGGAATTTCCGGTCCCGTTGGAGAAAACCGGCCGGCCAGCTGGCCGGCCGGAAGGCATTAAACCGGGGGAATTAATCCCCCGGTCAGCACTCAAAACCCCCCTCTTTATGAGGGGGGGTGGTTCTTTGAAGGGAGGGGGGCAGCCGGCCCCCCCGGTTCCGCTCAATCAGGCCCCCCACGTGGGGGGGGGGGGCGTTTTAAAAAAAAAAGAGGGGTGCGACACAAAGGGCGCGCCGCCAATCCAGGAAGCGGGGGCTTAGCCCCCGCGTGCAGCCACCCCGCGGCGACAAGCCGCCGCGGCTCCCCGCGCTGCCGCGCCGCCCCGGGGGGGGGGGGGGGGGGGGGGGGTCGGGCCGGGTCGGCCCGGACCCGGACCCCCCCGTTTCGAACCAGTTCCGGTATTTTGGCCATATCTTGAGCCTCGGACCTCCGAATGACGAACCGTCTGCGGCAACGTGATCCTTGGATCGAGGCGGTCGTTTCGGTATATCGCACTCAAGGTTTCGGATTACTTTGAGTTCGGCCGGGTTGATTCGTTCACGAAACCAACCGGGCCTTCGGAGCGGAAACGCTCATATCTTGAGCTACGGACGTCCGATTGACGTGTCGTCAGTCGCGTTGTGTTCCTCTTAGTGAGACGGATCTTTTGGAATACTCCGCCTGAGGTTTGGACGCAGGTGGAGTATGGTAGGGTTGGTTTTTCCTTAAAAACCAACCGGGCCCCGGAGACGAAAATGCCAATAACTCTCAGACCGGGCGTCCGATCGACGCGCCGTCTGTTGCGTTGAGTTCCTGTTGACGTTACGGAACTTTTGGATACATCAACTCAGGTCTTTGTGACAGTTGATGTATCAGCCTCTCGGCTCGTGGAGCGGACCCTCCGAACGAGCTTGTTGTGTGCGGGAACACTAGTGCTGGCTGCGACTGTTACTGCTACTACTACTGCTACGACTGCTACTGTGACTGCGACGACGACAGTACAGAGATCCTGTGTGGATTCGACGACGACGACTACAGCACTCAGCGATCTTACGTGGATCAGTGCTACAGGTCCTGTGTGGGCCCGATCCTGTGTGGGTCCTTGCGCTCAGCGGTTCTGTGTGAGCCAGCGCCTACAGGTCCTGTGTGGGCCCGATCCTGTGTGGGTCATTGCGGGGGTTAGTTACCTATCGATCCTTCGTGGGTCCGACGACTTAGACGGATCAGTGATCATCTTTATCGTCCTCTGAAGATGTATACCTGTGTGAGCTGAATCCTATTGCTTTCCTGTGTGGATTGTGTTGTGCAATCCTGTGTGGAATACGTTTACTTTCCTGTGTGGACTGAGTTGTACTTGGGCTCGGAGGTTAGAGCGTATTTGAATTGATAACTTAGGTATATGTATGGGCATATACCTAAGCAGTGTCGGTTTTTACTTCGTGATTGTTACTTTTCTTCGTGGTTTATCCTTTGTGGATTTGAGAGACCTTCAGGGGTCTCGGGGTCCCTACTGAGTAGCTTATACTCACCCCTGCACGGGCTTTGCCCGCACTACGTTGTGTTGGTTGCAGACGACGGACAGCGTTGACCTTAGCTGAGGCTTGCAGAGCGGGACGGTACCCGGAGGTGGACCACTGGGCGGGACGTGCACGGAGCGGACGGCGGGACCCGTGGAGCAGAGGAGCTATCTGTACCCACCCTTCAGGTGGGATTTCCAGTGGACAGCTCAGTGTAGCGGCTTTTACTTTTCAGTTGTTGTTTTCCCTTTTTGAGTTGTACTTTACTTTCAGTTTGGGTTTGTATACTGGCCCATTTACTTTTCCGCACTTTCAGTTGTATTCTGCTTTGTTTAGTGTTTACTTTCCGCTTGCTTACTCTGTGGTGTTTGTTACTTTTCAAAGGCAATGCCTTCCCTTTTTACTGGGATTTACGCCTTGGTGCTAGTCGCCAGCCCCTGGCCTATGGAAGGCGGGCTTGGGGTAGTCACGGCACGGACCCCGAGGGTGGGTGCTGACATGTATCCTAGGGGTAAAACCCGAAAACACCGCTTTGAGCTAGACTCGAACGGGAACTGGTGCATGACAACGGGCCTTGCTGCACTCTTGGTTACGACACTCCTGGAGGATATGTTTTGATAAATTCACAATCTTGGTATGAACCCTTATTAAGGGAAAAATGCCCCTAAGAATATATGTTAGAAAGTAGATCATGAAAAGCCTAGATTGAATCCTATAGACTCATGAGTTAAAGAAATTAAAGTTTATTTATAAGTCATTAACTTTTTTATTTGGATTACCCTTTATGTGTTACCCCTAACTTTCCATTTATTCTAACCAATGGATGGTAATAGGAGGACTCGGGCTAACAACCGTTGTGAAGATCAGTGTGATGATTGTACTAATGAGATGCCCAATCCAATGGGAGTAGGAATCGTGAACTTTGTCATGCTTCTCTCTCATCTAACTCAGGTTTTGAATAGAAACACGGGTCAAGAGGTACGTTCAACCCCCCCTAAGAAAGAACAAGTTGCTATCGAGAGCTTCATGAGACAAAGGCCTCCTACTTTTAGTGGATCATCTGATCCCATGATCACTAAACAATGGATCAACTCCATTGAAAATCTCTTCTCCATCCTTCAATGTTCTGAATAAGAGAAGGTTCTCCTGGCGGCTTATCGTATGGAGGGTGAAGCTGATCAATGGTGGACTTTGATCAAAAATACGAAGCCTGAGGAGGAGATCGAGGCTTTGGAATGGAAGGAATTCCGGAAGATGTTTTTCGATAAATATTTTCCGCGCACCCTCCATCTTAAGATGGAAAGGGACTTCCTTTCCCTCAAGAAAAAAGATGAAGAATATGTGGGAGCGTACGAGGCAAACTTCACAAGGCTTGCACGATACGCTTCCGGCATTGTCGTTACCCCGAATGCAAGGTTGACCACTTCTTTGGTGGGCTAAAGCCTAGCTTGCGGAAAGCATTAACGATCCTTGACTTCGACAGCTATGAGAAAATTGCTTGATGTGCCCTCAAGGTCGAAATGGAGATCGGAGAATCACAGGGGTATCATGCGGAAAAGAAACGTAAGGTGGACTTCAATGCTAGTGGTCCAATGGATAAATCCAACGACGCTAAGAAGTTCCAGCACCCCACTTTCCAAAACTGCGGAAAGAAGCACCCTATAAATTGCCTTAAGGGAACGAGAAAATGCTTCAGGTGTGGAAGAGAAGGGCACCTAGCTATTAACTGTCAGCAAGAAGGACCCGAGGCTACGACAGAGGAGAGGAACGCTCCATTCGAACCTCAACGCATTGTTCAATGCTACAAATGCAAAGAACCGGGTCATTTTTCAAATCAGTTCCCTAATCCAAGGGTTATCGGAGGCAACCAACAACCTCCAAGCCAGCAAGGAAGAGATTTTGCCATCACTTCTGCCGAAGTGAACCCCGACAACGAAGTGGTGACAGGTACGCTAGTTATTCATTCAATAATAGAGAACATATTTTTTGATTCAGGTTCTATGCATTCTTTTATATCTCTAAAGTTTAGTAGAACAATCCCAGCACCGCCACAAATCATGGAAGTAAAGATGTCAGTGAGTACGGAAAATGGGGCAATCATTGCATCCCATGAATAAAAGTCCTCTCTTGTTATAATCTGTGGATTGAATTTCCCAGAAAACCTCGTCATACTCCCTTTGGTGGAATTTGATGCAATTCTTAGCATGGATTGGCTTTCCTTATATAGAGCCTACATAAATTGTCGGGAGGGGGAAATCACACTCCATATGGATAATCGAACCCCGATTCTTTACAAGTGTTAGAAGGAAGATGAATCTCCTTTAGCTCCATCATCTCAAGCATGGATATTACTGCCCTATGAGCACGCGTATCTGGCTCAGATGATTGAGTCCAAGGAAGAAACCATCCTTGAAGAAATGCCTATTGTGAGGGAATTCGCGGAAGTGTTTCCCGAGGAACTTCCTGGTCTTCCTCCAAGAATAGATGTTGAGTTCTCAATTGAAATTATACCTAGGGTGCTACCAATATCCAAGTCTCCATATAGAATGGTTGTTGTTGAGCTTGAAGAGCTGAAAAAACAACTACATGAGAATATGGATAGAGGGTTTATACGCCCAAGTGCTTCACGATGGGGTGAACCAGTCCTCTTCATCAAGAAGAAGGATGGGTCAATGCGACTTTGCATTGATTATCGTGAACTTAACAAAATCACGATAAAGAACAAGTATCCACTCCCACGAATTGATGACTTGTTTGATCAGTTGCGTGGAGCACAATACTTCTCCAAGGTGGACTTGCGGTTGGGATATTATCAAGTAAGGGTGAAGAAGGATGATATCCCCAAGACTGCTTTTCGTAAAAGGTACGGGCACTATGAATTCATAGTAATGCCATTCGGACTCACCAATGCTCCAGAAATATTCATGGACTTGATGAATAGAGTCTTTAGAGATTACCATGACAAATTTTTGGTAGTCTTTATAGATGATATTCTAATATACTCCAAAACCAAGGAGGATCATGAGGAGCATTTAAGAACTGTACTAGAGACTTTGCGCAAGGAGAATCTCTATGAAAAGTACAAGAAGTGTGAGTTCTGGTTGAAGGAGGTATAATTCTTGGGCCATATCATCACAAGGAATGGGATATCTGTAGACCCCTCCAAAATAGATGCAATTGAGGGATGGTCGAGGCCAACATCGGTAACGGATATCCGTAGTTTCTTGGGGTTAGCTGGATATTATCGACGATTTGTGAGACATTTCTCACGATTGTCCAACCCTCTTAAAGATAACTCGAAAGGGAGTAATGTTTTCTTGGAGTGATGAATGTGAAGAAAGATTCAAGGAGTTGAAAAGGAGGCTTATCACTGCACCCGTGCCCACTTTACCCAAAAGTGGGGAGCTTTTTGTGGTATTCAGTGAAGCTTCAAAGAAGGGATTAGGATGTGTGCTAATGCAGAATGATAAAGTGATATCCTATGCCTCAAGGCAGTTGAAAATCCATGAGCGAAACGATCCAACGCATGATTTAGAGTTGGCTGCTGTGATCTTTGCCTTGAAAATCTGGCGGCATTATCTATATGGAGAGAAATGTGAGATATATACTGACCACAAGAGTCTTAAATATATATTCACATAGAAATAGCTTAATATACTCCATAGAAGATGGATAGAGCTCATCAAGGATTTTGATTGTTCAATACATTACCACCCTGGGAAAGCGAACAAGGTGGCAGATGCCCTAAGTAGAAAGGATCCAGCGATTCCATCAATGATGATAATTGAGAATGATCCAATCTTCTTAGACTTGATGAAGATGGACGTGGGAATCATAAAGAAGGGAACATCATCAATCATTTCACAAATGATTTCTCAACCATCTCTTTTAGAAAGGTTAAAGGATGCTCAAAAGGATGATGTGGGAATTCAAGAAAAAGTGTAAGCTATCAAAAAGGGGAAATACTCGGAGTTTAATGTTAATGATGAAGGAATTGTGCGGTTTGGGAAAAGACTATGTGTTCCATCAAGTCAGGAGCTGAAGAAGGAACTTTTGGATGATGCACATAGTTCAAATTTCTCTATTCACCCAGGGAGCATCAAGATGTATCGAGATCTCTGAGAAAACTTTTGGTGGGATAATATGAAGAAGGAGATCACTGAATATACATCAAAGTTCCTGGTGTGTCAGCAAGTGAAGGCAGAGAGGCGGAAGTCTAAGGGGATGATGCAACCATTGACCATACCAAAATGCAAATGAGAGAACATCACCATGGAATTTGTCATCGGACTTCCAAGGACATCCAAAGGAAACAATGCAATCTGGGTTGTTGTGGATCGTCTTACAAAGACTACACACTTCATTTCTATTCGAGAGGATTTCTCATTGGATCTACTGGCACGGATATATATCAGGGAAGTGGTAAGGTTGCATGGAATACCACTATCTATTGTGTCTGACCGAGATCTAAGATTCACCTCTAAGTTTTTGAAGAGTCTTCAACGTGCTCTGAATATAGAACTGAACTTCAGTACGGCCTATCATCCTCAAACTGATGGCCAATCCAAGCGGACTATCCAAACACTTGAGGATATGTTGAGAGTGTGCTCTATGGACTTTAAAGGAGGATGGGATCAACATCTTCCTCTGGTTGAGTTCTTTTATAATAAAAATTTCCACTCGAGCATCCAAATGGAACCATATGAAGCCCTGTATGGGAAATGTTGCAGAACACCAGCATGTTGGGATGAGATCGGTGTACGTAAGCTGCTTGGACCATAAATAGTCGAAGAAATGGTGGAGAAGGTGAAAACCATTCAGCAGCATATCAAGGCAGCCCAAAGTCGACAGAAGAGTTATGCAGATAATCGTCAATTATACCTTGAGTTTAAAGTTTTAGACACGGTGTTTTTACGCATATCTCCGTGGAAGAAGGTCATGAGGTTTGGAAAGAAATGGAAGTTAAGTCCAAGGTACATCGGCCCCTTCGAGATTCTTGATCGTGTTGGGGTTGTGGCCTATCGACTAGCACTTCCACCTACTATGGCCAAGGTGCATGATGTCTTTCATGTATCCCTCTTAAAGAAGTACATACTGGACCCTACACATGTACTCTCTTCTAAGGTGGTACAATTGGAAGATGGTATTTCTTATGAGGAGCAACCAGTGAAGATCTTAGAGCGTAGAGAAAAAGTTCTACGAAATAAGACAATGCCCCTCGTCAAGGTGTTGTGGAGAAACCACAAGTTTGAAGAAGCGACTTGGGAGTCAGAGGATATGATGAAGCTGAGTTACCCACATTTTTTTTAGTGTGGGAAAAGGAATATTTCAAGGACGAAATTTCTTAAGGGGGAAATATTGTAACGACCCAAAGTTTCATTAATGGAAAATCCCTCTTGATCCAGTTAAATGTCTATTTATGGAAAATTGTTTTTATAAGATGTCAAATTCTTTGGTTTTATGATAAGAGTTGTGATCGTTACTTTTATAGTCGTTGAACAGTGATCACATGATTAGTATAAATATAAGGCTTTAACGAACCCAATTTTTACTCAGACAAAGGAAGCGATGGCCTCATCCAGTAGAATTGCCCCATACGAAGCCCATTTGTCAGAGCTCGGAAAAGAGGTGGCATCCTTGGGATTTTCCCTTGACCAAGCCCAAGATGAGCTTCACCATGTCAAGCTCGAATGAGACCGTCTACGGGAAAAGTGGAAGTTGATAGAGATTACCACTCGAGCGATGTTATCCGAGCCGCCCCAAGAGTCTGTCACCATCGCACACCTTACCCTTAGGTCTTATACGGCTATTTTAAGGGGTTATGTAACAAATAAGTAGTACTATGTTCATGTACATTATTTTTGTATATAATAATTAATATGATTTCTAGTCATTTTTGATACATTGTAAATAGTTTTTAAAGTACAAATGGTGTTTTTAGTTATTATTTAATTAAGAAATATATTTTATTAAATTAAGGGATATTTGAATTAAATAATATTTTAATAAAATAATAATATTTTTATTAAATTAATTAAATATAAATGATCTTATAAATTTATGAATGAAATTAAAATGTTATATTAAGGTTTGAAATCCATTTCTGTCAAAAACCATGAATTTTCAATAAATATTGGTTTTTATTTTAAAAGTGAAAATTAACATATTTAGAAATTTTTTTAGATAAAATAAATTTCATTTCTGGAATCAGGATGTCGAAATTATCCAACGGTGAATTTTTCATAATTTTCTGAGACTGTCAAATTTTTGGGTAAAAATTAAATACCGTTTAAATATATAATGTGTTTCATGACATCCTAATGATCCAATGGTGATGTAATAAAATAATATAATCCTTATTTTCGGCCAATATATTTTTTACCATTAAAATAAAGTGATTTTGGGTTTTTTTGACTTACTTTTCAAAACATTAATGAACCCCTCAAGACTTATTCAACACTTTGCCTTTTTAAATTAATTTCCATGGGAGTGTGACTCACCTCCACATAAGAAACCTTATTATTTTAATAAGTTCGGACCTTGGCCTTGTAAAATATTTTTTTCCACTTTCCTTTTCTATAAATCATGGGAAAAACCATGGGATGGATTGTGGTTTGGATTAGTTTAATATAAGGGGTCCCAAACCTAAATAATAAAGAATTCTCTCACCTTTCCTATATACACCCACCAAAGCTCCCACATCCTCCTCAATAAAATCCTTTGGAGTTCGTCCAAACTCTGCCTTACTCTCTCTAGAATCCTCCCAAGGTTCCCCAAGCTCCCAAAAAGCCTCTCACAAGCCTCTCTCTAGCCTTTGGAAGCACACTTCCCAGTAAGGGTTCTTTCTTCATTTCACATTTTTGTCAATTTTCATTAAGTTGTATTGCCCTTTTAATTTCAATTATGAATGTTGGGGTATGGTTTCTCACCTCGCCCATAATTTCCTCTTATTGTTTGATTGATGGGAGACCCATTTCTCTCTCATTTAATTCCTCCCATGTACACCCGTTACTATGCTGAAATTTCGAAAGGAACTTCTCTCTCTTCTTTTACATTCAATCAATAATTTTGTATCATGAATCCAAATTCCATTTCAATTGTTCATACATGTATCTATATGACCTCCTTACTGTCCATTACATGTAAATATTTTTAGGATCTCCTTTCTCTCTCATAAACCTTTTTTTTTTGAATTCTTATGTCACGCCGTTATGCTGCCGAAATCGCACCGATTTTCTAAGTAAAAGTCATTGTGTAGTGAATACCATGCCCATTTCTCCATCAAGGGTATTCTCCTTTATGCACATTTACTTATTGATTGTAAAGTTTCATGTATGAATTCCACATTCATTTATCGTGGAATAAATGATTATGTTTTATGAATCCATGTTTTATGATCCATGTGGCACACTAATGCATGAAATGAAATGTTTAAGAAGGGTGTGCCCTTATAGCGCTCCAATGCATTGGGTAAAGTATAGTATCATGATACGTCATGTGCAATGAGTTTTGAATCATGGTAATTCAATTGAAATGAGGGTTTACTCATGCTTCATGTGCAATGAGGGTTTACTCATGCTCCATGTGAAATGAGCCTTGGCTCATGCTAATTCATTGTTAAGTGTTGTTGCCACATTTCCATGTTATGATTATCATGCTTTATCATGCCCTTATGTTCATGTTTCTTTTATTCTCTATTGATATTCCTATTGTCTAACATGTATTTTACTCCTCATGTTATTCCATGTTTACTCCCTTACTGGGATTTATAGCTCACCCTTTTCTTATGCATGTCCTCAGGTTATCCCATGCAATGCTAAGTACGAGGGAATGTAGTGGTCATGAAAAGGAAGTTTTCAATAAAGATGTTGTATTTCATGTTTTAAGTTTTTATGTAATGATCCTAATCCCCAAAGACACTAAACCTATTGATCTTCTTTGTTGTATCAAGTGAAGTTTTATGTAATAAAGCATGTTTAAGTTGTAATAAAAAGCAGGGTTGTCATAAACGAGACTGTGGCGGACTCACACACCATTGAACTGGCCAGTGATGTACATCATGCAGATGTTCCCTTATATAGGAGAACCTTAATCTTATCCTAAGAATGAAATTACGTCCTAAAATTATGCATTCTCTACTTCCTCAGCATGGAAGGCTTATGCGACTGCTACCTATGTCTCAAACTAGAGGGGGATTATAAAAGCCTCTATGAGGGAATCACTCATATCTTCCGATACTCATAGATTCTTGAGTATTTGGAGCCACACATGAATACTGGAAAGGTTCTTGATCACAACATATTTTCGTGCCATGAACACATTTCTACTGAAAGGAGGTTCCTCCGCAGCTGGAGGCATGACAATTTCTACTGGTCGAAACGGTAGATTCTGAATAGTTCTAGGAATATCCCACTGCTCATCTGTTGAACCATACAGAGTCGCCATTGGATGATGTCCATATGAATCTAGTATCACCATAACTGCATGCTTCCGATCATAACACAATTTTGGTGGTATTGCTTGATCAAGTAACACAAATAGTGGTGGAGGTGAATCCGAAAAAAAAACAATATGAGAATGTTGGGCATGTTGAGCTATGTGTTGAGCCTACTGACTGTTCTCAGTGGAATTCACATCTTGGATGGATGTGTTGGAAAATTCTTTATGATGATTCGCATACCCACGACATCATCGACATTGGCTCTAGCTGGGGATGTCCAGAGGGACTGCCTGGCGCTCTTCACAATCGAGAACCATGTACGGGTTTACCAGTTCAATGGTATTCACCAAATAATACCTCTAGTCATCACTCTAAGAGTCTTCTATTGTGGCATATATTCTTGGGGAAATCCCTGTGTTTAAGGGCATGAAGTCTCTATGAGTATGGGATGGTTTCGGTACCGGTGGAGGGATTTGTTTTTCCTTGCATCATAAGTGCTTACTAACAAGAGAGGATGAATACAGAAATGTTTATGTAGAGGTAGTAGTTTAAGGTATAATACCAAATTATGAAGGCTCTGGATGATTTAAATGTGCACAGATAATAACAAGGGCACGACTGAAAACCATGTGAGCTATCTATTGATCATATTTTTGAGGCCCATGGTTAGAAACCTATTTCCCTTTATCCTTGCTATCACTATCAGGATTTACAGACACACACACCACTTATGCCTTGGTTGGAACCAATATGACTATGTTGTTATCGACCAAGTCTTAGGGATATTCCTTGAACACATAGAACTGTTTGAGGATATTCCCAAGGAACAGATGATAGGGGAAATAGTTGGGGTGATATATGAGATCTACTTATTTGGGCCTCTTTCATTTCAGAAATTGAAGGATCCCTTGACACAAGGAACTCTATAAATAGCTGTGGACCTGAGCCTCATTGAATGAATAGGTTTAGTTTCTCCAATCCAAGAAAGTGGACCTAGAATCCTGGCCGTGATGAATATCTAAAACCTGATGAGGTGGTGGAACCTGGTTGTCTCACCTATACTGCAGTGGTGTGTTACGCGGTGGAACCTTTTGATTATAAGGTTGGTGATTCATAGATAATGGTTGAGCGCGAGGTGGTGGCCCTCGGTAAGGTTGAGGAGGAGGTTCCAGTTTTAATTATTCCAGCTATCTAGGTGCCTCTAATTGTGAAATAACAGTAGTATTGTCCTTGGAAGATCTTCTTGTGGGAGTCATGGAAGGTAATAGACATGCCTACTTGGCTTGTTACAAGGCTTTCTATAGACGCTGATCCTTATTAGTGAAATCCAGGATTTTTCCATGGATTTTCTGAGTGAAGAGAGTGGGGAACTGTAAAGTCTTTACATTCCCCACGCACATAATTAAAAGTTTCTCCTGAGTTAGTGGCATATCTAGTCAATTTTTTGGGCCCTTCCAACAGGCAAAAAATTCAAAAACACGCTCTTCTAAAATTTACATGCACTTGAAGAGTTCATCTATAAATGTCTTCCTAGTGGTTTAATTGAAGTGGTAGAGAAACTGCCAGCAAATATCCTCCCAAAAAACTTTGGACCTGATGGGTAGATGGATGTACCAGACAAACATGGTACCTTCCAATGTTTGTATGGAACACCAGAGCTTAGCAGCTCCCTATTGTGTTGGAGTTACCAGCATGGTTCCACACCTTGAAATAAAGGGGGCTTGGTGCTGTAGTGGGTCACCTGTCCAATTTAAAGGGGATAAGGAAGGATTTTTGAAATATGGGGGTGCTGGAATATCATCCACCCATATCGGATACAACTTACCATCAGGTGGTATTTACACTATTAGAGTTTCCAGATCCTCAAGGGGAGTAATAAGAGTAGCCATCAGATCATCTTGGTGGGGTTTCCTATCTTGATGAGGGTCCCTAATAACCAATTTATTGGAATGTTGTTCAATGTTGTTTGTGGGCCCAACGGTTTGTGGAGAGACTGGTGGAATTACTCAGGGATCTGGGGGAATCACCAGTGGTGTTGCTGAAGGAAATTGAGGAGCGGCCAATAGAGCCCGCGGAGTGGCCAATGGAACCTGATATGGGTCCCAAGGAAAGTTTTTGTATAGATCGGGTGGATTTGGTGACACATATCAGAGTCTTTTTCCATACACACTAGCTTCTAACCTATCTAGTTGGGTAGGGTTGTCAAGATCTCTGAGATGAAACTCACCTGGGGGAAGTTGAATCTGCCCCTATTTTCCCAGTCTAGGATCATCATAATCTGGCCACTGTTCTGTGGCACACTCAATAGGGAGCTCTTCAACCATATTTCTTTATTCAGCAAGCTACTGGCGCAACACATCCTTTTTAGGATTTTCCTCCTTCTTATGGACTAAACTAGATGTTTCTGGAGTTTTGGCGGTCCCATCATGCTCTTTAACCTTACTGGGGTCTCAAATGAGAGGAAACGACTTTGAAGGTGCATGAAGGAAAATCATCTGCCTTTGTTGTCATGTGTGGTCACCTGAAGTGTCTACCATGTTTTGTGCTACCCCAATGAGTTGTTAATATTCTCCAGATCCTATTCCAATGAACTCTTCTTAGTATATCTTAGGGACTTCCATTTTCACGGTGACAATGCCCGAAGGCATATCCTTGATATCCCTGAGTGAACCAGGTTGACACATGATAAGACCAAAATGAAGGAAAATATACTGCCTCTAGCCATAGATATTGACATACTGAGTTTCCTCTATAATTATTCATTATATAACCATAAATATCTGTACACATCGCTGTTTGGGGGTTCAATGATGACTGGTCGATGCAGGGTGTTGCGCAATGGGATGTGAATCCAAATCAACTAGGCGACACTTTTGGCCAATGTTGTTGAAGTGTTCCAAGTGTTGTGGTAATATAATAATTAAAAATTGAGATAGAAATTCTTCATCCCTAAGGTTTGGCAGAATCACATAATCTCATCCTAGGTGAGGGATTTCAGAATGTTGAAGCTCGTAGTTGCTATTGTCAAGAACATATTGGATAAATGGTCCACCATGAGAATGTCCCAAAACATTCTCCTCTCATACTTGAAATCTATCCCTTGGTTTCCCCCCTCATCAACTGAGGGAAGATGAGGGACCGATAATGACACTGAGATAGACTCTTGCGATGGTGGACTAGCCGGTGGAGAGTATGGCACACGAGTTGACAAACCGCTGCATCCTGGGCTACTTTCCAGGGGCTGTTCTGACTGCACCACCACATCCCTGTAAAAAGGGGTATTGAACACCACTTTCCATACAAGGGTGGTAGTCGTCAGTCATAGATCAGGCTAGTTCTTATTGCCGGCTAGTCCCCATAACAGTTCTATGTGGTCTCTTGTAGAAGAAGAGAAAGATCCAAGTGATGATAGAGAGGATTACATAGCTATACCCTATAAAGGATCTAAACCTTCCAAATACAACATATATTTGTGGAGGGATTAAGGGATATGTTACATATCAAATTTCATGAGGACGAAGATGATATTTTTCGAGTTCCTGCCCTGGTACCCGACATAGAGGATATGGATGAAGGTTCCATCATCAGATCACACTCCTCTTCAGAGTCTGAAAATGATACATTCATGATTGCGATATGAGGCCTGTAAGAGTTATTTCTCTAGAGATGATGACTAACCCTCTAACCCCAGGACGGTTCTTCATAGCATGGTATATCATCAGCATGGGGAGGACCTACATGCAGGTTGATGTTGGAGTGGTGAAAACTTCCGCTTGGATGATCCGGGGTACAGGGAGCACCTGGGAATATGTGTAACGAAACATGGAGAGGACCTCTATGGTTGGGAGTGCTGGAGTGGGGAGGACCTTCACTCTGGTTGATATTGACATGAAAAGGACCTTCCCATCAATATCCTGAAACATGGGGAGAACCTTTATACCTGAGACCATAGACACGAGGAGGACTTTCATGTTGGGTCTCAACAAGGAGGCGAGGATGTAACACCCCAAGATTTCATAGTGTGTTATTTCTTGAAAATAATTCAATAACTTGCACTACACGCAACACCGAGTTCAAGCGCACCATGACTTACCAAACAAGTCATTAAAAAGAGGTTATTAATAGTATTAACTAAATTTTAAACTTTATACAATCCTTATAATTTTAGAATCCATATTATGAGTTTCGTAGACATAATGTAATAACAAATTCATTTTCAGTATTGCACTTTTACCAACTTTTAATAATGAACCCTTTTTAAATACAATATTTTAAACTTTTTTACTAAATGGGGGACATCAAAAAATTTAAAATGAAACATCCCAAGCTTCCACGGTATTCTTTCCTTTGAATAATACAGTAGTGTGTGTTGTACGCAACTTCGAGTTCTAACACACCACAACCAATCAAACTAGCCGTTATGAATAGTAATACCTTCCTATTAAAATTTTAGAAATTTTATCTCTGAAAATGGACATCATTTTTGGATTCGTAGTGTCGAATTTAGCCTAAGGTGAAATTTTGGTACTTTTCGAATAACTTTCATATTTTGATGAATAGTGAAAATTACTAAATTTCAATTAAAAACAACTTTTTTAATCAAAATAATTAATAGTGATAAATTAGGAATTTGAGTGGTGTTAAAGTATATTTAGAATATATTTTTCCCATTTAATATAATTTTGGTCATTGGACATAATTTTACAATTAAACCGAACATAAACAAGTGTCAATATTTTGATAGTTATTATCTCTTAAAAACACGCTTTTTGTTTTGACAGCGGGAATTAATTTTAAATTAATTTCTGCCACTTATGTGTTTTTAATTTAGAAAAATGGATTCCATATTTGGAATCATGATGTTCAAATTTTGTAAATAGGTAACTTTTATTTTTAGACATTTTGAATAATTACTGCGGTAAATATTTTATTTACCATGGTTAAGGGTAAATCCGGTAAATAAGGGTTAAAAATAATATTATAATAATACTAAATTACCCTAAAACGTGTCCTAGACTTATTGGTTGATACATGTTCGACCATAGTCATCATTGGGTCGATTTTGGGACCCCATGGTGCCACTTGTAGGTGATAGGGACACTTTATTTTAATTAAGTTAAAATGAATACAAAAATGACACAAGCATATATCTTTTAGAAAATCAATTTTTACATAGGGTTATATATGTTGTATGTTAGATTATAAATATTAATTAGAAAAATATAAAGATTTCCTACATAATGATATTTTATTTATAATTTTTAGACTTTAAATAATATAATTTATTTATGACACAATGATGATGAACTAATTACTATAATAGTGAAAAATTAAAATAATTGATATTATAAATTCCCAAATAAATATAATATGAAACTTTTAATGAATTAAACTAATTTTATAGGATAATATGATATATTATTATTTATTTAATTAACTTTTTTTGAAGTAATCGATCTTTTATGAGTTTCACAAAAATCAACTATTGAATAGTGTCAAAATTGACATAAAAGAGTTCTTAAAACAAATATTATATTATTAATTGATATTAAATTCCTAAAAATCTAAGGTTCGGCCAAGAGACTTATATCATGATAGGAGTCTCATTAATGGACCAATTGGGGGTATCTTAGATGTATATAGTAATTTTATTAACCATATTATATAAAAATACAAAGAGACAATGTAAAAGGGAAACTAATTAACTTAGAATTAATACTTAAAGATAAGGTTAATATAAGTACCCAAACCTGTCTAAATTCTATTGGTTGAGTTTTTTTAGACCCATCCCAACCTTAAAATTTAAATAATCAACCTTGTAGCCATTAGAAACCGAATATGAATTTATTATAAATTAATATTTCTAGTTTTTCCAAAGGTGCCCCTCACCCCTCTTATAAAAGGGCACTCCTCCTTCTCATTTATTCACACCTCCAAAGCATTTTGGTTCTGAAAAACTCTGACAAAATACTCTCCCAACCTCCCTAACTACAACCTAGAGGCCTTAGTTTGATCATAAATCCAACCTAAGGATCCCTTTTGATCAAATCAAAAGGAAGAACCCGAAGAAGAGGTAATGATTTCACCACCCTTTTCAAAGTTCCTTTCTTCTTCCACTTCTTTTTCCTTTGTTATTACCATTCTAAAATAATAAATCCAGTATCATATATATACTGTGATGTTATTATAAATATGGTACAACCATATTCAGTATTCTATCCACCCTTTGAATAACATGTCACCATACGTGCGTATGTACGGCTTACCGTCTCCACGTTGTGGTGTAATTGTTATTCAATATATTATTATTTGGATGGGTATAATAATGATATCTAACTCATTTAAATAATAAATATAACATTTTAATGATTCTTTATATATGATATAACAATCATTTATATATTATTTCAAAAGAATGATATTGTCACTCGTGCGTACGTACTGACTACCGTCTCCACGAACGCGATGGGATTCATTCTCCATCGTATCCATTCAAGTATAATTATCATTTGATGATTTAAAAATGATGTTTAAAGACTTGATATCATTCTGGATATGAATAAGATACAACCTATCCATAACAAACACGGCTTATGTAACAAAACATATAAAAGAAAACGAGTAAGTTAACACCCAAAACGACGATAATTCAAAGATATTATTAACAAATCAATGTTAAAAGATCATATATGATATCATATTAATATATATGATTATTGTATAATTTAATAACAATTATTTCACCATTATACAGGAGTTTAACCTACCCCAACCAAGGAAAAGTACAAGTTAATGGGTTTTCATCTCACTCCTTATTCCCGTGAGATTCATGCCATATTGCCACCATTACCTTTTGTGTGGTGTATGTACTGCCCATAATTATATTCTTTGTGTAATACACTCTAATTTATGTGTATTTACATATTCATTGTATGATACCTCTTTCATGGGTTGTATGTTTCATAAGTTACCAAATTGGTAAGGGGTTTTCATCTCACTCCTTATTCCCGTGAGATTCATGCCATATTGCCACCATTACCTTTTGTGTTGTGTATGTACTGCCCATAATTATATTATTTGTGTAATACAATCTAATTTATGTGTATTTACATATTCATTTTATGATACCTCTTTCATGGGTTGTATGTTTCATAAGTTACCAAATTGGTAAGGGTTATTTCACAATCTCTTCATTATCCGATGTTGTTTATACGTAATAATCTACTGGGATCTCTTTATCATCCACATCCATGTTTCTTAATAATGTATTTCAAAACATATTTATTATTTACAATAATATGGGTTAATGTCATTTATACCCTTGTTTGACTTTTTATAAGAGGAATCTTTCCGTCGTTTTCAAAACAAGGTCCTTTTAACCTTTTCGACAGAATTAAGCCAAGAATGTTTTTTTAACTTATACGGCGGGTGCGGTTATTTTCTGCCGTTATAAAATCTTCAAAGCTTCCCTTACAAGCTTATAAGAATATTTTCAAATTGAATGTATTATAATTATGTTACTTTTAAAATTATTTCAAAATAAAAAGAGATATTTCTCTAAAATAGTTTTGATTTCATCTATGTCAACATCCTTTGATGGTTGTTAAGCTTATTTGAAGTTGATTTATTATGATACAAAACTTCTATATTGTATTGAAGGTTTTATGATATTTTTGACTGTGGATAAGATATTCTTATGTCACTCATGGTTTTTTTTAAAAGTTTTGACATTTCAAAAGTTATTTTTATTCCGAATGTTTATGTTATATTTCAACCTTTCATTCAGAAGAATGTGTTAGACAAGTATGTTCTGGGTTGGGGACCGGTAAAAGTAAGCCCTCCATTTTGGTCTCTGGTTATTAGAGGAACTCTGGTTTGGTCTCCAGTTATTAGAGGAACTCCGGTTTGGTCTTCGGTTATTAGAGGAACTCCGGGTTGGTGTCCGGTTATTAGAGGCACTCCGGGTTGGTGTCTGGTTATTAGAGGCACTCCGGGTTGGGTTCCGGTTACAGATAGCCCCAAGGTCTTGGGACGAGGCCTTGACAAAGAAATTAAAGTTTATCATTATGAATTCCAACATTATGAAAGTGGTTATTGATATTACATGTGATTATTCGATTAGTAGAATATCCATGTGAACAAGTAAATGACATTATTTCATTTTACTTTTGCCATACTATGTTGAAGTTTAAGTTTAAAAGGCTTTTGTTTTAGTAATGCATTGCCTTAAATATTTATGATTATTTTTGAATGTTACGCTATATTTTTATCCTTACTGGGCATTTGAGATCACCCCTTTTCTATGTTTTATTTTTCCCAGGATGTGAAGAAGTAAGTTATGAATGACCTGTAGGGATATTATGAGGGGATAATAGTATGGACTATGGAGACATTATGTTGTCGTTGTAGTTTTTCACTTTATGATGTAATGTAAAACTTATGAATATATCTAGTGTTTCCAAGGATACTAAACCAATCGGTCTTTCGAGATTTGATCTTTCTTGTGATCATGCCAATGTTATGTAATAATGCACCGACTCTAGGTAACTTGGGTCGGGGCGTTACAGTTGGTATCAGAGGAAGTTTAGTACAAACCTTGGAAGCTAGATTTAGATAAACTCTAATTATAGCACATAGATTTAAGATGAATTTTGAGGATTAGTATAGAAGAACTTCCTAGAATTTTGGTATTGTAGAGATTTTGTGAGTTTTCCGAGCAATACATCCCTGTCTGGATACGAGCAGGTAGAGGCGGCTCTGGCACAGATGTACCTAGGGGTAAAACCCAAAAACACTGCTTTGAGCTAGACTCGAACGGGAACCGGTGCACCACAACGGGCCTTGCTGTACTCTTGGTTACGACACTCTCGGGGGATATGCTTAGGATAACTCTCATTTTCATTACAAATCATTATGAAGGGTTTATGAGTATATATTTCCTTAAAGAAAACATTTTTATGATTATGGATTATATCCATAAACTATTTAATTTATGTTATGTGTCTTAAAAGTTTGGGATTAGGTATTGTTATTCATAAACTAATCTAGTGTATGCCATTGTTTAGAAATGGCACCCAGTAGAAGGAATGAGAACTCCAGCAATGCACATGATCCAAAGAGAAAGAAGGATCATATCTTTCATGGTCTTAAGACAGAATTTATAAGAGATATAGTCTCCCATGTATTATCATCATATGAAGAAATAATATCATGTGTTGATAAGATAAGTAAATATTTTACTGACTTCTATGGCTTTGAAGGGAAGCAAGAGAAGAAATGGATGGAAGAGAGAACGATGGATAAAGGGAAGAGAGAAAATAAGAATTTTCCCACATGTGATAACTGTGGGAAGAAACACCCTGGAACTTGCCTGAAAGGAATGGGAGTTTGTTATAAGTGTGGAGGAAAGGGGCACAAAGTACGTGACTGAAAGGGTAAGAAAATGGTTTCAAATGTACAATGCTTCATTTTCAAGGAGTTTGGACACTACGCGAACCTATGTCCCAGTCATTAGACTATGCCGCAAATGATGCTATTGGATAATAATCAAGTTATGATTCTACCACAGATGAAGAGGAATGATTAGAGTTCTTATGTTTATTATGTCAATTGAGTGTTGTATCAACAATGTACTTGTTATAATAATTATAGAGTATATAAGGATTGTACTGTAGTACTATTTCATTAAGGACTTGAGATTGTGTGGAACAAAGAAAAGTGACTCAATAGTAGGATAAATTTTTGGAAAATATATGGTTGAGCGAATGATAAACCATAATCTGATACCGAGGTAGTGATTTTGGAATAATACATGATTGTTTTGGATAAATTATATTGGATATTCTTGACTACCTTGGAACTGATTAATGATTTGTATATTCCATCATTGTTGGGGTTTAAAACATTTTTGGATTGATGAAGTATATCCAGCATTCTATATAGAATAAGGGAGCATGAATGTAATCAATAAGGAATATGGTAATTCAGGATGTTTCAGTGTATTAAAAGAATACATGATGAAGGTATTGATATTCTATTACGAGGTAAAAAGGATCTACATTATTTTTACCTTCCTTATAAATGTTGGACTGTGAGTTTGGACAGAATTATTTTGGATAGTTCTAGTTTGGATTATTTTGGATTTCCATAAAAGGACAACCCGGAGGTCGGGCGGCAACCCGTCGCGTCCGGAAAGGCTGCGAGACTTGAACCCGCAACGGAAGGGCAACAAGGGTGTATCACCTACTACTGGCCCACGAGATGTCCTGAATTAAATAATGAAGTTTTTTAAAAGATCTGGTAGATGAATTATAAATTCATTTATTTTGGATCCCTGTACGAATAGTATAAATAGAAAAAAAATTACGTTCTATTATCTTTTAGAGTGAAAGATGAGTTTGTGATAGAAATTTATTAATGGATAAAACTCTAATTATAAAGTAAGTATATCTCCTTATGATCTTAACCAATATCATAAATAAATTCTTCAACATTAATAAAAGGAACTTAGAACAAAAATGTTGTCCTAGATGGTACCTTAAATCATCACTAATTTATGGCTTTGGGATTGTTGGCCTTTTCATAGCCATGTTCTCTACCACTCTTCATCAGATAATTGATGGTTAGATTTCTCTTCCATATCCATATTTTCCTACATGGAACCTTAGTATGTGTTATTTTCGGTAATATTCATACTTTCCACTCTTTATTTTAAATAGAGGCCTCATTAATTCATTTTTCGATGTGGGATTTCAACTAAGATATTTTGAAACGTCAAAAATGTGTTATCCCAATACCCTATGTTTTGTTGAACCGATGGTATTTCAAATCATCATAGATTGATGAGTTTAAGGACCTCAATTTTATACTTGTTTGTGATTGATGACCTCAATCACTACCTATAAATATTTACGTTTTTCCTCCAATTATATGTCTCTAATTGCCACCAATGTTCTCCTAATCGAGATCATAATTTGGTGGTGACCCTTTCATTTATCTTTTCCTCATATTAAGACTAAATTTTAGTAACCCAATTTCCGATGTGGGTTTTCCCACAAATATATTTTCTATTTTCAACCTTTTATTTTCTAAGAACAATTTCAAATTGCGAGGACGCAATTTATTGAAGGAGGGGAGAATGTAACACCCCAAGATTTCATAGTGTGTTATTTCTTCAAAATAATTCAATAACTTGCACTACACGCAACACCGAGTTCAAGCGCACCATGAATTACCAAACAATTCGTTCAAAAGAGGTTATGAATAGTATTAACTAAATTTTAAACTTTATATAATCCTTATAATTTTAGAATCCATATTATGAGTTTCTTAGACATAATGTAAGAATAAATTCATTTTCAGTATTGCACTTTTACCAACTTTTAATAGTGAACCCTTTTTAAATACTATATTTTAAACTTTTTGACTAAATGGGGGACATAAAAAAATTTAAAATGAAACATACCAAGCTTCCACGGTATGCTTTCCTTTGAATAATACAGTAGCGTGTGTTGTACGCAACTTCGAGTTCTAACACACCACAACCAATCAAACTAGCCGTTATGAATAGTAATACCTACCTTTTAAAATTTTAGAAATTTTATCTCTCAAAATGGACATCATTTTTGGATTCGGAGTATCGAATTTATCCTAAGGTGAAATTTTGGTACTTTTCGGATAACTTTCATATTTTAATGAATAGTGAAAATTACTAAATTTCAATTAAAAACAACTTTTTTAATCAAAATAACTAATAGTGATAAATTATGAATTTGAGTGGTGTTAAAGTATATTTAGAATATATTTTTACCATTTAATATAATGTTGGTCATTGGACGTAATTTTACAATTAAACCGAACATAAACAAGTGTCAATCTTTTGATAGTTATTATCTCTTAAAAACAAGCTTTTTGTTTTGACAACGAGAATTAATTTTAAATTAATTTCTTCCACTTATGTGTTTTAAATTTAGAGAAATGGATTCCATATTTGGAATCAGGATGTTCAAATTGTGTAAATAGGTAACTTTTATTTTTAGACATTTTGAATAATTACTGCGGTAAATATTTTATTTACCATGGTTAAGGGTAAATCCGGTAAATAAGGGTTAAAAAATAATATTATAATAATACTGAATTACCCTAAAACGTGTCCTAGCCTTATTTGTTGATACATGTTCGACAATAGGCATCTTAGGGTCGATTTTGGGACCCCATGGTGCCACTTGTAGGTGATAGGGACACTTTATTTTAATTAAGTTAAAATGAATACAAAAATGACACAAGCATATCTCTTTTAGAAAAACAATTTTTACATAGGGTTATATATGTTTAATTTTAGATTATAAATATTCATTATAAAGATAAAACGATTTCCTACATAATTATATTTTATTTATAATTTTTAGACATTAAATAATATAATTTATTTATGACACAATGATGATGAACTAATTACTATAATAGTGAAAAATTAAAATAATTGATATTATAAATTCCCAAATAAATATAATATGAAACTTTTAATGAATTAAAATAATTTTCTAGGATATTATGATATATTAGTATTGATTTAATTGACTTTTTTCGAAGTAATCAATATTTTATGAGTTTTACAAAAATCAACTATTGAATAGTGTCAAAATTGACATAAAAGAGTTCTTAAAACAAATATTATATTATTAATTGATATTAAATTCCTAAAAATCTAAGGTTCGGACAAGAGACTTATATCATGATAGGAGTCTCATTAATGGACCACTTGGGGGTCTCTTGGATGTATATAGTAAGTTTATTAAACATATTATATAAAAATACAAAGAGACAATGTAAAAGTGAAACTAATTAACTTAGAATTAATACTTAAAGATAAGGTTAATATAAGTACCCAGACCTGTCTAAATTCTATTTGTTGAGTTTTTTTCGACCCATACCCACCTTAAAATCTAAATAATCAACTTTGTAGCCATTAGAAACCGAATATGAATTTATTATAAATTAATATTTCTAGTTTTTCCAAAGGTTCCCCTCACCCCTCTTATAAAAGGGAACTCCTCCTTCTCATTTATTCACACCTTAAAAGCCTTTTGGTTCGACCAAACTCTACCCAAATACTCTACAAACTTCCCTCACTACAACCTAGAGGCCTTATTTTGATCATAAAGCCAACCTAATGAGCCCTTTTGATCAAATCAAAAGGAAGAACCCGAAGAAGAGGTAATGATTTCACCACCCTTTTCCAAGTTCCTTTCTTCTTCCACTTCTTCTTCCTTTGTTATTACCATTATAAAATAATAACTCTAGTATCATATATATACTTTGATGTTATTATAAAAATGGTACAACCATATTCAGTATTCTATCCACCCTTTGAATAACATGTCACCATACGTGCGTACGTACGGCTTACCGTCTCCACGTCGTGGTGTAATTGTTATTCAATATATTATTATTTGGATGGGTATAATAATGATATATAACTCATGTAAATAATAATATAACATATTAATTATTCTGTATATATGATATAAAAACCATTTATATATTATTTCAAAATAATGATATTGTCGCTCGTGCGTACGTACGGACTACCGTCTCCACGAACGCGATGAGATTCATTCTCCATCATATCCATTCAAGTATAATTATCATTTGATGATTTAAAAATGATGTTTAAGGACTTTATATCATTCTTTATATGAATAAGATACAACCTATCCATAAAAAACACGGCTTATGTAACAAAACATATAAAAGAAAACGAGTAAGTTAACACCCGAAACGACGATAATTCAAAGATATTATTAACAAATCGATGTTAAAAGATCATATATGATATCATATTAATATATATGATTCTTGTATAATTTAATAACAATTATTTCACCATTATACAGGAGGTTAACCTACCCCAACCAAGGAAAATTACAAGGTAAGGGGTTTTCATCTCATTCCTTATTCCCGTGAGATTCATGCCATATTGCCACCATTACCTTTTGTGTGGTGTATGTACTGCCCATAATTATATTCTTTGTATAATACACTATAATTTATTTGTATTTACATATTCATTGTATGATACCTCTTTCATGGGTTGTATGTTTCATAAGTTACCAAATTGGTAAGGGGTTTTCATCTCACTCCTTATTCCCATGAGATTCATGCCATATTGCCACCATTACCTTTTGTGTGGTGTATGTACTGCCCATAATTATATTCTTTGTGTAATACACTCTAATTTATGTGTATTTACATATTCATTGTATTATACCTCTTTAATCGGTTGTATGTTTCATAAGTTACCAAATTGGTAAGGGTTATTTCACAATCTCTTCATTATCCGAGGTTGTTTATACGTAATAATCTACTGGGATCTCTTTATCATCCACATCCATGTTTCTTAATAATGTATTTCAAAACATTTTTATTATTTACAAGAATATGGGTTAAAGTCATTTATACCCTTGTTTGAATTTTTATAAGAGGAATCTTTCCGTCGTTTTCAAAACAAGGTCCTTTTAACCTTTTCGACAGAATTAAGGTAAGAATGTTTTTTTAACTTATACGGCGGGTGCGGTTATTTTCCACCATTATAAAATCTTCAAAGCTTCCCTTACAAGATTATAAGAATATTTTCAAATTGAATGTATTATAATTATGTTAATTTTAAAATGATTTCAAAATAAAAAGAGATATTTCTCTAAAATAGTTTTGATTTCATCTATGTCAACATCCTTTGATGGCTGTTAAGCTTATTTGAAGTTGATTTATTATGATACAAAACTTCTATATTGTATTAAAGGTTTTATGATATTTTTGACTATGGATAAGCTATTCTTATGTCACTCATGGTTTTTTTTAAGTTTTGACATTTCATAAGTTATTTTTATTCCGAATGTTTATGTTATATTTCAACCTTTCATTCAGATGAATGTGTTAGACAAGTATGTTCCGGGTTGGGGACCGGTAAAAGTAAGCCCTCCGGTTTGGTCCCCAGTTATTAGAGGAACTCCGGTTTGGTCTCCGGTTATTAGAGGAACTCCGGTTTGGTCTCCGGTTATTAGAGGAACTCCGGGTTGGTGTCCGGTTATTAGAGGCACTCCGGGTTGGTGTCCGGTTATTAGAGGCACTCCGGGTTGGGTTCCGGTTACAGATAGCCCCAAGGTCTTGGGACGAGGCCTTGACAAAGAAATTAAAGTTTAGCATTATGCATTCCAACATTATGAAAGTGGTTATTGATATTGCATGTGATTATTCAATTAGTAGAATATCCATGTGAACAAGTAAATGGCATTATTTCATTTTACTTTTTCCATACTATGTTGAAGTTTAAGTTTAAAAGGCTTTTGTTTTAGTAATGCATTGCCTTAAATATTTATTCTTATTTTTGAATGTTCCGCTATATTGTTATCCTTACTGGGCATTTGAGCTCACCCCTTTTCTATGTTTTATTTTTCCCAGGATGTGAACAAGTAAGTTATGAATGACCTGCAGGGATATTATGAGGGGATAATAGTATGGACTATGGAGACATTATGTTTTCGTAGTAGTTTTTCACTTTATGATGTAATTTAAAACTTATGAATATATCTAGTGTTTCCAAGGCTACTAAACCAATTGGTCTTTCGAGATTTGATCTTTCTTGTGATCATGCCAATGTTATGTAATAATGCACCGACTCTGGGTAACTAGAGTCGAGGCGTTACAGAGGAAGTCTACCTGGACCAATTACGATAGCATAGGGAGGACCTTCATACAGAAAACATGATTGGGGAGGCCCTCCACTCTATCAGGAAATGGTATGGGGAGGACATCAATACTGAATTTCATCTCCACGGGTCGGCCTGCGATGGTTTCCACCATCACCAGTGGGTGGAAGAGTCATCCTAACCTACCCAGGTGGTGATTGGGATTTCAATCCCTCTCGGGAATAGTGGTTCCCCTTCTTTATAGTAAAAGGGAGCAGATAATGCACATCAGTGGTTTCTCAAGCCACTGGAGCTATAGAAGATTATGAATATTAGATGGAATCCTCTTGAGCTTACACACGACATTGATGTTGGGTTAACTCTACTAGGGGTAGGTATGCAGGGGTATGGACCACCTGATCCTCAACCTACGATATTGGATGATAGTGCTGATGTGGAATGGTGGGATCCCTTCTTGGTGGTCCCATGGACACAATCAAAGCATGGAGGACTCTGACGACCCTTAATTCATCAGTGTATGTGGGTGAATCATAAGAGTGCTTCAGGGAGAGTCTCCCAAAATGGTTGAACGTCGGACTTGGAAGGAGTGGCTCCTTATACGGCCTTTGGGGGAAGCAGTGATGATGAGGCACAAATGCCTCCAAATATGGATGGGCCATATCCCATTTTGGGATGAATCCCTCCTTTTCATACTTTGAACAAGAGTATAGATCACCCTTATTTGAATAAATTTAGTTGGTGAGATGGGGCGTGGAATACTAGTGACTGTGGTTGTAAGTGTAATTTCCGAAGAGGTGAAGCTATGCGGGATGACCGAATTCATGTTTCCCCCACCCCTACGTCTGTGGGTGGGAGGTTATCAGTTTGCTGTAGCTATAGCGTGGGTACTACAATTAAGGAAGATTAAACCATCATTTTATATAGTACAAAACTGATTCCTAGTTCCCAAGTGTTGTTCAGTCTTCCATGGATGGATATAAATATCCAAATTGACAACGTCACATACTGGGATACTCATTGATTAACTGACCCAAATCCTCGTGAGTTTCAATCCTAGACCATTATTATTTTGAGAGGAACTGGTGCTAGATATCTGGATCAATTGACACACTTATCTACTAATGTCTCAAATTATAATAATCATTATATTGAGGAGAAAATATTCACATCAGTTTCACCATTTCTGTTTCTGATGATTTCTACCCAGGTGCATGTCGTCGATGGAGATGTGCTGATTCTTACCTCGTATTCCCACTTTCCAAAGGTGGGTGCCATTCATCACTTCTTCAGATATGTTTTATTCATAATTGAAATTGGATTATAGGATGTTTGTGTCTCCTTTCATGGATTCCTTCTTGGAATTCGTTGCCTAGTTCGGGTCTCCCTTAAATATAATTACATTGTTTGTGAAACTCTTCCTGATTCCAAATATTTTTGGATGCTAGTTGATTACGCTAATTCTTCCAGAACATTCTAAGGGCTCAAGTCAAGAAAAAAACCTTCATTTAGGGGATTAGTCACGTTGAGTATTGCTGGCATGTCTAGACATAGAAACACTGGTACGTCTGAATTTCTCTTATGATAGGGCTCTTCAAGGGAATGGAAGACTGAGGAATCCCACATAAAATGTGGGGAATAGTATTCCAGAGGAATGACTCAGAGGTTTTCCTTAGAATACCATGTTTAACACGAGGTATGATAAAAGTTTAATTTATAGAATAGATTGATCAGACTGATCATAACACTAATGAGAGTGGATTAGATAAGTACTTCCCTAAGAGGGAGTACCTAGAAAGTTACTAGATGGGTGAATCAAAATTCCTAATAAGAATGGTCCCAAGATGATGTGTCCCACAAATGGGAATATCTCACACCATAAAGGCAGATCTAGACACCAGGAAGTCAAAATAAAAGGATGTTGGGTCCGCACAAGGGGTATTTCTTTTTTTACCATCGGATGAGATTGAACCTAAGGGAGGCTTCCTACATAGCTAGTTTGGGAAACATGGATCAAAACCCACATAGTTCATATGGGTAAGACATGGAATTTGGGTGTACATAAAAGACAAAAACATAAAGATATTATGGGTTTTATACATGGATAAATGTCCATATGAATGGTATGATTTCACCGAGATGTGGATGCCCATGTAAAAATCAGGGTGGATATGGATGGAGTGTAACGACCCAAAATTTTTGAATAAATTTTGTTTCCTAACTTTGTTTGTTATTTTAGTTTATACTCAACAAAACTTTTTCATTTAATAAAATGAGTATAATTAAAATAAGACCATTGGGTTTCGACTGTTATATGACCATTGGTCAATATGACCTTTGGAAACTAAATGTTGCAATTATTGTCTATAAATGCAAGTGATCTTGATTAATTAATATATAAAGCAGATTTGATGGCCCCATCCTGTAGTCTTGGGCCGATCGAAGCCCATCTGACGGAACTTGGGAAGGAGGTAGCACCTTTAGGGCTTTTCTCTGGACCAAACCCAAGCCGAACTTCATCATGTGAAGCTGGAACAAAATTGCCTTCGTGAGAAGTTCAAGCTGATAGAAATCACTACTCGAGAAATGTTGGTCGAGCCGCCCCAAGATTCTATCACCCTAGCACACCTTACTCTTAGGTCCTATGCTGGTGTTATAAGGGGTTATGTAACAAGACCATAACTGCCTTGTGAAATCCATTATGTTAAATAAAAATTTTGATTTCTTATTATGGTGAAGTTTGTGAATTTTCAAATGTCCGGATAAATATAGTATGCATATTATTGATGAATTTTAGAAAAAGGATATTTGAAAAATATTTATGTAAACCTCAAATATTTAATAATGTGTAATGATTTTCAAAAAAAGGGTCTTCTACAGTTATATTCAGTAAGAAATTTAGAGTCAAATAAGATCAACATAATTTTTGATGAATAGTAAATTATGAATAGTGATTTTACGCTTATGGTTAGTACTTTTATCAAATAGATTAAGTAACCTCACTTAGAAAAGTAGTAATATAATCTAGGCATCTTGATTAAGTAATGTGATTCAATATAATAGGTAAATAATTGTTCCAGAAAGTACTGGTTAAGTATTAGTTTTTTCGGGTGAATAGTGTTTTTTATTTTAAAATTAAATTAAAAATATTTATGAAATTATTTTCACAAAATGGAGTTCTTTTTTTGAAATCATAGCATCGATATTTGGTTAAGGTAAATTTTTGGGATTTTTTTGAAACAGTTGAATTTTCAGTGAATAGTGTTTTTATTTAAAAACTAAATTAAAAATATTTATAAAATTTATTTTCATAAAATGGAGTTCATTTTTGAAATCATAGCATTGATATTTGGTTAAGGTAAAATTTTGGGATTTTTCTGAGAAAGTTGAATTTTCGGTGAATAGTGAAAATCTAGTTTTTGAGTTTCGGGTGTTTAATGACATCATTAAGGATGTAATAATTATGAAATAATTCTGGTTTACTTATTAATTGTAAGATAAGGTATGATGTGACCCAAGTGGCCAATACCATGAGAAAATACCATGGGAAAGCCCATGGTTTTGCCAATACCACCGATGAGGTGTCCCTTGGCAATTAATGCTTTGTCCCCTCACTTCTCTTATAAATACCAATCCTTTCCTTCATTCATTTCGTTTCCAAATCCTCCCCAATTAATTTATGGTCTTTTACCTCCCTAGGAGTCTTCCCAAGGTTCCCTCAAGCCTCCCAAGGTCCCGACCATCATGATTTCGAAGTTACTCTTCAAGGTAAGGGATCCTACCCCTCTCTTACTTTTCATGTATTCTCCTTTATGTCATTTATTTTATGCTCCACATTCTTATGTTGGTAATGTTCTTTTATATTCATCCTAATTTCCTTTTCATGTTCATATGATGAGAGACCCAATCTTTATCTCATTAATTCATTTTTAGAATGTTTAAGTGGCGTCGTTAGGCTACCGAATTTTTGTAATTGATTCTTTCACTCTTCCCATTTTCAAAGTTCTAATTTCATGTCAAATATTTCAAGTTACTTTTATCCATGTTAGTTTATGATCTCTATATTTATAATACTGTCCTTCTATGTTCACATGATGATAGACCCTATTTAATATCATCAATTCATTTTTTTGAAGATTTAAGTGACGTCGTTAGGCTGCCGAAATTTTCATAAGAGAAATCTTATTTTTGTCTTCCTTTCAAGTTTTTCATTTCATATGGTATGTCCTTAAAATTTCATAACCATGTTCTTATATCCTTTATATTATTTCCATTTTCTATTTTATGGATAATTTATGAGTGGGTGACCCATGTCCCCTCTCTTTTCAGTGTTTTCTAAAACCCTGCAACATAGCCGTTATGCTGCCGAATTTTCGTCTCAAAATGTCTCTCTCCTTTTCTCAAATTATTTTATTTTTTAAGTGAATACTCAAAACTCTTTATTATATAGGGGTATTGACATATATATTAAAATTTTCTATTTTAAATTCTGGTATTTACATACATGAGACCGACTTTCCTTTTCTGTGGGGTTTAAAGTGACATAAAGATCACGTCTTTAAAGAATTTTTTAAAATTCTATGACTATGAAATGAAACCCATTTATTTTATGCTATATGGGTTATTTATTATATTACTGATGATGATATATCTGGATCACATGATAATAAATACAAATTAAGGTTGCACCTTGATAGTTCTCCAATGCATTGGGTAAAGACTTAATCTCTAGAGATGACCATTTTAACGATACCTTGGTGAATAACCTTCTAATTTTTTAATAACACCTTGGGGATGGACCTTGGTGATACAGAAATGATTGTCTATGTTAAATATTGTGGCCACATATTCAAGTTATGAAACCTGTTATTTTTTATGATATTCCTCATGATCCCTTTCTCATGCCTTAATGTTATTTATCATGACTTTATTGATTTATCTCAAGTTCACATGTAAAATGATTCTCTTGTTTACCTTACTGGGCCTTCTGATCACCCTTTCCTTTTATGTATGCTCCCAGGTTATGAGATGCTGTAATACACTTAGGATGAACAATGAAGAAGCCTTTAAATTGTTTTAGAATAATGTTTTATATTGTTCTCATGTTTTATGTTCCAGATTTCTAAGACACTAGACATTAAAGATCCTCTATTTGTAAAATGTAATGAAATGTTACTTAATAAAAAGGGGGGATGTTATAGTTGGTATCAAAGGATAGTTTAGTTATTTATGGAAATTAGGATTTTAAATATTTAGGGAGAACCCAATAGAAAAGTTGAAATATAGGAAATCTTCCTAGTATTTTGGTGAGTATTGAGTAAGTGGTTTATCAAGAAAATACATCAATGTCTGGATATGAGCAGGTAGAGGTGGCTATGGCACAGATGTACATAGGGGTAAAACCCGAAAACCCCTCTTTGAGCTAGACTCAAATGGGAATTGGTATACAACAATGGGCCTTGATACACTCTTCGTTACGACACTCCTTGGGGATATGTTTGGTTAATCGCAAGATTTTTATGAATCATTGTGAAGGAATTATAGAAAAATGTAATTGTTTAAGCATGAAGTTTTAAGACATAAAATCCTTTTCAGTTAAAAGATTCGTAAATGAAATAAGTTTCTCACGAAGGATTTATTCTTTTAGAAAACGTCCCCATCATCTAAGAATACGTTGATGTATTTCCTGAGGAGTTACTCGAACCTTCCCCAGAAAGAGAGGTAGATTTATCCATTGAACTCATACCTGGATCTCATCCGATGTCAATGAACCCTATAGGATGGAAAATGTTGATCTAGAGGAATTAAAGAAACAACTCTGAGATCTTTTGGAGAATGGGTTTATATGACCATGTGTGTCTCCTTGGGGAGCACCAATTCTCCTTGTGAAGAAGAAGAATGGATCGATGAAACTCTGCATTGATTATAGAGAAGTGAATGGGATCACAGTGAAGAACAAATACTCTCTTCCAAGAATTGATGACTCATTTTACCAACTTCGTGGGACTCAATTTTTCTCTAAGAATGATCTTTTTCTTGGTTATCATCAATTGAGGGTGAAGAATGATGATATTCCAAAAACTGCCTTCCAATAAAGATATAGGAATTATGAGTTTGTTGTTATTCCCTTCAGACTGACTAATGCACCAGCTATTTTTATGGATCAATAATAAGTTGATTTTGGAAACTTGTGTTTTATCAAATGGATATCCTTTGTATAAGAAAATGATTTGGTGATTAAATGATAAAGGTTATTCTGGATGATGTTTTCTCTGTTGGAGTACTATATTCCTAAGGGAAATAAAATACTACAGGATTTAAATTGAGGAGGAATGGTTGAATTTTTTTGTGAGAATTTATGTATTTATTGTGTACATATGGTGATTTGGGATATTTATGGAAAATGGTGAACCTAGCATAGAGAATATGTGAATAGGTTAGTTACATTTTAGTATGAGACTTTAAAAGTAGTCGATGTTATTTGGAGATAAATGTTAAGATTTATTGGGGAAGACTTTCTGATTAAATCCTTCTAAGTTTGGGGTTCCAATCTTAGTTTTGGATTATTCTGAAGAATTTTAAGGATGATTGTGTATTGAAATGTCTTTCTAGAACTTTGGGTACTTTTGTCAAATTTTGGAGATTAATATTCATTTGTATTTTTATAAATGATTATCCTTTTTAGGGATTATATGATCTCGTACTAACCTTTTTAGTTTTAGTTGATGACTAAAGACAAGGGAAAACTATAGTTATTCTATTGTGGATTATGTGATTCTCTAGAAGACGATTCTTGTGCTTTTTATGAGACCAAGTCTTTTTGAATGCTCATTGTTTGGAGTAAAGATTAGTCTTGGTGGAAACTTATTATGGTTTGAAACTCTACTTGAAGGTAAGTATATTTCCTTATGCTTTTATTCTATGTAGTAAATGAATACCTCAAAATTATGAAAAGGAACATAAAACAAAAATGTTGTTGGTTTAAGTTTCCTACTGGGTAATCAAAGAATATTTAACACATCATAAGTCTGTGATATTCTTGTGGTTAATTTTCTCTTAATCATGTTTTCTATCACTCTCCATCAAAACATGAACCTTTGTTTTCTCTTCCATATCCATGTTTTCCTACATGAAATCCTAGTATGGGTTAACTCGGGTGACCTTTTTTACTTCCCTTTCTTTCTTTTAATGTAATAGTTTTACTGACTCATTTTCCGATGTCGGACTTTCAAATAAATTTCCAAGCCCAATTTTAAAATTGCGAGGACGCAATTTCTTAAGGGGGGAAGATTGTAATGACCCAAAATTTTTGAATAAATTTTGTTTCCTAACTTTCTGTGTTATTTTATTTTATACTCAACAAAACTATTTCATTTAATAAAATGAGTGTAATTAATATAAGACCATTGTGTTTCGACTATTATATGATCGTTGGTAAATATGACTATTGGAAACTAAATGTTGTGATTATTGTCTATAAATGAAAGTGATCCTGATTAATTAATATAGAAAAAAGATTTGATGGCCCCATCCAGTAGTCTTGGGCCGATCAAATCTCATATGACGGAACTCGGGAAGGAGGTATCACCTTTGGGGTTTGCTCTGGACCAAACCCAAGACGAAATTCATCATTTGAAGCTGGAACAGAATTGCCTTCGCCAGAAGTTCAAACTCATAAAAATCACTACTCGGGCAATATTGGCTGAGCCGCCCCAAGATTCTATCACCCTAGCACACCTTAATCTTACGCCATATGCTGGTGTTATAAGGGGTTATGTAACGAGACCATAACTGCCTTATGAAATCCTTTGTTTTAAATGAAAATTTTGATTTATTCTTATGGTGAAGTTTGTGAATTTTCAAATGTCTAGATAAATATAGTATGCATATTATTGATGAATTTTAGAAAAATGATATTTTAAATATATTTATGTAAACCTCAAATATTTAATAATGTGTAATGATTTTCAAAAAATGGTCTTCTATAGTTATGTTTAGCAAAAAAATTAGATTCTAACAAGATCAACATAATTTTTTGATGAATAGTAAATTATGAATAGTGTTTTTATGCTTATTATTAGCAATGTGATCAAATGGATTATGTAACCTCACTTAAGAAAGTATTAATATAATCAAGGAACCTTGATTAGGTAATGTGATTCAATAAAATAGGTAAATAACTGTTCCAGAAAGTACTGGTTAAGTATTAGTTTTTTAGGTGAATAGTGTTTTTTATTTTAAAATTATATTAAAAATATTTAGAAAATTATTTTCACAAGATGGATTTCATTTTTGAAATCAGAGCATCGATATTTAGTTATGGTAAATTTTTGGGATTTTTCTGAAACGGTTGAATTTTCAGTGAATCATGTTTTTACTTAAAATTAAATTAAAAATATTTAGCAATTTATTTTCATAAAATGGAGTTCATTTCTGAAATCATAGCATTGATATTTGGTTAAGGTGAAATTTTGGGATTTTTCTGAGAAAGGTGAATTTTCGGTGAATAGTGAAAATACAGTTTTTGAGTTTCGGGTGTTTAATGACATCATTAAGGATGTAATAATTATTAAATAATTTTGGTCGACTTATTAATAGTAATATAAGGTATGAGGTGTCCCAAGTGGCCAATACCATGGGAAAATACCATCGGAAAGCCCATGGTTTTGCCAATACCACCGATGAGGTGTCCCTTGGCAATTAATGTTTTGTCCCCTCACTTCTCCTATAAATACCATGCCTTTCCCTAATTCATTTCATTTTCAAATCATCCCCAACTAATTTATGGTCTCTTTATCTCCCAAATAGTCCTCCCAAGGTTCCCTCAAGCCTCCAAATGTTTCTTCCTTCAAGATTTTGAAGTTACATTTCAAGGTAAGGGATTCTACCTCTCTCTTTCTTTTCATGTATTCTCCTATATGTAATTTATTTTAAGATCCATGTTCTTCTGTTGGGGATGTTATTTTATATTCATACTACTATTTGTTACATTTTCATATGATTATAGACCCCCTCTTTCTCTCATCAATTCATTTTAAGAATGTTTAAGTGGCGTCGTTAGGCTGATGAATTTTTCTAAGGGATTCTTTCACTCTTCCCATTTTCAAAGTTCTACTTTCATGTCAAGTCTTACAAGTTCCTTTTTTCCATGTTGGGGTATAATCTCTATATTAATAATACTTTCCTTTTATGTTCACATTATTAGAGACCCTGTTTAATCTCATCAATTAATTTTTTTTATGTTTTAAGTGACATCGTTAGGCTGCGGAATTTTTCATAAGACAAATCTTATTTTTGTCTTCCTTTAATGTTTTTCATTTAATATGTTATGTCCTTAAATTTTAATTACAATGTTATTATATCCATTATATTATTTCCCTATACTATTTTATGGATCATTTATTAGTGGGTGACCCAGGTCCCCTCTCTTTTCAATGTTTTCTAAAACCTTGAAACATAGCCGTTATGCTGCCGAATTTTCGTCTCAAAATGTCTCTCTCCTTTCCTCAAATTATTTTATTTTATTAAGTGAATACTCAAAACACATTATTATACAAGGGTATTCAGATATATATCAAAATATTATATTTTAAATTCTGTTATTTACATACATGAGACCCACTTTCCTTTTCCGTGGGTTTAAAGTGACATAAAGATCACGTCTTTAAAGTAGTTTTTAAAATGTTATGACTGTGAAATGAAATCAATTTCATCTATGATATATGGGTTATTTATGAAATTGTTGATGATGATATATGTGGCTCACATGATAATAAAGAAAAATTAAGGGTGCTCCCTGATATCACTTCAATGCATTGGGTAAAGAATTAATCTCTAGATATGACCATTTTAACGATGCCTTGGTGAATAACCTTGGTAATTTTTTAATGATACCTTGGGAATGGACCTTGGTGATACAGAAATGATTTTCTATGTTAAATGTTTTAGCAACATCTTCAAGTTATGAAACATGTTATTTTTTTATGATATGCCTCATTATCCCTTTCTCATGCCTTAAAGTTATTTATCATGACTGTATTAATGTATCTCAAGTTCACATGTAAAATGTTTCTCTTGTTTCCCTTACTAGGCCTTTTGCTCACCCTTTCCATTGATGTATGCTCCCAAGTTATGAGATGTTGTAATTAACTTAGGATGAAAAATGAAGAAGCCTTTGACGTGTTTTAGAAGAATATTTCATTTTTTTCTCATATTTTATTTTCCTGATTTCCAAGACACTAGACTTTAAAGATCCTCTATTTTAAAATTTAATAAAACATTATTTAATAAAAAGGCGGGATGTTATATGGAGTGTCGAAGGGTGAAGTGAATAGGGATGGAACCATGAAACTGTGTGAAGGTGATGGTATTGGGCATGAATCTCAATGAGGATTCCTATGTATACCTATGGTTGGGAATCAAAGTCTACGCAGTTCTAGGATTGGGCGATGAGTCACCGGAGGAGGCATCTCATTAGAATGTATGCGTGGATCAGACCCAAAGGAAGTAGAACCCCCTGAGTTAAGGAATGAACTTTCTGAAAAAAAAATGCTAGAGTTTGAGACAAGGATGCAACATGTATGATATGATTGAACCTTAGGGAGGCTTCCAAAATATCCCCATGGTAGTGAATCAATGTCCACGTAGTTCGGGATTGCGACATAGAATCGAGGAGTACACAAAGGATATAAACCTGGAGACATGCTAGGGCTTATTCATGGTTTGAATCCCATCAGAAGAGGGAAACACTTGGTTGATAGAGTATGGATTGAGTGTGGGGATTATGTGTGGTTAGCTTCCTGGTAACTGGTCTGACACCTCTAAGTGGTAACTGGTCTGACACCTCTAAGGGGAGGACCAAGGATGTGGGTCCCAACAAAGGGGATGCCGAAGTTTACTGGGGTTTGAGGGTTAAACCTCATGAAATATTCCTACATACCCTTTCTTGGAGATAGAGATCAAAACCCACGTAGTTTCAGAGCATATAGTTATATGTCATGAGGGATGAGAGGGGAATACAATTTAACGTCATGTAAGATGAGGGTGAACCAATGTGAAGTGGTCGGGCCCATTGGAAAAAGGTCTTGAACCTCAGGGAGGCTTCCTATTTACCTCACATGAAAAGGGAAAATATCGATGTCCGTATAGTTTAGTAATGAAGGGAGTGGGGCTTATATGCTAAGACCACCCAAATAAGATTTCATGGTTGATGCTTACTCTAATATCATGTGATCCATGCTAGGTGTGAGAAACCAGAGGCAGCAAGGAACATGATGATCATGTCACGAGAGGTGTGGACACATGGAATGGTGCATTGATTACGCATAGCTAGTAGCCTAAAGAAGAAGTAGGGGGCTTATGCCTGGTTAGAAGCACATGGAAAGGATGATTGGGATGTACTCTAGGAGGGAAACCCAATTAGGGACCCAGATGTACGAGGAGGATATGGCCAAAATTCATGGATAACCCTATTAAGGAGTGTTAGGTCTTATGCAAGGGATTTCTAGGGTGCGTATAGTGACAAAGAACATAGGGAGAGACAGAGTGAGATCACAATAGTTCTCATTTCCTTCATGATCCTATCGAGACTTGTCACTTATATGATGATCACATTTTAACATTGTGTGTTTAGGATGTGGGGTTGTTTGGAAATTTAACATCATGAAGCTTAGATGATGAGGATTCAATCCTCACCCATAGAAATAACATAAGTGGCACACATTATCCCTTGGTGAAGGGAATTCACCATTAATGCTGAGAGTTAATAGGGTTTTGGAGTGATCCATTAAAGGGTCTATGTTTTCATATCTATGAAAATAAAAATAACCATTAGTGTACATATGCGAAGAATCATTGGGTAGGTCAACACAATATGGAGAACCCCTCAAGGGATTAATAAATCACTGTGTGCAAGCCTGGAGGGCCGTACAGAGGAAGTGCATGCAATATAAGGGTGTTTCATGCAAGAGGGGTTCAGAAATGGTGCCTTGGGGTAATGAAGACACATGGAGAAAATAGGAAGGGGTGTGCACAATATTAATGTCCTACCCACATGATTTGTGGTTGATCACAACATGGATGTTTGCGCACAAAATTAGGGGTTAGGTGAGAAAGAGGCACAACTCAAAGTATATTCTTTCAAGAAAGATAGATCTTTTTCATGCAGTTTCCTTTGAGTAAAAAGGAAATGGGAGAGGATCAATCTCTAGTGGGCCCACCCGAATTAGGACCCCTGGGAGGCCAGCCACACATGATCCATTACCTTGAGGCCATGTATTTTATGTGGTCATGAAAGGGGTCAACATTCATATGCAGGATCGATGGTTTGTCTTCCATAATGGTACCCATGAATGAGGGGGAACGTTTTTATTTTTAGCTAAAAAATTCAATGGAGGCACGTAATGTGGCATGTATGAAAGTGTAATTTGGTTTCACATTGGGAGTAGAAGATCTTGTGCGTGACCCGACTTCTTGCATGCCATTATATTTTTTGAGGACATGGATTTTTTGGAAGGTTGATGTGGAAGAATCCATTCGACATCTCATTGGGAGTGGATGATCTTCTATGTGATTTTCCATCTTGCATGTAAACCTCGGTTCATTCACACACCACCCTTGGGTGTCCCAGTATTGTTCACTGATTCAAAATATGCCTTTGGTTTGCTAAAAAATGTCCATTCATGTCTTTAATTGAAATTCGGTGCCAACAGTCATGTAACTGGATGTCACGTCATGAAGCTTCCTTTTTCCAGATCATTTTGAGAAGGTAATGTGATTTGAATGACACACATTTCGGAATAGTTATTCGCATCATGTAAGGATGGTTCACGTCATGTAATTTCTATTCATGTCATGAAACTTTTCATGAATATGAAATTATTTACGACTTGGATTCACTATTTGTAACATGTGGTGAAATGATACTAAACCTCGTGTAATAATGTTTCACGATGTGTAATAGCCAATTTTTCTCTTTTTCTACATTTTTTCCATTGAAAGATTGAAATCCTATTTTATGAAATAATCAGAACATACTATGTACATTATCAATTAAATCATTTAAAATCTTTAATAAAATTACACCGAAAAGTATATATGATTTTATATTATCAATGACCATAATGAAGAAATGTAAATACAAAATTATATTTTGTTTGTTCCTACATTTTCTAATTAAATATATGGCTGTTTTCCAAAAAAATTAGGGAAATGCGACATCATTTTCAATTTTTTTACCCTCTGACGCATGTTTCTATTTTTTTTCTTTTGAAATTCCGTTTTGAGTCATCCTGAGAACACCACCCATTTAATGACCATGTTTTTTCTTGTATATGTCACAAATAATTAAATGGTGGTTGTCCCATGATTCACCATCTATAAGAGATCATTTGTTACTGTTTTTGATCGTTAAACCTGAATTTTGGTGTTTTAAAACACTGATAATGTATTTAAGGGCATCATAGGAAAACCGTAACTCAGATTGAAGTGGTGTCAACTCAAATATTTCACAAATCAATATTTGGTTTTCCTATGATAACTTTTAAGATAATTAAATATTTTTAAAAAATTATAATTTTATAATAAATATATTATTAATAAAATTAATGATTTAGTACACCCTACCCAATGGTGTATTATTTCACACCCTATCTAGTCACACCCCCTTTCATGCCTTATTCAGTCACACCATACCTCATGCTCGGTCCACCTCGCACCTCCACTGCGTTATCTACTAAAAGAATTTGGTGCTTGAAGCTATTACAAGTGGTTCACTCAAAAAAAAATATGGTCTATGTGGATGTTCTTTTACTAATGGTGGAGTTCTAAACTTATAATACATTATTTAATGGCTATTAATTAATCATCCATTTATATCATGGCCATCGATCATTTAGAGGAATTTTTTATATTGGATCGATAGTTTTTATATGTGTTTTTTGGACACTCATCGGTGAGTTTTTATTCCATTGGAGATTTTTTTAACAAAAGACAACCAAAAAATAACATGGTAAAATTAAATGGGAAATATCACCATCTCAAAATAAATATACCCAATAATATGCCCTTAGTTTTCAGTAGTGTCACCATTTTTGTAGTAGTCTTAGGTACAATAGAAATACCAGGATCCATAGAATATGATGGTAGTGGTGGTGTGCTCTGAGATGCTGGTCGACTAGTATCCTAATTTTTTTTTATTCTTAGTATTCCTTAATTTCAAATGCTTAAGGTATATTAAATATATAAAAAATGAAAAACTAATTTTTTTTATAAAAAAACTAGAACAATGTATATATTTACGAAACACTTGTAAATGAAAAATTATAATATATTTTCATTGCCAATTTATACATTCAATTATCATTATCTTAATTATCTTCATCATGATAAAACTCCATTTCCATGAGTCCTTCTTTTTCACCTTCTCTTGGAAATTATATTGTTTCTATATTTGTAGGAAAAAACTATTCAATGTTTTGTGGTTGATGAGGTTCACTGTCATAAAGCACCAAATGATATTCCTCTCCCATATCATATAGGTTTCTTTACATTAAGTGTAAAAAAACTCCAAACATTATGTTTTTCACCATTTATATAATAAACCATCTTCATTTGTGAATCCAAGATAAATGGACCATATTCTGTGTGATCATTGATATCCATCAAACAATAGAAGTTGCTAGAATTAAAATGTAATGAATCGTTCATTATACCCCTCTAAATGTTTCCCCAATTTCATTTCAATAAGGAAACTAAAAACTATCCATGATTTTTTAATTCGATTATATCATTCATCTTCTCATAGAATCTAACTTCTGCTATTGAAAATACACCAATATTTTGAGTTTTCATTTTTCTTGGGGATAAACTGTACAAAACCAGAAGAAAAAAATATTGTAGGCATCAAATCTCTTATCCTTCCATAGAGGACCTTGACCCAAACACTTAAAATCATTTGATATTTCATATTTATTTTCAACATTAATTATATAGAAAAAAAGATATAAGATATGACTTTTAACATTAAAAAAATAACTACACGTCGGCAATATAAAAATGAGTATATAATTCCATGATGGGAGAACCATTTGACAAGATCCTTATTAGTATCTTTCATTTTATTCCTTATCATTTGGAGCATAACCCCTTAATCACCTATTTTTTTGTAGTATCGAATCATTAATAAATGGAGTTTAAATGACACTATTGAGTAAGATATATCTCTGTTATTGTGGAAACTCCATTCCAGACAGTGTAAAAATTGACTACATTCCAATTGATCTTCCTATAGTTGGAAATACTTATGAATAATTTTCATAATGATAATTAGTGTAGATGTATCCATCACATCAAGTATGATTAAATATAGTCTCAATAATATCCAAATACCTAGAAAAAAAGGTCAAGAACTCTTTCACTATGTATCCTTCAGTAAAAGAGACTTCTAGTTGAGATTTATTCCTCGTATATGATTTCCAATGACCTATGTACACAATGGAAAAAATAAGAAACATATTAAAAAAATTTACGCAACGATTTCATAAAATTGAATTCACCAATAAAAATTATAAAAATATTAACATATCTCTCTGTTGGATATATCCATCGATAGTCTATCGGTCCACCATGTTTAAATTCTTCAACCAAATGAACAGTCAGAAGAATCATGACTGTGATGAATGAATGGGAAAAGAACATATCCAAATGAAACGGTGTCAAAACAATTCATTCTTTTAATTTATGAAGCTCTGTTGGATTTTAAATTTTTCAATGAATATCATTGAAAAAGGTATATAAATCAACCAAAATTAATATTCTATTTTTTAGGTGAATTATTAAAAAGATCCAACAAAAACAACATTTCCATAAAAACATGTGATTCATGTCATTTTAATCCATGTAACATTGGATTTATTAAGTCAACACACCTTGATGTGTTAATTGAACATACATCTGTCACTTTTACATTCTCTAAAGATTGAAAGAATATGTCTTTCTCATGATTTTTCATTCTAAAAATAGATGAATGATACTTTTAATTCTCATTTTACCACAAACCATGCTTTATATTCATTGACTCCAAATCCTTACGAGCAATTAGGTGATCCTTAAATTTACCCTACTCATTAAGAACTATAAGAATTACATTTTCTCCAACGTTCTTCTCAATATGTATTGTGTTAAGATTATGGAATATCAAATGAAACTCCCAATAATGAATTTTGAAAAATATACTATTTTATTCCATTATTATGTTCTATCATCCTCAAATACCATAAATCATAACCTTTTTCTACTTCTTTAAACTGATGACATTTTACAAATTCTTCAGTGACATTCATTAATTTTACAAAGATTTATGAACCAGATAACACATTTGGTGACATTATCATTTCACTATCATTATATAATCATGTCTTGTTAATCTAAATTTTTTATGAGCATTAAGAACTTGATGATGACATATAAAAAACTATTTTCTTCTATGAGGTAATCGTTGAGGGTCAAAATCAAAATTAAAAATTGGACAAGACAAACTAGTATTAATGTTCCAACAAGATAAATTTCCTAGTCCAAGAAAGTCACTAATTGTGTACATTAAAATAGTATACATTTTATATGGTTGTATTGTTGAAGAGTCATATGTTTACACACAATAATCCCATAATTATTGCAAGTCATTGATTAGTGGTTGAAGGTATACATAATTGTCATTTCCAAGAATTTTCATTCCATGAATAAAAATTAAAATAATGAAAGAAGTCTTCTTTATAAAAATCCATGGATGTAGATTATAGGGGATAAAAACAACTGTCCAAATGATATAATTAGTACTTAAAGTACAAAAAGGGTTAAAACCAATAGAAACCAATCACAAATGTTAATTCCTAGGATCCAATGTAAAATTGGATATAAAGAATCAAACATATTACCTGATGTTGAATATTTTAGAGGTCTTATAAATCCATCATTATTATCCTGATCATTCTACTTTATGTCTTATGTAGTCTTAGACAACATGAATAATATTTTCAAGCATTGTTTCAGACGAAAATAATACAATAATATTGTAGTAGTGTTCTTCTTCTGTTAATTCCTATGGTTACATTAATTTATAATCTCGTTGTTTTTCATTAACTTCTCTCTAAGTATATGAAATCTTCTGCATTCTTCTTTTCCATACTCCTATCTGTAGTAAATAATTTAATCATTAGGTCATGCATGAATCTTTTTATAATCGTGTCCATGTTTATTGATAACTCTATTCATCTAATATAATTATGCATGGATCTTAGATTCAATAAATGAATCATAAAGAAAATATAAGATAATAGACATTGCTTTCTCAATAATTCAACAAAGACACTTGATATGATAAAAAATAATTAAAAAATACAACTTAAAATACTTGGAAAACCTTTCATATAGTTCTTTTTTTCCTTCTTCAACTAATTCATAGAAATCATTTTTTGTTACTAATGTTTTGAGTGAAATTAACCTGCCCGGAATCAAATGAAGGTTTTGTTGATCTATTAAAAGCATCCAAATTTTATTCTACAAACCCAAATTCCTCATTTATCAATTTTCGAACGGAATTCTTCTATGTTGGGTCACTTTGTATTTCTTTAACAATATTGTCATTATTTTTTACTTTCCATAACATTTAATTCAACATTCAGAATCAAATAAAAATTTATAGTATGAAACTATTTCAATATCAAATACTCATATACTTCATTTATATTCAAAAATCTCTTGAATTAATAATATGGAAATGAAAATTTTATTATACTATCTGTTGTTCGGTTTTCAATAGCATAATCTATAAATTTATCTAATCCCTTGTCTTACTGAGGTGTGTTTAGAGGTAAATTAATCCAAATTAATCCATATATATTAAATTGCACTCTACCAATACATTAAAATATAAATATATAAATGTTTAATCAAACAAAAACAATCAAAATTAAAGAAAAATCTATATGGGTTAGAATAAGACTCAAGATAAATCTATTTGAAGTTATCTATATTCTTGAAACAATTAATAGTTAATAATGGAAGTGTGGAAAATAACCTATAAATTAAAGATGATAATGATGTATCAATTTATGATATTTTATATTTATATGATATTATTTATATTGGAGAAAAATATAATGGCTTATTCTATCCTAGTTTTGTAACTATGGAGGGTTCATTCCATTAAATAATTAGCTACATTGATCAATGTCCAAACTATTTCACATTGTCTAACTAAAACCAAGAGAACCCATTTAAAAATATTAATGAAAAGTATAATTTATTTGGACACCATACACAATTAAATTGGTAAAAAAATAAATATATTATTTTTGGGTTGTTATATGTTCTTATATGTCATTATACCATTTAAGGTCATTTTATATGCACACCTAAATTTCCTACAAAACTAGCAATATCTTCCCATGTTATAAAATAGAGGTTATATATCAACTATCACACATGAATATTGTTAATAATTCAATATATATGCTCACCCCATCCTCTATAATCCCTTACAGAAACAAACCCTTACCATTAATTGGGAAAAATATTAAATATGAAAACACCCTATGGGAAATCAACATGCCATAGAATTTCATTTTCTAGACAATATCAAGGGACATGGTCTATGGTAAAATTTTAAGACTATTTTTCAAATTTCCCATGCATAAAGTTAAACACACTTTGATAAACCTTTTTAAACAATTTTCTTTGAAAACACAAATATTCAATATTCATAAAGTCAATATATTCAATGTAACCTAACATTGGTTCCTAAAAATCCCTGCACACCCTTGGAAATCACAAATTTTCATTTAAAATTATTTTAAGGACAAAAATAACTGTTAAAGTCATGAAATCGTCTAATAAAATACATTGTACTATTTTATAAAATTTGAGGCGTTCATATTATTTGGAAAATTAATTTCAAATACATGTTTTCATATAAAAGACCTCGTAATTCAATGGAAAACAAGTGAAACATGTTTTCCTTTTAAATTTGATTTATATTCACATAAAATGATGTTTTTAAGAATCTAAAACCTATATTAAAGAGGTAATAAATGAATTTTTATTAATTTAATGAACTATGAAATATAGAAAACCAATCAATGATCTTTCACTTTCACAAAGTGATACATGAAATCACAAAAACTGGGACAAAGAAGCCTTAAGTGGTTAAGAGGAGGGGAACCGAGCTAGTGAGAGGGAGTTCAAATAGGGGGGTCTGCATCACTATTGGTGAGGGGAACCATAGAGAAGTGGGAGGATAGATGGGGTGGGGGTCATAGGGGTCGGGGTTTTTGTTGAAGAAGGAGTAGGGAGGTCAGAGGGGGGATTCCATTTCACCTCTAGGGAGAGAGAGGTCGAAGGGGGGGGGGGGGTCGTGGGGTTAGGGTCACATGGGGGAGGGGAGAGGTGGAGGTTTGGGGAGGGGTATGATAGTGGTCTGGGTTGGGTTCATGCAAAGGGAGTGTGGGAAGGGGATGGAATAAGGTTGTTTTAAAATATTTCGTGGTGGTTCAATAGAAAATAACTCAAATTATTAAAATAAATAAAATATAGTGGTAGTTTGACTAAACCTCTCCAATATTATAATTTTTTAAAACAAAATTTATTTCATCATGGTTATTAAAATGAATTATAATAAATCATTATACACAAGTGTTTTTTAATGATTATTTTTTCTTCTATGATTAACCCATACTAAGAATTTCAGATCACCGTTATTTTGGTTCCTTTCCCCAGTAATCGAATAAGTGTAATAAGACAGATTTTGAAGGATATTTTTATAACAACCCTAATATTTATTTCATATTAATACTTTATTTATGACATAAGAATAAAATTAATAATACCAGAATGATTGAGAAGCCTAGTGTCATTGACAAATAAGTACATTATATAACAACATAAAATAGGGAATACAATATCTTTATTGAAAAATTCTTAAACATGCACAAAATACATTTTCAAATTTGAAACAGTATGGAATAACATGGGGACATAAATAAAAAAGGGGTAAAATATAATGCCTGATAATTGAATAACATAGAATACGTGATATATGTTAGAAAATCATAATATCAACAAGGAATATAAGGGATATGAATAATAATCCATGTTATTTCATGATAATCATAATGGAAACATGGGAAATGTGGAAACAACTTATAACACTACATCATAAACATAGGTCATGGAGAAATTCCAAGACGTCAAGATAGAAAAAGTCCTATAAAAAAATCAGGTTAACTCCTTATCCAAAAATGATGTATCATGATACTATACATTACCCAATGCATTGGAGTGCTATATAATTTCAAGTTCATCAAACACGTTCTTTTCATTTTGATGCCTAAGTGCGCTGTACAAATCATACAACATAGGTTCATTTTTCATCATATTATATTACAATATCATGGAGTGTGTAATAAATACATATAATCTCCAAATATAATTAGTTTATGTTAATAAAGATGAACACCCTTGGTAATAATTGGGTTTGTTTATTCACTGCACATCTTTTTTTCATGGATTCCCACGATGAAATTTTAGCATCATAACGGAAGCATGTAAATGTTCATGGAAGGGATGAATGGGAGTCAAAGGGGTATCTAATCATTTATAAATCATATGTTAAGTATGGGTAATGTGTGAAATAACCCCCAAAATTAGTAATTTAAAACAAAATTTCATTAAATGAATAATATGCTTGATTAAAGGGATGAAAGAGAGGATCCATTACAAAATTTCAAAAGCATAACAACATCACATAAAATTTCTTAAAACTCGTTAATTAGATAGAAATGGGTTGTTAATAATTTTTAAATAAAATATTAAGTAATTATGATATGGAATAACATATTACATAATATGGAAATGAATAAAAAATAAATAAGGAAAATAAGATACTTCAATAAATAGGAGAAAGGAAAAGATCACTTACTTGAGTTTGCAACTCCAAATGATTGAAAAGGGGATTATTGAGAGATTTGGGATCCTTGATAGGATTATATATATGGTATGAAAGATTAGGGACGTTATAACACTATTTTTAGATAAAATAAATTGGAGTTTGGGTGGGTTTATATATGAAAAGATAGGGGAATTCTTTAATATTTCACAAACTTAGGTTTTTGACTCTATAAAATAAAATAACCAAAACCACAAAATTTCCAATGGTTTTTTCCATGTTTTTTGAAATGTAGGGGAGGATTTAATTATTTTATTATCCAATGGTCATAACTTATAAAAAATAATTCCCTTTTTTATGTGGAGGTGAGTAACAATCTTAAATAAAAAATTTTAAAACCTAAAAATATATTAATGGTATTAGTGGATTCATAAAAAATTTGTAAAATTAATAAAATAAACATAAAATGAAGTTATTTTAAATAGGAAACATGTATTTTGTATTTAATATCTTTTATAGTATTTATTAAATATATTTTGGTTCATTTTTAATTCATAATACAAACTATATATTTATACAATGTATAATTTTTAACTGAAATTTTGACTATATCGGAAAATTATGAAAATTCACCATTGGTTAATTTTCACATTAGGATTAAAAAAATAATATTTATTTAATCTAAATAATTTAATAAATATTTGAATTTTTACTTTTAAAATAATATTTTACATTTATTGAAAAATACAGGGTTTTTGGCAATAATAGTTTTTTGAACCCTTATAAAAAGAACGTTTGACTTTAGAAAAAATATATGACAATATATATTTAATAAATATTATTTAATAATAATATTTTATTGAAAAATTATTTATTTCAAATATCCATTAACTCGAAAAAATAAATTCCTTAATCTAATTTGAATATTACCCGAAATATTATTCATGTTTCATAGTATCAAAAAAAACATTTATAATGTAAAAATAATATGATGAAAAATTTATTCATTATTATTTTAAAAAATAATTTACATAATAAATTTTCTACTTTCTTGATACATATCCCTTTAATACACTAGTAAACTTCATAAAAGTAATCTGTGTGACTATGATATTTTATTTGGGTGGTTCGACGTACACAGTTTGGGACATGATCCCAATTAATTCTAACTTATCCCATAAACAGTTTTTCTAATGAATAAGTTATTTGATCCCAGGATGGGATTTGTCAAGGAAAAATCTAGAATACTCTACCTCCCTTGGGAACTCTGATAAATGGGATTTATAAGGTATGATCCTATTGGTTGTGGTCATCAATTCCCTTTTATGAGTAAATTAGATTTTTTAAAACATTATATTTATACAAATCATGTTATCAAAGTTCAAAGGCTATATAAAAAATGAAGATTATAATTAAATGTATTTTGAATCCAATAATATATAACCAAATAGGTGAATGTGTTTTATATAGCCATATTACATAATAAGAAATTAAATTTCAATGGAAATTTAATTTAAAACAGTCCGGGTCATTACAATCTTCCCAATTTTATAAATTTCACCCTCAAATTTTTTTCCCACACTAAAATAGATAAGGGTAACTCTATATCATAAACTCTCCAAGTTCCCACATTCCTTCTTTAAACTTGTGGGTTCTCCACAACAAATTGACCAGGTTTATTGTCTTATTCTGTAGAACTTTAGCTCAATGATCTAAGATCTTTTTCGGCTTATCCCCATAGGAAAATTCATTCTCCCATGGTACCGCCTCTGTATTGAGTACATGTTAGGGTTATGGTATATACATTATCAAGAGGTATACATGGAATACATCATTTACATGAGATAGGTTAGGTGGGTTTTAAAGTCTGTAGGCCACCATTCCAATGTGATCAAGGATATAAAAGGGGAAAATGAATCATGGAATAAACATTACCTTATTCCCACATATCATTACATTCTTCTATAGAGATATATTGAGGAATACCATGCCTCCAAATCAAACTCAAGGTCTCATCTATGACCGTCTTGATAACTCTTTTTTCAACTCTGAGAAGCCTTGATGTACTATCGAATAGTCTTATCCTTTTCCACTATTTCATCAACAATTTCATGACCAAGAAGTTTTCATTCCATAACTTCATCCCAACATGTAGGTGTTCTACACTTCTTCACATAAATGGATTAATATGGAGGCATTTTGATTATTTAGTAGAAATTGTTGTTGTAAGATTACTTAACTAGAGGAAAATGTTCATCACATCCTCCTTTGAAGTCAATCAAGCATGATCTCAACATATCCTAAAGTATTTGGATAGTCCTCACACATTGGACATCATTTTAGGGATGATAATACTTAATGAAGTTCAGTTCAGTATTACAATCATGTTGGATGCTTTCCTATAACTTAGAGGCGAATCATAGATCTCGATCACATTCAATCGATAGCAAAACTCCATATAGCCTCACTACTCATTTGGGGTATATATGTGAAAGTTAATAATCTGTTAAATCCACTCAAATAAAAATAAAGTGTGCATTATTTCTAAGATGATCCACCAAAAACTAGATATAATTATTTCCCCTATATTTTTTTGGATGTCTGGTGACAATTTCCTTGATGGTGTTTTCTCATTTTCTATATAGGTATGGGTAATGGTTGAATCATCCCCTTAGAATTTTGTATTTCATCATTCACATGATGAAATACAAGACATATTGACGTATATTCCTATATCTCATTCTTTATATTTTTCCATCAATAGTTTTCTTGGAGATCTCGAGAAAACATTGTGCTTCTAGGATTGATAGAGAATGTCGAACTATGTGCATCATCCAACAACTCCTTCTTTAGATAAGGATTTTATGGTACACATATTTTTGACCCAAATTGTGCAAATCCTCATTCATTAACATTTACCTCCAAGGATTTCCTTTTCCTTATAGTTTCTAAATTAATCCAAATAACCACATCATATCTTTGATAATCCTTTAACATCTCTATAAGAGATGGTTGATAAGTCATTTGTGAAAGGATTTATGATGTTCCTTTCTTTATGATTCCCATGTACATCCTTTTCAAATATTAGAAGATCAAGTCCTTGTCAATTCTCATCAATGATATAATTTCTAGATCCATTATACTTAGAACATCAACCTCTTTGTTTAGTTTCCTAAGATGGTAGTGAATTGTGAAATAATATTTGTTGATTATATCTAACGATCTTCGTTGTAACATATTCATCTCTTCCTGTGTGAATATATACTTCTGGATTGTGTGATCCATATATATTTAACACTTACCCCCAAAGATATAATGTCACCAAATTTTCAATGTGAAGGACACTAAAGACAACTATAGATCATGTTTTGGGTTATTCTATTCATGAACATTCAATTTCTATGAAGAATAGGCTATTACCATTTCATTTTTAATTAACACACAACCAATTCCCCTCTTTGAAGAATTCTTAAATAGCATGAAAATATCTCCTCTTATGCATAGTGTGAGAAAACTTATAGTGATAAACCTCTTATTTAAATCATTTAACCTCTATTCACATTTATCAATCCAAGAAAACCTGACTCCCTTCCACATTATCTTGATAAAAGGGTTTGAAAATCATGGGATGTTTCTCACAAATTAGAAATAATACCTAGATAACGCAAGGAAACTATGGATATTTGTCACAGATGTTGGTCTTGGACATCCTTATATTTCATTTATCTTTCAGGGGTCTATATATATCCCATTTCATGTGATGATATTCCCTAGGAAAGATAATTCCTTCAACTAGAACTCAAATTTGTTGTACTTTCCATAATGCTTATCCCTTTTCAAGGCCTTTAGTGTAGTAATCAGATACTCCTCATGATCTTACATGATTTTGGAGTGTATTAAAATATCATCAATAAATACTACCAAAAATTTGTTAAGGTAATCTCAAAATACTCTTTTTGTCAAGTCTGTAAAGATTTTTAGAGCATTAGTGAGTCTGAAAGTCATTACAATGAACACATGCTGTCTATACCTTATATGAAAATCATTCTTGGTGATATCTTCCTTCTTCAAACTTAGTAATATCCCAACTAAAGATCCACCTTAGAGAATAATTGGGCACCATATAGTTAATCAAAAAATTCATCTATTTGAGGTTAAGGATAATTGTTCTTTATTTTGATCTTATTGATCTCATGAAAATCAATAAAAAGGCACATTGACCCATCCTTCTTTATAATGAATAAGACGGTGCACCCCATGGTGAAGCACTTGGGTGCATGAAGCCACCCATATTATCCTATTGTTGTTTCATCAACTCTTAAAGTTCCACAATAACTCTTCTATATGGATTCTTGGATAATAGAAACACCATAGGTATAAGCTTGATTGAAAATTCAACCTCTCATCTTGAAGGAAGACCTTAAAATTCCTCAATAAATACATCAATGTATTCCTACACAATAGGAATGTCTTCTTGGATGGTTCTTTACTAATAATCAATCATTTTATCTGGATCATCCTGCTTAGAGGGAAATAAAATCCACACTTGAGATGATGGTGCCAAATAATATTCATCCTCCTCCTTGAAATTGTACAAAATTGGGGGATGATTTGAAATACAGATAAATATTTCCTTCTTGAGGCAATTTAAGTTGTATTTAAATAGGAAAATCCAATCCATTTTCGTAATTGCATCATATTCCACCAAATTCATTATGAAAATGTTCTCTGAAAAATTCATCCCACAAGCTTTGATAGGGTAGGAGTTATATACTTGTGTTTCAATTAGTTATCCATTTTCAATTTTCATCGACATATCTACCTCCATTCATTATGGTGGTGTTTGAATAGTTCTAAAAAAATAGTAATATTAAAGAATGGGTAGAACCATAATCAAAAAGTATGTTGGAAATTATTGAATGAATAACTAGTGTATCTATCACCACATTATTTCTGAGATCCACCTTGGTGGTTGTGATGGAAAAATATCACCCTTTATGAATTGGAGGTTGTTGGTTTTCTCAAGAAACCCTCATCTTAGTGTATTGGTTTGAAAAGTTACATGGTCCTTTATAGTTGTAAAAAAAATCACTAATTGTTAACTAGAGCATTCCTTTCATCCATCACAGTAGCATGTTTCTCATGTCTACAATCATTAGCGAGGTTTCCTTCCTTTTGCACCTAAATATTTTTCTAATCCCCATTGAAAAATTTCTAGGGTTCTTCTTTCCTTACTTTTGACATGTGTGGTGTTGGAATTTCATGGCACCATTAGATTTCTGCATAAGACCGCCAGAATTAAACTCCACTTTAAGATTTATACCGCCATGATACCCTTGATATTCACCGATCTCCATTTTTACATTGGGGACACAACAAAAAAATTCATTAAATATATCGAAGTCTATGATCACCAAAGATTTTTGTTGAATTTTATTTACCCCACTGAAGAAGTGGTCAGCCATACATTCAGGGGTAATGACAATATTGGAGGCATATCATGAAACTATTGTGAGGTTTTCCTCATATTCTTTAATAAATTCATCATCTTATTTATTTAGGGTAAGGAAATCCCTTTCCATTTTAATATGGAGTGTGTGAGGGAAATATTTATCGAAAAACATTTTCCAAAAATACGTCCACCTTATCACTTCAATCACTTCCTTAGTCTTTATTTCTTTATCGATGCCCACCACTGATCAGATTCACCCTCCATATAATGAACATCTGATAGAGCATTCCATTTTTTGTAACAATTAAGGATAAATAATACCATATCAATGGATTTGATCCATTGTTCTGCAATTAAGGTATCAGACGATCTGTTGAATGTTGTGGGCCTTTATCGAATAAAGGACTCAATCTCAAGATTATCTCTCTTAGGGTGGATTTGAAAATTCTCCTAATATTTCTTTATATTCAAAACCTAAAATAGCTAAGATATTATCATCATGATGTTCATAATTCCTTTCCCCATTAGTTAGGGAATCTTTTTTGTGCTGTCATAACATCACCCTTCACATTGATTTTTTACCTGATTCCTCCTATTTGCGGCCATTGACTAAAAAAGGAAAAATTTAGGGATGAGAATATTAAAAATTTTAAACTTGTAAAGTGGAATTTAATGAAATTAATAGGGTAACTTATAATATATATTTATTTCCTTAACTTATAAATTTCTAGGCTTCAATCTATGTTATCTATAATCTATTTTCTAAAATATACTCTTAAGGGATTTTTTTTGTTCCCTTAATAAGGGTTCGTAATGAGATTATGAAGTTACCGAAGCATATCCTCTAGGAGTTTCAAACTATATGCGTAGTAAGGCCCGTTTTTGTGTACCAGGATACCCCGTGTCAGTTGCAAAACACCTTGTCAGAGTTCTTACTCTTAGGTACATCTGTTCGAGAACCACATCCACTAGTAGTATTCAGATAGGGATGTATTTTTTTTATAAACCAATCAATCTATACTAACCAAAATTTTGGTATGTTTAATTATATTTATTCTTATACCTATGGCTTTCTCTAGTGTTTTCTAATCCTAATCCCAGTAATAACTAAACTTTTCTTCTGATACTAACTATAACAACAATATTCGTTATTTTACATTAATACATGATTTATTTGATTAGACTAATATTAATAAAAATATAATGATCAATACTTCTAGTTTCTTTGTGAAATAAGTATATTACATAAAAACATGAAATTTTGAATACAACATATTTATTAAAAACATATTTAACATGCTCAAAATACGTATTCAAACATAAAAATGAAGGGGATAACCTAGGGATACACATAAGAAATGGGTGATATATAAAGACCATTAAGGGAATAAACATGGTATAAGTGATACATATTAAACCATATTAATATCAACGATGAAAAAAAAGGAACATGGATAATAAGGCATGATATAGCTAGATAATCATAATGGGAAAATGGGAAATGTGGGAACAACTTAAAACACTTCATAATAATCCTAGGTCAAGGTTAACTACCAAGAATTCATGACGGAAAATGTCCCATAAATGAAACAGGTTCACTAAAAGTCCCAAAATGATGTATCATGAAAATAATCATTTCCCAATTCATTGGACCACTATATAATTCTGGGGACACCCGTGACATTCATTTCATTCTCATTCTTAAGTGTTCCACATAGATCATACAACCTGGATTCATTTTTTATCCTATTTTATTCCATGATAAAGGACTATAAAATACATTAATTTAATTCCCAAATAAGATGAGTATATGTTCATAAAGGTGAATACCCTTTGTAATAATATGGTACGGATATTCACTAATTTTTTTTGGCATGGATTCCCATAGTGAAATTTTGATAGCATAACAGAAGCATGTAAATGTCCACGGGAGGGATAAATGATTGTGAATGGGGTCTATAATAATTTATATGGATAGTATGGGGAATGTGAAATAACACACCCAAACATTATTAATTTAAATTAAAAGGGCAGAAAATAAAAAATATTTATGAATAAATGGAAGAAAGAGAGGATCCCTTACAAAATTTTGGTAGCGTAATGACATCACATAAAAATTAATATAATGGGTTAATGAGATGTAAAGGGGTCCCAAATCATTTGAAAATAAAATATTAATTATGTAAGAAATGGAATAACATATCCCATTATAATGAAATGAAGATAAAATATATAAGGTAAAGAATATACTTTAATAATGCTGAGAAAGGAAATGATCCCTTACCTGAGTGTGTGACACCAAAAGCTTGAAAATGGGATTTTTGAGAGCTTGGGGATCCTTGAGTGTATTATAGATAGATAAGAGAAGTTTAAGGATTTTATAAAAGTATTTTGAGTGACGATAAATGGGATATTGGTTGGGTTTATATAGGAAAAGTAATGGGAATTATTTAATATTTCACAAACATAGGTTTTGGACTCTATATAATAAAATAACTAAAACCACAAACAACCCCATGGTTTTTTACCATGTATTCTGTAAAATAGGGGAGGATTTAATTATTTAATTATCAAAAGGGCCAAACTTATAAAAACAATTCCCATTATTATGTGGATATGAGTCACACTCTTAATGAAATGATTTTAAAACCTTATAATATATTAATGGCTTTTAAGGATTCATAAAGTATTTATAAAATTAACAAAATAAACATAAAATCACATTATTACAAATGGGAAACAAGTACTTCTTCGTGTATTTCCTTTATATTTTTTTATTACATCATTTTTTGGTCATTATGATGTCATAATACCGACCATGTATTTATATGGTATTTAATTTTTACTTAAAAATTAGTTGTCTCAAAAAATTATGAAAGATTAACCATTTGATAATTTGACATTATGATTAAAATAAAAATATTCATTTTATCTAAATAATTTTCTATATATGTGAATTTTTTCTTTCTAAATAAGTATTAACATTTATTGATGTATGCGTGGTTTTTAACCAGAATAGTTCTTGAAACCTTATAAGAAGAATGTTTTACATAATGATAATTATATGAAAATTTTTATTTTTAAAATGTTTTTGAATAATAATATTTTATTAAAAAATTATTTATTTAAAAATTCCATTAATTAATCAAAAAAAATCTTTATTTGAATTTTAATATTACCCAAAAATACTATCCATATTTTATAGTATCAAAATAAAAAATCATTTACAAGGAATTAATAATATGATGAAAATATATTCATTATTATATAAAAAACAATGTACATAATCATTTTATAGGTTGTTGATACATATTCCATTAATAAAATATCAAACATCCTAAGAGTAAGGTGCGTGATTGTGAGATTTTCTTGGGGTGGTTCAACATACATGGTTTTGGTCGTGATCCCAATTAGTCTAAAATTTTACAATAAACGATTTTGATCGTGCATAAGGTATTGTATATCATCTTGGGTTTAGTCAAGGGAAAATACAAAAGATTATATCTTCCTTGAAAGCTCTAATAAATGGGATTAATAGGGTAAGATTCAACTGGTTGAGGTTGTCAGTTCCTTTTTTTTGAGTCAATTGGATTTGTTAAAACCATATATATATACTAATCAGGTGATCACTATTTGATGGATATATTAACGATGATAATGAAACATAATGGTCTTTTAAATAAAATAATATATAACCAAAGAAGTTAATATATTTTATATAAATATATTGCATAATAATACATTATATTTCATGAGGTATTTTATTAATAACAGTTTGGGTCATTACAATTCTAGATGGAATAATGTTATTATGCAACAAGGAAAAAACATTATGTTTTAATTAGTGTATTTATTGGTAATAAAATAATCATATATGTATTTGGTTTATGAAGACTAATAATATCTTTTTTACTTTAGGAATTGATTCACTATAACCATGCCAATGTAATGGTGGTATACACCATCTCTGAGCTTCTAAGTTTAGGTTTCTACATTTGGTATCAAAGAATGTTTTGTAGAAACCTTGGAAACTATATTTAGGAAAACATATACTAAGTAACATAACCCTAAGGTATAATTTTAGGATATCTATAGAATAACATCCTAATGTTTTGTTTAGTTAGAGATCATGTCATTTTTCTATTAATACACCAATAACAAGATACTACAAACGTGGTTCTGTCATAGATATACCTAGGGGTAATAACTATGACAAGGTTCATCAGGCCTCAATCAAGTGTAACCTGGTACACGATAATGATCCTTACTGTGTACCTAGTTTGACACTCCTGTGGGATATTCTTAGGACAATTAACATTTTCTTTATAGTATATTATGACAGATTTGAATATATAATGACAATGAATGGCCTAGTTTAAACCTTTGACCAAGGAAAGTCCTATGTTAAAATAAGAAGATTAAAGTATTTATGTATTTAGGTTTTATATTAAACCATATATATAAGTTTATTTAATGAGTAACCTTATTTCATGGTTGAAGATAATATTTATTTTTGAAATTATTTGAAGATAGTTTTTGAAATGGACAAATTGTATGTCGGGTGAGAACCCATCAAGTCTGAAAAGGCCACATGACTTGAACCCATGATGGAAGGATGACAAGGGTTTAAAGACAACCAATTAACTACAAAATAACCTGCTTAATATGTCTTTATTTTTATTTATAAATTTGAATAATAAATATTAATCATGATCCAACAGTGCTAATTTTTAGGTTTAGATATTAATGTATTAACCATATTAGTTTTGTAAAATAGTTAGAGACAAACATACAGACTTGTTTTATGGGCCTTATGATAAAATAAATGTTTATTTTATTACTTCATGAATGAAAGTTATATTTTGGATATAAATTTATTATTTTAAGGGATGAATTAGAATTTTATTGAAGAAAAACTAAAAGATGAAATTATTCCTACGAAATTGAAACGTATCAATTAAATATTTTTCCTTATATTTTTGGTTAATAATTGAATTCCTCAACATTAGGAAAATTATCTAGAAAACAATGTTATCCTAATTCCTTAATTTTTTATGAATAGATTGTCTTTGAAATCATTAAGTATTTATGTCTTGGAGGACCTCAACTTTCCATTAATTATTCACTTGTTTGTGATTAATGAACTCAATCACTCCATATAAATATTTATGGTTTTTCTCCATGTATATATCTCCTCTTAGAACTAATTTTCTCATACTTAGAGTCTATTTTATATATTATTACATGTAAACTTTGTCCTTCCCATTCTCTCCTTTAAAGAGAATTTTTTTCCAACCCTACTCATGATATGGGGTTTTAATAATGGAATTTATAAATATCAAACCTTTTACTACCATGATTGAGGTTAAATTTAAAGGACACAATTAAAATAAGGTGTGGATAATATAGGACCCATAAAAATCCTAAAAGTGTTACTTTTCTTTAATAGTGTGCATGACAGAGAACACTAAAAACATAAAAGAATATTATATCTAGAGGCTTTAAAATATATTTACTATTTAAAATCTATTCTATATATTTAGATTCATTCAAACACTAATCTATCCTTCCTTACATGCAAGAACAACCTTTTCCCATATCTTGTGTTACACACAAGACCGAGTTTTACTGAATAATAATATATGAATAAAACATTATTAATTAATATAACAAGATATAACCCAACTGTTAAATTATATGTTTTTAATATTATTAAATAAATTATAAAAATATATGTTTTACAAAAATATAATATGAATTAATATGTTAACAACTAATTATAAATGAATATATAAACCAGTTGAATATAAAAGGAATATCTTTATGCTCCTAAATGTGTTTCTTCATAATAAATTAAATAAATTACAATTAGTGAATGATATTAATTTAATATATATTTTATATATTCAAGATGATATTTTTAATATTAATTCAATATATTTAATAGGCATAATATAAGAACCAAACCAATGTTTCTCTAAAAATCAGTATTTTTCTAAAGGCCCTTTTACTGTCTTTTAATGAAATACATATTTTAAATATTTTTTTTGGAACTTTTATAACTCTTATATGTCGAAATAAACATAATTATTTAAATATTAAAATAAAAATTATCTTAGTGTTATTGTTTTCAATAAATATTTATTTTTTACTAAATTGTGAAAAATAATTAATTTTAATTAAAAACATCTTTTTCATATAATTTATTTATAAGGATAAATTAAATTATTGATTTGTTTTATAGTTTAATTTGATAAATTTTATATCATTTTATCCAATTTAGGAAATTGGAATCAATTTATTATTGAAATTTTTATATAAAAATATTTCAAAGATGTGAACATTTTTTCCATTAAAAACATTCTTTGTCGTCCCGTCTACGGGGTTAAATTTAAATTAATTTCATCCAATTCCATGAATTGAATTTGTAAAAATAGATTCCATATTTGTAATCATATTAATTTATAATTTATAATAATTTCAACATATTTTTGACCAAAAATATTAGTGAATGTAATTAAAATTAATTACAATGATTAAGTGGAAACATAACTTAACAAAGGACTAAACCTTAAACTTAAGTGTCAAAATGACCTACTCACTTGTCCAAAATCCATTTATTGGACATAAATATACAATATAATTTATTTTATATAATATTTATCATTATTTCATCCACTTTTAAAAGAGAAAACATGGGTAGAATTCCCTTCTAAACAATTTACAAGAATTCCACTCCTCTTCCACTATAAAAAGGAACTCACCCATCCCAATTATTCACAACAATAAATAAATTTGGATCAACCAAAATATAAAAAAAAATATTCTCAAAATATATATAACCTCAGCCTATAATCCTCATATTGGGAATAAATCCTTCCAAGGAATCCCTTGGGTGCAAACCAAAAGGAGTTACCTGAAAAAGTGGTAACATCATCCCAAGAGATCCTTTATTTTATTATCCTTATACACCCATTAATATCTTCTTATTACATTATTATTTAATAAAATAAGTATCCTAAATATAAATATTTTTTTATGTTAAGTATTCTACATAAACATACATGCACTTTCATATAATGGGTAATGAACTTAATGTTTATGTATTTGACAAACTACAACCTCATGAAACGATGTCGTTCATTTTTCCTTTACCAATTCTCATGGTTGGTAATTATGATAGAAAATAATTTTATGTTTTATATATATGATATTTATAATATATTTATATTTTTATAATTTTTATATAAAACATAATTTTATTTTTTCCATTTTGCAGGAATACGATAACATCGTATGTGGATGTGTGGACTACCACATCCTCAAAGAGTAGTGATTCATTCACACTACAAAAGGAATTTATAATGAATGTTTTTGATAAAACTATGTGACATATATGAGATAAAAATTATAATATAATTATAATATACATATATATCATTTACTTTTCATTTTTTAAAAATACGACAAAGAAATGGATTGTCGTTCATGCATACGTACGACCTACCATCTCCATGAATGGTGCATTTATTTTCCTATTTCAAAATGTTTTAGATCATTATTAATACATATATAAAGGATATATATAATATTTAAATCATTAATTAAATTTATTAGAAGATGAAATAATGATATAAGTAATATAGACAAAACTAATATGTTAAAACATACCTGAAAAACTAGGTAATTAACACCCAAAAAAGTAAAAATAATAAAATATTATTAACAAATGGGTAATAAGATATAATAAGAAGTTAATATATGATATTATAAATATTATTATTATTATGTTATAAGTTATTGACATGTTTAAAACCATTATAATAGATGTTAAATGATGTTCTTGAAAATAAAACACAAGGTAATAGATTATTGTCTCACTTTAACTTTCATGAGGCATACATCATAATCACCACTTATTTCTTTTGTGTGGTGTATCTTTTTCCAATTTTTATATATTATATCATTAATTATTTTATATTAATGGTATTTTATGTTTGAATCTAAATTATATCATTTAATTTGATTTGAATTAAATATTACCAAGTCGTAAATAATTTTATAACCCGATTCGTTTTCATTGGGTTATATTACTTACTCATTATTGTAAATATTATAAGATTACATGTGTAATAAATTTCTCACTTTTTATTATTTTATTTCCACTTTTTATCTGTATTTAAATTTAACACACATAGTCTATTCATTTATCGATTCTCACATCAACGTTATGGACTTTTCAATGGTTTAATTCACAATCTCATTTTATTGAGGATTTGTTTACACTTGAATTCACATCATATGAAATTATTAGATCATTGTTTTATAAATATTTTAATTTTATTATCCACTGGTTATTCCTAGCCTTTTCCACGTAATATTATAATGTTTCCTCTCTTTGGTAATAATAATGGTTTAATTTTTTTATGAAAGCCCGACTATATTGGGTCAAAGATCTATTTTATTTCAAAACATCCTTTAATAAAAAGGTTTTCAAAAACGTTCTTGACCTTTTCAAAATTATTTATCAAATGAATTTTCCCTATTCAAAAAAGGTTTAAACATTTCTAAAATTCATTCTAAAATAAATGGTTTTGAAAAAAGTTTTTGAGAAGAAAAGGATATTTTCCTCAAGAAAATTTTTAAATTTATTCTTCCATTTCATCAATGAAAAAAAAACATTTATTCTTACTCCAATGAGTATTTTTCATATTGATACCATCCTTATTCTTTCTCTGAATGGCTCGACATTTATTTATCCAAGGATAATATTGACATTTTCATCCTTGTTTTCTTTCTTAGTACCATTGATATATTCAATTTTCTATGATCATTGAACAATAAATTTCTCCTAAATGTCCGTAAAATTTATCATGGATATGATTATTGCCTAAACCATATACCATTTTTACATATGGTTCCTAATTTGAATGTTATTTTATATATGGGTAAATATTGATAAATATATATCCTTTGCTAAATATGGATATTTGAATAGGAACATTTTTCAATAATTAAATCGATTATTCGATATACAATGATTGATTTGGATAGGTACATAACGATTGGATCCCGATTATAGATAGCCCCTTGATGCTTCGATAGTTTCATGGGATGAATTAATTGGATAGCCTAAGACAATGTATTTTTTTTCCCAGAATGTTATAAAATGTCTTCTAAATAGAATTGGTGGTAAAGGTACCATGTACCGAGGAGACATGGTGTCCAATAATTAATAATATCATTCATTTAGATTGATTTATTATTTATCCATGAGATTTTTCATCAGCATATCTATCAATTAAATTAATTCTTCATTTGTTGATTAAATGGAATGTGTTTTAGTTATTTTCCTTCAAATATTGATTATTCCTTATCATGTTATTTGAATGGATTTTATTAGTTATTTTGATTTCAATATTTTTTACACACTCCCTTATTAGTTTATTGATTACATGACACATGTCTTCAGTTAGTACCTTTCCATATTGACTATTCTCATTGATTTATTATTATATCCACTATGTTTAACCCTTACTGATCATTTAAGGTCACCCTTATTTTCTTTCCTTTCCCTATGAATCCATGAAGTGTACTAAGATATATATGAAAGGATACACTAGATGGAATAAAGTTATTATCCAATAAAGAAAAAAATATTTTGTAGATAGTGAATTTATTTATGACACAAGAATAATGTATGTATCTTGTTTACCAAGACTACTAAACTCATCATTCCTTTAGGAATTGATTCATTGTAATCCTTCCAATGTAACGTTAGTAGACCCCGGCTCCAAGAATATGGTGTTGGGTCGCTACAACCAAAATGTATCATGACTTACACCATTAGTACTAGTGTCCAAGTATGAAATGTGAGGTAGCTAGTTTTATTATGAGATGTTCCACCTGTCAGATGGTGAATGTGGAAAATCAGTTACCTGTCAGGCCTTTATAGTAGTTACCTATTCTCAAGTGGAAATGTGATTATGTCATGATGGATTTTTGGACTATTTTTCCAAGGTCGCCTCAAGGTAGTAATGTTTTTTTGATTTTTTTTTATTGGAAGACAATGGTTTATCATTTCCAATTGATCAAGGAGACCTTCAGTATTAATGAGCTTGGGTTGTTGTACATTAATGAGATACTAAAACCTCATGGAGTCATACACACTGTCTTTTCATATTAGGATTCTTAGTTTATATCTCATTTCTAGAAGAGTTTATAGAGGGAACTTGGTATATAAGTGATTCTGATCATGACATACCATCCTCATACTGATGTACAGTTAGAGCATACGATACAGCTGATTGAGGCCTTATTGTGAGCATGTATCCTAATTTTTGCAGGATCTTGGGAGAGGCATATATCCCTAGTTATATTTTCATACAATAAAAGTTATCAGGAGACTGTAATGATGGAAATGTATAAGTATTTTTATGGTATTAAATGAAGATATCCCTTGTATTGGTTAGAGGTAGGTGAGGTAGATTTATAGGGACCAAATCTCATGTAAGGGACTACTAAGCAGGTCTAGTTTATTAGGAAGTGGATAACTACTACACTCTCTCAATAAAAATCCTATGTAGATCACCACAAATGATCTATATAGTTTGAGGTTGGTGATCAAGTCTTTTTAGATATATCACCATGTCTAGGACACAAATAGATCAGAAGAAAGGGTAATATTTCACTGTGATATGTTGGGATGTTTGAGATCAAAGAGAGTGTTAGGTTGGTATTCTATTAGTTACAGGTACCTCAGAGGTGTCAAGTCATTCCGGACATCTTCCACGCATCTCAACTATAATATTATCACTCAGACCCATCTCACATTTTTTGCAGCCTAAAGAGGTGGAGTTTTAGGTTGATGTATACTTTTAGGGACATCCTATTCCTATCTTTGGAAGGAGCGTGAAGGTTCTCCAAGTATAGTCAGTTCTTCTAGGACAATTACTATGAAAAAAATTCCATTTATAGGATGATACTTGGGAGGGGGAGTCCAATGTATGTGCTCAGTGGGTGGAGTTATTCCAAGAGGAATATTGAACACACTAGAGTGAGAAATTTGGAGTCAAATTTCCATAAGGGGAAATATTGTAATATCCTAGGTTTTTATATGTGGTACATATCTTTTTGTTAGTTTAATTTATTTTCACAGCCTAATTTGAATACCCTATGAGTTCATAGGTGTTTTGGGGGCATCTGGGGCTTGTTCAGTGCTTAATACATAACTTTTTTGGAAATGAAGAAGGCCAAACGGTTAGTAGAAACCTTATGGGGAAAGAAAAATGGTTTATCTAACCGTGTGAGGTCTGGGCAGAGAGAAAGAGGAGGCAACATGGTTTTCTAAACCATGGGGATAGAGGTACATTCATGTGTGACGGAATATAAATTTTCTTATATTAGTATGAAACATGCTTTGAGAATGGTTAGGGAAACCGTGTAAGGTTCCCCTCCTTAAAATAGTTGGTGCATGATTAGTGTATGGTTTGGCGAACTATGTGGCCAAACTATGTGTCCTAGTAATTTGGGTGTGAAATTATGAAATTTCTATTAAATGTTTATAACATTAAAACCTATTTATAATTACTTTTTTGTATAGTTTCACCTATTGGATCCCTCCTTGATGTTGAATTGTACAATTTTCTCCCATTCCTCCATCCAAAATCAGAATTGAGTGACGTTCATCTTGTTTCATCCAAATCAGTGAGAACTGAATTCCTTTTGTTCCATTATTTATTCCTCTTAGTATTGAATGATTTTTTTAGAAGCAAGCTAATATACCATATTTCTAGGTAAACCACTTGTTCATAATTTTCTCCATATCTGAGTCAAATATAGATCTGATAGTAGATTATCACTCTACTATAGACCTACAATAGGTGGATTCTTGTTTTCTAGAATGGTTTGGTTATTTATTAATCCATCATCCATTATACCACCTACCAAAATTTATAGGGTAAACCGAAAAATGAATTGAATAATTTAATTAAATAAAATGAAACATTTTAGGGATACCCTTTAGTTCCTACGTCGGTGGCTGTTTCATCAACCAAGGTCACCTATGGGGTGTTCCATTTAAACCGCCTATGCCTATGCCTTTGTTAATACACCTAATGGGAAAGTTAATGATTTCATAGTTATAGGAATCCTAATAATAAATTGGTTAAACTGAATTGGTTGAATAATATATGGGTTACCTCATTTTCATGTTGAGGATTTTGATTTAATGATTTATAAGGAACTTGAATTGATTGAATGGATTATTTAGAAAATATTGAAATGAGTGGGTAAACTCATAAATTTTAATGAATATGACTTTTTATACGAGTGGGTAAAATCATGGTATGAAATGGTAATTGAATTGAATGTTGAATGTTTTTAAAGGATGCCCTGGGTTTGTTACACCATGGGTCATAATAGAACTAGATAATTCCTAGGACCTGTATGCTCCTTGTATTATGATTATTTGGGAGTCCATGGGCCTTTTTACACCTTGGATTTTGTTTGTTGGGGCTCATTGTGGACATGGTTGGTAGGCATGCTCATTGGACCCCAATTCAAGCCTCATCAAGTTTACATTGAGATGATCCTAAGACTCGATGCTGATGCCTTGGTCTATTATACCTTGTATCTATCCATGAGGGATATAACATTATTTATTATATATCACAACTATAATAAATGTGACATTTTTTATTATTCATCTTGGATGTGGTATATGAAACTCTTTCAGCTATATGGTGTAGGCGTGGTTGTTTTATTATACAGATCACACGACATGCCCATGGATTTTATAAGATATATTTTTTATATGGTATAGAAATTGTGGTTATATTATTTTACTTTAAATATTCTTTATTATAAGATATTGACACTTTTTATAGGGACACTTTTATGGATATACATTATCACATGCTTTATAGTGTACATGCCAATGAAACTTTTCTTTTTTTAGATTTCCTATGATATATATTGCACTCTAATTAGCATATATTTCATATCCAAAACTTGTTATAGACCTTTGGGTGGTTACCTATTAATATTTAATCTGACACCATGTTCCTATCACCATTAGGTACCTGGTGATGTATAAGTAACATCAACATATTTTTTCATATATGAAAATAACATTAAAAGATCACTAGAACATTTCATGTGGAAAATACCATTTTAAATTTGAATTCACTTATTTAAAATATCTAAAATTTGTATAATAATAGGGAAAATTTCAATGAGGATAACCATGGAAAATTTTAAAGGAATATTTAACACAAATAGTATTCATGATGGTGGGAAAATTTATTCCTGTTATATTCTTTAAAACAAAGAGTCTATTCACACTTTTTAATAATAGTCATAAATAACCAATTAAGAAAACATAATATAAATTCTGTTTAAAAACATTGAAACTAAATTCAGATTTTAGTGAAAATGAATTTAAAATATATTTGTATAATAGTAAAAAAACTTGATTTTTTTAAAGAAAATATGGAAATGGAATAAAAAGTTCATTGAGAAAAGAGGTAATGAAGTCACTTTTTTAAAAAACATTCTCTCAATATTTTTATATATGAACTATTGGATAATGAAAGGAAAACATTGTTAGGTCATAATGTACAAAGTTACTCAAGAGGGGGGGTGAATTGTGTTATTTTTAAATTACCTTCGACAATTCAAATTTTTGAATCCCTCTTGAAATTACGAAGATTTGAAGTGTTGTTCTTCTATATGAAGAATTGAAACGAATATGCATAAGTAAAGAACATAGGTTTTTATAGAGGTTCTGGGCATAAAGATCCACTAGTACACTCCACCACTCACTATCTCTACGAACAGGGTGATTTCACTAAAATTGGTCCTCTTATTCCAAGACCTTCAATCCACAACTGAGTGCAGGCAGTTGAAACCTTTACAAATAATACTAAAAAAAAGTCTTCTAGTTTTGTATCAATGAACCTATCTCCACAGATTAGACCATGAATCTGATACTCCACCACAACTGAGTATGAGATGTTGAAACTACTATCAGTGGGAATTGATTCATAAAATAGTAAAACTAATCATCATAGTTGCAATAGTAAGAAACTGACAATTGTTGGATATTCTTCTTAAGAAAGGAATTTCTTCGAGAAATAATAGTCTAAAGAGATCCTTGTTGCACAATGATATTCACTAAAATTTCAACAAAATGAGGTTTAGAATGATCAATACCTTGAAAACTTATCCTCTTTTGCAGATGATCAAGATCTGTTCAACTAAAATAGCATCACTTTTTAAATATTATCAGTATCACTAACTATTCACATATACATACATTCATATTTTCTTTTTTTATTGGCTCGAAAAAGAATAAATATAGCACGTAATTTCCGTTGATATTTCCAGATTTTAAATTCTTTCTTGATTAATCACCGGAATTCAAATCTTAAACGGAACATCCCTTAAGAATCGAAGCGGTTCTCTGAGAAAAATGGTTCTTCAAAACAGATCATAACAATCATTGAATCAATCATTAACTCTTATTCAATCATTCAAGATGATTTGAATAAGAAACGTGGCCTCACAGATCACTACCATTGAGAACATAGTGTAGGCCAGGGTTAAGTTGCATAGCATAGGGATGTCACGTACCACTCATCTTTCATACGGTCATCTGTGTAACATAGGGATGTCATGTAGAATTCATATTCTATATGTTTATCTATGTAACGTAGGGATTTCACATATCATTCATCTTCCATACATTCATTTACATAATGTGGGGATGTCACGTAGCATTCATCTTCCATACGTTCATCTACGTAACGTAGGGATGCCACCTAGCATTCCTCTTCCATACGTTCATCTGTGTAATGTAGGGATGCCACATAGGGTTGAAGAACTATACTTGCAACATTAGGTTTATAAACAGTATTTAAAGATTCCAACATAGGGTTGCTGATCCATACATGATCTTCTTAGTGTAGCATAGGGATGATGATCCATATGATCACTATTCACTACAGCATAACGTACAGATGGAAACTGTGTTTTTAGATTAAATCCATTAATGTTAGAGTTACTTTGATATGAAAAAAATTCCTGAAAAACATACTCATAAAAACTTCATTACAAAAAAAATAAGGGTATTTGTGAGCATCAAAATCATCATTGATTATAGAGTATCGTTGTGACAATACATGCCCAACAATCTCCACCTTTTTGATGATCACAAAACCCAAAAAATAATTTATATCTCCCTTTTCCAACTATATCCCCATTTTATCTCCATATCCCCCGTTTTTTGATATCAAAACAAAATAATCAATAGAAAAAAAGATATGTATGACTTTAATGTAGTACTGAACTATAAAAGAATAGTTACTAAAACTATTGAGAGAAATAAATGTAGGATTGGAAGTTAAGACATGGATGTTTAGAAAATTATCAAATCTTAAAATAAAAAAAATTATAACAGTAATGGAATGATTGAGTTTGTGTATCATCCATGATCAGAAAATAGAGGGTTAAAAAGAGGGGCTTTCATCATGTTTTTCAGACATTGTAGGTTCAGTAGGTGGGTGATAAATGTATTCTACTAAACTGGTAAGCTCAATGATCTTCATCAGTAGAATCCAGATGTGTTTGTTGAACTCATCTATCCAATTCAGAAGAAGATTCTTTAATTTCATGCCGACATTTAAGTTTTCAATAAGATTGATCTTCATGAATTCATTCATTTCCTCCTCTAACTGAATGAAGGAATTGAACATTTACTTAAGTTGAGTCACCCCCAATCCTATCCCTGAATTTTTTGAAGTGAGTTGTCTCACCATATGTCTTTGATTGTCAAGAAGCACATTGAAAGGTGTACTGTCACACTAGTGAGTGTGCAGTCTGTCATTAAAACCATCCAATACTGTTGTAATGCCTTCAAATCTTTTAATAAGATATAGAGAGTTTTTTTAATACAAGGAAGAGGCACTTGCACTATCCTTAAGAGATTTAAATTCCCTCACCACTATTTTCTTGATATATTCAAACTCATATTTCTTCACAACTTCCCCTTTCATAGAATGTATCTATCCAGATAGCATTATTATGAATTCCTTAATATCTCCCACTCAAATGATATTTTCTTTGAACTGTTCCTAGTGAAGCTTATGAGCTTCAAATTCTACTCTGGGAACTAATGTGAGTTTGTATTTCTCAATATTTTTCTTTTTTTCTTCCAATTATTCCCTTATAAAGGCATTTTGAGCATCCAATAAATGAATTCGGATTACCGGAGCATTGGTTTCTGAGTTAGTTGATTTGTATTTTTCTTCTGCTTGTTCAAAACACACCACAACCAGACATAGATTTTGATTCTCTTTAGGACTTGTTCTCTGAACATATTCACCCATGTACATTGAATCTGGAATAATAATGTAAAGATCAACAGGGTTTGGGACAACTTCCATTGGATTTTCATGGCTTTGAGCATTTTGATCAACATATTCATCTTTCTCACCTTGTTGAGACTCAGCTTCTGGTACTTCTAACACTTCATCCACTGTAGATGGTACAACAACTGATGTTATTATTCACTTGAAATTAATTAATAATTCTTGTTGTCTTGATCTAATATCCTCTTATGGTATCTGTCTCACAAATCCAACCAATCGAATCATTCTTTTCTCCCCCTGAGCAGCAGCCAATAGCATTAACTGTTTCTCAGTACCAACAAGTAATAAATTGTTTCATGAATTGTTCCAAAAAAATCCCAACTTCTTGACCACCCTAGCAGTCAAAGTATTTTAATGGTGGCACCTCTGTATCAAAAACATACTCGCCAGCTTGCCTTTTTTCTTAAAAGTAGAGAGAGAATTCTTCTATAGGGATAATATCCCATATTTTCTTTTGGATGTCAATAATGTATTAAATAACTCAACATTAAATGAATGAAATTGAACTTGATGTTATTAAAAAAATAAAAACATTACATACATATCTAGATATAAAACTTTCTCCACCTCTTCCATCCTGGGTAGTATAGTTGACTGTATGAAATTCATCATAACTAACCTATCTGGAATATGTTCCTTTGACATGATCTTCTTGATGGTTCATGTTGTAAATAATGAAAACATTATATCCTCTGAGGAATACTAACCATCACAAATATTTTTTAAATTAAAATGGTACTCCCCCTCATGGGGACAATGCAATTTATCTGCTATATCAAGTGAAGAGAAAGTGAATTCCTTGTCATGAATTTTAGAAATCATTGTATCTTCCTTAAAAAAAAACAGAAAAAATAATTTTTATTGAATTACTTAACATCTAGATCATAAAAAACTGGCGTATTATCTTCTATAAAGATAATCTCTAGAACTTGAAACCTTATTTCTTGCTTGAGAGTCATATTTGTCAAATCTAGATAGGTAAAATCAATTACCTTTCATATAATAATTATTTAGGCTTTCTTATGCAGGTAGAGAGAGAGCCCCAACTCCACATCGTCTGATATCCTTGAGATATCAATTTTCTAAAGGTTTATGATTTGAAGGTTTGATGGTTTAGGGTTTTAAGGATTTGCAAAAGGATTTCTAGAGAGTGTTCTCAATTAACTGACAGGATGTGTGAGAGAGAATAACGAGGGTGGAATAATGAAATCAGTTTTCTTGCACTTATTGAGATGTTACTCATTACTTTAACAGATGTTTTATTTTAATTCCTTTTTGAAAAATAAAAGTAATGTAACATAATCCAAATTAAATTATATAAATAAATATCTGAATATTTTTAAAGTCTGTTAACAAAAAAACTAATGAGCACTTAAAAACAGAGTAACTGAAAGTAAATATTTAATTAAAATTAAATAATCCTAACTTCTCATTAATAACATAAAAACTTTCACTGGGAAGTGGTTTAGTAAAAATATCAGAAAATTGATATTCAAAATTAACAAATTCTAAAGATATATCCTTTTTAAGGACACGATATCTTAGAAAATGATGCCTTATATCAATGTGCTTAGTCATTGAGTGACTTATAAGATTCTTTGAAAAAATTATAGCACTAGTATTATCAAATAAAATATTTTTACTATTAAACCTTAGTCCAAAGTCCAGTAGAGTGTTTTTCATCCACAACACTTGTGCACAACAACTGCCTACTAATACATATTCTGCCTCAGCTGTTGACAGAGAAATTGAGTGTTTTTTCTTACATGACCATGATACTAAATATTTTCCTAAAAAGTTATAGGTTCGTGGTGTGATTTTTCTATCTAATCTACAGCCACCAAAATCAGAATCTGAATATGAAATTAAATTAAAATCAGATGTTTGGGGTAAATAAGAGATTGAAAAATAGTTCCTTTTAGGTATCTAAAAATTATTTTAACAGTAGTAAGATTGGAATGATTAGGATTTAATTGCAATATTTCACAAAGAAATACTGAATACATAATGTCTGGCCTTCTCGCAGTAAGATATAATAAAATACCAGTCATACCTCTATATAACTTGTTGTCCACTGGTTTTCTAGCTTCATCCAAATCATGTTTTACATTAGTATACATAGGAGTTTTATATTTATTATTTTTTTCAAGTCCAATTTTTTTTAGTAAATCAATAATGTATTTTCTTTGATTTAAAACATTTCCAAAATCTTTTTGGTAAATTTGAAGTCCTAAAAAATCCAATTCTCCAATAATACTCATTTCAAATTCCTTTTTCATTAGATTTGATAAATCATTAAAAAGATTTTTATTATTTTAACTAAAAATTACATCATCAACATATATTTTAACTAATAAAAATTTAGAGAAAAATATTTTTTCAAATTTTTTTGGGTCTTCTAGACCAATATTAGAATCATTTTTACAAATAATAGAACTTAATCTTTCATACGATGCTCTAGGTTCTTGTTTAAGTCCATAGATAGCTTTAGTGAGTTTAAAAACCGAATCTGGTTTTTGAGAATTTTTAAAACCATGAGGTTGTTCAACAAAGACTTCCTCCATTAAATAACTATTTAAAAAGGAATATTTTACATCCATATGATATAATTTAAAATCCATATGAGATGCATAGTCTAAAATAATTCTAAGGGATTCTAATATAGCTATAGGAGAAAAGGTTTCATTATAATCTATACCATCTTCCTGATTGTATCCTTTAAGTACTTATCTAGAATTATTTCTAGTTTTTATTCCTTGATCGTCCTGTTTGTTTCTAAAGACCCAGTTAGTTCTTATAACTACATAATTTAAAGTTCTTTCAACTAAATTCCAAACTTCATTCCTCTTAAACTGGTTTGTCTCTTCCTGCATTGATAAAGTCCAAATTTAATCTTATAAGGATTTTTCTATAGACTTAGGTTATAATTGAGATATAAGGGAAGGGGATTCTACTATCTTTCCTACACTTGTTCTAGTCTATATTCCTATGTCTAGGTCTCCTATTACAGCTTCTAAGGGATGATTCTTTTGTGTTCTAGTCTATCTAGGTAAAACACTAATTGGATCAATTGTTTCATGTTCTTCTAAATTGGACTGAGTTTTATTATTTTCAAAATCATTTTTCACATTTTATATTCTCATGTTATCATTAGGGTCAGTAATTTCATCTGTTTGATCTTTCTCCTTATTGAAAGGTTTAGTTTCATCAAAATTCACATGAACTGATTCTTCAACAATCCTTGACTTTTTATTGAATACTCTATAATATTTAGAGGTATAAGAATATCCTAAAAATATTCCTTCATCGTATTTTGGATCAAACATACCAAGATTATCCTTGGTGTTCAGGATATACACTTTGCATCCAAAATCATTAAATTACTTTACTTTAGGCCGTATGTTATTCAAATGTTCATAGGGTGTTTTTTTAAATTGGTATAAATAGTACTATATTAATTATATAGCTTGTTGTACTTACAGCTTCTTCCCATAAGTAGGTAGGAAGACTTTAATCATTTAGTATAGTCATAGACATTTCTTGAATAGTTCCATTTCTTCTTTCAACGATTCTAATTTTTGAGGTGTTCTTGGTGTAGAGTAGGTGTGTTTAATACCTAGATTTGAGAAAAATGAAATGAATTTCTGATTTTAAAATTCTCCACCATGATCACGTCTTAATAAAATTATTTTAAGGCCATTTTAGTTTTGAATAATTTTTCAAAAACATTCTAAAACAATGAACACTTCACTTTTGAGTAATAGAAAATATTCCCATGTAAATCTTGAATAATCATCAACTAAAACATATACATATAATTTACTATCCAACCTAGATATTCTAAATGGTCCAAAAAATCCATATGAATAAGTTCTAAAGGTTTAGATGTAGAAATTTTGTTAATTTATTTGAATGAAGACTTGTGTTGTTTTCCAATTTGACATTTATCACAGAATCTATCAATATCAAATTTATGACTAAGAAAATCGGAAATTAATTACTTCATAGATAATTTATGTAAAGAATATATATTACAATGACTAATTATTCTATGCTAAATCCATGACCCATATACCTTATCAATCAAACAATTCACTTTTTGTTTACGCAAGGAATTTAAATCCAAAGTATAAACATTATCAGTTCTTGGTAATTTAAATTTAAGCATCACATTTTCAAATACAGAACAAGAATTGACAGATAAATCAAAATAATATCCACAATCATAGTGTTGAGAAATACTTATCAGGTTGTGCTTTAGCCCTTGTACAAATAGTACCTTGTTGGTTGAGACAGATTTTGGATCACCAACAGTTCCAAGTCCAATTATATTTCCTTTGGAATTATCGCCAAAGGTAACCAGATCTCCATCAATTTTATTTAGTGTAATGAAATATTCCGAGTTTCTACTCATGTGCCTTGATCAACAACTTTCCATGTACCATACAATTTTTTCTGGTTCTATGACTTGTTTACTACATAGTTAATTAGACAAGAGTTTTTTTTGGTACCCATATCATCTTTTATTCAGTAGTGTTATCTAGCAGAGTTCGTGGAACACAGATCTGCTTTTTTCCATAATTCATGTAATTTATTTCATATAACCCTTTTCAAATAAAATCCATTTTAATTACACTTATTTGATGATTTATTAAGTGAATTTTTTTTTATATATGACCTTTTGTTCAACAATAATTACAATTTATACTTTTACAAACAAAATAATTCTTATATAGCTTCGATTTTCACCCTTACCTATACCAAATTTTCCTTTTTTAATTACATTCTGGAAAAGAATTTCATTCAAAATATTTTCTCCTTTAGTAAAAAAGAGTGCAGTACTTTTGTAGGATTATAATTAATCATGTGAAGCATTGATCTTAATTTCATGATCATCATTTTTTGTAGTAGAAGAATTGAATTTTTCATTCATCTCTAGATATTGTTTGAGTGAAGTGTCTCTTTCTACTAATACTGCTTTATGAATATTATTTACTGATTTGTGCTTCTTTAGTAATAAATCATATTTTTTTCCCTAGCATTGAGAACTAGGCAGATAACTTTTCATTTGAACAACTAATAGAATCAAAATTAGAGGAATATTAGGATTGTACCTCTTTTTCTTCTTTAGCCATAAAGAAAATGTTGGATTTTAGATTATGTAGTTATTTTTCTAAATTAGCTTCTTAGGAGCTGTTAGAGTCTTCAGATACATTCCTTGTATCCTTAATTTATCTTTTCTCTTATTTTTCATTGTCAACATTTTTCTAATATTTCTTTTCTACTCTTTTTCTTTCTTCTTTTAATTGAGGACAATCAGGTCTAATTTGTCCCAATATTTTGCATTCATAGCATCGAACATATCATGATTCACTCTCATCCTTCTTGTAAGGTTTTCAAAAGCCTTTTTTATTTTTATAGAACTTTTTGAGCATTAGGGCTAATTGAGGTTGTTCAATTTAAGAATCTGAGGAGTCTAAATTCTTCTCAATTTTTTCTTGTTTTGAATTTCTTCTTTGGTTATAAGATGTCACTTTCAATGTAGTGTTTTCTCTTTTCACAATAACTTTTTGATCTTCAGCATCTTCTTCAATTTCAGCTTCATACATCATCATAGTCCCAATTTGATCTTTCATTGTCATGTTTTTGACAGGTGATGATTGTCAAATTGTAGCTTATATTCCATTCCATCTCGCGGGTAGTAATCTTAGTACTTTCATGGCTTGATTAGGTTGACTGATAAGATCACCCAAGGATGTAACATTGTTAAAAATTTTGGTCATCCTTCCATTATTATGTGTAATTATTTCTCCATCATACATTCTTAAAGTATCTCATTTTAATTTCGTTGTTGCATATCTCATTTTCTAACATTGTCAGTACCTTTATAGTCTACTGCAATTGTTTTCCACATTTCAACAGTTGTTGGGTATTATGATATACAATTGAATTCTTCTGTTCCACGACCAAAAATAATAGAATTCATTTATTTTGAATTTATTTCATAATCTGCTCCAATAGCTACATCTCAAGTCTCTGGTTTCTCTATAATCTAGTAAGGGGATAATATTTTTAATTGAATTTATATCCTAGATTCTTTAGATATATAATCATCCCTAACTTCCAGCTTACATAGTTTTCAACATTAAAATATGGATTATGAACCATTGACATTCCTTCTCTAGGATTAGTCATTACCATCTTCATTGTATAGATCTTGTACTTCTTATCCTTCTATAGCTTTATCAAAAAAGGATTCCTCTAATACCAATTGTGAGATGGAATGTACAAAGTAACACAAGAAGGGGTGAATTGTATTTTTTTAAATTACCTTTGAAAATTCATATTTTTGAATCCCTTTTGAAATTACGATGTTTTGCAGTGTTGTTCTTTTTTATGAATAATTGCAATGAACATAAAGAACTAAATAAAATGCAAATTTTTATAGTGGTTCGGGGCATAAAGATCCCCTAGTACACTACACCAATCACTCTCTCTGCGAGCATGATTATTTAACTAGAACATGACCTCTATGTTATGACCTTCAATTCACAACTGAGTGAAGGCAGTTGACACCTTTATAAATTAGACTAAAACAAACATTATTCTTGTTATGTAACAAAGAACCATTATCCCCAGCTTAGACCGAGAAGATGATACTCCACAAAAATAGAGTACGAGTTGTCGAAACTCCAATCAATAGGAATTGATATGTAAAATAGTAAAATTGATATTCATAGTTGCAACAGTAAGAAAATAAAAACTGATGGATCTTCTTCTTTAGAAAAGAATTTCTTTGAGAAATAATAGTCGGAAGAGATCCTTGTTGCACAATGATCTTTAATAAAATTGCAACAAAACGAGGTTGATAATGATCAGTACTAAACATCTCCTCTTTTGCAAATGATCAAGATCTGATCAATTATAATAGAAGCACTTTTAAAATACTATCAGTATCACCAACTATTCACATATACATATATTCATCATATCTTTTTTCTCGGCTCTGTAAAGAATAAATAGAGCAAGTGATTTCTATTGATATTTCTAGATCCGAAATTCTTTCCTAGTTAATCACGAGAATTCACATCTTAAACGGAACATCCCTTAAGAATCAAAGTGGTTCTCTGAGAAAAAGGGTTCTCCTAAATAGATCATAAAGATCTTTGATCATTCATTAACTCTAATTAAATCATTTAAACTAATTTGAATAAGCAACGCAGCTTCACAGATTACTACCATTGAGAACACAATGTATGGTTATGTTGCATAGCGTAGGGATGTCACATACAATTCATATTCCATATGTTCATCTGCGTAATGTAGGAATGTCACGTAGCATTCATACTCCATATGTTTATCAGCGTAACGTAGGGATTTCACATAGAATTCATCTTCCATAGGTTCATCTGCGTAACGTAGACATGTCACATAGGATTCATCTTCCATACATTCATCTACGTAACGTAGGGATGTCATGTAGCATTCATCTTCCATACGTTCATCTGTGTAATATATGAATTTCATTTAGGGTTGATGAACCATAATTTAAATTTTAGGTTTATGAATATAATTTTCATATTCCAATGTAGGGTTGCTGATCCATACATGATCTTTTTAGCATAGCGTATGGATGATGATCCATATGCACACAGTTTACTACAGCGTAACGTAGGGATGGAAAAAATGTCTCCAAAGTATATCACATAATGTTAGAGTTCGTTTTATATGAACAAAATTCTAGAAAAACATACTCATAAAAAACATCATTAGAAAAAAAACAAGGGTATTTGTGAGCATCAAGATCTTCATTTATTATAGAGTATTGTTCTGACAATATATGCCCAAAAAACATGACAAGTTAAAAATAACCATCTGATATGAAAATAGATAGGGTATAAAGGATAAATACCCTGTATTTTATCTTAATGGATATTTAACATAAAAAATCCTAACAATAAATGATATTATAACATAAACCCTTTCCTGATGTGTCATCTAGTTTCATTTGTGTTCAAACCTCCTATATAATAAATATTTATTTTCCATACATCTATACTATAAATATATTCATATATATAAATATATATGTTACTTTATATTATTCCTTTATTATTTATAACTAAATCTTTTATTAACAATTCTTTGTCAAAATCATTATTCTTCTAAAAATAGGTTTCTTTTTATGTATATTTCAGTTCAGCGATTTCAGTTATTTCAGCTTTTTTAGAGATTAATACTCTATATAATATAAAACATGTCATAAATATCATATATATTAATTTTATACACTTTTATAACCATTAATTAATATTTTTTATAGAGACCTAATCTTTTACACATATTATTATATAATTTTTGCCATAAACATCCATTAATTACAACCCAAGTATCATGAGGCCTATTTTCATTGGAAGACTATGTATATAAAGCATAGAAATTAAACTAAAATATTACACTTTTTTATTATTCTTAAGATCTCCTACAACTGAATAGAATGACTCGAGGAATACATAAATGAAATAGTGAGCTATAGAGGCCAGTAAGGGAATAAACATAATAAGGAAACATAACATGTTCTTCAAAGATATAACATAATGTCATAAAATAGTAGGTTCATGAGTAATAATATGGGATCACAACATAAATATATTGGTATTATAATTTCATGGAAACATAGGAAATGTGCGAAAAAATATAACATGACATAAGCATATGTTGAGGATAATTTTTATGACAATATCACATGGTGGACAATATCCTATAATGAATTACGTTTACTCCTTAATCCCATAATAATGTATGATGAGCTGAAAAAATTACCCAATGCATTAGAGTGTTATCTAGGTGAAATGATCCTAACATTAAAATTCCTATGTGTGCCACAAAAAAGAAATCAATCATAAGGAACAAATATAATAATTTCCCATAAAAAGAAAATGGGTTTCATAATTTTACCTCATATCAAAATGATTTTTTTAATAAAGACAGAATGTGAGAGATTAACATAAGTCATGTGTTACCCTATAAAGGTAAGGTAGATTAATATATATATATATATATGTGTGTGTTAGAGACATATATACATAATTAACAGTAATTCCATAACATTAAAGAGATAGATCAATTGAGTTGAACAGATAATGGTCATAACCCAAAGAAAATAATGGTTTAGAGAGATCCCATACACCCATAAGAAAAACATTTCTAGATATCAAAATTTACATTCCATTTAAAACCCTTTTTTGATAATAATAATCAAAGGGAAATATATTTTTTTTAAGAAAAAATGAATCTTTTAAATAAAAAAAATATAAAATAATGGTTGTGGTGGTGGGAAAATCCATTAACATCGTATATATTAAAATTAAACATTCCTTTCATCTTTTGTAAATAAGTTTAAACATTCCTTATAAAAAATGTAAAATGATTTTGTTCTAATAACTTTTAAATAAAGTCAAAATATTCAAAAATATATATCTACTATTCATTTATGTACATATAAATACATTAATAAAACAATTTTACGAATATGTTCATGGGAGGGAAAATATTTTTGATTGAAGAGGGAAATAAAGTTGATTTTCATTAAAAACATTATTTTGGTATCTTTAGTTATTAAAGAGAGGAAAATGAAAGGAAATAATATTTATTCTCAAGATATAACCATAGGATAATGAAATTTATTAAATTATGGAGAGGTATATCAATATGTTTCATTATTAAAATCATAATAAAAAATAGCCCCAATAAAAAACGAGATTGTAATATAAATCCATTACCACTTTAGAAACATTTAAATAATAAGATAAATCAAATAAATAAACATATAATGATATATAGGTACAAATAATTCTCATAATAATCATCATAATAGACATTAATGTATATTTTATACACCATATAAATTTTACAAGTTGTGAATATTTCATGTGCCTCATAGAAATAAATGTGGGATAAAAGTCCCTTACATGAAACCTAAAAAATATTCATTTTTAAAACACTGTAACAATTTTAAAACATGCTAAAAATTGATTATTCAAATGGATTTAATAAAAAATTAGAATTTTATAGAAACACATAGAATAACATGTACATTGAATAAAAATACTTATAAGGGAAAGTTTAAAAGAGGGTTTCTTAAAAAAGAAAGTCCCTTACAAAGATCATATCATTGCTGTGAGATTTAATTAATTAAGAGATTATGTGTAATAAATTTAAACCTAATATTAAGTGAAAATAAAATATAATAAAATCACTGGTCATTTCACATGAAATCATATCATAACATAGTCAATGAAGTATAATTATAAACCAATAAATGAAAATTATGTAAAGAAACTGCTTACATCGAGTTTGACACATCACATGTGTAATTCATCTTCATGAATAATAAAATTATTTTTTTTATAATTTATTAAGAAAAAATTAAATTTTATTATTCCTTTAACACTATTTATAATAAATTTATATCTATTTAGTTAATAAATATAGTTTACATCATGTGTTTTGATGATATTTGGATCATATGTTCCGAATGACTTTGGTAGGTTAGATTTCCTAAAAGAAGTCATTATAAAATCAAAAATAGAATAATTATCATTAAATAATTATCATTTTTATACATTAATTTTACATTTAAAATTAAACATAAAATATTGTTATAAAAAATGAGTTATGTTACAATTATGGATATGGTAGATCTTACGCACGCATAAGCAACATTTCAATTTTTCAATGATTAATATGAAAACAAGGTAAGTATTATTTTATCTTTATATAATTATAATTACATCATAAGTATCATAATATTTATTTAAATAAAATAATATATTACATCCATGAGATTCAGTGATGAAAAACGAATCACATCTCTTCGTGAAGGTGGAAGCTCACATGTACACACAAACGACACTATCATTTTTCAATGAATGTAAAGCTAAGAAGATATATGATATATTACTTTTAAAAAATTATAAATATATTTTTAATATTATATATATACATTAAATCCATCATAATAAATATATGTGAGAGAAAATGATGGTAAATGAATTACATCAGTTCGTGAGGTAGTAGTCTGCCATACACGTGAACAATAGTATTATTTTCTATTTAAAGGAAGTGGATTTGAATTTATATTATAAAATTAACATAATAAAATATCATAATATGGAATATACTATTATTTATATAAATATGGTTGAATAATATTTGAAGGATGTGGAATAAGAAATAAAACCAAATGCTTGGTTAAGAACGATACCTCTACTTTAGACAACCACTTTAGGTTTTCATAAAAAGACTTCAATGGAAGGATTAATAATCAAACCATGGACTCTAGGATATGGTAAGGGGAGTAAGGAAGGGATTTTGGTAGGTATGGTATGAACTAAAAGGATTTTTATGTGTATATAAAATAGTAGAGGAGTTTCCCTTTTATAAGTGATGAGTGACATATTTGTAAATACCCAAAACTATTCAATAATGGGAAGCCACTCTGAAGAGAAGTGCATAAAAAAATTTTAAATATTGTTTGTTATGGAAGATAAGGTCTATAAAAAACATCTAATAAAACAAATTCTAAACATACTGTAAGGACCCCGGTTCCCGGGTTCCCATTAGACAAGATGTACAAAAAAATTATTACAAACATTTACAATAATACATCATGTCCCATTACTACAGAGGATCGCGAGGATCAGGATTCTGGGAAACTAGATACTTCTGAAAAACCTATTTAGAACAAACCCAAACCTGAAAAATTTTAAAACGAAAACGTAGGGTGAGAAAAATATGCCCAGTAAGGGGTTTTAAAACGGTTAAAGTAATTTCTTTCGCAAGGCATTCATTTTGAAAATGATAAAACACTTTATTGAAAACAAGGCATTATGTTTTTCTTCAAAAATGTAAATCCTACTTTCTTGAAAACTAGTTACATATAAAAGAAGTACTTTCATAAAATAAACCTCAAAGAAGACAAAAATCAGAGAGCGCAAGCATGTGAAAAATAGATGATGCATATTTTACAACTAAATTACTTCAGATCAAAAATACTGTTTGTAAATAGGGAAACATTCATATCATGATTTATCGGCACATAAAGCTCATATAACAACATACCACAAGCATTAAAGTTCATACCTCATAATCTCACTCTCATAGTCAAAGGAAAAAAAATCCAACTAGGGGGTATCATGTTAGTTGAAATATCCCCCGATTGACCATTTATCACCACATGCAAAGGGAATGTATAATGCCAGACTTTGTCAAGACCTTGTGTCATAACCTTAAAACATAACTTAATACGGGTCAAGGCTAACTACCAACCCCGTTTCCATATCAGCTCAAGCCAAGGCTAACTGCCAAGACCGTCGCACATAACGTCTCATGAGACTCATCTTTTACCCAATGCATTGGAGCACTGTATAATTTAGGGTGAACCCGTCCATAATCATTTAATTCCAATACATCCCTCATATATTATATGTGGTCTTACATTAATAGGGTCTCATTCTTACATTAATTACTCATAATCCCATTTCGCATGCATTTTCATTTCCAAAGAAGAACATTAGAATCATTAATAAACTAACACATAAGTAATAAAAATATGTACACATTAGATATTAACATAATAATTGAATCCATGGGAATAATGGAAACCTTAAAATGAACATAAACACTTTAACACTTCAAACATCACAATCTAGAGTTATAAATGAGGTCATACATACTTAAAATTCAGGTTGATAAATGGGCATTGTGGATGTTTATTTAAAACGGTGTGTATATACATATATGTATACAGTTAAGAATACATGGTGTACAAATAGGTTTATCTTGGGAAGTCATGTATATATGTATACAAACTGTATAAATATATATAATTATTTAAAAACTTGTGTCCACTCTAAATAATAATATATTTCCTTTGAAAATCATGAAATCATCTTAAGGAAATTTTTTAAAGATCTTGAATTCAAAGAAAACATATAATGATACAAGATTATATACACCTATATAATTATTTAGGTTTATATACGCATATGTATCGGTTTACCAAATTAAACTATACTCAATAATATTTCTCAAGTTATATTTACTTTAAACATAATTAATGTTTGATAAGACAGAATGGAGTTCTTACAAATGAAATATGAAAGTAAACATAGTTTTCACAATACACTTATTGGAATAAAAATCACATTTGCTTACAACAAAGTCAATTCATTAGTATGTGTATAAATGTTTATACACGTGTAAATGTTCATGCTACAAGTTTTAACAAAATAGAAGAATTTAAAAAAATGATGATAAATGAGAATTTTCCATTGGGGAACTATTTTGCTATCCGAAGCAAGTTTTAAACCTCACCCATTATATATACAAACATAGTTTTGATATCGTAATTGAAATTATAATTTTTAAGGGTTAAATATAACTTGGTCAAATCATCATGTTATATCATGATGAATTTTAAAACATATAATCATACTCGTCCATCATGTTTGCACATAGATGTACATATACATTTATGTATTCACATGTACATATATATATGATACATATAATTGTATAGTTTTGTATGTTCATAAATAACCCAAAACCTCAATTTTTTTCTTTAGGCATAGGTATACCAGAGTTATATATAAAAAATTGTATACATACATGTATCCACTAGAACTAAAAGAAAATCCATGAAGCAAAGAAGGGTTCCCTTACTATGGTTCGATTACCCATACAGGAAGAGGAAAACATGTATGAAACCGTTGTTATGGTTATATATATATATATATATATATATATATTCACTGAAACTGAAGAAAAATAAGACAACATGTTTCCCTTATACCAAAACCAAAACTCCTATAATCTGCATTTGAACATTTAATATCAAACAGAAGGTATGTACATATATATATAGAATTTTACAAAACATTATATACAAAACTACATATTATAGGTTTTGTAAAACAGAAAATTTAAAGTAAAACCTTACCCTACTGATTCGATCCGCCTTGGAGGGGAGAAGAGGGATGCGTGAAGTAGTTGCGACTGGTCGGAAACTATGGGGAGCAAAGCATGAAGAAGCCATGCCTTGGTTTGGTGCAACCCGAGGCTTAAAAAGAAAAATGGACGTCTGACTTACTTGTGAAGAAGTTTTGAAGGGATCCAATTTCGAGAAGTAAACAAGTGGTACCAACTCTGTGGAAAGAAGGAATGAAAATAAAGGTTCGATGTCGGCCTAGGCAAAGAAAAATGGGGAATATGTCACTGGTGCGCGGCATGCACGAGGAAGAAGAATGAAAAATGCAGGAGAAAGAAGTCTAAAGAAAACAGATGGCCTAGATCTTCATTTGCTGGATCGAACGACCGAGAATAGATCAGGATATGATTCGGGTATTTAAAAATAAAGGACGGACGAGATTATGTATAGATCTTGATCGGACGTCTCAGAAACGAAGCGGCATTTAAAAACATTGAAAGGCTGGGATTAAGTCAAAAAGGGTCAGACAGTTCTCAAAAATGTGGTGTTATACCATGGGGGATGAGGGTTGAACTCGAGTTCAGTTTCGACGGCCAAAATTACACGCTGAGAGATCCAATGGTCGATATCTTGTTTCCGCCGAAAAACCTGATCCCACATCGAAACGAACCACGTTTTGGGGTAGATTATAAACCTCTGTGCTCCAGCCTTATGCCAATAACACAAGCACACACTCCCTAGGCCTTATACACGGGCCCCTTGGGGGCTACGACCCACCCTCACACCCTGCACACCGGAGGCCTTATACACGGGAATGTGCGTACGCGCCGACACCTAGCATGAGCTATGCTCGGGCTCTCCTCAATGCGTACTCGAGACACCCCTGGTCCCCACCTTGGGTGTCTATGGGACTGGCCTGGACCTTGAGGGCCCGGCCTTAAGGCTTCCCTTGGTTGGCTAGTCCCCTTAAAATTTTTATCAGAAAGGATAAAACACTTATATTTGAAAATATAATGCACCTTCATTCAATCATATATGATATTATTATTATTTTAAACCATAAGTATCTATAAACGTAAGTTAAAATAATTAATGAGAACATTAATAATTTCCTATAGACCATTCAAAAGTTTAATGGTTTCATGAAATTAGGGTTCATAGTGCCAAACATAAAATACTTCTAAGTTGAAAACATGGTTTCATTTAATTAAAATATTACATTTGGGGTTTTAAAGCATTACCAAAAATACATCCTCAAAATTCATAATTAAAGGTATATTGGTTTTCTTGTAAAATATCCTCATTAGGAATAACATTATTTAAAAGATATTTTTAATTTATTAGGTATTGAACTATATAAACACTAGGGTTTTTAAAAACAACTAGGTTCATAAAAGTATTCTTTTATTTTAAAACTATATCATTTAAAGACATAATTTCAAAACATAAAATAAAATTATAAAAGAATTATTAAATTAAATTTTTTCATAAGGAAGGTAAACTCAATTATCTTTGAAATAAAATCCCTTTTTTCCAACTGTCAAGGAATTCAAAGAGCCAATGGCTACATAAAAGTAACGGTCGAATTGGTGTCATATAAGACTTGTTCTAAGGGTGTCTTAAACTCAAAGTGATTAAATGAGAAGGCGAAGATGGTTCAAGTCATTCCTTTGGTGCTCAGTACGACTACGGTGGCTTCGGTTATCCTTATGTTTGTTTTGATGGATGCCAAAGACCCTTGTCATTTACTCAGGGTTCTCTTTGTTTTCAGCGGTCTTCCTGTAATCTTAATAGGGTTTTTAATTGGTATCTTTGTTTATCTAAGCTTCTTGTTTTATCACAGTGCATTGTAGTTACTATGGTGTTCCTTATTTGAATAAAGATCCTTTTGTTCATTTTGGTGCGTTTACTCTATTTCATTGTTATATTTTTTTATAAGAAGACAGCTTGTTCGATTAATAGATGATGCAGTAATATAAAACTTACCATTACATGAAACACAGACTCTTGGGACGTTAAATTATTCCCCCCTTCAAATAATTGCATCCTCGCAGTTCTATTCATAAAATTAAAAAAAAACCAGTCGAACAACACTACCAAAATGGGAGATTTTTCTCAGTTAATGGAATACCCAAGTTGGTACATAGTTCCTCCGTCTCACTAACCCAGATGCACCTTGAGCAGTATGTCTTGGACTCCTGCTTATGTGTTCTACACACAGGCTTCCATAGGGAGTCTTGTTTGGTAAAATGCTCAGAAATGTATGAATAGACAAATTCCCTGATGACCCTCAGAACTACATCATGCTCGAGGTATTCGAGGGGGATGATGTGATTGAAAAGACTAAGACTTAACATGGTCATTCTCTTGACATGAATGAAGGATATCAGGGATGTTCGAAAAGTCAAGCAGGCATTGAAAAGATCCTCATAGGTGGAGGAAAGATCGATAATCCACCGTGCATGTTCTGATCAAAATATCCTCTACTATCTCATCAGGTAGAGATGAGATGTTCATTTGACCATCCATCTGAAAGAAAACATTCCAGAGAATTCACTTAACAGTACTGATAAGGTAGAGACAGGAAAGGTGTAACAGCCCAAGATTTTATGAAAAATATTCTTTTTTATTTCACTAATGTCTTTTGTTGTACGCTACACCAAAAGGAGCTTGCACAACACACATCCTTGACTTGCCTTGCATTACATGCAATCACGACCTTCCTTGATAGCGTGTGTAGTACGCAATACTGAGTTTCACTAAACAACGATATGCTATTAAAATATAGTAATAACCACCTTTTAAAATTTTAGAAATTTTATCTCTCAAAATGGACTTCATTTTTGGATTCGGAGTATTGAATTTAGCCTAAGGTGAAATTTTGGTACTTTTCGGATAACTTTCATATTCTGATGAATGGTGAAAATTACTAAATTATAATTAAAAACAAATTTTTTAATCAAAATAATTAATAGTGATAAAATATTAATTTGAGTTGTTTTAAAGTATATTTAGAATATATTTTTACAATTTAATACAATGTTGGTCATTGGATGTAATTTCACATTTAAACCGGACATAAACAAGTGTCAATCTTTTGATAGATATTGTTTCTTAAAAACACGCTCTTTGTTTTAACAGCGGGATTTAATTATAAAATTAATTAATTCAACTTCTATGATAATGAATTTGGTAAAATAGACTTCATTTTTGAATTCGGAATATGAAATATAGCTTAGGATGAAATTTTGGCATTGTTCTGAAAAACATCAATTTTTGATGAATAGTGAAACCACTAAGTGGTAGGTTAAAAACTGAATTTTTCATAAAACTTAATTTTACCGCTTCTGTGAATGGAATTTCGAAAATCCGACAGACACGATTAACATCAAGGACTAAAATGTGGTTCAATGAGATGAAAATAATTTTTGGTGAATAGTAACTTTTTACTTTTTTTACCACGGTTAATAGTAAATAGGGTAACTAAGGGTAAATATGATATTACTATTACCCTAACACATGTCCTAATTATATTGGATAAGTGTAATTAGACCAAAAACAACCTTATGAATATAATATGACCATTTAGGTCCACTTGGATTAGATTATGACATTTAATATTATTTTATTTAATGAATAGTTAAAATAGTTAAAATCAAAGTTTAATAACTAAAACATTTTTAATATGGGGTTATACATAAGATAAATTCGACTATAAATATTCATTAGAAATCTAAAAAGATTTCCTACATAATGATATTTTATTTATAATTTTTAGACTTTAAATAAATTATTTTATTTATGACACAACGATGATGCAGTAATTACCCTTTTAAGGAAATATTAACATAATTGATGTTATAAATGCTCAAATTAATGTAATTTGAGATTTTTTATGAATTCCAATAATTTTATAGGTTACTATGATATATTAGTGTTGATTTAATCAACTTTGTTCGAACATATAATTCTTTTATGACTTTCACAAAAATCATATATCAAATAGTGTCAAAATTGACACAAAATAGTTTTTAAATAAAATATTATATTATTAATTGTTATTTTATTCCTAAAAATCTAAGGTTCGGCCAAATGACTTAGATAAGGATATATATATTAATAATAAACAATTTTGGGTTCGTTTGGCATGTTATAGTAAGTGTATTAACCATATAGTGAAAGAAAACAAAAAGACACGGTAAAAGTTAAATTATTTAACTTAGAGTTAAATATAATTGATAAGGTTAAAATAATACCCTAAACTTGTCTAAATCCTATTGGATGATAGGATTTCGACCCATCCCCACTTTAGCTTCGAAATAAGACCCTTTGGAACCATTATAAACCTATTTTGACTTTAATATAAAATAATATTTTGAGATATTCCTAAGGTGCCCCTCTCCTCCCTTATAAAAGGGTTCCTCCTCCCCCTCCTCCTCACACCAATTTGAGCACTCAAGCTCGGCCACACCCTTCCATTTTCTCTTCTCCACTTCCCTAGAATAATCCTAGAGGTCCTGGTCTTATTCAAAGACCAATCTTAGTTCCTTAAGTGGAGGATTCAAAGAGGCGTTTCAAAGAAGAGGTAATATCCATTACCGATCTTTTCAATTTCTTTCTTCTTCAACTTCTTCTTCTTTAGTTGTTTCATGATAAAGTAATAACATCAGTATTTCTTATATACTGATATGTTATTATAAATATGAAACAACTCTAATTCACCTTCTATCCATCCTACGGAAAAATTAAATCACCACGCGTGCGTACGTACGGAATACCGTCTCCACGCCGTGGTGTAATCTATTTTCCGCCACCACCTTAATTGGATGGGTATAATGGTTTAATGAGTAACTATATATGATTATTATAAAGTGATATTGATACTGAAATAGTATACATACACTTAAACACAATTCCATGACCATGGGAACGATATCATCACTCGTGCGTACGTACGGACTACCGTCTCCACGACGCGATGAGATTCATTCTCAATGATTAACCATTCATGATTGATTATAAAGTATATATAATAAGTAGTAATGAAATATATGACATAATAATTATACTGGAATTATTTATATTTATATGTATGTCATCTACTTAATTCCATTCAATTCAATAAGGAAACGAAAACAGCGTTCATGCGTACGTACGGACTACCGTCTCCATGAACGGTGTATTTCTTTCCATTTACTGATTTATTATATATGTATATTCTGAACATATATATATAAATAATTTTTTATATTCTTGAATTAATTAATCATGATCTAATTAATCATATGAATAATTACAAGTTAAAAACATGAACGACAAATGAGACGATTTTACCCAAAACGCTACTCTAACATGAATTTACAAAAGAACGGGTAATATAAAGTCATAAGTGGACCATATATGATATAATAACAATTAATATGATTCTGGAATAAGTCAATAACATGATTTAAATCATTATACAGGAGGTTGGGACACTTACAAAGCAAGTCAGACCTAAGGTAAGGGAAAATATCACAATCTCATTTTTATCCGAGATTGTTTATACTTTGGTATTTACTGGGGTGTATTTTATCATCCACATCCATGTTACCTCAATATTTAATATTATTTCCATCCACCTAAAATTTTTTAAATCCAATTTTACCCTTCGGTGAGATTTTAGTAAAATATATGAAAGGAATCTTTTGTCGTTTTTCGTACGAGGTACTTTTTGACTTTTCCGACAAAAGTACGAAGAATGTTTTTTTTAACTTATACAGCATGAATGGATTTTTAAAAACATTATTTCCAAGAATCTTACTTTACAAGTTTTCATGTTTATTTTTAATCAACTTCTTTTATTTGAAAGTCATATGACATGTTATGAAATGAAAAATGTTTTTGAAGAAGAAAGGATATTTTCCTCAAGAATGGAGTTCAAGTGTTTTATCAAAATAATAAAGGGTTCTGTTTTTATCCCTATTATTAAATTGAATTGATCATGTTGTGATGGAATTATTTTTATGAATTCCTTTATCTTATATGGATTGTTTTATGATGTCATGTTGTTTAAGAATCCCATTTTTATTACATGGGTTACGCTATGATGTATGGTTTATGATTATGTGGCACACATAAGAAAGCATTCATTATAAGATGGGTGGGACCTATATCTCCCTCCAATGCATTGGGTAAAGATTTTATATCTCATGAGATAGACATGGCTGAAATGGTAGGTTATACCGGTTCAGTGAAACAGGACTGAAACGAGGGTTACTCGATTCAGAAAGGGACTTTGTCCACTAAGATAGTCTTGACAATGAGTCTTGACTAACAAGAAATGATTATGTGTGTATGCCACAAAGTTTCATGTTTTAAGTTATGATTATTGGGATTTCATTTCACTACTATGATTTATCCCATGTTATGAAATTATGCTCTCTTTTGCAGGTTAAGATTTCCAAAATTTATGTTCTTATGAATATGATGTGATTGATTCTTCTTTTGTATACCCTTACTGAGAATTTGAGCTCACCCTTTTATGTTTTCTTTTCCCCAGGATATAAAGAAAGGTTTTAGGTAAAAAAAGGGAAGATCTTTATGGGAGATATTGAAGATCTTTCACCACGATTAGAAGATCACGTTCCGAGTTTCCAAAGATACTAAACTATTACGATCCTTGTGTGTGTGTGTTTTTGTTATGTACTAAGTATTCCGCAAAAGTAATGTAAAGTATATGTACATCAGGCTTCGGGTCTCTACAGTTGGTATCAGAGGAAAGGTTTAGTCAACCTTTGGAAACTAGGATGCGAAAACGTTAGTGAGATCCCTAGAGATATTTCTACGGTATGTCTAGGGATGTCCCTAAGGTTAAGTATACGTATAGGTTATAGTACTAGAACTATGCTAATGATCATAGAATTAAACCTAAGATGTTAGATATTGAAGGTACTCCCCCTTTATTATGTTGTTTTCCCTAGCATGATTTCTGCCTCTCACACTATTCTTTTTGGGTTTTAGACGATGGCTCTAACCCGAAGGAACCGTGTTGATCAATGCAATGGACAATGCAATGATTGCCCTCCTGAACAAACAAATGTTATGGGAGATGGAGTGCAAAATCTTATTGCTATACTTACACAAGCTATGAATCATTCTGGACTTCCAAATGAGCAGAGAAGGTAACAATATTCTATTGAGTCCTTCATGAGGCAACGTCCACCTTCTTTCAGTGGGTCTTCTGATCCACTTGTTGTTGAACAATGGATCAGTACCACTGAAAAGATATTTTCAGTTCTTCAATGTTCTGAACATGATAAATTCATCTTAGCAGTATATCGTTTGGAAGGTGAAGCTGATCAATGGTGGAATCTTATCAATAATACAAGGCAAAGAGATGAAATTGAGTCCATGGAATGGGATGAGTTCAAGAACTTATTTTTCAATAAGTACTTCCCTCGTATTCTTCGAACAAAGATGGAGAAGGTGTTTCTTGAACTAAAGCAAAAGGATGATGAATCTGTTGGTATATATGAAGCAAATTTTACAAGACTTGCAAGGTATGCATCTGGTATTATCATCCAACCTGAAAGTAAAGTTGATCGATTTTTCAGTGGCTTAAAACCAAGTCTTTGAAGGGCATTAGCTATAAGAGACTTCAGTAGCTATGAAGAAATTGTGCATTGTGCTATCAAGGTAGAAATGGAATTTGGTGTTACATATCCATCTCATGGTTTTGACAAGAAACGAAAGATGGAGTTCAAGGAGAAATCTCAGAATAATGGTGAAAAGAAGATGAATGTTTCCGTATGCACAAAGTGTGGAAAGAAGCATGGTGGAGATTGTCTTAAAGGGACTAGAAAATGTTTTAAGTGTGGAAAAGAAGGTCATCGAGCAGCTGAGTGTCGAAGTAATGGAAAAAGGGTTTCTAGTGATGTGAATAAAGCAAACACTGCAGAGAACGCACCACCAACACTTCAATGCTTCAAGTGAAAGGAAATGGGGCATTATGCTAATAAATGCCCTAATCCAAGGGTTAGTGATGATCAACATGAGCAACCACTGAAGGAAAAGGAAAAAGGGAAGTCACATGCGATCACTATTGGCAATGTTGAATATGACAACGATGTGGTGGAATGATTAAATGTTTATGTAATGGGATTCCAAAATAATGTTGTATCATTGAGTATTGCAATATTTATTGATGTGGTATTCAAAGTGATTGAGATATTTTTTGGAAATAAGATGATATGCGCATAATTAAGGGAAAACGAGAAAATGAAATGTTTAATAGTATTCATGAGCTCATGATTGATATAAGGACTAAGTGATATCATGGTTTGAGTATATAGAATTTTGAGGATTTTGGTATGTGGAAAGTGTTAAATTTTAACTGCATTCATGTTTTCACTAAGGTATTCAAGAGAATACATGATTAAGGACTTTGAATGTTTGGAATGTGACCAACAAAACATATCTTATGATATATGGGAATCAACGATGGTATTAAATCTCTGGTAATCGTTTTCACTATGTTAAGAGAGTGGACTGCAGTATTATGGATAAGCCTAAAGATTGAAATAGATTTTGTTGGACATAAGTGAGTATTGTTTAAGGATAGAAGTTTTTTTTCGATATTATTGATGGGATGTTATAGTAATATAGTTTTAGAAAAAGGACAACCTGCAGGACGGGCGATAGCCCATCGCTTCGGACAAGGCTGTGGGAATCGAACCCACAACCGAAGTGCGACTGGCCTTTATCGCCTACCACTGGCCTACATGAAGTCCCTATTTAGTAGAAACTAGTTTTATTATATTAAGCAGTATGATATATGAAGTATAAGCCAATTTTAGGAACCATATGTGATTAATATCACTATAGATCAACTTATGTATATAATTTTTGCTAACCTTTTGTTTGAGATAGATGGAATGACCCGTCATTCTATCACATGATCTGCTAACACTTCACGAATAACAAATTCAACTTCATTTATTTAAGAGATGAAGTGGAAATTGTTCAAGGCATGAACAACAGTGAGATTGTACCAAAATAAATAAAGTATTTATTCTAATTCAAATTTTAAACTTTTGGGAAATGATCTTGAAAACCAAAAATGTTGTCCTAGTGGTCTTATACCTGATGAATCAGATGGTACCTTAGATCGTCACAAATTTATGGATTTGTGATTACTGGATTTTCCATAGCCATGTTCTCTACCACTCTCCATCAGAACATGATGGTTAGATTTCTCTTCCATATCCATATTTTCACCTTTGTGGAAACCCAGTGATTAGTTTATTTGGGTAATCGTTACATTTCATACTTTAGTTTTTAAAGCCACGTTTTGGTATTCCTTTTTATGATGTGGTTTTCTATTAAAGAAACTTTCAAATAGTAAACCATTTATAACCCCAACGAATTTCGAGGGCGAAATTCATTTTAAGGGGGGTAGAATGTAACAGCCCTAGATTTTATGAAAAATATTCTTTTTTATTTCACTAATGTCTTGTTTTGTACGCTACACCAAAAGGAGCTTGCACAACACGCATCCTTGACTTGCCTTGCATTACACGCAATCACGACCTTCCTCGATAGCGTGTGTAGTACGCAATACTGAGTTTCACTAAACAACGATATGCTATTAAAATATATTAATAACCACCTTTTAAAATTTTAGAAATTTTATCTCTCAAAATGGAATTCATTTTTGGATTCGGAGTATCGAATTTAGCCTAAGTAGAAATTTTGGTACTTTTCGGATAACTTTCATATTCTGATGAATGGTGAAAATTACTAAATTATAATTAAAAACAACTTTTTTAATCAAAATAATTAATAGTGATAAAATATTAATTTGAGTTGTTTTAAAATATATTTAGAATACATTTTTAAAATTTAATACAATGTTGGTCATTGGATGTAATTTCACATTTAAACCAGACATAAACAAGTGTCAATCTTTTGATAGATATTGTTTCTTAAAAACACGCTCTTTGTTTTAACAGCGGGATTTAATTATAAAATTAATTAATTCAACTTCTATGATAATGAATTTGGTAAAATAGACTTCATTTTTGAATTCGGAATATGAAATATAGCTTAGGATGAAATTTTGGCATTGTTCTGAAAAACATCAATTTTTGATGAATAGTGAAACCACTAAGTGGTAGGTTAAAAACTGAATTTTGCATAAAACTTAATTTTACCGCTTCTGTGAATGGAATTTCGAAAATCCGACAGACACGGTTAATATCAAGGACTAAAATGTGGTTCAATGAGATGAAAATAATTTTTGGTGAATAGTAACTTTTTACTTTTTTTACCACGGTTAATAGTAAATAGGGTAACTAAGGGTAAATATGATATTACTATTACCCTAACACATGTCCTAATTATATTGGATAAGTGTAATTAGACCAAAAACAACCTTATGAATATAATATGACCATTTAGGTCCACTTGGATTAGATTATGACATTTAATATTATTTTATTTAATGAATAGTAAAAATAGTTAAAATCAAAGTTTAATAACGAAAACATTTTTAATATGGGGTTATACATAAGATAAATTCTACTATAAATATTCATTAGAAAGATAAAAAGATTTCCTACATAATGATATTTTATTTATAATTTTTAAACTTTAAATAAATTAATTTATTTATGACACAACGATGATGCAGTAATTACCCTTTTAAGGAAATATTAACATAATTGATGTTATAAATGCTCAAATTAATGTAATTTGAGATTTTTTATGAATTCCACTAATTTTCTAGGTTACTATGATATATTATTGTTGATTTAATCAACTTGTTTCGAACATATAATTCTTTTATGACTTTCACAAAATCATATATCAAATAGTGTCAAAATTGACACAAAATAGTTTTTAAATCAAATATTATATTATTAATTGTTATTTTATTCCTAAAAATCTAAGGTTCGGCCAAATGACTTAGATAAGGATATATATATTAATAATAAACAATTTGGGGTTCTTTTGTCATGTTATAGTAAGTTTATTAACCATATAGTGAAAGAAAACAAAAAGACACGGTAAAAGTTAAATTATTTAACTTAGAGTTAAATCTAATTGATAAGGTTAAAATAATACCCTAAACTTGTCTAAATCCTATTGGATGATATTATTTCGACCCATACCCACATTAGCTTCGAAATAAGACCCTTTGGAACCATTATAAACCGATTTTGACTTTAATATAAAATAATATTTTGAGATATTCCTAAGGTGCCCCTCTCCTCCCTTATAAAAGGGTACCTCCTCCCCCTCCTCCTCACACCAATTTGAGCACTCAATCTCGGCCAAACCCTGCCATTTTCTCTTCTCCACTTCCCTAGAATAATCCTAGAGGTCCTGGTCTTCTTCAAAGACCAATCTTAGTTCCCTAAGTGGAGGATTCAAAGAGGAGTTTCAAAGAAGAGGTAATATCCATTACCGATCTTTTCAATTTCTTTCTTCTTAAACTTCTTCTTCTTTAGTTGTTTCATGATAAAGTAATAACATCAGTATTTATTATATACTGATATGTTATTATAAATATGAAACAACTCTAATTCACCTTCTATCCATCCTACGGAAAAATGAAATCACCACGCGTGCGTACGTACGGAATACCGTCTCCACGTCGTGGTGTAATCTATTTTCCGCCACCACCTTAATTGGATGGGTATAATGGTTTAATGTGTAACTATATATGATTATTATAAATTTATATTGATACTGAAATAGTATACATACACTTAAACACAATTCCATGAACATGAGAACGATATCATCGCTCGTGCGTACGTACGGACTACCGTCTCCACGACGCGATGAGATTCATTCTCAATGATTAACCATTCATGAATGATTATAAAGTATATATAATAAGTAGTAATGAAATATATGACATAATAATTATACTGGAATTATTTATATTTATATGTACGTCATCTACTTAATTCCATTCAATTCAATAAGGAAACGAAAACAACGTTCATGCGTACGTACGGACTACCGTCTCCATGAACGTTGTATTTCTTTCCATTTACTGATTTATTATATATGTATATTCTGAATATATATATATATATAAATCATGTTTTATATTCTGGAATTAATTAATCATGATCTAAGTAATCATATGAATAATTACAAGTTAAAAACACAAACGACAAATGAGACGATTTTACCCAAAACGCTACTTTAACATGAATTTACAAAAGAACGGGTAATATAAAGTCATAAGTGGACCATATATGATATAATAACAATGAATATGATTCTGGAATAAGTCAATAACGTGATTTAAATCATTATACAGGAGGTTGGGACACTTACAAAGCAAGTCAGACCTAAGGTAAGGGAAAATATCACAATCTCATTTTTATCCGAGATTGTTTATACTTTGGTATTTACTGGGGTGTATTTTATCACCCACATCCATGTTACCTCAATATTTAATATTATTTCCATCCACCTAAAATTGTTTAAATCCAATTTTACCCTTCGGTGAGATTTTAGTAAAATATATGAAAGGAATCTTTTGTCATTTTTCGTACGAGGTACTTTTTGACTTTTCCGACAAAAGTACGAAGAGTGTTTTTTTAACTTATACGGCATGAATGGATTTTTAAAAACATTATTTCCAAGAATCTTACTTTACAAGTTTTCAAGTTTATTTTTAATCAACTTCTTTTATTTGAAAGTCATATGACATGTTATGAAATGAAAAATGTTTTTGAAGAAGAAAGGATATTTTCCTCAAGAATGGAGTTCAAGTGTTTTATCAAAATAATAAAGGGTTCTGTTTTTATCCCTATTATTAAATTGAATTGATCATGTTGTGATGGAATTATTTTTATGAATTCCTTTATCTTATATGAATTGTTTTATGATGTCATGTTGTTTAAGAATCCCATTTTTATTACATGGGTTACGCTATGATGTATAGTTTATGATTATGTGGCACACATAAGAAAGGATTCATTATAAGATGGGTGGGACCTATATCTCCCTCCAATGCATTGGGTAAAGATTTTATATCTCATGAGATAGACATGGCTGAAATGGTAGGTTATACCGGTTCAGTGAAACAGGACTGAAACGAGGGTTACTCGATTCAGAAAGGGACTTTGTCCACTAAAATAGTCTTGACAATGAGTCTTGACTAACAAGAAATGATTATGTGTGTATGCCACAAAGTTTTATGTTTTAAGTTATGATTATTGGGATTTCATTTCACTACTATGATTTATCCCATGTTATGAAATTATGCTCTCTTTTGTAGGTTAAGATTTCCAAAAGTTATGTTCTTATGAATATGATGTGATTGATTCTTCTTTTGTATACCCTTACTGAGCATTTGAGCTCACCCTTTTATGTTTTCTTTTCCCCAGGATATAAAGAAAGGTTTTAGGTAAAAAAAGGGAAGATCTTTATGGGAGATATTGAAGATCTTTCACCGCGATTAGAAGATTACGTTCCGAGTTTCCAAAGACACTAAACTATTACGATCCTTGTGTGTGTGTGTTTTTGTTATGTACTAAGTATTCTGCAAAAGTAATGTAAAGTCTATGTACGTCAGGCTTCGAGTCTCTACAAAAGGGAACATGTAACATTTCAACAACACAAAATATTACATAATAGTTCCTGAGTTTCCTTAATGATTTACTAAACAAACACCACATAAAGAAGAAAAACTCCCTAACTCTTCAAACCAAACACAGGCTGAGCAGACAGGGTTAAACTCATGGGAACACCTATGACGTCTCCTGAGTTTAGAATGAGGGGTATGAAGTTAGGAAACGTCATTATACACTTGTTTCCTATAAGAAAAAATGTTTGACTCATCTTATAACATCCTAAAGTCCATCAACTGGCCCTAGAAGCCATAGTGAAAAATCTGACAAAGGTAGGCCGCTCGGAGGTCTCCGGCAGCAGCAGCTTCTTGAAAGGGGTTATCGAGCATCGTGCCAAATTCTTCACCAGTCGTGAATACCTGGAAGATTACCTCATAGTACCTTCCTCAACATGCATAATAGGGGAATTAGGTCATCATATTTAGGAGATAATCCATTCCCAACCCCCGGTGTAGACTAAGCACCCTAGGCGAATTTGACACATCATATAGGTGCTTGCATGACATGCGAATATGGGTGTAATTAAGAAAGTTCTATCGGCTAGATAGAGACACAATGGTCTCTAGGGCCTCAGTGGGAAGTGATAGTAGATTGGTAGATATTTTTCCATTAGCAATCTGAAAATTTCAACATAATTACTTAGTCAATCATAGTTATATATTCATACTACCTAGTTTTTCAGAGTTACCTGAACCCATCCTCTGATACCAACTGTAAGGACCCCGGTTCCTGGGTGCCCATGTGGCATGATGTACAAAAAAATTAATTACAAACATTTACAATAATACATCATGTCCAATTACTACAGAGGATCGTGAGGCTCAGGATTCTGGAAAACCATCTGCTTCTGAAAAACCTCTTTAAAACAAACCTAAACCTGAAAAATTTTAAAAAGAAAACGTAGGGTGAGCAAAATATGCTGAGTAAGGGGTTTTAAAACGGTTAAAGAAATTTCTTTCGCAAGGAATTCATTTTGAAAATGATAAAACACTTTATTGAAAACAAGGCATTATCTTTTTCTTAAAACATGTATATCCTACATTATTGAAAACAAATTACATAAAAAAGAAGTACTTTCTTAAAATAAACCTCAAAGAAGACAAAAATCAGAGAGCGCAAGCATGTGAAAAACAGATGATTCATATTTCAAAACTAAATTAATTCAGCTCCAAAAGACTATTTTTAAACAGGGAAACATTCATATCATGATTTATTGGCACATAAAGTTCCTATAACAGCATACCACATGCATTAAAGTTCATACCTCATAATCTCATTCTCATAGTCAAAGGAAAAAAATTCCAACTAGGGGGTATCCTATTAGTTGAATTATCCCCTGGTTGACCATTTATCACCACTTGCGGAGGGAATGTATAATGCCAGACTTTGTCAAGACCTTGTGTCATGACATTAAAACATAACTTAATATGGGTCAAGGCTAACCGCCAACCCTATTTCCATAGCAGCTCATTCCAAGGATAACTGCCAAGATCGTCGCACAAAACATCTCATGAGACTCATCTTTTACCCAATGCATTGGAGCGCTGTATAATTCCTGGAGCACACATCCATAATCATTTAATTCCAATACATCCCTCACATATTAGATGTGGTATTACATTCATAGGGTCTCATTCTTACATTCATTACTCATAATCCCTTTTCGCATGCATTTTCATAGCCAAAGAAGAACAGTACAATCATTAATAAACTAACACTTAAGTAATAAAAATTTGTACACATTAGATATTAACCTAACAATTGAAACCATGGGCTTAATGGAAACCTTAAAATGAACATAAACACTTCACTTCAAACATCACAATCCAGAGTTAGAAACGAGGCCCTACATACTTAAAATTCATGCTGATAAACGGGTGTTGTGGATGTTTATTTAAAACTGTGCGTATATACATATATGTATACAGTTAAGAATACATGGTGTGAAAATAGGTTTAGCTTGGGTAGTCATGTATATATGTATAAAAACTGTATAAATATATATTTATTTATTTAAAAATTTGTGTGAACTCTAAATAATAAGATCTTTCCTTTGAAAAGATAGAAATCATCTTAAGACATTTTTTTAGAGATCTTGAATTCAAAGAAAAAATATATTGATACAAGATTATAAACACCTATATATAAATTTAGGTGTATATACACATATGTATGGGTTTACCAAATTAAACTATACTGAATAATATTTCTCAAGTTATATTTAATTTAAACATAATTAATGTTTGGTAAGACCGAATGGAGTTCTTACACATGAAATATGAAATTAAACACAGTTTTCACAATACCCTTATTGGAATAAAAATAAAATTTTCTTACAACAAAGTCAATTCATAAGTATGGGTATATATGTTTATACACATGTAAATGTTCACGCTTCAAGTTTTCACAAAATAGACAAATTGACAAAAACGCTGATAAATGAGAATTTTCTATTGGGAACTATTTTATTATCTGAAGAAAGTTTTAAACCTCACCCATTATATATACTTACATAGTTTTGATATCGTACTTGAAATAATAATTTTTAAGGGTAAAATATTACTTGGTCAAATCATCAGGTTATATCATGATGAATTTTAAAACATATAATCATACTCAACCATCATGTTTTCACATAGATGTACATATACATTTATGTATTCACATGTACATATATATATATATATGATACATATTCTTGTATAATTTTATATGTTCATAAATAACCCGAAACCTCATTTTTTTTCTTCAGCCATAGGTATACCATAGTTATATAAAAAAATGTATACATACATGTATCCACTGGAACTAAAAGAAAATCCACAAAGCAAAGCAGGGTTTCATTACTCTGGTATGATTCTCTATATAGGAAGAGGAAAACAGGTATGAAACAGTTCTTATGGTCTTATATATATATATATATTAAAAGTATATATATATATATTCACCAAAACTGAAGAAAAATAAGACAACATGTTTCCCTTATACTGAAACCAAAAATCCTATAATCTGCATTTGGAACATTTAATATCAAACAGAAGGTATGTACATGTATATATATAATTTTACAAAACTATATATACAAAACTACATATTATAGGTTTTGTAAAACAGAAAATTTAACATAAACCCTTACCCTACTAATTCGATCCACCTTGGAGGGGAGAAGAGGGACGCGTGAAGTCGTTGCGACTGGTCGGAAACTCTAGGGAGCAAAGCACGAAGGAGTCGTGCCTTGGTTTGGTGCAACCTGAGGCTTAAAAGGAAAAGGGACATCTAACCTACTTGTGAAGAAGCGTTGAAGGGATCCGAGGTCGAGAAGTAAACAAGCGGTACCAACTACCTGGAAAGAATGAATGAAAATAAAGGTCCGTTGTCGGCCTAGGTAAAGAAAAATGGGGAATAGGTCACTGGTGTGTGGCATGCATGAGGAAGAAGAAGGAGAACGTGGGAGAAAGAAGTCCAAAGAAAATGGATGGCCCAGATCTTCCTTTGCTAGATCGAACGGCCGAGAATAAAGCAACATATGATTTGGGTATTTAAAAAGAAAGGACGAATGATATTAAGTCCAGATCTTGATCGGACATCTTAGAAATGAAGCGGCATTTAAAAACTTTGAACGGATGGGGTTAGATAAAAAAATATCAGATGGTTCTCAAAAATGTGGTGTTATACCGCAGGGGATGATGGTTGAACTCGGGGTCAGTTTCGATGGTCGAGATTACACGCTGAGAGATCCAATGACCGAGATCTTGTTTCGGCCGAAAAACCTGATCCCACATCGAAACGAACCACTTTTTGGGCACGGCTTATAAACCTCCGCACTCCAGCCTTATGCCAATAACACAAGCACACACTCCTGGGGCCTTATACACGGGCAGCTTGCGGGTTACGGCCCTCCCTCACACCCTGCACACCGCAGGCCTTATACACGGGCCTGTGTGTGGGCACCGGCACCTAGCGCGAGCTATGCTCGGGCTATCCTCAGTGCATACTCGAGACACCCCTAGTCTCCACCTTAGGTGTCTATGGGACTGTCCCGGACCTTGAGGGCTTGTCCTTAAGGCTGCCCTCAGTTGGATGGTCCCCTTAAAATTTTTATCAGAAAAGATAAAACACTTATATTTGAAAATATAATGCACCTTCATTCAATCATATATGATATTTTTTTTAAACCATAAGTATCTATAAACGTAAGTTAAAATAATTAATGAGAACATTAATAATTACCTATCGACCATTCAAAAGTTTAATGGTTTCATGAAATTAGAGTTTATAGTCCCAAACATAAAATAGTTCTAAGTTGAAAACATGGTTTCATTTAATTAAAATATTACATTAGGGTTTTTAAAAGCATTACTAAAAATACATCCTCAAAGTAATTAATTAAAGGTATATTTGTTTTCTACTTATAACATATCCTCATTAGGAATCACATTATTTAAAATATATTTTAAATTTATTAGGTATTGAACTATATAAACACTATTGTTAGTGAAAAAAACTAGGTTCATAAAAGTAATATTTTATTTTAAAACTATATCATTTAAAGACATAATTTCAAAACATAAAATAAAATTATATAAACATTATAAAATTCAAGTTTTTCATAAGGAAGGTAAACTCAATTATTTTTGGAATAAAATCCCATTTATCCAACAATCAAGGAATTAAAAGACCCAACAACTACATAAAAGTAACGGTCGAATTAGTGTCATATAAGACCTGGTCATGGGGTGTCTTAATCTCAAAGAGATTGAAGGAGAAGGAAAATATGGTTCATGCCATTCTTTTGGTGCTCAGTACGGCTGCGGTGGCTTCGGCCATCCTTAAGTTTTTTTTGATGGATGTCAAAGACCCTTATCGTTTACTCGGGGTTCTCGTTGTTTTGAGCGGTCTTCCTATAATCTTAATAGGTTTTTTAATTGGTATCTTTGGTTAGCTAAGTTCCTGTTTGATCATAGTGCATTGTAGTTACTATGGTGTTCCTTATTTGAATAAAGAGCCTTTCTTTCATTTTGGTGCGTTTACTCTATTTCATTGTTATATTTTTTTTATTAGAAGACAGCTTGTTCGATTAATGGATGACACAGTAATATAAAACTTACCATTACATGAAACACAGACTTTTGGGATGTTACACATACAATTTCTTTAACAATTTTGTTTACTGAATTTTACCATTAGAGTTTTCACCATAGTAACTAGTTTTTTTACCTAGGTAATTTATCCATTAAGACTAAAAATAAAATGATCCTTATTAAATAGTTCAACACCTATAATTATAAATTATAAATTAAATTTATCAAATAAAAATACTATGTATGTGAAATATTAATTTTAATACAAATGCATGTAACGCGCAAAACCGTGTTTTAACATTAATCACGATAAATAATTTTTATTATTTTTACTATTCTTTATGAAAAAATTAATCTCACCTTATTAAATAAAATTCATTATACTGATTCAAAATATTTAATCCATTTTATAAAATTTAAATATTTTAATTGGTTGAATTTAATTTAAAATTTAACCTGCAAAACGTGACAAAAAGATCCATTTTCAAAAAATGCATTATTTCATAGAATAAGTGACATATATTAATTTTATGACTAGAAATAATCATTATATGAAAATAAATTCATATAAATAGATATATAGTATATACTTTTCAATTAATTATTTCTTTACTAGGTGTTATTTTAATTAATTAAAATGGAAAAACATTATGCACATAAAAATAGTTTGTAGAAAACGGTGTTTTTAAGCACAAAATAAACATATAAAAAAATCCTGAAAATTGGTGATTAAAATTAAATTAATTATATTATTATAATAAAAATAGTTCATATTTAAATTTAATACCCAATCCAAAATATAATGGAACATTTATACTACTTCATTTGATGAAAAGAAATGGCAGTATTAAAAAAATTGGTAATTTTCACAATTCACTAAAAAATTAGTCATTTTAGAAAAATCAAAAAATTTAACACAAAGATAATTTTTATAATATTATTTCAAAAAATAAATTCATTTTAATAAATTAATTTTATAAATATTTTAGTAATTAATTACAATATTTTCTCACAAAAATAAATTTAATTTTTTCTGAAGAGAACGTAATTTTGAAGAATAAAATGTGTTCATTAAAAAATGGGTTCTTATTTATTTAAAATTTATAAATACATTTATATTTACCAATATATTTATATATATTTTATAAATTAGTTAATAATATTTATATACACTAATTTGATGGCGAGGTTATATTGATCATATATAAATAACAATATTACATGGTTCATTTAGGCTCACTATTTCCTGTTGTATATTCTATCAATCATAGTATTATTTTTAAAATAACTGGGTGTTATAGTGGTTTGGAAAAATTAATTGCATCACTTCATAGATAAGATTTTCTATACACGTGCATGAGTTATTCTTCGACATTTCTATGGATGGAATGAAATAAAGGTAACTAATAATTCACCTTTAATGAATTAGTATTATATCAAAAATATCATATATATTTATTAATCTATACTTATTACCAACTATAAAAATCCATAATAAAGAATGAATAATATCTCATTATTAAAGTGGTATTCGATATATACACAATAATGTTATCATTTTCCAAAATCTGGGAAGGTAAGAAGGTAGATAAGATATTGTAATTCTAGGAGCATAATTATGTCACAAATATCATGTATAAATATTAAATCCTTCATAAAATAAACCATTAATTGTGGTTATGGAAAATTAAATAAAACACATCATGGATATATTAATACACATGTGTGAACAAGATATTCTTTCTGTAACACCCTATGATTTAAAAAAAACTTTGTTCGATAGCGTATACAATACACAACATCGAGCCCAAACGAACCCTAAAATATTATTATTTTACTATGAATATTATAACCAAGATGTTAAATTATAATGTTTTAATATAATTATATACATTATAAAAAATATATAATGTCTCTAAAAAATAAAAATTTATTTATAAATTCTTATTAAACAAACACTCAATATTTAGTAAAGTCATTTTATGTTTTAAAAATACATTTGTGTCCAAAGTGATTTTTATTAATTTTTATAAGTGTATATTATATTGAATTTAAGACACATTTGGAAGTATTATTTTATAAAAATCATATTATTTTTTAAATAATCATGTTAAAATTATCCTTAAATAAATTTTTTAGATTTTTCTAAAAAGTTTGACTCTTTAATGAATAGTGAAAAATATTGTTTTTTATTGAAAAATGTATTTTCTTTTAAAGTATTTATACAGAAAAATTATATTTTGGATTATACTTTAAATTTATTTAGTCCCCTTGGATTAAAAATAATCCAATTATATTTTTTTAAATTGATTTTATACTTGGATTTAGTATAAAAACATTTTTTGAACTCTAAAGGAATTTTAAAAAAAAAACTATTTTTATCATGTTATGGGAGTTTAATATTAAATTATATTATTCCACTTAAATTTTATGAATCTTGAAAAACTTTTTAAATATTTTTAATCATGAGGTCAAAATTCTCTAAAAAATTTCCTTTTATTTTGAGTCATTATTAAAATTAATCATTGTGAATTTTGTTACCATTATAAAGGTAATATGAATTAATTATGTATAATAAAATGTTATAATGGCAATAAATTAACCCTAACAGTTTAATTAATTTTATTTTGTTATTATATTTTATCCATAATCATAAAAAGTTCAAATATATGTCCTTTTATTTTCAATATGACCATGATTTTCACCTCTATAATATTTTATGTAAAGTAAAAAATGTCATCTTATTTGTTTTATTATCTTTAAATTTTTGACACAGGTATAAAAAGAATGAATATTTTGTTATAAATGTGTATTTAAAATATAAATAATATACATTTATAATGGTAATTTATTTTTAACTTTTATTAATGAGATTAAAACCTTAAATTGTCATCCAATGTCGAGACAATATTAATTCAATTAATAGAAAAATAAAATAAAAGATTTTAAAAGTTTTAAAAGTAATATGATTTGAATAAATTATTGTGTTAAAATATTTTTATAGATGAACGTGACAAAATTGGAAAGTTTTAATGCATTAGATTCTGATTTAATTATTTTATTGTGGTTTTTAAAGTTAATTTAGATGAATAGTTTAAAATTAATTTTACTATTATTTAATAATAAATAATATTATATTAAATGATTTAAAAGAAAAAAATCATATCTTCAGAAACTTTATAGGGTTAAGGTTTTAAATATCAACCATTCTCAATTTATTTTCCAATTTTCTTTTTATAGAAATATTTTTTACCCACAAAGTGTAAAATCATTAATACAGTGATAATTGTAAAAAAAGGTTTACATGGGTTAAAAAATGATGATGGTGAAAATATCAACTAAAAATGTCCAATTTTTTATGATAGGATTTAGAATGATCCAAATAATAAATTACAATATTATCTATTGGGATCCATTTTAATATGAAAATTAATTTATATTAACTAAATATTTTAGAGAATTCAAAGCGTTCCCTCCCCTCTCTTATAAAAGGATACCTCTTATTCTCTTTTATTAATACTTCTTGAACCTTCTAGTTTATAAAATCCTTGACCAAATACCTTCCTAACATCCCTCTATACTCCCGAGAGTCCTTTTTTGATCATAAAACTATCCAAGGAATGATTTTGGTGTAGATATTAAGAGGTTATCTAAATTAGAGATATAGTTCTTAATTTGATAACCTATATCCATATGTTATTCCGTCAACTGGGAAACTAAACCATCAGTTGTGTATAAGGACGACTACCACCTTGTGAACCTTTATACTTGCTTTTCCATCACCTAATCATAATTATAGTTGTAATTATGGATTTAATATATATATATATATATGATATTAATTACATATTTATCATTACTAAAATATAATATATCATTTAATTTTAGACATTTTCATTCATTGAAAAATGACAGTGTCAATCGTACGTATGTGCGTACCACCACCTCCACAAAATGGTGTGATTCATTTTTCATCCCCACATCATATAGATTATATAAATAAGTTTATTTAAAGAGATAATATGGAATTTATGGTATAATTAATTTTTTAAAATATAAAATAATACATAAGTTCATTCCATAATGATTGTTGAAAAATGGAAACTTTACTCATTCATAAGTACAACCTATTATACCTATGACTGTAACATAGTTAATTATTCCAAAACATATATCATTACTAGTTTTAATATTGTAATAGATGAGTAAAAATGATAATTAATTCATGATTATTATTATAGAGATAATGTAATAATTGCCTCATTGACAATATTCATCCTACTGAATTCAATTTAGACATATGATCGGAATATCGTCAAAACATCTGATGTGAAATTAATTAATTAATTGATTGATTATAACATGGTAAAAGTAATAATAAAATTAAAAAAATTTCTTAAGAAAGTAAGTACCTAACATATATTTATTACTTAGGAAGATAATAATTTATATGGAATTTCAGAATCAAGGTATTATACATTCTTATAAAAATCATATTTTAAAGTATCACTTCCAAATCTTTTTCTTCCATGTCCATATTTTTAAAATTAATTTGTAAATGAATTTATGTGTACATAAATGAATAATTGAGGACATTTTTTGTATCTTTTTAATTTATTTAAAAGGTATTTAAAATGTATATTTAAAAAAAATTGTGGAATGTTTTGTATTTATTTTTAAAAGACAAAAGGAATGTTCTATTCTAACGTATACAATGACAAAGAATTTTTTCTCCTCCATAACCATTATTTGATATTTGGATTCCTTTATATGATTCTATTTTTATTAAAATAAAAAACCTCCTTTCATAGGTTCTAGTTAGTTTTCAAAAATGTTTTTAAAATGGAATGGATATTTCAATATCCAAAAATGTTTTCTAAATAGTGAAAATAATGTTTTTATGAGTGTAATATGTGAAATTACAAGGTTTTATATGTCACTATCATTTCATATTTATTTTCAATTTTTATTATAATGGTTTTATAATTATAAATCATGTATGGGTGGTTCCATTATAAACCAGGGATGGATGGTTTCATTATAAACGGAGGATGTTTGGGTTAGAGATATCCCTCTAATGCATTGGGTATAGAAGTAGACCATATTGGTTATTCCATTTGTAATAGTGATATTAAAAATGATGTCCCAAGTTACATTAATAATTTATCTATTATCTTTATGGGATTATATCGAATCTTATTATTTTGAGAGATAAATTAACAAGTTTGTGTTCAAAGAAAAGTATTTTCTCCTTTTTATGGGTGAAAAGTACAATGTTTGGAAAACAAATTCATTAATATTTAATGATTTAAAAGAAACTATGATGTTTTTTTATTTTATTTACTTTAATAATTATTATAAAATTATTTTTAAAAATAATTGATAATAGAAAATAATTTCATTGGTAATAAATTTTTTATTTTCATCCCAAAGTTTAATTTGAAAAAGGAAAATGTTTTATGAGCATCCATGGAATAAAAGTTTTCTTTAGTTTTTTCCTTTTATGTCCTTTATTGATCTTTTTTCCCTCGTCATACATTTTAAAATATTTTATAAGGATTTAATGATGAGTAGGGATGCGGATGAGGTGATTATAAAAATTGTGAATATGATTCATGAAAGGAAAACTTGTTTTATATTAAATGTTATTTTTGTAGAAAAAATGGATACTAAGTGGAAGTGCCCACTTTTTTATGTAATAATTATTCATGAAATATTTATAAACATATTTGTTAAAACTAAAAACCTAAAATATTTTCAAGAATTCAGGAAAATTAATTATTATCTAAAGACAGTAGAATAATTATTGTTTAAGGCCAGGTCCTTATACTTTTATTTCCAATTAGATAAGAAATGAGCTAAAAATATGGATATATTATAATCATAATTAAATATCCTTATATTTATGATATTGGAGTCATTATTTCATTATGGATAAAAACTATTTATAAGAAGTATAAGAATAAATATACTTTTAATGAGTTGGCTATGATGATTTCCTCTTCTTTGAGATACCTCTTTGGATTACAACTTAATCCTTCATAAGATGGTATTATGGTAATAAATGAATCTCATGAATGAAGGGAATGAATCTAGGATATCAAAGAAGTAAAATTTATTTTATGAGAATTCTATTACAAAACATTAGGGGAGTTTCATTATAACCCCTTATATTAATTTTTCCCTAAAAAAGTTTCATCTATCAAAAAACTGAGGATACTTTTGGATCCTAACATCCTTAGGTTCCCTTGAAGCTTCCTAAAATTTATGGGTTCACCGTAAAACTTTGACCATGTTAGTGGTATTTTCTCCTAATACTTTCTCTAATTTATCCAGATTATCCAATGGTTGTTCCTCATAATATATATAATGATTAAGTTGTATTTCCTCTAATTTAAGTATATATGAAGGATCATGTATGTATTTCCTCAATATAGATACATGGAACACATCATGTACTTGAGGGAGATTCATTTGAAGTTCCAATCAATAATAAACCATACTAATATGATAAATAGTTGTTAATTGACTAATATATATAGGGATTATCATACCCTTATTTCAAAATCTCATAATGTTATTCTATATAGATATATATGGCAACACCTTATCACTAATATTAAAATCATAATATCATAGTTGATTTTTAGTATAAATTTTCTATTAAGTATGATAATACCTAATGTGATTATAAATAGATTCAAACATCTCTACCATTTCCCCAACTATATTAGGTCCCAATAATATTCATTCTCAAACTTTATCCGAACACATTGGAGTTCTAAACTTATTATTGAGTTTGGTGTGGGGAATTATTTTTCTTATTTAAGTGTTTAAAACTATTAGAAGGGATATATATAAAATTAAAATTGGAAAAAAAACGGATGAATTTATTGCACAAACAGCATGTCTGGGTTGTGGCCAGTTGAATATCCTTAAACAAAAAATGGTTAACTATATGGGGATTCAACAAAAAGGGTGGAACAAATGGAGTATAGTAGATGTGGTACCTGTGGATAGGGTTCAAAAAATGGAGTTCAGTTGAAAAGTTTCAGTAGATATATTCTAGTTCAAAGATTCCATCAAAAGATTTTTTAGTGGGAATTTTAGTGAAGGTGAACTTCCTATGTCCACCATAAGTGACCTTTTGTCAAGATCAAAACAAATTAGTAGATTGGGGTCTGATTAATTCTGGGGGATGAATTTTAAAATTTCTCAGTGTCGGTGATAATACTCTAGAGTAAAATAGTGAGTTTAACATATAGAGTTGGGTATGGTATCCAAATAATGCTTTTTAATTTGGTGATGTGTTATATAGAAGTTACTCTGAAGAGAAAGCACAGATGATGAACCATAAAAAAATACTTCTGGATACTTAGAAGTAAATTTTGGATAAAATATTTGTATAAATTAAAAGGTTACAAGAACTATTCCATTTTTTGTAAACAGTTAAGGTGGCAGAGTATTCTTGATATTGTCCATGTATCACATCAATGGATGAATGAACATGAAAATTAAGAGGTGATTCTAGCTAGATAATGAACTTGGTCACTCTATAAGGACATAGGACCACCTATGTATTATATGGTTTGTCTGAATGGAATTGATGAGGCTTAATCAAGCCATAGGTGTACATCTTTAAATGGGGATACTTGGGTTCACATTAGTCAATTTAAAGAATGAAGAAGTCAAGAAATCCAATGATCAGACATACCATGATCAGTTGGAAAGGGATTAGATATAATAATTAATGAGTGTGGTTGTTGAGGGAGCTTATTTTAGTAATCTATATTGGTTATGTATGTTTATCCTAATTACCAAATGTTTTTATATTGAAATATATGAAGTTATTATGTTATAACATGGATGTAATATGCAATTATAAACCACGTTATCCATATTTTTCTTTCATCCTAGGGTTTCATGTGTGTGAGGCTTGTTTTTTGTATGGTACAGAAAATCAACAAAGGATTGAAATGTGGTGTTGCATTGATGAGGACTTGGTATGTTGGTCGATTTGGTCAGTTTTACCAACTCCTAAAGCTAATTTCTTAGGATATATTCCAATCACTGGTGTTCTAGAAGTATGTTATTCATTGCCTCTTCCAGTGGAGTTCATCTGGTGATCATCCTAAATGAGGTGCATCTGATGGTTTTATCTGATTGAGGAGATGTTCAATGATGTTGCGGAACAGAGGACTGTAATATTGTTGGATGTCTCTTGAATTCCCAAAAAGTGGTATTATTGTAATATTACTGATGTTTTGCTGTGATTGTTCTCATTTTGGTATGTTTTATGATGAGTATTTTTGTTTTTTTTTTGAGTTTTCAAAGTAGTATCATCCTGTAATATTATGGAATTACCAATGAGTTTACTATGACATTGAAAGTATTATTGGCTATAAGATTCAAGCACTGTGTTTAATTCTTCATGGTAATATTTAGATACTAGGGAGACTGATAGAGGTTCTATATTAATTTCATAATATCCCTTATACTTTTTAGGTTTTCGTGGAAGTTCTATTATTAGACATAGATATTTATATGGGAAATTCAATGACTTAATGTTATGATAATGTAGGAAGAAAACACTAGAAAATGATTAATATTATTATCTTAGAGTGTTTAAATGTTCTGTTGGATGGTTATTTAATCATAAGTAAAGTAACAATCATGAAAAAGAACAAAAGGGTGGTTAGTTTTTCAGTTCATAGGAATTATAAGTTTGACCAATAATCAGATGGTATATTCTTTAGAAAGATAAATCAATAGTTTCTTACATCTTTCAGTTGATGGAGGTGAGTGAGATGTTACCAACATGTTTGTCAGCTCATAATAAGTCAGTATTATTGTCTTTGGGGAATCGATCAACATTTATTGAGTGAGAGAAGACTAATTTTTCTGTAGAATTTGTTAGATGTGATGGTTTTGTCAAAACATATATTAGATGGAGTATTGTAATGGGTCTTGTTTCATTTGAAATAGTGTAGTTATAGAAAGAGGATTTTTGTAATGGAATGGATTTCATGTTGAGGGGGATTCATGGTTATAAAAAGCTTGTACATGGTTTAGAATATGAAAATTAGTAGTAGAATTCATGGGATTAGATGGATGATATGATTAAATATGAGGTATTTCTATCATGAGTACACTACAGTGAGGGAAAATGAAGGATGATAATTCTACACTTTTCAAATTTTTACTAGAACTCAGTGATAGAGATATTTGCCTTTGGTGGTTTTGGTGTAACTTCATGAATTTTTTGTTTCTCTTATGGTAATCCATTGTACATTAGAAGTATCTTCAATGAAAAAAGAAGAACCATGATTCAGATGGATTAGAAGTTGGTCCAATGGATGATAGTGCGGAACACATGGATGTATAGAAATGGTATGCATACTGTTCTCTCATATAAAAAGTCATCGGAATGACATTAGGCCATGAAAAAGTAGGAGAATGACAACCTTGAGTACTCAGTGCACATTTTTTTGCAATGTTTCCATGCCTTGTGGAAATTATCTTTCAAATTATTGACAAATAATATGGAATGATATCTAAAATAATGGGTAATCTTCATATTCAAAAGAGGATAAATATTTTTGAGAAAAAGACCATGGAATCATTGGTTTCACTAGATTGGAGTTTTCATTAGGACTTTGTCGTACTAATGACATCAAATGTTTTCAAATGGATAAGTTATAGATGAAGGTTAGTTTGATGATGTCCTTGATGTCCATGGTACCATTTTGAGTCATCAGGTCATCTAGAAACATAGTGATGGGGTATTAGAGCATCAAAAAATCTTATTTAACAAGTCCATGAACATAGTGTGTGTTGTAGTTTTGTTTATGGGAATTTAACAAATTATAATTTTGAAAACATTGTTCTTGTTTTCTTTTAAGGATCATCATGATGTAATTTAAATGAGTTTCGTAGTTTCAATGGATTGAAAACTCATGGTTTTGGAAGAACAGATGAGGAATTTCATCATTTGGAGCCTAGATGATCAGAATGAGAATGAGGTGGTGAATCATGTCAGCAGTGCACCAGAATGATTGGTTGATGGAATATAATCTAGTAGTATTTTGTTATGTTCAATAAAATTGACATTGATTGGGAGATTATTAGTCTTGACTTGAGAAAATAGTTCTCAAGTGGGAGAATTTTGGGTTTTGTGTGAGAAATGTTATATTGGTAATGTGTTGGAAACTTTTAGAAGGATAATTTATGAATGTAACACTTGATAACCTAGATGAATATGTTTCACCAACATCATGTCTGGGTTGTGGCCAGCTAAAAATCCATTTCCAGTCAAGGTTTAGTGGATAAAGTCCAGAGGGGTTTTAGGTTATAGGGGCCAGAAGATAGAGTCCAAAGGATGGATTCTGGACAATGGGGTTTCAATGAATTGGGTTCCATAAATAGAGTCCAACATATATAGTTTCAATTATTGTAACACCCCGAGTTTCCACGATATGTCTCTCTTTCAATAATGTAATAGCTTGCATTGTATGAAAGTTCGAGTTTTAACACACCGCGACTAATAAAAGTAGCCGTTATGAATAGTAATAACCACTTTTTAAAATTATAGAAATTTTATATTTCAAAATGGACTTCATTTTTGTATTCGTAATATCGAAATTATCCTAAGTTTAACTTTTTGTAGTTTTCTGAGAACTTTCGATTTTTTATGAATAGTGAAAAATACTTAAAACAACTTTTTTAATAAAAATAATTTATAGTGATAAATTATACTATTAAGTGGTTTTAAATTATAATTATAATATATTTTTACAATTTTATCCAATGGTGGTCATTAGAATTAATTTAACATTGAAATTGGACATAAACAATTGTCAATCTTTTGATATATATTGTTTCTTAAAAACACGCTATTTGTTATGAAAATGGGAATAAATTATAAAATTAATTAATTAAACTTATATGTTTGTAATTTTTTAAAATAGACATCATTTTTGAATTCGGAATATCAATTATAGCTTAGGGTGAAATTTTGGCATTGTTCTGAAAAACTTCAATTTTTGATGAATAGTGAAACCACTAAGTGGTGGTTAAAAAACTGATTTTTCATTTAAATGAAACATTACCACTTCTGTGATTTGATTTTCAAAAATCCTACATACATGGTTGTCATTAGGAAGTAAAATGTGGTTCAATGAAATTAAAATAATTTTTTGGTGAATAGTAACTTTTAAGTTTAATTAATTGTGATTAAAGGTAATTAGTGAAATTTAAGGTACAAATGATATTATAAAAATATGAAAATACCTTTACACTTGTCCTACCCCTATTGGATGAGTCATGTACGACCAATAAAATCCATGGGTCAACTTGGGGACCCCATGGAGCCACTTTGGTAGGAAAATGACATTAAAAACTTTTTATTTAATGTTAAAATAAAAATTTCACAAACATGAGTTGTTTTACTAAATCAATTTTTAAGTGTGGGTATACAAGTCATATTTTTTACTATAAATATTAATTAGAAATATAAAAAGATTTTCTACATCATGATATTTTTTTTATAATTTTTAGACATTAAATAAATTATATTATTTATGACACCATGATGATGCAGCGATTACCTCATTAATTAACGATTTAAATAAAATGAAAAGATAATGTAAAATACAAGGCTTACACTTGTCCAAAGCCTATTGTATGGGTAGATTTCTAACCCTTATCACCTTATCCTTGAAATATATAATTGTGGGACCTCTAAAATCCGAAAAGTATCTCCTAATAATGTAACATTTCCTTATTTTCCAAGAGTGCCCCTCCTCTCCACTTATAAAAGGCCCCCACCACTCCCACCTTATTCACACCTTCAAGCCATTTGGCTTGGCCAACCTCTGCCCAAATACTCTCCCAACTTCCCTATCTTACTCCTATAAGCCTCACTTTGGGCAAAACTCTTCCCAAGGAAGCCTTTGGCTCAAATCAATAAGAGTTACCCGATTTTAAGGTAATGTCTTCTCTTGTGTTCTTTTATTTTATTTTTCTTCTCCAACCCCCTAAACTCTTTTTATTCATTTATTTTGTAAAAAAACAGTATCCTCAATATAATAGGATGTTTTTATAAGAATGATTCGAGCTACACTTACACACACCTACATCTAATGGTTAAAGAACATACTATTTCTGTGGATGGAGAATTTCTGCATCACGAAACGATGATTGTTCAACACTCATATAACACCTTCAAAGGTGGCCATTAAGATGTCGCTATATTTATATATGATATATAATATGTTTATGTTTTACTTAAGCTTCTGTATTTTTCATTTATGGCATACCTTTATGGTTTCCATTATGGGTAAACGCGATATTTTCATTTTAGGAAGTGCGGACTACCGCCCCCTCAAAGTGATTTGAATCGTTAATACCATATGTGGGATGTATAAAGGATGGATTAAATGATATTATACACTATATTATACTGGAATTATATTATATCTTTATATCATTATGATTTAATTCCATTAAATACGAAATAGAAATGAAAGTAGCGTTCATGCGTACGTATGGCTTACCGTCTCCATGAACTGTGCATTTCATTTCTTACCTCTAAATGTTATGTAATATTATGAATGAATGTATATACTAGATATATATGATATATATGATATATATATCATGAATATAATTCTGGATATAATGTATATTTCACCACATGAACAACTTTTAATTATAAGAAGTCTATTTTTGACTCAAGTACCAAAGATCGACAAAACGACCGTTATTAACTTAAATAATTACATAATGTTCATGACATGGTAATAAGTGATATAAAAGGAATAAAAAACTTGAAAAAGGTTCTTAAGAAATTATCAATTAACTCTAGTTTATTATTCAGGAGGTTAAAGTACGGTCGAGTCAAGAAAGGACGCAAGGTAAGGGAACTTCTTAACCCAATTTCTATTCTTTGGGTTAATCTCCTACTTTCAAATTATGTCATGATATTACTATTTCCTATCTTGTATTTGTACTTTATTTATGTGTACTTATAGTGAATACACATAATAGACCTAATTTATTTAAAAAATGATCTTTGTAAGGGTCTTCGTCTCAATCTCCTTTCATTGAGGCATATTTTGTTTTATACACAACTTTCTTTTATACGGTGTATAAACCCCTTTTAATTTTACATTTATTCAAAAGAATCTTTTTTATACGAATCGTTTTACTAAAAGACAAAAAGAGAATATTTTTCTTGCCATACATATGCGGCGACAACGACTTCTCTGCCACTGTGACCATTATTTGAGTTTTTCCTTCCTCTACAATCCATAACTTTTTTTAATGAAAAATAAATACAAAGTTTTAACTTTATTTTATTTTGGTATTGAAAATGGGTTTGAAAGTGTTTTTATTATATCAATGTGTTGTATTGATATATTATGATGGAAATGTGGAAATGTTATGTTTCCTTTATGCATGTTTTATGTGATACGATTATGTTATGGTTTATGATATGTTTAAACCTATTCAAATGAGGAATGCATTGGACTTAATAAGTGACGGGTGGAGCCCGTTATAGCTCCTCGATGCATCGGTAGGTATCATGAGACAAACTAGTGTCTTGGAACGAGGCCTTGAAAAAATCTTATTTGTGTTCTTGGCACGAGGCCTTGACTACGTGGTTATGATAGTCTGGAATTATGCATTCCATCATTATGAAAGTGGTTATTGATATTGCATGGGATTATTCGACTAGTAGAATATCCATGAGAGTAATTAAATGGCATTATTTAATTTTATTTTTGCCATATCATGCTGAAGTTATAGTTTAAAAAGGATTTTTTTTTAGTTATACATTTCCTTAAATGTTAATATTTATTTATGAAAGCTTCCTCAATATTTTTATCCTTACTGAGCATCTGAGCTCACCCCTTTCAATGTATTAATATTTTCTAGGATGTAAAGAAGTATTTTAGGAATGACCTGCAGGGATAGTAAGAAGAGGATATGAGTGTGGACTATGGAGACTTTGTTATTGTAGTTTTTCACTTTATGATGTAATGTAAGATTTATGAATGTATCTAGTGTTTCCAAGGCTACTAAACTAATCGGTCTTTCGAGACTTGATCTTTTGTGATCATGCCAATGTTACGCAATAATTCACCGACTCTGGGTAGCTGGGGTCGGGGCGTTATAGTTGGTATCAGAGGCAGTTTAGTACTAACCTTGGAAGATAGATTTAGATAAACTCTGATTAGAGCACATAGCCCGAACATAGAATTTAAGTATTAATATAGAATAAATCCCTAGAATTTTGGTATTATAGAGATTTTGTGAGTTTTCCTAGCAATACATCCCTGTCTGGATACGAGCAGGTAGAGGCGGCTCTGGCACAGATGTACCTAGGGGTAAAACCCGAAAACACCGCTTTGAGCTAGACTCGAACGGGAACTGGTGCACAACAACGGGCCTTGCTGCACTATTGGTAACGACACTCTCAGGGGATATGCTTAGGATAATTCTCATTTTCATTAAAAACCACTATGAAGGGTTATGAATATATACTTCCTCAAAGAAAACTTTTTTTATGATTATGGATTATATCCATAAATAGTTCAATTAGTGTTAAGTGTTTTACAAGTATAGAATTATGTATTTTGATTCATAAACTAATCAAGTTTATGCCATTGTTTAGAAATGGCGCCTAGTGGAAGGAATGGAAACTGTATCAATGCACGCACTCCGTGTAGGGATTTCCCTCCTACTCAAGACAATTATTGTGGAGCTGGAGATACAACTGGTGCTGATCACCTTATCACCATACTGGGACAACTCACTCAGGTTATGAATAATAACCTTACTCGTATGGACCACCCTGATCCGCAACGTGGAGGATCAATGTTCGATCGCTTCATGAGGAAACAAACACCAACATCTAATGGGGGACAAATCCATTAGTAGCTGAGCAATGGATAAACTCCTTAGAAAAAATATTCCACGCCTTGCGGAGTAGCGAAAGGGAGAAGGTTGTCATGGCAGTCTACCGCCTCACTGGAGATGCCGATCAATGGTGGTCATTAATTCAAAATACAAAGGAAGATGAAGAAGTATCAAGTATGGATGGAGTGAGTTCAAAGATCTTTTCTTAGAAAAATACTTTCCTCGTGACCATTGAGCAGATATGGAAAGACAATTTCTGAGTCTGAGACAAAAGCAGGATGAGAATGTCGCAAAGTATGAGGCCAACTTTACAAGGTTATCGAGGTATGCTGCAGATTATATACGTAACCCAAGAAGTAAGAATTATTGTTTCTTTAATGGGTTAAAACCATTTCTCCGTCGAGCTTTAGTATCACAATCCTTCTCATCGTACGAAGATATTGTATCGTGTGCTATCAAGACAGAAAAGGTATTCTCTAAGTCTTATGACAACAAATTAAAGCAAGAGAAGAAGAGAATGGTGGAACAAGATAAGGATAAAGGGGAAAAGGGAAAGAAGGATTTTCCATTATGTGATAATTGTGGGAAGAATCACCCCGGTGCTTGCCTAAAAGGGATGGGAGTTTGTTATAAATGTGTAGAAAAATGTCACCAGGCTCGTGATTGCAAAGGAAAGAAAGAGGCTATCAATGTTGAATGCTACAATTGTAGGGAAATGGGGAATTATGAAAATGAATGTCCTAAGCGTCAGGGAAACTTACCTCAGAAAAGGCCAAGGGATCAAGGACAATCTTATGTTGTTACTACAGTTGAAGCGGAATAATTAATGTATTGGTGCTTTTGGACTCAAGGATTATATTCTGGTTATAAAAATAATGTGATATATATAAGGATTGTACTGCAGTACTTGTTGTTATCATTAAGGTTTTAATATGATGAAGGAAATCGTATTTTTAGTATGTTACAATAAGAGAAACATTACTTTGTTTGGGGAATCTGATGTTACAATTGATTTTGGAATTTAGAGACCTTTTAGAGAAAGTCTGGACAGAGGTATTTTGGATAACTATAAAGGTTGGAATGGATTAAGTTGAACTTTGGATAGTATTGTTTAATGTTAAAACATTTATGAAGATTATTTTTTGAATATTATAATACTATAGTTTTAGGAAAAGGACAACCTGCAGGGTGGGGCATAACTCGTCGCGTCGGACAAAGCTGCAGGAATCGAACCCACAACCATAGTGCGACAGGCCTTTATTACCTACTACTAGCCTACAGGAAGTCCCTGGTTATTACAAAATAGTTTTACTAATCTAAATGGTATGTGTTAATATTTTGAACCTTGTACAATTAGGATAAATAGAATATTTTTGAGTTCTATTACCTTTTAGATTGAAAGATGGGTTTGTGGTAAAAATTTATTAAAGAATGAGAGTCTACATAACAAGTATGTATATTCCCTTACGTTCTTAGTAAATCTTCTAAATAAATTCCTCAACTTTATAAAAGGTAACTTAAAACAAAAACGTTTCCGGTTAACTTTTCCAGCTGGGGATTCAATGACCGTTTAACCAATCACAAGTTTGTGATTTTCTTATGGTTAACTTTCTCCTAATCCAGTTTTCTACAACTCTTCATCAGACCTTGATGGTTTGTTTTTCTTCCATATCCATATTTTCATATAATCCTAGTATGGGAAATCTCGGGTGACCTTTGCACTTCTCTTTCTTTCTTTTAAAGTTATATTTTTATTAACCTTATTTCCGATGTGGGTTTTCCACAAAGGTATTTTCTATTTTCAACCTTTTATTTTCAAAGAAAAATTTCAAATTGCGAGGATGCAATTTATTGAAGGAGGGAAGAATGTAACACCCCGAGCTTCCATGATACGTCTCTCTTTTAATAATGCAATAGCTTGCATTGTACGCAAGTTCAAGTTTTAACACACCGCGACTAATCAAAGTAGCCGTTATGAATAGTAATAACCACTTTTTAAAATTATAGAAATTTTATATTTCAAAATGGACTTCATTTTTGTATTCGTAATATCAAAATTATCCTAAGTTGAATTTTTTGTAGTTTTCTGAGAACTTTCAATTTTTTATGAATAGTGAGAAATACTTAAAACAAATTTTTTAATCGAAATAATTTATAGTGATAAATTATACTATTAAGTGGTTTTAAATTATAATTATAATATATTTTTACCATTTTATCCAATGGTGGTCATTAAAATTAATTTAACATTGAAATTGGATATAAACAATTGTCAATCTTTTGATATATATTGTTTCTTAAAAACACGCTATTTGTTGTGACAATGGGAATTAATTATAAAACTAATTAATGAAACTTACATGTTTGGAATTTTGTAAAATATTCATCATTTTTGAATTCGGAATATCAATTATAGCTTAGGGTGAAATTTTGGCATTGTTCTGAAAAACTTCAATTTTGATGAATAGTGAAACCACTAAGTGGTTGTTAAAAAACTGATTTTTCGTTTAAATGAAACATTACCACTTCTGTGATTTGATTTTCAAAAATTCGACATACATGGTTGTCATTAGGAAGTAAAATGTGGTTCAATGAGATTAAAATAATTTTTTGGTGAATAGTAACTTTTAAGTTTAATTAATCGTGATTAAAGGTAATTAGTGAAATTTAAGGTACAAATGATATTATAAAAATATGAAAATACCTTTACACTTGTACTACCCCTATTGGATGAGTCATGGCCGACCAAGACAATCCATGGGTCAACTTTGGGACCCCATGGAGCCACTTTGGTAGGAAAATGACATAAAAAACTTTTTAATTAATGTTAAAATAAAAATGTCACAAACAGGTGTTGTTTTACTAAATCAATTTTTAAGTGGGGTTATACAAGTCATAATTTTGAATATAAGTACTCATTAGAAAGATAAAAATATTTCCTACATCATGATATTTTTTTATAATTTTTAGACATTAAATAAATTAAATTATTTATGACACCATGATGATGCAGCGATTACCTCATTAATTAATGATTTAAATAAAATGAAAAGATAATGTAAAATCCAAGGCTTAAACTTGTCCAAAGACAATTGTATGGGTATATTTAGAACTCTTATCACCTTATCCTAGAAATATATAATTGTGGGACCTCTAAAATCCGAAAAGTATCTCATAATAATGTAACATTTCTTTATTTTCCAAGAGTGCCCCTCCTCTCAACTTATAAAAGGCCCCCACCACTCCCACCTTATTCACACCATCAAGCAATTTGGCTCGGACAAACTCTGCCCAAATACTCTCCCAACTTCCCTATCTTACTCCTAGAAGCCTCACTTTGGGCAGAACTCTTCCCAAGGAATCCTTTGGCTCAAATCATAAAGAGTTACCCGATTTTAAGGTAATGTCCTCTCTTGTGTTCTTTTATTTTATATTTCTTCTCCAACCCCGTAAACTCTTTTTATTAATTTATTTTGTAACAACAACAGTATCTTAAATATACTAGGATGTTTTTATAAAAAGGATTTCAGCTACACTTACACACACCAACATCTAATGGTTAAAGAACATATTGTTTCTGTGGATGGCGAATTTCTGCCTCACGAAACGATGATTGTTCAACACTCATATAACACCTTCAAAGGTGGCCATTAAGATGTAACTATATTTATATATGATATATAATATGTTTATGTTTTACTTAAGCTTCTATATTTTTCATTTATGGTATACCTTTATGGTTTCCATTATGGGTAAACGCGATATTTTCATTTTAGGAAGTGCGGACTACCGCCCCCTCAAAGTGATTTGAATCATTAATACCATATGTGGGATGTATAAAGGATGGAGTAAATGGTATTATACACTATATTATACTGGAATTATATTATACCTTTATATCATTATGATTTCATTCCATTAAATACAAAATAGAAATGAAAGTAGCGTTCATGCGTACGTACGGCTTACTGTCTCCATGAACGGTGCATTTCATTTCTTACCTCTAAATGATATGTAATATTATGAATGAATGTATATAATAGATATATATGAGATATATTATATCTATATCATGAATATAATTCTGTATATAATGGATATTTCACCACATGAACAACTTTTAATTATAAGAAGTCTATTTTTGACTCTAGTACCAAAGATCGACAAAACGACCGTTATTAACTTAAATAATTACATAATGTTCATGACATGGTAATAAGTGATATAAAAGGAATAAAAAACTTGAAAAAGGTTCTTAAGAAATTATAAATTAACTCTAGTTTATTATTTAGGAGGTTAAATAACGGTCGAGTCAAGACAGGACGCAAGGTAAGGGAACTTCTTAACCCAATTTCTATTCTTTGGGTTAATCTCCTACTTTCAAATTATGTCATGAAATTATTATGTCATATCTTATATTTGTACTTTATTTATGTGTACTTATAGTGAATACACATAATAGACCTACTTTATTTAAAAAAATTATCTTTGTAAGGGTCTTCATCTCAATCTCCTTTCATTGAGGCATATTTTGTTTTATACACAACATTCTTTTATACGGTGTATAAACCCCTTTTAATTTTACGTTTATTCAAAAGGAATATTTTTTATACGAAGCGTTTTACTAAACGACAAAAAGAGAATGTTTTTCTTGCCGTACATATGCGGCGACAATGACTTCTCCGCCACCGTGAACATTATTTGAGTTTTGGCTTCCTCTACAAGCCATAACTTTTTTTAATGAAAAATAAATACAAAGTTTTAAATTTATTTTATTTTGGTATTGAAAATGGTTTTGAAAGTGTTTTTATTATATCAATGTGTTGTATTGATATCTTTTGATTGAAATGTGGAAATGTTATGTTTCCTTTATGCATGTTTTATGTGATACAATTATGTTATGGTTTATGATATGTTTAAACCTATTCATATGAGGAATGCATTGGACTTAATAAGTGACGGGTGGAGCCCGCTATAGCTCCTCGATGCATGGGTAGGTCTCATGAGACAAACTAATGTCTTGGCATGAGGCCTTGACAAAATCTTATTTGTGGTCTTGGCATGAGGCCTTGACTACGTGGTTATGATAGTCTGACATTATGCATTCCATCATTATGAAAGTGGTTATTGATATTGCATGGGATTATTCGACTAGTATAATATCCATGAGAGTAAGTAAATGACATTATTTAATTTTATTTTTTCCATGTCATTCTGATGTTAAAGTTTAAAAAGTCTTTTGTTTTAGTTATACATTGCCTTAAATGTTAATGTTTATTTATGAAAGCTTCCGCAATATTGTTATCCTTGCTGAGCATCTGAGCTCACCCCTTTCAATGTTTTAACATTTTCCAGGGTGTGAAGAATTATTTTATGAATGACCTGCAGGGATAGTCAAAAGAGGATATGAGTGTGGACTATGGAGACTTTGTTATTTTAGTTTTTCACTTTAGGATGTAATGTAACATTTATGAATGTATCTAGTGTTTCTAAGGATACTAAACTAATAGGTCTTTTGAGACTTGATCTTTTGTGATCATGCCAATGTTACGCAATAATGCACAGACTCTGGGTAGTTGGGTTCGGGGTGTTACAATTATAGAGTCTGGATGAAAGAATTTATCGGGCGATATTTCACCAAGCACAACAATGCAGGTGAGCATCCTATATTCACCAGAATAGATCTTGTGTCAGGATCCATGGACTAAACATAGTGGGGTATGAGAATATAAAAGTGACGAATTATGTAAGTTCTCCAAGGTAGTAGTCATATTCTAGAGGAATATAGTGTGGAAAACAGAGGACACTATGTCCAGTAGCATAAATGTTTTTTACAAGTTAGTGATGAGTTGTGTGGAAGTTACTCAAAAGAGGTAAACTAATGATGAAATATGGAATCATTCTTCACAGACACTAGGAGGGAAATTTTTGTTAAATACCTAGTGTGAATTAGAAGGCAATGTTCACTTTTAACATGGATTTTTTAGTTGAGGCGGTGGGATTGAATGGATATTGACCATGGATCACATTAACCGATGAATCCCCATAAAATTTAGGAGGTTATGATTACAAGATGAATGGATGGAGTCCTCTATAATAGGTACATTGGATCACCCATGAATTATATAGTGTGACAAACTAGTGTTGATAAGTATTTACCATGGAATAGGTGGCCCTCCTTAATGGGGTCTACCTTGGTGTACTTTGGTCGGTGTCTAGGTGGACAATGATTGGACATACCCTGATCAGATGGACAATGATCAGATGAAAAAACCAATGGGTGAAGACATTGTTTGATCTTATTCTTGTAATATGTATAGGTTATTTTTGTTAAAATTTGTAATTTGATGTTGTTATAATGAAATGGAAGGATCTATACCATTATCCATGCATATAAGATGAAAGTCTGAACCTCATTATGCCTATTACTCTTTGTTATTTTGTATTCATGTGTTTGTGGATTGTTTGTTTTCTTGGTAATGTAAATTGAATAAGGATTAGAACATGGTGTCACATTAGTGATGAATTCGTATAGCGGTTTGGGTGCTCAAGATAACCATCACTATAATTTGATGTCTAAGGGGATCTTATAATCAGTGGTGTTCCAGAAAGATGTTCAATATTGGTTCTTCAAATAGCATTCATTCGGTGGTCAGCATAAAAGAGGTGTTTCCATTTGTACTATAGGATCGAGTCTCTCCGTAATGATGTTACATGATTAAGGTCTTTTGGTGGATGGATGGATCATGAATTCTTAACACTTTTTACCATATAGGTCTTTATATGGATCTATCTGAATTCTTGAGTGAATGATATTGTTATAAGAAAACTCCACCAAAGAAGGGTGTTAATCATAAAAACCTTCTAAATCAATCGAATAAGATATCAACATATCTTCTAGGGTTTTAAATGTCCTCTTAGAATTAAAATATATCTAAGGAGGATATGTTGTACTAATGGTATACTATGTATTCAAATGTTATTGAAGTATTATTTAGATCATTGAGGTAAACCACTGATCTCAATCATATAATATTGAATATGGAACTCCACGAAATATTATCAATTCCATAATTTATATCCTAAAATGATGATCATAAGAGAATTATTCTCTTATTTCAATGAAATTTTCTAACTTTAGAAGGTAATCATATACAACACCAAATAATGTTTTGAAAACTCGATTTTTTGGGGATTCTGATGATGAAACACATGATAATGTTTTCCCATTTTCATTAAGATATAGGTAATGGCTGTAACAACCCCTAAAACATCTATCTCTTAAACATGAAATTATGACATATGAGGCATCATGATACGTACTCTACAATATCCCTTTTCATTTTATCCCATGAAAAATACTTTTTCAAATTTCTATACATCTACATACATAGAGGGTGAATAAATAATTGTGAAATATGATCTTCATTCAAAAACTCCTTATTAAAATATAGTATTTATTGGATACATAATTAGTTCCCAAAACATATCATTCCATCAAAATCATGGTTTAACTTAGGGACATTTCTCACCTTCTTCTTTATTTTCACATCATCCTTTTATGCCTATTTAATCCTCACATGGATGGATGGTTGAAAATTAATCTGAGATAGATATGATATATACCCTTTCATCAGGATTTCAAGATATATATAATATAAATCCATAAGTATATGATCTATTTCAATCCTCATCAGAGAGAAAATAGAATATCCATTCTTACTCAGATAATTAGACACATTGTTCACTTTCCTAGGGTGGTAGTGTACAAAGTAGTAATAAAATTTAATGAAATACAACCATTAACTTTGGGGTGTATTTAATTAATTATATATGAGTTTATATTTCAAGATTTTATTATCCTTTTATATTTCCCACTTTTCACCATAATGATAACACCTTCAAATTTTCAATGAAAATTTTAAGGCTAGTTTCTCTAAATCATTGGTTGGGTAATATTTCTCATGAATTTGTAATTGATGTGGGGAATAAGATATCACCAAGTAATTATGTATAAGAGAAAATCCTAGTCGACTCTTTGATGAATCACTGTAGTTCACAAACTCTTATCCACTGAAGGGTATAGTGAGCATAGGTTGGTGGACAAACCGTCTTTTCAGCTCCTATAAATTTTCATCACATTCATATATACATAAAAACATGGATCCCTTCCATGTAAATGTGGTTGTTTTATTTTATAGCTATAATAAATACCTAAAAACCATAAATAGTATCCATCAAACCCAAGAAAGCTATGTATATTGATTAACATGGTTATTCTTGGCCATTACTAAATAACTTCTATCATTTAAGGGTCCATCTATATACCCTTGCTCAAGTTCATATTACATAAGAATGAATCATTATACAACCAAAATTTAAATTTGTAATTCAAATTATCCTTCCTTAGGATATTCAACACAGTATTCACATGATCTTCAAGATCATCATTTCACAATGAATATATAATAACATCATCTATAAATAATATCAAAAACTAATCACATTAATTTCTAAGGATTCTTTGCATTATATACTTGAAGACAAAGGGGGTATTAGTAAATAAAAATGGAATTATTATAAATTCATAATGAATATACCTCATAAAAAAGGTTTCTTTTGGTATATCCTCTTTCCCAACCTTTAATTAATGAATTCATGAACAAAGTTAAATAAATAAAAAGTATTGAGATCAATGATGTTGACAAAAAAAGTCATCAATATGAGGTAAATGAATCTTTTTTACATTGATCTTATTATGTTAAAAAAATCAATTAAAAGATGTATAAAACCATATTCATTTTTAACTAAAAGAATAAGAACACTCCTTGGTGGCCTGATAGGGTCTACAAATCCCTTAACAAGATTCTCCTAGAGTTTCTTCTGCAATTCGAAAAACTCACTTATTTTTATTCTATTAGTATTATTAAAATAGACGTAGAACCTAGTATGAAACCTGTTGTAAACTCATATTCATGATTTGGTGGAATATTTGGAAAGAATTTGGGAAATACTTAGAACATTCCCAAACAATGATCATATATTTAATTTTGAATTTTCCCCAAAAATTTAAGATAAATATCTCTCATGAATATGTAGTAATACACGTACAATAAAAGTAATTCCCATTGGAATTTTATATTCACCCACGAATAATTAGAAAATCATAGGTTGATTCATAATATCAAACATGAAATGCCTTCCATGAATATTAATATGGGATATATATAAATAAATCCAATCCAATCCCAAAATAACATAAAATTCAATGAGATGGATAATAACAATATTTGTGGGAAGCACATTCTTACAATCATAGAGGAGCTATAAAATTAATATGAGATCACTATTTCATCAAGTGTTTTTACTGCTAACTCAAAATATAATCACTAATATGGTTATTTGATACCATTATAAAATTATTCATATATAAAAGACTTCATATAGTTGAAATAAAATAATAAATTTATAGTTCTAGAGTTTCTGGTATGTTAAACTTTCACCATATCATTCTTCTCACCCACTTCATTTGTGATAGAAAAGGCCTTCTCTTTCTCTTTTTTCTTAGTGGGTTGTTGAGGCCCTCTATTATCCTTATATATTATAAATGGGAATTTATTCTCATATTTACAAATATCCTTGAATCTAAAATATTGAACATAATTTATTGAATTATTTTTCTACTATGTTTTATTTAATGACCATTTTTTCCCTCATAGACAATCACTAGCTCGGTGGATATACATTCTAGAATTAAAGCATATCCCAGTTCCTTTCAGATTTTTTATTTAGTGATTTCCACAACATTTTTAGGATGTTTAAGATTATAATTTCTTTCCTCTATGGGATTTTTCCATTTCATATTATATAAAGATCAATTATTTACTTTCTTCCACTAAAAGTAAAATAATAATTATAGGTACCAATCTCTATATCTACCTTCATGGAACATTGAGTGATTTCATCAAAGTTGCCAAATTATCTTAGGGATAATTCCTTTGAAATAATTAGTTTTAGGATATTAAATAATTGATCAATTTTTGTCATAGGGTAGATGATAAATCCATAAGAATAACTTGAAAGTCTTTAAAAGTTTTCTGCATAGGTACCAATAGATTTAATATCCTTTTTTTCAGCACAAGAAATTCCCTTTTCCATATTTTTATGATGATTTCAAGAAAATTATTTATTGATAAATTCCAACTTAAACTCCTACCATTATAATTATTTTATTTATTCCTATTTACTCATATTCTTGAAAATATTCCATAATTTATTAGCTTTTCTTTATAAGTGATAAATTGCTAAGAAGTATTTTTCATGGTCTAAGAACTAAAGACAAGTAAATATATTTTCCATAACATTGATTCGTTGAACAATAAATAATAGACCATGATACCCAACGAAGGTGGGTGGATACTGTCACATAAAATACTCAATGGTTTGTTGTTTCCTCTTTAGTACATTCAGAATCTTAACATGGTTTGTGTTATTGGTAATAGATTAAGAGAGTTGGGTGAGTATAGCTGTAAGATATTGAATCTCATCTCTAAATCCATATGTTTTATTAAGATGATGATTATTACATTGCATGTCACATTTAGTATTATCACTATTATTTCTGGTTTCATCCATTGAACAAATAAAATAACTAACATAATTATTGAGAGATAATAAATAGAGTAAGAACTCATAAGAAAATAATTCACAAGATTCCCTAATATATGAAACCTTCTCATAAACCTATAACAGTTTGGGTTTTTAATATATCACTTTTAGCTCACCATATATTTTCTTAGGTTATATCCATATATTATTCATATCCAAATCTCCAAAAATTACTAAAATAATTTTTGATGCCAACTGAGATGACCTGAGCAGAGATTACATTAATATTATATTATTTTAAATGAATATTCAATACATATAAAAAATATACACACCCAAGGACCATAAATATTTTTTGTATTTGAAGAATAGATACATAAAAACAAATTTCTTAAAATATCTTCAACATATACCATAAATTCACTTATATTAGTACCCTTATAGACATATTATAGTTATAACCTTCTATAAAAACCTTGGGAAGGAAAACCTAAGAATGGGTGAGCTCAGATTCTTAGTAAGGGTAAACAGGGGAGATATCAATCATAAAAGATAATAAGATGATCTTATTGGTAAGATAACATAATCAAGTGAATATTATCGAACTAAAAGAATCATTCACAGATAATATTAGATCATTAATACCGAAACCAAATCATGTCCAGAAGAATGATTAACAAGGGAATAAAAGAAAAATCATTATTCAAGAGTCATAACATAGGCCATTCAAATAAAAAACATAGGAAATGATTATATTTTTAACATAGATATTATAAATCATTCCCAATCATAATATGGTGAAAATAGATATAAAAATTCACACTCACACATCAAAATGAGAAAATAGTTATTCACAATCATTTCCACACATAATATTGTTATCATAACTATAATAAATCATAGTCATATATCTAATTGTGAAAAATATATTAAAAATAATTTTTTTGCTTATAATAATCATATCATGATATACCTATATCAATTTACCTAAATAATTAGAGGGATATAACAGACCCACCCTTAACATAATCACAATCCATTCATATGTGTGCTATAGGATCATGAAAACATTTATCATTGATTTATAACTTAACCTTTGTGAAAGAAAATGGGTTTCATTAAGATTTATTCATCATAACCAATAACCGTATAGTGAAATAATAAGGATGTTACCATTGGATCATATCATTGGTGAATCTTAATTAACATCAATGGATATTTTCATCTATTAAAATAACATTAAAAGATCACCGGAATATTTGTTGAGGAAAGTACTCGTTTTATTTTGAAATAATTTATTTAAAATTGAAAAACTATAGGAATATTATAAAAAAATATTTAAAAAGAACCATAGAAACTTGAAAGGGGATACATAAAGAGATTAGTAGTCATTATGGTAGTAATAGTTGTTCATGTGGTATATGATTATACAATGATTATGTTCATACTTTCATTAAAAAGTCATTAATATTTAGTTTAGAAAAAAATTCAAAATTTCCTTTTTAAAACCTTGAAAATAAATTCATATATGGTTTAAAATAAATTTAAAAAATCATCATAGAATAACAAAAACATTATATAAAATATTTTAAGTAAAATATAGACATCGATGTAAAATTTCATTGACCAAAGAGGGAAAAAATTTTGATTTTTTGTAAAAACATTTTCTATATCATTTTATATACCAAAGAGAGGAGAAAATAAAGAAAACATGAACAATAAAAAATAACCATAGATGAAGAAAATATATTGGGTTTAAATTTTAAGGATCATATAATTTATCTCAATGTAAATTTAACATAAATAATCCTGAAAAGAAATGTGATTGTCACAGAAACCCTTACCCTATGTTTTTTCCTCCTTCATCTGTATTCATTAATGTTACAAAATAAATATAGATTTAATATAAATCTATAATATAAATATTTTCACACACTCAAATAGATATATTACTATATATATATATTACTATATATCCTTTATTTTTAATTTCCAATTACCATTTTCATAAAAAAAAATCTTCATCAAAGTCATTATTTGAGTGAAAATTGGTCAGTTTTCCATCCTTGTTTTGGTATATAAGTTATTGTTTATGAACCTTGGTCATGTTTCCATCAAACCTATAATATAAATAATCATATATTTATAACATTTATAAATTTTATACAATTTTAAAACAATTCATAAAAATTATTGGAGAAAAATGAATAACATCACTTCATGGAGATAATAGTCTATTCGTAGAAATGAGTGATGTTTCCACTTTTGATGGATGGAATGATAAAAAGGTAAATATAAATTCAACATTATAAAAAAATTATTTTTTAATAAATATAATATATATTCATTAAAAATATCATTATTACCACTCTTGTAAATTAGAAATAAAAAAACCGCATCTCTTTTAAACGTGGTAGTCCACACGTACGCACGAGTGACAGTGCCATTTTACAATGGATGGGAAGGAAATACTTTAGATAATATATTATAATTAAAATATAATAATTATGAAAGAAATCTCATATATAAATATTAAATGCATAATAATAACCAAATGTGAGATGTGGTGGTCGAAAATGAAATCCATCACTTCATGGAGACAATAGTATATATGTACGTAAAAATGATGCTTTCAATTCATATTGGATGAGAAAAGAGTTGGAAGATGGTTTTGATAAAATCATAATAAAATTTCAATTTATTAATGATACTATATTAATTATTTTAGTATAAATATATATTATTTGGAATATGTATATGAAGAAATAATCTTTTAAAGAGACAGGTAAGACGATTACCTCTTGGTTGAGGGATCTCCTTTTCCTTTCACCTTAAGACATGCTAAGATGGTGTTATGGTAATAAAAAAAGATAACTAATGATGTAAATAAAATAAGTATTGTTTTTTTTGTATTGACTGAGATATAGTGCCCAATATTTTTTAATAAGGGAGGAGAAGATGTGTCATTTTATAAGTGAGGGGAGGGACACACATGGAATTATTCAAAAGATTAAAATAATATATAGTCATATTGTAGTGAAAGTGGAACCAAATGGACAATAAATAGAATTTAATATAATATAATATTGAAATAAATTCAACAAATAATATTTAGACAATTTGAAGTGAAAATATTTACCCTTCTATTAGTTTGACCCCCTAGTAAACCGGTTTTGACCGTTACTATGGTAACAATTTTTTTACTATTCATTACTAAAAAATGAAAGTGACCTAATTAGAAATTTTTTTAAAAGATGAATCAAAATATATAATTTATTTTATCAATTTAATTCCTATAATTGGAATGAATTTATTTTTAAATATACACACAAAATGATATAAAACCCGTTTGAAAAATCATTTTTAAGCATAAAACTAGATTTATTATCATTCCATGATTAGAAAAACAATTATATAAATGAAAAAAATATATTAATGAATATATTATCAATAAATATAATTAAAATCATTCAAAAATAAAAATTAATTTATTTTATTAAGATAAAACTATATTCTATGCATTAATACTATTTTTTAGAAAAAAATATCATTTTACCTTCAAATGATTTTATTTTTATTTATAACCAAATGATTACCAATGATTTCATTTTATACATGTGTTTCAAAATTTATTTATCCCTACTTATACCCTCTATTCTAATGTATATTCATTAACTACCACATTAAATAATATTATTTCAATAGTATACGACGATTAATTTAAACATAATCTTTCATGTAAAGAATGTTATCAAAAAAGTAAAATTTATTTAAATTTAAATATATCATAAATTATCTCGGTGTTATAGGGGATACATATTTTTATCCTTAAATCTTGAATTACAAATTATTCAATATTTTGATTTAAATTTTAACCAACCGTAGGTCATGGGTTCTTATGTATTTTTTTGGTAAGATTCTATGGGCTCAATTGGATTATCTTGAAAACAAGAATATTATATGAAATTAATACATATATTGGTTTTAAAATTAATATATGTAAGTAACCTAGGAATTTTATGTATGTCCATTATGCTTGTATACTTTTATAGGTTGATCTAGGATCCACATTAGTTGGAAAAAAGTTCCTTTTAGCACTTGTGAATGAAATTAACTACACATAATATATAAAAATGAAATATATTTTTTTAGATTGTAAGGATATAGGGTAGTTGAAATATTGTTTTAAAAGAAATACTGCAAGCTATTTATTATATCTACTAAGGTATAAAGTGAATAATCTCCCAAAAATGGAAACTGGGATTATAAGTATACTGATATAGGGGTGGGAATTCAGGATCAACCTAAATGAAAAATACATTTTCAAAAAGGTGATTTTTACTACGAAGATAACACTACTATTTTTTCTTATCATGATAGGTATCATGTAAATTATATAGATTCAATTAAATCTCAATAACTACTCGAATTAAGTTTGTAGAGGTCTCTATCTGGTTTAAATTTATAGCTTTAGTCAGGATTCTATGCTAAGGAGGAGGGGAGGATACTACATGTAGAGATCTCTTTTATAGATTCTATCTCTAATGGTTTATAGGTAGAGTCTGTTTTTTAGGCTTCTTTTAATGGATATTATTAAAATAAAATTATTGCTCATGTTGGTATGGATATGGAATTTTTGTATGAGAATAAATTTACTACTATTAAAGGTAAAGGGAAAATAAAATAAATTTCCACCACTTAAAAATTAAAATCCTAGAAGTCTACTTGTCAAGATGGAGGAGTTCCTATAATTTTTGGATCTCAATAGGGCTCGACACTATTTAATATTCCTTCATTTGTAAAGTTGAAGGTAGACAATGTTGGTAGGATTTTTTATCACGTTGATGCTATAGATCAACTCCGTAGTGTTGATTCCATCACAATGGTAATGGAAAAACCTAAGGATATTAGGAAGGCCAATGATATAGATTTTATTCTTTTTGGACATTACAAGAGACAATAACTTAATCTTATAAAAATAGATCTTAGGTAATAAAAAATCATACAAAAATAGTTGATGGAGGATCTGAAATAAGGTTAGCTACTAACTTTACTGGTTCTTTCTATTTGGTTGTGGACAAGCCTACTGCAGCATTGGTTTTTTCTCTTGTTGATGTTGTCCCTCAAATTTTAATTACCACTCCACTTCCACCGTAAAAAATGGGTGATCAAAGAATTATTTATCATAATTCTAATTCTAATACTTTTATCACAAGGATATAAAAGTTAATAATTTTTAATTTTAGATCCCTTGAATTGCAAGATAATGTTTAATTGGATGATAAATCTATGTTTAGTAAAAAAGAAGTGAAAATAAGTCTCACCACCAATGATGTAACATAACATATGGATGTCATGGATTTATAGATATTGGGAAATGATATTATAGATAGTGAAACTTTTACTTTGGATAATCCTAGGAATATTTGGATGGAATCCTATTATATTGAGTAGAGACTAAAGGTAATCTATCCTCCAATTTTTTATGAAATAAATAATGTTATTTTTGATGATTTTGGTAAAGAAATGATTTAATAATGGGATTGGAAAATAATATAAACTCATAAAAAAATCCTCCATAGGATCGTAAGTACTAATGGATGCCTCAAGTACATAATGATTCTATATTGGAATGAATTGACCAACATGATAACTTCATTTTTAAAGTTCGAGACTCATTTTTCAACTTAAATGATTACCTAGTTTCCTTGGAGTTTCTATCCTCCAACATTAATGATTATATCAAATTCAACCATAAGTTGGATATTTAGGATTTCTAATAGAATTTTGGTCCATATATCATAGGGAATGGTGGAAAATTGTGTAAATTATTATCATTATCTACAAAATGTGGGTAAACCACGTCATCATCAGATGAAAATAGGAGCCTTGGTAGAGAGTAAATACATGGAGTTAAGGAAAACAACAACATATAATAGGTAACCATTTTGGTTTAGGTGGATGATTCTAATATCATAGTATGGGTCAATCTTGTGATGTGAATTTTGACATTTGATGGTCTATGTTTTTGACTTGTTTTGTTGTTGTTGTACATTCAAGTTTAGGGTAGTTTTTGTCATCTACGACTCCATCATTTACCTATTATGTTGTTTCTTTTCTTTTAAAAAATTGGATTAGGCCTTTGGGCTCTATCTTAAGCCTATATAAATATAAATATATATATATATATATATATATATATTATGTGGGTATATATATTTAGATAATTATACGAATATATAAGTTTTATATTTATATGTGTTTAAATATTTTTATGTATTTATATATAATTATATATAATTATATCTATACGGGGTGTGTTTATTTAAATATTTTTATGTACATTTATTTTCAGTTGTATATATTTATAGATATTTATATGTATATATGTGTATTTATGTATATTTTTCTAGATATATATATATATATATATTATGTGTGTGTGTGTGTATTTAAATATATATATCTTTGTGTGTACAAATTTATGAATCTGTATATGTGTTATATATATAATTACATATAATTATATATATATATATGATTATATATATATTTATGTATATTTATAAATATCTATATATTTTTATGGATATTTATATTTTCTTATACATATTTATGTATATTCATATGTATAAATATATATTTATGAATTTATATGTATTCATATTTATATATATTTTATATATTATGTGGATATACTTGTGTGTGTTTATTTATAAATATTAATATTTCTTAATATATATATATATATATATATTTAATTATATTTAATTATATGTGTGTGTGTGTGTGTTTCTTCATATATATTTATATAAATATATATATATATATATATATATTTAAATGAATATATATATATATTTAAATGAATATATATATATATATATGTATTTATATATATTATATTTATTTTTTATATTTATTTTTATATATATGTTGTGGTAATATTTATATAAATTTATATTTAATAATATATATATGTGTGTGTGTGTGTGTCTGTATTTTTATGTATTTATAACCATTTATGTAAATTTTATTATATGTGTGTGTTCACCTTCTGGTTATAGGTCCTGGACATAAAGGTTTCATGTTTTGATGGCAGGTATTGACCTAGTGATGGGGTGTAATGTCCCCCAATCAGACACTTTCTCTTGTGGCCAAATTGGGTTGGTTAATAGACCTCAAGTGCATTTTCCTGTATGCTAGAGGTTGCTGACTAGTAGCAAGGGTATAAAGAAAAATTTTCATAAACTATACCCCATGATATATATTTTATAATATAGAATAAATAAATAAATATCTGAGTAATGAAAAAATAGGAAATAGTACAACATACAACACGAAAGACCAGACAATGGGCATCAACAGAAACATCCCAAATAAAAGAATAATGTAATGATAGTTTTGAATGTAACTCAATTTCATGTTGAGTGTCATATAGATAAAAGACTAAATAGACTCTATAAAATAAAAATTTACCGATCCAAACCCCATGTCAGTCTCATTTACAAGCCCTAACCCATCCTACAAACAACAATCAACAATAAGGTCCCCTACCCTTGTCCAATGATAAATCCATAAAATCTGCATGGGTACCCAAAAAATGGAAAGAATAGGGTGTTTGTAATACTTAATAGGTCAATACCACTAGGTCGAAATAAAACCATCTTAATAGAAAGTGCCTGTGATAAAGAGATAACATGGTATTATTTAGACAATTCATATAACACCTAACATAAACATTCCATCCCTATGGTTCTATGTTAAATCTTAGGGTTAGCCAAACCTTCTTTAGCTCTATTCCAAATGTATCTTTCCACATGACTGATCCTCAACATCAGGAAAGATCACATGTACCACATCTCAGGAAGCACAACTCAGCTCAATGTGAATTCCCATGTTGAAGTCAAATAAGTCTTTCCAAGTAACAATACAATGAAAAGGGGAAATTAACTGTACAATACTGGACTCTATACAATTTCCCATACTTGAGTGACTTATATCTTTCAATGTTCACATCACAAGGGTTCAATATCAGATCAAGTGATGGGTTATCCTAGGCTAGTAAAAACTACTAGAGCTACATCTCACAATAAAGTGGGCCAAGAAATATAACATCCTATATGAAAGAATATATAGTATAAAACCATGTATACCTTTCATCAACATTCATATGACATGCCTATTTGGTTAATTTATCTCATTCTACTAACCAAACAAATATTCCCAATTCATATATTCATATGTGACTGGATGAATCACCGTAATTAAACCATTCCAATTTTCCATTTATGTCAATCCATTTTACATGTTGCAACATGAAAAATTCTCAATTCACATTGTTAAGAGAAACCCAAATTCCATAACTTCATTTTTATTTTAACATCAACATAAGGCTCGTCATGGATGTGGCTGTACACCCAGTCTCAAAGCTAATGGACCCAACTGGGTCTGAGGGGAGGACTAAGAACTTAATTTCTTATCAATCATATATTTAACCAGTAATTTGGATCATGTACATGACATGATGGTGGGATCACAATTATTTCATGTACCTATATAATTTTAAATAGACTTTATGAAAAGGTTTTAGACCCCACAACTTAATCCAGTGATCAATGAAACACCCAAAACATAGAACACACATAAAAAATGTAGATGAAGGAGATAGAAAAAGAAAACCTTGATCACACAAACATTTAGATCAAAACCCAATTCAACAGATAATAAGAGATCACACCTCTATAATTGAGGGTTGGAGAAGAAAAGATAAAAACAAAGTGAATGGACTCACTATAGATCAAACAATTGAATGAGACATCTAGGAGGGAATTAATCACACAAAAATTTTATAAATTCACCCTAGGGTATAAGGATGAGACTACATAATTAAATCTTCATGTTTCAAGAATGTGGTGTGTTTTAAAACTAATGTTCCTAATGAATTCATGTCATGAAACCATTTCATGGTTTATATTCAACATATTCCAAAAAAATCATCTCTTTGGGCTAAAAATACATCGCTCGACCTTTTAACAGTGTGAAATAAATTGAAATCTTGTAAAACATTAACATCTTGGAAATATTTCATTACTTATTCTAAGGAAAAGATTCGCATTATGCATTACATACATGACAAGAATATGTCTGCAGGTAGAGGCCACTACATATTCCTACAAAAAGACCTGAAATCCTTCAACTCCACTCAAGCTAGAGGATAATAGCTTTGAAAATTGAGACACTTTTATACCCACACTCAATTAACTCAAATAAATATATATCCCCAAACCTTAGGCAATTCCTCAAAAAAAGTTATATATCACCAAAAAAAACTTTTCCACCACTGTTTAAAGAATAAAAACTCAATCAAAAGAGCCTTAACCAAAAACTCAAAGAGGGGGATACCTGAAGAAATATGTGATCTTGAAACCTTCTCACAATATAACAACTCATCCTTGAGTTTATCCAAGAATCACTATTGGGTGTTGGAGAATAAGTCCACCAACTATTCTCACATATAAAATTCCATATCTTAGGTTTCCTCTTAAACATGTTTCTACTGCAATTGTACTCACACTAGAGGTATATACATTCCATCAAGAAACTTTTTACTACGGTCCACAATCAGTATTTGATGCTCTATAGGGGATGCATCTACCCCAATCTCGATATCATCAATGTCTATCACATGAGAAGTTTCTTAATCATATCTCTGAATTTTCAACACATGATACATAATGTAAATGGAAATGAAACACTATGGAAGTGCCAATTGGTACACCACTGGACTGACCCTTTCCACTATATCAAATGGAACAAGAAACCTGGACACCAACTTTCCATGATTCCTTATATGGTTCCATCCCAACCTTGTAAAAACTAAAAGGAAAACATGATGACCAACCTCAAACTCCATATTTCATCATCTCTATACCATGTATGTTCCCTGCCTACTTTATGTTGTCACCAACCACATCCTGATCAACTGAACTTGAACAGACCTCTCTTGCATGGTACTAGGTCCAACAAGCATTAACTCACCTACCTCCAACGAAAAAAGATGTGAATAGTATAGCCTTCCATATAAATACTCAAAATGTTCCATCAAGACTGATGCATGGAATCTATTATTATATGAAAACTCATAGAGTTCTATATACAACTCCCACGAACCCATGAAATATAGCACACGTGATCATGACATATCTTTTAGAATTTGAATCATCTGTTTATATTGGCCATTAGTTTACACATGATAGGTTGTACTCAAAAGAACATATGATCCCAGATCCTTATGAAAACCCTTCCATAATAGATATGTGAAATGATTATCTCTATTATAAGTAATATACTTCATAACACCAAGCATTCAAATCTATCTCCCACATTTAGAGATAGCCCTGATCATTAAAATTGAAGGTATCCCTTCTGATAATGAAGTGGGATACCTTCATCAATTGATCTATGACCACCCATAATGCTTAATTATTTCAAGGTTTCATGGGTAATCCAATAATTAAGTCTTTAGTAACATTATTCCATTTCCCCTCAAGAATGGGTAGTGGCTGTAATAACCCAACAATCCAATAATTCTTAGCATTCCCCTAATGATAAGTGAAGAATCTCACTATGAATCATGCTACCTCCTTTTTCATTGTTGAACACCATTACTATATATGGAGATCATGATACATCTTTTTCATCTTTGGATGTACTACACATCTAGAAGCAATAAAATCTATCATCATAGCCTCATGGAATCCCATATGAACCCATAAATATCAATTGATAAGAAGAACATTGTTTATTAAAATATACCACTCTAGTGGTGACTTCCCACCCTATATTTTTCCCTCAAATATAATCTCTCTAGACTAAATAACTAAGCAGTCATGATTTGGTCTAAAAGGATGGGCATAACAGATGCTTAAGTGAATGATACTCAACCCTAGGACTCTAGGACATCATCATGGATGTCTAAAAAAAGTATCATCAGATTATAACCATCATAATACTATCACATTTCCTCTATCTAAATCTTATTTCTCAAGGAATAAGAAATGAAGATTTCCATGATTGGTGTATAATCTATCTTGAATTATAAAGAATGAAAATAATCAACCCACCTGTACATGAGAAAATATGCACATGAGGATCTCCAGGTCCATGTACACCAAAAACCTCTCATCCAAAAGTTAGAGTCTCCAATTTTCTCAGAGTGTGTACCACTGTAGCTAACTCCAAATCATGAGTAGGGTAATTCTTATCATGTGGTCTCGGCTATCTGAAGCTATAAAAAACCACTTGATCCTACAACATTATAACTACTGTGTCCCATTACAAATGCATTAAATTTTATGATAAATGACATACCTATAACAAGTAATATGAGGATCAATGTAAGGGTTATCCTACTCTTCATCCTCTAAAAAACTCTAACTGAGATTTTGACCAAATTTTACCCCATTCTTGGTAAACTAGACATCAATGTGGTTATATGGGAGAATTTATGTATTAAATACTAATAATAACATGTAAAACCATAAATATATAAATATAAAATACATTATTAGGATTCTCCCAAGATTCTATAGCTGAAATATTCTCTATTTCCACTGTTAATCCATCCTCTGAGACTACGTTCCCTAATAATTTCATTTTATCAATTCAAAAAAAAATTAGATTGATTGGAATAAATAAAATTATCTCTTAATGTACTAAAGATAATATCAAGATTTTGGCCATGAAAATATATGGAATGAGTGTTCAATAAGATGTCATAGATGAAAACCACCAAAAAATAATATAGAAAATATAGAAATATCTGATACATCAAGTCAATGATTACTGTTGGCGTGTTTTTCATACTTAACAACATCACCAAAAACTCATACAATCCATACCTGTTCTTAAAATTATTTTGTGGTATGTATGATGGTCTCAATATAAATTGATGATACCATAATTGTAGATACCCAAGATTGATGTACATGGACATACATTACTTTTTCAGAATACTTAATACATAACAAAAATAGATTCCCAAATATCGTGTTAGTTTAGTGTCTTTGGAAACTCAGAACATAATCTTCTAATCATGGTGAAAGATCATAAACATCTCCCATAAAGATATTCCCCTTTTTTTCTTACCTAAAACCTTTCTTTATATCTTGTGGAAAATAAAACATAAAAAGGGTGATCTCAAATGCTCAGTAAGGGTAAACATGGAGAACTTAAAAACAATCCATAAAAAATTGAACGTAAAAACATAAACATAAAACATCAAAATCTTGAGCAATGACATAAATCTTGTCCATACATAATGAATAGATCATAAAGGAACATTAATCATGATAAAATGGCACGGGAATAAAACATGGAATTATGGAAAACCATTAAGCACATGTTATGATTTCCATAGTAGAGAAGGCATTGTTGCCAAGACCATCATAGTTGGCAAAGTCCATTACTGAACCGGGTGTACATGTTGTTCCAGCCCTGTATTACTGAACCGGATTCAATTTCCGTTCCATCCTTGTCTATATCACGAGATATATATCATTACCCAATGCATTAGAGGTAGATATAGGTCCCACCCATCTCATAATAAAATCATTATTTTGTGTGCCAAAAAATAAACATAAATCATTCATCATAACCCAAAGAATAATATGGGTTTCATAAACATCATACCATCATAAAATAATCCATATAAAACAAATGGATATAATTTGATCATATTAAAAATCAAACCATGTAAATAATAGAAACATTATACTTGAAACATGACCATATTAAAGAATTTAATCTTAGATGGAAAATAGTCTCGATAAAGAACATGAAATGAATTCTTGAGGAAAATAACCTTTATTCTTAAAAATCATTTTCTTTTCTCAAAATTCCATGCAACTTTAAAAGAAAAGTATTTTGTTTAAAATAATCATGAAATATTTTACAGGAAGCTTCATTAAAATAAGGAGTTATGAAACCGTAAAAATCCATTCATGCCGTATAAGTTTAAAAAAACATTCTCCTCATACTTTTGCCGGAAAAGTCAAAAAGTTTATCGTATGGTAAACAAAAGAAATATTCCTTACATAACACAATGTAAAATTCAAATAGGGGTAAACATGACCTTAAACATACATTTAAGAATATTAAACACTTTATGAAAAACATTTTTATAGACATGGATGAAAAATATAACTCCAGTAAATAATTACATATAAGTAATCTCGAATAAAAATGAGATTGCTAAATTATCCCTTACCTTATGTCCAATATCTTCTGTATGTGTCTGAGACTCATGTATAGTGAGTTTAAACATATTATTAACTTGTAACAGAACCATAATAATATTTATGATAACATATATGATTCACTTACGACTTTATATTACCCGTTCATTTCTCAATTCAATGTTAATGCATTATTTTGGGTAAAATCATTTCAATTGTTGTACGTGTTTTAACTTGTAATTATTAATATAATTACTTAGATCATGATTAATTACTTTTATAATTTAAAACATAATTTATATATAATAAATATTCATAATATACATATATATATAATAGATCAATAAATTGAAATAAATACATTGTTCATAGAGACGGTAGGCCGTACGTACGCATGAACACTGTTTTCATTTCATTATTAAATTGAATGGAAGTAATTAAATGAAATATACATAAATAAAATTTCATTAATTTTTCATATATTTCGTGATTATTTATTATATATACATTATAATCATTCTTGAATGGTTAACAAGGAGAATGAATCTCATCGCGTCGTGGAGACGGTAATCCGTACGTACTCACGAGTGATGATATCGTTCCCATAAATATTGAATAGAATTAGAGTGGATGATATAATATTTCAGAATTATTATCATGTTATAATAACCATATATAGTTATTCATTACACAATTATACCCATCCAAGTACAGTGGTGGTGGAAAAACAGATTATACCATGGCGTAGAGACGGTATTCTGTACGTACTTATGCGTGGTGATATCGTTTTGCGTAGATAGATAGAAGGTGAAATAGGTTTGGTTCATATTTATAATAAAATATCAGTATATGAGTGATACTGATGTTATTACTTTATTATGAAACAACAAAAGAATAAGAAGTAGAAGAAGAAATGAATTTGAAAGAATCGGTAAAGGTTATTACCTCTTCTTCGACGCGCCTCTTCTAAACCTCCACTTAGGGCACTAAAGACGGTCTTTGAAGAAGACCAGGACCTCTAGTATGTTTCAAGGGAAGTGGAGAAGAGAAATTTTCTGGGGTTGTCTGGGATTGAAGGCTCAAAAAGGTGTGTGGAGGAGAGGGAGGAGGTTCCCTTTTATAAGGGAGGAGAGGTGCACCTTTGGAAACATAAGAAATATTAATTTATAAAAAATTCAAAAACCACTTAAAAACATCCAAAAATGACTCAAATACAAATATTAGATGATATAGGGTTGTAATCTCATCAAAAAATAAAATTTATACATGTTGGGAAATTATTTTAAACCTTATCAACTTGATTTATCCTTATTTAATCTATTTAATTTTATTTGTGGTAATAATATTCTAAATTTTAAATTGTTATAAATAATTACTTATGTGTTGTGAATTGTCCATAATTATATAGTTTATGAAATTTTAGACCATATAAATTTCAATATATAATTTTTAAATATTTTTGTGATTTTTAAACAATTTTATAATATGTTATTTTTAAAAAATAATAATAGAGTAAATTTTGACACTATTTATTTATTTTAATTTAAATAAAATCGACATAGAAGATATGTTCAAACTAAAAGATTTAATAGATTCATAACATGTCATATTTATCTAGAAAATTCGTGGATAACATTAATTATTTCATATAATATTTATTTTAATATTTTTAAAATAATTTATTTGATATTTTAATCAATAAAATAATTTCAACATCACTATTGTGTCATAATTAATGACAATTATTTAACCCATAAAAATTCTAAATAGATTCACCTGATGTATATAATTTTATTATATTTCTGTAGGATATTCATTTTCTATGTTTTATGAAGTTTATCACTAAATTAAAATTATTACACTTATAAGATATAAGAGAGGGACAAGTTGTCACTTTCTTTGGTTTTAATAATAATTATATAATTTTAATGGTAAAAAAATCCATGAAATGAATCTATTCTGAACCTTAGGTGATTTGGGTCAACTTTTATACATCCAATCTAATTTTTTCAGGTCTTATGGTAATTTTATAATCTTATTGTTACCCTTAATTACCCTGATTTACCTTTAATTGTAGTAAATAAAAATTATCGTAGTTACTATTCATAATATAAAATTAAAATTAACTTATTAACATTATTTGGACCAACTGAATCCAAATATGGAATCCATTTTTCAAAATTCAAAACATAGGATTTGCAGTAATTAAATTAAAATTAATCTTGTTGTTAAGAAAACTGGTTTTAAAAGTTAAAATGTTGTCAAGGATTGAAATGTTTTTACCTATGAATTAATTGTAAAATTAATGAAAATAAATTTAATTTTATTAAATGGTAAAAATATATTATATTTTTACATTAAATCCATTCAATATTATAATTAACCATATAAAATATCTTGATGAAAAAAGTTGTTTTTAATTAAAATTCAGCATGTTTTTACTATTCATCAAAATAAGAACGTTGTCTGAAAAATATCAAAACTATATCCAATGTAAAGTTTTATATCTTGATTCAAAATAAGAAGTTTATTTTGTAAAATTGAACTTATCAACTTGTCAAAAATTAGATTTAATGTGGGTGCGCCATCAAAAGGCAGTAAAACTGCATTTTTTGAAAAAATACTTCTTTTATCAAAAAATTGATTTTGTTTTCATATCTCATTCTAGAAAAAGTTTAAGATGAATTATAATGTTAGAAAATTAAAAATTTGGTTAATACTATTCATAACAGCTAGTTCGTAATATTATAATAATATATCATTGATAGGTGAAACTAGGTATTGCGTACAATACAAGCTATCGAGGAAGGTTGCTCTTACTTGTATTGCAAGCCAAGTCAAGGTTTCATGTAGGGAAAGCTTCCTTTGGTGTTGTGAATAACATACTCAAAATATAGTTCAGTTATATATTGTTCAAAATCTATACATGGTGTTGTGTAAAATGAATTTTATTCAAAAGAACTTGCAATTGTGTGCATCACAAGCCAAGAATAGTGTTGTGTATACTACAGGCTAATATAGTGTTGCGTATAGAACAAGGTAATCTTGGTGAAGTGTACAACAAAATACATCAATGAAATTAAAAAATAATAATTCTCAAAAAATCTCGGGGTGTTACATTCTACCCCCCATAAAATGAATTTCTCCCTCGAAGTTTGTGAGTGTTAAAAATGCTTTTCTATTTGAAAGTTTCTTTTATAGAAACCCACATCATAAAAAGGAATAGTAAATCATCATTTTAAAAAGGAACGTTAGAAACATAACGGATACCCAAAGTAACTTATCACTGGGTTTCCACATAGGTGAATATTGGTGAAAATACAGATATGGAAGAGAAATCTAATCATCATGTTTGGATGCAGAGTGGTAGAGAACATGGCTATGAAAAAACCAACAATCACAAAGCCATAAATTTGTGATGATCTAAAGTACCATCAGATTCATCAGATATGAGAGAACTAGGGCATCATTTTTTGTTTTCAAGATCATTTACCTAATGTTGAAGAATTTTTGAATTAAAAGAAATACTTACTTGATTTCGGTACAATATCACTGTTTTTTGTGTGTTGAACAATTTCCACTTAATCTCTTAATGAAATGAAGTTGAATTTGTCTTCTGTGAAGTGCTAGAAAATAATGCGATAGAATGATATGTCATTCCATCTGTCTCAAACATAAGGTTAGCAAAATTTATATACATAAGTCCATATTATGGTGAGATTAATCGTATATGGTTCCAAAAATGGACTTATACTTCATCTATCATACCTCTTAATAAAAGAAAACTAGTTTCTACTAACCAGGGACTTCCTGTAGGCTAGTGGTAGGTGATAAAGGCCTGTCTCACTTTAGTTGTGGGTTCAATTCCCTCAACCTTGTCTGATGTGATGGGTTGTCTCTGGTCCTACAGTTTGTCCTTTTTCTGAAACTATACTATTATAACATTTCAGAAATAATATCAAAAGGTTCTATACTTAAACAATACTATCTGATGTCTAACTTAATTCATTCCAATCTTTAGGCATATTCAAAATACTACTATCCAATATCATAGTGTAAAGAAAATGATTATTGGATAGGTCATCTTCCAAGAAAGTGAATACCATAATTTATCCCCCATATATCATAATATGTATATTATTAGTTACATTCCAAACATGTGAATACCTTAATCATGTATTCTATTGAAACATGAATTTCCATAGAACTTTAGTTAAAGCATGAATGCTGTCAAAAATTAACTCTTTCCACATACCAAAATCCCAAAATTTATCTATACTCAAACCATGATATAACTTTCTTCTTTTATCATTCATGAGATCATTAATACTATCAAACATTTCATTTTCTCTTTATCCCTTCATTATGTGCATATCATCTACTTTCCAAAAATATTTCAATCACTTTTCATGGTTACTGGTAGCATAAAATTATTGAAAACCAATATATAGATATTCCAAAATTCCACGATACTATAAATGAGATTCCATGATACTATTTTAAAATCCCATTACATAAACACTTTATCATTCCCCAACATCATTTTCATACTCAACATCACAAATAGTGATCACATGTGACTTCCCTTTGTCATTTTCCTTAAGAGGTTGCTCAAGTAAATCATCATTAACCCTTGGACTAGGGCATTGATTAGTATAATGCCCCATTTCCTTGCAATTCAAGCATTGAAGTGTTGGTGGAGTGTTCTTTGTAATCTTTTCTCTATTCACGTCATCAAAAAACTTTTTCCCATTACTTCGGCACTCAGCTGCTCGATAAAATTCATTTTCACACTTGAAACATTTTCTAGTGCCTTTTAAACAATCTCCACCATGCTTCTTTCTACACTTTGAGCATAAAGAAACATTCATCTTCTTTTCACCATTGTTATGAGATTTTTCCTTAAACTTAATATTTCATTTCTTGTCAAAACCATGAGATGTATATGTAACACCAACTTCCAGTTCTACCTTGATAGCACAATGCACAATTTATTCATAGCTACTGAAGTCTCTTATAGCTAATTCCATTCGAAGACTTGGTTTTAATCCACTGAAGAATCGATCAACTTTACTTTCAGGTTGGATGATAAATCCAGATGCATACCTTGCAAGCCTTGTAAAATTCGCTTCGTATATACCAAGAGATTCATCATCCTTTTGCTTAAGCTCAAGTAACTCCTTTTCCATCTTTTTTCAAACAATACGAGGGAAGTAATTATTGAAAAATAAGTTCTTGAACTCATCCCATTCCATGGATTCAATTTCATATTGGGGCCTCATATTCTTAATTAGAGTCCACCACTAGTCCGCTTCACCTTAAAAATGGTAAATAGTGAGAATGAAATTTTCATGTTCTGAACAGTGAAGTATGGAAAATATCTTTTCAATGGTACCGATCCATTGTTTAGAAATAAGTGGATCAGAAGACCCATTGAAAGAGGGTGGACGTTGCCTCATGAAGGACTCAATAGAATATTGTTCCTTTCTCTACTCATTTGGAAGTCCAGAATGATTCGTAGCTTGTGTATGTATAAAAATAAGATTTTCACTCCATCTCCAATAACATTTGTTTTTTCAGGAGGACAATCATTGCATTGTCCACTACATTGATCAACATGGTTCTTTCGGGTTCCAGTCATCCTCTAAAACCCAAAAAGAATAGTGTGAGAGGAAAAAATCATGCTAGGAAAACAACATAATAAAGGGAGATTACCTTCAATATATAACATCTTAGGTTTAATTATATGATTGTTACCGTAATTCTAGGACTATAACCTATACTTATAATTAACCTTAGACACATCCATAGACATACCTTATAAATATCTCTAGGGATCTCACTAATGTTTTTGCATCCTAGTTTCCAATGGTTGACTAAACCATCACTCTGATACCAATTGTAGAGACCCATGCTTGACGTCCATGGAAATTAAATTACTTTTGCAGAATAATTAATACATAACAAAAAATAGATGCCCAAAGATCGTGTTAGTTTAGTGTCTCTGGAAACGCGGAACATAATCTTTTAATCATGGTGAAAGATCTACAACATCTCCCACAAAGATCTTCCCCTTTAGTTTTCTTACCTAAAAACATTCTTTATATCCTAGGGAAAAGAAAACATAAAAAGGGTGAGCTCAAATTCTCAGTAAGGGTAAACATGGAGAACTTAAAAATAATCCATAAACATTTGAACGTAAAAACTGAACATAAAATATCAAAATCTTGAGCAATGACATAAATCTTGGTAGTACATAAGGCATAAATTATAAAGGAATAGTAATCATGATAAAATGACATGGGAATAAAACATGGAATTGTGGAAAACCATTAATCACATGTTATGATTTACATAGTAGCCAAGGAATTTTTTCCAAGACCATCATAGTGGACAAAGTCCATTACTGAATCGGGTTTACTTGTCGTTCTAGCCCTGTATTGCTGAACCAGATTCACTTGTCGTTCCAGCCATGTCTATCTCATGATATATAAATCATTAACCAATGAATTGGAGGGATATATAGGTCTCACTTATCTAATAATGAAATCATTTTTTCATGTGCCACAAAATAAACATAAATTATTCATCATAACTCAAAGAATAATATGGGTTTCATAAACATCATCCCATCATAATATAATCCATATAAAACAAATGGAAATCATTTGATGATAAGAAAAATCAAACCATGTAAATAATAGAAACATTATACTTGAAACATGAACATATTAAATAATGTCATCTAAGATAGAAAATAGTCTCAATAAATGCTTGAAATGAATTCTTGAATAAAATATACTTTCTTCTTCAAAATCATTTTCTTTTCTCAAAATTCCAAGTAATTTTAAGAGAAAGGGATTTTTTTTAAATAATCATGAAATATTGTACAGAAAGCTTCATGAAAATAAGGATTTATGAAACCATAAAAATCCATTCATGACGTATAAGCTTAAAAAACATTATCCTCGTACTTTTTCCAGAAAAGTAAAAAAGTTTCTCGTATGGTAAACAAAATAAAGATTCCTTACATAACAAAATGTAAAAGTAAAAGAGGGGTAAACATGACCTTAAAATACATGGAATAATATTAAAAAAATTATATGGACATGGATGAAAAATATTACCCCAGTAAATACTTACGTATAAGCAATCTCATGAAAGATTTAAATTGAAAAATTAACCCTTACCTTAAGTACAATTTCTTCAATATGTGTCCGAGAATCCAGTATAGTGGGTTTAAACATATTATTAACTTGTAACAAAACCATAATAATATTTATGACATCATATATGATTCACTTACGACTTTATATTACCCGTTCATTTTTCAATTCCATGTTAAAGCATCGTATTGGGTAAAATCATTTCATTTGTCGTATGTGTTTTGACTTGTAATTATTAATATAATTACTTAGATCATGATTAATTACTTCCATAGTGTAAAAAATGATTTAAATATAATATATATTTAGAGTAAACATATATATAATAGATCGATAAATAGAAATAAATACACCGTTCATGGAGACGGTAGGTCGTACGTACGCATGAACGTTGTTTTTTGTTTCCTTATTAAATTGAATAGAAGTAAGTAAATAACTTATACATAAATAAAATATCATTAATATGTCATATATTTCATGATTATTTATTATATATACTTTATAATCATTCTTTAATGGTTAAATTGGAGAATGAATCTCATCACGTGGTGGGGACGGTAATCCGTACATACGCATGAGTGATGATATCGTTCCCATAATTATTGAATGGAATTAGAGTGGATGATATAATATTTCAGAATTACTATAATGTTATAAGAAACATATATATTAATTCTTTATATCATTATACCCATCCAAGTACAGTGGTGGTGGAAAAACAGATTACGCCACGGCGTGGAGACGGTATTCTGTACGTACGCACACGCGGTGATTTCGTTTTCTATAGGATGGATAGAAGGATAAATAGGGTTGGATCATATTTATAATAAAATATAAGTATATGAGTGATACTGATGTTATTACTTTATTATGAAACAAAAAAAATAATAGTAAGTAGAAGAAGTAATGAATTTGAAAGAATCGGTAAAGGATGTTACCTCTTATTCGACGTGCTTCTTCTAAACCTCCTCTTAGGGCCATAAATTTGGTCTTTGAAGAAGACCTGGACCTCTAGTATGTTTCTATGGAATAAGAGAAATTGTCATGGGTTATCCGAGCTTGAAGGCTCAAAATGGTTTGTGGAGGAGAGGGAGGAGGTTCTTTTTTATAAGGGAGGAGAGGGGCACCTTTGGAAACATAAGAAATATTAATTTATAATAAATTCAAACCCCACTTAAAAACCTCAAAAAATGAGTCAAATCCTAATATAAGATGAGATAGTGTTATAATCTCATCAAACAATAAAATTTAGACATGTTGTGAAATTATTTTAAACTTTATCAACTTTATTTATCCTTATTTAATCTATATAATTTTATTTATTGTAATAATATTCTAAATTTAAAATTGTTATAAATAATTACCTATGTGTTTCTAATTGTACATAATTGTATACTTTATGATATTTTAGAACATATAAATTTCAATTTATAATTTTTTAATATTTTTGTGATTTTTAAACAATTTTATAATATGTTATTTTTATAAAATAACAATAGTGTAAATTTTGACACTATTCATTTATTTGAATTCAAATAAACTCCACACCAAAGATATTTTTGAACTAGAAGACTTTATAGATTCATAACATGTCATATTTTTCTATAAAATTTGTGGATAAAATTAATTAGTTCATAAAATATTTATTTTAATATTTTTAAAATCATTTATTTGATATTTCAATCAATAAAATAATTTCAACATCACTATTGTTTCATAGTTAATGATAATTATTTAAAGCATATAAATTCTAAATAAATTCACATGATGTAGATAATTTTATTAGATTTCTGGAGACTATTATTTTTCTATGTTTTATGAAGTTTATCACTAAATTAAAATTATTACACTTATAAGTTATAAGAGAGTGACATGTGGTCACTTTCTTTGGTTTTAATGATAATTATATAAGTTTCATGGTAAAAAGTCCATGAAATGAATCTATTCCAACCCTTAGGTGATATGGGTCGACTTTTATTCATTCAGTAGAATTTTGGAAGGTCTTAGGGTAATTTTATAATCTTATTGTTACCCTTAATTACCCAATTTACCTTTAACTGTAGTAAATAAAAATTACAGTAGTTACTATTCATAATATCAAAAAAATAAAAGTAACCTATTAACATAATTTGGACCCAATAAATACAAATATGGAATCCATTTTTTAAAATTCAAAACACAGAAGTTGCAGTAATTAATTTAAAATTAATCTCGTTGTTAAGAAAACGAGTTTTAAAAGTTAAAACATTGTCAAAGATTGAAATGTTTTTACCTATTAATTAAATGTAAAATTAATGGAAATGAATTGAATTATATTAAATGGTAAAAATATATTATTTTTATACTTTAAAACCATTCAATATTATAATTTATCCATATAAATTATCTTGATGAAAAAAAGTTGTATTGTATTAAAATTTAGCGTGTTTTTACTATTCATCAAAATAAGAACGTTGTAAGAGAAATATAAAAACATTATCCAATGTAAATTATTATATCTTGATTCAAAATAATAATTTTATTTTGTAAAAATTAATTTATAAACTTTACAAAAATTATATTTAAAGTGGGTGCGCCATCAAAAGGTGGTAAAACTGCATTTTTTTTAAAAATACTTCTTTTATTGAAAAATTGATTTTGTTTTCATATCTCATTCTAGAAAATGTGTAAAATAAATTATAATTTTATAAAATTAAAAATTTGGTTAATACTATTCATAACTGCTAGTTTATAATATTATAATAATATATCATTGTTTACTGAAACTCGGTATTGCGTACAACGCAAGCTATCGAGGAAGGTCGCTCTTGTGTGTAATGCAAGCCAAGTCAGGGTTGTGTGTAGGGAATGATTCCTCTAGTGTTGCATATAACATACTGAAAATATATTTCAGTTATACATTGATCAAAATCTATACTTGGTGTTGTGTAAAATGAATTTTATTTGAAATAACTTTAAATTGTGTGCATCACAAGCCAAGAATAGTGTTGCGTATACTACAAGCTAATACGGTGTTGCGTATAGAGAAAGATAATCTTAGTGAAGCGTACAACCAAGGACATCAAAGAAATTAAAAAAAAAATCTCATAAAATCTCAGGGTGTTACATTGATATCAATTAAATATTAGAGAAAATATGAATACCTCTTAGTTAATTGAAGATATCCTTGATGTAGAGAAGGGGATATTGGTTCTTAACCATCATCTGGTTCAATTTATGATAGTCCACACACATGTACAAAGTCCGATAATCCTTCATGGTGAAAATCATGGAAAACCCATAGTTAAATACTAGGATATATGAATCCCTTTGATTATAAATATTCAAACAGAACATTCAACTCATGAAGATCTACAGGTGCCATCATGAATGGTGGGATAAAAACTGGATCTTCTCCTTGCCCTAACTCAATCGTGAACTCAATCTCCCACGTGGGAGGTAATATATAGAAATCATTAGGAAATATTTCTGTAAAATGGTTTACCACTAGAAGAGAAAATTCCAGATGTATCCCACCATCATTTATAGAAGGACCTTCTATCTGATCTGTGAAGATACAATCTCACTAAATTGGTCCTGCACGACTAGCCTGAAGATTTCACTCACCCTGGTGAAAATAGACACCTCCTTTTGGAAATATAAATGCAATTGTACCCCAGTAATAGTCGATAAGATCCTAGTAGAGAACTAACCAATGCATACCCATAATTAAATAAAGACCTGGCATTTCTAGTAAAAAATATTCCCACAAGAAATAGTAACCACAAATTTCTAGATAACACACCTTACAATGTTTGATATTAACTAACCACACTCCCAATGGTGTTACGATGGTCAATAAACCATCTGGGATTGTCACAAACAATACAAAACCTTTTGAAAATGATAATATATAATAGAATGAGATGTTCATGTATGAAAAAAATTAAATATAAGGTATATGACTTGAGAATTGTACCTTTGATGGTAGAAGGTTTAACATCCAAGATAGTGAGAGTAAAATTTATATCATGCAGCTGAATTTACCCTCTACCCTAGGCTCTATTCTGACTCCCCTACACTACTCCATTTGAGTTTTACTACCGCTCCTTTACTGGAGTAATAAATCCCCTAACTCAGATTGAACGTATGGTGGAGAAGCAGTGTAACATCCCGGTTCCGGAAGCCACCCAGAGGCGCCCCGTACCCGGTTGGTCACATGGCCTCAAGCGCATTTCCCCAAATGCCAGAGGCTTCCAACTAGAAGCGAGGGACTTGGGTGTGATAATGGGGAAACTATTCCCCCATTGGCATAGTACGCAGTGGAAGTAAACAAAGCAAACAATAGTGGAATCAGTAAATTTACAACAAAAATAAACAGCGAAAGACTAAAACAGTAAACAACTGGAGCACACGTGTATATATGAAATGATGCACGATACATATTTCTAGGAAAGCATCCAAAAAAGTCACAATGCCGAATACAATACTAAACCAAAGTAAAAAATAATACAAATAAGAAACTCCTCAGCATCACAAGCCTCAGCTTGGTCCCATGCTCTCCTACTCCAAAGCAATCAAGTACCAGAAGTCAAAGGGTGCTTGCCCTTGTCTATACCTACAACAAAATAGTCTGTTTGGGCCCAAAAACATGACCCAAAAAGGGTGTGAGACTAATCCCAGTAGGAAAACACCTGAAGATCTGTGCCTTTTAGTTAGTGAGTATATGGCAGACAATAGTACAATAAGCAGTAAACAATAATAGTAAAAAGCAGGTAGTAAACAGTAAGCAGTAGTAGGATGATATACAGCAGTAATCAATCCACAAAACAACAAGCAGCAGAGAAGCAAATATCTTACCACAAAAGGAACCCCTCTGGTAAGTACTCGCAGCCAACCCCTCGGATCCTATCCAAGAAGTACCAACAACCCTCTAGGCAGTGCACTCATCCTAACACCTCTGGTTTGGTTATAAGAAATTATTAGACTCTCTGGGGAAGCTCGCTCAGTCAATTCCCCTTATAGTCTAGGGTAGTTAGGAAATCTCTGAGGAAGATCATCCGGTCTAACCCTCTTATACCCCCAATGTCTAGAAAATCTCTAAAGAAGCTCGCTCGATCAATTCCTTCTATAGTCTCAGTTCTATCACTGACTCTCTAAGGAATCTCACTCAGTCAATTCCTTCTCTGTCCTGGAAAAGATGTTAAGGAAATTCAAACAAGGTGAAGACTCTCTGAGGAAGCCCACTTGGTCTACCCTTCTGTAGTCTATAATATCCAAGACTCTCTTAGAAGCTCACTCAGTCTATCCCCTATAGCCTATAATGTCCAGGACTCTCTGAGGAAGCTCTCTCGGTATACCCTCCTGTAGTCTATAATATCCAAGACTCTTTGGGAAGCTCGTTCGGTTTATCCCTTATAGTCTATAGCACTTGGTTCTCACGGTCCTATGCCAGTCGGTGCATAATAATGATATAGGGCCAAAGTTCACCTACAGAGCTACTTGGCTAACCAGTCTACAACAAAACAAGCAAGTCAAGGATATCATTCTATCATACAGTCAAAAGGAATGAAAAATAGGTATAACGACCAAAGTCTAGCAATAAACAAAGGCCGTAACAAGAGAAAGAAAAGGGAAAAATCCAAGTATAGCAATTATCCACAACAATGATTAAATTACCTCTTCAAAAGCATACCAGCATGGCAGGAAAACAATAGGTTCAAAAAGGTAAACAGACAACACCCCGTTCACGGTTATTGGCGTAATTTGCACATAAAACTCAAAGAAATCTAAAGGTAAGGCACAAACCACCTACCTTGATGCTAGGAGATCAATATAATTTGACCACGAGGCATGATTCTCTTTAGATTAGTGTAGATCTACTAAAACACACAAAACGTTCAACCTAAAATATCTTGAGAAAGAGGTAAAATCATGGAATGGAACTCAATAAGAAGGAAGAGCTCACCATTGTGGTTCCAACGCAATTGACGGTGGTCGATTCGGCAAACAGACGGAGGCTCGGGGGATCGGAGGATGTTCACAGTAGTACGAGTCGCTCTCGGTCGAAGAAACTAGAGAAGAAGAAAGCTCTGTCTGTCAGGCGCGACCCCGGTCCGTTTAATGAAAAAAATAGAAACTACATGGTGTGTACTTCTGGGGTACACGGCATGTACTTTGCCTTTCTATACTCCACTTTAAGTGGCCTCTACATCGCCCCTACACACCGTGTGTGTGGCCCGGACATGGCCAGCACATAGCCAGGCGCTGCATCAAAGTACACGGCGTGTGCTTATAAAGGAAACGATGTGTCTTCGAAAATTTCCAGAATTTCCTCTTTTTCATAAAAATGACAAGAAAAGGAAATACATAGCTAAAACAAAGATCCGGGTTCTTACAAACTTCCCCCCTTAAAGAAATTTGTCCCTGAATTTCCCTACCAAGGCGTATAAGAAGAAACCTAAAACAGTTCCTGCCACTACGATTGTACATCGGCCTCCCTCTCCAAGGTCTCGTCTTGTGCTCGCCCGTGCTGCCATAACACCCATACCCGAGGAAAAGACAGGCCACATAGAACCTCCATACTGTGATCGACAATATGGATATAATGCTCCTCAAACGACGCATCCACTTCAAGATCAACCTCCTTGGGTTGAAAGACATGAGACGGGTCTAAAAAGTATCTTCGGAGCTGAGAGACGTGGAAGACGTCGTGCATATCCTGGTACCTCTGAGGTAACTACAACTGATAGGAAACCGGACCAACACTCTCCAACACCTAAAACAACCCGACGTACAGCGATGAAAGATTACCCTGTCTCTGAATCCTCTTATGTCCCAACCTCGGTGCGACATGCAAGAAAACCTGATCCTCGACCACGAACTCTGGAGGTCATCTCCGCTGATCAATATAAGACTTCTATCGAGACTTTGTTGTATCCATACTATTCTAAATCAACTCTATTTGATCTGAGGTCTCTTGAACATGATGAGGTCCCAACAAAGCTGCCTCTCCTACCTCAAGCCAGCACAAAGGTGATTGGCATGCCCTACCGTACAAAGCCTCATAAGGTGCCATCTGAATAGTCGCCTGAAAACTGTTGTTATAGGAAAACTCCACAAGAGGAATATTCTTCTCCCAAGAATCTCAAAAGTCTAGAATGAAAGATCAGAGCATATCCTCAAGCACTTGAATTGTACGCTCGGACTGGCCATCTGTCTGGGGATGGTATGTTGTACTCAAAAGTACTTCTGTACCCAAAGCCTTCTGAAGCCTCTGCCAGAACTGAGAAGTAAAGCATGCATCCCTGTCTGAAACAATGGAGTGTGGAACTCTATGCAGACGTACAATCTCTCAGATGTACAACTGTCCCATCTCATCAACACTGTAGGTCTCCTTGATCGTAAAGAAGTGAGAAACCTTCATAAGCCTATAGACGACGAACCAAACAGCATCACTCCCATGAGGTGACCTCGGTAACCCGGTCATGAATTCCATTGTGACATCATTCCACTTCCACTCAGGGATGGGTAAATGTTGTAAAATCTCTGTTGGTCGTTGATGCTCCACCTTCACCTGCTGACAAGTAGAACATCTCTTGAAGAACATAGCAACATCCCTCTTCATACCTAGCCACCAGTATTGGCGGTGTAGATCATGATTCATTTTGGTGATACCAGGATGAACTGCCCAAACCAAAGAAGGAAAATCCTGCATCAGCTCCTTGCGTATGTCTTCTGGCACCCATACATGTCCCTGGAAACACAAGATCTCATCCTCACCCACTTTCCATTTAGGAAGAGGGTCCTCTCTTGACACACTCTCCCGGAGGTCTAGTCCTTCTGAGTCTGATAGCTGCCTTATCCATACCCGATCGAGAAGAGTATAGGTAACAACTACATATGAAAGAAAAGTCTTTCCCTGTCTGTTGTGCACCTCCAAGTGCTTCTCAGGGAATAGAGCCATAAGCTTCCACTCACTGATGGCCTCCTGAACTACCTGAATCTGAGTTTTCCTGCTCAACGCATCATCCAATGTGTTGCCCTTTCCCGACATATAGACAAGCTCAAAGTCGAAGGATTGAAGATACTCGACCCACCTACGCGGCCTCAGATTCAGATCACGCTGAGTGAAAATATACATGAGACTCTTGTGGGCAGTTAAAACCACAAAGTGCTCTCCCAAAATTTAATGTCTCCAACAGCGTAAGGTATGAACAACAGCTGCCAACTCCAGATTGTGGTGGGTAGTTCCTCTCGTGTGGCCTCAACTGCCGAGACCCGTACGCAACAACTCCCTCTCCCTGCATAATCACAGCTCCAAATCCGACACCTGAAGCATTACAATAGACTGTATAGCTCTTTCCCATCTCTAGAAAGACTATTATCGGTGTTGACATCAACCTACCTTTCAGATCCTCAGAGGCTGACTCACAGGAATCTGACCATAAGAACTTCGCCCCTTTATTGGTCATCTATGTCAGTGGTACTGCAAAGCATGAAAAGTCCTGTATGAAATTCCTTTAGTATCCATCCATCCCTAGAAAAATATGCACCTCAAAGGCATTTTTCGGCTTCTCCCAGGAAACTACATCTCTCACTTTCTCTGGGTCTACTGATACTCCTGTCTCTGAGATAACATGACCCATGAAGTGAATCTGATCCATCCAAAAGTGGAATTTTGAGAGCTTATCATATAATTGATTCCCTCTCAGTGTACTCATAACAATATCAAGATGGGTAACATGGTCGTGTCGACTGTGAGAGTACACCAAGATGTTTTCCACGAAAACCACCAAGAAGGAATCCAAGTATGGATGGAATACTCAGTTCATCAGTGCCATAAAAACTACTAGCACATTCGTGAGACCTAAAGGAATGACCATATACTCGTATAGACCATACCTACTCCTGAAGGATGTAAGAGGCATATCTGATGGTCTAACGCGCAATTGATGATAACTGGACCTCAAATAAATCTTCTAGAACACCTAGGCTCCTCGAAGATGATCAAAGAGGTCATCGATCCTCATCATTGGATATCGGTTACTGACCGTCAACTGGTTCCACTTCTGATAATCCATGCAAAGCCTAAGGGTTTCGTCTACCTTCTTTGCAAACAGGACAAGCGAACCCCAAGGAGAAGTACTGGGTCAAATAAAACCATTTGATTGCAACTCCTCCAACTGCTTCTTGACCTCCTGCAACTCAGGTGTAGCCATCCTATAAGGAGGAATGGACACCAGTGACACTCTTGGAATGAGCTCAATAGAGAATTATACCTCACGCTCCGTAGGAAAACCTGAAAAGTCCTATGGAAAGACATCCCTAAAACGATCCACAACTAGAGGAAAGTATAACTGTGAAGTCCCCTGGTCGTCCAGATAAAGACTAGAAATATGGGTTGTAACTCCTCCTAGCCCATGATGCTTTGGTCCAGCTCTACCCGCCTGGAAATATCACTCGCCTATATGAAGAAAGGATCTTCCCTCTGGTGATATGAAACTCACCCTGCGGTGATAACAATCGACGATTGCCTGGAAGGGAACTAACCAGTCCAGAGCGAGAATGACATCATAGCCTGTCATATCTAGGACATAGAAGTCACATAAGAAGTGAAACCCTGCAACCTCAATAGGGAACTCTCTGCACTGACGTACGCTATATTTCCTCGTTCCCAACGGTGTATCAAGAGTCAACGTGTCAGAAGATGAAAAGATACGGAGACCAAGGCTCTCCACAACTACAACAGAGATAAAACTATGGGAAGCACCAGTATCAAAAAGAGATGATGATAAAACTGAGTCTACTAGGATCGTACCTCGAACTGTAGAAGCGTCGGGGTCCTACTCATGATAGGTCTGCTCCATGGTGAATGTCTGGCCTTTACGACGGCCTTGCGCCCCTGGCTAACCACTCTGATCTGATCCACTCTACTGTCATCGATAACCTGGTGATTGACCACCACGGCCGTGACCTCCACCTCATCCCAAACGGCCGAAGGAACTCCAGTTCCCAGACTGGTGAGAAATGGGTGATACATCTCCTATACGTGGGGTCATAGAGGAACCCCTACCACCAGATGTAGGCAAGAAGATCTGAAAAAAAAAACGCTAAAGTGGCCCATCTTTCTGCAAGATCGGCACTCCATCGGGTCTCTCTGAAACTGAGGCCTAGTATGCCCACTCCTACCACACTGGTAGCATAGAAACTGGCTACCCGAAGATGCATTCCGCCTACCTTGATCTCCACAAGTAGACTCCATTCGACGCTTCCTACTATCATTAAGAGGAGCGCTAACTCTGGATGTCGAACCGCCCTGGCTCACTGCTCAATATCACTCAGATTGCACTCAGTGATCAGCGCCTGGTTGACGATAGATGATATCGAAGTCAACCTGATGATATTCACCTGGGAACTGATCTCTTTCCTGAGACCATCCTTGAACTTCCTAGCAAGGAACAACTCATAACCTGCTGGAATCGACGTGAAGTGTTGATGCTCGGTAAAGCGAGACGAATACTCCCTAATAGATAGAGTACTCTGCTCGAGACTCATAAACTCTTAGGATCAGTCATCCCTCAAGGTCTCTGAATAAAAGTAATCGTATAAGATGCGCCGAAACTCATCCCAAGTCATACTCAGCTGGCGTTCAGATTATGAGATCACCTCCCACCACCTCTTGGCGGTGTCTTGGAGTATATAAGTAGCATGATTTACCCTTTTCTCTAGAGGTATCTCCAGGTGATCAAATATCATCAGTGTGGCCTATAGCCACAAATCTACAGCCTGGTGTCCTCCATCCCCTGAGAAAGTAGGAGGATGCTGCTACAGGAAAACCCGCGTCAACTCAGCCATCGACAAGGCAGGAGGTAGCGCCCCCTGAAAGGTATGCATCATCCTTAGGAAGTCCTCCCTGAACTGCGCATCGGCGCCTCCAACGGGTATAACTACTGGTGCATAGGCTGGAACAACATGAGGATCTGCAGGAGGATCTACAGGAGATCTTCGATCGGCCATATCCGGTATCCGATCACCATCTGGCAGCTGACGTACAACCGGAGGACATCTTAGTGGCACAGCTCTGAAAGATCAAAATCACACCTTAGACCATAATTATCAAAAACTGAGAACACAAGAGTAAAAAATGAGAATAGGAGGAAAGAACAAACAAGTTCTACAAAACATTACTACACAACGTGTATAAAACTACACGGTGTTCCTTCTTTAGCCAGACACATGGGCATGTACTTCATCCACAGTTGGTCATGTAACACCCTAGACTACACGGCGTGTTTTCAGCACTCACGGCGTGTACTGGATCTCCATTACCTTTCCCGAGTCTCCTTACACGGCTATCCCACATGGTCTTCTTAACCCAAGACTACACGACATGTTCACTAAGGACACGGCCTATACCAGACCAGGCTTCGGTGGGCCGTGTTGTTAGTTACACAGCCGGCTACATGGTTGACCCTTACACGGCATGTTCCAAAAAAAACATGGCGTTTATATGAGAGATAACACCATCCCGTGTTGTTCATGACACAACCAGGTATCTAGAGTGATCCTACACGGCGTGTTCATACCAAACATGGCGTGTACTACACGAGCATCCCCGACTGTGTTGTTAGTGACACGGTCGGGTACACGGCTCACTACTACACGGCGTGTAACGACCGTACACGGCGTGTTTTAGAAAACGTTTTCACAACACCGTGTTTCTACTCACATAGTTAGTGTCACAGTTTAAAACTACAGGGCGTGTAGTCAAGTACACGCCGTGTATTCTGGTTTTTTTTCTGGGAAGTAGCTCAGAAACTGCACCGAAGCCCAGAAAACACTGAAAAACAAGAATAAAGGTGCCAAATTCCGATCTGTGGGAGCCCATACTCCCCGTGAATCAAAGCTTGGAATATCCTACAAGTCATATACATGAGAAACACATCAATGATCCACCAATTTCCGATTCATGAGATCTCATAACACCTCATGAACCAAAATTTGGCGTTCTTTTAAGAAAGGTACAATACAACCAATTTCTCTATCAAATAGTAAGGATTCTATCAAGCATCTATCACAACAACATGATTAATCTACATAATGTCTATCATAACAACATGCAATCGCTAATGCACCCTAGATGGCATGGAAAAATGCATGGCATGTGATTTCTAACAGTGCCTATATAATGCATGAGATGGAATACCCTCATCTCATCAAGTTGCGACAGAAATAGGACCACAATAGCAACAATAATAACAACACAAGGCATGTGAATCACTCTAGGTGAAATCATATCAACCATAAAATATCAAAACAAAAAACTGCAATAAACAAGGTAGATTGGATTTTCCCTGTACACGGGTTAGCTACTCCTGGGGACAGCTTATTACCAGGTACTGAATCCATCCTATCCCTGGATAAAGGCTCCAAACAATAATTGAAGAGAAAATAATTCCTCTAATACAACTTTGTAATTTCCCAGTTCTGGAAGCCACCCAGAGGCGCCCCGTACCCGGTTTTTCACATGGCCTCATGCGCATTTCCCAAACGCTAGAGGCTTCCGACTAGAAGTGAGGGCCTTGGGTGTGATATTGAGGAAACTATGACCTCATTGAAAGAGTACACATTGGAATAAAACAAATAAAACAATAGAGGAAGTAGTAAATATCCAACAACAATAGATAGCGGAAGACTAAAACAATAAACAACTGGAGAACACATGTATATATGAAATGATGCATGATACATATGTCTAGGAAAGCAGCCAAACAAGTCACAATGCTGAATAAAATTATAAACCAAAGTACAAAAGAAGAAAAATAAGAAACTTCTCAACATCGCAAGCCTCGGCTTGGTCCCATGATCTCCTACTCCAAAGTAATCAAGTACCAGAAGTTGAAGGGAACTTTCTTTTATCTATACCTACAACAACATAGTCTGTTTGGACCCAAAAACATGACCCAAACAGGGTGTGAGACTAATCCCAGTAGGCAACCACCTGAGGATCTATTCCTTACAGTCAGTGAGTATATGGAAGGTAATAGTACAATAAGCAGCAAACAGTAATAGTAAACAGAAGGCAGTAAAAAATAAGCAGTAGAAGGATGATATACAACAGTAATCATTCCAGAGAACCCTAAGAAATAGAGAAGCAAAGGACTAACCACAACCGGAACCCCTCTGGGAAGTACTCACAGCCAACCCCTCTGATCCTATCCAAGAAGTACCAACAACCCTCTGGGAAGTGCACTCAGCCTAACCCCTCTGGTTTGGTCATACAAAATTATAAGACTCTCTGGGGAAGCTCGCTCTGTCAATTCTCTTTATAGTCTAGGGTAGTCATGGAATCTCTATAGAAGATCACACGGTCTAACCCTCTTATAACCCCAAGGTCTAGAAACTCTCTGAGGAAGCTCGCTCGGTCAATTCCTCCTATAGTCTCAGGTCTATCACAGACTCTCTAAGGAAGCTCACTCAGTCAATTCCTTATCTAGCCTAAAACGGTTTTAAGGAAATTAAACAAGGTAAAGACTCTATAAGGAAACTCACTTGGTCTACCCTCCTATATTCTATAATATCCAAGACTCTCTGAGAAGCTCACTTGGTATATACGCTATAACCAACAATGTCCAAGACTCTCTGAGGAAGCTCACTCGGTGTACCCTCTTGTAGTCTATAATATCCAAGACTCTCTAAGAAGCTCTCTCGTTCTATCCTTTATAGTATATAGCACTAGGTTCTCATGGTCCCATTCCATTCAGTTCATAATAATGCTATAGGGCCAAAGTACACATACAGAGCTACTTGGCTAACCAGTCTACAACAAAACAATCAAGTCCCAGATATCATTCCATCCTACAGTCACAAGGCATTGAAAACAGGTATAACGGCCAAAGGATAGCAAGACCCAAAGGTTGTAACAATATCAAGACATGGGAAAAATATCAAATCATAGAAATTATCCACAACTATGATCAAATTACCTCTACACAAGCATACCAGCATAGCAGGAAAACAACAGGGTAAAAAAGGTAAACACGCAACACCCCGTTCACAGGTATTGGTGGGATTTTCACATAAAACTCAAAGACTTCGAAAGGAAAATCAAAAAACCACCTAACTTGATGATAGAAGATAAATACACTTTGACCACAGGGCTTTATTCTCCTTATAACGACATAGATATACGAAAACTCACAAAACGTTCAACCCATGATATCTTGAGAAATAGGAAAAATCATGGAATGAAAATCCAGAAGAAGTAAGAGCTCATCGCTGCGGTTCCAACGCAATCGAAGAAGGTCGATTCGGCAAAGAGACAGAGGCTCGGGGGATCAGAGGATGTTCGTAGCCGTACGGGTCACTCTCGGTCGAAGAACCTGGAGAAGAAGCAAGTTCTGTCCGTCGGGTGCGACCCCGGTCCATTTAATGAAAAAAAATAAACTACACGGCGTGTACTTTTGGGGTCCACAATGTGTACTTGGCCTTTCCATACTCCGCTTTAAGAGGCCTCCACATCGCCTCTACACACCTTGTGTGTGTCCCAGACACAGCCAGCACATGTCCTGGCGCTGCATCAATGTACACATCATGTACTTCGAAAAGTTTTAGATTTTCCACTTTTTCTCAAAAACGACCAGAAAAGGAAAAACATACCTGAAAGAAAGATCTGGGTTCTTAAAACGAGCTACCAATCTACTATGGGTTAGTTGAGTCATTTCTAGATATTGTTCCATGGGCAAATACCCTACCACTATTATGCTATTGTGAGATCCTACAAAACCTCTAAAGATGGACTATACTTCCACAATAATGGAACTACATAGTAGGGGTAAGGAAATCGATGGTGTTTGTGTATGCTCTTTACTAACTGAAATCACTCTAATGAGCCATGATTCTAAGATGGATACCCATTCCCTTATACTAATTTCACACTACTGGAAAAGTAGGGACTAACATAACGATTCCACTTATTTCATGAAGAAGAGTTATTAGATCACATTGTTAAAACTACTTGGCCATTTCTCAAGGCCTCTTTTAGATTCCCCTCCATTATGAGAGCCTAATTCATCATATCCTTAAAGTTACTTATGAAAACTATTCTCACATGTGATCATATCTCATAGAATATCACAACCTGGAAACGTTTCACCCTAGCTACCTCATCAGCTACTAAATATGGAGAAAAAAACTACAGGTTAGTGAAACATCCATTTTATTCCAAAACTAAAAATATATCTTGTTTCAGGTACATGAACTCAGGAGACTTCTCATCCTTCAGTTTTTTATGATATAAGTCTCTCAGAAACATCACATCAAATTCATTCTAGGCTAACTCATCATGCTGATCATCTTTCTCTATAATATCCCACCAATTGTTGGATGATCCATGAATCATTTATGCATAAATTATGAACCTCCTACAATAAGGCGTCTTAAGGTTATTAGAGATCATTTATACTGACTCAATCCAAAAATTAAGTTCATGTTGACTTCTTTCCTCAGTGAAGATAGGTAGGTTTCAAAGTAAAAACTCTCTTTTTATCTGATACATTAATGATACAATGTAAAAAATCTTCATATCCATAGACTTCATGATCCTCAAGAATAATTCATAGAGTTGATCATCCATATGATTCTTAAGAGCAACAAGAATCTCTAGTTCATCTATGATAATAGTGAGCTAATTATTACTCTCTTGATTCATATCTCAAATACAACAAGGAGGTATTTTTTGTATAAGAAAAATACACTCCTGATGAAACCAGAAAAACATCATGGCCAACCTCAAAAGGTGGAAACAACTGATAACCACTAACATAATGTTCCCTTATACTTTTATTGACAAGTGAATTGACATGAAATAATAGTTCTTAAATTTACATTGTTTGATATAACTAGAATCTCATTTCACAGTTCAAATAGGAAATTATATCACATATAATAAATTTGTCCCTATCATGAAAAATTCATGACAATATATATAGATATATATATCCCTACATTCCTACCATTATGCATGCATACTCATGTCATTCCATACTAGTCCATGGGTATAAATCATGAGAAACAATAACCTCACCCAACATGTGAATCACCTGAGGAGAAATAACATCAATCGTCACAAGTGAACAACATTAAAAAAATTCATCCTCAGGTACTCAACATTTCCTAGTAGATGGGTTAGATACACTCATGAAAAATCTCATTTCTATGTCATGAAAATTTCATTTTATAATTTATAATTTACTAAATACCAAAAAAACAAAAAAGGAAACATGATGGAACTGATTCTACATTATAACATCCCCAGACTTGTACTATATGGCGTGGAAAAACTAGGTTGGTTACTGGACCTTAAGCACGCCTCACCATACACCAGAGGCAACTAACTAGAAGTGGGAGTGTAGAGAACATAATACCGAGACAATAACCCTTGATAAAGATTTAAAATATGTTGGAAATAAATAAATATCATAGTAATGGAAAAATAAAAAAATATTATAACATACAATAGGAAGGACTAGACATTAAATGTTAAATGAAACATCGAAAAATAATAGAATAATATAATGACTGGTTGGAATGAAAATCATCAAACATATAAAAGGATAAAGAGACTCTATAAACTAAAATGATCTTGGTCCAAACCCCATGGAGGTCCCATCTCCAAGCCCCAACCCTTGAAATAAGAAAAAATCAACCAAAGGGTCCCTTTCCCTTGTACAAATGTGCGTCCATTAAATCTTCTTGGGTGCCCAGTGGTGGCTGAAATAGGATGTGAGAAAAACATAGTAGGTTGAAACCCATGTGTCTGAAAAATAATCTTTATAGAAAGTTCATGCAATAAAGAAATTATTGGTTATTATTTGATCAATTAATACAACTCATAACACAAACATTCCAATCATCAAGTTCTATGTTGACACTCATGTCCATCCAAACCCGCATCAGCTCAATGCTGGATATCTCTTCCAAATAGTCAATACTCTTGCATGAGGAAGGATTACATATACCATGACTCAAGAAGAACTACTAGTATCTATGTGAATTACCATGCTGGATTTTGTTACATCTTCCCAGGGTAGAAGACTATGCTATGGGGAAAAGTTACCATCTCATACAGGACACCATGAGAATTCCAATACTATATTATCTTAAGTATTACAATGTGCACATCATAAGTGGGGAATGTTAGCTCACATGGTGGGTTCTTATGTGCTAGGAAAAAACCACCAGTGGCACATCCCATAAGACACTGATCCAAACCCACAAGCATCCTATAATAAAACATATATACATGTAAACCATGTATACCATTCAATATTATTCCTATCAATTTTCTAGTTGATTATTTTATCTCACTACATTAACCATTAAAATAATATAAATTGGTAAATTCTTCTATGATAGGTCAAATCACAACAATAAAACCATGACAAGTTTCCATTTATCTCAATTCCTTTTCTAAGCTGCAACATTCTGAATTCTCAATTCACATTGTTATGAAAAACCCAAATTTCACAATTTTTAGTTTATTGTAACATCAAGGGATGTATCACAACATAGGTGGCAGTAAGAATGGTGTCGATGGAAATGGACCTATAAGGGTCCAATGGGTGGTCTATGCATGTATATTTTTATCAAACATATATATAATCAATTAGTTGGGTCACATGCATGGTGTTCCAGTGTGATCAAAATTATTTAACATTTCTATATAATTGGAAACAAAATTTAGTGTAGTTTTCTAGACCACACGCCTTAATCTAGTGATCAAAGGAACACCCACAATGGATAATTCCCTTGGAGAAATTATGGTATAAGATATCAACAAAGAAATACTAGATCACACAAACATCCAGATCAAATAATGATTCAATGACCGATAGGATATCACACTTGAATAATGAATTGAAGTGGAAGAAAGAATAAAAAATTTAAGGTACTCATTGGAGATCAATAGCAAGACAAAGATATATGGGAGAGAAGGCATCACTAGAAGATCACATGGAGTCACCATAGGGTAAGAGAGAGGAGGATGAACAATGAAATATACAAGACTCATGTGTGAAACATGTTTTAAAACCACTGTCCATGACGAATTCATGTCATGAACCCCTTTCAAAGTATGCATACAAAATATTATGAAAAACACATCTTCTTAGGTTAAAAATACCTTGATCTTCTTTTTCACAGTGTGTAAAAAAATTCACAGCTTCTAAAACATTTACATATTAAAATAATATTATGGATTTTTTCAAGTGAAAATATCATTTTGTGTCTTACTTATATGGATTTAATATTTCATGTATGAAGAATCCACTTTAGATTCTTATAGAGATCTAAAAAATCCTTTAACTCCACCCGATCTTGAGGATAACCCCTTTATGACTAGGACTCCATTAATTAAAACAATCATACATCCCTAAATATTTCATCATTTCTATACAATGGATCTCTATCACCAAATGAAACACAACAACCATGTTTTAAAGAAGATAAACCCAACCAAAAGCGGCTAAAAAAGTGGAATGTACCTAAAAAAGATGAGATCTTATACAGTGGGTCAAGCTGGTAGTGGAAGAGATCATCATATGCAGATGGTGGCCATATGGGGGGTGTAATTTAATGGTGGTGGGAGAGCTGATTGAGGCCATTGGAGACAGTGACGGACCATGGAGGCATGGATGACGATGACAGTGGACTGGGTTCATGAGAGCATGTGGGATCAGGCCAAATTGGGGATATGATGGTCATTTGTAAATGCTGGTTATAGGGGTGGAATGATTTGATTCTGGGTGGTTAGACATGGTATGAGGTGGGATGATGGGAAGCATAAAAACATTAACGGTGGAGCGATGGGTGAGAGAATTACAGTTTTGAATGAGGACTCTATGAGATAGACTAAAAAATGGGTCTTACGGGCTGATTACAGGTGGGCCTACTGTCCATGTATTGGGAGTCTTAAAGGTCGATTTATATATAATAGGGAATACATACCTATATAATATATAAATAATGTTACTATAGTTGGTTCTCATCCCTAAAGGGGGGCAAGGGAAAAATGTGACACCTAGTGTACGGAAGATTGGGTTTGTGTGAGTTGTCTGATTGTAATTAAACCTCAAGCATCTAATATATGTATGTATATTTATATACATTTATATATATATATAGATATTGTCAGTATATATATATACACACACACACACATATTTATATATAATTTTATTTTTATATGTATGTATTTATATAGTTTCAATAAATATTTGTACAAATATATATGTATTTACATTTTTATATATATATATATATATATATAATTATATTAATGTCTATTTAATAATCACATGATGTGGTTTATAGTGGGGTAAAGGCATTACATGGAAGGTCTACATGGGCTAGGGCATCGTGAGCCTATGTCGAGGTGGGTCTAGGATAAATAAAAATAATTATTAATTAATAATAATTAACAATGAACAATTAATAATAATTAATAATAATTAATTATAAATAAGTGAAAAAAACAAAAAAAAATGCTAGTAAATATTTATTGGAGGTTTAAACTACTGCTAAATAAACTATTGATAAATAAAAAACATTTTTTGAAAATTTTCTTAATAAATGAATCTGTAATGGATTATAGAATCACCGCAGATCATTTATGAGTGGTTTAAACAACTGCTAAATTCAAAAAAAATAGCTTCTACAATCATTTTTTCTTGTAGTGGTCGAAATTAATTCCAAATTGTTAATATAAGATCATCTAATTGAGAAGATGTCTAGAGATATAAATTTTTTTTATACAGATTATATAATTTAATGAATATTGTGAACCATGCCTAAAAAATTTTATACATAGCAGGCATTAATGATTCATGATTAAAATTTTGTTCTACTGTGTTATATATAAACTAATTAATATTGACCAAATGTGAAAAATTATTACATACTATAAGCAATTTTTATATAATATGTTAATTACTATTTATTTCAGGATGAGTATGGTGATTTTAATTTACTACACATGCTTTAAATTTTATTCAGTATTTATTATTGTATGTTTTTATTAAGTATTAAGAATGAAATAAAAATAAATGGCCATCAACAAATAATTTAAAATCACTATCAGATGTTCATAAAAATATTATTATAATTAAAATATCATAAGTATGTGATTACTATAAAAGTTTTGGATAAGAAATATGCCTTGTTCTCATTCAATGAAATATTATTTATAATGTTAGTTTAATATAATATATTTGGTTATTTTATTTATTAGTTAAATACTGGCATGCCTTGTTGAATATATAATCACTTTAATCATTTCAGTGTGTCTTGACTTATAATTTAATATTAAAGCATTGTGAAATAAAGGATTATAAAATTGTGGTTTGTATCTTTGGAAATAGTTTTTTTGATATAACTCCATTGACAGAGAAAGAAAGTATCTGATGCAGAAATGTGTTTAAGATGAAGAGATAAAAAACTGTTATGTGATACTTTTATAAAAAATACTTATTTAAAATGCAAGTTTTTATTTTCTTATTTTCAAACTCTTGATGTTTTTTAATTTTATTTTTACTTATTACCAACTATTGTTTGATATTTTCTAGTCACTATTTATGTAAATATTTGTCACTAATTGCTTAATTAATTAGATAATAATTTCAAATTTTCATTACATGATAAAGTACTACAATAAATATTACTCTTCTGATTTATTTAACTACTTATGGAAAAACTACTCAAATAAGATTAAATAAATTAAAGTTAATTTTTAAAAGGTTTTTGTAAAATTTAAGGATTTAAAAGGGTTTATAATTTAATACAATAATTTTAGATTATATCTTATATGTTTTGTTCGATATTCTTTTGTGGGTAGATTTATTCTTGAGAGGTATCTCTCCATGGACATTAATCTTTGACTCTCTTATTTTTAAGTCGATTTTGGATTATTGAGGGTGAGAATTACCTAATATATATTTAATGTGATGACTCAAGTTACCCTTCCTTTTATTTTTTAGTATAAATAATCTTATAGGATATGTTCTAAATTTTATAGGATGAGATTTGTTTGAGAGGAATGAGATGTGAGATATAGAATATTCTCTAGCTCTCACTTTATCAGTTCTTATGTGAGAAATGTTCGTCTAAGTATATCATTAAATAATTTATATCATTTTTTTACATATCAAAAAAAATTTAAATATTTAAGGGTTATAATCAAACATAAATAAATTGTATTACCCATGGATCTTTATTAAATGAAAAATATATTACGTAAGAAATTTTATTAATGTGGAAAATATTATTCATTTCAAAAATCTTACTCATTTATTTTTATTAAAGAGTAATGTCATACACATCGATAAGTTTCATGTGCATCAATTTGAAAAATATTATTTATTAGTAATTCCTTATGTATGAGTTATAATTTCATACACATTTATTAAAATATCTTATGTTTTTATTAAGTCTCCAGTATTGATAAAATATAATTCATATTTATATTTATAAAAATATAATTATATTATGTATAAAATATATTTTGTGAGTTTTTATAATTAATTGTTAGTTGGTTATCGATTAAAATATTTTGGAATTAATTATTTTATCATTATTTTTTAATTTATAATGATTTAAAAAAACTATGTGGTATTTTGAAAACAATTTATATTTTGGAAATAAGAATACAAGACAAATTTATTTCATTGTCTTTTTTAGATTAATGAATGTGTGAATTAAATTTCAAATTATATTTATATTGGTATTGTTTTGAAATTATTAGTATTTTGGACATATAATATACTAATGTGGAAATCGTGATAATTATAAATTAATTTTCAAATTTATGATTTTTTCCTTTATATAGTTGACATTAATGTATATAAGGAAATAGATAAGTTGTAACAGTTATGTTATGTATTGTAAAAGAAAAATTAAATCATGGTGATGAGGGAGGAGGCATTATATATATGACATAGAGGGAAAAAATTAAACATTATAGCAAAAAACAAAAAAAATAATGAAACAAAATCGTAAAAACATGGGAATTATGTGAAAAAAAATAACACACATAAATTAATATAGTATATAATTAATAGTGAAAATAAACAGGGATGTTTGTTTACAAATATGATCACAAAAAAAATTCTAAATTATAAAAAAATATTACATGGTATTTAATTTTTCTAATTTTGGAGATTTTATTTATGGCGATTAAGATGGGATTTTATGGAATCTTTAATAAGTCTAATTTATTTTATGGTTATATTTCCATTATAAATATAGCCCATAGTGATCATGTTCCTTTTCGATTTAAAAATATATCTCCTCCATTCAATTCCTCCTTCCCCTTGCAAATTTGGATGACCTGCAAAGCATCCTATGAATATTATGATTACATTCATTCTATTTCATCCTTCACATAGCTTCTGGGTAATTAAAAAATCTTATTGTAGCTGTCACGACCCACCTTCGGTAAGACGATGGAAGGGGTGACAAAGTTCCCCACCCTTCCTTCCTCAATTAGAAGACGAGATAATGACCCTTGAGTCCCACCTTTAGTAGGCCCCGGAGTGGAGAATAGCACCAAGGGTGTCACATTTTCAAAATATGGGAGGCATTACCCTTTTTAGTTAACCAGGATTGGGAGAAAGAATGAGTCAACACCAAACACCACCACATATAGAAAACTCAAAAGAAAACCAAACTACATGCATGTTTTAATAATAAAACTGAACAAAGTACAAGAAATCCAAAGTAAAAAACCAACAAGAAAAGAAAAGGCTAAGAAGAAAACAATAGAAACCAATAGAAACTCCAACGTCCAAACTAGTAAGGTCTCGCACGGCCTCCGAAGTCCTCCTGGAAGCCTGAAAGTAAACGTAGGGTGAGCATACAAAGAATAATCTGTAAGAAAACCTATATCTCCCGTGAACAAGTGGGGAGATGTCCTAAAGTCCCGTGAGAAGCAGAAGAACCAACATCTATCAAGGAATATTTCCATCCCACCTCACCGGCCACGCTCACCAAATAACACAATCAGTAAGGTAATAGAAAGAACAAAACATTTGGGTACCCCGCACCACCATTTCCCCCACTAGCTAGATGATCATCCCTAAAGGCAAACTTTCTGACGCTACCACGCTCTTCCTACCCACACACATCTGGGCCTCACAACCATCCACATCCCTGTGCGCACACACCTGGGCCTCACAACCACACATCCCTGACCGCACACATCTGGGCCTCACAACCATCCATCCCTACCCGCACACACCTGGGCCTTATCCCGAAGACACCTGGGAAAACAAATCAGCCTGAAGAGTCCTTGGCTAACAACACACCAATCGAAACCTACCCGAATAATCTTGGGTGTAAGGTCACCTCCAGCCATCATAGCCGAGGGAAGAGGGGGCAGGAAGGAGAGTAACTAGGGTAAAACACCCTTCCCCATGAAATGTGGTGTCTGACATTAAGTTCCCAATGTGGGTGGGGTGCAACTAAACACAAAACATACAGTTACACATATATGACAACACACAGCCCAACCTATGGCTCCACAACCGATACAAGCAAGTGCCTAAGCACTGCTGCCTCAGAAAACAGACACACAACAAACAATTCCCAGTTTCCATATTTAAGTTATCATTTCATAACAGTTTAGTATGAGTTAATCCCTTCACTACTGGGAAACTAACAGTAATATTCACAGATGAAACAACAATAAGGCAGAAAGGAAAACCATCAGGTAATTTAAGCATTCCCTCCTGGTTCTCTTGTGAAGTCACATCAACAAAGGGATTAGTGAGATCCCTCAAAGTACTAGAACCAAAGCAAAACCCAAAAAACCATTGGTTATTCCACATTAATTCATTACCATTCCACCCAATTCATTATTAACTTCCCACTTTTATTCATATTCACGACCCAACCTACAGCCCTGTTGCCAAACACCACCACAACCACGCAACAACTCATGCCATTCCAACCACACCATTCACAGCCCTACTGTTCACCCATCCATATCTGAACCATCCCAACGTTTAAAATTCATTCTTTTATATTATTTAGTTCAACTGGGGTGATCACACAAGATTATGGGCTTTCATATTCAACAGTCGAGTTTAAGTGTTTAACTGATTCATACATGTTTCCCATTCACCAGACAAAGCATAAAACAGAGCATATAATAGGTGAGAAAACAAAGACCCCCAACGGTCATGATTTTCAGTAGGCCAAATCCCATTAAATTCATAACAACATCATAGGGAAAGCATGGATAAAAACATGTAACAACATTAACAAACTTCTTCGTCCTCGTTCTTTAACCGGTTATTATCTTCATTATAGAATTGATTAAATTCCATGTGGGAACCATAGAACACCCACCCCGCATGATACACAAGGAGGAGAGACAAAGGTAAGATCCCTACTTGATTGATCAAGGATCGACGTTAAGTCCTCACGTGGAAACAAGAAATCAAGAGTAGCAGGAACTCCATGGAACATGGTCAAGGAAAACTTTGCAACAGGGGTACGACTCGTCGGGAGAAAGGTTAATTTGAGCGCAGGGTGATAGAAAAAAAGAAAATCAGGGAGAAGAGATGCCTTTAGGTTATAAAGACTGCGATGCAGCATTTCCGGGATGCTTAAGATACGGAGAGAAAAACTCGAAACCGCGAAAGAAGCGGGATCGTGGGTTGACCACGCAGCTGAGCCACCCCACACATTTAACCAAAAAGGTACCCACCCTTTGGGGCAGTTAAAACCGATGCACACCTCAACCAAGGAAGGACTCCTCACATGATACACTACAGGCATTTCTGAAAACGCGGTTAAAGGCACGACCAAAACACATTGTTTTTCATTTAAGGAGGGTACCTCACCAATAATTTAATTAAACGCCATTAATGGGATTTAAAATAGGCGTAATGGGGTCAAAACATGGTTTAAAAACCAATTCGCGCAAAAAGGATGCGCTATTGGAAAACCTGTGGAGAGGTCACCGTTACACCAAGGCCACAAGTAGGCAAGAGGTACCGATACCCCAAGGTCACCGGTAGGCCGAGGAAACCGGTAGGCCGAGGCCAGTAGTAGGCCGAGGCGACCGGTAGGCCGAGGTCAGAGGTAGAACGAGGCTACCAGTAGTCCGAGGCCACCGGTAGGCCGATGCGACTGGTTGGTCGTGGCTACCGGTAGGCTGAGGCGATCGGTTGGCCAAGGCCACAGGTAGGTCGAGGCCACCGGTAAGAGTCTTAGGCTTCACCGAGAAGCTGGGATGGCCTTCCACACCACCCAGAACACCCCAAACATTATATTTTCACCATGTAATGGACCCCAAAACCTCAGGCCATTAAATCATATACTTCTCAAACTATTCTCGTCCCCGAGAATATAAGAACAAACTAGAAAGGAGAAAAGAGGGGTCCAAATAACCACCCTCTAAAGATACTTCTGAGGGGAAAACCCCTAAGTTGTTCAAAAGCTGGAACAGAACCCCCCCCCCCCCCCCCTATATCCAAGAATACTCCCCCAAGAGTTATCAACCCCAAACATCCACAACAAGCACAAGGATCACACTTTCCAACACATGAGTTAGGGAGTCCCTTCTTACATGTCAGGATATTATCCGCTTTGGGCGGCACTAACTCACCTGCATGGGTTTAATCCGCATCCACATTAATGCGTCTTGATTAGCAGTCAGGTTTTCCCATCATCACATATTCGGACACACACCGAGAATAGGGAACAGATCATCTAATAGCTAAGAAAAACAAGCATTTTATATATTAAAGCACAAGGTAAAACATCTCAACAAAACTCAAAACAAAACAACAGAGAAGTCAAAATAGCTCTGGGTACCGAACGCATAACTAGGCCTCCCACTCCCAAGTGCTCTCCTCGAGGCCACCATACCTCCACAACACATGAACAAAGGGTATGGTTCGTCCATGAAGCACTTTCTCTTTACGATCCTTGATCTTGATCGGTTGTTCTATGAAGGTCGCATCGTTTTCGAAATCTAACCCTCCCCAATCAATGAAATGGGAGTCGTCATGTAGATATCGATGAAGCTGGGAAACATGAAAGATGTTGAGAACTTTCTCCAACTGAGGTGGAAACCCCAGCTGATACTCCACCTCACCAACTCGTCCCAGCACCTCGAAAGGTCCGATGAACCTAGGGGAGAGCTTACTCCCCTTCCCAAACCTTCACTGCCCACATCGAGGGGAAACCTTCAAGAACACATGATTTCCAACCTCTAACTCCAAGGGCCTCCTCCTACGATCGACATAAGACTTCTGTCGGTCCTGTGTTGCTTTCATCCTCTCACGCATGAGCTGAACCTTCTTAGTGGTGCCCTTCACCACTTCTGGCCCAAGAATAGCTGCTTCCCCAATCTCTGTCCAGCAAACAGGTGAATTACATGACCTTCCATACAAGGCCTCAAACAGTGTTATCCCGATAGTGGAGTAGAATCTATTATTATAGGAAAACTCCACCAGAGTAAAGTGTCGTACCCATGATCCCCCAAAATCTAGAACGCATGCCCGCAACATGTCTTCCAATGTCTGGATTGTTCGTTCTATCTTCCCATCTGTCTGAGGGTGGAAATAAGTGCTAAGGCGTAGTTTGGTGCCAAAGTCATGTTGCAATCCCTCCAGACTCATGAGGTAAACCGTGTGTCTCGATCAGAGACAATAGATCTCAGAATCCTGTGCAACCGCACCACCTCATCGACGTACCTTTGGGCTAAGGTAATCACTGGGCTCGACTCCTTAATCTCCAAGAAGTGATCTGATTTTTTCAAATGATCCACCACTACCAAGATGGAATCATATCCTCCCAGATCCCTGGGTAGCCTTGTGATGAAGTCCATCGAGATGTCATCCCACTTCCACTTGGAAAAATCTAAAGGTTGTACCAACCCTCCAGGAAAATGGTGTTCAGCCTTCACTTGCTGACAACTAGGCACTTAGCCACAAACTCTGCCACCACCCACTTTACCCTAGGCCACCAAAATTGTCCCCTCAGGCCTTGGTACATCTTTGAGACCCCAGGATGTACCGCTAATGCCGATCCATGGAACTCATGGAGAACTTTTTTATGCATCATCTCCGGAACAAACAGCCTCCTACGGAAAAACATCTGATGCTGACCATCCTCAGACCATCCCTCATGAGAATTTCCCTGATAAAAACGATATCACGACACTTCTACCTCCGAGTACCCCCACTGAGACTCTTCCACCTACACCACTAAAGAGGAAACTACAGTCATCTGAAACAGACAGCCTCTTCCACCTTCCACCCTTGCATCCAAATGCAAGGCCGCTAACTCTTCCATTTCTCTCCAAGCATCTGTAGATTCCCAAACTACTTCCTTATACGATTTCCTGCTCAGGGCATTATCCACAACATTACCCTTGCCCTCAGTATAGGAGATCTCTAAGTCTTAGTCTTGGAGGAACTCAACCCATCTCCACTGCCGCAATTTCCGATCCCGCTAGGAAAAGACATAATGCAAGATCTTGTGATCTGAGAAGACTACAAAGAACTCTCTGATGAGATAATGCCGCCATAACTTCAATGCGAACACCACGGCTGCACGCTCCAGATCGTGGGTGTCATAGTTACGTTCTTGAGGATGTAACTACCTAGACCCATAAGATATCACTCCTCAATGCTGCATCAGCACACATAGAAACCCAAGGCCAGAAGCATCGTAGAAAACTTCAAACAACACCCCTTCCTCTGGTAATCTGAGCACTGGAGCACTAACCAGCTTCTCATTTAGGTAGCCAAAAGTTGTCTGGCACTAGTCACTCCATACGAAGGCCTGGACCTTCCTAGTCAAGGCTGTCAATGGAGCAACAACTCGAGAGAATTCAGGCACAATCCTCCAGTAATAGCCTGCCAAACCCAAGAAACTACGAACTTCTGCAACATTCTTGGGTGCTTCCCATGAAACAACTGCCTTGACCTTAGATGGGTCTACTTTTATTCCCTTCTGAGACACTACGTGTCCAAGGAAATGTACTTCTCGTGTCAAGAACTTTCACTTAGACAATTTCCCATAAATATGGTGGTGTCGAAGGACTCCCAAAACTGCCCTAAGATGCTCAACATGAACTTCCTCTGATCTTGAGTAGATAAGGATGTCATTGATGAACACCACAACGAACTGGTCCAGAAACTCTTGGAAGATAGAGTTCATGAGGTTCATAAACATAGCTGGTGCGTTCGTAACACCAAACGGCATGACCAAGAACTCAATGTGGCCATATCTGCACCAGAAAGCTGTCTTCGAGATATCACCTTCCTTCACTCTCAACTAGTGGTATCCAGACCACCGATCGATCTTAAAGAACCAACCTACTCCCCTCAGCTGGTCGAATAGATCATCTATCCTCAGGAGGGGGTAACGATTCTTGACCATCACCTGATTAAACCTCTGGTAGTATGTTCATAGTCGTAGACTACCACATTCTTTCTTTATAAACAAAACTGGAGCACCCCACGGTGACACGTTGGGTCGAACAAATCCATTCTCCATCAGATTGTCAATTTGAATCCGCAACTCCCGCAACTCAGAAGGTTCCATCCAATAAGGAGCCATCGAGATCGGGCAGGCACCAGGCTGTAAGTCTATCCCAAACTCAACGTCACGTCTAGGGGGTAGAGTCACAACCTCATCGGGAAAGACATCAGGGAATTCTCTTACGACCTCTGGGACATCCATCATTCTCGCGTCCGCCGACTCCACTGACACCCCGTCCAGCATAGAAAGGAGTGGCTCCACGTGTTGACTCCCCACCTGATAACTCTGCTCCCCAAAAAAATCCATTCGTCGTCCATCCTCATTGGACAATTCAATCCTTCTCTGATAGCAGTCGATGAGGGCATGCATGAATAATAACCAATAAATTCCTAGAATGACATCGTATTGCAGCATCTACAATGAAAGAAGGTCTCCGCTAGACTGATGTGGTCCCAACATCAGTCTACATCACCGGAAAAAGTAAGATACACTGGTCTGGCCCCAAATAGGTGTTCTCAACACTTGGGGCACAAAAATCCTCTCAGCATCTAGACCTAGAGCATGGGCTAATTCAGGCATAACAAAGGAGTGTGAAGCTCCTGAATCAAACAAGGCAGAAAAAAGAGTGCTGAATAAACTGATCGTACCTCGAACAACCTCTAGTCCTGTCAGAGCTACTAACTATGCGGCATGCAACTGTCCACGCCTATCTCTTCTTCCTCACTTTTGTCGACCACCTCCCCGACCATACCCTAGTCAAGGTCCCTAAGGAGCACCCTGGTGTCAGCCTCCTCCCGTAAAGTCGTCCCTCGGAGGGCCAGGGGCCTGCTTCTTATGCTGGAGAGGCCTCACTGACAACGGATTCTAGTGAGGTGGGTGCTGAAACTACCCACCTCCACCATGTGGAGCTCGAGTCGGACACCTACTCGGGATGTTCCTGAAAACTCCGCAAGAGAAACACTTCGTTCCTGGCCCTGTGTAAAAGGGGCGAGGTCCAGAAGCTCGGAACTGGAACTGATGAGGCATACTCCCTGCTTGTCGAAACCTGGAAGGCCCTGTCACTGGAGACCTTCCTCTGACCGCCCTCCCCTTTGACGAACCCTACTAGTTCCCCTCTCATGGTGTTCCTCCCTTCGAATGCATTTTCTCTACTATATCGGCCTTCTTTTGTATTGATAGGTACATTAGAAGGGTGAAGGGAGTGACGACGTACTGAAGAGAAGGATGGAGTGCCTCCTCTAACTGTCTTTCACGAGACTCCACATCCGTAAAGAGATCTGGGGAAAAGCGCAAGAGATCTTTGAACTTGATCCCCAACTCCCTCACTAACATGCTTCCCTGCTGAATGGAGAGCAACTCCTGTCTCTTCTCAGCCTTCGTCGTAGAAGAGAGGAACTCCTCACGAAATTCCCTCTTGAAACCGGTCCATGAAACCTCTTCCTAGGTCGTCTCTCCTAGAAAAAGCGTCCACCATTGACACGCTGCTCCTCTCAGCTGGCTGACAGCCAATGTAATCCAGTACTCCCTCATAGCATGGATCAAAGAGAAGGTGATGGCTAGCTCCTCGAGCCATCCCTCCATAACTAAGTCAGAAATGATGCCCTTGTACTCCTCAAGGGTTTGTTGCTAGAAGGAGCATAGAGTCCTCTGCCACAAATCCTCCTCCTCATATCGTTCAACCCTCTGTTGGACAACTGCCTCGATCTGCTAGGCCTCAACCACCCGAGTCTCTAATGGATAACGTCTGGGTGCCATATCTACAAGGTAAACAAGGAATGCCTAAGCCTGAGTAGTGTATAATATTGCTCTTAAATTTTCTTAGACTTCTTATTCATTTTAAATCCCAAACACACCCATGAAACACAGGAACACAAGTCATTATGATGCATATACCTTTCCTAGGGTCTCTACCCTTCAAACAGTGTAGCCTCACTTGGTCGTTCGGTAGGTCCAGAGTCCTTGCATCGGATCACGAGGGGGCCCTAAAATCTCGTGTCCTAATCGGTCCTCCCTTCTCTATTTCACGAACCAAGATCACCTAACATTGTTCCCCTTACATCCCATGCAATCCTCATTGTTCCTAACTCCAGACTCCATCCTATCCCTCAACTTCCCTCTGATACCATTCTGTCACGACCCGCCTACGGCAAGATGATGGAAGGGGCAGCAAAGGTCCCCACCCTTCCTTCCTCAAGTCGAAGATGAGATAATGACCCCCCGAGTCCCGCCTCCAGTAGGCCCCGGAGTGGCGAATAGAACCATGGGTGTAAAATTTTCACAATATGGGAGGAATTACCCTTTTTTAGTTAACCAGTTTTGGGATAAAGAATGGGTCAACACAAAACACCACCATATATAGAAAACTCAAAAGAAAACCAAACTACATACATGTTTTAATAATAAAACTAATCAAAGTACAAGAACTCAAAAGTAAAAAACCAACAGGAGAAGAATATGCTAAGCAGAAAACAACAACAACCAACAGAAATTCCAACGTCCGGACTAGTAAGGTCACGCACGGCCTCCGAAGTCCTCCTGGCAACCTGAAAGTAAACATAGGGTGAGAATACAAAGTATACTTAGTAGGAAAACCTATAGCTCTCGTGCACAAGTGGGGAGACGTCCTAAAGTCCCGTGAGAAGCAGAAAAACCAACATCTATCAAGGAATTTATCTATCCCACCTCACCAGACACACTCACCAAATAACACAAGCAGTAAGGTAATAGTAAGAACAAAACATTTGGGTACCCCGCACAACCATTTCCCCAACTAGCCAGCTGCTCATCCCTAATGGAAAATGTCCTGACGCTACCACGCTCTTCCTGCCCGCACACGCCTGGGCCTCACAACCACACATCCATGCCCGAACACACCTGGGCTTCACAACCATCCATCCCTGCCCGCCCACACTGGCGCCTTATCCCGAAGACACCTGGGAAAACAAACCTGCCCAAAGAGTCCTGGGCTAACAACACACCAATCGAAACCTACCCGAAGAATCTTGGGTGTAACGTCGCCTCCAACCATCACAGTCGAGGGAAGAGGGAGCATAAAGGACAGTAACTAGGGGGAAACACCCTTCCCTATGAAATGGGGTGTCTGACACTAAGTTCCCAACGTGTTTGAGGTGCAACTAAACACAAAACATACAGTTACACATATATGCTAACACACATCCCATCATATGTCTCCACAACTGATACAAGCAGGTGCCCAAGCACTGCTGCCTCAGATAACAAGCACACAACCAATAGTTCCCAGTTTCCCTATTCAAGTTATCATTTAATAACAGTTTATTATGAGTTAATCCCTTCACAACTGGGAAACTAACAGGCACAGTGACATATGAAACAACAATATGGAAGAAAGGAAAACCATCGGGTAATTTAAGCATTCACACCTGGTTCTCTTGTGAAGTCACATCAACAAAGGGATCAATGAGATCCAACAATGTACTGGAACCAAAGCAAAACCCAACAAAGTGTTGGTTATCCCACATTAATTCATTACCATTCCACCCAGTTCATTATTAACTTCCCACTTTTATTCATGTTCACAACCCAACCTACAGCCCTACTTCCAAACACCACCATAGCCACGCAACAACTCATGCCATTCCAACCACACCATTCATAGCCCCGTTGTACACCCATCCATATCTGAACCATACCAACATTCATAATTTATTCTTTTAAATTATTTAGTTCAACTAGGGTGATCACACAAGATTATGGGCTTTCATATTCAACAACCGAGTTTAAGTGTTTAATCGATTCATACATGATTCCCATTCACCTGACAAAGCATAAAACAGAGCATAGTATAGGTGCGCAAATAAATACCCCCAACGGTAATGATTTTTAGTAGGCCTAAGCCCATTAAATTCATAACAACATCATAGGAAAAGAAAGGATAAAAACATGTAACAACATTAACAAACTTCCTCATCCCCGTTCTTTAACCGGTTATTATCTTCATTACAGAATTGATTAACTGACTCTTGGGAACCATAAAACACCCACCTCGCATGATACACAAGGAGGAGAGACAAAGGTAAGATCCCTAATTGATTGATCAAGGATCGAAGTTAAGTCCTCGTGTGGAAACTGTAAATCAGGAGTAGTAGGAACTCTATGGAACGTGATCAAGGAATACTTCGCAACAGGGGTATGACTCGCCGGGAGGAAGGGTACTTCGAGCGTAGGGTGATAGAAAAAAAGAAACTCAGGGAGAGGATAAGCCTTTAGGTTATAAAGACTGAGATACAACATTCCCAGGATGGTTAAGGTATGGAGAGAAAAACATGAAACCACGGAAGAAGCGAGATCATGGGTTGACCACGTGGCTGGGCCACCCCACACGTTCAACCAAAATGGTCCCTGCCCTTCGGGGCGGTTAAAACCGACACACACCTCAACCAAGGAAGGTCTCCTCAAATGATGCGCTACATGAGTTTCTGAAAACGTGGTTAAAGGCATGACCAAAACATGGGGTTTTTCATTTAAGGAGGGTACCTCACCAATCATTTAATTACACGCCATTAATGGGATTTAAAATAGGCTTAAAGGGGTCAAAACACGGTTTTAAAACCAATTCGCGCAAAAAGTAGGAGCTACTGGAAAACCCATGGAGAGGTCACTGTTACATCAATTCCACCTGTAGGTGAGAGCTACCGGTACCCCAAGGTCACCGGTAGGCTGAGGCTGCTGGTTGGCCGAGGCCACCGGTAGGCCGAGGCAACCGGTAGGCCGAGGCGACAGGTAGGCCGAGGCCACCGGTAGGCCGAGGTGACCGGTTGGCCGAGGTCACCGGTAGGCCAAGGAGACCGGTAGGTCGCGGCCACCGGTAGGCCGAGTCCACCAGTAGGCCGAGACCACTGGTAGGACGAGGCCACTGGTAGGAGTCTTAGGCTTCACCTAGAAGCTAGGATGGCCATCCAAACCACCTAAAACACCCCAAACATCATATATTCACCAAGTAATAGACCCCAAAACCTTGGGCCATTACAATAGCGATATTTTTAGTTGTGTATATAACATACATCAGGTTGGAATGAAACTCCTCAGAAGTTTAATAGTGTAAACTTCAATGCTGAGTGACATGAAATCATGAACTAGGGGACTTATGGCCTTTCTTTTATCTTATTGAATATGAGTTCTTTATATGTTTGGAAAATTTATAAGACATTATTAATCCATAATCCTTTGATTTTCATCCCCTATATTTTAATGAATAAAAATATCATCATTCACTTTACATATCTAGAACTTTTAAATGTCGATATTGGAGACATCCTCATTATTATCAACTGAAACCCACTCATTTTATTCCATAAGTTAATACTTGTTTGGTCACTCTAAAAATAATGAAATTTCTTTAGTCATATATAGAGTGAAATAGAAGTCTATAATCAATCCTTGAGCTTGATGGGGATGATTTGGTTCGGGGGGGGGGGGGTTGAATTTGTGTGATTCATCTTACTATCATACTATTCTCTTGAGAATTAGTTTGATCTAAGAGAAGGGTTTATTTAAATTTATTCTTCCATTTATTTTATGAAATTCTTGTTTTAATCATGTCTTGATTTATTTGGTTAATTACTTATAACTTTAAATTCATACTTATAATTTATTCATTATTTATAATTATTTTTTATAATAAATGGTTGTTTATTATTTTATGCTATATATTGAATATGTACTACCAAATTTTATGTGACTACCCATGTGAAATGGTGGATAGTTGTGAAATGGAAATAGATAAGATAAATCAAAATTATTAAAATGGATATATAATGATGAACATCACTGGATAATCCTCTTTGATGCTGCTGATTACTCATTATGCCATGATTATATCTTATTGCATTGAGTTAATGATATTATGCTAAGTCTTATATGCATATGATACTGTATTAGATTGATATTGTTATACTGATTTAATTGAATATGTGTTGGTGAATTGTGTTTGGTATGGTATGTTGAAATCAAATGAGTCATGAATATTAATAAGTTAAAAATGGTAATAATATATAAATCTATAATTAAGTTCAATTGAATGGAAAGCTCCTAAGAAAGAGTATGAATAATAGGGTTATATAAAATTAATATCAATTAATTTATGTATGTTTTAAGATATGTAATTTAGGAATTTATAAAGATATAAATATTACATTATGTTGAGTAGGTTTATTATTAATATTAGTTAGTTAAGACTCACTTCAATAATTGGGAAAATATCAATCATGCTTCCATTAATTATTATATGTTAAGACCATTACGTGGTTATAATTAAATTATAGGTTCTTCATATGTAATCTAAATTAAGTGTTCAAATTTAATTATTTATGTAATCAACTAGAATATTATGGTCTTAAAAAGGCAGTGTGTGAAGCTTGAGTATCACCATGGAGGTTATTTTTTATTAACAAGATAATTAATTGAAAGTGTGTAACTAGATGATTAAATTGGAATAATTTAAATAGTATAATTCTATTATTATATCATGAAGATTTTGGTATTTTATTAGTTAATATAGATTTTCTAATTTTATCTAATCAATAGTAAATAAGTATTTAGAATATTATAACAAAATTTTTAAAGGGATAGTTAGGTATTAGAAATACCTTTCTGTATTATTTAGTTTCAATATCTTTTATGTATGATAATGATTATACTCAAGGCACATTATGGTTTAATTATTAGTTATTTCTTTTTTATTATTATTTCTTTTAATAAATTGTGATGTTGTATTTATTTTATTGAATGTTGTAGTTTTCATGCATGAAAATTTTCTTATTTTATTTTTTGTATGTGTTTGTTTGATTATTTTCTTATATGATTGTATATTTAATCTTATTGATTATTTTTGGTTGTATAATATTATACTCATGGGGTGTAATGGCTCCCAAAAATGACATGTGTATTTTTTTTATGGGTTGTAATGGATTATGGTATAATAGGTACACATTTCCCTATGATGTGATGGATTGATGGTTATGTCATGTTTTTTGATTTAATGGATCAAGGTTACAACATGATTAATGGAGGTGATGATGTGAAAATATAGTATATGTTGTGATGATTAACATAGGTTTAGAGTTGGGTTACCTATTATGATGATGGGATGATTGGAATAGGTTTATAATTGTGATTTCATTTTTTTTAAATTTATGTTATTATGTGATGATAATTGGATGATAGGAAATGATTGAGATCTTAGTTTTCATATTGATATAATGATGCGATGGTGATGATTAGAATGGGTTGAGAGGTATAGTTACTAGTTTTTATGGAATGTTTTTATGGATATGGTATTATGGAATATTTATGACATAAAATTACTATTCAACGATAATGTTTTAATTCTAGGATTCCTATTTTATTATTATCTATCCTTGGGAATCTTAATCCATGTTACTCTCTTTTGATAACACATTCGTTCAATATGATATGAATTTTTTCTGGCGATACAGTTAAATATGAAAAATCTGTGAATAATTACATTTCTTGTTAGCTTCACTCATATTATTAACTTGCTTAATTATTTCCCGCATGTTTATATTTGAATGTATATTTCACATGGATATTGAATTTCTTAAATTTATAATCCTACTAAGAAAATAAATGTTCACTCTCCCTATAGTTACCTGAGGTGTTTTATAGGGTGTTCTCATGGATGTCGTGGATACAATTATATGGGTAGTAAGAGTAGAGTCATTGAGATAATTTTGGCATATTGCATATTTATATTTTGATTCATAATCATGTATACCTTTCTAAGAATGATAATTACATCTTTTGAAAAAAAATTTATGGTTTTGATTGGTGGTTAATATAATTTTTTTTGGGTAATTAATGAGGTAAATTCCTCCCAATTTATTTGCAGGTTCCCCTTATGCTAGTATCCCACCCATGGATTATTGGAGGTATACTTCTGGGTTCACACATATCTTTACTGTTGATATGGGTGGGAATACATTTGGGTGAGCCATGAAAAAGTAGAATCAAAGATTTCGGTTGAGAGATAAGATAGAGTTTTGAGTTTGGAACATGTAAGGTTTTCATGGGTTTGGTAGGGATACAATGTTATTTAACCTAACCTATAGTGAAGGTGGGGGACTAGATGGAAAATAGATATTAAGGATCCCTTGTGAACTTTACCAAAACTCTTAATGCTATGGATATCAATTAGAATCCAGGTATTGTGGCCCTCCATGATCCATTACAAGGACCATGATTGCTAATAAATAAAGTTTAGGTGGTAAAATACATTGATTTTAGGATATAAAATCTTGGATGGGTGTATTCATCATTGTCATTGGTCGGGTTAAGTTAATATTTTATTTATTAATTATATTTTTTGTACTTATTTATTATTGATTTTATATTGATATACTGTGGTAATTATAATTATGATTCATTTACTTTAATAAATTAATTCATTCTAGATTAAATCTTTTTTTTATAACCATGGATAAGATATAATGTTAGCATTCCTGTCTAAATATATTAATTTATTTTTATAAATCAAAAGGATAAATAATTTTCAATTTTCAAACATGTAAATCATATTAAAAAATTAAAAATATTATTTTTTAAATTTAATATGTATAGTGTATAAATATATTATCTTTTTTTATGAAGCATGTCTCAATGATTTTATTTTAAATGAATAATTTTTCTAGGTGCTTCTTGATTAAGAATTCCTTTAATGATTAAAATTATTTAAGGTCAAATATTTTGAATGAAATGTTTTAAAAAACTATTTTATATTTTAATGTTTCTTATCTTAAAATATTCCTATTTTGTTATAGTGAACTAGTAATTTGTGAAATCATTGAAATTAGATGAATTTTGTAAGTATATGATCAAATAATTGAGAAGAAAAAAAGGGAAATGTTTTTTACAAAGAATTTATGATTTAATGAATATTTTAATTCATGATCAATACATATTATACATAGTGTAAATTAAATATGAATAACTAAAATTTATATTTAATGTGTTATATATGAATTTATTATTGAATATAACAAGTTTGAAATTACAATACACTATTATCAGGTTTTATATGCCAAGATAATTGTTGTTTATTTAATACTGAGAGTGATTGCTATTTTACATGATTTAAATTTCATTGATGATTTATTATTCTATGTTTTGATTGAATTAAAAATAAAAAAACATGTTTATATTAAGAAATAAATTAAATTCATAAAAACTCTTTCACAGACAAAGTTATTTTGATTAAAATATCATAAGTATGTCCTGAAAATACATGCATTAGATAATAAATATCACTTTTTCACATTACATGAAATATTATTTCTAATGATAGTATAATATCATATGTTGAGTTATTATCTTTATTAATTAAATATTGGCTTTCATTATTGATGATATAATCTTCTTAATCCTTGTTTTGAGTGTTTAATTACTATTTAAAATCAAATCTTTCTGAAATAAAGGAATATAAAATTATGGTTTATATCCTTGTAAGGATTTTTTATGTTATAATTCTATTAAGAGAAAAATATAACAGTTGATTTGGAAATGTGTTGAGGATGATGTAACGAAAAACTGTTATGGGATAATTTACAATCCCTTATTTATTTTAAATTCTAGTTTCTATTTTCTTGTTTTCTAATAAGTATTACTAAATTATTTTATATTTTCTTATTTCAAAATATTGTATAATATTTTCTAGTCATTATTTATTTAATTTATTTTAAATAATTTCTTATTTAATTTGTTACAATTTAGTAATTTTTGGATTTAAAAAATCACAATAGAATTCATATTAATTTATGATTAATTACTAATGTGTTGATTAATATTAATTTCTATTAAAATCATAATCATATAAGATTAAATAAATTAAGGCTGAATTTTTAAATGGTTTGGTAATTATAAAATTTAAGGATTTTAATGGTTTTATAATTTTTTTAAATCATTTTGAATTATATCTTTTGTGTTTTCTTTGGTTTTCCTCAGTGGGTAAATTTCTTTTTGAGAGGTATTTTCCCATGTTCATTAAGATATCCCCCTATTTTATTTTTAAATTGGGGTTGGATTCATAAGGGTGATAATTTATTTATACTTATTTAATGTGAGGACCCATTTTTCCCTTTCCTTTTCTTGGGTTGGTCTCCTTATTCCTTTGAATTTAATTCTAAAATCTCAAGGATACAAATTTTTTGAGAGGTGTCCAATATAATGTTCTATATTGTTCTAAGATCTTATGTAATCATACCATGGGTTCTGAGGGTTTATGAAAGTCTATCATCTAATAAATATTGAAATTTTATTAAAGATGGAATTTTTATTAAATATTTAATGGATCTTATTAAACATTTTATGCATGGGGAATTGTCAAATTTAAAATATATCATGAATTATATTTCTTTAATGGTGGAAGTATTACTCAATTTGAAAATTATATGTGTTGATTTTTATAAAATTAAAAAATCTTATGCGTTGAAATATTTCATATGCATTGATTTACCAAAAATTGTATATTAATATTTTTTTATATATCAGCTACACTTTCTTGTACATTTATTAAAATATCATACATTTTTCTTAAATTATCAACATTTATAGAATATATTATATATTGATATTTTAAAAATAAAATAATATTACATATCAAATATATTTTTGATGTTCGGTTTAGCTCATTATGAGGTTGTTATTGCTTAAAATTATGTGTAACTAATTATTTTTATATTAATTTTTTGATTTTTACTGATTTTTAATTATTATTGGGGTTTTTGAAAATTTATTTATATATTGGAAACACTATAATTAGAATAATTTATGTATTTAAATGTTATATTTATCCATTTGTGAAATAAATTTAAATTTATTGGTATAATAATTTTTTTTATAAATTATTAGAATTTTAGAGAAGTAATTTATTAATGTAGAAATTATGATAATCATAATTTAATTATAAAATTTTATATTGCGACATTTATAAAGTTTATATTAATGTATAAAATGAAGTGGGGATTCTTAACTAGTGAGAATAAAATATGTTAAATGAAAATGATCAGTGTTTTACTCCAACATAGAAAAGTAAATTTTTATAAAACATATAAAAGTGCTTTCAAATTAAATGTAATGCAATATATGAATTAAAAGGGGAAGTAAAAAATGCAAGGGAAGGGGGAGGTGTGGGAAGCCAGTGTGAAGAATGTTTATGAAATTTGAACTTGATTTAAAATAGAGAAAACTAAAATTAAAATTTCATTGCATTAATGAAACAAGGTATTTGTGAGGAATAAAGGATTCGAATAGGGATTCTAATAGGAAAAAATAAAAGAAATAAATGAAAAAATTGTGAGAAGTTTCATGTAAAAAATGGAAACTCTTAACTTCAAAAAAAGTAAATTTTTAAAAATGTGGTGGGTGTTGATGTTATATATATATATATATAACACAATGAAAAAATAAAATACAATTTAAAAAGATATAAAAATAATAAATACAATGAAACACCTTTCAAAATAACTCAAATTTTGTTAAAATAAATAAATATTGGAAATTAAAATAGTATATAAAATATAATCAAAATAAACGAGGATGTGCGGTTACATATTTAGGACCCCTAGTTTCTAGTGATTAACACTTTAATTATTTATTTTAAGTATGTAAAGTGTTTGGGTGTTGTTTGGGAGGGTTTGAATGAATTTTGGATTGTTTGGTGGGGAATTTCTGGAGGTGAACGGTTCGAGCACAGTGAGTAGATTCCATGGAAGTCTTACAGAAAACCGTGAAAAGGGAGGTAGTGTGCTCTGGGTTGGCACAATGTTAGGTTCACATTTTTTCCAAACCATGTGGCCACCTAAGAGAAATCATTCATTTGGTGAACAATTAATTTTCACAGTTATTGCATGGTTTTCCAAACTGTGTTCCTTAAGCATGCATTGGTAAAAGTTAGATCAAAAAATTATGGATCAATCCTGGTTTTTCTCGTTAATGGGACGTTTCCCCCCAAATATATCCAAACTCTAATTCCTATACTTCAAAAGGCTATGGAGACCTTTCCTATAGATTTAGGAGTGATCCTTTGGAAATTCTCTGGGCATTATAGGCCTATTTACCTTAGTAAGTCTCTGTTCTTGGTTGTTTCTACATATATTAATCATGTTAAATATCATGGAATGATTGGTCCAATTATTTTTGGATGGATATAGGTTGTGTGATCTTAATAATGATGATATTTGGTTGTGTTGTTGATAGGGAACAAGTTCTAAGTAAAATATTTAGAGTTTCAATCTCATTTTTTGGAGGAATTTGTGTTGTTCATCATATTCTCAATACTTTGCGAGGTTTGTGGATTCAATATCATATCCAATTATTATAACATGAAGGCTACATTTCAAATTGTTTTAATTTCTTGAAATTTAATAAGAAATTATAGTGAAAATCTTGGTAGAAACCTTATTTAGGGATAGTTTGTTGAAATTGTGTAATTATTGTGCAATTTTCATTATTGAAATGATTTTTCAAAGATGAATTTAAAATATTTTATTGGTTTGATTCATGGAAAAAAGATTTCTAGAAAGGTTTTCAATAAAAATATAGTTTATTTAAATTTTTTGTCATAGTTGGTTTGGTATTGGTTTTTGGAATAACAGTTGTTGTGTGTTCACGTGCATTTAGGTTAGATAAGGGTATGAAGTTTTCCCCATAAAAAAGTGGGATGGATAAGGGTATGAACATTACCCCATAAAAATTGTTAACCAATTCATGGATTGGTGAAAAAATGACTCACCCCTCATGATTATAGGGAGTTACATGATTTCATAAATGATTGGATGTATGTATATGTGAAATGGAATGTATTATAATAAAGAGAATTTTGAAATGAATTTTGTAAAATTGTTCAAAGTCTTTTTTGGTTATTTATGTGGAAATGGTTTTGGTTTGAAAAACTATTATAGTATGAAGACTATTTTTCATAGAAATGTTTTGGATTTGATATAAACTATTTTAAATCAGTTTACATAAATTGTTTTAAATAAATATGAAAACATAATATATCCTAGTGGAGTGAGTATGGAAGTCATTTGGTGAAAACATACTAAGTTTCATTACCCACCCCCTACAAGGGCACTTTGGATCATATGAAAATATTTTTTATCAAGACACAGGTAAATCCACGGTGTCTCATTTATTTAGTGTTGCATCTTGATACCATGTGAATGTATTGTGGAGTGGAACATGGATAATGTTGGGAATTTTTGGGGTATCTATTAGAAGTATTTATGTTTTTTTGGTTTTTAATTCCTCTTTAAAATATAAAATGGTATATGGTTATATTTTGGTATCTTTTTCCATTTGATAATTTTTTTAGTTGTATTACATTGTTATCATGCATCATATAGTGATTTTTGATTATGGTTATCTGGGTTGTGGTTGTTTTTTTTCAAAGGTAAAATTGTCCCCCAATTGTTAAAGAACCCCTTGGAATTTTTTTCTAGACTTTGGCATCTTGGTATGTTGCCTAAGGATATGTAATATCTTTTTTCTTTCTCATGCCAATGGCGAGGGGTAGAATGTTACAAATGGTATCAGTCTTTTCCATTCCATCTCTCATTTTGGGACAAGTGGTATTCGTCTTTCAGTCATGGATTTCGAAAATCATTCTTGATTGGTCCTTGAGTTGGGATAGTAGAAACGAGTATGATTGCCATAACTTGAAATGTAGAGCATAAATCGGTATTTCAAACCTATTTACACTGAAGCTAAAGTTACTAGGGTGTTGGGTACATAAGTGTTTTCATACAATTTATGAGTTGTAACATCATTGTCATTGTTTTAGACAATGAGAAGAGAAATGAAATCATTGTATAATTAAATACCCGCTATGAGTGAATATTTCATTTTTAGTAATGATTTAGGATTTGGTGAAAATGATTATTTTCAAAAAGTGTTGAAAAGATTTTAAAATATTAAATTTTGTAAAGGCATGGTTGTGGTATTTTTAAAATGGGTTAATTTTTAAAATCATAGTGATATTTTCAAATAAGGGTTGAAAATAGAAATGGTTAAATTTTGGAATGCCTTGTTGTGATAGTTGTGATGTGGTAATTATAAATTATTAAAACTATAGTTTCTATATAGGGATACTTATGGATTTTTTTATAGAAAATGGTACTCAATAGGTTTCGTAGAAACCAACCATAAAAAGCTACAAAGAATGTGGTTGAACCTGATCCATAGGTGAACCAATAGCTAGTTTAGAGTATAGTTCAATACTTTTAGTCATTATATAGAGGGAAAATAAGGGATGAACTAAGGAAAGTGGAGTATTTTACTCAGTTCCAAAAAGAAGAATCCACCAACCATTTGGGGTGATTCAAAACCAATGAAATTAGTGGTGTGGATGAATATGATGAATTAAATCATTAAATTATTTGGAACACCAGATGACCTAAAGGTTATGTTGGTGTCGTATATACTAAAGGATCTTGCACTCTAGTATTAGAAGATAAAAGATCAGGTTAAATTAGACTAAGGCATTGCATTGGATGATTTTAAATAATTGTTCAACAAACAATTCTATCTTTACACATTCAAGATTTCTATAACGATGGAATTTTTTTATCTTAAATTAGGTTAAGCATGATGAAAAAGTATATGGCTAAATTTATGAACTAAATCAGATGTTTTACTAAATTTTCTTCAAGTCCATCCTTGAAGGAATGAATTTTTTGATTGTAGATGCAGAGGGATATTCACCCAAAGATTTTCATTATTTGTATAATGGATTATACAAAGATGGCCAATAGAGAGATATTGGTATAAATGGACATCTGAAGTAGAATTGGTGGAGGAATCATGTTGATACAAATGGGAAATGGTGATAACTGTAATTCTAGAAATAAGTGAAATAGGGACTCCTATTCCCAAGGTATCTTAATAACTCAAAATCAGATGGTTGCATCATTTAATCTTCCTCAAACCCAATGAATGAGCCTGGATTTTTTTAGTGTGTGTATTTTGATCACATGAATCATGATTGTATGAAGCTAGCACGATCAAGCCAAAATTTCAATCAGATGGGGCATATTGTGTGATATTTTCATAGTGATATAAGGTTAGGATATAGGGACACATCTCACATTTCATAGACATTATATGATTCAATGGTACAAAGTATGAATGATACCTCTCATCAACAAAAAAAAAGATACCCATGGTGATTCTAGGAATAAAATGACTCCTAAGCTAAGGAAATATCAACTGGGAAACAAAGAGAAATGTTCAATTGGTTAGAATTTATATGGATATAAGAAAGTGATTATGGATGATCAATGCTGAGATGTATGATTATTTTTAATTCAACCATTATTCATTATTTTTTTGATACAGGTGCATCCCATTCATTTATTTTTTATCATGTGGTTAATCTTCTAGGTTTCCATATTGAGATGATGCCTCCAATTTTAAAACATCAATCTACTCTTGGCCAACGATAACGTCGAGCTTTTGCGGGGAAAAAATGTAATATAAAAATTTATGGATCGGAGTTGATATGGGATTTTTATGTGGTTGATATGTATTTATATTATATAATCCAGTGTATATATTTTTTTAAAATGTTCAATTCTCACATTGATTTTCATAGTTGGAGGGTTAGTTTTACTTTCAATGATGGCATCTAGCATCTATTTCGAGGAGAAGGGAATGTGAAGGTAGGTGAAATGGGGTTATTGGAACAAGTAGTGGGAATTATCCCATACTAGTTGGCAGTTTGAATTTGGAATTGATGGATGAGGTTGAGCATAACAGTTTTCCAGAAGTTATTGATCAGTTTGTAGATGTTTTTTCTAAGAAATTCTAAAGGTTACCACCACAAAGAGAGGTGGATTTTATGATTGATCTCTTAATGTGTAGTATTCCTATCACACTTAATTATTAATGTGTATAATAAAAGGAATTAATTTAATTGTATTTTTATTTCTAAGTGATTGAATGTAAATGGTTCAGTCAACTTAGTACGTCTCTATGGGTAGAACCAGTTTTATTTGTGAAAAAGGAGAATGAAACTCTATAGTTGTGTGTGTATTATCATAATATTAACCATGTAATGAGAAATAGTTGGTATCCACTTCTATGAATTGATTATTTTTTCATTAAATTATGGGTAGAATAGTGGTTCTCTATAAACTAATTTTGATTAGGAAATCACCAATTGCAAGTTCAAAAGAAGTATATTCCAAAAAAAAAACTTGCATAAGTAGATATGGACATTAAAAGTATATGGTTATGAACTTAGGTCATATAAATTCCCTATAAGTAATTATATCATCAATATATTAGATATTTTATAGGTATATAGATTATTATTTGGTAGTGTTTCTGTATGACACATTGGTGTATTCAAGGATAAGGGATGAGCATGAGAAACACATGTAGATAGTGTTGGGAATCATATGGGATCATCATCTGTATGCAAAATTATCACAGTCTATTTTTTGGATACAAAAGGAATGTTTCCTTATCCATTTATCTTTGAAAAATATTTTTTTTTATCCAAAAAATATAGAATTTTTTATCTCTTAGAAACTACCAATGAATAACTTTATGACATTCTATTTCCTTGGTTTAGATGGTTATTACAAGATGATTTTCCATTATTTTTTATGACTATATTTTCCTATGTTATCTTTGATATTAAAAGGATTTCCATTACAATGGAATAATTAATGTTAGAATCCTTTTCAAGATATTAATGATTTCATTACATAAACACCAATATTTATTTTTTTATAATTAGGGCAAGGGTATGTGGTGTATTGTGATACTTTAGGATCTAGGTTGGGATGTGTTCTCATGCAATGAGATCATGTTGTTTATTATGGATCACAACATTTATTTATGTATGATAAGAAATACCCAACACAAGATTTGGTGTTATATATTGTATTACATGCTTTGAAGACTTTGTGTCATTACCTATTTGGTGAGTAATTCATTGTATTTACAAATCATAAGATCTTGAAACATATTTTCTCAAGAACCAATTTGAATCTGAGAAACATAAGGTGGATAGAGCATCTAAAAAATATTGAATTTTAATTGATGTATACACATTGTAAACACAATTCAGGGGAAGATTAATTAAAAAGGAATTCATATTCTTAGTTGGGAAAATAGGCTTCATATCAATGGCATTTTATACTGGTGATATATGACATGCGCTTGGCTTGTGAAGAATGAGGTAGTAATTCATTTTTCTTTCTAGATTTATTGGTTCCTGATTTGATGAAGGTGGTTAAATAGGAATATAAATATGATTTAGTATATGTTTCTATGGGGTCAAAACTCAATGGAGGAGAGACTATTGATTGATGAAAACTAGAATTGAGTTTAGTTGTGTGATATTTAGATCAAATGGTCATACCTATAGATTTTTAGGAACATCTTCATCATGATTACCATCATTTGATATGGGTTGTTCATCTACGAATATAGAATATTTATAAGGCATTGAAAGAACTATTTTGGTGGGTTGGCATGTAAAGAAACGTTTCTGAGATGGTGATGAGATTCCACACTTTTCAGCAGGATAAGGTAGAGAACTAACTGCCAATGTGTATATTGAAATCATTACCAATTACTATTTGTATATCAGAGAAATAGCTATGGATTTCAAGATAGGTCTTTATTGGATGGTTCAGAAACATGATTCTATATAGGTGATAGTGGATTGAATCAAAAATTCATCCCATTTCATACATATTCATTAATATCATATGGTGGAGGACATGTCTAAAATATATATCTGAGAAGTGGTAAAGAGGTAAGGAGTACCTGTTTTGATAGTATTGGATTTAGATCTAAGATTTATTTCTCATTTTTTTAAATACTAACAACAATCCCTTTGGAATCAGTTGACTATGAGCACATCATATCATCCTAAGATGAAAAGAAATCGGGAAGGAAGATATAATCATTGGAAGAAATGGTGTGGTCTTTCATAATCGTTTTTGATGAATCGTGGGAGGACCATATACCATTTTTGGATTTCTCCTTTAAAAACAATTATCAGGACTTAATATATATGCATCCTTTTGAAGCACTGCATTGGTGTCATTATCAATATCCACCTTTTTAGGTGGAAATGGGTGGGACTTCACCGGTTTATCTGATCCTTTTCCATGATAAAATGGATAATATTATGTTATTCAAGAAACGTATAGAGTCAACTTAGAGTTTTAAAAAAATCATTTGTAGATCATTGTCGATTGTCATTGTCATTTGAGGTGAGTGATCAAGTTTTCTTGAAAATCTCTACAAGGAATGAGAGTCTTTGTTTTGGGAAGTAGTTAATGTTATTTCCTTTATATATTGACCCTTTTTAGATACTTTAATGGTATTTTGATGTGAAACATCAGTTGTATATTTCACCATAGTTCAGTGAAACGCACAATTTATTTCATCTCACTTCATTGAAAAAGTATCAGCCTAATCTTGACCATGTGATTTGATGGGATCACAATGACCATGATTCAGATTATATGTTATTAAATGTTCTAAAGAATATTGTGGACAATAAATATAAATTATTTCATGGTAAAATAATCATTCTTATGTGGTTTTGTGGAAACATTGTTGGATTCAAGAAGAAACATGAGAACAGGAATAGGAAATGATCATGGAGTGTCTTCAACTCATTCAATCTGATGGTGGTTTTCAAATTTCTCTAGAAGGAAAGTCCAATGGTAGAGAGGATTTATAACCACTTATTTAAATTATGTAACCCTTTTTTTAGGTATTGTATGTTTTTATAGTATTTAGTTGACGTTTTTGGAGGGTTTGATGGACTTTTGGAATGTTATTGGGGATTTTGTTAAGGTACATAGTTTGATAATACTTAGTAAAAACCACACGACTCCTATAGAAAACCATGAAAAGTGTTGCAGTGGGATCTGGGTTTCTGAATAGTTAGGAAAATGGGTTTTCCAAACCATGTATCCCCTTAGGATAAACATTTCATTCTAGGATAGAGGAATGTAAATGGTTTGCACACTATTTTTATAACCACGCACCCCAACCGCGCGTGGCTAAATGTTAGACCTAAATTTTATTATCAAAATTTGTTTTTCTAATTAATGGATATTATTACATAAATATACCCTAACTCAATTTACCCTCTACCCAAAGGTTTTGGACATGATTCCCCTTGATCTAAGAGATTTCTGTTGGCGATTCCTTATGTGTTGGAGGCCCGATTTCATTGGTAAGTCTATATCCTTGGTTGTTTTCCCTTAGATTCTTATTTTTCCCTATCTTGGAATGATAGATCCAATCTGTTAGGATTGGATATATGTTTTTTTATACCAATAATGATGATATGTGGGAGTTTTTTTTATGATTAATAATATCTAAGGAAAATTTTTGTAGTTTCAGTCCTGTTTTGTTGAAGAAATTATGTCATTTTTTGTTTTCTATATAGTTTGCAAGGTAGGTGGATTCCCTTCAGACTACTATTATTAGAACATGAAGGTTATATTTCAAATTGTTTGAATTTCATGAAAATTATTGTAATTTTTTTTTGAAAACATTGGTATAAACCATCATTAATGATTTTTTTTGAATTTTTGAATTGTTTTGCAACATGCTTTGTTGAATGATTTTAAAATAGTTGTTTGGTTTGATTTATGAAAAATGGATTTTTAGAAATATTTTAAATAAAAATATTTATTTATTGAAATGTTTTGGAATAATTGGTTTGGAATTGTTTTTTTCATAATGGTTAGTGTATGTTCATTTACATTTAGGACAGATAAGGGGATGAATTCCCCCACATAAGAAGTGGGATAGATAATGGTATGAACATTACCCCCTCAAAATGGTTCACCAAGTGACACATTAGTGAACAGATGAATCATATCTCATGAATATATGTATGTCTATGGTTTCATATATTGTTTGATGTGTGGATATGTGAAATGGAATGAGTTATTCCAAATGGAATTGTGAAATAAATTTTTGAAATGGTTTAAAGGATTTTCTGGTTGTTTCTGTGGAAATTCTATTTGTTTGGAGAAATATTTTGGTATGAAGTTTTTTTTCATATAAATGATGTATATTTGATAAAAACTTTTTTAAATTGGTTTATGTAAATTATTTTATATAAATGAGCTAAAATGTTCTATCGTAGTGGTGTGAGTATGAAAGTCATTTGGGGAAAACCTACTAGGTTTTATTACTCACCCCTACTTGGGAACTTTGGTGAATTTACATATATTATATATTAGGGAAAAGGTGAATTAGAAATATCTCATTTCATTAGTGATTCATCTTGATACATTGGGAACATATTGAGCAGATGAATTTTGATCCTGTTGGGAGTCATGGGATTATGTGGGAGTCTTTTAGTTTTGTTGGTTTTATCTTATTCATTGTACTATGATATTATATATGGTTTTAGTTTGGTATTTTTTTCTATTTGGTAATTTATTTAGTTGTATTACATTGTTATCATGCATCATACAGTGGTTTCTACTTATGGTTATATGGGTTGTGGTTGTTTTATTTTCGAAGGGAAACTCATCCCCCAATTGTTAATGATGCCCTTGACATTTATTTCCAGCCTTTGGAATATCAGGGATATACTCAAAGGCCAAGTAATATCCTCACTCCTTTTGATGCCAATGAGGAGGGGTGGGAGGATACAATATATGTTACTAAAATAACTTTTCTAAATTCTAAAATGAATATTACATATTAATTAATTTATTTAATTTTGTAGAATTTTTTTATTTCAATTGTGGAGGGATTTTATGGAATCTTTATTTTTTATAAATAATTTTAGTAGTTATATTTACATTATAAATATATGTTTTAGGTATCATGTTATTTGTAACATCAAAAATATATCTCCTCTCATCAATTCCTCTTTCCCCTCTCGAACATGGATGGACTGAGATGCATCCTAGTGATATTATGAGTTACTTCAATCCATTATTTCATTCAAATAAATGTTTTCAAATTTTACAATGTTGCATATATGATATTAAGAGTGGTTTAAATAACATTAAACATGTTGGAATGTAGCTCTTCAAAGTTTTAACAATAAAACCTCAATGTGGAGTGTAACACCCGAGATTTTTATGAGAAATGTTTTGTTTTTAAGTTATATACATCATCAAAGTAATCTTTCACTACACACAACACTAGTTGGATTGCTTTACACACAATCGTGACCTTCCTCGATAGCTTGCGTCGTACGCAATACCGAGTTTCACTATACAATGATATGCTATTAAATTATTATTAAAACTAGCCATTATGAATAGTAATACCCACTTTTTGAAATTTTATAAATTTTATCTTTCAAAATGGAATTTATTTTTGGATTAGGAATATCGAAATTTTCCTAGGGTGAAATTTTGGTATTTTTCTGAAAACTTTCAGTTTTTGATGAATAGTGAAAACACTAGGTTACTATTTAAAAACTGACTTTTTATTTAAATAAATATTTATTTTAGTTAAATTTATTTTATGTGAAAATTGATAAATATTACCCATATAAGTTCAATGTAATTCATTGGAGTCATTTTATAATAATTTTAGACATATAAAAATTTTATTGAACTTTTCACCGTCTTTTACCCTCCTCCTACGAGAATTTGGAAATTCACATAAAACATAATTTTACCGCTTCTGTGAGTGGAATTTAAAAAATACAAAAGACACAGTTAATATCAAGGAGTAAAATGTGGTTCAATAAGATGAAAATAATTTTGATGAATAGTAACTTTTTACTTTTATTTACCACGGTTAAAATTAAATAGGGAAATTAAGGGTAAAAATGAAATTATTATTACCCTAACACATGTCCTAATTCTATTGGATAAGTGTAATTCGACCAAAAACAACCTTAGGAATAAAATATTACCATTTAGGTCCACTTGGATTAGATTAGGACATTTATTATTAATTTATTTAAAGAAGGGTTAAAATAGTTAAAATCAAAGTTTAATAACTAAAACATTTTTAATATGGGGTTATACATAAGATAAATTAGACTATAAATATTCATTAGAAAGATAAAAATATTTCATACATAATGATATTTTATTTATAATTTTTATACATTAAATAAGTTAATTTATTTATGACACAATGATGATGAAGAAATTATCTTATTAATGAAATATTAACATAATTGATGTTATAAATACCCAAATAAATATAATTTGAGACTTTTTATGAATTAAAATAATTTTCTAGGTTAATATGACATATTAGTATTGATTTAATTAACTTTTTTAGAACTAATCATGCAGTTATGATTTTTACAAAAGTCAAGTACCAAATAGTGTCAAAATTGACATAAAATAGTTTTTAAGGAAAATATTATATTATTAATTGTTATTTTATTCTTAAAAATCTAAGGTTCTTCCAAATGACTTATATAAGGTTATATATATTAATAATAAACAACTTGGGGTTCTTTTGTCTTGTTATAGTAAGTTTAATAACCTTATAGTATAAGAAAACAAGAAGACACGGTAAAAGTACAATTATTTAACATAAAGTTAAATCTAAATTATAAGGTTACAATAGAAACCTAAACTTATATAAATGCTATTTTATGAGATTATTTCTACCCATACCCACCTTATATTCAAAATATATCAATTTGGAGATATTAAAAATGGAATAGTACTTTATAATAAAATAATATTTTTTGTTTTTCCAAAGGTGCCCCTCTCCTCCCTTATAAAAGGGTACCTCCTCCCTCTCTTCCTCACACCACTTTGAGCCTTCAAGCTCAGCCAAACCCTGCCAATTTCTCATCTCCACTTCCCTAGAAACATCATAGAGTTCCGGGTATTTTTCAAACACCATCTTTAGTGCCCTAAGAGGAGGTTAAGAATTGGCGCTTTAAAGAAGAGGTAATGTCCGTTACCGATTCTTTCAACTTTATTTCTTCTTCTACTTATTATAATTTAGTTTTTTAATTATTAAGTAATAAAATAAGTATCACTAATATACTGATATGTTATTATAATTATGAAAAAACCCTATTTTACCATCTATCCATCCTATAGAAAACGAAATCACCACGCGTGCGTACGTACGGAATACCGTCTCCACGCCGTGGTGTAATCTATTTTCCACCACCACCTTACTTGGATGGGTATAATGGTGTAAATAATAACTATATATTATTATTTTAAAGTGATATTTATTCTGAAATAGTATACATACACTTCAATTCAATTCCACGATCATGGGAATGATATCATCGCTCGTGCGTACGTACGGTCTACCGTCTCCACGATATGATGCGACTCGTTCTACATGATCTTCATTTCATAATGATTATATAAATGAATTTAATGAATAAATATGATATATATTACACTAATACCATTATGTAAATTATGTATCTATAACCTAAATATAATAATAAGAATTTATTCAACAAAACACGCATAAGAACCAAAAGTAATAAACACCAGATTAACAAGTAGCAATGAAATATTACTAATAAGAAGCTAAGAATATGACCATATTTGATATCATAACAATGATTATGATAATGGAATAATTCAATGACATTATTTAAATCATTATACATGAGGTTCATACACGTACGAAGCAAATCGGACCTAAGGTAAGGGAAAATCTCGCAATCTCATTTTTATCTGAGATTGTGTATACTTCAGAATTTACTGGGGAATATTTATCATCCACATCCATGTTTCCTCAATATGTAATATTTATATCCTTCTAAAATTTTTTAAATCCAATTTTACCCTTCGGTGAGTTTTTAGTAAAAGATATGAAAGGAATCTTTTGTCGTTTTTTGTACGAGGTACTTTTTGACTTTTCCGGCCAAAGTATGAGAAGAATGTTTTTTAACTTATATGGTATGAATGGATTTTTAGAAAATTATTTCAATGAATCTTCTTTTACAAGTTTTCAAGTTTATTTTTAATCAACTTATTTTAGTTTAAAATAATATGTCATGTTAAGAATGGAAAATGTTTTTGAAGTAGAAAGGATATTTTCTTCAAGAATGGAGTTCAAGTGTTTTATCAAAATTATTTTCCATCTAAGATAATAAAGGGTTATGTTTATGTCCCTATTTTTACATTGATTTTATTATGTTATGATGGAATATATTTTATGATGTCATTTTATCTTATGTGGATTATGTTATGATGGCATGTTGTTTAAGAATCACATTTTTATTACATGGGTTATGCTATGATGTATGATTTATGATTTTGTGGCACACATAAGAATGGTTTCATTATGAGATAGGGGGGACATATATCTCCCTACAATTAATTGGGTAAATATTTATATCTCATGAGATAGACATAGCTGGAACAGTAGGTTAATATGGTTCAGTGAAACAGGACTGAAACGACGAGTGAACTCGGTTCAGAAATGGACTTTGTCGGCTAAGATAGTCTTGGCAATGAGTCTTGACTACTAAGAAATGATTCTCTATGATTTTGTGTATGTGCCACAAAGTTTCATGTTTTAAGTTATGATTATTGGGATTACATTTCACTACTATGATTTATCCCATGTTGTGATAATCAGATCACTTTTGCAGGTTAAGATTTTCAAAATGATATGTTCTTATGAAAATGATATGAATGATATTTCTTTTGTTTAACATTATTGAGCATTTGAGATCACCCCTTTATATGTTTTCTATTCCGCAGGATTTAAAGAAAGGTTTTAGGTAAGAAAACAAAAGCAGAAGATCTTTATGGGAGATGTTGAAGATCTTTCACCACGATTAGAAGATTATTTTCCGAGTTTCTAAAGACACTAAACTATTACAGTCCTTGTGTGTCTATTTTCTTTATGTATTAAGTATTCAAAAAAAGTAATGTAATGTCCATGTATTTAAATCTTTGGGTCTCTATAGTTGGTATCAGAGGCAAAGGATGTAGTAATGAATCCGATCCTTGGGAACTCTCACATGTGAGCGTTGGACGAAACATGGCTCTCCGCCCAAGGGATTCATGAGGAAATGGAAGCCACTAGGGATGGTGGTGTGTCCCGCCCAGGGGATGTAGCTACCCATGGAGTACCCTGATATGTATCAATTATAGTCCACTATATGTAATTCCAGACCATTATAGTTGGTATCAGAAGAAAGGTATAGTCAACCTTTAGAAACTAGGATGTGAAAGCCTTAGTAAGAACCCTAAGGATAAGTCTAAGAATAGAACACAATCTTAGTGTTTTAGAAATGGCCATGAGTAACCTATGATAATACCTTAAGTGTGAAATTTTATTCTTGATTATGTGGTTTTCCTATTATAATTAGTGTTTCTCACACTATTCTTCTTGGTTTTAGTCAATGGCTGGAACCCGAAGGAACCGTGTTAATGCGGAATGCGATGGGAAATGCAATGATTGTACCCCTGAGAAACCAAACATTATGGGAGATGGAATGAAAAATCTTGTAGCCATGATCACACAAATTTCTCAAGCTATGAATCATTCAGGACTTCCAAACGAGAAAAGGAAGGAGAAGTATTCTGTTGAATCCTTCATGAGGTAGCGTCCACCTTCATTCAGCGGGTCTACTGATCCATTAGTTGCTGAACAATGCATCAATACTACTGAAAATATATTTTCAGTTCTTCAATGTTCTGAACATGGAAAAGTCATCTTAGCAGTGTATCGTTTGGAAGGTGATGCTGATCAATGGTGGAATCTTATCAAGAATACAAGGCAAAGAGATGAAATTGAGTCCATGTAATGGGATGAGTTCAAGAACTTATATTTCAATAAGTACTTCCCTCGTATTCTTCAAACAAAGATGGAGAAGGAGATTCTTGAACTAAAGCAAAAGGATGATGAATCTGTTGGTACCTACGAAGCAAATTTTACAAGACTTACAAGGTACGCTTCTGGTATTATTATCCAACCTGAGAGTAAGAGCGATCGATTCTTTAGTGGTTTAAAACCAAGTCTTTGAAGGGAATTATCCATAAGGACTTCAATAGCTACGAGGAAATATTTCGCTCTCAAGGTTAAGATGGATATTGGAGTAACCCATCAGTCATATGCGTTTGATAAGAAGAGGAAAATGGAATTCACAGGAAAATCTAGAGACCACACTGAAAAGAATATGAGTTTTTCGTTATGCTCAAAGTGTGGAAAGAAACATGGAGGGAGTTGTCTTAAAGGGACAAGTAAATGTTTCAAATGTGGAAAGGAAGGTCATCGGGCATTTGAATGCCGCAATGATGGGAAGAAGATGTCTAGTGATGCGAACAAAGAAAAGGCTACACAGAGTGCACCTACTACACTTCAATGTTACAAGTGCAAGGAAATGGGTAATTATTCTAATCAATTCCCTAATCCAAGGGTTGTTGATGATGATCGATGTCAACAAACTCTTAAGGCTAAAGACAAAGGAAAGTCACATGAAATTTCTATCAGCGATGTGGAGTATGAGAATGAAGTGGTGAAAGGTACACTTACCATCCACTCTAAAGTAGAAAATGTTTTATTTGATTCTAGATCCACCCAATCTTTTATTTCTGAATAATTTTCTTTGGGTATCGCTATATTACCACAACAATTTGATGTTGAGTTAGCTGTGACAACCCCTAATGGCACAAAAGTCGCATCAAAAGTTTATAATTCTTCTCTAATTGAAGTTTGTGGGAAAGTGCTTCCTGAAAATCTTGTGATCCTTCCTATAGTGTAATTTAATGTGATTCTTGGCATGGATTGGTTTTCTTTATATGGAGCTCATATCAATTTCCAAATAAGGGAAGTCACATTTCATATTCCAGATCAATCTATGATCGTCTATCGATGCAAGGATGAACATAACCTTCCAGTGGAAATTTCTTCTATCTTATAGGTCTTGATTCCACTAAATGAAGGTTTTTTATCTCAAATGGTTGGAGAGAAACTCACCATTAAAAATACACCCATTGTACATGAGTTTGATGATGTCTTTCTGGAGGAATTGTCGGGTCTTCCACCAAATCGTGAAGTTGAGTTTTCAATAGAACTCATACTGGGTGCTTTTCCTATTTCAAAGACACCTTATAGAATGGCCCCAATTGAGTTGCAGGAATTAAAGAAGAAACTCCAAGAGAATCTTGATAAGGGATTCATATGCCCTAGTGCATCACCTTGGGGAGCACCTGTTCTTTTTGTTAAGAAGAAAGATGGATCAATGAGACTCTGCATTGATTATCAAGAACTTAACAAGATCACTATCAAGAACAAATATCCTCTCCCACGGATTGATGACTTATTTGACCAACTATGCGGAGCTCAATACTTTTACAAGATTGATCTTCGTTCAGGGTATCATCAATTAAGGGTCCATAGGGAGGATATACCAATGATGGATTTCCGTACAAGGTATGGACACCATGAATTTATAGTGATGCCATTTGGTCTTACTAATTCCCCTGCTATATTCATGGAGCTAATGAATAGAGTCTTTAGAGACTATCTTGATAAGTTTTTGGTAGTCTTTATAGATGATATTATTTTCTATTCAAAAAGAAAGGAAGAACATGAAGATCACTTGAGAATTATATTGAAGACCCTGAGAAAGGAGAAGCTTTATGCCAAATTTACCAAGTGTGAATTTTGGCTTCAAAAAGTTGCATTTTGGGCCGCATAATCTCAAAAGAGGGGATATCTATGGATCTAGCAAAAACAGAGGTTATCGAAAGATGGTCAAGACCAACAACAGTAGCCGAGATCTGAAGTTTTCTTGATTTGGATGGATATTAATGATGTTTTGTGAAAGTTTTTTCATGATTATCTAATCCACTCACCAGGTTGACTCGAAAAGGAGTTAAGTTCGTGTGGATGGAGGAATGTGAAGAGAATCTCAAGGAGTTGAAAAGAAGGTTATTCTGTGCACCTATACTCACACTTCCTTGTAGTGGAGAATGGTTTTCAATCTATAGTGATGCATCCAAGAAGGGGTTGTGGTGTGTTCCTATTCAAAATGATATGGTGATAGATTATGTCTCACAATAGTTGAAAATCCATGAGAAAAATTTCCCAACTCATGATTTGGAGTTAGCTACGGTAATCATTGCATTACAGATTTGGAGGCATTATCTTTATGGAGAAAGGTGTGATATTTATACTGATCATAAAAGTTTAAAGTATATTTTCACACAAAAGGAGATGAATATGCGTCAAAAAAGATGGTTGGAGATAATTAAGGATTATGACTGCTCAATTAATTACCACCCAAGGAAAGCAAACAAGGTGGCAGACGCATTAAGTCGAAAAGACCGTGCTAGCTTATCCATGATGAGGATCACAAAAGATCCAATATTTATGGATTTACAAAGGATAGATCTTGGAATTATAATGGAAGGGGAAAAATATTATCTTTCTCAAATGAATGTTCAACCATCTTTACATGTGAAGATTAAAGAGGCACAGAAATAAGATGTAGAGTTACAAAAGAAGGTGATAAATTTTCTTGAATTCAACCTTGATTGTGATGGGATAATAAAGTTCAGGAATCGGGTTTGTGTTCCTCCCATCCTAGAATTAAAGGAGCTGCTGGATGAGGCTCATAGTTCTTCATTCTCTATTCATCCTGGAAGCACGAAGATGTATAGAGACCTGAAATAGTACTTCTGGTGGGATGGAATGAAAAGAGATGTTGCTGAATAAGTCTCTTGATGCTTGTTTTGTCAGAAAGTTAAAGCTGAGAAACAGAAGTCTAAGGGGATGTTACAACCACTACCCATACCTGAATGGAAATGGGAAAACATCACTATGGACTTTGTTACTGGACTTCCTAAAACATCGAAAGGCAATAGTGCTATATGGTTCATAGTTGATCGTCTTATGAAGTCGGCACACTTCATTGCTATTAGAGAGGATTTCTCACTACTGGAAAATCAGCCTATACCCACGGTTCAAAACCGTGGGTATAGCCCCCAAAACTGTGGGTATAGGCTATACCCACGATTTTGGGAACCGTGGGCTGGAACGGCGTCGGTATAGGTGTTCTGCCACCGTGTTAACGAAACATACCCATTTGCCACAGTGTCAAAGGCTTTTCCCGACGGTTTCAAAACCGTGGCTATAGGTCGTAAAATAATGCGGTTGGCGGGTTTCGAACCGCAACCTCTCCGTTGCAGATGAAGCACCTAACCACTACCCCAACACCTCTTTTATGTATATATATTTATATTTAGTTAAATATAGTTATATAAACCGTGGGTATAGAGGGAAGAACCGTGGGTATAGGACTCCCGCCAAAACAAAATTCCTTCCCGCGGAAAAAAAAGATTCCAACGCACACACGGGAACCCTATACCCATGGTTTTTCATAACCGTGGGTATATGTATTTTATCCCAGACCTATCCCCACGGTTTCCCCCAAAATCGTGGGGATAAGAACCCCTATACCCATGGTTTTGGAAAACCATGGGTATAGGTGAATTTTCAGTACCTATCCCCACAGTTTTGGAAAACCGTGGGGATAGACCTCCCTATACCCACGGTTTTCAAAATCGTGGGTATAGGTCTTTAAAATTTACCTATACCCACGGTTTTCCAAAACCGTGGGTATAGGGGTACCTATCCCCATGGTTTTGGGGAAAATCATGGGGATAGGTCCAATTTCCAGTAGTGTCTCTCTGGATCAGCTTGCCAGGATATATGTAAAGGAAGATGTAATATTGCATGGACTACCACTTTCCATTATATCTGATCGGGATCAGAGGTTTACCTCAATGTTTTGGAGAAGTCTTCAGCATACTCTAGATACAGAGTTGAGTTTCATCACTGCTTATCATCCTCAGAAATACAGTCAGTCTGAGAGGACAATTCAAACTCTAGAAGATATGTTGAGAGCTTGCTCTATGGATTTCAAAGGTGGTTGGGATCAACACCTAACTTTGGTTGAATTTTCTTATCATAATAGCTTTCACTCCAGTATTCAGATGGCTCCTTATGAAGCTATCTATTGAAATAAATGTCGAACTCCAACTTGCTGGGATGAAGTTGGGGAAAGAAAGCTATTAGGACCTAATCTTGTTGATGAGATGGAAGAAAAGGTTAGATCTATTCAACAACACATTAGATCAGCTCAGAGTCGAAAAAAAATTTATGTCGATAACTGAAGAAAAGACCTAGAGTTTGAAGTGGGTGATAAAGTGTTATTACGAATATCTCCTTGGAAGAGAGTAATGAGATTTGGAAAGAAGGGAAATCTGAGCCCTAGGTATATCAGTCCTTTTGAAATACTGGATCGTGTTGGGAATGTAGCTTACCGATTGGTGCTTCCACCGAATCTCTCTCAAGTTCATGATCCATTCAATGTATCTCTCCTGAGAAAATACATACCCAATCCTTCACATGTACTTAGATCATAAGTTGTACCGCTGTAGCAAGATCTTTCTTATGAAGAACAGTCGATAGAGATTCTGGATCATAGTGAAAAATTCCTACAGAACAAGACCACTCACTTGGTGAAAGTTTTATGGAGGAACCACCAATTAGAAGAAGCTACATGGGAGCTTGAGGATATGATGAGGGAGAGGTATCCTCATCTGTTTGTTACAAAGTGACGAATTTCGAGGGCGAAATTCATTTTAAGGGGGGTAGAATGTAACACCTGAGATTTTTATGAGAAATGTTTAGTTTTTATGTTATATACATCATCAAAGGAATATTTCACTACACACAACACTATATTGGCTTCCTTTACACGCAATCACGACCTTCCTCGATAGCTTGCGTCGTACGCAATACTGAGTTTCATTATACAATGATATGCTATTAAAATATTATTAAAACTAGCCGTTATGAATAGTAATACCCACTTTTTGAATTTTTATAAATTTTAGCTTTCAAAATGGATTTCATTTTTGGATTCGGAATATCGAAATTAGCCTAGGGTGAGATTTTGATACTTTTCGGAAAAATTTCAATTTTTGATGAATAGTGAAAACACTAGGTTACTATTTAAAAACTAAATTTTTATTTAAATAATTATTTATTTTATTTAAATATATTTTATGTGAAAATTCATACATAATACCTATATAAGTTCAATATAATTCATTGGAGTCATTTTATAATAATTTTAGACATATAAAAATTTTATTGAACTTTTCACCGTCTTTTACCCACCTCATAGGAGAATTTGGAAATTCACATAAAACTTAATTTTACTGCTTCTGTGAGTGGAATTTAGAAAATCCAAGAGACACAGTTAATATCAAGGAGTAAAATTTGGTTCAATAAGATGAAAATAATTTTTGGTGAATAGTAACTTTTTACTTTTATTTACCACGGTTAAAAGTAAATAGGGAAATTAAGGGTAAAAATGATATTATTATTACCCTAACATATGTCCTAATTTTATTGGATAAGTTTAATTCAACCAAAAACATCCTTAGGAATAAAATATGACCATTTAGGTCCACTGTGATTAGAATAGGACATTTATTATTAATTTATTTAAAGAAGGGTTAAAATAGTTAAAATCAAAGTTTAATAACTAAAAAAATTTAATATAGGGTCATACATAAGATAAATTCAACTATAAATATTCATTAGAAAGATAAAACTATTTCCTACATAATGTTATTTTATTTATAATTTTTAGACAATAAATAATTTAATTTATTTATGACACAATAATGATGCAGTAATTATCTTATTAATGAAATATTAACAAAATTGATGTTATAAATACCCAAATAAATGTAATTTGAGACTTTTTATGAATTAAACTAATTTTATAGGTTAATATGACATATTATTATTGATTTAATTAACATTTTTCGAACTAATCATGCTGTTATGAGTTTCACAAAAATCAAGTACCAAAGAGTTTCAAAATTGACATAAAATAGTTTTTAAAAAAAATATTATATTATTAATTGTTATTTTATTCTTAAAAATATAAGTCTCGGCCAAATGACTTATATAAGGTTATATATATTAATAATAAATAACTTGGAGTTCTTTTGGCTTGTTATAGTAAGTTTAATAACCTTATAGTGTAAGAAAACAAGAAGACACGGTAAATGTAAAATTATTTAACTTAAAGTTAAATCTAAATGATAAGTTTAAAATAGATATCTAAACTTGTCTAAATTCTGTTTTATGAGATGATTTAGACCCATCCCCACCTTATCTTTGAAATAAATCAATTTGGAGCTATTAAAAACCGAATAAGATTTTATAATAAAATAATATTTTTTTTTTCAAAGGTGCCCCTCTCCTCCCTTATAAAAGGGAACCCCCTCCCTCTCTTCCTCACACCACTTTGAGCCTTCAAGATCGTCCAAAACCTGCCAATTTCTCTTATCCACTTCCATAGAAACATATTAGAGGTCCTGGTATTCTTCAAAGACCATCTTTATTTCCCTAAGAGGAGGTTAAGAAGAGGCGCTTCAAAGAAGAGGTAATGTCTATTACTGATTCTTTCAACTTTATTTCTTCTTCTACTTATTCTTCTTTAGTTGTTTCATTATGAAGTAATAAAATCAGTATCACTAATATACTGATATGTTATTATAAGTATGAAACAACCTTATTTCACCATCTATCCATCCTACGAAAAACGTAATCATCGCACGTGTGTACGTACGGAATACCGTCTCCACGCCGTGGTGTAATCTATTTTCCACCACCACCTTAATTGGATGGGTATAATGGTGTAAATAATATCTATATATTATTATTATAAAGTTATATTGATTCTTAAATAGTATACATACACTTCAATTCAATTCAATGATCATGGGAACGATATCATCGCTCGTGTGTACGTATGGCCTACCGTCTCCACGATGTGATGCAACTCGTTCTACATGATCTTCACTCCATAATGATTATATAAATGAATTGAATGAATAAATATGATATATATTACACTAATACTATTCTGGAAATGATTTATCTATAACCTAAAAAGAAGAAAAAGAATTTATTCGACAAAACACGCATAAGAACAAAAAGTAATAAACACTCGAATAACAAGTAGCAATGAAATATTACTAATAAGAAGCTAGGAATATGACCATATATGACATCATAACAATGATTATGATTTTGGAATAAGTCAATGACATTATTTATATCATTATACAGGAGGTTCGGACACGTACGAAGAAAATCAAACCTAAGGTAAGGGAAAATCTCGCAATCTCATTTTTATCCGAGATTGTTTATACTTCAGAATTTACTGGGGAATATTTATCATCCACATCCATGTTTTCTAAATATGTAATATTTATATCCTTATAAAAAATTTTAAATCCAATTTTACCCTTCGGTGAGTTTTTATTAAAATATATGAAAGGAATCTTTTGTCGTTTTTCGTACAAGGTACTTTTTTTACTTTTCTGACCAAAGTACGAGAATAATGTTTTTTTAACTTATACGGCATGAATGGATTTTTAGAAAATTAATTCCATGAAGATTACTTTACAAGTTTTCAATTTTATTTTTAATCAACTTATTTTAGTTTAAAATTATATGACATGTTAAGAAAGAAAAATGTTTTTGAAGTAGAAAGGATATTTTCCTCAAGAATGGAGTTCAAGTGTTTTATCAAAATTATTTTCCATCTAAGATAATATAGGGTTATTTTTCTATCCCTATTTTTACATTGATTTGATTATGTTATTATGGAATATATTTTATGATGTCCTTTTATCTTATGTGGATTATGTTACGATGGCATGATGTTTAAGAATCCCATTTTTATTACATGGGTTATGCTATGATGTATGATTTATGATTTTGTGGCACACATAAGAATGGTTTCATTATGAGATTGGTGGGACCTATATCTCCATCCAATTCATTTGGTAAAGATTTATATCTCATGAGATGGACATGGATAGAATAGCAGGTTAATCCGATTTAGTGAAACAGGACTGAAATGAGGAGTGAACTCAGTTCATAAATGGACTTTGTCCTCTAAGATAGTCTTGGAAATGAGTCTTGACTACTAATAAATGATTCTCTATGATTATGTGTGTATGAAACAAAGTTTCATGTTTTAATTTATGATTATTGGGATTACATTTCACTACTATGATTTATCCCATGTTATGATATTCAGATCTCTTTTGAAGGTTAAGATTTTCAAAATGTTATGTTCTTATGAATATGATATGAATGATATTTCTTGTGTTTACCCTTACTAAGCATTTGAGCTCACCCTTTTGTATGTTTTATTTTCCCCAGGTCGGGAAGAAGGTTATTAAGTAGGATATGCCAAAAGGGACTCTAGATATGATGAAATAAATGGGAGACAATGTAGATGCTTTATGAACCAGTTGTTTATGTTTCCCAGTTTCTAAAGACATTATACCTATACTGTCCTTTCATGGTTTTGTTATATGTTGTAATAATTATACTTCAATTCTAAAGTAATAACAATGCATGTAAAGTATGGGTCGTTATATAGAGTTACTTAACATCATGAGGTAGGGGATTTTTTACCTTTCTTTTATATTTTGTAACATGAGTGCTTAATATATTATGAAATATTACAAGCCCTTATTATCCTTAATCATTTAATTTTATTCCCTTATAATTGAATGAATATAAATATCCTTATTCAATTTCTATTTCTAAACCCTTCACAATGAGAGAAGAGAGACATCCTTACTCTTCTCAATTGGAACCCACCTATTATATCCCATAAGCTAAAAATTCATGTATCACTCCAATAGTTTTGTAACTACCTTGGAATCTCCATTACAGAAAGTTAAGTTTATACATTTTCATTAGGCTCAATGGGGATGATTTTTTTGGGGGGTGCAAGGTTATAATTTATTTGATGCATTTTATTATCATACTCTTCTATGGTCCATTTTTTGGTATGGGGGAAGGGGTCCAGGAATATTCTTATCCCAATTAATATATATAATTTTTTTATATATTCTTTTTTTATTAATTAATTATTAAATTTGATAAACTCATAATTATAATGGATTTATTATTAGTTTGTCTTTATGTTATGTTGAATGAGTGGTCCATATTTTCTACAATAAACAGAATATGTAGTGAAACATTTTACATGAATACCCATGTTAAATGCATGATATCGTGGAAATGAAAATGAAGAAGAAAATTATTAATGATGAAGATAAATATAAAAATATGAACAGATAATCCTCTTTTAGTGATTTTTATTATTGTTTTTGATTTGGTTATATTTTGTTTCATTAAATTAATGATATTACACAAATTATTTTATAAATGTAATTTTTCATTAGATTGATACTATTATAATAATTTAATTGAGAATATTCTGTGGCATTATGTCGAGAATGCTATGATGAAATCATACGAGTACTATGAAGATATAAGATGGAAACATTAATAAAATATAAATATGGAATAGAATTTATTTAGATGGAATGTTCATATGAATGAGTAAGAATATGAAGGAAATATGGAATAAATATTGATTATTGTGAGAAAGTTTTAAGTGATACAATATATGTTTTTATAGATAAGAAAATATTTCATTAATTTGATTAGGTTTATTATTAAGGTTAGTTAGTTGAATATGGTTTCAGTAATTAGGAAAATAATAGGAATGATTATATTAATTATTTTAAGTTATGATAAATATGTTGATAGGGTTAGGCTTTATTAATTTTATTGATATCCAATTTAAGTGGTTTCATTTTACTAATTGTGTACTAAAATAGAATAACATGGTCTTTATATGGTGTTGAGTGAAGCCTAAGTTGCACCAAGGAAGTTAAGTATTGTTAACTATATAATTAATTAAAATAGAGTAACCAAAAATTTAAATGGGAATAATTTAAATAGTATAACCTATTTTATTAATTAATAAATATTGCAATCATATATTTGTTATTTGATAATATTTTTTTATGTCTAATTGACAAGAAAACAATTACAATAAATAATATCTCTCATTAATTATTGGTTAAGTTAGGTATTAACATTTACTTTTAGTATTATTTGATATCGATGCCTTGTATTCTTGATGTTGATTATCCTCATGGGATATTGTGGGTTAATTATTAGTAGTTACTTTTTTCATCATTATTTTTTATAATAAATTATGATTTCATATTTATTTTATTGAATATATTTATCTGATAGTATGATTATTTTCATGTCTTTTATTTTGTATGTGTTTGTTTGATTATTTTCTAATCTAGTTATTTTTTATATTATTTATTTTTTGTGGTTGTTTTATATTATAATCATGTGTTTTAATGGATCATAATTATTACATGGGAATCTATTTTAGGTTGTAATTTATTTAGGTATAACATGTACACATTTCTATGGGATATGATTTCTTGAAGTTTATGTCTTGTTTTAGGTTGTAATTGATCATGGTTATAGTATGAGTCATGAATGTGATGATTTGGAGATATGGTGGATATTGGGATGATTGAAATAGGTTCATAGGTGGGATTTCATATTATAATGATTTGGTGAGGATGTGATTATTGGAATAGGTTGAGATTTGTGCATTCCTATTTTTTAAGATTATATAATGAAGTGATGATGATGGGAAGACTGGCATGGGTTGAGAACTGGGCCTTCCTATTGAAATAATGATGTGATTGTGATGATTAAAATAGTTTGACATATATGATTGCCTAATTTTCTTGATTTTTTTAATAACTCTGGTATTATGGAATTTTTTTAGGTGTCATGAATATTCAATGATGATTTTATACCTCTAGGATTATTCTTTTATTATTATTTGTCCTTGAAAATCTTAATACCCATTGCTTACATTCTTGTGATAATCCATTGTTTAATATGATATGACCTTTCTAGGCGGTACTGTTAAATATTTTAGTATGTGAGGTATTAATTTTCATGTTATATAAACCCATATTCTTGAATTACTTATTTGTTTCCCGCATTTAAATCATAACACTCATATTTCACATGGATATATAACTATGTATAAATATGATCCTACTAAGTACTTCAATGTTATCTTACCTATATAGTTTCATGAGGTGTTTTATTATATGTCATGATCGGTATTAAGGATTCTACTATTTAGGTACCTTGATTGGAGTCTTGGAGATCTTACATTCCTTTTATTTTTTCTTTTGTTTCATAATCATGTAGGCATGGTCATTAATTAAAATTTTATTTTTTTATTAAAATATCTGTGGATATTATTATTGGTTTGTATAATATTTTTATGTTGGAATCCATTAGGCTAATTCATCCTAATTTAGTAACAGATACCCTCTATGTTTTTCACCATCCCACTGGCCTATTGGAGGCAAGATTTGGGGGTTATTCATATCTTCATTTCCAGCTCGAATGGGGTCCAACTGGGGGATGGGTCATAACATTATAAATACTATCGGTTACCCCCAAAAATGATTATTCATTTATATTCATTTCTAAGAACACATGTATTTCATGGATTCTTAATACTTTATTTTCATTATTATTTGACTATGTTGTAGCTTAAAGGCACCCAACAAGATGCTCTCGAATTTGTCACTATCCATTGATATGATATGTGTTGTTATATTGGGATCATGACCATGAGTGGAGATTTATATGTATCCATGTAAATAGAATTAGAATCCACATATCTTAGTTATATTTAATATGATACATATTACCTTTTATGTTCTTGTGATAATTATATCATCCCGCCTTTTTATTACATAACATTTCATTACATTTTACAAACAGAGGATCCTTTAAGGTTTGGTGTCTTGGAAAAGCAGTATATAGTACATGAAAAATTAAAACATTATTCTATTACACGTGAAAGGATTATTCATGGTTCTTCCTACTTTCATTAATTACATCTCATAACATGGGTATTTACATCAAAGGAAAGGGTGATCATAAGGCCTAGTAATGGAATACATGGGAACCAATTTTCATGTGATCATGAAGAATATCAATAAAAGATTGAATAAATACATTAAGGAATGAGTAAGAGGTATATAATAATAATAAGAATAGGAATCATAATTTTTAAATGTTCCTACTTCATTCAATTTATGTATTCATAGGAATATCACCATGGTTTTTCATGGAGGTGTTATAAAAATTACCAAAGTTATTAACCAAGGTATCGTAAAACATGTCTTCTCTAGAAATTAAATTCCTTACCCAATGAATTTGAGAAATATAAGGTTGAACCATTTATATGTATTAATTATTTTGAGACACAAATATCATACTAAAACATTTAATAAATAACATGTGGATAATAAAACAAACAGGTTTCATTTCCAAATCACAGTGTTTTAGAAAGTGCATAAAAACAAGATCATTTTTTAATTTTAAACACATTAAAAAGATAGAGGGTTTCATGTTTGTTGATAATATAATTAAATAGATCATATTGAAATATTTTTGAATACCCTTGTAAAATAAAGAGTTTTTTTTATTCAAAAAACAAAGTAAAAATATTTCATGATAAAAAGAGTAAAATTTTTAAATAAGAATCCAGCAGCATAAAGGCTATAAAACATGGTTTTAGAAAACATTAAAAGGAGAGGGGAAAATATTATACCAATCATAAAATACTATTAATATGGTAAAGTTATAGAATAATATATATATATATAAGAACATATTATGGATATTTGAATGACATACCACATAAAAAGAGAACATGAATGGAAAAAAGAAGTGATATTTTCTCTTACCATGAAGAGTGTTCCTAAAACATAAGGATTGGGACATATGGGGATTGAGTACACCTTGGGAGGAATTATTTGGAGGTCAAAATATCACAACATAGTGTTGGATGTATTTGGAATGAAATTAAATGATTTAATGTGTGGGTATTTATAGAAAAAGTGAGGTAGTTTTTTACTAATTTCCATGGACACCTTGTTGGTGGTACTTGAAAACCCATGGGATTACCATGGAATTTTCTCATTGTATATGCTACATGGTATAACAATTATGTTAATTTAACACATAATTGTATACCATATTTTTAAATTAATTATTACATCATTATGACAAAGCTATGATGTCCTTAAACATACCAAAACACTCAAATGTATTTTTACTATTCACAAACAATGATAGTATTTTGTAGAATTATCATTAATTAACCCCAACATAGTCTCAATATTATGAATTAAAAATGACTTTTATTTTATCATAATAAATTTCTAAATATGAAAAATTTAACTTTTAACTATAAAAATACTTATTTATTAAAAAAATATAGCCGAAAGAAAATGTATAGTAAAATTGCATAGTGAAATTTCCCATACATAGAAAAATAAAACTATTTTATCATTTATAATTAGAAAGGTTTGTTTTTATAAAAAAAATTAATTACCATAAACATTATTAATAATACCATAGTTTATTATAGTAATTATTTGTTTCTTGAAAGGTACATGTTCTTTCCAAAAAATAAATTAGTCAAAATAAATCTCAATTTTATTAAGAAAAAATAATCTTAAGACATAAAATATTAAACAAAAGTTTTATTAATACAAATAAATTACACTTTATGTAACTAAGACCTTGAAACATTTCCCATTATAAAACCTACCTACGAACTAAGGTTAAAGTGTTTTATGGTGATTGATTCATTGGGTCGCTCTGATAAAATCGCTCGAGTGGTAATCTTGACTAACTTGAACTTCTCCCATAGGAAACTTTCTTCAACCTTAACATGTTGAAGAACAGATTGGGTATGGTCAAGATCGAATCCCAAAGATGCTACCTCCCTCCCAAGTTCTAAAAAATGGGAGTCGTATGGAATGACTCTACTGGATGAGGCCATCAAAACTTCTTTTTTTCATTAATTAACCATTATCATTTCTATTTATAATACCAATTATAATGTTAAAATTATTCTTAAGAGTACTGCTTCCAATTAACATATTAACCAAAAGTTATATAATGGTTGAAACCCAAAGGTCACACTTCAATTATTCTGAATTCATTATTAATGGGAAATAGTTTTTCTGAGTAAAAAATAATGTAACACACATTTCAAGGAAACATTAATCATTCACGAAGTCTGGGTTATAAAAAGAAGGATTATTATGGTTCCTTTTAAGGTCATGAAACCATGACTAAATTAATTGCCTTTGAAGTTCATTCATCCAAGACTGAATGAAGTTCCTTTTGAGGTTTTGAATCTTGGAATGAATGAATTGAATTTTAATTTAATGAATCCATGACTGATTCCAATTGGTTTATAGTCATTCATAGAAGACTACAATGTAAAAGGTATGTGAAAAGGGTCAATGGGGACTAACACATTAGTGGTCCTATAAGGTATTTACTAGAAGGAAATATGTCCTAATGAGTAAAGGTGGTTTCAAAAAGAATTTATCCCTAAAAAATAAGGGTGTGGGTTTTAGAGAGAATATGTACTAGTGAGAAGGTGATTCGTTCTTATGGGAATATAACCCACTAAGGAGGAGATCATAGGGAATATGGCCTATGTGAATGTATATCTAGGATCATGGGGAATATTGGATGGTGATAAAGGATATAGGTATATTTAATAGGGATATATACACCCAATGATGTGTTCATAGGGAATATTTCCCTAGTGAAGGAATATGGACTTATGAAAAGGTATGGAGGGTATGATGTTGGGTTTTAACCATAAAGAGGAATCATATGATTCATTAATGCATATGAATAATAACATATATACAACATGGTGTATAGTTTAATGTATTATCATAATACCAAAATCATATAGTTTAATTCCATCAAGAATGTTTGTATCTCGAGGAGTTTAACATAATTCTAAATAGAATGGGAATTGATTATGGAATAACCCTAGTTCTATAAGGTCATTGTATAAACGTTTTATTCCTACCCATTGGTAGACTAGGAAGGATGGTTGGAACTGTGGGAAATATGACCTAGTGTGAGGTAAGGTGTGTGTAGGGGGATAAAACAAGGTTCTTCACATTTTTACAGCATATTCCCATCCACTGGTGCATAGTGAAGCAATACTAGAAATAGGGGAATACTACCTCATTCAGAGAAGGTTAGGGGATTACACCATATTGGATCCTCATCAATGTTACCAACTAGTTATTGACTCTAGGATATGACAACATTAATGGGATCATATATGGGAATCATTGTAGGTTTTTGGCATAGTGGAAGCAGATAATGGGTGATTCCCAACTTCTACTTTTCCCATAATCGATGATCAGTTAAAGATCTATATGAAGATGAATGTCATGATCCATAGAATTGAGTCAAACAAATAGACAAGAATGAATTATGTCAGAGCTGATAGAGATGGATCAACACATATTTTTGATAATTAATTTAATTAGATAAAGAATAACCTCTAAGTAACTCTTTCTTTATTGATGTGGCCAAAGATAGATCAATGGTGCACTGTCGTTGCGTTGTAGAAAACATGTCAAGATTTCACCTAGTGGTTTTGTGTATGTGTTCTAGGAATCACCAGACATTGTCGAATGATTATCTGAGTGCAAGCATGAAATATCATTGTGATTGTGTCGTCCTCCTTGATCACCTCAAGAATTGCTTCTAAATTGTTCCCCTTAATCCACTATAGGAGGATTGATCGCCATTCTTGAGAGCATCATTGGAGAAGGGAGATCTCTTTGCATGAGAGTATCCTCCTTTAATCATTGTGCACAACTGAATAGGATAATGATAAAATAACATAATTGTGTATTTGTATTTCTAGGTTTTAAATAAAATAATTTCACAAGTGCCCTTATTATTTATTTAATCCTAGAAAAACCCCCTGTCAAATAATAATAGCAGTATTATTATTTCTCTACTTTCCATGAACATGCAAATTATAATTAAATTGTATTTAATTAAATAATATTCAATATAATAATTTCTCATCGAACCATTAAAATCATTCATCCCTTCCTATAAAATATTTATCTAGCCTTGAATAATGTCAATTTATTTGTTAAATAAATATCATTTCAATATTCTCCAATAAATAAATAAAATATTATATTCACTAAAAAATAAAAAATTATTAAATATTCCACTCACAATATATTCTATCGAATAACTAGTGAAAAGATAAAGTTGATCGTGCCTATATGAATAATTAATTAACCAATACTGTGAATAATATTTACTCAACTTGTTAAATAATAAATAATATATTATTCAACTGAGATACTGGATACACTGAGTGTGTTACCATCTAGGCCTTTTCCTCAATGGAATTAGGTGGAGAAACCTAAAGTCTAAGGATAACATCTAGAAACATGCCAAGGAACCCATAGATAATGAATTTAATGCTGCAAAGACATATCACCACATACAAACAACTACCATGTAATATAATCCCTTTAACACAATATCTCTAATCGGGAAGGTTTCATTCTAGTTCCATCTACCTATGTGCTCGATATCTATTTTTTTGACTTTTCAAAAATAGAACATGCATATAGAATACCTTTTCCATGGATTTATTTAGGCTATATCATTTCCATCAAAGGGCCTAGGATATTTTATTTTGTTAATGAACAAATGGGATAAATCCTTTATCTCATTATTCATTTATGAAATATTAGTCATGATGCACCCAATGTATCATACCACACCACAAACATTTTTCATCATGGTTTTCATCTATACATCAATATACCCAACTCATAATATCCATTTATAATAATCATAAACTCTATGGACCAATACAAAAATTCATAGATAGTAATATCAAATGACACCTAGAAATTTGAATGTCCTACTATCGTGTATCCATATCATAAATTCCATATTATATATTACTAATAGAACACACCATTAGAAGGTGCTTGAAAGTCCTATGAGTCTCCACCACTAATAGTCTATATCAATTGTGTCCCTAAAATGATATCGTCTAGATATAGAACATATATTCAAGAATGGTTTCATAGCACTTCCGGGTTCTCATCATTACAGGGAACTAAAATTATATTTTAGTGCACTAGCCAGTCTTAGGAAATTATCACAAACTATGTTACACAGAAGAACAATCATGATGTGATAATGAGTTTATTAGTATTCAAAAACATGATTACAAGTTATTATGAAAGAAAAATAAGTTGGTTCTAGGGGACCAACTCCATCAGACTCTTACTTTCACTAGAGATGGCTTATAAAAACATTCACTCCACTACCTCCCACATGATACTCATACTTATACAGAGATAGGCCTTTACCTCCTCTCCTCACACATATCAAGACCTCCTCTCCTCCACTATAAATACCACCCCACATTACCTCCTCTCCTCACACATATCAAGACATGTTCCGAGTCCAAATTCTGCTCAAATATCTCCCTAATCCCATATTCCACTTCTAGGGGCTCTTGGTATCATAAAAATCCACAATATCTCATCTAAAGAGGCTCTCAAGGAATATATATTCAAGAGGTAAATTCCTATTTTCATTTCTTTTATTATCTTTCATGTTCCTATCCTTCAATTTCTTTCCTCACCTAATTTCATCCAAATGTTATGATAACTCCAGTACCATACATGTAATATAATATTTTTAGATAATGGAATAATTCATCATCATCTATCCCTTCCCTAGCTTTTATACTAGAAATGAAAACACCATCTGAAATGTGTTAATTTATCACATTAAAGGATGAAGGGGTTTCAATTTCTATTATCGACTTCAATTGTGATGATGAAACCATTTAAATGGTTTCATTAGACTATAATATATGTATTATATATTATGAAAGGTTCTATAATATTTTGTAAAAAATATATTAATTTATAATGAAAAATGTGTTTTTTGCGACTAAAAACTACCAATTAACCAAAATAGTTATCATTAAATTTTTATATAATTATTCATCTTCACTCCAAATAAAATAAATGAATTTTATAAACATGTAATACTATTTATGTTCACTAATATAATATTCCTTCAATTATATACAACCATTCTCATCTTAAAAGCTTATCCTTACATGTATATAAGTAAACCATTATTGAAAACCAAGGAAACAAACACTCCCAAACAGTGAAATTGAATCCGTTAACCAATAAAAAAGGTCATTAATGAACTGAATAAGGTTATAATAAACCAATTACATTAATGATAGGTTATGGAAATATTAACTAATGAATTTAATATGGTTATCCATGATATTAATATCATGTGAAAGATACAATCAGACATAAGGTAAGGGATTCTTCCCAAACCTCTATTATTCCTTCAGGTTGCTCTATCATTCTTTTTACTGAAATTATTCTATTTTTTCATTTTATTTACATCTTCTAAATTTTTTCTAAATGATAAAAACTCATGTATAATGGTATAGTAATCATTATGTTTTAGGTATATACGTGTTTTACATGGTTCCCTTTTCAATTCTTCATGATAAGCAAACCCCTTTAAGGGAACTTCTCGAATTCATACCCATTTTCAATTACACTATATAATCTGTTTTTAGGCCACCATTATTATTAGAAAACCATTATTTTTATTATTAAATCTTCATTTTTTCTCTTCTGGTTTTATATAAAATATGATTACATTTTATGTTTTAAATGACCTTCAATATTTTCTATTAACCGTACTAAAATTTTTTAATTATAATGTTTCTTAAGAAAACCTTTTTACATGTTAATACATCAAGTTGAAATAATTTTTCATTATATATGACTATAATACCCAATTATTGTCCAATCATGATCAACTTCCTTTCCTCTGTGGACATTTTCATGATACTCCCATTTTTATCCTTTATGACATGATTATGAGACCCACTTCTTACTATAGATAACCATTATGTTTATGAATAATTGAGTATATACACTTATTTATGTGGAAAATATATTCATAAACAAGTTGAGATGGTTTCTCCTGAATTTAACTACAATGAATTGGGTAATTTTGAGTCTTTTGAGATGTTATGTGCTGCAGTCTTGGTGGTTAGCCTTAACTCGTGCTACCATGTGCAACAGTCTTGGTAGTTAATCTTGACTTGTGATCCTCTATGTGAAACAAGACTTGAATCATTCTAAATCCATGTTTTATGTTCCTAAAACATTATTATGACTCCATGTTTATATGATCCGATGTTTTTATGTTATCATTCCATATGTTCCATGTTTTTTATATCATTATTTCATGCCTTCTAACCCATGTGCTAAAGCTTTATTCTCATGTTTATTCCCTTACTAGTATTTTTAGCTCATCCCTTTGTTCATGTTATCCATAAGTTATCCTATGAAGATGTATGATCAAAATGGAATTTAGGATCTCATTATTTAGATTAAATAAAAGTTTTTTTCATGATGTTTAATTATCTACCAATATTCCAAGACACTAGACTTTATGATCCTTGGCTTGTATTTTGATGTTTTATTATGCTCAAAAACAAGTAATCATATGTGTAAAAGGATAGGGTCTCTATGGTTAGTATCATAGGTTGGTGTAATTATTTTTTGATATTTGGAATAGAGAAATTTAGTAAGAAACTTAGTGATGAGAGTGAGTACAATAAAACATTTCTAAATTTTGGTAAGTATAGAGTAACTATTTTATCAATAAAATACATCCCAATCTGGATATGAAGAATTGGATGTGGCTCTGGAACAAATGTATCTTTGTGTAAACCTCAAAAACACCGCTTTGATCTAGACTTGAATAAGAACTAGTTCATGACAATAGACCTTTTTCACTTCTAGTATGACACTCTTGGTGTATATTCTTTAGTAAATTCATAAGATTAGCACAAACCATTACTAAGGGAACAAGAAAAAGAATCCCATAAGAATTAATGTGAGGAAACATATCATGGATAACATAGATAGAAAAATAGGGAATCATATGTTATGATATACTTTTCCTTTAAGAGTTTATCCTTTTAGGTTTAAAGTTTTCTTTTTATGATTATTATCTATGTATTAAATCCCTCTAATTGAACGTTCTTTTCTTTATTTAATGGAGGTAAGTAGGAGAACACATCCCAATAATCAATGTGATTAGAAATGTGTTTATTTCCATAATTACATGATAGATATTATGGGAATCAGTGCTCAAACCTTTATGATAGTACTTGCTCAACTAGGTCAAGTTATTGATAATAACTTGGATCATGTGTAACACCCTCCTCCTACTTTTAAAGAGAAAGTTGTTATATAATCCTTCATGTAGAAAAGTCATCCCTTGTCTAGTGGGTCTTCTGATCCCCTCCTCATGGAACAATGGATTAATTCCATTGAAAAATATGCTTTATCCTCTAGTGCTAAGAAGAAGAGAAAGTCGCCCTGGCAGTCTATCATTTTGATGGGAAAGTTGATCGGTGGTGGACACTAATCAAGAATATACAGTCCTTGGAAGAAATTGATTCCATGGATTGTGAGGAATTAAAGAAAAAAAATTTCAATAAATATTTTCTCTGAACCCTTCGTCTTGATATGGAAATAGTGTTCTTTGAACATAAGAAGAAGCAAGACGAGTCCATTTTGGATTATAAATAAAACATCAAAAGGATTACAAGAAACACCTCCAACTTCATCATCAACACTGAAAGAAAGGTGGATTGATTCTTCATAATACTAATGTCGAGCCTATGAAAAGTTTTGGAAATTTGAGACTTCGACGGTTATGAGGATATTTTTATTTATTCCAAAAATGTTTAAATAGATATTGGAGACTCTCAAGGGTCTCATGGTACTGGTGAAAAAAGTGGAAAATGGAGTCTAATATGGGTGGTTTGGAAAATAAATTCCATGATATAGATAAGATCGAACATCCCATGTGTCAAAATTGTGGGAACCAAGAATTGCATCAAATGTGGAATAATCGGACATCTAGATAAAAATTCTAGAGGAATATGAAGAATATAAACAATGAGGAAGAATAAAAGAATATTTGGATCAATGTTCAATTAGTAGTGTGTTTTTTCAACTACAAGGAACTTGGGAATTATGTGAACAATTTCCCTAAGCCAAGGGTTGTTGGAGGAAGTCAAAAAAATCAAAGGGAACAAGGAACATATTATTCTATCATTATTGCTGAGAGAGAGCTAGAAAATGAAGTAGGGACATGTAAAATTGTTTTTAATTCACGAATAAGGATCATACTATTTGATTCTGGTTCTACACATTCTTTCATATGATGCAATATTAGTAGAACTATTCAAACACCGCCTAAAAATTTGGAGATTGAGTTATTTGTGAGAACATAAAGTGGGGAAATTATTTCATCTGAAGTATATAACTCCTCCCCATTTAACATTTGTGGGATGAAACTCCCAATAATTCTTTTTGTACTTCCTTTAGTGGAGTTTGATTTTATATTGGGCATAGATTGGCTATATTTATATAAATATAACATCTACTGTTGGGAAAGGGAGATCACCCTTCACATCCGGAAGCATCATCCAATTTTTTAAAACTGTAAGGAGGAAGGTGACTCTTCTATAGAATCATTTTCTCATATTTTGTTATTATTTCCTTATGAGAAATCATGTTGAGCTCAAATTATTGAGATAAATGAGAGAATCATGCTCGAAGACATTCCCATTGTAGGCGACCACACTGATGAATTTCTTGAAGAATTTCCTGGTCTTCCTCCTGATCGATCAGATGATTTATCAATTGAACATATTTCTAGACCTCTAATAATATCATAGAAACCTTATAGAATGGAAACCATAGATTTGGAAGAGTCGAAGAATAAGTTATAGGAGAATCTAGACAAGGCTTTTATACGATTGAGTGCTTCACCTTGGGGAGCACCAGTCCTATTTGTTAAGAATAAGGATGGTTCAATGTGCCACTACAGTGATTATTTTAAGCTCAATAAAATAACTATAAAGAAAAAGTTTCCCCTACCCTAGATAGATTACTTGTTTGATCAGCAATATGAGGCCATTTATTTCTCTAAGGTGGGCCATTCGTCGGGATATCACCAATTAAATATAAGGATGGAAGATATTCCCAAAACTGCCTTTTGAATGATGTATGAACACTATGAGTTCATATTGATGCCCTTTGGACTCACTAGTTATCCAGCAATATTCATTTATTTATTTAATAGAGTCATTAGATATTACCACCACAAATTGGTGGTAGTATTTATTGATGATATTCGGATATACACTATGATCAAGGAGGAACATGAAGAGAATTTGAATACTATAATGATGAACTTGATAAGGGAGAAAAATTATGAAAAGTAAAATAAATGTTAGTTATGGATAGAGGATGTACCATTATAGGGGCGTGTTATCACTAGAAAAAGAACATTTGTAGACCCTTACAACACAAAGGCAATTGAAGAGTGGCCTAAGACAACATCTGTAACAGATATCCATAGTTTTCTAGGTATATTTGAGTATTATTGATTATTTTTGAATAAATTATCGTGATTGTAAAAGACAATTACCCAGATGACATTAAAGTTAGTGAAGTTCATTTGGACTCAAGTATGTGAGGAATGCTTTTCGAAGCTCAAAACGAGGCTTATCATTACAATAATACTCACACTCCTAATAATTTGATAACACTTTGTGGTGTACATTGATTATTAAAAGAAGTGATTATGTTGTATGATGGTGAAAAATGAAAAAGTGACTACTTATGCCTCATGGAATTGAAAATCCATTAGCAAAACTATCCCACGCATGAGCGGGAGTTTGCAGATGTGATCTTTACATTGAAAATATGGTGAAATTGTCTCCTTGGGGGGAAGTGTGACATATATACTAATCACAAGAGTCTAAAATATATATTCCCATATAAAGAGCTTAATATTAACCAAATAATATGGTTAGATCTCATCAAGGATTATGACTGATCAATAAACTACCATCTTGATAATGGAAAAAAGGTGGAAGATGCTCTATTTAGAAATGATCTTACATCTTTATCAATGATTATAATTGAAAGAGATCCAATCTTCTAAGATTTATAGAGGATTGAAATGGTAAAAATTAAGGGAGGAACATCATCAATACTTTCTAATTAGATTGCTCAACCATCCCTTATGGAGAAACAAAATGATTCCTGAGAAAAGGGATGAAAATATCAGAAATGTGAAATCCTCTGAGTTCACGATTGATGAGAAAGAAGTTGTAAGATTTGGGTCACAATTATGTGTAACATTTGATATAGAGATAATAAAGGTGATTTTGAAAGGCTTACATAGATCAACCTTCTTTATTCAGTCAGGGAGTACAAAGATGTATCTCTATCTCTAAGAGAACATTTGACGGGACAATATGAAGTAGAAGATTGTCGATCATACATCAAAGTGACAAGTATGTCAAAAAGTGTAGGCTGAATGAAAAAAGTTTAAGGGGATATTGAAAACAAAACCCATACCAATATAGAAGTGGGAGAACATTACCATGGACTTTTTCATTGGACTTACAAGGAAATCTAGAGGAAACAATGCGATATATTTCATTGTGGATTTTCATATAAAGATAGCTCACTTTATCGCAATTCTAGAGGAATTATCATTGGATCAACTTACACAGATATATATCAAAGAGGTGGTAATGTTGGATGGATTACCACTATTTATTATATCAGATAAAGATCCAAGATTCTCCTCAATGTTTTGGAAAAGTCTCCAATATTCTCTAATCACTGAGTTAAACTTTAGTACGGCCTATCATCCTCAAACTAATTTCCAATTTTAACGAAATATTCAGAGACTGGAATACATGGAGAGAGTGTGTTATATGGGATTCAAAGGTGGATCATACCAACATATTTTTTAGGTCAAATATTCCTACAAAAATAGTTTTAACTCCAACTTCTGAATGGATCCTTATGAATCTCTTTATGGGAAAAGGTACAGAACACCAGTGTGCTAGGATGATATTGGTGTGGAAAAGCTGTTAGGACCTGAAATGGTCGATGAAATGGTATAGAAGGTGAAAACATTCAGTAGCACCACAAGGAGGCATAAAGTTGAAAAAATATCTATGAAGAAATTTGTTGACGAGACCTTGAGTTTAATGTTGTAGATATTGTATTCCTCTGCATATCTCTATGGAATAAGGTCATGGGGTTTAGGAAGAAAGGAAAGATAAATCCCAGGTACATTGGCCCCTTCAAGATTATTGATCATTTTGGAGTTGTGGAATGGTCAGTAAAACTTCCACCAACCATTTCTAAAGTACAAAATGTCTTCCATGTATCCCTCTTATGGAATTACATACCAGATCCTTTACATTTATTTTCTTTGTAGGTGGTACAGTTGGAGAATGATCTTTCTTACAAGGAGTAGCTAGTGAAGATCATGGATCATAGAGATAAAGTTCTATGTAACAAGACTAATCACCTGGTCAAATTACTATGGCCCAACCATTTGTATGAATAGGAAACATGGGATATAGATGAATCAATGAAGGAAAAGTACCCACATATATTTATAGCTTAGAATATAAAATTAAATTTTGAGGGCGAAATTTCATAAGGGGGGAAAGAATGTAATAAACCAGTGTATTATTGATGGAATTACATTATTGTTATTATTTATTATTGTATAATTAGATAATATTAAATATAAAACACAATAAAATCCTTATAAATGAATAATGAGTAAAATAAAATGTATCACTAGAAGTTAAGGATTTTATTCCAATAAAATAGCAACTTGACCTTTGGAAAAATAATACGACCCTTATGAATAGTAAACATACCAATAGTAACCTCAATAATAAAAGTATAAATAAAATTTATCCATATTAATATTGAAAATATTATATAAATATATCATAGTATAACTAGGAAAATATTTAAAAAACTATTAATTAAGTGTTGGTATTTTTTTAAGTCACGTATATTTAATCAACATTTTATGATTAATTTAATAATTTAAAAGAAAATTTATTTTCATAAAATGTATTCATAAATAATTATCTTAATTACTAATGTTTATAATATAATTTTAGGATACCTTAGTAAAATTTTAAATGTGTTATAAAAGCAGTTTTAATTTCAAAATTTGTATTTTTTGGTAAATTTTGATTTTAATTAAAAATTAAATTTCACATATTTAGAAAATTATTTTAATAAAATGGAGTTCATTTTAGTTATAAAAGTTAAAAAGGAGTTGGGATGACTTTTCGGGATTTTTCTAAAATAATTGAAATTATTATGAATAGTAAAATATGATAATTTTTTATAAATGCTAAATAAATGATTTTTTGCATCATGATTAAGTCATGTATGATGTAAATTGAAATTGCTTCGATATCACATGACCTATTTTCTATTTTATTAAAAGAATAAATACTATTCATAGTATTGAGAGAAAATATTAAACTAATGATTAGAATAATGTGAAACCACTCCTCTCCTCCACTATAAATACCACCCTTCTTTACCTCCACTCCTCACAACTCTCAAGCCTTTTTCCTAGTCAAAATTATACTAAAATATATCCCTAAGCACCTATCACAATTATATTAGCTATTGGTATCATGAAAATACCAAAAACTCTCTCCTAAAGTGGCTCTCAAGGAAGATATATTCGAGAGGTAAATTCCACTTTTCATTTCTTTTATTTTATTTCAAATTAATTTCTTTATTTTTATTTGCTCACCTCCTTTCATCCAAATGTTATGATAAATACAATAACTTACATGTATAATAATTTTTTATGATAATGTAATAATTCATAATCATATATCCTTTCTCCTCCTTTTATACTAGAAATGAAAAATCCATCTCAGATGTGTTAATTTATCACATTCAAGGATAACAAGTTTTCAATTTCTATTATCGTCTTCAATTATGGTCATGAAACCATGTTTATGGTCAAACCAGACTATAATATAAGTATTATATATTATTTAAGGTCTTATAATATTTTTTACACATGATATTAATTTATAAATAAAAAAGTGTTCGTTGTGATTAAAACAGCAAATTAACCAAAATGGTTATCGTTAATGTTTTATATAATTATTAATCTTCACTCCAAATAACCAAATGAATTTTATAAACATTTAATCCTCTATATGTTCTCAAATAATATTTAAATCCATTTTGTTTCCACCATTTTGATCTTACATATTTATCCTTGCATGTATATAAGTAAACCAATCATGAAAATCAAGGAAACAAATGCTCCCAAACAATGAAATTAAACCCCTAAACCCATAAAAATGGTCATGAAGGAACTTAATAAGGTTAAAATAAATGAATTAAATGAATAATAGGTTTGGTAAATATTAATTAATGAATATAATTTGGTTATCCATGAAATTAAGATCAGGTGAGGGATAAAATTATACTTAAGGTATGGGATTCTACCCAACCTTCCATTATTCCTTCCGGTTACACTATCTTTCTTTTTACCCAAATTATGTTATCAATATTTTAAAGTAAATATTATAAATTCTATGTAAATTCTCTAAAATCATTTATCAAGGTCCATTCATCATTCTATTTTGGGTATATACATTTTTTTAAGTTGTTCCCTTCTCAATTCATCCTGATAGGCAAACCCATTTAAGGGAACTTCCCGAATTCTTACCCATTTTCAAGTACACTATATAATAGGTTTTTAATCCAGAATTATTTTTATAAAACCTCCATTTTATATTATTAAATCCACTTTTTCACTTATTGTTTTATATAAATTATTATTCCCTTTAGTGTTTTAAATGACCGTTGATATTTTCCTTTAACTGCACTAATATGTTTTAATTATAATGCTTCTTATGTACTATATTTACATGTTAATACTTCAAGTTGACATAAATTTTTATGATATATGCCTATAATACCCTATTATTTTCCATTGATGATCTAATTCCTTTCCTAAATGGACATTTTTGTGATACTCCATTTTGTTATGCTTTATGACATGATTTTGATACCTAATTCTTACTATGGGTAACCCTATGTTTATGAATTATTGATTATATATGACTATTTATGTGAAAAACATATTCCAGAACATGTTCGTATGGGATAATATAGATATAACTATAATTCATTGGGTAATGTTGATTATCATGAGACATTATGTGTAACAGTCTTGTAAGTTAACCTTGACTCATAGTACCATGTACAATAGTCTTGGTGGTTAAACATAACTTGTTATACTTTATGTTCAATGAGCCTCAAGTCTTTCTAAAGTCATGATTTATGTTTCTACTACATTACTATGAATACTTGTTTATATTATTCCATGTTTGTATTTCATGATTCAATATGTTCCATGTTTTTTATAACATTATGTCATGCCTTCTAACCCATGTGCTAAAGCATTATTCTTATGTTTATTCCCTTACTAGGATTTTTAGCTCATCCCTTTATTCATGTTATCCCCAGGTTATCCTATAAATATGTATGGGAATAATGGAATTTAGGATATCATAATGGAAATTAGATAAAAGTTTTTTCTATGATGTTTAATTATATACCTAATCTTTCCAAACACTAGACATTATGATTCTTGGCTAGTAATGTGATGTTTTATTATGCTCAAAATAATGTAATTTTATTTTTAAAAGGATAGAGTATTTATACTGATAAACATATCTTCATATCCTCCATTCACCATAAACATATCCTTAGTTCTTCTCAGATACCTAAGGATCGTCTTAACAGTAGTCCAATTCTATTCTTCAAGATCTTCTTGATATTGACCTACCATGCTCAGTGCATAGACAACCTCAAGTCTAGTACATAACATAAAATACATGATTGATACTATCACTAAAACTTATGTGATCTTATTCATTCTCTCTATCTCTTGTGGTGTTTTTGGAAAATGTTTCATAGAAAGATGTAAACCGTGTCACATTGGAACAAACACCCTCTTGGATTGTTCCATACTAAATATCTTCATTATCTGGTCAATATATGTATATTGACTTATCCCAAGTAGCCTCTTAGATCTATCATGATTGATCTTTATCCTTATAATGTAGGATTATTCACCTTAGTCCTTCATGGAGAAGCACTTATTCAACCAATCCTTAACTGACTGTAAGATAGTTATGTCATTTCCAATAAGTAATATGTCATCAACATATACCACTAGGATAGAAAACTCATTCCCATTAAACAACTTGTAATCACATGGCTCACATTAATTCTTAATGAAACCAAATTATTATATGGCATCATTTAATCAAATGTTCCATGACCTGGATGCTTACTTCAATCCATAAATTGATCTCTATAACTTGAAAATATTTTTTTCATCACCTGGAGTCACAAAACCATATGGTACTATCATATAGACTTCTTCCTGAATGTTCTTATTAAGGAATGTAGTTTTTAAATCCATCTTCAAAATACCGTATTCAAGGTAATCTACCATATAATGCATGATTCTGATGGATTTAAATAATGAAATTGGTGAAAATATTTCATCATAGTCAATTCCTCGATGTTGTTTAAACACTTTAGATAATAGCCTTTCTTTGTAGGTAATTACATTTCCTTCCATGTCCAGTTTCCTCTTGAATACCCATTTACATCCAATATGCTTGACATCAACTAAGACTATGACCAAAACCCAAACTTGTCTCTGATACATGCAATCCATTTAAGAACTTATAGCCTCTAGACATCTTGTAGTTTCTTATCTCTCTACTTTCTCCTTGTATGGTAGAGGTTCATCATTGTCCACCAATAATGAGTTACCATCCTTGGTGACTAGAAAACCATATATCTATTTTTCCCTTACCTCTCTTAGACTCATATGCAATACTTTTGTTTTAGGGACTAATTCTTCCACAAGGACCTATGGAACTTGTTCCTGTACCAAATCATGTGTATCTTGAGCATCAACTTTATCGAAGTCAATATTTATCCCACTATTCTTTTGGAATGTATTCTCCCTCTCAATAAATAAAGATTTTATACCAGCAGACACTTTATTATCTATGGGGTTTTATAGTCAGTATCCCATTTTTTCCCTTGGATACCCTATAAATATTCAACTCGTTCCCCAGGGTGCTAGTTTTTTTCCTGATAAAGCCTTAACAAATGTCTCCTGACCCCATACATGTGTATGCGACAAAAAGAGTTTATTTCAACTCCATAGATCGAAGGGAATTTTGTTTTCCACTTTAGTTTGTACTTGGTTTAATGTGTATCCCACAGTTTGTAATGAATACCACCAAATGGATAATGGGATATTTTCATGACTCATTATCGACCTTACTATGTATAACAAGGTACAATTCATCCTTTCAATAACACCATTACACTATGGTGTATTAGGTAGATTGAGTTGATATAGAGTCCTAAACTCCCATATAATGTCATTGAAATATTGGTTAAGATATTGATCACCTCAATAAAATCAAAAAAACTTTATCTACATATCAAGATGATTTTATAATTCATTCTTGAATTTTGGAATTTATCAAAGGAATCAGACATATACCCCATCATGTAGATGTATCCATATATACTCAATTAATTGGTAAAAGTTATAAAGTAATGAATATCCGCCTCTAGCTTCTATTAGAAATTGTCTACACAAATCAGTGTGTACTAATCTTAGAAGTTCTGTTTCCCTTTCACCTTTTCCACCAAATGGTGGTTTGTTCATTTTTCCTTGTAAACAAGAAAGAAATTTATCAAGTGGTTTTAGCTTAGAAGAGTATAAATATCCATCTTGATAAAGCATTGTCAAATGTTTATCGTATACTTAACCAAGATTTTGATTCCAAAACTGGGTGTTATATGAGTCATGTGAAAATGATTCATTATTGATTTCCAACAGTTGATTTTCATAATTTAATACATAGAGATCAATATTTACATGCGATATACCATAACATATGTTGTCCTTATAAAAGAAACAACTTTTATTTAAAATTTTGAAAATAAAACCATCTGTATCTAAACATGACATTAAAATTATGTTCATGGTAATCTTAGGTACATAATAATAGTATCTAAAAATATAAATCATTTATCTTGTTAATTAAAGGTAGTAGTCACCAATGGCTAGGGTAGCCCGCCATGCTCTATTGGCAGCTCTCAAATCCACCTCTCTAATGGAAACTATTAAAAATATAATTGATTCTTGCATTTGGATAGAGATGTTAGCACAAAAAGTTATATCTAATACCCAATGTGTAGAAATGGAAAGGTAGAACTCAATAACGAACACACCATTATCTCCCCTTTTCCTTCGGGTGTAGTTCCTCTTCCAACGGCCTAACATACCATATGAAAAACATAGTAACTACTTTTCCTTACCTTCCTCTAGATATTTTTCCTTTTGGTAGGACAGTTCTTGGGAGAATTATATTATTTATATGTCTTATGGACCTTTTCATTGTCCTTCATCTTCTTATTCACCATAAAGACGGTGGGTTTGTCACACCCCTTGTCCTTATCCACTTGAAGAATCATGGTAAGAAGTTTTGAAACATTATTCTCAATATTTCTCATATTAGAATTCACAAAAAACATGGAGAAGGTATTGGGTATTGATGAATGTATGAGATCAATATGAAACTCATCTGGTAATTTAATCTCTAAGATGTCCAAGCAATCAATGTAGCCAATAAGCTTGACTACATGAGACTCAAATAGCATAGACTCTCTATGATTAGTTATGAAAAAAAATGGAGATCTCATATGTCTCTTGTCTTCCCTTCTCTTGATATAGATCCTAAGGGTGAGACACCATGCAATAGGAATATGTATCCCTAGGTTTCCTTAAAATATCATTGTATATAGATGATAGTATGAATCACTGAGCATATATAGCATCATTAATTTTTTTCTCATAGATATATTATTCTTCATCGCTTTCCTCATTTCTGGGTGCAACTGGTAATGTTTCTTCCAGGACATAAAATTTCCTTTCATGGAGAAGGGTGACCTGTAGGAGCCTATGCCACTCATGTAAATTGATGTCAGTGAGAAGTTTTTCCTTATCATGTATGGATAACAATGATATATTTGATTTCATTTTATTGTTGTTTCTACAAAACAATATAAGCATAATTTTGGTACATTATCTAATAAATTTATACATATAATTAAATATTATATTTATTAGTCCTCCACTATTTTATCGAAACCCAATATCCCTAACCATCAATTTCAAAATATATTGTTTCTTTGACATTCAAGTTGCAAGCATCCATATTCCCCTTATCATTACCCCAACATTAGTTTTTCAAGAATCTTAAATGATTTTAGGTAGGCATTACACATGAAAACTGCATTAACTCATTGATCCTTGATCTACTGAGTGAACCCCCCAATCTTGAAATCCATAATTTTCGATTTCCTCACCTTTTTCATCATAGTGACACAAAGTCCTACTTTGGTATTCAACCCTTGATGTGATCCAAGTTAGCTCGACCTAAAACCCCATGTTATAATTCCCCGATAATTATAAGCCCCACAACTTTGGTTTTTCAAGAACTATGAACTATGTTTTGATTCTATCGAAATTAATGGATAGCTATACTAACTTAATATTTTATTGAAATATTTTATCCTTTATGCATAAATTTCCAATTACTATCTTCATTACATGATTATTAATGTTATGTAGGATTACGTAAGTGACTAACCATGTAATAGATAACATTTATGCATATACGAATTTATTTTTGTTCCATATTGAATTCTTGTTAATTCATTAATTATGTGATCTCAACACTACATCCATAATGAAATAACCATGAAAATTATAGAAATAAAATAAAATTTTACATTTATGAGCTTATACTAAGGGTTAGTTTATGTAGAAGATGATAATCTAAATGCTGACCTAGGGTAGAATAACCTTGAACCAATTGAAGTTTTTTTTACAAATTTCAACTTGTAAACCACTATATATCTTAGGATTAGTCTCACCTTGTCTCCAAACTTGAACCACCTCCACTATCTTGGTATCTTTATCCACTACATATGCCTTTTACTCACACGTAGGTGAGGGGGGAAGAGGGTTTACATAAAGAAACCATGGGTATGCATTCCCAACATAAAAATGAGGAGAGAAGGAATATAGTCCAAAATATTAATTGAAAAATAAATTTAATGAAACCAATAACATACAAAAGGATGAATCTAGCTCATGATCATCCACATGCATGAAACTTATTATGAATTTAGTAAAAATAGAATTCATTTCTTCAATCATTATTATTTAAGATAAATAACTCTTGAATCAATTAATTATTATCATTAAATAATCAATCCTTTTTTCATAATTATTATCTAAATTTCATTTAGATTCACATACATTATGATTTTAAAAAAAATTAAAAAATTCATTTAAAATTAACTATGTTCATAACTTATACATTAGAGGAAACACAATGAATACCTATCCAAATCCACTAAACTTGTATTATAATTGTATAATTGCTTATTCTTTATGAAATATATCACACCCAACTTATCACTTACTTTCACATTGTGTATTTCACGGATGATTATATGAATTACATGATTTTCTATTAATTCTTATGCTTTAATGCATGTAGAGTGACAAATTATAATGTGACTCATACATGATATGTAGATCTATAAATTATGTAGATAATAATTAAAAATTAAAATATTTATGTATATTAAAACCTATCCCATGAAATTTCATATCTTTATAACCACACACAATTACATGTCTCAAGTTTTACATAGTAAAATAAATAAATTTTAAATCTATGCAATCTGGTAAATGTACGGGGGTCTTAGATTAGATCTACATGGCATGTACACACTTCACATTTTATCTAAGGTACATGACTAGGGAATCGTCATGTTAAATGTACCATAAAAATTTGGAGTACACAACAATGTGTCCAATAGGCCACACACCGTGTTGAATCTATGTTTCATGATAACCGGTTGGGTAGGTCGTGTATGAAATACATGGCCCAACCCTAACCTGATGTGACTACATACCATGTCCAATGGGCCACACAGTGTGTAGTCTGGATAACCGTGCACTAGTTTGTCCTAGACAATATGAGGTGTTACAATTAACTACACTGCATGTCATTAATGCACACAAGTTGATTAATTTTCGAATTAACTCATAATTCATTGAACACAACTACGTGATGGATAACTATGGTTACAAAGGGAATAGTGATGAGTTATTTGGGAAGAATCCTTGGATCCTCTGGATGAATTCCTTGATTTAATTTTAATCAAAAAAATAAGCGTATCAATTAAATCTATGAGAAATGAATGATGAAGAATAGATCTCACATTTCAGATTAAAAGAACGATTAATCTTGAATTGAAAAACTAAATTATAAATGTGAAAATCACCAATGATCTTAAATAATTATAAACTATTATGTAATCTATTTGATACCACAGGTAGGTTCCTAGTGTAGTAGAATTGTGAAATGGGCAGATCCCAACATCGATTTTCCTTAAGGAATTATCAATTTCAGATCTATAGAACAATGAACATCATGATCTATGAAATTGTGTCAAATAAATAGATAAATAATAATTGTGATGGAACTAAGAGAGTGGGATCAAGAAATTTTTTTTATAATTAATTTAATTAGATAAAGAATTACATCTAAGGAATTTTTTTCATTGATGTGTATGATGATAGATATTTGGTGCACCATTGTTGTGTTTTAGAAAAAAAAAGTGTAGATGTACTCTAGTATCGATCCACGTGTATTCCAAGAATCTCTATATGTCAATGAAGGATTCTCCAGGTTCTAGTATAGAATATTCTTGTGCTTGCATCATCTCCTTGATCACATCGAGAATTTCTTACAAATATTTATCCTTGATCCAGTAGAGGAGGATTGTATTCAATTCCTTGGAGAATTTTTGGGGAAGGAAGATCTCTAGGCTTTAGAGGATTACCCTTGAATAATTTTTCTTAACCTAATAGGGTAATGATAAAACAACATAATTGTGTATTTATTTTGCTAGGGTTAAAATAAAAACATTTCAAAAGTTCCCTTATTAATTATTTAATCCTAGAAAATCCCTTATCAAATAATAATAGTAATATTAATATTTCTCAACATGTGATGAACATGTGAATTATAATTAAATATTATTAAATTAAATAATATTCAATATAATCATTCATCACCAGCACATTAAACTCGATCTTCTATTCCTCCATAATATATATCTGGTCTTGAATCGTGTTAATTTATTTATTAAATAAATACGACTTCATTATTCTCTATTAAATAAATAAATATTATATTCACTAAATTCCAAATAAATATTTATTAAATATTCTTCTTACAATATATTCTCATGAATAACTAGTGAAGGAATGAATGTGATCAATCATACCTAAAAAATTATTAAATCCTGACCCTGAATAATATTTATTCAACTTGTTAAATAATAAATAATATATTATTTAACTGAAATACAGGATACACTTAGTTTGTGACCCTCTAGGACACTTTCTCAGTGGAATTAGGTGGAGTAGCCCAACGTCCAAGGATAGTGTCTAGCAACATGCCAAGACACCCATAGAGGAAGAAGTAATTTTTACAACAACATGTAACCTCATGTGAACACTTACTATTTATTATAATCCCTTTATCATAATATCTCTAATCGAGTAGGTTTATTCCCAGTGCCATCAACCTATGTGCTCGATATCTCTTTCTTTGAATTTTAATAAATAAAACTAGCCTATAGAAAACCATGGCCATGGTTTTATTTATTTAATATCATTTACATCAAAGGTCTTTAGATATTAGATTACATTAATGAACATAATGGATAAAAACTTTCACGCATTATTCATTAATGCAATATTACTCCTGACGCACCCATCATATCCTACCTCTCCTGGAACTTATGTCATCATGGTTTTCATAAATAAATCAAATTATTCGACTCATAATATCCATTGATAATGATCATAAATTCAAAGTACTAATACACATGTCTACAGATAGGAACATCCAACGACACATAGAAATATGAATTTCCTACTATCGGTTCTTGTTCTCATATTATCCACACTTGATATTACCAAGGGCGTACACCATGAGAATGTGACTCAAATTCCTATAAATATTCACCCTTGATATCCTGTATAATTTGTGTCCCTTAAATGATATCATATGACTATAGAACATATATTCAAGAATAGTTTCCTAGCACATCTGGGTTCTCATAATAGTGGAGAACTACTATAAACTTTTAGTGCAACAACCACACTTAAGAAATTTTCACATACTATGGTAAACATAACAACAATCATGATGTGATAACTAGTTTATTAATATTCAAAACCATGAATAAAATTTATCATAAATTACAAATAATTTGGCTCTAGGGAACTAACTCCAACAATTATACATTAGGAGGACGCCCACAGGTTCATGGATCCTTGAGTAGTCTCAAGAAGAAATAAAAAATGAGAATACTAATAAGACATATACCTATTATGAAGACATGAGGAACCTGGGTTATTGAGTGGGAAATTTTTTTCCAATATGAGATTTTGACCACCAAGAATGATAGCCTTATCCTTGTCTAGTCTCCCAAATATCCTCAAGAATGGAAACATTTTTTTCAATGGGATACATCATCATGATCACAACATTTTTTATATTTTTCTAAAATAAAAATATAGAAGAATCTAATTATTATAGAAATACATTATCCGAATAGGGATCTCAAGCATGCCGAATGTCTTGGTCATTTAAATTTAGAGGCTATGGAAGAGGCCATGATAATTGGGTTCCCCAGAAGGAGACTTAAAAATGTTCTACCACCAGAATTAGTGTAAATATAGTACCCCAATATCAGAGTTGAGATAGCTGGTTCACCCTTGTGTAGGGTATAGGTTAAGGGATTCATTCTCATTGATGGATGGGTGAAGTTATTTCCCTAATATAGTGGATAAGTGGTGGGTTTTATAATTATTGGTGGTAGGGTGAATGGTTTACACTATTATAATAGTATACATGAGCTTTTACCAAGTATAGGGATAGTCTAAGTGCATGATTATTTTCCTAGTATAATTTTTGGTGAATCACATGAACTCCATCCTAGTATAAGGATGAGAGAAAGATAGTAACTTAACCTAAGTTATGGGATAGTGTTCACTAGTTTCTCTAGAATAAGGGTAAGGTGAAGTGGTCTCCCAAGTTTAAGAGTGGGGTGAAGTGGTCACCCTATTTTAGGGATGGGTGAGGAGGTTTTCCCAGGTTTTGAATTCCCCTATGGGATTTTGGTGATTTTCTTCTGGTTACTATGCAATTAGGGTAGGCTAGCGTCAAAGTGGTTCTTGTAGAAATTTTTTTACCATTGTATGATATAATTACCCATATTTTTTTAAATTTTCCTAGGATTTATGTTTTATTAAGCTACCTTAAGGGGGTTCCAAGACCTAGGTGAAGGGGGGAATTGAGTGTTTCTCAATCATCCAGTCTCTTCACTAAATTTAATCCCAAGGGTCCTATATATATAAAAAAATTGTTATATGGGTGCATGAGAGCTGGGAAATAGAGGTGGCTCATTCAGGTCTAACTAAGAAATAGTGACAGTCATTCTATCAATTTTGAATAGCTAGAATAAGAGTCACTAGGGTTAACCACCCTAAGTGCATGATTAGGGACCTCGACATATACCCATATAACTAGGTTAAATTTTGATATAGGAGAACAAGACCTGGTCATTTCAAGAGATAATTTTTCAAAAATAATCTTGGTATACTGATGCTGAGAAAAGATGACCTAAGTGCACGATGTTGTGAATGAGGGAAATAGTTGTTGGTTAACAATAACATAAAATTAATATCTATATCTCCTTCTATAAACTCGGATAGGGTCATGTAGGGTTTATCCTTGGGGAAGGATGTTGAAATTCTCTAACATCTTATTTAATGACCTAATCTATTGAAAAAATAGTAAAAATGAGAGATTATTGTGAAAAGCGTGCAAGAAGTGAGAAATTCAATGTAGGTAAAGTTAACAAAAGATTCATGAGAACGTGAAAAAAGAATCTGTTCTATATATTCTATTTATTTCTTGTGGTAGGTTAAAATCATAGTGTGATAACATGGAAGAAAAACAATCATGCTTAGTTCTAAATGGTTGTGTACTGGTTTGGCTTCCCAGGAATGGTCACATAAGTGATTTTGAATTCTTCAACAATTTCTATACAACCACATTAAAATTCCTTGGTGAGGTCACTTAAGTGGTCATATGTGTTTCATTTTATGGAATGTTAAGTGGAATATAGTCACTTGGACTGTGACTTCATCTGGTATGTAAACTATCCACAAGGTTGTCTTATGAACACTTAAAAATTTGTGTAAGAACCTGGACCTTCTCTTCAGGTATGTTTTTCCTTTTTCTAGAGTTTTTTAGAAAAGAGGAGTTTCTGGAAATTTTTGAAGTACATGATGTGTACATTATAAGTACACATCATGTACTTTGTTGCTGCTCAAGCCCGTGTGCTGGCCGTGTCATGGCCACACACATGGCCATGTAGGGGTGATGTGGAGGCCGCTTAATGCGGAGTATGGAAAAGCCTAGTACACGTCGTGTACTCTAAATGTTTATGCCCTGTACTTTCTTTTTTTCATTAAACGGTCTGGGGTTGCATCTTAACCCCAGAAACATCTTCTTCTCCAGCTTCTTCGACCAAGAGAGAGGGTACAGTTATGGATATTCTCTGATCCCCCAAGCCTCTTTCCGTTCTCTGAATAAACCATCATCGATTGCGTTGGAACCGCAGCAGTAAACTCTTCCTTCTCCTAGAGCTTAGTTCTCCAATTCCTCCTCTTTTTCAAGTTATCATGGGTTTGACGTTTTGTGCATTTTTGTAGATCTACAAAGTTCTATGGAGATTCAGGCCTTGTGGTTCAAGTATATAGATCTCCCAGTATCAAGGTAGGTGGTCTGGGCCTTTCTGTTCGAAGTCTTTGAGTTTTATGTGTAATTTACACCAATACCCATGAACGGGGTATTGCGTGTTTACTATTTTGCCCCTGTTATTTTTCCTTCCTTGCTTGTATGCTTTTGTAGAGGTAATTTTTCTGTGTTTAAGGATAATTTCTATTCTTTGATGTTTTGCCCATGCCTTGTTCTGGTTATGAACTTTGCTCTTGTCCAGCCTATTGGTCGTTCTACCAGTTTTCCAGGCTTAGTGACCGTAGGATGGACTACTATTCCCTAACATTGCTTGTTATGATGTATACTGGTTAGACAAGTAGCTCTATAGGTTTACTTGGGCCTTATAACATTATTATGCACTGACTAGCACGGGGCCGAGAGAACTAGGTGTTATAGACTATATGGGGATATACCGATTCAGCTTCCTCAGAGAGTCTTGGACATTATAGACTATAGGGGATAGACCGAGTGAGCTTCCCAGAGAGTCTTGGACATTATCGACTACAGGAGGATAGACCGAGTGATCTTCCTTAGAGAGTCTTGAGCTATTACAGACTATAGGAGGATAGACCGAGTGAGCTTCCTTAGAGAGTCTTTGTTTTGTTTGAATTTCCTTAAACCATTCCAGGCTATAGGAGGAATTGACCGAGTGAGCTTCCTCAGAGAGTATGTGATAGACCTGAGGCTATAGGAGGATTTGAATGAGTGAGCTTCCTCAGAGAGTCTCTATACATTGGGGATATAATGGAATTAGACCGTGTGATCTTCCTCAGAGAATCCCTAACTACCTTAGACTATAAGGGGAATTGATAGAGCGTGCTTCCTCAGAGAGTCTTACAATTTCGTACGACCAAACCAGAGGGTTTAGGATGAGTGTACTACCCAGAGGGTATTTGGTACTTCTTGGATAGGACCAGAGGGGATGGCTATGAGTACTTCCCAGAGGGATTTTCTGTTTGTGGTTAGCTGTTTACTTCACTGCTGCTTGTTGATCTGTGGATTATTTACTGCTATGTATTATCCTGTTACTGCCTACTGTTTACTACTTACTGTACTATTACCTGCCATATACTCACTGACTATTAGACACAAGATCTTCAGGGGGTTGCCTACTGGTATTTAGTCTCACACCCTATTTTGGTCATGATTTTGGGCCCAAATAGATTATATTGTTGTAGGTATAGACAAGGGAAAGTGCCCTTCTACTTTAGGTACTTGATTGCATTTCAGTTGGAGAGCATGAGACCAAGACGAGGCTTGCGATACTGAGGAGTTGCTTTTCTTTTTTCTTTTTTACTTTGGTTTAGTACTGTATTCATCATTGTAACTTTTTTGGCTTCTTTCCTAGACATATGTATCATGAATCATTTTATATATATGTTTGTGCTCCTGTTGTTTATCATATTTATTCTTCCTCTATTTAGTTGTGTATAGATCATTTACTACTTCTGTGATTGTTATTATTTCTCTTTTCCGCTGTGTACTCTGCCAATGATGGCATAGTTTCCCCACTATCACACCCAAGGCCCTCGCTGCTAGTCAGCAGCCTCTGGCATTTGGGGAAATGCGCTAGATACCATGTGAACAACCAGGTACGGGGAACCTCTGGGTGGCTTCCGGAACTGGGACGTTACAAAGTGTTATCAGAGAGATTATTTTCTCTTGACTTACTTTTTGGATCCTATACCCAGGGATAGGACAGAATAGGTACTTTGAAATAAGTTGTGCCAGGGAGTAGCTAGCTCATGTATAGGGAAAAGCCATACTACCTCGTTTATTTCATTTTTATTAGTTTTCACTTTTACAGATGATTTTATATCACCATTGGGTGATTCACATGCTTTGTGTTGTTACCGTTTTTGTTATTGTGGTTCTATCTTTGTCGCAACCCGATGAGATGAGGGTATGCCATCTCATGCATCATATATTCACTTGTTAGAAATAACATTCCATGAATTATTTCCACGCCATCTAGGATGCATTAGCGATTTTATGTTGTTGTGATAGACATTGTGTAGATTATGCATGCTATTGTGATAGGTGCTTTGATATAATCTTTACAGTTCGATAGAGAATTTGTTTGTATAGTACTTTGCTTAAATGGACACCAAAATTTGGTTCTTGAGGTGTTGTGGGCCCTCATGAATCGGAATTTGGTGGATAGTTGACTAGTTTCCCTTGTATATGATATGTACAAGATGCCAATCTTTGATTCTCAAGAAGTATGGGCCTTCACGGATCATAATTTGGCATCTTAACTCTTGTTTTCTATGTTTTCTAGGCTTCAGAGCAGTTTCTGAGCTATACCCATAAAAACCCAGAATACACAGTGTGTACTTTATTAATACACGTCGTGTAGTTTTAAACTGTTTCACTGACCATGTGGGAAGAAACACGGTGTTGTGGGAAATCTTCAAGAACACACCGTGTATGGTAGGTACACACCGTGTTGTGGTGACCATGTGTCTACCCATGTGACTAACTACATGGTTGGATAAACTTTGACATTACACGTTGTGTCTTTCTTTCACACATCGTGCCTTGTATCCTAAGTACCCGGTCATGTCATGAACAACATGGTTCGGGGAAAACCTTAAAGTACACGTCATGTTTCCATGGATCATGCCGTGTAGAGTGAAACGTGTAGCCATCCGTGTAACTAACAACACGGGTTGTTGAAACCTTGTCTAGTACACGTCGTGTAGAGGTCATACACGCTGTGTAGTCTATGATTAATAGGACTGTGTGGGCTATCCGTGTATGGAGAATCAGGTAGGAGAATAGAGTTGAAGTACATGTCGTGTGTGGGGACAACACGCAGTGTGGGTTGGGCGTTACACGACCAGTTGTGGAAGAAGTACACGCCCATGTGAATGGCTTAAGATAACACGCCATGTAGTTTTTGTACACGCTGTGTAGTCAAGTTTCATAAAACTTGAATGTTTCTTTCTTCTGTTTCCCTCCTGTACTCTTGTGTTCTGTCTTTGATAATCATGATCTAAGGTGTTCTTTTCACCTTTCAGATTTATGCCATCGAGACATCCTCCTATTGTACGTCAGTTGCCAAACGGTGATCAGACACCGGATACTGCCGATCAGGGACCTCCTGCAGATCCTCCTGTTGTGCCAGCCTTGGCACTAATAGTTATACCAGTTGTAGGCACCAATGCGCAGTTTAGGGAAGATTTTTTGAGGATGATGCGGTCTTTCCAGGGAGCGCCACCTCCTACCTCGTCGATGGTTGAATTGAACCAGGTCTTCCAGCAGCATCATCCTCCAACCTTCTTAGTAAAAAGAGGACCTCGGGCTGTAAAGTCATGGATAGAGGCCACACTCACATGTTTCGAGCATCTGGAGATACCTCCATAGAAGAGGGTGAAGCTCGCAACCTATATGCTCCAAGAATCCACCAAGAGGTGGTGGGAGGTGATCTCATAGTCAGGATGCCAGCATGGTATGACTTGGGATGAGTTTAGGTGCATCTTCTACGATTAATTCTACCCAGATACCTTGAGGTCCGATCGAGCCCAGGAGTTTAGGAGTCTGAAGCAGGGTACTCTTTCGGTCATGGAGTACTCATCTCGCTTTACCAAGCTGCAGCGTTTCACTCCGATTCCAGCAGGTGATGAGTTGTTCCTTGTGCGGAAGTTTGAGGATGGTCTAAGGCACTACATCCACTCACAGTTGAACATCTTCAGGTTGACTTTGATATCATATATCGTCAACCAAGCATTGATCATAGAGCGCAATCTGAGGGATTCTGGGGCAGTGAGCCAGGGTGGTTCGACACCTAGAGCTAGTGTTCCTCCTAATGATTGCAGGAAGCGCCGTAGGGAGTCTGCTCGAGGAGATCAGATTAGGTGGAATGTATCTTTGGGCAGCCAAGTTTAATGATACCAATGCGGGAGGAGTGGGCATACTAGGCCTCATTTCCAGAGAGACCCTATGGAGTGCAGATCTTGCGGCAAGATGGGCCATCTTCATCATTTTTGTCAGATCTTCTCACCTATAGCTGGTGGTAGGGTTTCTTATATGACCTCGCGTACAGGAGATGCTTCGCCAGTTTCTCACTAGTGTGGGAACTGGAGTTCTTCCGATCGTTCGGGCCTAGATGGAGGTTGCATCCATGGTGTTCAGTCACCAGGCCCCCAGCGACATTACAGTGGATCAGCTTAGAGTGGTCAGGTAGGGTCACAGGGTCGTGGTACAGGCCAAACTTTTTTAGTGGAGCAGACCCATAAGGAGCGGGATCACGACCGTTCTACAGTTCAAGCTACAATATTAGTTGCCTCAGTTTTATCTTCAGATCTTTTCAATACTAGTGTTACACATAGCTTTATCTCTGTTTCTATTGTGGAGATCCTTGGGCTCTACATCTTTTCCTCTGCCGATTGTTTGATGCTAGACACATTGTTGGGGACTAGATCGATTAGCGTATGTCAGTGAAGAGAGTTCCCTCTTGAGGTTTCAGGGTGTCACTTCTTATGGGACCTCTATTTCCTAGAGATTACAAGCTATGATGTCATTCTCAGAATGAACTGGCTAGTTCAATTCTAGGAAGTCATTGACTGTTATTGCCATAGGGTGAGTTTCATATCACCTAAGGGTGGATCCTTCCTTTATAGAGGTGAGTGGGATTTCCAGGCAAGTCATGTAGGATCTGACCATCATGGACTGAGAGGAGTTACAACCTAGATTGCCAGTCTATATCTGGATGACCAGGGGACTTCATAGTTAGACTTTCCTCCAGTGGTGGATCGTTTCAGAGATGTCTTTCTAGAGAAATTTTATTGTTTTCCTCTAGAGCGTGAGGTAGACTTTTCGATTGAGCTCGTTCTAGGAGCGGTACCGGTGTCCATTCCTCCTTATAGGATGGCTACACCTGAGTTGCAAAAGCTCAAGAAGCAGTTGGAGGATTTGTAGGCAAAGGGCTTCATCCGACTCAGTACTTCTCCTTGGGGATCACCCGTTCTATTTTCGAAAAGGCAGACGGTACCCTTAGGCTTTGTGTGGACAATAAGAAGTTAATCCAATTGACGGTAAAGAACCGGTATCCCTTGCCGATGATCGATGATCTCTTTGATCAGCTTCAAGGTTCCCGAGTGTTCTCGAAGATTGACTTGAGATCCGGTTATCATTAGTTGCACGTTAGACCATCTGATATACCTCTTACAGCTTTTCAGAGTAGGTATGGTCTATACGAGTATATGGTTATGAAGTTCAGACTCACGAATGTGCCTGTAGTTTTCATGGAACTGATGAACCGAGTGTTCCATCCATACTTGTATTCCTTCATGGTGGTTTTAGTGGATGATATCTTGGTGTAATATCACACTCGACATGACTATTCTACTCATCTTGAGATCATTCTGAGTACAGTGAGAGAGCATCAGTTATATACTAAGCTCCCGAAATTCCACTTTTTGATGGATCAAATTCACTTCTTGGGTCATGTTATCTCAGAGGAAGGAGTATCAGTAGACCTAAAGAAAGTGAGAGCAGTAGTTTCCTTGGAGCATCTGAAGAAAGTCTTTGATGTGCGGTGTTTCCTTGGGCTAGCTAGATACTACAGACGTTTCAAATAGGACTTCTTATGCCTAGCAGCACCACTGACAGGTCTAACCAAGAAAGGGGAAATGTTATTATGGTCAGATTCTTGTGAGTCGGCCTTTTAGGAGCTGAAAGGGAGGTTAACTTCAGCATCGATACTATTCTAGACAGAGTCGGGCAAGAGCTACACTATCTACTATGATTCCTCAGGTATCGGGTTAGGAGCTGTACTTATGCAGGGATATCGAGTCATTGAGTACGAGTCTCGACAGTTGAGGCCACATGAGAGGAATTACCCGACACACGATCTGATGTTGGCAGATTTTGTTCATGCCTTATTGTAGAGACCCGAAGCATGACGTACATGGACATTACATTACTTTTGCGGAATACTTGGTACATAACAAAAACACACACACAAGGATCGTAATAGTTTAGTGTCTTTGGAAACTCGGAACGTAATCTTCTAATCGTGGTGAAAGATCTTCAATATCTCCCATAAAGATCTTCCCTTTTTTTTACCTAAATCCTTTCTTTATATCCTGGGGAAAAGAAAACATAAAAGGGTGATCTCAAATTCTCAGTAAGGGCAAATAAAGGAAAAAAATCATATCATATCTTTTTGAAAATCATAACCTGCAAAAGAGATCATAATATCTTAACATGGAACAAATCATAGAAGTGAAAATGAGATCCCCATAATCATAACATGAAACTTGAAACTTTGTGTCATGCACACATAATCATGGAAAATCATTTCTTGTTATTCATGACTCATTACCAAGACTATCTTAGTGGACAAAGTCCCTTTCTGAACTGAGTCACCCTCGTTCCAGTCCTGTTTCACTGAACCGGTATAACCTACTGTTCCATCCATGTCTATCTCATGAGATATAAAATCTTAACCCAATGCATTGGAGGGAGATATAGGTCCCACCCATCTTATAATGAATCCTTTCTTATGTGTGCCACATAATCAAAAATCATACATCATCGCATAACACATGTAACAAAAATGGGATTCTTGAAACATCATGACATCATAAAACAAATCATATAAGGTAAATGGCTTCATAAAAATAATTCCCTCACAACATAATCAAATCAATGTAATAATAGGGATAAAAACATAACCCTTTATTATCTTAGATGGAAAATAATTTTGATAAAACACTTGAACTCCATTCTTGAGGAAAATATCCTTTCTTCTTCAAAAAAACACGTTTCTTTTCTTAACATGTCATACAATTATAAACACTAAGAAGTTGATTAAAAATAAACTTAAAAACATGTAAGGAAGCTTCTTGGAAATAATGTTTTAAAAATCCATTCATGCTGTATAAGTTAAAAAAATATTCTTCGTACTTTTGTCAGAAAAGTCAAAAAGTACCTCATACGAAAAACGACAAAATATTCCTTTCATTTCTTTTACTAAAAACTCACCGAAGGGTAAAAATGGATTTAAACAATTGTAGGTGGATGGAAATAATATTACATATTTATGAAACATGGATGTGGATGATAAAATACACCCCAGTAAATACTTACGAATAAACAATCTCGGATAAAAATGAGATTGTGATATTTCCCTTACCTTAGGTCCGATTTGCTTTGTAAGTGTCCGAATATAAGGCCTCTGCCTTAAACCTTACTTAATCTTGAGTTATTACAAGATTACACATTGAGGATCTTTTCGGGTTTAGAGTTTTAGAGAATTAGATCATAAAACTTGCATTACATTCCACATATAAACAAAGTGGTTACATAAAGATAGTATTCTTCATTCCCATCAATGGAAACACATTTAAAATAAAACATGGATTATTTCTTGACACTTCCTTGACACTATCATCATATCATGTACCTTTCCCTTGACCTGTGAAAAACATTTCAAAAAAACATGGGATGAGCATAAAAAGCTCAGTATGGGTTATAAAAACATGGAAAGGAAACATGGGTACATATATACATAAGAATGAAATCATACTTTACCCATAAAACATAAGCACTTTAACATACCTCATAAAATCATGAGTAAATCATAAAAATCATAAGACATAAAGGTAACTTGAGGCATTCATAACATTCTTACGTAGGGAGTAACCCTCTTGGTTATGTTTGGAATACCCATCACAGTATATTCCCTAAAATCTCTTCGGAGAAACCTTAATGTATCACTCCTTCGCGTTACCCAATGCATTGGAGAGCTATATCGGGCTCACCCGCCCTTAGTTTATCACGGAACCACCCGTCTTCATAATAATGCCCAAGAACCTCAACATAATCGTATCACATAAAACATGCATAAACGAAACATAACATTTCCACCTTTCAATCACAAGATATTAATACAACACATTGATATAAAAACATTATGAGAACCATTTTCAATACCAAAATAAAATAAAAGTAAAACATGGTATTTATTTTTCTTTTAAAAAGAAGGTACGGCTTGTAGAGGAAGCCGAAACTCAAATAATGGTCACGGCGGCAGAGAAGTCATTGTCGCCGCATACGTACGACAAAAACATTCCCTTTTGTTGTTTAGTAAACGCTTCATATAAAAAATATTCCTTTTGAATAAATGTAAAAGTCAAAGTGGTTTATACACCATATAAAAGAAAGTTGTGTATAAAATAAAATATGCCTCAACGAAAGGAGATTGAGACGAAGTCCGATACCTCGTATCCGACTTGACCTGACCGTTCTTTAATCTCCTGAATAATAAACTTGAGTTAATATCTACTTGATTATGAACCTTTTTCAAGTTCATTATTCCTTTTATACCATGTTATGAACATCATGTAATCATTTAAGTTAATAGTGTTCATTTTGTCGGTATTTGGTTCTTAAGTCAAAAATAGACTTCTTACACTTACATGTTGTTAATTTGGTCAAAGGTTCATTATATCCAGAATGATATTAATGATTTGGATAACATATATATCATATATATTCATCATATACATGTATTTATAATATTATATCACATTTAGAGGTAAGAAATGAAATGCACCGTTCATGGAGACGGTAAGCCGTACGTACGCATGAACGCTACTTCCATTTCTATTTCGTATTTCTGGAATGGAATCATAATTATATAAGAGTATATTATAATTCCAGTATAATAACATATATAATATCATTAACTTTATCCTTTACACATCCCACATATGGTATTAATGAATCAAATCACTTTTAGGCGGCGGTAGTCCGCACTTCCTAAAATGAAGATATCGTGTTTACCCATAATGGAAACCATAAAGGTATGCCCAAAATGAAAAAAAACAGAAGCTTAAGGAAAACATAAACATATTATATATCATATATGAAAATAGTGACATCATAATGGCCACCTTTGAAGGTGTTAAATGAGTATTGAACAATCATCGTTTCGGGAGGCAGAATTTCGCCATCCACGGAAAACATATGTTCTTTAACCATTTGATGTAGTTGTGTGAGACTGTAGCTCAAATAAATCTTATAACAACATCCTAGTATATTTAAGATACTGGTTTTGTTACAAAATAAGTAAATAAAAAGAGTTTAGGGGGTTGGAGAAGCAAAATAAAACAAATGAACATGAGAGAATGAATTACCTTTAAAAGTGTAACTCCTTTTGATTTGAGCCTAAAGGTTTCCTTTGAAAGGATTCTGCCCAAATGGAATCCTCTAGGATGAGGATAGGGATGTGGAGAGAGTAAATGGTCAGGGGTTGGACGAGCCAAAGGCTTGAGGAGTGTGTGAAATGAGGTAGAGGTGGGGGCCTTTTATAAGAGGAGAGGAGGGGCACTTTTGGAAAGTAAAGAAATATTAATTTATTTGAAAATGTGTTTCGGTTTTAAAAGGTCCCACATTGCTATAATTCGTGGATAAGGTGATAAGGGTTCTAAATCCACTAATCAAATTGGTTTTGGACATGTTTAGTTTATATATTTTACATTATCTTTCCATTTTATTTAAATCGTCAAATAATGATGTCATCGCTGCATCATTATTATGTCATAAATAATTTAATTTATTTAATGTCTAAAAATTATAAAAAAATACTATGATGTAGGAAATATTTTTATATTTCCAATGACTATTTATAATCAAAAATCTGATCTTTATAACTCCATGTAAAAATTGTTTTCGTAAAACATATTATGTTTGTGTCATTTTTACTTTTACATTAAATAAAAAGTTATTTTTGTCATTCCCCAACAAAAGTGGATCCATGGGGTCCCCAAGTTGACCCATGGCTTGTCTTGGTCGGCCATGACACAACCAATGAGGGTAGGACATGTGTCTAGGTCATTTCATATTATTAAAGCATTATTTATACCTTAAACTACCCTAATTACCACTAATCGCGATTAAGAACTTAATAAGTTACTATTCACCAAAAAATTATTATAATATCATTGAACCACATTTTACTTCTTAATGACAACCATGTATGTCGGATTTTTGAAATTCAAAACACAATGATGGCAAAATTTCATTTAAATGGAAAATCAGTCTTTATAAGTACCACTTAGTGGTTTCACTATTCATCAAAAATTGAAGTTTTTCAGAAAATTACCAAAAATTCACCCAAAGCTATATTTGATATTACGAATTCAAAAATGAAATCTATTTTACAAAATTCAAAACATATAAGTCACATTAATTAATTTAATAATTAATTCCTGCTGTCAGAGCAAATAGCGTGTTTTTATGAAACAATAAGTATCAAAAGATTGACACTAGTTTAAGTCCAATTTCAAAGTGAAATTGATTCCAATGACCACCATTGGATTAAATGGTAAAAATATATTCATATTACACATTAAGACCAATTCAAAAGATAATATAATCATATAAATAAATTATATTAAAAAGCAGTTTTGATGTAAAATGCAGTATTTTTCACTATTCATTAAAAAATGAACATTGTCAGAAAAATACCAAAAATTCACACAAAGTAAATTTTGATGTCCTAATCATAAATAATAAGTTTATTTTGACAAAAATAGTTTATAAAATTGTCAAAAGATAGATTTAAAAAGGGTTTTCCATCATAAGGCAGTAAAATAATCTTTTAAGAATATTAGTTTATTTCATGCTTAAGATTTGATTTATTTTCATTATAAGCCTCTAAAACACTATCTTAATCATTAATAGACATAGATAAAAATATCTATTATTCATTACTTACTTGGGATGTTACATCCTTCCCCCCTTTAGAAAATTGCGTCCCCGCAATTTATTTACTTATCGAATAAATGGGGGTACTTATCCCTCATTGCATTTTCAGATTCCCATGTTGCCTCTTCAATCATGTGGTTTTTTCACAAAACCTTTACCTGCTTAATCACCTTATTCCGTAACACTTGCTCCCTGTGGTCAAGAATCTGGACCGGTTGTTCCTCATAAGATGGGTTCTCTTCCAGCTGAACTACCTCTGGGCTCAAAACATGAGATGGATCTGGCATATACTTTCTCAACATCGAAACGTGAAAAACATTGTGTACCTGAGATAAACTCGGAGGTAAAGCCACTCGGTATGCAACTGATCCAACTCTCTCCAGAATTTCATATGGTCCAATGAACCTTGGACTCAACTTTCCTTTCTTACCAAATCTCATCACACTTTTCCAAGGAGAAACCTTGAGAAAAACATGATCACCTGCCTCGAAAGATAGATCCTTCCTCCGGTTATCCGCATAACTCTTCTGCCTGCTCTGAGCTGTTCTCATGTGCTTCTAAATCAGCTGAACTTTTTCTGCCATCTCTTCTACCAATTCTGGTCCCATCAACTTCCATTCACCCACTTCATCCCAGAAAGCTGGAGTTCGACACCGCTTCCCATATAATGCCTGAAATGGTGCCATCTGTATACTTGAATGAAAGCTGTTATTATAAGAAAACTCAACCAAAGAAAGATGTTGGTCCCAACTTCCCTGATAATCCATAGAACAAGCTCGTAGCATATCCTCCAATGTCTAAATTGTTCGTTCTGACTGCCCATCTGATTGAGGATGAAAAGCTGTACTAAAATTTAATTCAGTACCCAATGACTTCTGAAGGCCTTTCCAAAAGTTAGAAGTAAACCTGGGATCACGATCCGATACAATGGAGAGAGGAACTCCATGTAACCTGACTATCTCTTTAAGATACAAACGGGAAAGTTGATCAAGAGAGAAAGTATCTCGTATAGCAAGGAAATGAGCAGATTTGGTCAAGCGATCAACAATAACCTAGATTGCATTATTACCTCGAGATGTCTTCGGTAATCCAACAACAAAGTCCATGGATATATTCTCCCATTTCCACTCTGGCACTGGTAAAGGCTGAAGCATCCCTTTCGGTAACTGCCGCTCTGCTTTAACCTGTTGACATGTCAAACACATCACAGTAAAATCAGCAATGTCTCTTTTCATTCCATCCCACCAGTAATACTCCTGCAGATCTCTATACATCTTAGTACTGCCCGGATGAACTGAAAACGGAGAACTATGAGCTTCACATAACAACTCTCTCTTCAACTGTGAATCACAAGGCACACACAATCTCTTCCCAAATCTCAAAACACAATCATTATCAATGTTGAATTTAGGAAACTTACCTTTCTGAACCAGCTCTACCTTTTTCTGCAACTCACTGTCTTGATTCTGTGCTTGCTTGATTCTATCTGATAGAGAAGATCTCACTGATACCTGAAACAAAACAGAAGGACTTCCTGCACCAATAACTTCTTTGCCAAAGTTCATCAAATCCTTAACCAAGGGATCACGTTCCAAACGCAACATTGTTAATGAAGCATTACTTTTTCGACTCAAATCATCAGCCACTTTATTTGCTTTTCCCGGATGGTAATGAATTGTACAATCATAATCCTTGATTAATTCTAGCAATCTCCTCTGTCTCATGTTTAACTCTTTCTGAGTGAATATATAATTTAAACTTTTGTGATCGGTATATATTTCACACTTTAATCCATACAAATGATGCCTCCAAATTTTTAAAGCAAAAACAACAGCAGCTAATTACAATCATGTGTAGGGTAATTTACCTCATGAGTTTTCAACTGTCGTGAAGCATAAGCAATTACCTGATCATTCTGCATTAGGACGCAACCAAGTCCTTTCAATGAAGCATCACTGTATATAACAAACTCACCATTCCTGGAAGGTAGTGCCAAAACTGGAGCATTCACCAATCTTCTTTTCAATTCCTGAAAACAATCATCACATTCTTTTGTCCAGATAAACTTAACACCCTTCCGAGTTAGCTTAGTAATTGGACTAGATAACCGTGAAAAATTTCTAACAAACCTTCGGTAATAGCCCGCCAAACCAAGGAAGCTACGAATCTTGGTTACATTTGTGGGCCTTGTCCATTCTTCCACAACTTTTGTTTTTGCAGGATCAACAGTTATTCCATCTTTAGAAACAATGTGACCAAGGAAAGAAATTTGTTGCAACCAAAACTCACACTTGCTGAATTTCCCATACAGTTTCTTTTCTTTTAAGGTTTGCAAGATAACCCTTAAATGTCTTTCATGCTCCTCATTACTTTTAGAAAACACCAAAATATCATCAATGAAAACCACCACAAACTTATCCAAGAACTCATGGAAAATTCTATTCATTAAGTCCATGAATACAGCAGGTGCATTGGTTAGACCAAAAGGCATTACTACAAATTCATAATGGCTATATATTGTACGGAACGCGGTCTTCGGAATATCTTCCTCCTTTACCTTCAGCTGATGGTACCCCGATCTCGGGTCAATCTTTGAAAAAAACTGAGCTCCCTCGAGCTGATCAAACAAATCATCGATATGAGGCAAAAGATATTTGTTCTTAACGGTGATATTATTCAAGGCTCTATAATCAATGCAAAGTCTCATAGAACCATATTTCTTTTTAACAAATAAAACAGGAGCACCCCATGGTGATGTGATAGGTCTAATGAATCCTTTCTCTAATAAATCTTGCAATTTCTCCTTCAACTCTAAAAGTTCAATTTTTTCCATTCGATAAGGGGGTTTTGAAATTGGCTTAGCATCAGGAACTAAGTCAACAGTAAACTCAACTTCCCGATCTGGTATTATTCCAGGCAACTCATCAGGAAAAACATCAGGATACTCATTTACCACTGGCGCATCATTAATCTGAACAGTTCCTTTATTTTCAACGACGTGTTCAAGGTAACATTCATTTCCATCTTTTACAAGTTTCTCGACCTCTTGATATGTTATCAAAAGTAAGGGTTCATTCTTGAAAACAAACTGAAAGTCTTTCTGAAAAGAAACTTCTTTAGCTCTACAGTCAATCTTAGAATGGTAAATAGAGAGCCAATCCATACCCAGGATAACATCAAACTCTACTAGAGGTAGAAAAATAAGGTTTGCAAGTAGGTTCTTTCCACAGATAAGGATAGGAAGATTCTTATAAATTCTTTTTTCCTCAACATTTCCCCCAGGTGTTTTTACCAAAAGTTCAGGAGTCATTTCTTGAGATGGTATTCCCATTTTACTAGAAAAGGTTGTAGAGATGAAAGAATGTGTAGACCCCGAATCAAACAAAACACTGGAATAATCTGAAAAAACAAACAAAGTACCTGATACAACTTCATTTGATGGCCCGACATCTGCTGAAGTAGTTGCAAAGGATTTGACCACCCCTTTCTGCTTGTAGTCTAACTGCTTCCCATCACTCAAGCTCTTTGCCGGACACTCGTTTGCATAGTGACCCATCTCATTGCACTTATAACATTTCACAAACTGTAAATCAAATTTGTTCTTACCTTCACCTTGATCCTTTTAAGTGCAATCACGAGCCTTATGTCCCATCTTACAACATCGGTTGCACTTTCCAGAATTCAGAAGACATTCCCCAGCATGCCTTTTGCCACATTTATCACAAACTGGAAACTTAGTTCTCTTACCATCAGACTTTTTTGAAGAATTCTTACCTTTCTCCTACCACCTCGGTCTCTTCTTCTGCTGGTTATTATAGAACACTTGGTCATCGGCAAACTCCATTTCCACGTTCTCCGCACACCGAACAAGTTTTTCATAACTTTTGAACTCACGAGAAGCTAAAGCCCTTTGATACTTTGGATTTAACCCTGAGTTAAAACGGTTTATTTTACTATCAAGATCTCGTATGAAGTTTGGAGCATACCTTGCCAATCGAGTGAACTTTTCTTCATAAGCAGCCACTGAATCATCCTCCTGCCTCAATTCTAGGAATTGCTTTTCCATACTAAATCGAACAGCCTTAGGAAAATACTTCTCAAGAAACATACCTTTGAATTCATCCCAGTAAAGAGCATCAATCTCATCGGCGTCCCTGATATTTTTAACCATCGACCACCACTGATCTGCTTCACCCTCCAAACGGTAAATAGCAAGACTAACCTTTGGATTGTCTGAACACCCCATGACATCGAAAATCTTCTCCAGTGCTTTAATCCACCCTTCAGCTAACACAGGGTCAGATGATCCTCTGAATGATGGTGGATGTTGCCTCATGAAATGTTCCACCACTGACATGTTCCTCTGCGGTTGATCTGGCTGATCTCGTACATGGATAACACCACCATTTATAGCCTGAGTCAACTGTGACATCACTGCAACAAACTGTTCAGTTCCGATTCCGACCATCTCAGGTTGCTGATATGGAAGCTTATCTTCCTCCTGATGTCATCCCAACATAGCTGCTTTGTTTCCTCTGCGGAAAACCATTCTGAACACAGAAATATTTTAGGCGAAGCAACATGGTAATCCGTAAATGCTATATCATTTCAATCATATTATAATTTAACACTTTTCTAACTCCTAAAGTTGTCTAAACCGACCTCTGATACCATCTATAAGTCCCCAGCCTTAAACCTTACTTAATCTTGAGTTATTACAAGATTACACATTGAGGATCTTTTCGGGTTTAGAGTTTTAGAGAATTAGATCATAAAACTTGCATTACCTTCCACATATAAACAAAGTGGTTTCATAAAGATAGTATTCTTCATTCCCATCAATGGAAACACATTTAAAATAAAACATGGATTATTTCTTGACACTTCCTTGACACTATCATCATATCATGTACCTTTCCCTTGACCTGTGAAAAACATTTCAAAAAAACTTGGGATGAGCATAAAAAGCTCAGTATGGGTTATAAAAACATGGAAAGGAAACATGGGTACATATATACATAATAATGAAATCATACTTTACCCATAAAACATAAGCACTTTAACATACCTCATCAAATCATGAGTAAATCATAAAAATCATAAGACATAAAGGTATCTTGAGGCATTCATAACATTCTTACGTAGGGAGTAACCCTCTTGGTTACGTTTGGAATACCCATCACAGTATATTCCCTAAAATCTCTTCGGAGAAACCTTAACGTTTCACTCCTTCGCGTTACCCAATGCATTGGAGAGCTATATCGGGCTCACCCGCCCTTAGTTTATCATGGAACTACCCGTCTTCATAATAATTCCCAATAACCTCAACATAATCGTATCACATAAAACATGCATAAACGAAACATAACATTTCCACCTTTCAATCACAAGATATCAATACAACACATTGATATAAAAACATTATGAGAACCATTTTCAATACCAAAATAAAATAAAAGTAAAACATGGTATTTATTTTTCTTTTAAAAAGAAGGTATGGCTTGTAGAGGAAGTCGAAACTCAAATAATGGTCACGGCGGCGGAGAAGTCGTTGTCGCCGCATACATATGACAAAAACATTCCCTTTTGTCGTTTAGTAAATGATTCATATAAAAAAGATTCCTTTTGAATAAACTTAAAAGTCAAAGTGGTTTATACACCGTATAAAAGAAAGTTGTGTATAAAATAAAATATGCCTCAACGAAAGGAGATTGAGACGAAGTCCCATACCTCGTATCCGACTTGACCCGACCGTTCTTTAATCTCCTCAATAATAAACTTGAGTTAATATCTACTTGCTTATGAACCTTTTTCAAGTTCATTATTCCTTTTATACCATGTTATGAACATCATGTAATCATTTAAGTTAATAGTGTTCATTTTGTCGGTATTTGGTTCTTAAGTCAAAAATAGACTTCTTACACTTACATGTTGTTAATTTGGTCCAAGGTTCATTATATCCAGAATGATATTAATGATTTGGATAACATATATATCATATATATTCATCATATACATGTATTTATAATATTATATCACATTTAGAGGTAAGAAATGAAATGCACCGTTCATGGAGACGGTAAGCCGTATGTACGCATGAACGCTACTTCCATTTCTATTTCATATTTCTGGAATGGAATCATAATTATATAAGAGTATATTATAATTCCAGTATAATAACATATATAATATCATTAACTTTATCCTTTACACATCCCACATATGGTATTAACGAATCAAATCACTTTTAGGGGGCGGTAGTCCGCACTTCCTAAAATGAAGATATCGTGTTTACCCAAAATGGAAACCATAAAGGTATGCCCAAAACGAAAAAAAACAGAAGCTTAAGAAAAAATAAACATATTATATATCATATATGAAAATAGTGACATCATAATGGCCACCTTTGAAGGTGTTAAATGAGTATTGAACAATCATCGTTTCGGGAGGCAGAATTTCGCCATCCACGGAAAACATATGTTCTTTAACCATTTGATGTAGTTGTGTGAGAGTGTAGCTCAAATAAATCTTATAACAACATCCTAGTATATTGAAGATACTGGTGATGTTACAAAAGAAGTAAATAAAAAGAGTTTAGGGGGTTGGAGAAGCAAAATAAAACAAATGAACATGAGAGAATGAATTACCTTTAAAAGTGTAACTCCTTTTGATTTGAGCCTAAAGGCTTCCTTTGAAAGGATTATGCCCAAAGGGAATCCTCTAGGATGAGGAGAGGGATGTGGAGAGATTAAATGGTCAGGGATTGGCTGAGCCAAAGGCTTGAGGAGTGTGTGAAATGAGGTAGAGGTGGGGGCCTTTTATAAGAGGAGAGGAGGGGCACTTTTGGAAAGTAAAGAAATATTACTTTATTTGAAAATGTGTTTCGGTTTTAAAAGGTCCCACATTGATATAATTCGTGGATAAGGTGATAAGGGTTCGAAATCCACTCATCCAATTGGTTTTGGACATGTGTAGTTTATAGATTTTACATTATCTTTCCATTTTATTTAAATCGTCAAATAATGATGTCATCGCTGCATCATTATTATGTCATAAATAATTTAATTTATTTAATGTCTAAAAATTATAAAAAAATACTATGATGTAGGAAATCTTTTTAGATTTCCAATGACTATTTATAATCAAAAATCTGATCTTTATAACTCTATGTAAAAATTGTTTTCGTAAAACATATTATGTTTGTGTCATTTTTACTTTTACATTAAATAAAAAGTTATTTTTGTCATTTCCCAACAAAAGTGGATCCATGGGGTCCCCAAGTTGACCCATGTCTTTTCCTGGTCGGCCATGACACAACCAATGAGGGTAGGACATGTGTCTAGGTCATTTCATATTATTAAAGCATTATTTATACCTTAAACTACCCTAATTACCACTAATCGCGATTAAGAACTTAATAAGTTACTATTCACCAAAAATTATTATAATCTCATTGAACCACATTTTACTTCTTAATGACAACCATGTATGTCGGATTTTTGAAATTCAAAACACAATGATGGAAAAATTTTCATTTAAACGGAAAATCAGTCTTTATAAGTACCACTTAGTGGTTTCACTATTCATCAAAAATTGAAGTTTTTCAGAAAATTACCAAAAATTTACCCTAAGCTATATTTGATATTACGAATTCAAAAATGAAATATATTTTACAAAATTCAAAACATATAAGTCACATTAATTAATTTAATAATTAATTCCCGCTATCAGAGCAAATAGCGTGTTTTTATGAAACAATAAGTATCAAAAGATTGACACTAGTTTAAGTCCAATTTCAAAGTGAAATTGATTCCAATGACCACCATTGGATTAAATGGTAAAAATATATTCACATTACACATTAAGACCAATTCAAAAGATAATATAATCATATAAATAAATTAGATTAAAAGACAGTTTTGATGTAAAATGCAGTATTTTTCACTATTCATTAAAAAATGAACATTGTCAGAAAAATACCAAAAATTCACCCAAAGTAAATTTTGATGTCCCAATCATAAAGAATAAGTTTATTTTGACAAAAATAGTTTATAAAATTTTCAAACGATAGATTTAAAAAAGGGTTTTCCATCATAAGGCAGTAAAACAATCTTTTAAGAATATTAGTGTATTCCATGCTTAAGATTGGATTTATTTTCATTTTAAGCCTCTAAAACACTATCTTAATCATTAATAGACATAGATAAAAATATATATTATTCATTACTTACTTGGGATGTTACACTGAACCTCCTGTATAATGATTTAAATAATGTCATTGACTTATTACAGAATCATATTCATTGTTATGATATCATATATGGTTCACTTATGACATTATATTACTCGTTCTTTTGTAAATTCCATGTTAAAGAGCGTTTTGGGTAAAATTGTTTCATTTGTCGTCCGTGTTTTGACTTGTAATTATTCATCTGATTACTTAGATCATGATTACATAATTCCAGAATATAAAACATGATTTATATATATATATATTCATAATATACATATATATAATAAATCAGTAAATGGAAAGAAATACACCGTTCATGGAGACGGTAGTCCGTACGTACGCATGAACGCTGTTTTCGTTTCCTTATTGAATTGAAAGGAATTAAGTAGATGACATACATATAAATATAAATAAACCCAGTATCATTATTATGTCATATATTTCATTAGTATATACTTTATAATCATTCATGAATGGTTAATCATTGAGAATGAATCTCATCACGTCGTGGAGACGGTAGTCCGTACGTACGCACGAGCGATGATATCGTTCCCATGGTCGTGGAATTGTGTTGAAGTGTTTGTATACTATTTCAGTATCAATATCAATTTATAATAATCATATATAGTTACTCATTACACCATTATACCCATCCAATTAAGGTGGTGGCGGAAAATAGATTACACCACGGCGTGGAGACGGTATTCCGTACGTACGCACACGCGGTGATTTCCTTTTTCCGTAGGATGGATAGAAGGTTAATTAGAGTTGTTTCATATTTATAATAACATATCAGTATATAATAAATACTGATGTTATTACTTTATCATGAAACAACTAAAGAAGAAGAAGTTGAAGAAGAAAGAAGTTGAAAAGATCGGTAGTGGATATTACCTCTTCTTTGGAACGCCTCTTTGAATCCTCCACTTAGGGAACTAAGATTATTCTTTGAAGAAGACCAGGACCTCTAGGATTATTCTAGTGAAGTTTAGAGGAGAAAATTGCAGGGTTTGGCCGAGCTTTAGTGCTCAAATTGGTGTGAGGAGGAGGGGGATGAGGTGCCCTTTTATAAGGGAGGAGAGGGGCACCTTAGGAATATCTCAAAATATTATTTTATATTAAAGTCAAAATAGGTTTATAATGGTTCCAAAGGGTCTTATTTCGAAGCTAAAGTGGGTATGGGTCTAAATAATATCATCCAATAGGATTTATATAAGTTTAGGGTATTATTTTAACCTTATCAATTATATTTAACTCTAAGTTAAATAATTTAACTTTTACCGTGTCTTTTTGTTTTCTTTCACTATATGGTTAATACACTTACTATAACATGCCAAACGAACCCAAAATTGTATATTATTAATACATATATCCTTATATAAGTCATTAGGTCGAACCATAGATTTTTAGGAATAAAATAACAATTAATAATATAATATTTGATTTAAAAACTTTTTTGTGTCAATTTTGACACTATTTGATATATTATTTTTTTGAAAGTCATAACAGAATTATATGTTCGAACCAAGTTGATTAAATCAACACTAATATATCATAGTAACCTATAAAATTAGTGGAATTCATAAAAAGTATTAAATTACATTTATTTTGGTATTTATAATATCAATTATGTCAATATTTCATTAATAAGATAATTTCTGCATCATCTTTGTGTCATGAATAAATTAAATTATTTGATGTCTAAAAATTACAAATAAAATACCATCATGTAGGAAAGCTTTTTAGCTTTCTAATTAATATTTAAAATCTAATTTATCTTATGTGAAACCCTATATTAAAAATGTTTTAGTAAATATACTTTGATTTTAACTCTTTTAACTCTTCTTCGAATTAAATAATAATAAATGTCCTAATCTAATCCAAGTGGGCCTAAATGATAATATTTTACACTTAAGGTTGTTTCTGATCGAGATACACTTGTCTAATTTAATTAGGACATGTGTTAGGGTAATATTAATATCATTCTTACCCTGAATTACCCTATTTACTTTTAACCGTGGTAAATAAAAGTAAAAAGTTACTATTCACCAAAAATTATTTTCATCTCATTGAACCACATTTTACTTACTTTCATCAACCGTATCTCTCGGATTTTTGAAATTCCATTCACAGAAGTGGTAAAATTAAGTTTTATGAAAAATTCAGTTTTTTAACTACCACTTAGTAGTTTCACTATTCATCAAAAATTGATGTTTTTCAGAACAATGCCAAAATTTCATCCTAAGCTATATTTCATATTCCGAATTCAAAAATGAAGTCTATTTTACCAAATTCATAACATATAAGTTTCATTAATTAATTTTATAATTAAATCCCGTTGTTAAAACAAATAGCATGTTTTTAAGAAACAATATCTATCAAAAGATTGACACTTGATTATGTCTGGTTTAAATGTGAAATTACATTCAATGACCAACATTGTATTAAATTGTAAAAATATATTCTAAATATACTTTAAAACCACTCAAATTAATAATTTATCACTATTAATTATTTCGATTAAAAAAGTTGTTTTTAATTATAATTTAGTAATTTTCACTATTCATCAGAATATGAAAGTTATCTGAAAAGTACCAAAATTTCACCTTAGGCTAAATTCGATACTCGGAATCCAAAAATTAAGTCCATTTTGAGAGATAAAATTTATAAAATTTAAAAAGTGGTTATTACTATTCATAACGGCTAGTTTTAATAATATTTTAATAGCATATCGTTGTTTCGTGAAACTCAGTATTGCGTACTACACACGCTATCGAGAAAGGTTGTGATTGTGTGTAATGCAAGGAAAGTCAAAGATGCGTGTTGTGCAAGCTCCTTTTGGTGTAGCATACAACACAAGACATTAATAAAATTAAAAAGAATATTTTTCATAAAATCTCGGGCTGTTACATTCTACCCCCCTTAAAATGAATTTCGCCCTCGAAATTCGTCGGGGTTATAAATGGTTTACTATTCAAAAGTTTCTTTAATAGAAACCCACACCGTAAAAAGGAATATCAAAACCAATCTTTAAAAACAAAAGTATGAAATGTAACGGTTACCCAAATAAACTAATCACTGGGTTTCCACATAGGTGAAAATATGGATGTGGAAGAGAAATCTAACCATCATGTTCTGATGGAGAGTGGTAGAGAACATGGCTATGGAAAAGCCAGCAATCAAAAAGCCATAAATTTGTGAAGATCTAAGGTACCATCTGATTCATCAGATATAAGATCACTAGGACAACATTTTTGGCTTTCAAGATCGTTTCCCTAAAGTTAAAGAATTTGAATTAGAATAAATACTTACTTTATTTTGGTACAATCTCACTGTTGTTCGTGCCATTAACAATTTCCACTTCATCTCTTAAATAAATGAAGTTGAATTTTTTATTCGTGAAGTGTTAGCAGATCATGTGATGGAATGACGGGTCATTCCATCTGTCTCAAACAAAAGGTTAGCAAACAATTATATACATAAGTTGATCTATAGTGAGATTAATCATATATGGTTCCTAAAATGGAATTATACATCATATGTCATATAGATTAATATAATAAAACTAGTTTCTACTAAACAGGGGCTTCCTGTAGCCCAGTGGTAGGCGATAAAGGCCAGTCGCACTTCGGTTGTGGGTTCGATTTCCACAGCCTTGTCTGACGTGATGGGTTGTCGCCCATCCTGCAGGTTGTCCTTTTTCTAAAACTATATTACTATAACATCCCATCAATAATATCGAGAAAACTTCTATCCTTAAACAATACTAACTTATGTCCAACATAATCCATTCCAATCTTTAGGCTTATCCATAATACTGCAGTCCACTCTCATAACATAGTGAAAACAATTACCAGAGATTTAACACCATCGTCGATCCCCATATATCATAAGATATGTTTTTTTGGTAACATTCCAAACATTCAAAGTCCTTAATCATGTATTCTCTTGAATACCTTAGTGAAAACATGAATGCAGTTAAAATTTAACACTTTCCACATACCAAAATCCTCAAAATTCTATATACTCAAACAATGATATCACTTAGTCCTTATATCAATCATGAGCTCATGAATACTGTTAAACATTTCGTTTTCTCATTTTCCCTTCATTATGCTCATATCATCTTATTTCCAAAAATATCTCAATCACTTTGAATACCACATTAGACCAATACATAAATATTCCAATACTTTATGATACAACATTATTTTGGAATCCCATTACATAAACACTTAATCATTCCACCATATCATTATCATATTCAACATCGCCAATGGTGATCGCATGTGACTTCCCTTTGTCCTTTGCCTTAAGCGGTTGCTCATGTCGATCATCACTAACCCTTGGATTAGGGCATTTATTAGCATAATTCCCCATTTCCTTTCACTTGAAGCATTGAAGTGTTGGTGGTGCGTTCTCTGCAGTGTTTTCTTTATTCACATCATTAGAATCCCTTTTTCCATTACTTTGACACTCAGCTGCTCGATGACCTTCTTTTCCACACTTAAAACATTTTCTAGTCCCTTTAAGACAATCTCCACCATGCTTCTTTCCACACTTTGTGCATAAGGAAACATTCATCTTCTTTTCACCATTATTCTGAGATTTCTCCTTGAACTCCATCTTTCGTTTCTTGTCAAAACCATGAGATGGATATGTAACACCAACTTCCATTTCTACCTTGATAGCACAACGCACAACTTCTTCATAGCTACTAAAGTCTCTAATATCTAATGCCCTTCGAAGACTTGGTTTTAAGCCACTGAAAAATCGATCAACTTTACTTTCAGGTTGGATGATAATGCCAGATGCATACCTTGCAAGTCTTGTAAAATTTTCTTCGTATATACCAACAGATTCATCATCCTTCTGCTTCAGCTCAAGAAACTCCTTTTCCATCTTTGTTCGAAGAATACTAGGGAAGTACTTACTGAAAAACAAGTTCTTGAACTCGTCCCATTCCATGGACTCAATTTCATCTCTTTGCCTCGTATTCTTGATAAGATTCCACCATTGATCAGATTCACCTTCCAAACGATATACTGCTAAGATGACTTTATCATGCTCAGAACATTGAAGAACTGAAAATATCTTTTCAGTGGTACTGATCCATTGTTCAGCAACAAGTGGATCAGAAGACCCACTGAAAGAAGGTGGACGTTTCCTCATGAAGGACTCAATAGAATATCGTTCCCTTCTCTGCTCATTTGGAAGTCCAGAATGATTCATAGCTTGTGTAAGTATAGCAATAATATTTTTCACTCCATCTCCCATAACATTTGTTTGTTCAGGAGGGCAATCATTGCATTGTCCATTGCATTGATCAACACGGTTCCTTCGGGTTCCAGCCATCATCTAAAACCCAAAAAGAATAGTGTGAGAGGCAAAAATCATGCTAGGGAAAAGAACATAATAAAGGGGGAGTACCTTCAATATCTAACATCTTAGGTTTAATTCTATGATCGTTAGCAAAATTCTAGTACTATGACCTATATGTATACTTAACCTTAGGGACATCCCTAGACATACCTTAGAAATATCTCTAGGGATCTCAATAAAGTTCATGCATCCTAGTTTCCAAAGGTTGACTAAACCTTTCCTCTGATACCAACTGTAGAGACCCGAAGCATGACGTACATGGACATTACATTACTTTTGCGGAATACTTGGTACATAACAAAAACACACACACAAGGATCGTAATAGTTTAGTGTCTTTGGAAACTCGGAACGTAATCTTCTAATCGTGGTGAAAGATCTTCAATATCTCCCATAAAGATCTTCCCTTTTTTTTACCTAAAACCTTTCTTTATATCCTGGGGAAAAGAAAACATAAAAGGGTGATCTCAAATTCTCAGTAAGGGCAAATAAAGGAAAAAAATCATATCATATCTTTTTGAAAATCATAACCTGCAAAAGAGATCATAATATCTTAACATGGAACAAATCATAGAAGTGAAAATGAGATCCCCATAATCAGAACATGAAACTTGAAACTTTGTGGCATGCACACATTATCATGGAAAATCATTTCTTGTTAGTCATGACTCATTGCCAAGACTATCTTAGTGGACAAAGTCCCTTTCTGAACCGAGTCACCCTCGTTCCAGTCCTGTTTCACTGAACCGGTATAACCTACCGTTCCAGCCATGTCTATCTCATGAGATATAAAATCTTTACCCAATTAATTGGAGGGAGATATAGGTCCCACCCATCTTATAATGAATCCTTTCTTATGTGTGCCACATAATCATAAATCATACATCATCGCATAACACATGTAACAAAAATGGGATTCTTGAAACATCATGACATCATAAAACAAATCATATAAGGTAATTGGATTCATAAAAATAATTCCCTCACAACATAATCAAATCAATGTAATAATAGGGATAAAAACATAACCCTTTATTATCTTATATGGAAAATAATTTTGATAAAACACTTGAACTCCATTCTTGAGGAAAATATCCTTTCTTCTTCAAAAAAACAATTTTCTTTTCTTAACATGTCATACAATTATAAACACTAAGAAGTTGATTAAAAATAAACTTGAAAACATTTAAGGAATCTTCTTGGAAATAATGTTTTAAAAATCCATTCATGCTGTATAAGTTAAAAAAAACATTCTTCGTACTTTTGTCGGAAAAGTCAAAAAGTACCTCGTACGAAAAACGACAAAAGATTCCTTTCATTTCTTTTACTAAAAACTCACCGAAGGGTAAAAATGGATTTAAACAATTGTAGGTGGATGGAAATAATATTACATATTTATGAAACATGGATGTGGATGATAAAATACACCCCAGTAAATACTTACGAATAAATAATCTCGGATAAAAATGAGATTGTGATATTTCCCTTACCTTAGGTCTGATTTGCTTCGTAAGTGTCCAAACCTCCTGTATAATGATTTAAATAATGTCATTGACTTATTACAGAATCATATTCATTGTTATTATATCATATATGGTTCACTTATGACATTATATTATCATTTCTTTTGTAAATTCCATGTTAAAGAGCGTTTTGGGTAAAATTGTTTCATTTGTCGTCCGTGTTTTGACTTGTAATTATTCATATGATTACTTAGATCGTGATTACTTAATTCCAGAATATAAAACATGATTTATATATATATATATTAATAATATACATATATATAATAAATCAGTAAATGGAAAGAAATACACCGTTCATGGAGACGGTAGTCCGTACGTACGCATGAACGCTGTTTTCGTTTCCTTATTGAATTGAAAGGAATTAAGTAGATGACATACATATAAATATAAATAAATCCAGTATCATTATTATGTCATATATTTCATTATTATATACTTTATAATCATTCATGAATGGTTAATCATTGAGAATGAATCTCATCGCGTCGTGGAGACGGTAGTCCGTACGTACGCACGAGCGATGATATCACTCCCATGGTCGTGGAATTGTGTTGAAGTGTTTGTATACTATTTCAGTATCAATATCACTTTATAATAATCATATATAGTTACTCATTACACCATTATACCCATCCAATTAAGGTGGTGGTGGAAAATAGATTACACCACGGCGTGGAGACGGTATTCCGTACGTACGCACGCGCGGTGATTTCCTTTTTCAGTAGGATGGATAGAAGGTTAATTAGAGTTGTTTCATATTTATAATAACATATAAGTATATAAGAAATACTGATGTTATTACTTTATCATGAAACAACTAAAGAATAAGAAGTTGAAGAAGAAAGAAGTTGAAAAGATCGGTAGTGGATATTACCTCTTCTTTGGAACGCCTCTTTGAATCCTCCACTTAGGGAACTAAATTGGTCTTTGAAGAAGACCAGGACCTCTAGGATTATTCTAGGGAAGTGGAGAGGAGAATATGGAAGGGTTTTTCCGAGCTTGAGTGCTCAAATTGGTGTGAGGAGGAGGGGGAGGAGGTGCCCTTTTATAAGGGAGGAGAGGGGCACCTTAGGAATATCTCAAAATATTAGTTTATATTAAAGTCAAAATAGGTTTATAATGGTTCCAAAGGGTCTTATTTCGAAGCTAAAGTGGGGATGGGTCGAACTCCTATCATCCAATAGGATTTAGACAAGTTTAGGGTATTATTTTAACCTTATCAATTACATTTAACTCTAAGTTAAATAATTTAACTTTTACCGTGTCTTTTTGTTTTCTTTCACTATATGGTTAATACACTTACTATAACATGCCAAACGAACCCCAAATTGTATATTATTAATACATATATCCTTATCTAAGTCATTTGGCCGAACCTTATATTTTTAGGAATAAAAGAACAATTAATAATATAATATTTGATTTAAAAACTATTTTGTGTCAATTTTGACACTATTTGATATATTATTTTTGTGAAAGTCATAACAGAATTATATGTTAGAACAAAGTTGATTAAATCAACAATAAGATATCATTGTAACCTATAAAATTAGTGTAATTCATAAAAAGTATTAAATTACATTTATTTTGGTATTTATAATATCAATTATGTCAATATTTCATTAATAAGATAATTACTACATCATCTTTGTGTCATAAATACATTAAATTATATGATGTCTAAAAATTACAAATAAAATACCATCATGTAGGAAATCTTTTTATCTTTCTAATGAATATTTAAAATCGAATTTATCTTATGTGAAACCCTATATTAAAAATGTTTTAGTAAATATACTTTGATTTTAACTCTTTTAACTCTTCTTTGAATTAAATAATAATAAATGTCCTAATCTAATCCAAGTGGGCCTAAATGATAATATTTTACACTTAAGGTTGTTTTTGGTCGAGATACGCTTGTCCAATAGAATTAGGACATGTGTTAGGGTAATATTAATATCATTCTTACCCTGAATTACCCTATTTACTTTTAACCGTGGTAAATAAAAGTAAAAAGTTACTATTCACCAAAAATTATTTTCATCTCATTGAACCACATTTTACTTACTGACATTAACCGTGTCTCTCGGATTTTTGAAATTCCATTCACAGAAGTGGTAAAATTATGTTTTATGAAAAATTTAGTTTTTTAACTACCACTTAGTAGTTTCACTATTCATCAAAAATTGATGTTTTTCAGAACAATGCCAAAATTTCATCCTAAGCTATATTTCATATTCCGAATTCAAAAATTAAGTCTATTTTAACAAATTCATAACATATAAGTTTCATTAATTAATTTTATAATTAAATCCCGCTGTTAAAACAAATAGCGTGTTTTTAAGAAACAATATCTATCAAAAGATTGACACTTGATTATGTCTGGTTTAAATGTGAAATTACATTCAATGACCAAAATTGTATTAAATTGTAAAAATATATTCTAAATATACTTTAAAACCACTCAAATTAATAATTTATCACTATTAATTATTTCGATTGAAAAAAGTTGTTTTTAATTATAATTTAGTAATTTTCACTATTCATCAGAATATGAAAGTTATCCGAAAAGTACCAAAATTTCACCTTAGGCTAAATTCGATACTCCGAATCCAAAAATGAAGTCCATTTTGAGAGCTAAAATTTCTAAAATTTAAAAAGTGGTTATTATTATTCATAGCGGCTAGTTTTAATAATATTTTAATAGCATATCGTTGTTTCGTGAAACTCAGTATTGCGTACTACACACGCTATCGAGGAAGGTTGTGATTGCGTGTAATGCAAGGAAAGTCAAAGATGCATGTTGTGCAAGCTCCTTTTGGTGTAGCGTACAACACAAGACATTAATAAAATTAAAAAGAATATTTTTCATAAAATCTCGGGCTGTTACACTTATGATGTTGGAGACATTACATTCTGGGAGAGAACTTTGAGTTGTTTAATGAACACAAGAGTCTCAAGTACATCTTCACTCAGCATGATCAGAATCTGAGACAGTTCAGGTGGGTCGAGTACCTTCAGTCCTTTGAATTTGAACTTGCCTATACACCGTGAAAGGGCAACGCAGTGGCTGATACGTTGAGTAAAAGAACTTAGATTCAGGCAGTTAAGGAGGCCAGTAGTGACTGGAAGCTTATGGATCTATTCTCTGAAATGCATTTGGAGGTGCATGATAGACAGGGGTAGACCTTTCTATCTTCAGTAGTTGTTACCTATACTATTCTTGATCGGTTACGAATGAGGCTGCTATCAGACTCGGGAGGCTTAGTCTTGCGGGAGAGTGTGTCAGGAGGGGACCCTCTTCCTAGATGGACAGTAGGTGAGGGTGAGATCTTTCATTTATAGGTACACGTATGGGTGCTAGAAGATATACACGAGGAGATGATGTGAGATTTTAATTCCTCAGTTTGGGCAGTTCATCCTAGCGTCACCAAGATGTATCGTGATCTAAACCTCCAGTATTGGTGGGCAGGTATTAAGAGAGATGTTGTTGGTTTTTTCATGAGGTGTTCCACTTTTTATTAGGTGAAAGCATAGAATCAGTGACCAGCAGGTCTTTTTTAGTAGTTACCCATTCCGGAGTGGATGTGGAATGATGTTGCGATGGATTTCATGATAGGTTTACCGAGCTCTCCTTGAGGGAATGACACATTATGGGTTTTCCTTGATAGTCTCATGAAGGATTCTCACTTCTTTCCAATCAAGGAGACCTTCAGTGTTGATGAGCTTGGATGGTTGTACATCCGAGAGATTGTATATCGGCATGGAGTTCCATGATCCATTGTTTCAGATAGGGATGCAAATTTTACTTCTCGGTTCTGGCAGGGGCTTCAGAAGGCTTTGGGTACACATGTACTTTTGAGTACAGCATGCCATCCCTAGACAGATGGCCAGTCTGAGCGTATGATTCAGGTGCTTGAGGATATGCTCAGAGCTTGCATTCTGGACCTTGGAGGTTCTTGGGAGAAGCATATACCTCTTGTGGAGTTATCTTACAACAACAGTTTTCAGGGGACTATTCAGATGGAACCTTATGAGGATTTTTATGGTAGGCCATGCTGATCACCTTTATGCTGGATTGAGGCAGGAGAGGCAGCTTTTCTAGGACCTCGTCTTGTTTAGGAGACCTCAAAGAAGATAGAGTTGATTTGAAAGAGGATGGCTATGGAATAGTATTGGCAGATGTCTTATGTTGATCAGTGGAGATGGCCTCTGGAGTTTGAGGTCAGGGATCAGGTTTTCCTGCATGTCGCACCAAGGTTGGGACACAAGAGGATTCAGAGATAGGGTAAGCTTTCACCACAGTTCGTTGGGATGTTTGAGGTGTTGGAGAGAGTTGGTCAAGTTTCCATTTAGTTGAAGTTACCTCAGAGGTACTGGGCTATGTATGAATTCTTCCACGTTTCACTACTTTGACTTTACTTTTCAGACCCGTCTCGTGTCCTTCAACCTGAGGAGGTTGAACTTGAAGCAGATGCATCATTTGGGGAGCATCCTATCCAGATTTTCAATCGTAGTATGAATGTTCTCTGTGGCTGGTTTGTTCCTCTGGTACGGGTGTTATGGCAGCACGGGTGAGTACAAGACGAGACTTGGGAGAGGGAGGCCGATGTACACTCGTAGTGGCTGGAGCTATTTGGGGTTTCTTCTTCTATGCCTCATTAGGGAAATTTGGGGACAAATATCTATAAGGGGTAAAGTCTTTAAGAACCCGGACCTTCATTTCAGGTATGTTTTCCTTTTTTTGGAGTTTTTGAGAAAAGAGGAGTTTCTAGAAATTTTTGAAGTACGCGTCCTATACTTAATAAGTACATGTCTTGTACTTTATTGCCACTCGAGGCCATATGCTAGCCCTATCATGGCCACACACACGACCATGTAGGGGTGATGTGGAGGCCGCTTAATGTGGAGTACAGAAAATCCTAGTACACACCGTGTACTCCAAAATTATACACCGTGTACTTTTTTTTCATTAAACAGATCGGGGTCGCATATTAACCCTAGAAACATCTTCTTCTCCAGATTCTTCGACCGAGAGTGAGGGTACGACCGCAGATCTTCTTTGAGCCCCTGATCCTCTGTCCATTCTCTGAATCGACCATCGTCGATTGTGTTGGAACTGCAGTAGTATGCTTTTCCTTCTCTAAGGGCTTCGTTCTCCAATTCCTCCTCTATTTTAAGTTATCGTGGGTTGAAAATTTTGAGCGTTTTCGTAGTTAGACGACGTTATAATAAGTTTCAGGCCTTGTGGTTCCATTAAATCAATATCCCAGTATCATGGTATGTGTTTTGTGCCTTTCTGTTTGAAGTCTTTGAGTTTTATGTGAAATTTCCACCAATAACTGTGAACGGGGTATTGTGTGTTTACTATTTTTCCCCTGTTGTTTTTCCTACCTTTCTTGTATTCTTGTGTAGAGGTAATTTGGCTGTGTATAAGGATAATTTCTATGCTTGTATGTTTTTCCCATGCCTTGTTCTGGTTATGACTTTTGGTCTTGTTCATCCTATTGGTCGTTATACCTGTTTTCCATGCCTGGTGATTGTAGAATTGACTGTTGTTCCCTAACATTGCTCGTTATACTGTAGACTCGTTATCCAAGTAGCTATGAAGGTTTACTTGGGCCTTATAGCATTATTATTCACTAATTGGCATGGGGCCAAGATAACCTGGGGCTATAGACTATAAGGGGATAGATTGAGTGAGATTCCTCGTAGAGTCTTGGACATTATAGGCTATAGGGGATAGACCGAGTGAGCCTCCCAGAGAGTCTTGGACCTTATCGACTATAGGAGTATAGAACAAGTGAGCTTCCTTAGAGAGTCTTGAGCTATTATTGACTATTAGAGGATAGACCAAGTGAGATTCCACAGAGAGTCTTTGTTTTTTTTAATTTCCTTAAACCATTCCAGGCTATAGGAGGAATTGACCGAGTGAGCTTCCCCAGAGAGTATGTGATAGACCTGAGGCTATAGGAGGAATTGACCGAGTGAGCTTCTTCATAGAGTCTCTAGACCTTGGGTATATAAGGGGATTAGACCGCGTGATATTCCTTAGAGAGTCCCTGACTATCTTAGACTATAAGGGGAATTGAATGAGCGTGCTTCCTCAGAGAGTCTAATAATTTCATACGACCAAACCAGAGGGGTTATGCTGAGTGTACTTCCAAGAGGGTTATTGGTACTTCTTGGATAGGACGAGAGGGGATGGCTATGAGTACTTCCTAGAGGGATTTCCTATTTGTGGTTAGCTGTTTTCTTTACTGGTACTTGTTGATCTGTGGATTGTTTACTACTGTGTATTATCCTGTTACTGCCTACAGTTTACTACTTACTGTACTATTATCTACCATATACTCAAGGACTGTTAGGAACAGATCTTCGAGTGGTTGCCTACTGGTATGTATTCTCACACCATGTTTGGGTCATGCTTTTGGGCCCAAACATATTATATTGTTGCAGGTATAGACAAGGGAAATCACCCTTATTCTTAAGGTACTTGATTGCATTGGAGCTGAAGAGCATGAAACCAAGCTCAGGCTTACGATACTGAGGAGTTTATTTTCTGTTTTCTTTTGTACTTTGGTTTAGTATTGTATTCAGTATCGTGACTTGTTTGGATTCTTTCATAAACATATGTATCATGCATCATTTCATATATATGTGTGTGCTCCTGCTGTTTATCATATTTAGTTTATAGCTGTTTACTTGTGTATAGATTGTTTACTACTTCCGTGATTGTTATTATTTCTCTTTTCCACTGTGTACTCTGCCAATGAGGGCATAGTTTCCACACTATCACACCCAAGGCCCTCACTGCTAGTCGGAAGCCTCTGGCATTTGGGGAAATGCGCTTGAGGGCATGTGACCAACCAGTTATGGGGCACCTCTGGGTGGCTTCCGGAACCGAGACGTTACAATTTGACCTCATAAATAAATAATAATGATAGAAAATTAAATTTAAAATAGGAAACAAAGAAACGAACAATTAATTTAAAATTATAAAATATAAAAACTAATTATTTGAAAATAAAACAAGAAGAAAGGATAAATTTATTAATTTGAAAAATTAAATATGAAGCATTAAAATTATCATTTTTAAAATCAATTATATATGAATTAAATATACTGAAATTTTAGTAGTTATTAATTTAAACATAAAAGATAGAATAGTTATAATGGGATATAATAATTTACCGAATCACCTATAAACTAACTAAAAAATAAGATATTATGTAATTTTACAAATAAATTAAAAAAACTTATAAAATATTAATTAAAAAATAATTTATATAATAAAAACACATTTAATTACAATAAAATGATGTGAAGAAAGCATGAAATAATAGACACATAAAATTCAAAATTTAGACAGGTTGGAAGTTTTTATAGTTATTAAATTATTAATTATGAAATCATACTCAAATTAGATAGTGGGGAGTAGATTCTATCCACATATAAGGCAGGTGAGGTGATCATAGGAATTTATTTAATAAAATCTATTGAATATAGATACTAAAATGATTAAATTGAGTTTTAAAAATGTGAAATAATTATGAAAAAGAATTCAAATAATTGTTAGAGAGGTTTGGTATAACCTATGTTAGTGATAATAAGTATGCAAAAACAAAAATGAAGAGAATTACTTTGATTGTGTTTAATGAACAAAATGATTTTATTGAATGAATTAAGTCAATATATTTCGTCAAAAATATTTTAAACCACAAATTAAACTCTCATTAAACTATTAAAGCTCATCCAATTTGTTCTATAACATAATATATATATATATTTCAAACCATATAAAAAATGTTCAATAAATCAAAGTGTTACTATTCACCTATCAGTACATCGATTAAAAACATGAACTAAATTTAAAGTGTGAAATAGAAAAAGAATGAGTTGAATATTTGAAGAAGAAGAAAAGAAAGAACTGATGAATAAAAAAATCCAACTAAAATTATCTTATTAATTGTTCATAATAGATGTTTTATAAATATAAATGTATATGAAAATCCTAATTAAAGTGAAATGAATAAAATTTTAAATTAAATATAAATATTCTCTCTCAAGTAGGAATTTATCTCCTCTCTTTGTATATTTGATTTCTTCTTGTGTTGTAGCTCAAGATTGTGCTTCTAGAATGACCTATTTTCTCTCATCCCCAAAGATATTTCAATATCATTGTTTTTTCTATGAAGGTGTTCATAAAATTACTTATCATTCTCCCTCCCTGAGTCTAAGAAATATATATTAAATAGTCTGTTAATTAAGTTTCGTAGTCAGTGTCACAATCTTCAGCTACAGTCTTCACCACAAAATCCTCCATGCAATTATTTTTGTTAACAATCAACTTAATGTGACTTGAACTAAACTCCTCTAACTAAATTTTATAAACCCACACATTCCATTATTTTGAATTAAGTTGAATGATCATGGACAATTCTTCGGTTTGATGTAATATTCAACAACCTTCCATAATAAATTCTAGAAATTTCTCAAGCCTTTAACCTTCAGTTTCTGTTCTCTATGATATTAATATTCATAAGAAAATATTCCACATGAAAAAATTCAGAAAATGATCAATTAATTTTGTTCACTTATTCAATATGACTATATGCCTACTCTTCCCACTAAACAATTCAGCTAATTCCTTGATGTAATTTTTTTGAGCTCAGGTTCCCCAACATCTTCTACTAAACATCATAAAAAATTTGACCAATGAAATTATAATCACTATGAGTTATAAATATATTTCAAACATGGTATCCACTATGTATTCCCAACATTAATCTTCAACAATGATGAAGTAGAAACTATGGTCGGATGCAATGTTTATTCTTAAGAAAACACTTGAATAGTTTACCATAAGATAATGAATTCCACATTAACTGAAGAAAATAATAACGAACCTTATGTGATATAATTTTCATACTTATTTTCTTATCATTGGGATAAAAAAAATATAATTCATCCAAAATAGAATTACCTGAGAATCAAAAAAAATAAAAACAAATAACATCGCACAACCTCAAAATAAAAAAAACACCACTAGTTGAAACATTGTCCTAAAACCTAGAATGACAAGGTTGAGTTTTATTTCCACTCAATAAATGCATTCATAGCTGGAATTGGTCTAATTTTTATCCTCATTATAGATGTAATAAGGTATTAAATATATTCAATTAATCATCTTCAGGAAAAATTAGCACCGAATATCTTCTTACCAGATCTCAATAGTTTTTCTTTCCCAAAAATCCCTGATCGATCATGGTATTATAATTTGACATGGTTCAATCTTCTATCTTTGATTACCTATATGAGGCCACCAAAAACTAAATTTATTCTTCAAAAATCTCAATAAATCTAATGTTATCTTCCTCTATACTCATGTACAATTTCCTTCTACACTCAAGATTTATGTTCAAAAGATACAAAATCCCCCAAAATTTAATCCATGAAACTTAATTTAAAGATTGGAGCAGAGATCTCATCTTCAAAGGGTAGACTCAATTCTCAAATAGCATCAAACATCTCATCATCCTTGATTAGTGAGACTTCATAATAGATTGGGGTGTGATTTAGTCAATATTACATTCCCAATTCCGTGCTCTAAAGGAATTCATCATGAATTAAAGCTCAAATTTGAATCTTCAATAAGAAAAAAAAACATTTTTTTATTAAAAATTCACAAATGGTTCGACAATGAGTGTCTAATAATTTTAATTTTTAGGTAATATTCATGAGATCAGGCTCTCAGTTACTTCAATTTGAGTTTGATACTACTTTAATCGAAGTTCTTCACACTATCTCAGCTTCAAGGAGTAGTAGGAGTCTCTATGGTAGATTTGGTTAATGTCTTGCTCTATATAGAAATCAACCTTTAGTAACCTGATATGAAACAGTAATATTTAGTATGAAATGGTCACATGGTAGGATCGATTCATAAGTGACTACAGACGATTCAATAATTTCCATACATCCACCTTAAAATTCCTAGGTGTGGTGACCATATATGCTTCATATTGCGGTAACATAAGTAGAATATGGTCACTTAGACTACCACTTCATGCAGTAAGTAAACTGTCTACAATATTATCTTATGGTCACTTAAAAATATCACCTAGAAAAATAATAATAATAAATTAAATTGAATAAAACAAACAAACCAATAATTAATTTGAAATTAGAAGATAGAAAAATTAATTATTAGAAAATTAAAATGATAATACTAAATTTATTAATTAAATAAATAAATAAATAAATTTAAAATAATCATTTTGAAAAAAAATATGTAAAAAATATGTTAAAATAATTATATTATTCTATTTAAACAGAAAGTAAACTACAATTATAATGTATTACAATAATTTACTCATTAAACTATAAAAAAACTATAAACCGAAAATTAACCGATTGAAAAAATATTTTAATATAAAATCAAGAGATTTAACTAATTTGAAAAAAAATAAAAAAAAATAAATAATTATTAAATAAATAATTTTTTTGATAATAAATGTTACACTCCAAGATTTTATGGTGTGGCTTTTTTAATATAAAGTTCATATCATGTATAGCTTGTGTTGCACACAATACGGAGTTCAAATGAATGATGATATATTATAACCTATAAATTAAGAATGGTGTATATGATTAAGACTAACCAATATATAAAAGTATATGGTTTACACATTTATAAAATAAATTCCCTGGTCATCAAAAAAAATCTTTTGAAATGAAATGAAATATTCTTCTGAAGAACTATTTTTGTGCATGAAATATATTTACATCATAATGAATCGAATTAGTACCTAATGTTGAATGATTTTAATTAAATATACATATTTTATATTAAATAATATATTTTAATATTCATCTAGATTTTTAATTAGGTATAGGATAGTAATAAATCATGTTTATGCTTAAAATAGTATTTTTCTAAAAGGTGATTTTCATTGTGTTTTGTGAAATTATTTTAAAATTAATTTCTGATACTTGTAGAAATTTAATCTAGAAAAATGGAATCCATGTTTAGAATTAGGAATTTCATATTTGGTAAATAGGCCCCTTCTAATTTTGGTCAATATGAATAGTAACTGTGGTAAAATGCATCACCTTAGTAGAGGGTAAATCATATTAATATAGGTTAAAACTATCTTATAATGTGATAAAATTTCATATTAATTCTTATTTAATGAATATAATTATACCAATATCATATTTTTCTCTAAATATATATGTTTAATGGATAATTTTTCATCAAATGACCAATATAATATTTAAATCAACGAAACTTAAAAAATGTCACTCTATTAGTTTTAAATATATTTTATGTGTCCACATAGGAAAAAAAGATAGTTATGACTAAATATAAATGACCATTTTTTATATAATTAAATAATCTTCATGATGATAATTTATTTATAATTTTTAATAATTATATAATTTTTTAAAATTCTTATGTAACACTATTACACTATTTATTCAATTAATAAAAAACTAAAATAAATTATATTAAAATTTTCAAAATTGACATAATTTTAGTGTTTTATAGTAGTATAAGTATTTTTAAGATTAATATGAAATATTAGTGATTTTTAAATGAATTATATTCTTAATTTTATTTTTATTGATGTATTCGAAGTTAAATTAAAAGAATATTGTAAAAATTGACATTAAAGATAATTTATCAAAATAGTATTTTATTAAATTATTTGAAAATAATTAGAAGAGTAAGAAGAAAAGGTGTGATTATTTTTATTAAAATTCCATCCTTTTTTTATTTATTATTAAATATTTTTATTATGTTTAAAATTAATACCCTTTAAGAATGAGAAATAAGTTTCCAGGATAAATGTTTAAATATGTTAACTAAGGAAATACACTAAAATATAAGGTTAAATCCACCACAAAACACCTTAAAATATTTATTTTTTGATGATATTTAGACCACATAATTACATAGGATTATGTTCTTAGACATTTGGTGGCTTGTTTTCTATATAATGACATTATTATAATTTAATCTTTTAAGAAATTGAAAAAGTGACTCTGGCCTCAATTATTAATAGACACCCATTCCACTACTTATTTACACCTTTTTAAGAAACCTAGAATGAAAAATCATTTCCCATTACACTTCTAAACATCCATCAACATGTTCTTAAGGTTCATTCCACCCCAAAATTCCAACTTTATGTTCCTTAAGAAAAGATCCAAACATGGTCTCTAAAAGAAAAGGCAATTATCTTACCCGTCATATTGGAATTTTTTTATTCTTTTACATATTACAAGTCTCTTTAATTTATCATAAAATATTAACTTCAATACCTAAATATAATTTAATTTTATTATCATTATAAAACCCCCATTACACACCATCTTTCTAATCAAATGGGTAGTGAAAGTATCACTTGTGAGTACGTACGGCTTACCCTCTACACATATCGATACAAATAATATCTCATAACCACATTTTATAGATGTAAATTATGATGGGTTTAATGATAATATATTAAAATTATTAAATTATTATACCTTTATAAGGACAATATATTATATAACTTCTTAACTTCCAGTCTGTTGGGAAATGATAATGTCGCTCAAGCATACATGTTGACTACCTCCTCCACAAAGTGATGCGTTTTTTTAATTTATATTTTTTTAGATGGAAATGAGGATGGATTTAATGATTATATATTGTTTATATGATGTAATAATTATTATATTAATTTGAATTATTATTTTATTTCTTTTTTTGCATCCATAAAAAAGTGAAAAACAATATTCTTGCATATGTACGACTCACTGTCTCCATGAACGATGTAATTTATTTTCTCCCTATAACTTTTGTGGATTACTATAAATTAATATGTAAGTAATATATATTATATATATATCATTATTAAAATTATATACATTATTAACTTTTATAAAATTAAAAATACTGAAACTACCAAACCAAAACTTACCAGAAAAAAGAAGCAGTTATTACCCGACACAGTGATATTTAACAAAGAACTATTAATAAATAGATGATAAAAGAATATAAGTAAGTACTAAATGGTATTATATATATTTTTATGGTTATGGAAAATATTTGTAATTTATAAATATTTTTTATGAGTTCTGAACACAAAAAATGGAAATCAGACCTGAGGTAAGGGTTTATTTAACAATCACATCATTTATTCCAGATTAGTTATGTGTAAGTTCCCACTGGGGGGATATTTTTTTCCATATCCATATTTTCATAAAATTTTATTAAATAATATTTATATTACTCTAAAATTATTTATTAATGATATTTTTACCCATTATTTACTTTTTCCTTTTTTTGACATATATATTCTAGTCATTTTTGGAATGAGGTACTTTTTAACCATTTTACAATAGTGTGAAAGGAATGTTTTTTTACTTATAAAACATATACAAATATCCCGACCATCATGAATATAATTTTTTTGACACTTCCATACCAAATTTAAAAGTTTAATTTCAATGAATGTGTTTTCCTTCATATTTATGAAGTTTTAAAAATAAGTAATTTTAAAGTGAGAAGGGTATTTTCATGAAGAATTTTCCACTCATCTTTTTATTGTGTTTTCATCTATATGAACATTCTTTATTGAATATTTTACTTTACTTAGGTTATTATCTTCTAAAACCATATAAATATTTTATAGGGTGGTTTATTATTATTTTTACTCAGGATTTACTATTTTGATTATATTTCACGCATTTCATATATAGAATTAATTGGACTTACTAAGTGATGGGAAGGGCCCACTATAGCCCCTAGATTCATTGATAGGTCTAATGAGACAAACTAGTTTGGGTATTGGTTTAGACCTTACACATTAATTTAATATTTATTGTCATGATTCCTTAATAGTATGTTTATGATGTCTTACATAATGTATTTCCTCATTATTATATTAGTTATTTGATTCCCATGTGATTATTTGATTAGTTATGATATTCAAGGATAAGTTTCAAGATCATGTGATTATTTATATGGAATTATTTTATCATCATTTATTCATATCATATTTTTCTATGTTATTATTTTATTTATTAATAGAAAATGAAATTTACCTTTCCATATTGTTTATGTATTATTTATTCATGTTAGCTTCCACTGTACATATACCCTTTTAGAGAACCAGAGCTCACCCCTTTCTTATGTTTATTTTTACTGGGATTAAATTATGTTTATTATGATTTATATTTAGGGATACATTAAAGGTTATAATGGTGTAATGAAATAAAATACTATGTTGGGTTTTTTTGAAATGTAATATAGTATTCAATTATGTATCTAGTTTTCAAATACTGATAAACTATTCTGTCCTTTTGGATGATATTGCTTGTATCCAATGAAAATGTAATAATGTAGACATCCACTATGGGAAAATAGGTTTATTTTATTTATAGTTGGTATTAGATAATTTTTATTATAAACCATGGGAACAAGATTTAGGAAAACATTGATTAAGTGATGTAACCCTATGAAAAAAATTTGAGAATATTAATAAAGAAACAAAGATTGTGATTCAAAGATTAGTTATAAATACATTTTCCATTTATGTTAAGTATTTCAATAGTTTTAAAATTATATTTTATGATTAATAATATAATCTAATGTATTCCATTGATTATAAATTGAACCTAATGGGAGTAATGTAAACTCTATCAATGGGCACAATCTATGTTGTGTTTTACCTCCTAAGAAGGATAATGATGTTGGAGATGGAGTTAGATATAGAACTAAACAAATTATTACTAATTTGGATAGATGAATTAGGTTATAACCATTAACCTTGCCTGTATGGTGTAGTATTCTAATCCAAAACATTGTGTAATAATGTTATACTATTTCATGCATTAGAAAACTCCACCATAAATTGGAACTACAAATCCATTGGTAGCTGAATAAGAGATAAGTTCCATAGAAAACGCATTTCTCTAATTAGGATGTGATGAAATGGATATGGTTATTATGATAGTTTATCATGTCTTTGGGGACACATATCAATTTTTTTCCTTGATTCAAAACACTATGGATGAGGAGAAAATAACTAGTATAGATTGGAAGGATTTAAAGGAACTTTTCATAGAAAATATTTTCCTCACAAACAATGAGTTAATATGGAGATAAAATTCCATAATCTAAGACAAAAAAAGAAATAAATGTTTCTATGTATGAATATAACATTACAAGGTTAACAAGTCATGTCGTAGACTCAATACATAATCCAAAGAGAAATATTATCCATTTAATTGATAGGCTTAATCCAATACTTTGAAGGGAAATAGTCTCCCAAACATCTCATCTTATGATGATATAGTAATATATACTATTAAGATAGAGAATTATTTATAAATGTTTTTTAGATTCAGAGGAAATAAATATAAGAATAGGGATTTTTAGAACTAAGGAAATGGGAAGAAGGGAAGGGTGTAATTTTTTATGTGTAATAAATTTTGAAAGAAACATAGTGAAACATTCTTAATAGTAATGGGATATTTATACATGTGTAGAAATAAATGCCACAATGATTGTGATTTCAAGGGAAATAAGGAAGCTACCAATGTTTAATGATTCAATTGTAAGGATATGGGACATTTCCAAAATGATTTTCCAAATATTCAAGGGAACCATCCCTAGAATAGGACAAGAGATGAAGGCCAAGATATTAAATAACAATATCTATGGATTATGTTAGTAATGATGTGGTGGTAGGTATATTAATCTTATCCTTAAATTTAGCCAATGAATTATTTGATTTTGGACCATAACATTATTTTATATAATCCTTGTTTTTCAATAAAATTAGATTTTACTATAGAATATTTAGAAGGAATTTATTAGTTAAGAATCCTAGTGGAAATATCATTACAACAATTATGTGTCAGTAAGTTTACAGTATGACACATAAACATGCTTTATTTACTGATTTTATTGTTATACATTTGGGGGATTTTGATATAATCATTGTTATGTAATATCATTAAAAATAAAAAAATGTATTATAAAGAGAAGGAAATTAGGATTCCTGATGAAGATTTTAATTACTTACCTTTAGAGTGGATACATCATCATATTCATGATTAGATCCACCCCATCAGCTATTTTTAATGATATTATTGGAAAGAAGATAATATATAATCTATTGATAGAAATTGTAATATTCAAATTGAGGTTGTACCTATTGTATAGGAATACATTTATGTATTCTTTAAAATATTACATGTCCTCCAACTAGAGCATGAGATTGATTTATCCATTGATTTAATCCTAGATACAAGACCTTTATCAAGTACCCCTTATATAATGACCACTCTAGAATTAGTGGAATTGAAGAAACAACTATAGGAGCTGTATAATAAGGGATTTATACAGCCCTATGTTTCACCATGGGAGAAATTGTTCTCTTAATTAGTAAGGAAAAGAGATCTATGCAACTATACATTGATTATAGTTAAATCAATTCTATTATGATAAATAAGATGTATACTCTACCAAATATTGATTACAGATTTGATAAAAATCATAGAGCTTAATATTTTTCAAAAATTGACCTTCATTCTAAATATCATCAATCATGAGTAAATATAGAAGATATTATAAAGATATCATTTAAAAAAAGGTATGGACATTATGAGTTTATATTAATTCAATTTATACTAACTAATTCCCCCTCTATTTTCATGGATTTTATAAATAGCATATTCAAGGAATGTCTTAATGACTTTATTGTGGTATTTATTGATGATATATTGGTGTATTCTAAAATTTATGAGGACCATAGTAATCACTTTTGGATTACTATTTAGATTCTTACAAGATAATACTCATATGTTGAATTTTTCAAGTGTTAATTATATATTTGAAAATTTTAATTTCTTATACATATTGTCTCAAAAGATAGAATCTCAGTTGAGCCTATGAAGGAAAAGGTAGTCCAATAAAGACCTATACAAACAAACATAACCATGGTGTGTAGTTTCATTGGTTTGGTAGGTAACTATCAATTATTCATATAACTTTTTCTCCAATTATTTAACATGTTCACCAAGATTACTCATAAAGGGGTAAATTTTATATGGATAAGGGAATGTGAATTTTTTTGATGAATTGATTAGGTTATTAGTTAATGCTCCTATTTTGACTTTACCATTAAGAAATGGTGGATTTTTAATATATAGAGATTTATCAAACAAGGGCCTTGGTTGTTTCCTTAGGCATAATGATAATGTTATTTCATATATATCTATATATTTAATTAATTATGAATAAAACTACCCCACCCATGATCTTGAGTTAGAATACATAATGTTTTATTTAAAGATATGGAGGCATTATCTCTATGAAAATATATATGAGATATACAATGACTATTAGAGGCTAAAATACATCTTTTCACCAAAAGTTATCAACATGAGGAAAATTCCATGGATCAAGTTACTCAAGGATTATGATTTCTCAATAAACTAACACATAATGAATGAAAATAAGGTAGTTAATGTTTTGAGTGAGAAGGATTATGTAGTTTTAACCAAAATAAGGTTCGATCGGGGTCCCATGTTCTTGGATTTAAAAATGATAGACTTGGGATGTATTAAGTAAGGGATAACATCACTATTTTTTCAACATATTTTCAAACCATATTTATTAGACAAGATAAAAATTTATCATTATGACAATGAGAATTTTCAAACAAAATAAATCCTTAAATGATACTAAATTTGCATACTTCATCTTTGAATACGGTGTTCTAATATTTGGAATGATACTATATGTTGCATCTATACCTGGTATGAAGAGGGACTTATTGAATGATTCTCATAGCTCAATTTTTTATACACCCCAGAAATACGAAGATGTATAGAGTTTTGAAGGAACATTTTTGGGGGTAATATGAAGTGGGAAATTACTTATTATGAGTCAAGATGTTTGGTTTTCCAAAAGGTGAAGGCTGAGAGACAACATACTTGATGTTTAAAGAAATATCTTCTGATTCCTACATGTAAATGGGATGAAATTAATATAAAATTTTTCACTGGATTATGAAATATTCCTTCAATGGAAAATGTAATATGGGTAATTTTTTATCGATTTACCAATTATTAACATTTACTCACTATATGAGGTGATATGACTCTCAAGTTCCTCCCATGAATCTATATTAATGATGGTTTATGATATCATGGTACACCAATTTCAATTATTTCTAATAGTGATCCATGAGTTACATAACCATTATGGAAAAGTATTCATAAGTCTCTTGATATCAATATTCATTTGGGCAGTGCTTACCATCCTCAATCTAATGAGCACTCAGAAAGAATCATTTAAAATTTAGAAGACACATTGAAGTAATTCTCACTTGACTTTCATGGTGGGTGGGATCTATATTTACATGTGGTAAAGTTTTCATAATAAAACAACTTCTACATAATTATTAAAATGTTTTTGAATGAATCATTATATGGAAATAAATTACATAGTCCAACTAGTTAGGATAAAGTTTTCAAAAGGAAGATTTTTGGAGGTGACACCAACAACTATAAAGTGTATTCATACCCATATCAAAGAATCTCGAATATGAAAAATAGATATGATGTTAACTGGAGGAAAAATTTGGAATTTCAAGTGAGAAATAATGTTTTCTTAAAGGTATCTCCATGGAAGGATGTTATAAGATTCAGCAAAAAAGGAAAACTAAGCCCCAAGAATATCATGCCTTTTCAAATACTTTAAAGAATTGGAGTTGTAGATTATCATTTGGTAATGCCATCTAGACTTTTTAAAGTACATGATGTGTTATATATATATCTTTGTTGAGTACATAAATTACAGACACAAAGACTATGATCACTTACAATGAATGAGAATTGGAATAGGATTTAGCATAATATGAAGATTTTATCTAGATTATGGACACTAGAGAATAATATTTGAGGCATTGTATGACTTTTATTTTAATGTTACTTTGGAAAAATTAATTAGTTTTAAGAGTCTATGTGGGAAACTAAAGAAAAACTGATGAAAAACTAACCAAATATATTTATGAGGGGACATTATATAAATTTATATGTTGAAATTTTTTGAAGGGGGGAAGAATGTAACACCCAGAATATTATGTTATGTTTCTTTATAAATAAATTTAATCTCTTCGATGCTTAAGTTTCATGCAACACAAAGTCCAAACTAACTATGATCTATTATAACCTAGTTATTAAAAATGGAGGGTATAAATAGAAATAAATAAATTATGTAAATTATTCTTTTTTCACATTTAGAAAATAAATTTTGTAGTTATTAATAACAATAAAAATCATTTGAAAGTAAAATAAATCTTTTACTAATAAACTATATTTCTGTGTGAAATATATTTATATTATAATAAATTGAATTAGTCACTATTAGTGGATTATTTTAATTAAATTTATATATTATATATTAAATAATTTTTTTGACATTCATCTTGTTTTTTTATTAGGAATAGGATAAGAATAAATACAATTTTATGCTTCAAAACTATATTTTTCTAAAATGTGATTTTTATCACGTTTAGTGCATTTATTATAAAATCAATTTCTAAAACTTATATAGATTAAATCCTTAAATATGGATTAAAAATTTAGAATCAATATTTTCAAATTTGGTAAATAATTACCTTTTATTTTTTTCGATATTAATAGTAACCATGGTAAAATTTATCACCTTATTAAATAGTAAATCAGGTTAATATAGGTTTAAACGAAGTGATAAAGTTATAATATTTCATATTAATTATTTTTAATGAATTTAATTCTACCCTTATAATATCATGCTCAAAATATATATGTGTTTAGTGGACAAATATCAATGAAAATGACTAAAAAATTTTAAATCAATGAATGTTATAGAATGTCACCCTCTTACTTTTAAAAATGTTTTATGTGTCCACATAGGGATAAAATCAAATTATGAATGAATTTAAATATCCATTTTATGAATAATGAAATTATATTCATGATGATAATTTATTTATAATTTTTAATGATTATATAAATACCTTAAATTATTTCACAACACTAATATAATATTTATTATATTAACAGAAAACTAAAATAAATGATATTAAAAATATTAAAAGTGATATAATTTGAGTGATTTTTAGTGATTAAAAAAATTAATTAATAAAATATATTAGTGATTTTTAAATGATTTATATTTGAGATCCAACATTTTATTTATGTATTTGAAGTTAAATTAAATGAATAGTGTCAAAACTGATATTATTGATGATTTATCCAAATAATATTTTATTAAATTATTTAAAAATAAATAAAATATTTAAAATGGAATATTTTTGTAATATATAATAAAAAAGACCATCCCATTTTTATTTATGAGTTAATGGTTACATTATATATAAAATTGTATCCCTTTATGAGTGAAAAATAAGTTACCATAGTTGATGTTAAAATGAGTTAACCACGGGGTTAATCGAAAAGGAAAGTTTTATACGACCACAAAAACCTATCAAAATTTTAAATGTAGATTATATTTCAACCATACCCAACCCTATGTTCTAATACCCATCCATTTTTATGTATTTTTGCTAGCGAATGAATTTATTATAATTTATTCTTTTAATAAATTCTAATAGTTTCCTTCACCTCAATTATAAAATAACAAACAATCCTTTACTTATTTACACTAATTTGAGTTAAATAGATTAACCAATACATAGCCATTAATCTTATTTACATCCTTATAATGGTTTCTGAGGTTATGTTCTCCATAAAATTACAACATTAATTTCCTTAATGAAGGATCTAGAGAAGGTCTCCTGAAGAAGAGGTAATTGTCTTACCTGACCTCTTTAAATTTATTTCTTCATATACCAATTATATGTCTCTTAGATTTATCATAAAATAATAACTTCAGTATATTAAATACAATTAATTTTTATTATGATTATTAAACCAACATTACCCACCATATTTCCCATCAAATGGCTAGTGAAAGTATCACACATGTGTGTATATGGCTTAACGTCTCAACATAGCTATTCAATTCATTTATCATCACCATATTTTATGAGTAGGTATTATGATGTGTTTATTTTTTATATTTTATAACTATGATATTATTAAAGATTTTTAATTATAGTATCATATCTACCTTCTTACCTTCTATCTATTGGGAAATCATAACATCGCTCATACATACATGTGGACTACCACCTCTACAAAGCGATGAAATTTATTTTTCATTTATATTATAATTGGATGTAAATGATGATATATTTTATGAATATATATATTTTATGTTAAATAATAAAATTATCTATAAAGGAGAATAGTTGTCTAATTTTCTTCGCTACTTCTGTTGAAAATAGAAAATATCATTCATGTGTACATACTACTTACCGTCTCCATTAACAATGTTATTACTTTTCTTTCTATAACAATTATGGAATACTAGAAAGAATTATATAAAGAATATATATTATATTTATATAATTAATAACATTATGAAGACTATTTAATCTTTATAAAATTTTAATTACCAAAAATACAAATCCAAAATATACATGAAAAACGAAGTAGTTATTACCCAAAACAAAGATTTTTTTCAAAGAACATATAATAAATTGGTGATAAAAGATTATAAGTAAGTAATAAATTTTATTATATATTTTATTATAATGATATTAAATTGTTATAATGATTATAAATTTATTATTCAAGATATTTGATCACGTACAATGAAAATTAGACCATAGGTAAGGTTTTATTTCACAATTTCATTATTATTGGAGATTGTTTACGTTTAAGAAACCATTAGAAGAATATTTATCTACCATATAGATATTAACACTAAATAGTTTTAAATAATATTTCTATGACTCTCAAATTATTTATTAATGACATTTTTACCCATATTTTACTTTTTAAAAAATGTTTTGAATGGAATCTTATTATCATTTTCCGAACGATGTACTTCTATCCATTTTTTAAAAAGTGTGAAATGAATTAATTTTTAAAATTATAGGGAATGAAAATATTTTACCATAATCAAGAATAATATTTGATATCAATAATAATTTAAAAGTTTACAAGGTTATTTTTTTAAAAAAAATTCCTTTATTTTTGCAATGTTTTAGAAGTAATCAATTTCAAAGTGAAAAGTGTATTTTCCTTAAAACTTTCCCATGATATTTTTAATGAATTTATTCCTATTTCAATATCCATTATTGAATATTGTGATTTACTGATTTTATTCTCTTATAAAAACATCTACCATATTTTTTTATGGTTTATATTTAGAATGAAAAGATATGTACTATTTTGATACCATTCTCCATAATATTATGGATAGTTTATGATTCTGATTATTGATTGTAGTAATTATTAAAATTTAATATTTTAGTTTCTATATGAATGTTTATATTGATTATATTTTACCTATTTCATATTATAAATTCATTGAACTTAGTAAGTGATGGGAAGAGCCTGTTATAGCCCCTCATTGCATCAGTATGTCTCATGAAACAACTAGTTTGGGTATTGGATGAGGCTTTACCCATTTATATAATATGTCTTGGAATAAGGCCTTTAATATATTTTTATGATGTTATAAATTAATAATTTAATCATTATGATATTAGTTATTTGATTCCCATGTGATTATTAGATTAATTACTATATCCAGGGATAAGTTTCAAGATCATGTGACTACTTAAATGGAATTATTTTATCATTATTTAATATTGTAATATTATTCATCATGCTTATGTTTTTGATTAAATGGAATGTGTTGTTAGATATTGACTTTCCATATTTATTATTCCTTATTTATTCTTATTATTTTCAACTGTACGCATACCCTAATTAAGAATTATAGTAAACCCCTTTATTATGTTTATTTTTCACTAGTATTCTAGGAAGTTTATTATGATTGATATGTAGGGATATAATAAAGGGAATAATGGTTTCATCAAACAAAATTTATGTTTTATTTTGTTTTCAAATGTAATTTAATATTCAACATTGTATTTAGTTTTCTAAGACTACTAAACTATTTTGTGCTTTGGGATGAGATTTATTATATCTAGTGTCAATATAATAAACCAACCAAATACTCTAGGATACTAGGGTTGCAATATTTAAAATAAAAACACATTTAATTACAATAAAATGATGTGTAAAAATTGAAATAAAAATGAAAAAAATTACCTCACGCATAAGATGTTAGTTTTCCTCATGAAATTAATTTTTCAAATTCAATGGAATAAAATTAATCTCAAGTATGTAATATTGGGTTTCCTCAAATAATTGGGTTTCAAAAAAACATTCCCCCATGGATTATCATCAAGAAGTGAATGAATTTACCCTCTATAAATTAAATGCTTTTATTCAGAAATATATTGCTATTTTTAAAAAATTATTAACCTTAATTTTTTGGAAATGAAATAACCCCACTTCAGTTTTCACACAGGTGTAATTCCAAAATTATCACTACATTCAGGAGAATAAAACCACATAAATAGAATCTCTAATAAATAGCCACTCTATTTATATGGGAAAATGTAATAATTAAAAGGATATATAAATAACAAATCCAAAAGCTTAAAGAAAAAAATAATAAAATATTTAAAGAATAAAGGATCAAAATGAATTAGGATTTTTATTTCATAATTAATTTGAATGTTTATTTTATGAGTTTAAATCGATGTTCAAGAGGTCAAACACATTGATAAATGTATAAACTTCATATTATATTTTACCAAAAACAATATCTTTCAAGAGGGGAAAAAATGGTAAACATAATTTAATTTATGGGTTAATATAAAATTATCCTCTTCAATTTGGTATCACAACTTCCAAAATTAAGAAAACATTTCACAAATAAAAAATTACTAAATAATGATTACAAAAATCATAATTTTTAAAAAAAAATTATACGGTACAAGGTGGGATTTATATTAAAATGGTCTATCTTATTTAAGAATACCCCTTTATTTTACATTAACCCCAAAATTTTTCCCATTATTGAACCTTAAGGTGAAATAAAAAAAATTTAAAACTTATTTTAAATTCAGTAGTTAAATAACATGCTCAAGTGTCACAATAAAATTAAAATAAAATTTATATAATCTTCCAACACTTTTCTTAAAAAAAATTAAAATAAATTCTATTATACATGGAACAATATAATTTATTTTAAAATTAGTTAATAAATGTATCTTGTTAATCCATGACATGGTAAATAAAACATATTATAGAAGTTTTTAAAAAAGGTATACAGATTTGGTTCAAAATAATTTTGAACCATAAATATTCAAGAAGTAATAACATTGAAATAATTTAAACTGTATTCATTTAATAAAATAAAAAGGGACATCATCCTCAAAAATATATTTTCATACATTATGAGATTTTAAAAATCACTATAAAGATTAATGTTTTAGGGAATCATGCTATGATTTTAACCGGTATATATTCATAGAGAATGAATTAGAAAACTCCTCTAAAATTTATTATTCATTTGATTATGCTCAGCTTAGTGATGACACACTGGAAATTTTAAACTCAACCAGGTCTCTCAATTATAACACAATTAAATAAAATAAAAGAAATTAAACCATTCACATTAAAAATATAATATAATTGACCAGTAAGTGTGAGAGTGGGTGGTATCAAAAATTAAAAGCCTATTGAAAAGATATACCATCACCAATTTTGGGGAAATTGGATTAGAGTTTTACATGAGGATGAAAAAAATTATGTGGGTTTTTAATTATTGAAAAGAAAAAAATAAATTATGGAAATATAAATCCCTGGGTTTCCTCTAACGAAGTTTCATATTTTTTGTCCCTAACTCGAGTCTCCTAGAAAATAACCATAATCACTAGGATGATGCAGTTTACATTGTATGATCTACCATAAATGGTTGGCCCGTTGATTTTAAATTGATAATTGAGAAAAAAGGGAACCAAAACTTCTATAAGAAGTATATAATATCCTAAAAACAAGGAAATGGCCCAAGAACCAACATTTTTTGGTTGTTTTTATGTTTTTGTTCAAATATAAAATTATTCAAGAATTGTATATTTTTAAACCTTGAAAACTGGAAAACATTAAATGGAGTGATATAAGGGGTGATAAATAATAAAAACCTTAGATAAACATACATTCACATTACAATTTTTTTGAATATTTATTACATTAAACAAACACACACCCAAATGACATATTATTTTAATGACTTTTGAAACATGAAAACAAAAACAATGGTCCATATACGAACTACATCAACTCTAAATCATTTCTTCATAACAAAAACCCTTATGAAACACATAATATATAATACATATCTTCATATAGTAGGGAAGTAAAACACAAGAAATGGTGATATCAGATGCCTTGTAAGGGTAAAAAAGGGAGATACATAAGTATAACATGAGAATAAGGGAATTAGAACATGAAAATAACAGTTTAATAAAATAAAATGCATATCAAATATCATAATAATGGGTCATGGAATAATGATTGTCAGTTCAGAATACATGAATCTTATGGTAATAAAAAATATGATCCATAAGAGTATATCATTGGCATAAAACATCAATTTGTGGCATACACATAAGCATAAAAAATCATTTTCATATTGTTCAAGGATTATAACCAATGCCACCATAGTAGGAAGAATCCTTTAAAAATCCGGGTTCTCTCCATGTTCTAATCTTGTTTTAATGTATTGAGTACACTCATAGTTCCAAACCATTATTACTCTACCCAGTTCACTCCTTATTCTAGCCATGTCAATCCCAAGATATATATAAATATTTACCCAATAAATTAGAGGGATATATAGGTACCACTCGTTACATAATAAAAACCCTATTTATGTGTTCCATAAGATTATAAACATTAATCATATCATAACCCATTAAATGAAATGTGTATCACAAATATTTCATCATATCGTAGCCTATAAAATGAGATAGGTTTCATAATCAATTCATCCTAACATAAACCATGAAAAGAATCGGGTTCCATAAAAATATAACCCATGGAATAGAAACTGTTTTCATAAGCATATAAACCATGGAAGATAAATGTGTTTCACAAGAGAATAACTAGTAGAAGAGAAAAATGTTTCATAATCATATAAACATTGGACAAAAAATGTGTTTCATAAAAATCATTCCAACTAAACCTACACCATTTAGAGAAATTTTATGAATGGTACTCTTGGATCATATCTCTATTAAGGAATGAGTTTAACCAATGGATGTTATACTAGATGTAAAATAATTTTGAATGATAATTTAAAACATTTATCGAGGAAAATATCCTTTGAACATTGAATAAATCTATTTAATACATAAAAAAATTTGAAAAACTTTTCATTAAAAATAATTTAAAAAACATACTATGGAATATTTAATGGAATTGTTGGTCATGATTTAGGAATATTATATTCATGTTGTACACATAAAAACAATGGTTCCTTTCTTATTTTTGGTAAATGTATAACGATTATTATTTTGGATAAAGACTGAAAGGTTACTTTTGATTTTTTTTGTAAAAAGTAAAAAATTGGTAAAAGAATATTTTTTAAATTATAATAGAGTAACAAAAAAATTTGAAATCATTTTTTTAAAACATGGTTTTGAAGAAAAATAGATTTCCAACTGAATAGAGAGATAAAGACATATTTTCATAAAATCATTTTCTTTATACTTTTAGGTACCCAAGAGTATAAAAATGGTACTATTACTTGAAGAAATCATGAATAACCATATGATAAAAAATTCATGGGAATTATTCAGAAATGTATAACAATATTCCATCAATGTAATCCTAATCACAAACAATCTCAATAAATGATGAGATTGTAGTAATAAACCCTCACCACTTTGGTAACATTGAATCACAATCCACATTAAATAATAACATCATATGAATCTTAAAATATCAAAAATAAAATTATGTATATTCATGATATAACATGTCAAATGAGTTTTATATAAACTTTCTAAAAGATTATAGGTGCATAAAAAAACAAATGTCTTAAAAAAAGGAAAATTTAGACAAAATTACCTAATCACTTTGGTAATGTTGTAACCATAAACACCATGAATGATAGATCCTAAAATGGATATATAAATCCTACATAATCTTATATATGAATCATAAAATACATACCTGGGTATTATAGACCCCACATATAAGAAATATACTGTGAACATGGCTTGTATCTTATGGAAAATAGTATTGAGAAAAAAAAAATCCTTTACATTAAGTCTTGATTTCCATTTTACCCATTCAATACACTTATATAATAAATATAAGTTTATTATACATCTATTACAAAACCATATTCATTTATATCAGACCATATATTATTTTCTTATAACCATTTCTTCTGACTCTTTCACTGGGGCATGCTGCAGCCACATGTCAACTTTTGTTGGCATCACATTTGTGACGCCCCTCATTCCAGATTCCCAATGGCGAGTAGCTTTCATCCCATTAAATAAAGATTTATTCTGCTTGATTGAAATGAGATGATGATATGTCGGTTCCTCCTTCTCTAGATTCCTCCTTGGAACTCACCACCTAATACGGGTCTCCATTATAGAGTTAAGTCATGTTCATGGAACTCATTCTCAGTGTCATCTATTTGTGGATGTTGGTTAATTATGCTTTTTCTATATATAAATTACAATGGGTATTGACAAGGTATAAACCTTTGGACATAAGAGTATCCATGTTTGGAATTGCAACCTTGTTTGGATTTTAGGTACATTAGTCACCATTATTATTCATCTAGGGAGGGAACATCATAGAGGAATCAAATTCATGTGGAACCCAAGGCCTCCCATGTCGATCATGAGGTATCTAACAAAGGAGTAATGTCTTACAAGGCTTTCACAAAAGGAATCTCAGGTTCATCAAGAGGTACCTGATGCCTTAGGCCCAAATTTTCCAATTCTTTCACCTCAATCATCCCATGTTTAGCATGTGGTATCTATTTGGGGTTTCTAGTTTAACATATTTTGGAGACTAGTCAGAACTTCCTATAGATATGGATCGTGATCATGAGTTTAACATCTCATGGAGATGAAGCTGACTAATCAAGACACCCCATAGAAGAGGATCTAGAAGGTTCGTCCCATGGTGGGAATATGTCACACATGGAATGTTGACCGGGACATACATGGAGGTGGATGATTGTGGTGCAACCCTATGGGGGGACACCATTGTTTACCATTGGTTGGGATTGAACCTTAGAGAGGCATCCTACATAACTTATTTGTAAGATAGGGATAAAACCCATGTAGTGCATTACCATATCTTAAGGTCTTGTGATAGGAACAGTCCATGAAATTTAAAACACTACTATAAAATATGCCATTAATAGCTCTAGAATAGGCCTTTATCAACACTAAAAAAGTGTTGATAATTGGAGCACAGTTAATAGCCTGAGACATTAAAAAAATTGTTTTTTAGCGCTATGAAAGGCTCGGTTTAACAGTTCTTTTTTAGCATAGTTAAATGGGGCCATTAACAGAACATTTTTAGCACTGATAAAGGAAATACATTTAAAGGGGGTAATTTATTTGACATCCAGGAGACCAACCACCTTTATTAGAACTTCCACAAAACCTTTAACAGTTCTCCCACCACCTTTATCAGTGCTTTTCACCTCATCACCCCTTTTATTAGCACTGTGAATTTCAAGCCTCATGTGTGCTCACATGGATTCAAACCCTGCACCTCTCCTTCAAATATTGAATGACTTTACCACTAAACCATATTTATTTTTTGTTTTTAATCATATTTCTATTTATTTATATATATTTACATATATATTTTTTATTCATATATTTACATAAATATTTTTAAATACATTTAAAAAATATATGTGTGCGTGATATATATACTTATATTTATTTAAATATATTATATATTATATTAATTTAAATATAATAGAATATAATATAAATATATATTTGTTTACTACATATATATATATAAATTATAAATTTATTTTTTAATGCAAAAATGGTTAGATGTTTTTTAAATACATTTGTTGAATATTTATTGATTTAAATATATTATAATATACATTTTTACATAAATATGTTGATATGTGTCTTTATATGGGTGATTTATTATCATAAAATATAATAATAAATGCTTGTATTTAATTATAAATAAAACTACATTATGAAAAATTATAAAATTTCAAAATGATAATATAAATATGAATTCAATCCCTAGGAATAAATTCATTATCTACCAAAAACACGCAATAAGTACCCCTTAAATGAAGCTAAAAATCCATATAATATTAAAAAATAGGGGTACCTCAAATAAAAACTCAATTTTAGAGGCCTTTTAGGACTTCTTTGCCTCAAAAAATGTGACAGAGGTTTACCTAGGATTTATAAGCCATTTTCATTAAATATCTAATATATGATGTGTAAATTCCTAGTTACCTTATCTAAAACATATTTTAAAAAATATATATTATATTTATATCAATAAAAATATATTTATATGTTAATATATTATTATTTATGAAATATATATATATATATATTTAATTATACCCTTATAAGTGATTCTAAAAAACCACTGATAAAGGGGGCGTCTTTATCATCACTTCTAAAAAATAGTTGATAAACCTGCTATCATCTCTTGTAAAAAAAGAATTGAGAAAGACCACTTTTGACAGTGCTTTTTTAGCGCTGTTAAAACCCCCCTTTAATAGTGCTAAAAAATCATTGTTAAAGACTCCCTTTAACAACTCTTTTTTTAGTGCTGACAAAGGATGCCTTTAACAACATTTTTTTATATAGCTATTAAATCCCTTGAACTGGATAATCCCAGTTATGTATTAGTGATATTATGGGGTAAGGATGCTCGCACTATTAATGGAACGTTAGTGAGGGTGGTGTAGGGATTATTCATGGAATATATCCTTTATAAGTGGATTTATCTTTCTTATATGGCGTGGTGATTACACATTGATATGACCATGGGTTTCTAAGAGTAGTGATGATGTGAATGAGGCTTATGCATGAAGGCGTCTTAGTATCTTAGAGAGCATGTGATCTCCAGGTGGGGGCATGATCTTACCAAGATGTTGTGGCCCAAGCAAAATCAGGATGTATGTGGATAGAGTTGATGTAGTTAATGGAGTGGATGGAGTGGGTGGAGTGGATATAGTGTTGGGTGTTGGGTTTAGACCTCTGAGAGTCTTCCTACATATCTCAATTAGTTGGTAAACATATCACATGTATTTTGGGAATATTGTGGATTACTAATTGAATGATGACCATGTGAGAGAACATGATTTGGGGTTTATGTATAGAAGCATCCCATTGAGAATATATGGTTAGGGCATACACATAGAAACATCCCATTAAAGTATGAAGGTCGGGGCTTACTCTAGGAGGGATTCACATGAATATTCTTAGGGATTATACCTAAGAGGAGACCCATTCGGGCTGATTGTGTAGACACCATGATAGATGCCCACCTTTAAGCCCACATGAGCCATGATCGATGTGATAATCAAGAGGCAACAGTAGACTAGACTTTTGTGCCATGAAAGATGCACCAATGAGTGATGATGTGGAGCTTACACATGGAACCTTCTCCTTAGGGATGTCATTCCATGTGAGGATGATCTCATTCCATGTGTGTAATATATTAATCATCTTATTCTTATGGGACTGGGTTTGTGGGGATTACATATGAAAGCTACCCTATATGGGTTTCCTATCCAATGGTTGGGGGGGTGGAAACCCATTATGATCCTACATGAGGCATACCCGGTACATTTCATGGGGATGAACTATAGTTTTCTTTCATGTGATGAGGATGTTGATGTTATTCCCTTTTACATCATGCATTGTTGATGTGGGTAACCCAATACTTACTCACTAGGATTACATAACTATAGATCATGCACCTATGGTTAGTGAATTAATTTAGTAATCCCTTATTGGAATGGTGTAGAGGAGTGGTCAATAATGCAGTCTATATTATCATTCCTATTCTAAGATGAAAAAGGCATTAGTATAGTTATTTTGAGAAAAATTGGTAAATAGATGTATCAAGCCACACTTATACGGAAATGGGATACATGAAGGGGTGGAACAGGTCACATCAGGACTTGAGGTTATGTTTGACCAATCATGGATGTGTGGGAGGGCCTTGGAAACTCAACATTCATAAAGAGGTGTTAGCAGAAGGGAGGCATCATAGAGAAGCCCAAGAGAAGGGATTAGAGAAACAAAGGGACTCAAAAAGAGGTTCTTCTCAAAGAATAGGTATTTCACAAATTTTAGGGGATTCATTAAGGAATAATATTCATATAACATGGTGAACCTGCCTCAGGATGAATTTCTAGCTTAGGAAAGGAGTTATTTATGATGGTTTAATGCTTCGGGAATCCCCAAGAACCCCTGAGGGAATTATTCCTCCATGAAGGGAATATTCATTTGAGAAAGGCATACCCACGTTAGGTGGAGGTAATACAAAACATATGGGAGGGGGTATGGTGAAGTTCAGGTAGCTTGAATGATGCATTTACAAATCTAGTCAAAAATTCAGAGGTGCTCCATGAATTGGGAGAAATTTAGAAGTTTAAGGGTTAGATAACCATTGTTTTTTATATCTTAATGAGATGAGTAATTTTAGGAAAGGTATTGATGAATCTAGAAAATGTTGAAAAATAAAATTCGGGCTTTCCAAACATCCAAAACTCTCTTAGATTCATGAATCACACCATCAATTCTTAGTGTAGTTGCAAATAATAATCATAACTAAAGAGAGTAATGTCTGGGAATAACTCATTCTTAAAGGATATGGTGGATTTAAAAATGATATTCCCATTTAATACCATTAATAAGGCCTTTTGTGGCCATTCTGGATTGGATTTTCTCCAAACCATCTATGACTTCCTTGAATAATCATTTAGCATGTATTTTGGCTCAAAAAGTGACCCCCTCAGAATGGGGGATTATGGGAAGTGGTGGTTAATAATTTTATGGATAATAATAAAAAGTTTATAACCGTATATCTTTCATGAAGACCTTTCATGATGCTCTCTTGCGATGCTGATACGCAGAGATTACTATCATGAATTCCATAAAAATCACCATCAGGGTGGGAACTTGTAAATAGAACATTGTGGGGCCCTCCAAGGAACCTGACTCTGTATGAATAAACTATTATTTTCTCTCTTTTATAGAATCTCATATTCTCTACAAAAGTGATTTGTGAACACCTTTTATATGAACCGGACTTCAGGAAACTGGCTTTGCATACATTGTATAACGATTGGGAGATTGTGATTTGTATCTTCGTGAAGTGAGTACTACGAATCATATCATCCTGAATTGGGATCCATGAACAAGATGTACATATTAATTCCAAAAAATAGACTCAAAAAATCAATTATTAATTTCAATGGCTACTCAGAATGTATCTTGGGAATTCATTACGGATGTTGGTCAGAGGTAAGAGATTGAGAACGACATCATTATTGGCGAGTGCATTCAAAGTGGTTCAAACTATGAATAAATGATTGGACTAATAATAGAGTCTCAAATAGTGTATCCTCTATGAAATATGATTTTTTATGGATTAATATTATGGTAAGATGTCTTCATCTGGGAGGCAAGCTGGGATGAACCAGCCTTCTGGTATAAGGGCACACTCATGCAGTACTAGTGGTGCAGGGCCCACATGTCATATTTGGAAAGACCATGAACCCATCATATAAAAATTCTTATAAAACAAAATAAATAATGTTGATGGGTATAAGATATAGGATGAGTAATTCCTTCCATAGTATCAAGATATTCTCAAGGCGGGTTTGGGGTCCCAGAGAAGGGATGAAATGATGTTTGAGATCTACATGAGGGTGATAACATTATAGATGAATGGTCCTAGGCCTACTAGGAATGTGTATCATGAAAATAGTTAAAGTTATATCTAAAACATGTATGAATTTATGATCCCACATGGTCTTTACAATTACATGTTTATCAGATGAAATAAATTATTCCCGAACTACTGAAGAGATGGTTACCACATACCAACACATTCCATTTTCATCACGGGGTGGTTGGAATCAGCCTCTTGTATCTCCACCAAATCTCTAGGATCTCGATCTTGGGAATGATTTAGGATGAGTTTCTCCCTAAAAATAATGTATGATAAGTCCATGATTGGATGTAAGATTTAGTGAAGTTTCGGTTTGAAATGATGTAGGGTACTAATGAGGTGAAGTTGGGGACAAAGGGCATTTCCTTCGACCAGTGGTTCAAATATTTCTGAATGGATTAATAGAGGATCCCACTGAGGGTTAGGGTATAGAATGGAAATTTATGATGAGGAAGTGTGCATGACCTAGGTGGTACCAACAGGGAAAGGAGGGCTCCAAATGGGGGATTCTGGATTCAAGGTAGCTGTATCTATGAGACTATAGTTTCAAGATCGAGCCTCAAATCATTTTTAGATTGGAATAATTTTTCACGGTGCTCATATTTTGTTGGATTATTCTAGTGAGGGACATGAACATGGAAATTTTCCTAGAACATTCATAATGGAAGAGATGTTAGTGATAGGGAATCATGTCAGCCTTGGAATCCTGGTGCATGAAAAATTGTAAAAAGTGCTTTGGAACATTAGTGAATGGAAGATCCCGTTATGTTTGTGGGGATATTTTCACTTACTATATATCTAGTTGGACACACACATGGGGGGATATGAGTACCCCAACCCTATCTACCCACCCAGAATGAACTTTTGGATGATGATCCTAAATACTTTGGGGAGTTACCCAATCACGTTGGCCCTGGAAGATTTCCTTAAAAATGATAGGCTAGAAGATCAATTTATCTTTAACCCATTATCCCTGCTGATGGGAGTAGTGACTGATGAAATTTTAGGGACTGAGGAGTAGAGATCGTACCTATTGGCCATTTACAATGTGGTACTATTGGAAAAGGTTTACTATGAGATGGTCTGTGATACATATTGCCCACATCAGTTAGCAAGGCAGTTTAAGTGCATATAGAGGTTGACCCCTAAGGTGTAATAAGAGGTGTGTTTGGAATCACACTCTTCAGTGATGAGTCAATTATGGTCCATGTTCTTGTAAAAATATGGAAATATGATTAATTAGATTCCATCAACCACTACTGTGTATGAGCTAACCCATGACTATGTGCAGAGTTTGGAGACTTCCTATCATAGGGAAATGATGAGGATGCGGGCCATCTAAGATAATGAAAGGGTAATCCTTCCACCATGGGGTCAGGGTATGGTGGTGAATGGATTGTTTCATGGTGGTAGTGATGTCCTTCTGGATAGGTTAGGAACAATGGGTCCATCAGTTCATGGGCCCGCACATGCAAGAGGAAAGTGGAGAGGAGTAGCAAAATCAGGTCAAAAGCTCTTGGATAGGAAGACTCATGGGGAAGTCTCATGAGACCTGTCAATGCATCGAGGGGAAATAGTGGGCCCCACCCATTACTGCATGTCCAAATAATTCTTTATAAATTGATTTAATACAATAGAAATATGCCTTTTTGATATCCTTATATAGTAGAGGGCATGAATTGATCAATATTTCCACAGTTAAAACAACATTCCAAATAAACACTATATGTAAAATGGTATACAGTTTAGATAATAAACATATCCATGATATGAGAATATGAATATTTAATATAAATATAATTTCAAATTAAAAGTGGTCCTGAATGGGTAGTAGGTACACCACATGATAATTATTAGGTGAACAATACAAAGTAATTCACAATGAAATGGAAGTTGAGACAATGTCTCTTACCACAGTGTAATCAGTCGAATCATATGACCAAAACTTAATAACCATAAAATAAATCATTTAATAACATAATTATAAAAATAATCATGATATTATATGAACAATTTCAGTACACATACACCACATTCAAGAAATAAGTGGCTAACATTGGAAATACCACAGAAATAAAAGTGAGATGAGAAAACCCCTTTCAAACATTTCGGCATGATAACGGGTGTTCTTGTGGGGGCTTAATGAGAGGTAAAGGGGTATCCCATTATTTATATATAATAAGGGAAGTATTATGGAGGTAAAATAACATACCCCATCATTAGGAATTAAAAATAAAAGGACACAACATAGCGGGATTCGTGAATAAAAGTGAGAAAGAGGATCCCTTATCAAATGAATTTGAAAATAAAGATTAAATTCCTTGCAAAGAACATATCATTAGATTGAGGAAAAATTATTGAAATAATTATGTGTGAAAAACATAAACCCACAAAATAAAAGTTTATATACAGAATAAAACAATCATAGGTCATTCACACATATTTTGGGAAAGACAAAACCAATGACATTGATGTTTAACTCAATGAATGGAAATTGAGATAAGATATCCCTTACCTCGGGTTTGAAATCCTTAAAATGTGTTCAAAACTCCTGTAATATGGTTTGAATAGTGAACCTCTTTAAGGATCTTGGGATTGGTCTTTTTATTATACCAGAAGAACAAGAATGTGTTATGGGATATGTAGGATGGAATTTGGAAGGTTATGGCCAAAAAATAAGGCTTAAGGTGATTAATATTTGTGAAGGAAAGAGTCTCCTTTTATAAGTGAGGTGGAGGGTAACTTAGGAATTTAAAAAATTATTATATTATAGTAAATATATTATAGGTTTGAAGACTTTCAAAAAGGCCTAAAACTAAATGGGATTACATTTTAGAATTAATATTATAATTTTGGTCCTTGTTCAATAATTTTGGTGTTTTTAAAAAATTTAATACTATAATTTATTCATGAAAAACAATTTTCTCAATATAAAAACTATTCATAAATAAAAATTTAAACACATTAAAAAAAAGTTTTAAAATCGAATAAAATTTTATATTATATCATATAAATGAAATATTAATCTATTCAATCTGTGAATTATCTTAAAAATATATAATTATATTTATTTTTTTATTTTTAATATCATTTACTTGATTTATTCATCAATTAAATTAATACTGCATAGTCATTGTGGAAGCCATTATGGTATTTATTTATTGTCTAAAAATTAAAAATAAAATTCAATGAGAAATATAATTGTATTATCTTTCTAAATACAATTCATGTTCAAATAAAACCTCTGTAAAATATCATATAGCAATATTATTAAAATTAAAAACTATAATATGACAACTTGATTTCCTTTTGAAAAAAAAATATTATAAAGGACCTAAATTAATTCATGTGGGTCCAAAATGTCCAAAATTAGATTAAAAACTAGATATTAGTCCAATGTTACTTGTATAAAAAAATATATCCAAAATATGGGTCTTTTAACAATTCTTATAATTTTATTTAAAAAAATTATTTAATTTTCTTATTCTTGCATAAGCACTCCATTAGCGTTTCATAAGCATTAATGTTAATTATATTATATATAAAAAATAAAAATAAATTAATATCATAAAAATAAATTACATAGATTAAAAATAATCATTTATAATCTTTAATTAAGTTAAATATACATATCTATATCAAAACAACTTCCTTAATTTGTTAATTTCCCTTTTTTAGCCTTGCACAAGAATTGCACAAACATTTAGATAAGGATCGTTTTATATAAAACTAAAATTAAAAATTAACAACCAAAAACATAAATAATAATTAATAATTAATAAATAAGTCGTGAAAATAATTTTTATCCCACAGTTATTATTTATAAGGAACCAAATTTTTCATTGTCAGTGATGCGCAGGCACTGCGTCGACATTGATGATAATTGTTATACCGATCATGAAATAAATTATAGAATACATGTTCTGAATTATTTACATAAAATATTACTCTTATAAATTCATTATTTATTTATACCATAAGTTTAATAAATTTTATATCACAAATATCACTTGGCGCAGTCACAAAAATACTATATTTTCTTAAAAACTGTATTTTTTACTATTCACTAAAAACTCAAGTATTTTAGAAAAAACCCAAAAATTAACCATAACCATTTTTTGACATATAGAATCCATAAAAAACTCCATTTTAAGAAAATAATTTTCTAAATATGATATATTTAAATTTTTATTAAAATCATCATTTACTCAAAAAAATACCAATTTTCATATTATAACTAATTTTATGACACTTTGAAAAATTAACTAGGATCTCATAAAATTATCTTATAATCATATAAAAACAAAATATTTATTCATGAATTCATTTTATGAAATTGAATTATCTTTCAAATTAATCTATTAATTATAAAATTGTAATTGTTTATTTATTTCACATAAAAATACCAACACTTAATTATTCATTTTTTAAAATTATTAATCTCATTTATAAGGTGCCTAAATTATTCTTTTACTTATATAAGTGAAGTTACTATTCATAAAGGTACATTACTATTCAATTACTATTCATAAGGGGTATATTACTATTCATAAGGGTCAAGTTACTATTCGTAAGGGTACATTACTATTCATAAGCGTCAAGTTATTGTTCATAAGGGTATATTACTATTAAAGTTACTATTCATAAGGGTACATTAATATTCACCAAAAAATATGGTTTCTTTATCAGGCTCTGAATATATTACTGAATGCAACTGTGTATATCAGTTTTTCAAAATTCAAATCATAGACGTGGAAATTTTATATTTATTGGCTAGTTTATAACTATCTCCTATTACCAAGTGTTGTTTCTCAAAGACTCAGTGTTGTATGTATTGTAAGCTATCTAATGAATATAAAGTGTTTAAGAGAAACATACCATAAAATGTTTGAGGTGTTATATTATTCCCACCTTAGAAATTTCTTCCTCAAATTTTTTCATGTATAATACCCCCAAAATTGATGTGGGTGATTCTTTTATTCTTATCCTCAAAGTCTATCTTAGGGTTATGTTCACTAAACTATGTTTTATAAATCTAGTTCTCAAGGTTTCTACTAAAATTCCTCGGATACCGACTATAACGCCCCGATCCCTCTATACCAGAGTCGCTTCATTACTTATTACATTTACATGATTAAAAAGAATTAAATCTAGAAGGAACGATCATTTTAGTAGTCTTAAGGAAACAAGATACATATATGTAACTCAAATTACATTGGGAAAGGTAATAAATTACAATACATAACAAAAACTAATAAACTGAAACCACGGGAACTCAATAAATAGAATCCTCCTCATAACTTGTTGAATGTAAACAAATAAAAGGGGTGAGCTCAAATTATTATTAAGGGTTAAAAATAGCGGAAACATGAATCAACAATAACTAAATCATAAACAATTTGGCATAGTCAATATGGCATGGTGAATAAATGAAAAACACACACTATTAATAAACTAAGAATGAAACTGCATCCATAGATTTTTTTCATAGTGAAAACCCCATGGATAGTAATAACTGAAAATGAATAAAGAGAATGATTATTAATTTTTACATCATGTATCTGTCACATGATACCATTATACCATCGAAACGGTTTAAGTCTATGGGTAGAAACTCGTCTGATTTTCAGAAACAAACTCAAAGGGTTTGTCGCTAATTGATTTATCTCATGAGACCTGTCGATGCATCAAGGGGCTATAGAGGGCCCCACCCATCACATGATGTCAAAATAATTAGTTATAAATTGATTTAATACAATAGAAATATGACTTTTCAATATCCTTATAGAGTAGAGGATACATATTCATCAATATTTCCATAGTTAAAACAACATTCCAAATAAACACTATATGTAAAATGGTAAACGGTTTAGAAAATAAACATATTCATGATATGAGAATTTTTATATTTAACAGAAATATAATTTAAAATTAAAATTGATCTCAAATGGGCATTAGGTACACCATATAAGGATTATTAGGTGCACATTACAAAATAAGTCACAATGAAATGGAAGTTGAGACAAAGTCTCATACCACAATGTAATCAGTCGAATCATATGACCAAAACATAATAACCATTAAATGAATAATTTAATACCATGAATATAAAGAGAATCATGATATTATATGAAAAATGGCAGTACACATACACCACATTCAATAGATAAGTGTAAAACATTAGAAATCTCACAGAAATGAAAGTGATATGAGAAAATCTCTTTCAAACATTTTGACTTGGTAACAGGTGTTCTTGTGAGGGATTAATGGGAGGTAAATGGGTATCCCATTATTTATATATCATAAGGGAAGTATTGGGGAGGTGAAAAAACATACCCCATCATTAGAAATTAAAAATAAAAGGACACAACATAGGGTGGATTCTTGAATAAAAGTGAGAAAGAGGATCCCTTGCAAAATGAATTTGAAAATAAAGATTAAGTCCCTTACAAAGAATGCATAATTATATTGAGGAAAAATCAATGAAATAATTATTTGTGAAAAAAATAAACCCACACAATATAATTGTATATATATAATAAAAAAATCATAGTTCATTCACACATATTTTGGGAAAGATAAAACCAATGACATTGATGTTTACCTCAATGAATGGAAATTGAGTTAAGATATCCCTTACCTTGGGTTTGAAATCCTTAAATTTTGTTCAAACCTCATATAATATGGTTTGAATAATGTTATTAAATTATTACATAACTAAACTAATGTTTATAATTCCATCAATAATTTTCTTATACCAATTTCCACCCATTTATTAACAATATTTTGTTTTTTCCATTGTTTCGGGTATGTTCTTCTCATGGTTTTAATGGTCGGTTTGTTATTGCATTCCTTTTAAAAAGAAATAATAATTAATAATTGATAAAATATATATATTTAGGTTTTTTAAAACAATTACATGTGATTTTAAACTTCCCATGATTTTGGTAATGTGAAACGAAAATGCATCATCCATAAAGGTGGTTAATTGACACACTGTGAATGATGATTTTGTTATTTAAGAATAAAATAATAAAATAATAGATTTTATGATGCATATACCATAAACACAAAAACAAATTATAGTATATATATGATACTGGATTTTTCATGAATCATTGGATAATAGGTAGGGATAAGTTATGAGTGAGAAAGAATTTGAAAGAGAAGAAGAAGGAATCGTACCTCTTGAAAAATATCTCTTTTAAAACCTCCTTAAGGCTCTTAGGAGTGGTATTTTTGTTATAAAAAAAGAACAAGAATCTGTTATGGGAAATGGAGGATGGAATTTTTATAGGTTTTCTGAACAAGAAGGCTTAAGGTGATTAATATTTGGGAAATAAAGAATCTCCTTTTATAAATGAGGTGGAGGGTAACTTAAGAATTTCAAAAATTATTAAATTAAAATAAATATATTATACGTTTCAAGACTTTTAAAAAGGCCTAAAACATAATGGGATTACATTGTCGAATGAATATTATCATTTTGGGCCTTGTTAAGAAATTTTGGTATTTTTAAATAATTTAATACTATATTTTATTTATGAAAAACAATTTTTTCGATATAAAAACTATTCATAAATAATACTTTAAAAGAATTAAAAAAAGTTTCAAAATAGAATAATATTGTATATTATATCATATAAATATCATATTAATCTATTGAATTCGTGAATTATCTTAAAAATATAAAATTATATTTATTTAATTACTTTTAATATCATTTATTTGATTTATTCATCAATAAAATTAATATGACATCATCTTTTTGAAATCCATTATGGTATTTATTTATTGTCTAAAAATTAAAAATAAAATTCCATGAGAAATATAATTTTTTATATTTCCAAATGATATTAATTTTCAAATAAAACCTCTAGAAAATATCATATAACAATATTATTAAAATTAAAAACTATAATATGACAACTTGATTTCTTTTTGAAATAAAATATTATAAAGGATTTAAAGTGATTCATGTGGGTCCCAAATGTCCCAAATTCGATTCAAAACTAGATATTGGTAAAATATTACTTATAAAAAATGTTTTAGCCACAATATGGTTCTTTTAATAATTCTTATAATTTTATTTAAACCTATTTTATTTAATTTTCTTATTCTTGTATAAGCACTGCATCAGCATTTCATAAGTATTGTTGTCAATTATATTATTTATAAAAATTTAAAATAAATTTATATCCTAAAAATAAATTACATATATTCAAAATAATCATTTATAATCTTTAATTAAGTTAAATACAAATATCTATATCAAAAAAAACTTCCTTAATTTGTTAATTTTCTTTTTTTAGCCCTCCACAAGAATTGCACAAACATTTAGATGAGGATCATGTTATATAACACTAAAATTAAAAATTAACAACAAAAAACATAAATAATAATTAATAATTAATAAATAAGTGGTGAAAACAATTTTAATCACACAATTATTATTTATAAGGAAACAAATTTTTCATTGTCAATGCTACGCAGACACTGCATCGGCACTGACAATAATTGTTATATCTATTATGAAATAAATTATAGCATACATCATCTGAATTATTTCCATACAATATTACTCTTATAAAACCATTATTTATTTATTCCATAATTTTAATAAATTTTATATCACAAATATCACTTGGTGTTGTCACAAAAATACTATATTTTCTAAAAAACTGTATTTTTTACTATTCACTAAAAAACTCATGTATTTTAGAAAAAACCCAAAATTTCATCCTAACCATTTTTGACATGTAGAATCCAAAAAAAACTCCATTTTTAGAAAATAATTATATAAATATGATAAATTTAAATTTTTATTAAAATCATCATTTACTCGAAAGAAATACCAATTTTCCTATTATAACTAATTTTATAACACTCTGAAAAATTAACTAGGGTCTCATAAAATTATCTTATAATCATATAAAAAAATATTGATTCATGAATGCATTTTATGAAAATTAATTATCTTTCAAATTAATCTATTAATTATAAAATTGCAATTCATTATTTATTTCTCATTAAAATAATAACACTTAATTATTTATTTTTTAAATATTTACTCTCATTTATAAGGTGCCTAAATTATTATTTTTACTTATATGGGTGAGGTTACAATTCATAAAGGTGCATTACTATTCAATTACTAATCATAAGGGTATATTACTATTCATAATGGTCAAGTTACTATTTGTAAGGGTACATTACTATTCATAAGGGTCAAATTACTGTTCATAAGGGTACATTACTATTCAAGTTACTATTCATAAGGCTACATTACTATTCACCAAAAATCATGTTTTCCTTATCAGACTCTAAATTTCTTACTGAACGCAACTGTGTATGTCAGTTTTTTAAAATTCAAATCATAGAGGTGTAAAATTTATGTTTATTGGCTATTTTATAACTATCTCCTATTACCAAGTGTTGTTTCACAAAGAATCAATGTTTTAAATATTATAAGCTATCTAATGAATATAAAGTATTTAAGAGAAACATACCATAAAATGTTTGGGGTGTTATATTATTCCCACCTTTGTAAATTTTGTCCTCAAAATTTTTCATTTATAATACCCTCAAAATTGATGTGGGTGATTCTTCTATTCGTATCTTCAAAGTCAATCTTAGGGTTATGTTCACTAAACTATGTTTTCAAAATTTAGTTCTCAAGGTTTTTACTAAACTTACTCTGATACCAACTATAACGCCCTGAACCCTAGAGCCAGTGCATTACTTATTATGTTGGCATGATTAAAAGGAATGAAATTCGAAAGGAACGGTCAGTTTAGTAGTCTTGAAGAAACTATATACATAGATTTAACTCAAATTACATTTGGATAGATAACAAATTACAATACATAACAAAAACTAATAAACAGGAACCACGGGAACTCAATAAATAGCCTCCTCCTCGTAACATGTTTAAGGTAAACAAATGAAAGGGGTGAGCTCAAATGATTAGTAAGGGTTAAAAAAAAGTGGAAGCATGAATCAAGAATAACTAAATCATAAACAAATTTTCATAGTCAATATGGCATCATGAATAAATGAAAAACACACGCCATTAATAAATTGAGAATGAATCTACATCCATAGATTTTGACATAGTGAAAACACCATGGTTAGTAATAACTTAAAATGAATAAAGAGAATTCTTATTAATTGGAAGTCATGTATCTGGAACATGATACCATTATATCTTCAAAATTGTTTAAGTCTATGGGTAGAAACCCATCTGATTTTTGAAAACAAACTCAAAGGGTTTGTCACCAACTGATTTGTCTCATGAGACATGTCGATGTATTGTCAGGATATAGCGGGCCCTTCCCATCACTACATGTCCAAATAATTCTTTATACATTTATTTAATACAAGATAAATATGGATTTTCAATATCCATATAGATTAGAGGATATGAATTCATCAATATTTCCATAGTTAAAACAATATTCCAAATAAACACCGTATGTAAAATGGTATATGGTTTAGACAATAAACTTATCCATGATATGAGAATATGGATATTTAATATCAATATAATTTCAAATTAAAATTTATCTCAAATGGGAACTAGGTACACCACATAAGGATTATTAGATGCATAATACAAAGTAAGTCACAACGAAATGGAAGTTGAGGCAAAGTCCCCTACCATAATGTAATCAGTCGAATCATATGAAAAAAACTTAATAACCATAAAATGAATCATTTAATACCATGAATATAAATAGAATCATGATTTTATATGAAAAAATTTCAGTACACATACACCACATTCAAGAAATAAGTGGCGAACATTAGAAATCTCACAGAAATGAAAGTGAGCTGAGAAAACCCCTTTCAAACATTTTGACATGGTAACGGGTGTTCTTGTGAGGGATTAATGAGAGGTGAAGGGGTATACCATTATTTATATATCATAATGGAAGTAATGGAGAGGTGAAAAAACATACCCCATCATTAGAAATTAAAAATAAATGGACACAACATTGGGGGGATTCTTGAATAAAAGTAAGAAAGATGATCCCTTACAAAATGAATTTAAAAATAAAGATTAAATCCATTACAAAGAATATATCATTAGATTGAGGAAAAATAAGTGAAATAATCATGTGTGAAAAACATAAACCCACACAATAAAATTGGATATACAGAATAAAACAAGCATAGGTCATTCACACATATTTTGGGAAAGACTAAACCAATGACATTGATGTTTAACTCAATGAATGGAAGTTGAGTAAATATATCCCTTACCTTTGGTTTCACATCCTTAAAATTTGTTCAAAACTCCTATAATATGGTTTTAATGGTGTTATTAAATTATTACAGAACTAAACTAATGTTTATAATACCATACATAATTTTCTTATACCAATTTTCACCCATTTATTAACAATATTTTGTTTTTCCCGTTGTTTTGGGTATGTTCTTCTCATGGTTTCAATGGTCGGTTTGTTATGGAATTCCTTGTAAAAATAAATAATTATCCAGAATTGATAAAATGTATATATTTAGGTCATTTTAAAAAAATTCATGTTATTTTAAACTTCCCATGATTGTGGTAAAGTGAAACAAAAATGCATCATTCACAATTGTGGTTAATTGACACACCGCGAACAATGATTTTGTTATTTAAGAATAAAAGAATAAAATAATAGATTTTATGATTCATATAACATTAAAAAAACAAAATTACAGTATATATATGATACTATAGTTTTCATGAATCATTGGATAATAGGTAGGGATAAGTTATGAGTGAGAAAGAGTTTGAAAGAGACGAAGATGGAATCTTACCTCTTGAAAATATCTCTTTTAAAACCTCTTTAATGCTCTTATGAGTGGTATTTTTGTTTGACCAGAAGAACAAGAATGTGTTAAGGGATATGGAGGATGTAATTTTATATAATTTGTCTAAACAAGAAGGCTTAAGGTGATTAATATTTGTTGAAGAAAGATTCTCCTTTTATAAGTGATGTGGAGGGTAACTTAGAAATTTCAAAAATTATTAAATTATATTAAATTTATCATAGGTTTCAAGACTTCCAAAAGGGTCTAAAACTTGAGGGGATTAAATTTTCAGAATTAATATTATCATTTTGGGCCTTTTTCAATAATTTTGGTATTTTTAAATAGTTAAATACTATATTTTATTCATGAAAAACAATTTTGTCGATATAAAAACTATTCATAAATAAGACTTTAAAAATATTAAAAAAAGTTTTAAAATAAAATAAAATTTTATATTATATCATTTAAATGTAATATTCATATATTGAATCCGTGAATTAGCTTAAAAATATAAAATTATATTTATTTTATTGTTTTTAATATCATTTATTTGATTTATTTACCAATTAAATTAATATTGCATCGTCTTTGTGTAAGCCATTATGGTATCTATTTATTGTCTAAAAATTAAAAATAAAATTCCATGAGAAATATAATTTTATTATATTTCAAAATGATATTAATTTTTAAATAAAACCTATATAAAATATCATGTAACAATATTATTAAAATTTAAAAATATAATATGACAACTTGATTTCCTTTTGAAATAAAATATTATAAAGTCTTTAAATTGATTCATGTGGGTCCGAAATGTCCCAAATTTGATTTAAAATTAGATATTGGTCCAATATTACTTATATAAAATGTTTTATCTAAAATATGGGTCTTCTAATAACTCTTATAATTTTATTTAAAAATATTTTATTTAATTTTCTTATTCTTGCATAAGCACTACATCAGCGTTTCATAAGCATTAATGTTAATTATATTATATATAAAAAATTAAAATAAATTAATATCATAAAAATAAATTACATATATTCAAAATAATCATTTATAATCTTTAATTAAGTTAAATACACATATCTATATCAAAACAACTTCCTTAATTTGTTAATTCTCCTTTTTTAGCCTTGCACAATAATTTTCTAAACATTTAGATAAGGATCGTGTTATATAACACTAAAATTCAAAATTAACACCCAAAAAATAAATACAAATTAATAATTAATAAATAAGCGGTTAAAATAATTTTTATCACGGAATTGTTATTTATAAGGAACCAAATTTTTCATTGTCAATGCTGCACAGGCATTGCGTCAGCACTGACAGTAATTGTTATACCTATCATGAAATAAATTATAGCATACATATTCTGAATGATTTCCATAAAATATTACTCTTATAAAATCATTATTTATTTATTCTATAATCTTAATAAATTTATATCACAAATATCACTTGGCGTTGTCACAAAAATACTATATTTTCTTAAAAAATGTATTTTTTACTATTCACTAAAAACTCAAGTATTTTAGAAAAAACCCAAAAATTCATCCTAACCATTTTTGACAACTAGAATCCAAAATGAAACTCCATTTTAAGAAAATAATTGTCTCAGTTTGATAAATTTAATTTTTTATTAAAATCATCTTTTACTCGAAAAAAATACGCATTTTCATATTATAACTAATTTATGACACACTGAAAAATTAACTAGGGTATAATATAATTATCATATAATCATAGATAAACAAAATATTGATTCATTAATGAATTTTATGAAAATTATTTATCTTTCAAATTAATCAATTAATTATAAAATTGTAATTCATTATTTATTTCTCATAAAAATACGAACACTTAATTAATCATTTTTAAAATATTTACTCTCATTTATAAGGTGCCTAAATTCTTTTTTTACCTATATGGGTGAGGTTACTATTCACAAAGGTACATTACTATTCAATTTACTATTCATAAAGGTATATTACTATTCATAAAGGTCAAGTTACTATTTGTAAGGGTATATTACTATTCATAAGGTTCAAGTTATTGTTCATAAGGGTACATTACTATTCAATTTACTATTCATAAGGGTAAATTAGTATTCACCAAAAAATATGTTTTCCTTATCAAACTCTAAATATCTAACTGAAGGCAACCGTGTGTGTCCATTTTTCAAAATTCAAATCACAGAGGTGGAGAATTTATGTTTATTGGATAGTTTATAACTATCTCCTATTACCAAGTGTTTTTTCTTAAAGACTCAGTGTTGTATGTATTATAAGCTATCTAATGAATAGAAAGTATTTAAGAGAAATATACCATAAAATGTTTGGGGTGTTACATTATTCCCACCTTTGGAAATTTCATCCTCGAAATGTTTCATGTATAATACCCTCAAAATTGATGTGGGTGGTTCTTATATTCTTATCCTCAAAGTCTATATTAGGGTTATGTTCACTAAACTGTGTTTTCTAAATCTAGTTTTCAAGGTTTCTAATAAACTTCCTCTGATACCAACTATAATGCCCTGGACCCTCTAGACCGGAGATGGTTCATTACTTATTACATTGGCATACTTAAAAAGAATGAAATCCCAAAGGAATGATTAGTTTAGTAGTCTTGAAGAAACTAGATATATATATGTAACTCAAATTAAATTGGTAAAGGTAACAAATTACAATACATAACAAAAATTAATAAACTGCAACCACGAAAACTCAAAAAATAGTCTCCTCCTCATAACCTGTTGAAAGTAAACAAATGAAAGGGGTGATTTTAAATACTTAGTAACAGTTAAAAATATTGGAAGCATGAATCAACAATAATTGAATCATAAACATATTGGTATGGTGAATAAATGAAAAACACACACCATTAATAAAATGAGAGTGAAACTGCATCCATATATTTTGTTATAGTGAAAACCCCATGAATAGTAATAACTAAAAATGAATAAAGATAATGCTTATTAATTGGAATTCATGTATCTGGAACATGATACCATTATATCTTGGAAACGGTATAAGTATGTGGGTAGAAAACTATCTAATTTATGGAAACAAACTTAAAGGGATTCTCGCCAACTGATTTGTCTCATGAGACATGTCGATGCATCGAGGGGCAATAGCGGGCCCCGCCCTTCACTTCATGTCCAAATTATTCTTTATAAATTGATTTAATACAAGATAAATATGACTTTTCAATATCCGTATAGTGTTGAGGATACGGATTCATCAATATTTCCACAGTTAAAACAACATTCCAAATAAACACCGTATATAAAATGGTATACGGTTTAGACAATAAACATATCCATGATATGATAATATGGATATTTAATATCAAGATAATTTAAAATTAAAAGTGATCTCAAATGGGATGTACGTACACCAGATAATGATTATTGGGTTCACAATACAAAGTAAGTCACAATAAAATGGAATTTTAGACAAAGTCCCTTACCACAATGTAATCAGTCGAACCATGTGAACAAAACTTAATAACCAAAAAATGAATCATTGAATACCATTAATATAAATATAATCATGATATTATATGAAAAATGGTAGTACAAATACACCACATTCAAGAAATAAGTGGTGAATATTGAAAATCTCACGGAAATGAAAGTGAGCTAAGAAAACCCCTTTCAAACATTTCGGCATGGTAATGGGTGTTCTTGTGAGGGATTAATGAGAGGTAAAGGGGTATCCCATTATTTATATATCATAATGGAAGTATTTTAGAGGTTGAAAAAAATACACCATCATTAGGAATTAAAAATAAAAGGACACAACATAGGGGGGATTCTTGAATAAGAGTGAGAAACAAGATCCCTTACAAAATGAATTTGAAAATAAAGATTAAATCTATTACAAAGAACTTATCAATATATTGAGGAAAAATTAATGAAATAATTATTTGTGAAAAACATAAAACCAAATAATAAAATTTTTTATACAAAATAAAACAATCATAGGTCATTCACACATATTTTGGTAAAGACAAAACCAATGACATTGATGTTTAACTCAATGAATGGAAATAGAGTTAAGATATCCCTTACCTTAGGTTTTACATCCTTAAAAATTTTTCAAACCTCCTGTAATATGGTTTTAATAGTGTTATTAAATTATTACATAACTAAATTAATGTTTATAATACCATACATAATTTTCTTATACCAATTTCCATCCATTTATTAGCAATATTTTGTTTTTCCCATTGTTTTGGGTATGTTCTTCTCGTGGTTTCAATGGTCGGTTTGTTATTGAATTCCATGTAAAAATAAATAATAATCCATAATTTATAACGTATATATATAGGTAATTTTAAACAATTACATGTTATTTTAAACTTTCCATGATTGTGGTAAAGTGAAACGAAGATGCATCATCCACAAAGGTGGTTAATTGACACATCGCGAATGACGATTTTGTTATTTAAGAATAAAAGAAAAAAATAATAGGTTTTATGATTAATATACCATAAACACAACATAATTCCAGTATATATATATGATACTATAGTTTTCATGAATCATTGGATAATATATAGGGATAAGTTATGAGTGAGAAATAATTTGAAAGAGAAGAAGAAGGAATCTTACCTCTTGAAAATATCTCTTTTAAAACCTCCTTAAGGATCTTAGGGGTGGTCTTTTTATTAGTAAAGAAGAACCAAAATGTGTTAAGGGATATGGAGGATGGGATCTGGAAGAGTTTGGCCGAATAAAAAGGCTTAAGGTGATTAATATTTGTGAAAGAAAGAGTCTCCTTTTATAAGTGAGGTGGAGGGTAACTTAGGAATTTCTAAAATTATTAAATTATTAAATATATTATAAGTTTAGAGACTTCCAAAAAGGCATAAAACTTAAGGGGACTAAATTTTAGAATTAATCTTATACTTTTAGGCCTTTTTCAATAATTTTTTTATTTTTAAATAATTTAATACTATATTTTATTCATGAAAAACAATTTTGTTGATATAAAAATTATTCATAAATAAGACTTTAAACCCATTAAAAAAAGTTTAAAAATAAAATAAAATTTTATATAATATCATATAAATGTCATATTAATCTATTGAATCCTTGAATTATATTAAAAATATAAAATTATATTTATTTTTTTATTTTTAATATCATTTTTTTGATTTATTCATCAATTAAATTAATATTCCATCATCTTTGTGGAAGACATTATGGTATTTATTTATTTTCTAAAAATGAAAAATAAAATTCCATCAGAAATATAATTTTATTATATTTCCAATTTCTATTCATGTTCAAATAAAACCTCTGTAAATATCATATAACAATGTTATTTAAATTAAAAACTATAATATGACAACTTGATTTCCTTTTGAAATTAAATATTATAAAGTCTTTAAAGTGATTCATGTGGGTCCAAAATGTCCCAAATTAGATTCAAAACTATATATTGGTCCAATATTACTTATATAAAAAAAATGTATCCAAAATATGGGTCTTTTAATAATTCTTATAATTTTATTTAAAAAAATTATTTAATTTTCTTATTCTTGCATAAGCACTGCATCAGCGTTTCATGAGAATTAATGTTAATTATATTATATATAAAAAATTAAAATAAATTAATATCAAAAAAATAAATTGCATATATTAAAAATAATCATTTATAATCTTTAATTAAATTAAATACACATATCTATATCAAAACAACTTCCTTAATTTGTTAATTTTCCTTTTTTAGCCTTGCACAAGAATTGCACAAACATTTAGATAAGGATCATGTTATATAACACTAAAATTCAAAATTTACAACCAAACAAATAAATAATAATTAATAATTGATAAATAAGTTGTGAAAATAATTTTTATCACACAATTATTATTTATAAGGAACCAAATTTTTCATTGTCAATGCTGCACAGGCACTGCGTCGGCACTAACAATAATTGTTATACCTATCAGGAAATAAATTATAGAATACATGTTCTGAATTATTTCCACACAATATTACTCTTATAAAATCATTATTTATTTATTACATAAGTTTAATAAATTGTATATCACAAAGTTCAGTTGGCACTGTCACAAAAATACTATATTTTCTTAAAAACTGTATTTTTTACTATTCACTAAAAACTCAAGTATTTTAGAAAAAACCCAAAAATTCATCCTAACCATTTTTTGACATGTAGAATACAAAAAGAAAATAAATTTTAAAGAAAATAATTTTCTAAATATGTAAAATTTATTTTTTTATTAAAATCAACATTTACTCAAAAAATACCAATTTTCATATTATAACTAATTTTATGACACTCTAAAAAATTAACTAGGGTCTCATAAAATTATATTATAATCATAGGAAAACAAAATATTGATTCATTAATGCATTTTATGAAAATGAATTATCTTTCAAATTAATCTATTAATTATAAAATTGTAACTCATTATTTATTTCTCATAAATATACCAACACTTAATTATTCATTTTTAAAATATTTACTCTCATTTATAAGGTGCCTAAATTATTTTTTTCCATATATGGTTGGTGTTACTATTCATAAAGGCACATTATTATTCAAGTACTATTCATAAGGGTATATTACTATTCATAAGGGTCAAGTTACTATTCGTAAGGGTTTATTACTATTCATAAGGGTCAAGTTACTGTTCATAAGGGTACATTTCTATTCAAGTTACTATTCATAAGGGTGCATTACTATTCATCAAAAATTATGTCTTCCTTATCAGACTCTAAATATCTTACTAAACGTAGTCGTGTATGTCAGTTTTTTGAAATTCACATCATAGAGGTGGAAAAATTATGTTTATTGGCTAGTTTATAACTATCTCCTATTACGAAGTGTTGTTTTGCAAGGACTTTGTGTTTTATGAATTATAATTTATCTAATGAAAAGAAAGTATTTAAGAGAAACATACCATAAAATGTTTGGGGTTTTATAATAATAATTTTACAAGTATGTGACTTTGAAATTCAATAAATTATAAATTTTAAATACAATCTAAATGAAATTTGAAACATTGACTAAACATATAAGAAAATAATTTCCTAAAAATAGTTAATAAAAAATTATTTAAAATTCACAAAACATTATTATTTCAAAACATAACATTCATAATTATAAATATTTTTGAAATTCCTTTCACTAATGGAAATAAAATCTTCACCAATAGAATAAATGTAGGGATATTCATAGCAGTGGGATTTTCTGTTATTGAAAGATGGAGGGATGGTAAGGCTCTTCAATTTGACATATATATCAAGAGATATGATAAAAAAGAGTAAATTTATATAATTGAGCTTCAGAAAAAGTAATTGAAATGTATCATAACAATATAAAAGACATTTTTAGAGTTTTATATAGTTTAATAAAATATATATAAACTTCTTACATTTACAATGCAATAAACGGAATGAGATTATGATGTTTATCAAATGAGATATCATTGAAATAAAAAAGATTTTGAATTCTGAAAATTTTTGAATTCTAGAATTGCCGCATAAACTTTGGGATTTTTTCACTACTTAAACAAAAAATTCATAACTTTATTTCATTAAATAAAATTTATATAAATCTTTGATATTTAAAATTGAACAAGTTGCATGAGAATCGGTTATATATAACTCATGTTATAATTAAATTACAAAATAAAACTATTAAGCAGTTTAAACTAATAATATTATTGAAACCAAAAGAATGCAGCAAGTTCAATCCAAAATGTGAACATGTTAGAGATTGATTTATACTTTGATGTAGTTTTATAAAATAAATATATACTTCTTATATTTTGTATAAAACTAGAATTATAAAATTCCAATCATGAAAACTAATGATATAGAAAAAATAAAGAGAGTCATTTATAAATGATTTTCACTTAAAATAATAAGAGGGTTTTGGATTATTCAAAAACAAAAACTAACATGTAATCAAACAAAAAAATACATGCATGCACATGCACAAAAACCTTTTGTCCACAAGTGTGTCTTTCACTTAAAAATAACTCCATTTCAAAGTATATATGCGGTCACTTGAAATAACATACTTCTTTTTACGAAAAACCAATCAAAAACTTAAAAAATTGTTTATACCAAATTATAAAACCATGTATGAGTTAAATTGTTGTCACCTTTAATGTATTACCATTCTTACATTCATATATAGAAGCTTATTTTATCTACCCAGTAGCCACATGTGTCTCTTGATGTGTTGTTATGAAGACCTATTAGACATTTTTCAGTCCACATATGATGTTTGATAGTCCTCTACATAGAAACATGAGGAGGTACTCTCAAATCCACATGAAGAGGAACTCGCACCTATAGCCAGGACATCAGAGTGACATAGATTTCATACATGGAGTTTTCGTGAGGTTCATACTCTGGGTTGTGGTACTAAGGGTCATCGATGTTGATTTATTCTGTTGGTATAGATCTCATTTCTAGTAGTTAAAGGAATGTCAAAAATATTTATAAGTACAAATGTTATGTTTTGAAATAATGATGTTTTACACCTTTAAAAATATTTATTATTAACTATTTTTATGAAAATATTTTTATTTTAAATTATTTTCTATATGCTTAGTCAATTTTTCAAATTTAATTTATATTGTATTTATACTTTACAATTTATATACTTTCAAAGTCACATGCTTGTAACATTATTATGTTTCATTTAGGTGAATTTGAAATCATATACATTATAAAGTATGCATACTATCTAAATAGAATTTATTACAGTTAATAAACATATAATTTATTATTTAAAAATAAATATAAATTAAAAAAATGTAGTAAACAAAAACTAATTTACATGTCACAAACTTTATCTTTTATAACCATTACATTTACATTTTAAAAAATTTATAATCATATTTCATATTAAGTATTATATTATGTATTACATTATTATGAAGTATTATTAATTATTTTATTATTATTTAATATTATTAATTACATTATTAATAAATATTAATTATATTATTAAATATTTAAAATAATTATATTAATAAAAATGAATAATGGTGTAAATAACATAATGTAAAATTGATCTTAATTAAATTAATAATATAGAAAATAGACCAAGTCTACAAAAACCATGGGCTATAATCCCATTGTCCCAAAATTTATTGAAAGTAAAATAAAGACAACATACAAGAGGGTTATGGCATATAAAAACTAGTAAAGACACTGATATAAAAAGCAAGGCATGCATGCTTAAAAAACAAGAGGTCATCATCCCTAGGAGCGGCGACCACCACCCCTGCCTCAGGGATGATGGCCCCTACTCTAAGTCTTGGGTTTCTTCCATATCTCAGCATCCCTTTAAGGCTTGGTGTTATCATCTGGTGGTATGGTCCCCTCAAGTGGTCGAGGATCCTATTCTCTATCCAAATCTAATCCCTCTGAGAGAACCTTCAAATCAGAGATTCTCCCTTCCTTGACCATCTCAAATCCTAAGGATTGACCTTTAATTTGAATATATCCATGAGTGTTCCCAAATTATTCATGGTATACCTTACTGCTATGGGATCTTTTAAGGATGTTAATCCAACAAAAAACACTTTTACCAGATTCTGGAGCATCATTCTTGAGGTTATTCACCCCTTGATTAGGGGTGAATACTTCCTTAAGAGGAGTTGTAGCATAGTTTCTCACAACTGTGGGAGTTACCTTGTCCACCAGCACCTCCCCTCCTAACCTATCCACATTCTACTCAGATGATTTCACCAAGTATAAGAACCTGGATTTTGACTCAGGTATGGATCCTTAAAATTTTGGTCTAACTCTTTCATTTGGACCTATTATGGATGCCTAATGAGTTTATAAATGTTGAAGGGGTGTTTGGGTATCGTTCAAATCCCAGAACCCAGCTTTTGGGAAAAATGGTCCTAGAGCACAGTTATAGTAAGTAATGCGGGAAGGTCATATGGTTAGTTTAAACCATGCAGATGGCCTGCATTTTTGGGAAGATCCATATCACATGATTGGCACATGGTTTCTCAAACCATGCGGCCTAAACAAATCAGTTCCCACCCTCATCTAGGTATTCATGCATGGTTGGTGCATAGTTTGGAAAACTATGTGGACAAAGCATGCACACGCTAATTTTTTAGTAATTTTACATTTTTCCCTTAATGATCTAATTTTAACCTCTCCTTCCTATATTATTTTCCAATGATATGAACTCCATTTTCTCCCATTTTAGAGATTTTTTAATGCCTAACCTATGGATCAAAATATCACCTTAATTTGGGATCTTTTCAAGATTCTATTCATCATGTTGGATGTGCAATGCTAAGTACTTGAGTTAGTTTGATCCATTATTCATCTCTCTTTATCTCGGCCTAGTTATTAAGGTGTAAGAATTTTTAATATTTTCTCATATCTACTTCATTCCAAGCAGAATTATAATATAATACTAGAGGAGGAGAGTCATATGAGTACTAGGTAGGTGTTCTATAACTCATCCCTCAAGTTATTTGATTTTATAATTGTCATGTGAGGCCCACTGATTTCATTGTGTGCCATTTATGGAATTTATATGCCTTGCTTATAGTCATTGGAACCGTATGGTTATGCTATTTCCATAATTTTTATTGGTATTTAGTGGTTGTGTCCACAACTCCCAACACCCCATGTAGGGCGGTATGCCATAATTGGGTTTTTAGTGTTTTGATACTTTTGAACCACTATTCGAGTGTGTTCGAGCTTCACCACACTAATGGTAATCCTATTTACATTAATTTCCTATTGAATCATGAAATTGTGAATATCTTGTACCTTTTCACTTTCACTTGTCCCACCTAAGGTAAGTGCCTAAATGTAAGTAATTCATTCAAATGATATTATGGCAAGAATACTTAAGTATATGACTTAGACTTATTAAATGTAAATGAATGTTTGGTTGCACATCTGTAGCACACCTCGACATGTTCATGGAAGGCAGTGGAGTGAACCTTCTTAATCGAACTTGACTTACATGGTTTTAACTAAAAGGTTTCATTCTAATTGGCCTTGTCAAACTAATGAAAGCAAGGCTTGAACCAAGTGAACTTTTTAATGTCATAGTTATCATATGAACAAATTAATTATATTGAATTAAATATAAGGTGATGATTTATGCACATGAACCTTGAAATCTTAATAGGAAGGATTGACTCATGTTAGCCCTTGGATTCCTAAGGGAATGCCTTGGGTACTCGAGGATGTCACTTTGATTCAAGGATTTCGGATGCCTTGGGTGAGGCCTACCCAAGAACCCGATCCTTTTTTACCTTTGGATGCTCGTTATGACATCATAGGATCCCTTAATTATTATTAAAGGATGCCTCAGATAAACTCCTTGGATCCATCATGACTTGAGTTACCTTGGATACATCCTTGGGCCTGACCACTGCTTATCTCCTGTTTTACCTTGGATATATTCCTTGGACTCAATTAGAAACATTATTGTGGGAATTCCTTGGATGATTCTCCTAGTATTACACTCTTAACCCTTAGCTAGACTCAGTTACTACTGATTTAGCATCCCCATAGGTCTAGGTTTCCTTAGTTATTACCATGGAACCACTTCATATTAATTATCAATCATGGTTTCCTTGTTACACCTTGGAACATTCACTATTTATACTATCATGAGGTGATTTCAGTATAGGCTATGCCTCACATGACCTATTAATAAAAATTAGTAATTAATTAATTTATGAACTGGTTACAGGTTCAGACACCAATTGATGGTTGAAGTAAGAACTTGGGTATTTTGTTACATTTTACTACTTTATTTATATATGCATGCCTACACACTATTAAAATTCTCATTACATGGGATGGATGTTATAGAAACTATCAGTGGTTTCCCACTGATATTTATCTCACACCCTCTCTGGTCACTGTTTGGTACCCAAGGAAGATTACATGTATGCAGGTGTTGATAAAGGGAAGCATAATGCTTCAGAAACATGATTGCTTATTGTGCTAGGATGGATCTTATAGCAGATAACAGAGCTATAGCTCAATATTATTGGGATATTTTATGTATTTCTTTTCTGCTACATTGGGTTTTTCGTGTATGCGTGCTACTTTGTATGCATGTTTTTTCAGATTTTTAGTGACACGGAATATATCATCATCATCTATTATATGTTATTCCAGTTATTTAAGTATTATTGTTATCCTTATCTATTTCTATTGTGCCATTTATTTATTTATACCAATTATGTTACTTACATATGTTTATAATTATTTTTTGTGATACACTCTGGTGATGGGGGCATATTCTCCCCATAAACACACCCTAGGCCCTCACTTCTAGTCAGAAGCCTCATGTGTTGACCTCACCTATTTTGATAATCTCAATCATGTATTTATTTGTGTTGCAAATCCCAATTATGTTTTCATTCTCTATGATATTGTTAAGTATTGTTGATCTATACTTTAATTCTTTCCAATCTGTGATCAAATCAATAACACTTTTTAAAAATAGTCTTTGGAATATGTTAATCATCATTTATCCATGTTCATACAAGTTATAAATTGATTCTAACACAATCAGATGTGTTCTGCATAAAACAGATAAGTAATCTGTCTATAGCTACTGATAAAGAGCTACCGGTAACCAGTCTACCGATAGACTTAGTCTACCGACAGACAGCTACCGATAGACTTAACACAGAGTTACCGATGTACTTACAGACAGCTACCGATACAAACGTAGAGCTACCGGTGTAAGTATAAATAGCTACCGATGGAAGAAGTCACTGATGGACAAAGCTACCGATAGACTCACAGCCACCGACGCATGGAGCTACCGATGCATGTACCTACCGGCGCATGGAGCTACCGATAAACAGTCATTGATACACGCATGTACCTACCGACGCATGGAGCAACCGATAGAGTCAGAGAAACTAATGACATTGAGCTACCGATGTTCAAGCTACTAATGTTTGAGCTACCGATGTTCAAGCTACTAATGTTCAAGCTACCGATGCTGATTACCTACCGATCACTCGACTCACTGTTTGAATTTCTTTATTCCCTTTATTTAATCTATCTAACGGTCATATCATACATTTTAATGTTTTGTCAAATATCTGATAAAGGTTGTCGGATGTCAGGAACCCGTACCTCGTACCTGCTGAAAAGAAATCTTTTCTGTCCCCTGATGGGAGATAAATACGAGAAGACTACATACCAGAAATATGCGCGAACGTGTGAAGAAAACAAACAACAAGAAGCGAACCAAAAAGTGCGGTGCATCCAATATACCAAAAAACGACACAAGCACGAGAAGAACATAGAGGAGCTCATAGACAATCAAGCATACTCGAGGAGTGTTCTGTGCATACAAGAAGAACTTCATCGACTACATTCTCACCACCTGTGAACCTGGAGCATACGACACTCTGTTTCTCAACAGAAATGAGAAGAGGACTCAGACTCACTTATAATCAAATCCAAAGGAGTCCAGAGCTATACTGAAATCACCAGAACCATCTCTAAACTCTACATCTCTTGTTCTGTGATTTATTACCATTCATCTCGAGCAGTGTGTGTTATCTGCTATATCTAACACATACACTGTCTCCGGTACTCAAACTGAAGGATCTGTAAATCCTTACAAAACTCTTTCATTCTTTGTTTCCCACGAAGAACTGTGGTAGAGGTCGTGTGTGACCTGGACAGCTGGTTGCTGTTGTACTGTTTCCCACGAAGAACAGTGGTAGAGGTCTTGGACCTAGACAGTTGTAAACTGTTGAACCCCGATCCAGGGTGTGGATCATTTTTATATAAACTTTTGAGAGGACTAAGTCTCGGCTTGAGACTGAACCTCTTGGTTACATTGTTGTGCCATCTATTTCAAAGTTTTATTCCGCTGCTAATCACTTTAAAACCAATACTGTTTTTAAAGTTACTTTGATAATTAAATTAGCAAGTGTTTATGTTAAGTGTAGATTAGTAAGTTAGTTTCAAAAGATAATCACACACTCCTGTGTTGATTAACTGGGAATTAATCAATCCCTTGAGAACCAAACAGAATCTCTACATTAATATAAATTCACTACAGTTTAATCTATTATTTTGTTTGGGGGTCGTTAAGACATTGTTTTTAAATACAGAAATTTTAATTGGTACTCAATTCACCCCCCTCTTGAGTAATCCTCTCCGACCAACACTTGGTATCAGAGGTTGAAAATACTTTCTAAAAGTACTCTGCTTTTGAACTGTGATTTTAGTTGTATTTTAAAGTTCTTAAAATTTCTGTTATTTCTAAATTTTTATCTCTTTAAAATTTTCTCATCATGGAGAATATACTTGAGGGTGCTGCTACTAACTGGCCACCTTTCTTCAATGGAACTAATTATGCTCAGTGGAAGCTGAAAATGAAAATCCATCTAGAAAGCATAGGTTTTGATATTTGGACTGCTATTGAATCAGAATACAAAATTCCTACTACTGCTAGATCTACTTGGGATGAACCTACAAAGACTGCATACAATAACAACTGTAAAGCTATGAATGCCTTGTACTGTGCTCTAGGAGATGAAGAGTTTAATAGAATTTCTGCATGTAAAACTGCATATGAAATTTGGGATACCTTAGCTGTTTCTCATGAAGGAACAACTAATGTTAAAGAAATGAGATTGAACACCTATACTATCAAGTATGATAATTTTAAAATGAAGCCTGACGAACCCATTTCTGACATGTATCTCAGGTTCAACGAAATTGTCAATACAATGATCTCGCTGGGAAAGGATGTCTCATCGAAGGAACAAATTATGAGAATTTTGAGATGTCTACCTGATAGATGGAGAGGCACATCTGTCTCAATCAGAGAATCATGTGACATAGCTGCTCTACCTGTCAAGGAACTAATTGGCAAGCTGATGATGTATGAAGAAGAGCTTAAAGTGAACAAAGAGGAAGAAAATGAACCTGCAAGAAAGTTTGTCGCTTTCAAATCCTCAACTTCAAAGAATAAGGACAAGGAAAAGCTTCAAGCTGTAGTTGAAAGTTCAAGTTGTGAAGACAGTGGAAGTGATTCTGACAGTGATGCTGAGATGGCTCACATTGCTAGAAGATTTAAGAAATTTTATAGGAAAAAGAAGTTCTTCAGAAAAACAAATTATAAGGGTAAGTATGATCACCAAGGCAAATGGAAAAAGGACTGGAAGAAGAATGACAAGTCAGATGATGTTGTCTGCTATGAGTGCAAGAGAAAAGGACACATTAAAGCCGACTGTCCAAAGCTGAAGTATAAAAATAAATATGAATATAAGGACAATAAGTTTAAGAAAGCCATGAAGGATACTTGGAGTGCTTCAGAAGACAGCACAAGTGAAGCTGAATCTTCAGACTCTGAAAGGAATCGAGCCAACATGTGTTTTATGACAAACACTTCTGAGGTAACTGCTCAAACTCCTGCTTCAAATTCATATTATTCTGGAGATGATTCTGAAGGTGATAACATGTCTAAATCTGAACTGTTTGAATACTGTGATATGCTGGAAGAGACATGTAATGAACTTAAGGATAAATACAAGTCATTAAAGAAACAGCATGCTCTCACCACTACAGTTAAAACCGAACTTACTATTGAAAAAGAGAAAAATGCTCAACTGTTAAAAGAAAATACAGAACTGAAACTGTCAAATGAGAAACTTAGAAAAGACTTAGAGAAGTTCACCAATGGCAAGAATACTCTAACACAGATGCTAGGAAAGCAAGTAGCACCTAAATATACTACTGGTATAGGATACCAACCTGGACAAAGGAAAATTGCTAAAACTAGATTCATTTCTAAATCTGGACAGAATGAAGGTAATTTTGGAACTTCATATGTTTCAACCAGTTATATACATAGCTATGGATCTAATAAAGTTTATCTTTCAAAGCATGTCAATTCTACAAATTATATGAGACCCATTAGACAAATATGGGTACCTAAAGTGTTATTGGCTAACCTATCTGGACCCAAGAAAATCTGGGTACCAAAATCATCTCCCATCTAAATCTGTTTTGTAGGGAACTTGCTTAAAGAGCTCCTGTAAAGAGACGTGGTATTTGGACAGTGGATGTTCAAGACATATGTCAGGATACTTCTCTTGTTTCAAGAGTTTAATAAAAGTTGATGGAGGCTTTGTCACCTTTGGTGATAACTCAAAAGGGAAAATCATCGGCCTAGGCCAGATTGGTAACACTGATTCAATTTTGATTTCTAAAGTTTTATTTGTTGATGGCCTTAAATACAATTTATTAAGTATTTCTCAGTTATGTGATGATGGTTTTCATGTTAAATTTGAAAATGATTCTTGCAAAGTTTTTGATTCTAAGAATGTTTTGGTATTTTCTGCCTTAAGAAATGAAAATGTTTATGCTGTTAATCTGAATTCTTTAGCTAAGCAGAATATTAATTGTTTGAATGCTTTTCATAAAGAATCTTGGCTATGGCACAGAAGATTAGGACATTGCAACATTCACTCACTTAGAAAACTTTCTAGGAAAAACCTAGTTAGAGACCTACCTAAGTTAGAATTCCCAAATGATAGAGTGTGTAACCCCTGTCAAAAGGGAAAACAACACAAAGTTTCTTTTAAATCAAAGAAAGAAGTTTCAACTTCTCAACCACTTGAATTGGTTCACATGGATTTGTTTGGACCATCAAGAGTTTCTAGTTTAAATAGGAATCACTATGTTTATGTTCTTGTAGATGACTTTTCTAGATATACTTGGGTATATTTTCTAGCTCACAAAAGTGAAGCTTGTTCTTACTTTGTCAAATACTCCAAGTCTGTAGAGAACCTTAGCAGACTTAAGATTAAAACCCTGAGAAGTGATCATGGTCGTGAGTTTGAAAATCAAGATTTTGAATCTTATTGCTCACATAATGGCTATACTCATAACTTCTCTGCCCCTAGAACACCCCAACAGAATGGTGTAGTAGAAACAAGAAACCGAACCCTTCAAGAAATTGCTAGAACCATGCTCAATGAATATGACCTGCCTATTTATTTTTGGGATGAAGCTGTAAATACAGCTTGTTATGTTATTAATAGAGTCTTGATTAGACCAGTTCTTAAGAGAACCCCTTATGAATTGTGGAACAATAGAAAGCCTAAGGTTAATTACTTTAAAGTTTTTGGTTGCAAAGTATTTATTCTGAATACTAAAGATAATCTGGATAAGTTTGCTTCCAAAAGTGATGAAGGAATTTTTCTGGGTTACTCTATTTCAAGTAAAGCCTATAGAGTATTCAATAAGAAAACCAAATGTGTGGAAGAATCTGTTCACATCAAATTTGATGAAACTGATCCACATGAGCCTAAAACCTCTCTTGAAAATCTTGAAGAAGACTTATCTATTCTGGACCTTAATGATAAATCTAAAGAACCTGTTATAAAAGTATCCAGTTCTGGACTTTCTCCAGAATCTGCTTCTGTTGAACCCGAACCTATAGATGAACCTGAAATTTCTAGTCCAACATTTACTAGATCAACGAGGATTCTAAAGAATCATCCTTTAGAAGCTGTTGTTGGTAATCTTGATAGAGGAACACAAACTAGAGCTTCTCTAAGAAACCAGGTTGAACATCAAGCCTTTCTTTCACAGCTGGAACCCAAAAATATCAATGATGCTATCAATGATGAATTCTGGGTAATAGCTATGCAGGAAGAATTAAATCAGTTTGAAAGAAACAAAGTCTGGGAATTAGTTGACAGACCCAAGGACACTTTGACAATAGGCACAAAATGGGTTTTTAGAAATAAAGTAGATGAATCTGGAAATATAGTTAGAAACAAAGCTAGACTAGTTGCACAAGGATATAGTCAAGAAGAAGGCATAGACTATGAGGAAACTTTTGCACCTGTAGCTAGACTAGAAGCCATTAGGATCTTACTTGCATATGCTGCACATCTGGATTTCAAGTTATATCAAATGGATGTGAAAAGTGCATTTCTAAATGGTTTTATAATTGAAGATGTTTTTGTAGAACAACCACCTGGATTTGCTAACCCTCATTTTCCAAATCAAGTTTTTAAACTTTCTAAAGCTTTGTATGGTTTAAAACAAGCTCCAAGAGCTTGGTATGATAGACTTAGCAATTTCCTTATTTCAAAAGGTTTTACTAAAGGGATTGCTGATCCAACTCTTTTCATTAAAAGAATTTCTAAAGATGTTTTAGTTGTACAAATATATGTTGATGATATTATTTTTGGATCTTCTAAACACTCTTTATGTACTGATTTTTCAAAAAGTATGCAAAATGAATTTGAAATGAGCTTAATGGGAGAGCTTAAGTACTTTCTTGGATTTCAAGTATTTCAAAATGAAAATGGTATTATTTTGAATCAAAGTAAATATACAAAGGATCTTTTAAAACGTTTTGGTCTGGATAGTATCAAGGAAAGTGAAACTCCTATGAGTACTACCTGTAAATTGGATGCAGATGAAACTGGGAAACCAGTTGATCAAACAAATTACAGAGGTATGATTGGTAGTTTACTTTATCTTACTGCTAGTCGACCTGATATTATGTTTAGTGTGTGTATGTGTGCTAGATTTCAAGCTAACCCAAAAGAATCTCATTTGCTTGCTGTTAAAAGAATTTTTAAATATCTCAAACACACGGTTAACTTAGGTTTGTTTTACCCAAAAGGACAATCCTTTGAGTTAATGAGTTATTCAGATGCTGACTTTGCTGGTTGTAAGTTAGATAGAAAAAGCACATCAGGAACATGTCATTTGCTTGGAAAATCCTTAGTTTCTTGGTGTAGTAAGAAACAGAACTCGGTTGCATTATCTACTGCTGAAGCAGAATAAATAGCTGCTGGTAGTTGCTGTGCACAAATTCTGTGGATGAAACACACTCTTTTGGACTATGGATACGTTTTTAAACATGTTTCAATCAACTGTGATAACACCAGTGAAATAAACATCTCTAAGAATCCTGTATCTCACTCTAGAACCAAACACATAGATGTAAGACACCATTTCCTAAGAGATCACTATCAAAAAGGTGATATTTCTCTTGAATTTATTGGCACTGAACATCAATTGGCTGATATTTTCACTAAACCTTTAAGTTCGGATAGGCTAAGTTTCATAAGACATGAACTGGGAATGTTTAATCTCACCGATGTGAAATTCTCACCGATGTGAAATTCTCACCGATGTGAAATTCTCACCGACGTAGAAATTCTCACCGATGTGAAATTCTCACTGATGTGAAATTCTCACCGATGTGAAATTCTCACCGATGTGAAATTCTCACTGATGTGAAATTCTCACCGATGTGAAATTCTCACCGATGTGAAATTATCACTGATGTGAAAATTCTCACCGATGTAAGTTTCTCACCGACGTAGAAATTCTCACCGATTTGTTTTTCTCACCGATGATTAACTCACACCGATGCAAAGTTTAAAACTTCTGTCTGCCGCCAAGAATACGAATCATTTTATTTTATTTTATTACTCTATTTTAAACGTTTATTTGGAATTCCTAAATGATAAAACTAAGTCTAAGCCACTTCTTACCTCACCGAGCTCAAAATCTCTCACCTTCGAACCTTAGCACCCAAATCGACCAAGAACCCTAAACCCGCGATGGCAAAAACCAAGCTTCCTATCGTCAGAGATGAAAGTGTAGAACCAAATGCTAAGAATCAGAAGACACAGCATAAAGCCAGTTCTAGTGAAGTCAAAACTAGATCGGGAAGGCGACCAGTGAATCCTCACTTGCAGAATAGAGACATAGTAATCGAGAAGGAACTGTGCGTGGAATGGCTACTGCCTAGCAAATCCTTAGTGCTCGAGATTCTGGAAGACCAAAAATGGGTGGATTGTTTCTCGAATAACAATGGCCCATACTACCCGAAATTGGTAAAGCAGTTCTATGAGTTTGTAACCTTTGAGAAGTCTGAGAATGAGAATCGGGTAAGCTCTTTTGTAAATGGAAAAGAGATGTCTTTTTCTTCAGTAGAGTGGGCTGAGAGTTTAAAAGTACCACATGAAGGTGTCTCTGGGTATGTATCAAGAGCAATGCCACCTAGTAGTGACATTTTTGATTATGAGACTGCCTTACAAGAGCTGGCTGGGAATGGAAATCAAAGGCAAGTGGTAGCTGCTAAAATGGATGGAGAGAATCGACTGTTTTTCAAATTTGTTCAGCATGTGTTGATACCAAGGAGAGGAGATTTTGCAAATCTGAGATATCAAGATATCTATCTTCTTCATTTGCTAAGACATGGTGTAAAAATCAATCTGTGCAGATTGTTGATGCTTCAAATGGAAGACATGATTAGACCAAAGTCAAAGACCAATGCTTTGTTCTTTGCCAAGCTGATTTCAGTGATGATAAAAGTGAAAGAAATAGCTGAGTCTCAGGATGAGACAGTTGTAGTCAAGAACAATTTTTGCATCACCTCGACTGTATGTAAGTATATGAAAATTAACTGGAACCCATGGAAGGGAGAATGGGTCAGTGATGATCAGAAAATCTATGATAGGTTTAATCCTGTGGATTATCCCTCAAGACCAAAGGATATGAGAGATCCGAGTCTAAGACCTGATGAAGAGGAACCTGCTTATAGTGATGAGACAGAAGAAGAAGAAGAAGAAACTCCTATGGATGTTGGAGGAGATCCAGACTTTCCCCCAAGTCCTGTTGCAGAATTGGTTTATTCTAGGAAAGGAAAAGTAGAGGAAGTTTTGCCTACTTATGAGGAAGACCAGTCTGTACCTCACCAAGAAGAAGAGGAAAAGGAGAATGCATTTGAATCGCCTACTTCTGGTAGGTTAAGTATGAGTCCCTTAATTGGAAACTCAGCTATACCTGCTGCTGAAGAAGAAAGAGATAGAGAAGAAGTTGTACCTGTATCAGAAGATCTTCTAGATGCTGCACCTGTAGAACTTGTGGTAGAAGATTCTGATGAAGAACGGCCAGCAGAAAAGGCTGTTGTGATACATGAGAATGCACCCATTGAGGGGGAGCATCAGTCTGTGCTTGGAAATGTTACAGTAGCTGTTGAGCTTGGAGACTGGGTAGAAGACCCAGGGTTTATAGTCTGTGGATTGGATTATCCAGATTCTGACAATGAGATGTCTGTGGATAGACCAAAGACCAATTATGATCTTGCTGCTGAGTTGTTTCCAGACGATGTAGTCAGATTTCATGATTTGAATAAGCTGAAAGAGGACCTCAAACCCAGTTTTGTTGAATAAGTGAAGCTAATGGAAACCTCTCTTGCATCCTCAATTAATTCAATAATGACTACTTCTGTAGTTAATTTGGCCTCAGCAAGGGGATCTGCTGCAGTTGTCTCAAGTGATTTTGTTTCCAAATCAGATCTTGAATCCATGAAGAATGAGATAAAAGAATCATTCAGTGCTTCAGTTGCTGAGATGAAGGAAAGCTTTTATGAAGAAATGAAAATTCTAGAGAGATCCTTCGAGCTATCTCTGGCTTGTAATTTATCTTCCTTTATGTCTGAGCTTATGGAAGAAGTGAAAGAATGCCAGACTCAGTCTTCAAGAATCGAAGCTGATCTGGAAGCTCTCAAGACATCAGTTGTTGCTTTGGATTCCTATATGAGCTCCAAGTCTCAAGCTGACAAGGACCTAGCTTATGTGAAGAGTGTAATCAGCCAGTTTGTCTCAGTGTTTGAAAGTTTCAAAACCTCAGTGAAGGATCATGTTCAATTACAAGACTCTCAAGTTCAAAGCCTAATCAGTGGTTTGTCAAAGAGTTTTAAAGAAACTGTTACCTTCTCTCTTGGCCCTCTCACATCCAAACCATCAGTTGATATGAACTCAGTTCGAGCAATATTGAAGGAGGAGATTGGTTCTATTTCAACCAGTGGCTCTGGGGACTCATCAGAGTTAAGCCGAGTGGTGCTTTCTACAAGGGATTCTGCCAGAGAAATCATGAAGATAGTTCAAGATTTTATGAGAGAAGCCTCTGCCTCTCAAGAATCCATAAAAAGCAAAGTGGACTACTACTTCTCCAAAATTTTCACCAAGTATCAACTCGAACACCACTTCAAGCTAATGTTGGAACACATGAAGCTCCCTCCAGTCACCCAAGCTTTCAAAGAACAAGTGAGCAAGCTGAGAGAACTGACTCCTGCCTTAGAGAAATTCATGGAGAACAAAGATGATTTCATCTCTGCTATGGAAAGAGGAGGAGGAATTATTATGGATTTTAGAAATCTGCTGCTGCCCTTCTTGCATGTTGATGCTAGACCAGTCATCATCCCTCCTGCTTTGCCTGCTTCTGCCTCAGCTGCTTCCTCAGTCCAGCTGACTCCTGTTCAAGCCATTCAAAGCCTCAAACCAATGATCACCCAAAAATTTTCAACCTACAAGCCTGACTCTGTGTCAGTGGCCCAGCCTCCTTTGATCTTTTCTGGCATTCCCAAACCTTCACCTGAATCCTCACCACCCGAGCATCCTTCTGATCCCAAAGGAAAATCTCACATTGCAGATGCGGATTGAACCAGTGGCCAAGCTTTTTGATAGGAATTCCTTTGTAATCTGTTTTTGTTGTACTTTTTGACTACTCTAATACAGAATTTTTTTTACTTCTCTTATTTTATTTCTCTCCTATATATATATATATATATATATGCTTTCCCACTTTTTGATTATCACAAAGGGGGAGAATAATAAGAGAGGGGGAGAAACTTTTTATGAGAGAATAAGGAGGAGAACAAAATGAGAAATATTTTCAATGGAGAAAAATAAGGCATAAGGGGAGACACATTATCCTTTGTTTTGTTTCCATTTTTATCTCTGATACCTTATGTCTATATAGTACCTTATTGTTTTTACCTCTGATAACTTATGTCTATATCATACTATTTCTATTATCTCTGATGCTGTTTTCTCTGAGAAAATTGAATTCAATATTATACTCTTTACTATTATATTCTCACTATGTTAAATGCCCATATTACCATATCATAAATTGTGATTATCAAAAAGGGGGAGATTGTTGACCTCACCTATTTTGATAATCTCAATCATGTATTTATTTGTGTTGCAAATCCCAATTATGTTTTCATTCTCTATGATATTGTTAAGTATTGTTGATCTATACTTTAATTCTTTCCAATCTGTGATCAAATCAATAACACTTTTTAAAAATAGTCTTTGGAATATGTTAATCATCATTTATCCATGTTCATACAAGTTATAAATTGATTCTAACACAATCAGATGTGTTCTGCATAAAACAGATAAGTAATCTGTCTATAGGTACTGATAAAGAGCTACCGGTAACCAGTCTACCGATAGACTTAGTCTACCGACAGACAGCTACCGATAGACTTAACACAGAGTTACCGATGTACTTACAGACAGCTACTGATACAAACGTAGAGCTACCGGTGTAAGTATAAATAGCTACCGATGGAAGAAGTCACTGATGGACAAAGCTACCGATAGACTCACAGCCACCGACGCATGGAGCTACCGATGCATGTACCTACCGGCGCATGGAGCTACCGATAAACAGTCATTGATACACGCATGTACCTACCGACGCATGGAGCAACCGATAGAGTCAGAGCAACTAATGACATTGAGCTACCGATGTTCAAGCTACTAATGTTTGAGCTACCGATGTTCAAGCTACTAATGTTCAAGCTACCGATGCTGATTACCTACCGATCACTCGACTCACTGTTTGAATTTCTTTATTCCCTTTATTTAATCTATCTAACGGTCATATCATACATTTTAATGTTTTGTCAAATATCTGATAAAGGTTGTCGGATGTCAGGAACCCGTACCTCGTACCTGCTGAAAAGAAATCTTTTCTGTCCCCTGATGGGAGATAAATACGAGAAGACTACATACCAGAAATATGCGCGAACGTGTAAAGAAAACAAACAACAAGAAGCGAACCAAAAAGTGCGGTGCATCCAATATACCAAAAAACGACACAAGCACGAGAAGAACATAGAGGAGCTCATAGACAATCAAGCATACTCGAGGAGTGTTCTGTGCATACAAGAAGAACTTCATCGACTAAATTCTCACCACCTGTGAACCTGGAGCATACGACACTCTGTTTCTCAACAGAAATGAGAAGAGGACTCAGACTCACTTCTAATCAAATCCAAAGGAGTCCAGAGCTATACTGAAATCACCAGAACCATCTCTAAACTCTACATCTCTTGTTCTGTGATTTATTACCATTCATCTCGAGCAGTGTGTGTTATCTGCTATATCTAACACATACACTGTCTCCTGTACTCAAACTGAAGGATCTGTAAATCCTTACAAAACTCTTTCATTCTTTGTTTCCCACGAAGAACTGTGGTAGAGGTCGTGTGTGACCTGGACAGCTGGTTGCTGTTGTACTGTTTCCCACGAAGAACAGTGGTAGAGGTCTTGGACCTGGACAGTTGTAAACTGTTGAACCCCAATCCAGGGTGTGGATCATTTTTATATAAACTTTTGAGAGGACTAAGTATCGGCTTGAGACTGAACCTCTTGGTTACATTTTTGTGCCATCTATTTCAATGTTTTATTCCGCTGCTAATCACTTTAAAACCAATACTGTTTTTAAAGTTACTTTGATAATTAAATTAGCAAGTGTTTATGTTAAGTGTAGATTAGTAAGTTAGTTTCAAAAGATAATCACACACTCCTGTGTTGATTAACTGGGAATTAATCAATCCCTTGAGAACCAAACAGAATCTCTACATTAATATAAATTCACTACAGTTTAATCTATTATTTTGTTTGGGGGTCGTTAAGACATTGTTTTTAAATACAGAAATTTTAATTGGTACTCAATTCACCCCCCTCTTGAGTAATCCTCTCCGACCAACATCTTGTATTTAGGGATATATGCTTGAAGCCATGTGGACCACCAGATTTGGGGCACCTCCTAAGTGGAATCCATGTCCGGGACTTCAAAAAGTGATATCTTAGGTGGTTCCTTTATTACTTTACTATTTAGAGATAATAAATTGGAGATTATAAATTCTTATAACTTGGTTATAAGTCTCTCTTGGGTGTCGCGATGTTAGGGGTAAGAGTTGAGTTGCCTAAATTATGATTTTTGTTTTGATTTTTCCTATGATAGTTGATATCCTTTCACTATTGGGTGATGCACATGTTTTGTGGAGTTGTTGATTTTTATTATGATTGATAATTTCATTTCATCCTTGGCACGGTGATATAAGGGAAAGGATATTTGTTAAATGAATGATTATAGGAACCTATAATTTACATGTTATGCCTATTTCCATGTCATATATGTGCATTTCACTACTTTCATTGCTTGATATGCTTGTGATTGTTGAGTGAGCCTTGATTGTATATATGATTATGCTACTTTTGGGGTGTTATTGAGTAATTGAATGTTTCAATTCATGAGGAGTTATGGGCCCTCATGGGATAAAATGAGTAATTTACTAAATTAATCCTTTTATTATAAATTCAAGTGTGTGTTAATCCCAATGATAAAGAGTATGTTCCTTGATTCATTGGGATGGAAAACTCATTTTAAAAGAACATTGATACAGGTTCTAAGAAAATGAAAACATAAAAGGGGAATGGTTTCATGTCCTTATCCCACCTTTTCATGTTTATGGAAGGTAGAGGAGTGAACCTAGTAATTAAATGTTAAATGAAATGAAATGGTTTCTAGTAAATGATAAGGCAAGGTACTATTGATCCTGCATCTATTGGAACCTTTGAAACTAATATATGAGTACTTACTGATACTTGGTTGTCTAAGTGGGTTGTTGGGGTAGTATTCTATGGGTAGTGAGTTTTATTATGTTCATCTTAAACTAGTGATGATATCTTTATGCTTATAAACTTATTTTGAGGTGTGTTCTTGTAAATTTTAGACCAATGCCACCATGACGTCCTCGCATCATGTTCCAAGAGGATGGTGATGTCCATGCCCCATACATGGTGGGCCCTGAGCCACTAGCCTTACCGACAGGAGTGCCACTGGAGGCTCTTCCTGTTGTACCTAATCCAGGCATTGATTCCCAATTTCATGATAGTTTCATACATATGATTTTTTCCATGCATGGTGCTCCATGAGTTGCACCTACGATGTCTGATCTGACTCATGAGTTCCAACTACAGCATCCTCCCACATTTTTGAGAGATGGTGGTCCGCAGGCTAATGAGTCTTGGATAGAAGCCACCTTGTCTATATTCGATCATCTAGAGACACCTCCAGAGTGGAGGGTAAAATTTTCTACTTACATGTTGTGTGATTCGTCTAAGCAGTGGTGGGATGTGATTACCTAGGTAGGTCACTATAAAGGCATGTTATAGGTTGATTTTCAGAATTCCTTCTATGATTAGTTCTTTCCTCAGGCACTGATAGCTGATAGATATAGAGATTTCATGCATCTTTAGAAGGGTTCTATGTCAATTATGGAGTATTTAGCATGTTTCACAGAGTTAAAACGCTTTTCAATTCTTCTAGAAAATGATGATCTTTCGCATTCTAGACGCTTCAAGGATGGGATCCAGTATGCCATCTGTATTTAGGTGAATTCTTCCACCTAACTACCTTTTATGATATCGTAAATCAGTCTCTAATCACTAAGAGAACCCTGGAGGATGACGACAGTACTAATTATAGATGATCAGTGCCTAGGAATGACAACAGTTCTTCTGATGGAAGAAAACGATTCCTTGAGGTTTCTCGTCAGGGCAGTGGAAACCAAGGTACCCATGTAGGTAGCTTTGTAGTATTCCATCAGTGTGAACAAAAGGGGTATATAAATCCCAAGTACAATAGATACCCACTGGAGTGTTAGGCTTGTGGTCGTATGGGGCATCTTTAGTGTTTTTGTATGACCTTTACATCATCTTTTATTGTAAGAGGTTCTGCACCAGCTCCACCTTTAGGAGAATGATCTTTTACGCCATGTAAGGTGAGGAGTTAAAGTATCACTGGTAGTACTAGTTGAGGAGGAGTTCATGGCCCTAGTAACTAGGACCCAGATCATCAGTAGTGCCATCAAAACAATTTTGATCATGGTATCCCAGTTGTTGCTCAAGTTCGTGGATCAGTATAGATGCATGCTTTATTGTTGATACTCTAGGATCAATCTACGGGACCATCAATAGTACGAGGTACTATTATAGTAGCCTCCAATATAGTATCTTTTTTATTTAATACAATTTCTTCACACTCATTTATCTCTTTATCTATCGTGGAAACCCTTGGGCTATAAATATAGTGTTTCTGTGGTGTAATTACCCTAGATACACCATTAGGGGTACGATTAGAGGGAATACTCAAATGTTGGGACTTCCCCCTTGAGGTAAGAAGTTATTACTTTCTATGGGACCACTTAGTTCTTAAGATTATGGGATTATATATCATTCTTGCGATGGATTTTTTGTTTATGTATCACGCCTTTGTATATTGCTATCATTGAAGGGTATTGTTTACATCACCATAGGGAAATAGTTATATTCATAAGGGTGAGTGGGATTTCCAAGCTAGTAAAGTTGGACCAGAGCATAATGGGCTAGGTAGGGTGACTAATCATATTTATAATATCTTCATAGAGGATTAAGGTTTATACCATGCAGAATTCCCTCCATTAGTAGATTGTTTCTGGGATGTATTTCCCGATAATTTTTCTGGCTTACCTCTCGAGCGGGAGGAAGAGTTTATGATCGAGCTTATTCTAGGAGAATATCTATTGCCCATTCCTCCATATAGTATGGAACATACTAAGTTCCTCATTATGTCTTTCGGTCTTATGAATGTGCTCATCATTTTCATGGATTTGATGAATAAGGTGTTCCACCCTTATTTGTATTCTTTTTTCGTAGTCTTGTGGATGACATCATGGTGTATTTTCACACTCATAGAGACCATGCAAATCACCTTGAGATCATTCTAAGTACACTGAGAGAGCATCATATTTATTTCAATTTCTCTAATTTCCACTTTTCGATTGACAAATTTCACTTATTGGGTCATATTATCTTAGAATAGGGAGTCTCTTTTGACCCAGAGAAGGTGAGTGTGGTGGTTTCCTAGGAGTAACCCAAGAATGTGTTTCATATGCAGAGTTTATCAGGGATGGCTAGATATTATAGGCATTTCATATAGGAATTATCACACCTTTATTCACCTCTCAATGGTATCACAAAGAAGGGTGTTAACTTCCTATGGTCAAAAGAGTATGAGAAATCTTTTTAGGAGCTGAAAGGAAGGCTGGTCTCGATACCTATTATGACTCTTCCAGAGCCAGGAAGAGGTTATATATTCTTCTGTAATGCATCAAGAATCATCCTATGAGTAGTTCTAATGTAGGATAATATATTCATTATGTATGAATCTCAAAAGTTGATACCTAATGAGAGAAATTACCTGATGCACAACCTTGAACTAGCAGTATTTGTCCATGTCTTACATTGATGATGACACTATCTATTGGGTGAGCACTTTTTGGTGTACACAGACCACAAGTGCCTCAAATATATCTTTTCATAGAATTGCTTGAATATCATACCATGAAGATGGGTCAAATATCTTCAGTCCTTCAATTTTGATCTTGCTTATACACCCGGAAAGGGCAATGTATTCATTGAGGCACTGAGTTTGAAAAGTCAGGTATAGTTCATATGGGAAGTCAGTGATGAATAGAAGTTAATGGAACTATTTTATAAACGTCATCTACAGTTTCATGATAGTCACGATAAGTCTTACCTCTCAACCTTGATAGTTACCTCTTCCCTTTTTGAGAAGGTGAAGGGCAGACAATTTTCAGATCCTGAGGGCTTGGTTCTCTGTGAGAGTATTTCAGGAGCTGACCCGCCTATGGATTGGTCTATAGACAGAGATGACATCCTATGTATTCATGGGCGTGTCTGGGTTCCTATAGATATAATAGAGGAGTTTATGTAAGAGTCTCATGCTTCTTAGTGGGAAGTTCATCTAGGCATCTCCAAAATGAATCGAGATATGTGATGCTAGTATTGGTGGCCTTGGATGAAATGTCTGATGGCGGGCTTTATCACTAGGTGTTCCACCTATCAGCAAGTGAAGGAAGAGAATTAGAGACCTGAAATCTTGTTACCACTACTTCTAGTTTTGGAATATAAATGGGAATATATTTCAATGGATTTCTTAGATGGATTACCGTGTTCGCTGAGGAGTAGTGACGTTGTATGGGTAGTTATTGACTGACTAATGAAATCATCCCACTTCATTCCTACTCAGGAGACTTTCTTAGATTATGAGATGGGAAGAATGTATGTATGTGAGATCATACAACTAAACAGGGTCCCTCGTAATATCATTCCAAATAGGTATGCTTGTTTCACATAACGGTTCTAGCAGGTCCTGCAAAAAGTTATGGGTACATAGGTGCCTCTAAGCATAGCTTATCACCCTCAGACTGATGGGCAGTTGGAATGGATGACACAGGTTCTAGATGACATGCTCCGATCATGTGTTCTTGATTTCAACAGTTCTTAGGAGAATCATATCCCTCTCATTGAGTTCACCTATAATAACAGCTTTCAAGCGACAATTCAAATGGATACTTTTGAGGCCTAATATGGTAGGTCATGTCATTCACCCTTGTGCTGGATAGAGATAGGTAAGGCATCCCTACTAGGTCCCCATATCGGGTAGGAGACTTAAGATAAAGTTTAGCTGATTAGGAAGCGTATGACCACTACTCTGTCTATATAAAAAATTTATATCGATATCCATCAATGAACTCTAGAGTTCAATTTCAGAGATTTTGTTTTCCTATAGGTATCACCCAGGCTATGGAATAGATGGTTATGGAAGCAAGAGAAGTTTTCACCTTGTTATGTAAGGACGTTTGAGATCTTGGAAAGAGTTGGGCTAGTACCCTATTAGTTTTTACTATCCCATAGGTACCTTTCTATGTTTGACATATTCCATATTTCATATCTTTATCATTGTCATGTCGACTTGCCTCATACTTTTGATCCCAAGGAAGTTGAGCTTGATATTAATTCTTCTTTTGAGAAGTATCCTATAAGTATTGTCGACAGGAGCATGAAGGCTCACTGAGTTTGGTCTCTCCCTCTAGTGCGGGTGATATGCTAGCATGGCCATGTACAGGATGAGATTTGGGAGAGGGAGGCCGATGCATGTGTTCAGTGGCCAGAGTTATTCTCAGAAAGCATTTCACCACACTTAGAAGTTGAACTCAGAGAAAAGTTTTTTTGAGGGGGGAATATTGTAAGAACGCTATTTTTTACTCAGGTATGGATCCTTTAAATTTTATTCTAACTCTTTAATTTTTACCTATTATGGATTATTAATGAGTTCACTAAGGTTTTAGAGTTTTATGGGGATTTTTTAGATCCAAAAACCTAGATTTTTTGGGAAAATGGGCTTGGATCACAGTTAGAGTAAGTTGTGATGAATGGCCGCAAGGTTAGTCTAAACTATTCGGATGACCTACATTTTTATGTAGAGCTATATCACACAGTTGGTGCACAGTTTCTGAAACTATGTGGACTAACTGGGAAATTTCCCTTCCTTCTCCAAGTACATGTGCATGGTTGGGACATTGTTTAGAAAATTGTGCGGCCAATCCATGCACAGACTAATTTTTGGGTAATCTTACATTTTTTTTCTCTTAATGATCTTATTTTAACTCCTCATTCCTCCTATTAAATTTTCTAGTGGGATGAACTCTATTTTCTCTCATTTTGGATATTTTTGAAGGCCTAACCTAGGGATCAATATATATCCTTCATCTAGGATTCATTTGATCTTTTGTTCATCATGTTGGATGTGCAACGGTAAGTACTTAGGTCCATTTGAGTTTTTCTTCATCTCTCTTGCTCTCAACCTAGTTACCAAGGTGCAATAATTTTTACTCTTTTCTCAAATATACTCCATTCCATTCCAAATTAGAGGCTAATACTGGAGGAGGAGAGTCGTATGAGTAATAGGTGGGTGGTCTATAACTCATACCTCAAGTTCATTGATTTTGGAATTGTTGTGTGGGGACCACCGATTTCATTGTCATTTATGAAATATATATGACTTTTTTATAGTCATTGGAACCATATGGTAATTATATTTACATAAAGGTGATTGAGGGTTGATGGTTTCACACAAAACTCCTGACACCCCATGAAGGGTGATATGCCATAATTGGGTTTTTAGTGTTTTGACACTTTTGAGCCACCATTCAGGTGTGTTTGAGCTTAACCACACTAATGGTAAGACTCCTTATAATAATTTTCTATTGAATCATGAAATTGTGAATAGAATTTACCGTATCACTTTTAATTTACCTGCCTAAGGTAAGTTCCTAAATGTGAGTAATTCATTCAAATGATATTATGGAAAGCATATTTAAGTATATGACATGGCCTTATTAAATGTAAATTAATGTTTGGTTGCACGTTTATAGCACACCTTTCCATGTTTATGGAAGTTAGTGGAGTGAACCTTATTAATTTATCTTGACTTACGTGGTTTTAATTAAAAGGTTACATGCTACTTGGCCTTGTCAAACTAATGAAATGAAAGGCATGAACCAAGTGAATTTGTTAATGGAATAGTCATCATAAGACCAAATTAATTGTAGTGAATTAAATGTAAGGTGACTATTTATGCAAATGGACCTTGACATATTTATAAGAAGGATTGGCTCGTGTTAGCTCTTGGATTCCCAATGGAATTCCTCAGGTACTCAAGGACGTCACTCTAATTCAAGTATGTCAGTTTCCTTGGGTGTGACTTACCCAAGAACCTGATCCTTTTCTACCTTTGGATGCCTACCGTGGGATACCTTCATTATTATTACAAAATTCCTCAGATAAACTCCTTGGATATAGCATGATTTGAGGTACCTTGGTTACATCCTTAGACTCAGCCACTGCTTATCTCTCATTTTACCTTGGATGTATTCATTGGACTTTATTAGAAATATTATTGTGGGAATGCCTTAGACAATGCTTATGGGATTACACTCTTACCCCTTATCTAGACTCGGCTACTACTAATTTAGTGGCCCCTGAGGTCTAGGTTTCCTTGGTAATTACCATGAAACCACTTCATATTAATTATCAATCATGGTTGACTTGTTACACCTTAGAACCTTCACTATTTATACTATCACAAGGGGATGTAAGTGCTGGCTATGCCTCATGTGACCTATTAATATAAATTGATAATTAATTAAATTATGAATTGGTTATAGGTCCAGACACCAATAAAGGGCTAAAGCAAGTACTTGGGTATTTAGTTACATTGTACTACTTTATTTATATATGCATGCCTATAGACTATTACAATTTTCATTACACAGGAAGGATGTTATAGACACCATTGGTGGTGGCCCACTAATTTTATTTCACACCCTCTTTGGGTGTCATTTGGTACCTGGGGAAGAGTACATGTATGCGGTTGTTGATAAAGGGAATCGTAATTCTTTGGATACTTGATTATTTGTTGTTCTAGGATAGAGCTAGTAGCAGATGACTGAGATATATCTTAGGATTATTGGGATAGTTTTTGTATTTCATTTTTTTTACATTGGGTTTTTCATGTATTCGTGCTACTTTGTATCCATGTTTTCTATCTTTCTAGTGACATGACATATATCATCATCAACTATTGTATGTTATTCCAGTTATTTTAGTTATCATTGTTATCCTTATCTCTTTGTGTTGTTCCATTTATTTATTTATATTTCTTCCACTACTTACCTTTTCTTATAGTTATATGTTATGATACACTATAGTGATGGGGTAATAGTCTCCCCATGGACACACCCTAGGCCCTCACTGCTAATTTGCAGCCTCTAAAATTTGGGGAGATATGCTTGAGGCCATGTGTCCCACTGGGCTCAAGGTACCTCCTAGGTGGAATATGGGTCTGGGACATCACACCAAGTGCTTGGGTCCACCCATTTTGCATGCATCTTGAAAAGTCTCCAATGGATCATTTTCCCCATTAGTTTCATCCCCCTTTAATGCATATAGAACCAGCTCCATCCTGGGTCACATTCATTGGGAGGGGAGATTCAAACTCCATATTCCCCTTCCTATTTTTTAGAATAGTTCTTCTCCTCTTGAAATTGAGAGTCATCATGTAGTTGAGCATCATGTTGAAGATCATAATCTCCTAGTTGTACTTCAACAGATGCTTCAATTCATATAACAATAACATCACGAAAGGAGGAAGAAACCTTAACATTATCCTTAACTTTTTCATTATTAATCCAATGACTCTATCTATGAGTAGAATCAGATTGATAATGAGTCTTTTCCATTCTAGGGAATTAAGCGGGTGCATTAACACCCTTCAGTAACTTTAGGTTCATAAAACCCCTTCATTAACCTCTCCCTACCCACAAGAGGTTCCATCAAGGTGTGAAAGTCATTCCAGAGAGACCTGAACATTCTGGACCTGCTCTTGAGTTCCAGTGGCAGTATACTTCTATTCAAGAAACTTAGAAACAACCATATTCTCCTTGGGGTATCCATTATGGAAAGTCCCCTTAGAACCATTGCTATAATATTTCATCTCCTTTCCCAATTTTGAGGATCCAGGGTGTTTTTTCCATGGTAATATTGGAAGGAAGACCCCACCTTGTTCATCTGTATTTTTCTCATATTCTCGCAACTAGATATATCATGCCCCACCAACCTATAAAAATTGAAAATGCAAGGACTGATTCATATTCAAATTCAACCTAAAATTTCTCACCATTGTCCACCAATGAGGCACAATAAGGTATAGGGTTCTGCATATCCTCATTGACCAAGGCTCTGGTAAAGTATCCAAATTTTCCTTTCACAGTGTTTGAATCAATTTTCATCAGTGCTCCAATGCAGGAAACTAAATCATTCAGGGTTAATGGATGCCCAAGAACCTATTGGATTTGGTGGCCTAGAACCAGCTACTTTGTACTTTATTCATTAATAAAATCCTTATCACATCTTGATTTTTCTTCTGCATGAAAATTCATGTGATAATGTCCTAAGGATAGCTGTTGCATAAAAAGGTCATAGTAGATCCCTACTATGATGAGATCCCGGAAGTGCCATAACACTGTTCTTGAATATATGTTCTATGGTTGGATGAAGTATTTGAAGGAAACAAATAATACAGGCCATTAGGGGTGAGGACTCATAAAACTTTGAGGCACCTTATCATGGTGTGCGCCCTTGGTAATATCCAGGAGGATATTATGAGAACGAGACCCGCCAGTAGGAAATCCACATTTCATAGTGTCATTGGATGTTTCTATCTTCAGATGTGTATAATGGTCCTTAGACTTTATGATTATTATTAATGGGTATTACAACTCACACACTTAGATGTATTGACAAAAACTGTGATGAAACGCTATTCGCAGCGAGGTAGGATATGTTGGGTGCATCATGAGTAATACTACATTAATAGATAATGCGAGAAAGGATTTTTTCCCTTCTGTTCCATAACTAAAGTAGATATCTTAGGCCCTTTGATCAAATTGATATAGCCTAAATAAATCCATGGCCATGGTAAGGTAGGGGAGAGTTCAATTTTGGGAAGTCAAATAAAGAATAATCAAGCACATGGGTTGATGGCACTATAATGAAACCCACTTGATTAGAGATATAGAGAAAAAAGGTATTACATTACATGGTAAGCATTCGTAGGAGGTGACATGTCATTGCGGCATTAACTTCTTTCTATATGGGTGATATGGAGTGTTTCTAGATACAAACCTTGGACTTTAGGCAGGCTCTGCCTAATGCCACTGAGAAAGAGGCCTAGAGGGTCACACACTAAGTGTGTCCATGTATCTTAGTTAAATATTAATTTAACGAGTTGAATAAATATTATTCCTGACTATGGTTTAATATTTATTCAATGATGCCTAATCAGATTTATTTCGACACTAGTTATTCGAGAGAATATATTGTGGGTGAAATAATATATTTATTAGCGAGTAATGTAGTTAAATTTATTTCAGAAATAAATAGTCATTATTCGAGGTCTAATAAATGTGGTGGAGGAAATAAATGAAATAAAAACAAGTACACGTTGTGTATTGATGATTACATGCCATTTAGTTTTTTTTAGTTGAGATTTTGAGGAAATAATATTGTTTTATTACATTCTATTTATTATAATCAGCGTGGGCGCATGTCAAAGAATTAATGATTCGACATGGGGGTTTTCATTAAGAGTTAATGAAATAAATAAAATGCATAATGCGTTTATTTATTATCATAACTCTATAACCTCAAACCTGATTATAAATATCCTCACAACCCCAACACTTTTCCCCAATCATTGTGCACAATAATTCTAGAGATTTCTCTCAATGCCGAAAGAACTCCTTCCTCCAAGAATTCTCTCAAGACCGAGAGAGATCCACCACCATCGGATCAAGGTGATTGAAGGCGAACATCGCAAGTGAAGGTTCTCCCATGCTAGCACCCTGAGATCCATTCAACAACGTCCAGAGATATGTGGAGCATGTGTGGATCACTGCTAGTGGAATCCTACACTTGGATTCTACAATGCAATGATGGATCACATCAGATCGTGATCGGAGACATAAATGAAGAAATAATTCCATCAAGGTAATTCTTTTCAATTAAATTAAATTAATTATAATGATCATATGATGATCCTATAAATGGTTCTGAGACCCTATCTTTCTTTTCGTTCTTCATTCTATTCCAAAGATCCGACGTTTTATTATTGTGACGGATCTCGGATTGAACGTTGTTTAACGCTAAAATTAAATTTGGTTACACCTACCAATGCACTTCCGCTGCACTCAGAACCTACAAGTGGTATCAAAGGGGTCATATCATTTATTATAATTATTTAGTTTTTCGTTGGTGATTTATGCATTTAATAATTCAGTTTTTTCAATTTAAGTTAATTGTTCTTTAAATTTGAATCTCGAGATCTGTTCCTCCTCTCTCATTTCTCATTCACCTTACAGAAACGAATTTTTCTTTTAATTTTGATTAAAATAAAATAGAGGATCTCATTCGGAGGAGCCAAAATTTTCTATCCATACAACACCATAATACACGGCATGTATTTGGAAGTACACATCGTGTATTCTAGGTTCAATGTATTGACTGATTCTCCAAATCAGGCCGTGTATTGGATCCTATCTAAGTCATTTATGACACCATGTGTTGACCAGGAATAGGTGGCACACGGTTTTCAGATTACACGCCGTGTGGTCCAAATAAACATGGCATGTAGTCCCTTCAAGTTAGGGTCGGACCATGTACCCCGTACACGGCTTGCCCAGCTGGAAACTGTGTAACGCAGAAATGACATGGTGTGTGTCCCACTGAACACGCTATGTACACCGAAAATTTTCATAGTACATCAACATTCCATGTCTTCGGGCATGTACTTCGGACGGACGGTGAACAAATGTAGAAACCGTGTACTCAGAACTACATGTCGTGTACTCATCCAAATTATGCATATTTATTAAAATTTATTATTATATTACAAACCCTTGAGACATGTACCATAGTGTAGGCATAAAGCTGAGGCACAACACGTGATAGGTGTTTTATATATATGTGTTTAATTTAACAATCTGTGTAATGTTCATTTTACTCATTGGGTGGTTATGAAATGGAATTCACCGGGTTGCCTCCAAGGTAAAAGTTACGTACAAAGATAATTTTAAATGAATTTATTTGTTTAAAATTATGACGGGTGATAATCTCAAGGAAATTTAGAAAAGGGTTTAATATAAAAGGATTGATTAATTAAAGATAATTAATTGATTTGGGTGTGATTTATCTTAAACAAGAACGATTAAAGAATTAAATGCTAGTTTTATTTATGCGGAAATATTGTTGCATGCATGGATGATCATGAGATAGACCAAGACCTTTGTATATGAATGGTTTCTTTTAATTTATTTATTTAAATTAAATTTGTTGGCCTGTGAGCCTTCTCTTAATTAATATGTAGGGCATGAGCACCCAAGGTTTCTATTATGTAAAAACCCCCTTTTACCCCTAACCTATATGTAAGATAAATGAATATGTAATGGATGGACCTCCCAAGCTAGTGGAGGCGGCTCAAGTCAGGAGCCAAGGTGAAACCAATCCAAGGAGATACAAAGGTGGATAGGTGGAAAGCTGTAAACATGAACCCGAAAGATTCAAGGTGTTTTCTCCCCTAGGTCTTGGGTTAGTTGATCAACTGCTAGATAAAATAACCAATAGAACAAGATCATGATCATACCATTTATTTTATTTCTTTCAGTTTCATGGTTTATTTATTGTGGGTGTGTTTTCACGATCACACAATTAATGAATTAAACAAGCATGCAAGATGGAACTAAAATAAAGACCAGCTCATGCGTAAATATTATCTTAGACATGGTTAATCACTTAAGTATATCCCACTTAATATTAACAATCATTTAATCAAAGATAATAAAATGGAAATTTACATATAAGGATAAAATCCCTCAAAGAAATATTAAGTCGGTATAGCCTTCTATAATCTTGGTTAGAGTTGAAACATAGTTCAAAGTGCTTGACCAACCCTAGTTGGGGTGATTTCAATTATCAGGGAATTCTAATTCAAGGTTTTGGTTTGACTTGACTTGGTTTTCATCAAGGGTTGACTTCCACAGTAGGACTTGGTGTGTCCAAGAGGCAAAGTTTGAGGAAATCCAAAATAAAAGGATTTTAGGATTGGGGAGTCCACTCAGCGGATCAAGGAGCTGCGAGTTAATGCAGTTGGAATTTAGAATGCCTACCTAAAACCCTTCAAGTTTCTTGACCAACCCTATTTGGGGTAATTCTAAGGGAAATATGGATCCTTTCCACTACAATATTCAGGAAACATAATATTCTGATGTCAATGGTGAGGGCTATTTGATTTCGATAAAATAGTGGGAGACTAATAAGTATTGATTTATTTATTTGTCTCAGTTTTTGTAATAAAGTACTAAACCTTTTCTCATTTTAATTTGTAGAAACAGAAATAAAAATGACTTCAAACATATCATTGAGAACCATACTCAAGAAGGAAAACCTTCTCACCGGCACCAATTTCCAAGAGTGGCAGAGGCGTTTACGCGTCATCCTTCACCACGAGAGGAAATTTTATGTGCCAGAAGGGCCTATTCTAGTTTCTCCTGGAAAAGAGGCCAATGATGAGGAAATATCTCTTTATGAAAAACATATGTATGATTCCACAGATGTCCTATGTTTTTTTCTGTCGGCCATATCTAATGAGATCTTGAAGCAACATGAAAACATGGACATGTATAGCATGATGTCTCACCTTAAGGATCTCTACCAAGAGAAGGTGAGACAAGAGAGATATGAGATCTCCAATGCTTTGTTCACAACTAAGCTTGGAGAGTATACGCCAATTGGGCCTTATGTAGTCAAGCTTATTGGCTACATTGAATGCCTAGACATATTAGGGATTAAATTCTTGGATGAGTTGTGTACAGATCTCATTCTATCATCACTGCCCAAGACCTTCTCTAGCTTCATTGTCAACTACAACATGATCAACGATGAGAAGAGTCTATCGGAACTTCTGAACTTAATTCTCCAAGTAGATAAAGACATGGGGCATGACAAACCCACAGTCCTTATAGTGAATAAAAAAAGGAAGGACAAGGAAAAGGAGACAAAAACTTATAAATGGTCTGAAGCCCCTGAGCGTCATCCCTACAAGAAGGGGAAGATCTATAGGCAAGGCAAGGAATGGGAGGCGGTGTGTTTTTCATGTGGCAAGCAAGGACACTGGAAGAGGAACTGCACCCAGAAGAGTGGGGACACTAAAGGTGCATTTTTTATTGAGTGTAATCTTTCTATTTTTACATATTGGGTTTTAGATATAGCTTGCAGGGCTCACATCTATATTCAAATGAAGGAACCAAGTATATTTAGAAAGATTTCTAGAGTAGAGGTGGATCTTAGAGCTTCAAATGACACAAGGCTGGTTGCGTTGGATATTGGCGATTACCACCTCTCATTTCCTATTGGGATGATTTTGGTTTTGAATAACTATTATTATGTGCCTAGTGTTACCAAGAACATAATTTCTGCATCTTATTTGTATATGGATGGATTTATTTTCAAGTTTGGAAATAAGGGTTGTCTCTTTTATAAGAACAACGTATGTTATGGTATGGAACTTTTAAATAATGGTTTTTATGTATTAAATTATGAAAACCAAGTGTTAGACATTTATAACAAAACAAACTCACATGAATCATACATCACCCAGTTGTGGCATCACCGTCTCGGTCATGTAAATGAGAAGCGCCTGACAAAGCTCTGCCAAGATGGCTATTTAGACTCTATTGAGCTAAAACCACTTGATATATGTCACGCTTGTTTACATGGTAAAATGACCAAGCCGCCTTTTGGTGGATAGGGTGAAAGGGCCACAGAGCTTCTAGGATTGGTACACACTGATGTATGTGGACCATTTCCAGTAGAAGCTAGAGGTGGATATTCTTACTTCATTACTTTTACTGATGCTTTAAGTAGATATGGCTATGTCTAATTAATGAGTTATAAGTCAGAGTACTTAGATAAATTTAAGGAATTCAAGAATGAAGTAGAGAATCAGCTTGGTAAGAAGATAAAGAAGTTTCAATCGGATCGAGGTGGAGAATATCTGAACCAAGAATTCATCGATCTTCTATGGGAGTCTGGGATTCTATCTCAGCTCACTCATCCTTATACACCACAGTGGAATGGTGTTAGTGAAAGGAGGAACTGCACCGCGTTGGACATGGAGAGGTCGATGATGAGTCATGTGGATCTTCCATTATCCTTTTGGGGATATGCATTACAAACTGCAGCATACACATTAAACTGAGTACCAACAAAGGCTGCAAATGGAATTCCCTCCGAGTTATGGAATGGAAAGAAACCCATTCTTTCACACACACATGTATGGAGATTTGAAGCACTTGATAAGGCCTTCTACGGAAACAAACTAGAACCCCAGGGCACTACCACAAAACTGGGCAAGGCCAGCGCCACCCCTTTATCAGCGCTAACGAAAAAGCGCTGATAAAGGGGGGGGCTTTATCAGCGCTCAAAAAAGCACTGATAAAGGCCCCCCTTTATCAGCACTTTTTTTAGCACTGATAAAGGGACCCCCTTTATCAGCGCTTGTTTAGTAGCACTGATAAAGGGGGGGCCTTTATCAGCGATTTTTTTAAAAGCACTGATAAAGGGTCGACTTCAAAAAAAATTAAAAATATATTAATATATAAATATAGTTATATAGTTATATTGATATAAATATAATATATAATTTTTAAATATATTTTAGATAAGTATAAATGTACATTTACACTTAATATACTTAATATATAAAATATTTAGTGAAAATGGATTCTTAAAAAATTAAAAAAATATTTTTAATTAATAATTTAATAATTATTATGGAGTAATAGTAATTTCATAACAATTTTAATAATAAAAAATTAAAAAAAAATTAAAAAAAGATCCAAAATGTGTTGAAAACGCAACTCAAACTTCAAACGGCCATAACTTTTGATCTGGATGTCCGTTTGAGCTCTACCACATATCAAATCGAAGCCTGCGACGAGTTCTACGTCATAATGATTAGGGAGAACCCCGGTCAAGCATTTTGCGAGGCCAAAAGAGGCCCATAAGGCCTCCAAAACTGAGTTTTTTGTCGGGGTACCCAGATTTTTTAACATTTTGTGGATTTTCAACCTCGTTTAAGGGGGTATTATAGGCTTTTTTGGTGGGGACTAAATTTATTCCAAGGTATTACATTCATATTGATATTATGTCTTTGAAATTTCATCATTTTTTATAATGCACTGCTATTTATAATCAAATATATAACTATATGTACATATTTTTTATATATTCACACCTAAAAATTAAATTTTTTAAATAAATAATTAAACATATTTACATATAAAATATATTAGCTTTATCTAAATAATAACTAATATCCATTTTATTTAAAATACCAATATATGAATATTTATATATCTATTATATATTAATATAACTATACATATATTAATATAACTATATATATATATTAATATAACTATATGTATATATTAATATAACTATATGTATATATTAATATAACTATATATATATTAATATAACTATATATATTAATATAAATATATATTACTATATGAATAAATATAACTAAATATATATATAAATAAATAGATATATCATGAATAAGAGAACAAATCAATATAGGGTAGTGGCAAAGGCTTTAGGTGCGCAGGGGGGAGGTCTCGAGATCAAATCCGGGTGGAGGTACGGGTGCGTGCGCAAGGTTTATTTAAAGGGTTAGCGCTGATAAAGGGTGTAGGCGGTGCGGGAAGGCGCTGGAGGTGTGGGAAAGCGCTGATAAAGGGGGGGATCAAGCGCTGTAAAAAGCCCCCATGAGATTGGCAATATTTTTTTATTTTATTTTATTTTTATTTTATTTTTATTTTTTTAAATTTTTTTTATTTTTATCAGTGCTAAAAAAAGCGCTGATAAAAGGGGTCTTTTATCAACGCTAAAAATAAAGCGCTGATAAAAGACCCTTTTATCAGCACATCGTTTTAGCGCTGATAAAAGACCCCTTTTATCAGGGATTTTTTTAGCACTGATAAAAGGGGTCTTTATCAGCGCTTTTTGGAGCGCTGATAAAGGGGACCCCCCCTTTATCTTCGCCGGCTTTATCAGCGCTTTTATAGCGCTGATAAAGGCCATTTTTAGCACTGATAAAAGTCATATTTGTAGTAGTGGCATGAGGTGTATCTTTATAGGATATCCCAAGGAAATGAATGGATATTACCTATATAACCCTTCAAACAAGAAAGTGACTATATCCAGGCAATCCACCTTTCTTGAGAGGGAGAACATCCTCAAAAAGGATAGTGGGAGCAAGATTTACTTCGACGAAGTTTATGCTCAAGATACACAGGAGTTGGTACAGGAACAAGTTCTACAGGTCCCCATGGAAGAGGTTCTAAAAACACAAGTACTGCATAGGAGCTCAAGACAGGTAAGGGAACCAGAGAGATTTGGTTTCCTAGTCACTGAGGATGGTGAATCATTATTGTTGGACAATGATGAACCTCTCTCCTACAAGGAAGTAGTAGAAAGCTCAGAAGTTACAAGATGTTTAAAATCTATGAATTTTGAGATGGATTTCAAGTATCAGAACCAAGTCTGGGTTCTGGTCGATGAGCCAGTTGATGTAAATCCTATTGGATGCAAATGGGTATTCAAGATAAAATTGGACATGGAAGGTCAAGTTAGCACCTATAAAGCAAGGCTAGTGGCTAAATGATTCAGATAGCGTCAAGTAATTGACTGTGATGAAACCTTCTCACTAGTTGCCATGTTTAAATCCATAAGAATCATACTTTCCATAGAAGCTTACCATGACTACGAGATTTGGAAAATGGATGTCAAAATATCATTCCTTAACAGGAACCATCATAAAGATGTCTATATGACATAACCAGAAGGGTTTGTGACACCAGGTGAATCCAAACGGGTTTGCAAGTTGCATAAATCCATTTATGGATTAAAGCAAGCATCCAGGTCATGGAACATTTGATTTGATGAAGCCATAAAGGAATTTGGTTTCATTAAGAACGAATGTGAGCCATGTGTTTATAAGAGGTTTAATGGGAATGCGATCGTTATCCTAGTAGTATATGTTGACAACATATTGCTTATTGGAAACGATGTGCTAGTCTTACAGTCAGTTAAGGACTGGTTGAACAAGTATTTCTCCATGAAGGACTTGGGTGAAGCAGCCTACATTCTAGGGATCAATATCATTCGTGATAGATCCAAGAGGCTGCTTGGACTAAGTCAGGGTACATACATTGACCATATACTAAAGAGATTTAGTATGGAACAATCCAAGAGGGGATTGGTTCCAGTGTCACATGGCCTACATCTTTCTAAGAAAATGTGTCCTCAGACACAAAAAGAGAAAGATAGAATGAGTAAGATCCCATACACTTTGGCTATAGAATCCATCTTGTATGCCATGTTATGTACCAAGCATGATGTTGCCTATGCACTGAACATGGTAGGTAGATATCAAGCAGATCCAGGAGAACAGCAATGTAGTATTTTTAAGACTATCCTTAAGTATCTAAGAAGAACTAAGGATATGTTCCTGGTGTATGGAGGAGACGAGGAGCTTGTCATCATAGGGTATGCTGGTGCTGGTTTTCGGACAGTTTAGAACGATCAGAAGTCACAATCTGGATATGTTTTCTGTCTAAATGGAGGAGGTGTGAGATGGAAGAGTTCAAAGCAGCCAGTTTTTGCCGATTATAATGCGGAGACCGAATATATAGAGGATAGCCAAGGAAGCTTTCTAGATTTGGAACTTTGTCCAGAATCTTTATGTGGTGCCTAGCAGTAAATATCCTATCATGTTGTATTGTGATAATACTGCAGCGGTGGCTCTTGTGAAAGAACCAAGGTCACATCAACAGACAAAGCACATACTCTGAAAGTATCACCTCTTGAGGGATTTCTATCAAAGTGGTGAAGTTGCAGTGAGAAAAGTGTCCACAGAAGAGAACGTGGTGAACCCCATGACTAAAGGCCTATCTCAGCAGAAGCATGAATATCATATGAGAGCTAGAGGTTTAAAGGTTGTTAGCAGTTGGCTATAGTCCAAGTGGGAGTCTGTTAGATTTGGTGGCCCAGAACCAACTACTTTGTGCTTTATTCATTAATAAAATCCTTATCACATCTTGATTGTTATTCTGTGTGACAATGCATGTGATAATGTCCTAATGATAGTTGTTTCATTAAAGGGTCATAGAGGATCCCTTTTATGATGAGAACCCAGAAGTTCCATAACACTGTTCTTGAATATATGTTCTATGGTCGGATGATGTTATTTGAGGGAAACAAATAATACAGGCCATTAGGGGTGAGGACTCATAAAACTTTGAGGCACCTTCTCATGGTATGCGCCCTTGGTAATAACCAAGAGGATATTATGATAATGAGACCCGTCAGTAGGAAATCCACATTTCATAGTGTCATTGTATGTTCCTATCTGCGGACGTGTGTATTGGTCCTTAGACTTTAAGATTGTTATTAATGGGTATTACAACTCACTCACTTAGATGTATTGAAAAAAACTGTGACGACACACTGTTCGCGGTGAGGTAGGATACATTGGGTGTGTCATGAGTAATACTGCATTAATAGATAATGCGAGAAAGGATTTGTCCCTCCTATTCTGTAACGGAAGTAGATATCTCAGGCCCTTTGATGGAATTGATATAGCCTAAATAAATCCATGGTCATGGTAAGGTATGGGCGAGTTCAATTTCGGGAAGTCAAAGAAAGAATAATCAAGCACATGGGTTGATGGAACTAGCATGCAACCCGCTTGATTAGAGATATAGAGACAAAGGGATTACATTAAATGGTAAGCATTCGTAGGAGGTGACATGTCATTGTGGCATTAACTTCTTTCTTTATGGGTGCCTTGGCGTGTTGCTAGATGCTAACCTTGAAATTTAGGCAAGATCCGCCTAATGCCACTGAGAAAGAGGCCTAGAGGTTCACACACTAAGTGTGTCCATGTATCTCAATTAAATATTAATTTAACAAGTTGAATAAATATTATTCCCGACTGTGGTTTAATAATTATTCACGGATGTCTGATCACATTTATTTTGACACTAGTTATTCGAGAGAATATATTGTGGGTGAAATAATATATTTATTAGTGAGTAATGCAGTTACATTTATTTCAGAAATAAATAGCCATTATTAAAGGTCTAATAAATGTGGTGGAGGAAATAAAGGAAATAAAAACAAGTACATGTTGTGTATTAATGATTACACACCATGTAGTTTTTTTTAGTTGGGATTTTGAGGGAATAATATTGTTTTATTAAATGATATTTATAATATTCAGTGTGGGCGCATGTCAAGGAATTAATGATTTGACATGGCGGTTTTCAATAAGAGTTAATGAAATAAATAAAACATGTAACGCGTTTATTTATTGTCATAACTCTATAACCTCAAACCCGATTATAAATATCCTCACTACCCCAACACTTTTCCCCAATCATTGTGCACAACAATTATGGAGAGTTCTCTCAAGGCTGAAAGAACTCCTTCCTCCAAGAACGCTCTCAAGATCGAGAGAGATACACCACCACCGGATCAAGGCAATTGAAGGCGGACATCGCAAGTGAAGGTTCTTCCACACTTTCCCCCAGATATCCCTTCGATGATGTCTAAAGATACATGTAGAAGGTGTGGATCACCACTAGAGGAATCCTACACTTGGATTCTACAACGCAACAATAGATCACATCAGATCGTGACCAAAGACATCAATGAAGAAAGAATTCCATCAAGGTAATTCTTGTCAATTAAATTAAATTAATTATAACCAACATATGATGAACCTCTCAATGGTTCTGGGACCCTTCTCTTTCTTTTCGTTCTTCATTCTATTCCAAAGATCTAGTGTTTTATTATCATGACAGATCTCAGATTGAACGTTGTTTAATGCTAAAATTAAAGTTGGGTACACCTACCAATGTGCTTCCGCTGCGCCCGGAACCTAAAACACCCATATTAGATTGTGCATTCTGAACCAAATATGATCATTTTAGTGCTTCTATAAGTAGGGGTTGAAGTTTAACTCCCAATTATATATTTGAAAAACTCTAGGATTAAGAGAGTATAATCCATTGCTCCACGCCTTCGATCTGTCTGCAGCAAAGGAGAAAAGGAGGTGCATATATCCTCTTCCAATGGGGACAATCTTACAATCTAAGATTCCCCAAATTTGAGAGATCTTAATCTTCACCTCCTTAGTTTTCATTGATTTATCACCCTTAGAGAGGGTTACAAACACAATAAGAGAAAACCTGTAGGCTTCAAGTCGTTCTTTGAGTACCATTAGATGGGAGATTATGGGGAACCTGCCATATTTAGATATGGAAAATTGAGAATCCCTAACCTCATGGGAAATTTTACCAGACTTCTTGCCTTTGGAGATGACTTCAAGAAAAGAAACACTTTTGTGCATAGATTTTAGAGGAGATGAAATTGACGAACTTGGAGTCTTCTGTTGGGAACCTCCTCAAATGGTGCACACACGTTTTTTTTAACACAAAGATGTGTTTTTCTAGGAGGAGTTGCTTCTTTGATGTGGATGTCTCTCTTATAAAAGGGAGGTAGCAGATGCTTTGGAAGATACACACTAACTCTATGGGAATAGATTCATTTTGGTGACCGCCTTTATTCGATGATCATTTTTCTTCAGACTACATCTGCTTTCCACCTTTGATCCATTGTTTTATCTGAGTATTACTTTTGAGATCCCTTCCATTTTTGGGGAGTCTCTATTGTGTACTCCTTTTTAGTGGATCCCTCTTTCTGGACTAGGTCTCATGGATTTCCCCTTTTTGGGTTTTCCATGAAAAAAATTTGGTGTCAACATTTATTTTCTTCTCATTTATTTTTTGGTCATTGCACATCTTCTTTTGTTTGGAGGGAATGAAATTTATTTTTCATTGCACGTTTTCTTTTTAATTGTTTGCGTGTTCATCGCTTATCGTATTTCCCAATATCTTCTTCTTTCCAGAAGCTTGAGAACCCTCATTGCAAATATTTTTGGAAACTGGCACATGAAACCTCTTTGTTGCTCTATCAAAAGGAGTGTGTCCCAAAACCTCAGATTCCCACAAGATCGAAGTTATCTCTTTCAATCGAAGGACCAGATCCTGATCACCATCGCAAGCACCACAATTTCCATCATGGTTGCCACAGTCATCAACTTGTTGTGCAAGCCTACACACGTCAAAGTTTCTACTCATTTTCACACCTCGTGTTCCACCCGTCAGGCTCTGCACGTTGTTGTCCCCTCGTTAATACCACCACTCACCGTCGTCCTCCTTACCCAGCTGCCCCACGATGACCCCACTTTCTCGCACCCCCCACCATATAGAAAAAATATTTAGTAATAATAATGTTATTATCAATAATTTATTATATTTTTAAATATATTTAAAATTTATTTATAAATAAATATTTATAATAATATAAATATAATTATAATTATAATTATATAATTATTAAAATATATTTACAAATAAATTTTAAATATATTTATATATGTATATATACATTATTTATTATATTTATATAATTTTAAATATATTTAAATAATTATAAATATGTATTTTGAAATATAATAATAAATATATATTTATAAATATATATTTGTTTATATATACATAAAATAATAAATATACTTATAATTAAATAAATATATATTTTTTATATAAAAATATTAAATATATTTATAAATTTATTTCAAATATATTTATAAATATATTTAATATTTATATATAAATAAATTTATTTATTTATAAAATTATAAATGTATTTAAAGAATAGTAAATATGTAATTATGAACATATATATTTAATTTAATTATAAATAAATATATTTATATAATTATATATATTTATATAATAATATGTATGTCAAATATATTTATTATTTATAAATATTTTTATATAAATATTTTTATATAATTATAAATAAATTTAAAAAAAATTAACATATATATATATATATAATTATAAATATATACTAATACCTACAATTATATATAAATATATAATTATGTATTCATATATATTTTTATAAATATAGTAAAAATAAATTTTTAAATATATTTACCTATAAATATAAAAACATTTATTTATAATACACCCCCGTGATACTACATCAAAAGCAGAGTTCAAATCCTGATGGTCTTTATTTATGGGGAAATAACCCAGACGACATGTTGATGGGGGCAGATCGTATGGAGGGGGTGGTGTGTCCTTGGGGACAGATTGTGTGGAGGTTTCTCGGCGTAGGCGGTGACGGGTGATGGTGATGACCAGCCTTGGTGGTGAGTGTTGTCGGGTGTGGTGGTAGCCATAGATGATGACGGGTCAGCTCAGGATGGGTACGACATAGGCTGTGTGGCGGGTGCTGCCTATGGAGGGTCACGACAGAGGGTGCAGATGATAACGGTGATAGTGAATGGCTCGAATGTCGGTGTTGGCATGCAGCTGATGGTAGAAGTGCGGGCGTTTGTGCGGTGAAGCGAGGGTTGATAATGACGATGGCGACGATGCTGGGAAGTGGTGGCAAGGATGACAATCATGGATGAGGCCACAAACATGTGTGTTGCAACTGGGTTGGTGCGAATGAACGTTGGGCCTACTGGCCACTTTTACTCGGGTTTAATGCCCCATTGGGCTTTCAAAGGTCATGTAATGAGATTCATTTGCTCATAATAACAAGAGGATGACTTTGTTTCAATAAAGGGGTGGGGGGAGACTTCCCCCATACTTGTAAAAAAAATTCTAAATATGTTTCAGGTTTAGAAACCCTGTAATTGGGTTCAGAAAGAGTTTGAGTTTTAAAAATATAACCTAAACCTTCCCAGATTAATAAACAATTAATACTTTTAAATTTAATTTTGATATATATATATATATATATATATATATATATATTTATTTATTTATTTAGTTATAAATATATAATTATAATTAAATAGATATATATATTTTTAAAATATATATATACATATATTTTTATATATATATATTTATAATTAATTATTGATTATTTATTATTAATAACCATGTATTTATTATTACTTATTATTTAGAAAATAATAATTTCTTTTTTCAGATTTAATTTTTCTAATTACTAATTATTAATTATAATTATGTGTTAATTAATAATTAATAATTAATATCTAGTCATTTATTAATGATTAGTTACTTTTTATTGATTTATTTTTAAAATATTATTTAAATCTAAGTTTGGGGTAAACCCTCACCTCATTTCTTTTTATGGTTTGTTTATTTTTTGTGATGGAATGATATTTATGAAACTCATTTCTTTTCATGGGTTGTGATATGATGAATGATTTATGTTCTTATGGCACACATATGTATAGTTTTTATTATGTTATTAGTGGGACCAATATCTCCCTTCAATGCATTGGGTAAATCATTATATCTCATGAGATAACAATGGGAAATATGTTGATGGGCTTGATCCACTATGGGAAATAGGTGCATCCTAATACACTATGGGAAACAGATGTGTCTTGATCCACTATGTTAATGATCTGGGTAGTTAACCTTGACATATTAAATGGTTTTCAATATTTATGATGGCTCCAAAATTTAATTACATGAGCTTATGGATTATGATTAACTTTTGATGTTTTCTCACTATTATGTTCCATGTTTTCTGAAATGATAATTTTTATTCCATAAATCATGTTTATAATCTATGATAGGTTGGGTACGAACTTCATAATTTATGTCCATGATCACATAACCTTATTCTTATCATATTCTTTCATATGATCATGTATTGATATATCCTATGTTTATCCTTACTAAGAATCTGAGCTCACATTTTCTTTTGTTTCCTTCCCTAGGTGATGAAGAATGGTTTAGTTAGTTTATGGATAGGAGGAGTACTATATGAGAAGATCTTTGTGGGTGATGTTGAATATCTTTCATAAAATAAGAAGATTGTATATCTAATATTCAATACTCTAAAACTTTATGGTTATGGTGTGGGAAGTATTTTTTATATTGAATATTCATATAAATAGATGTATTATTTGTTTATGAGTGTCATGATCATGAGTGTCCTAATTCACTTCTATCTTCTTGATGATGTGGTGAGGAAGTGTCATGATCCTTTACTTCTATTATATTTTCAAGAATCAAACATTCTTTCCATGAGAATATCACTACCATTGGCAGTTTATTTCTCCCCTTATTTATGGGATTAGGAGTGATATTCCCTTGGGAGTACCACAATCCTTTACCTTTTCTCATCAATTGATGTATTGATGATAAAGGTTTCTTATTGGTGGAGTATCGATCACCAAAAAAAAATCATTCAGTAGCATTTTTAGGATCATTTAGAGATTATTTAAACTCCCACATAATGATTTGTGGTGATATTTATAAAAATTGCCACATATACCGATGTTGGGAATCATTCTATTGTGATTATTAAGAACTATTGGTAAATCATTTTGTGAAATTTTTTAATTATTTAGTATCAATTTACATTTTAATTATTAAAATTATTTATCTTAAAAAATTGCATCATATCCTAATAATTTTAATTGATTTAATGCTTGATTCTTTTATTTTGTACAACTCAACCTCGCCCATGGTTCTGGTTGCCCCGGATCTTAGCTCGTGTGGCCCAACTACCCTTCTCGGTTCCCACCTCAACTCTACCCACAACCCCCACCAACCCTAGACACAACCGCAAGCCCACATCCACTAGAAAAATCTACATGCTGAGTGAAACTTTTTTCTAATATAATGGGGGTAGGTTTAATTTTTTAGGGGAAATGGGTGTGTCCACCGCCAAATGAAGTGGCGCTGGCCCAAAAAGTGGTGAGTGCCAATTGACTTGGCACTCACTACCTCATTTCCAATTATATAATTATATATTTATAATTATAAATAAATTTATATAATTGAAATATATATATCTATATATTTATATAATTATAAATATATATTTATATATTTATACCATTTAATTTATTGGGGGTACAATACAATGAAACAAGCATACACACCCACACCCAAAGGCTTGGAGGACAAGTCAGAACCCCCCCCCCCCACACACACACACTAGGGATAACCCATCCAACTAGCCCTTTATAAATTATAATGACCCAAAGACCCACCAGTCTTTCATATAATTGGCCCGAAGGCCCTCAATATATGGTCATTAGGCCTACTTTAAATCAGACAAATTGTCGACCCACTTTAATCCATACCGAAGGCCATGGTGTAATTGAACAGCCCATCCCCTCCCAAAAAATCATGAGGTCTACTCCTTATTCATCTTCTGCTGCTACTAGAACACATTTTTTGTCTGTTATATCATCAACGACACCATTGATCTCGGCCAACACAATAATCGGCCGCCATCGCACCTTGCGCCATCCAATCATTGTCTACCCTACTATCGAGTGGGGTCCTAACTTCATATCAGTCGTCAGTTGGTATTGGCATCCATCAAACAAGTAGACTTGCATAACATCCGGAACCCTACCTGCCAATCATCATCAGAAACCCCTTCATGACATCATGTCCTCAAACCTGGAACAATGGATCCCTATTCGCACCTTGAGGTGGTCATCCACTGCAGAAAATTCTTTACCCAAATAATCAAAATGTTGTGGTCAATAGCTGCACACATTCAGCCTCTCAAATCGCCAACAAGGGTAGCTATCCAAGGTATTCATGAGAATCATGGAGTTGTCTGCCTCAGTTCGTCCACCTAAATACTGACCACAAAGTCCACAAGTCATGGTCTATCGACCACCTTTGCGCCACCTGTGGAAAAATCCCCAAAAAAATATGCCTATGCACGGGCCTCAGTTTGTAAGAACGAGATTTAAAATTATTACCTATTTATTAATTCAAGCGGGTTCGGGTAATATTTTTAAAACCTAAACCCTTTCTGAACTCGATTGTGGGGTTTCTGAATGCAAAACATATTTAGAAATATTTATTTATCAATATATTTTTAAAAATATATTTGAAAATAAATATTTATAAATACATATTTAAAATTCTTTAAATATATTTATAAATATATAAATATTTATTTATTTTTATATATAAATATTAAATATATTTATTAATATATTTAAAATTTATATATAAATTTATTTTAATAATTATATAATTATAACTATATTTATAAATATAACTATAAATATATTTATTATTTATATATATTTATATAAACAAATTCATATTTATAAATATATATTTACAATTGTATATATTATTATATATATATAATTATATTTATTTATAATTATAAATATATAAATATATATATATTTAAATTATATACATTTATTTATAATTCTAATTATATATATATAATTATATTTATACATAATTATAAATTTATATTTATAAATATATATTTATAATAATATTTATAAATACACAATTACAATTCTTTAAATATATTTATAAATATATATTTATAAATATGAAATTATTTATAAATATATTTATAATTATATAATTATAAATCTATATTTATAAATCAATATTTTTATAGTTGTGAATATTTATTTATAAATAAATTTAAAATATTTTTAAAAATATATTAAATTGTTAATAATAAAATTATTGTTATTAATTATATTTTTTATATTACTAATTTAATTAGGATTTATTTTTAATTATATTATTAACTATTTTATTAGTATTATTTCTATTATTATTCATATTAATTAATGTAATTACTATAAATATTTAATAATATAATTAATATTTATCAATAATGTAATTAATAACATTTAATAATAATAACATAATTAATAATACTTCATAATAGTTTAATTCTTAATATGATACTTAATATGAAATATGCCCATAAATTTAAAGTATAAATGTAATGGTTTTAAACAATAAAGTGTGTGTCGTGTAAATTTGTTTATGTTTACTATATTTTTTTATTTCTATTTATTTTTCAATAAGTTGTTATATTTTTAGTTAGTGTGACAAATTTCATTTAGATAGTATGTATGCTTTATAATTTATATGCTTTCAAAGTCACCTAAATGAAACATAATGATTTTACAAGTATGTGACTTTGAAATTATATAAATTATAAAGTATAAATACAATCTAAATAAAATTTGAAACATTGACTAAACATATAAAAAATAACTGAAAATAAAAATAATTTCATAAAAACCGTTAATGTAAAATTATTAAAAAGTCACAAAACATTGTTGTTTCAAAACATAACATTTATACATATAAATATTTTTTACATTCCTTTCACTACTGGAAATAGAATCTACAACAACAGAATAAATGAAGTGATGTTCATATAGGAGGGATTTGGTGTTATTGAAAGATGCAGGGATGATAAGGTGCTACAATCCTATATGTAAACCAAGAGATATCACAAAAATAGTGAAATTTATAAAATAGATCTTCAAAGAAATAATTTAAATATTTCAAAACTATCTAAATGATATTTTTAGACTTTTATATAGTTGAGTAAAATGTATAAAAACTTCTTAGATTTCTAACGCAATAAACATCATGCGATTCTAATGTATATCGAAAGAGGTATCATTGAAATAAAAAAGATTTTGAATTCGGAAAATTCTTGAATTCTAGAATTGTTGCATAAAATTTGATATTTTTTACACTACTTAAACAACAAATTTAGACTTAAATTTAGTTAAATGAAATGTAGAAAAATCTATTATCTGTCTAATGGAACAATCTTAATGATAATTTTTTATATATAACTCAAGTTATAATTAAATAACAAAATAAAACTATTATGCAGTTTAAACTAAAAATATTCTTGAAACGAAAAGCATGCAGCATGTTCAAGCCAAAATTTGAACATGTTAGAGATTGATTTATACTTTTATATAGTTTGATAAAATAAATATATATTTATTATTTTTCATATAAAACATGAATTATAAAATTCCAATCTTTGCAACACATGATATAGAAAAAAATATAGAGAGTTAGGTAGAACTGATTTTCACTTAAAATAATAAGAGGGTTTTGGATTATTCAAAAACATAAACTAACATGTAATCAAAAAAATACGCAAATGCACATGCACTAACATCTTTTTCTCACAAGATCTCCTTTCACTTAAAAATAACTCCATCTCAAAGTACATATGCTGGAAATAACATACTTCATTTTTACAAAAAAATAATTAAAAATTTAAGAAAATATTTTATACCAAATCATAAAACCATGTATGAGTTAAATAGTTGTCAGTTTTAATGTCTTACCATTCATAAATTTAGATGGAGAATCTTTTTTTATCTTCCCAATAGTCTCACATATCATTTGATGTGTTGGTGTGGAAAACTGTTAGACATCTCGCAGTCCACATATGATGTTTGACAGTCCTCTACACATCAACATGAGGAAGTACTCACAGCACCACATGAGGAGGAACCCACACCTGTAGCCAGGACACCATGCGACATATACATCAGACGTGTAGTTTTCATGAGGTTCATACTTCGGAATGTAGTATTAAGGGTCATCAATGCTGATTTATTTTGTTGCAATATATCTCATTTCCAGTAGTGAAATGAATGTCAAAAATATTTATAAGTACAAATGTTATGTTTTGAAACAATGATGCTTTGTGTCTTTAAAATTATTTATCATTAACTATTTTTATGAAATTAATTTTATTTTCAATTATTCTTTATAATTTTAGTTAATTTTTAAAATTTCATTTAGATTGTATTTATACTTTACAATTTATAGATTTTCAAAGTCACATACTTGTAACATTATTATGTTTCATTTAGATGACTTTGAAAGTGTATACATTATAAAGTATACATACTATCTAAATAAAATTCACCACACTAACTAAAAATATAATTTATTATTTAAAAATAAATAGAAATTGAAAAATATAGTAAACAAAAATTAATTTACATGTCACAAACTTTATTTTTTTAAACCATTACATTTACACTTTAAAAAATTTATGGTCATATTTCATATTAAGTCTTATATAATGAATTACATTATTATGAAGTATTATTAATTATGTTATTATTATTTAATTTTATTAATTACATTATTAATAAATATTAAATATATTATTAAATATTTACAATAATTATATTAATAAAAACGAATAATAGTGTAAATAATACTAATAAAGTAATTAATAATATAATTTAAAATAAATCTTAATTAAATTAGTAATATAGAAAATTTACCAAAATGACATGAACCATGGGCTCTATGCCCATGGTCCTGAAATTTATTGAAAGTAAAATAAAGACAACATACATGATGGAGACAACACATAAAAACTAGTGAAAACACTGCTACAAAAAGCAAAGCAAACAAACCCAAAAAAATAGAAGGTCATCATCTATGGGAGCGGTGGCCACCACCCCCGCCTTGCAGATGATGGCCCCTCATCCAAGTCTTGTCTTTTTTCTATGTCTCATCATCCTCTTGAGGTTCAATGTTTTCATTTGGAGGTATGGTCACCTCAAGTGGTTGAGGATCCTGTTCTCTAGCTGAATTTGAGCCCTCTGAGAGAATGTTTAAATCAGATATTTTCCCTACCTTGACAGTCTCAGATCTTCAAGATTGACCTTCAATTTGAATAGATCCATGAGTGTTCCTGAATTCTTCATGGAATAACTCCCCAATATTGGATCTGTTAAGGATTTCAAGAAAACTAAAAATATTTTTACCATATTCTGGAGCATCATTCTTGAGGCAAGTTTCCCATTGATTAGGGGTGAGAACTTCTTTAAGAAGATTTGTAGCAGAGCTGCTCACAACTATGGGAGTTACCTTATCTACTAGCACCTCCCCTATTAACTTGTCCACATTCTGTTCAGATGATTTCACCAGGTGATCAGGTCCACCCACTTTACATGCAACCTGAAATGTCTCTAATGGTGCTGATTCCCCCATCAGTTTCAGCCCCTTTAATGCATATAGAAGCAGCTCCATCCTTGGTCACTTTCATTGGGAGGGGAGAGTAAAACTTCATTTTTTTCCTTCCAATTTCTAGAATATTTATGCTCCTCCTAAATCTAAGAATCATCATGTATTTGAGCATCGTGCTCTAGATCAGAATCACCTAGTTTTCCTTCAACAGATGATTCAATTCCTGTAACAAGCACATCATGAAAGGAGGCAGCAACTTTAGCATTATCCTTGCCTTTTGAATTATTAAGGCAGTAGCCCTCTCTGTGAGAAAAATGAGATGGAGAATGAGTCTTCTCCATTTGAGTGAAGTCAATGGGTGCATTAACTGCCTCTAGCGAATTAAGGTTCATGAATCCCCCTTCATGCACCTCTCCCTACCCATAAGAGGGTCTACCGAGATGAGCAGGGCATGCCAGGGATACCTACACATTCTAAACTTGCACATAAGTTCCAATGGGATTATACTACTGATCAAGAAACTTATAAAAAACCATATTCTCCTTGGGGGTTGTATTCTGGAACATCCCCTTAGAATTATTGCCAGTTGATTTCATCTCCTTTCCCACATTTGAGGATCCAAGGCGTTTTTTTTTCATGGGAAAATTGGGAGTAAGGCCCCCACCGTATTCATCTATATTTTTCTCACATTTATTCAATGAGATATATCATTCCCCACCAACCTATAAAAATTGAAAAATGTAGGGTTTGATTCATATTCAAATTCAACCTCAAATTTCTCATTATTGGCCACCAATGTGGCACAATCAGGTAGAGAGTTCTGTATATCTGCATTGACCAAGACTCTAGAAAAGTATCTAAATTTTCATTTCATGGTGTTCTCATCCATCTTCATCGGTGTTCCAATATAAGAAAGTAAATCACTCCAAATTAATGGATGTCAAAGCACCCAGCTTAGACCGTGGATTCTGACCCAAATCTAATCATTTTAGTGATTTTTCAAGTAGGGATTGAAATTTAACTCCCACACAGACATTCAGAAAAATCCAAGATTAAGATAGTAGAATTTAGTGGTCTCCATCTTCGATCTGTCTGCTGCAGAGGAGAAAAGGAGGTGAAAGTATCGTCTTCCAAATGGAGACAATCCACCAATCTGAGATGCCCCAAATTCGAAAGAGCCTAATCTTCACCTACTCAGTGTTCATTGATTTATCTACCTTAGAGAGGATTACGCGCCCAATAAGAGAGAACCCACAGGCTTCAAGTCATTCTTTGAGCACCATTGGATGGGCGATTACGGTGAACCTACCGTCTTTTGATCTGGAAATCCGAGAATCCCTAACCTCATGTGAAAATTTACCAGACTCCTTGCCTTTGGAGAGGGATTCAAGGAATGAAACACCTTTGCAGATAGATTTTCAGAGGAGATGAAATTAAAGAACCTGGAGTCTACTTTACACCAAAAGTTGACGAACCCTTGTTGCAAATATTTGAGGAAACCAACACATCAAGTCTCTTCATTGCTCCATCAAAAGGACTGTGTCCCAAAACATCAGATTCCCGCAAGATCAAAATTATCTTCTTCGATCGAGAGACCAGATCTCAATCACCATTGTGAGCCCCACAGTCTCCATCACGATCACCATAATCATCACCTTTTTGTGCAAGCCTACACATGTCGAAGATGTCACCCACCGTCATGCTCTACATTCCACCCACAGGCCTCTGTACATCACTGTCCCCTTGTCTAAGTCATCGATCGCTGTCATCCTTCTAACCCAACCACCCCACGCTGACCCCACTTCCGCGCATCCCCCTTATCATATAGAAAATATATTTATCAATAATAATGTTATTATTAACAAATTATTATATTTTTAAATATATTTTAAATTTATTTATAAATAAATATTTATAACTATATAATTATAATTATAATTATAATTATCTAACTATTAAAATATATTTACAAATAAATTTTAAATCTATTTATATATTTATATATACATTACTTTTTATATTTATATAATTTTAAATATATTTAAAGAATTGTAAATATATATTTATAAATAATATATATATATATATATATGTAATTATAAATATATTTAAAGAATTGAAAATCTATAATTATAAATAAAAAATACTTTTAATATAATTATAAATAAATATATTTATTTAATTATATATATTTATATAATAATATGTATGTCAAATATATTTCTTATATATATATATATTAATTTATATAATTATAAATATATTTAAATAATTTTTAATATATATTTATACCTATAATTATATATAAATATATAAGTATGTATTCATATATATTTTTAAAAATATAGTAAATATACATTTATAAATATGTTTATCTATAAATATAAAAATATTTATTTATAAGGAACCTCAGTAATACTGCATCAAAACCAGGGTTCAAATCTTGATGGTCTCTATTTGTGGGGAAATAACCTGAGGTGGCGTGTTGATGGTGGCAGATTGCACGGAGGGGGCAACGTTTCCATGGGGGAAAATTGTGTGGAGGGTGCTCAGTGTAGGCGGTGATGGGTGCTGGTAGTGACGGGTGACACTGATGGAAAGCCTTGGTGGTGAGTGTTGTCGAGTGTGGTAACACCAACGAATGACGGCGGGCCGGCTCGGGAAGGGCACGACATAGGCTGTGTGGAAGGTGTTACCTATGGCATGTCATAGTAGGGGGTGTAGACGATAATGATGAACATGGATGGCTCAAATGCCGGTGGCGACATGAGGATGACGGTATAAGCGTGAGCATTCATGCGGCAAAGCGAGGGCTAGCAATGATGATGATGATGATGTTGGGATGTGGTGGTGAGGGAAACAACCATGGATTATGCCACACACGCGCGCGGTTCAGCTAGGCTGGTGTGATTGAATATCGGGCCTACATGCCACTTGTACTTGGGTTTAATGCCTCACTAGCTACATTGCTATAGTACTTATAGAGGTGGAACTCAATCAAACTCTTACCGACATTGTGATACTTTCATTTAATTCACATGAACTGACCTTGAAAATTACCTATGAGAACCTGCCATCTTTTTGTTCTGAATGTAAGATCGTTGGCCACTCGTTGAACTCTTGCTGAAGAGTTATGGTTTTCTCTTTTTTCCAAAAAATTGGGAATGACTTATCTTTCTACAAGAAGAAGAAGAAATAAAGTGATGTTGCACAGGGTGATGCTGTTGTTGAGGCCAAGATCAGTGGTGACACTATTGCAGATTTAGGTGTGCAGGGTTGGGTGGCTGTTTCTCAGTCAATCGCTTAGGGGCATGCTATTTCTTCTCCTTCTGCGAAGAGGTCGGCTGTTTTTGGGAACTTGGATAGTGGGTTGGTTTTTAATGCTGATGCGGTACAACATGAAAATTATGGTGGTGAATATGCCACTAGTTTACTCATGGTACAATATACAAGTGGATTAAATGGAGTTTTCAAGGAGGGTACCTCATTCAAGGACTCATTGGTTAGGTTCCCCTTGACAAAGGGTATTGACAATTCCAACTCAGGAGATTCAAAGTGAGGGTGGTGATGTCTTGGGTGAGGAGGAAATGGAGACTTTTGATGAAGAAATTGCACAAGAACAGGTTGATTAGCTAGTGATGTATGAGAGAATGGTTGTTTCAAGGTCCCACAAGGAAAAACAGAAAAATGATGCTGATTTATAATCAAAAATTAAAATGTTCTCCCCAAATATTAGTGGATAGAATATTTTTGAGGAAATTGGGTATTCCTCAAAAGGAAATGGTTCTGTTGACAGGTTTCCCTCAGAAATATTAGGCTTACACCCTCATATTCATGTTTGTTTCACTTTTGTTCCTATAGGCAGTGTTACTCTTATAGATTCCAATGTAAATGGCATTAAAAAATATTCATTCAAATTATTGGATGAAGAATGCTTCCATTTGGTTCCTTCTAAAAAGTTCGAGTTTTTTGAAGTTGATCAGGCTTTCCCTACTATTTTTTCCTGTGAGTTGGATTTATCCCCTCTAGTTCTACCTCTTTAGATGGAATCTCCATCAGGCAGCCATACATACAAGCAACACTACTAAAAAATTAACTTGTACCCACAGTTTCAAACCATGGGTATAACCTCTAAAACTGTGGGTATAGGCTATACCCACAGTTTTGAAAACTGTGGGGAGTTAAGGTGTTGGTATAGGTTTGAGTTATACTGACGGTTTGAAAAATGCTATACCCACGATTTTGAACCATGGGAATAAGTTTATGGGGAACTGTTCACTCTGTCATCAACCCTATACCCATTGTTCTCAAACTATGGCTATAGGATTTTAAAAAAAATCTTCATGCATGATTTAAACCCTGTATCAGTTCTGTAACATCCCGGTTCTGGGAGCCACCCAGAGGCGCCCCGTACCCGGTTGGTCACATGGCCTTAAGCGCATTTCCCCAAACGCCAGAGGCTGCCGATTAGCAGCGAGTGCCTTTGGTGTGATAGTGGGGAAACTATGCCCGCATTGGCAGAGTAACACAGTGGAAGTAAAAACATATATACAATAACAAAAGCAGTAATATCACCATACAAAGTAAACAACGGAAAACTGAAGGTAAGAAACAACTGGAGCACATATATAAATGATGCATGATACATATTTCTAGGAAAGCATCCAAACAAATCACAATGCTGAAATATAGTACAAAACCAAAGTTCAAAAGAAATTAGATAAACTCCTCAGCATCGTAAGCCTCAGATTTTTCCTATGCTCTCCAGCTCTACAGCATCAAGTACCTGAAGTAGAAGGGCACTTGCCCTTATCTATACATGCAGCAATATAATATGTTTGGGCCCAAAAGCATAACCCAAACAGGGTGTGAGACAAATCTCAGTAGGAAACCACCCAAAGATATGTGCCTAATAGTCAGTGAATATATATGGTAGGCAATAAATAAAGGGAAGTAGCAAACAATGAAGTATTCAAAGTAAACATCCTATAGATTAAGCATTCAATTCCACATGTCAAGCAAGCAGCTAATCAAAGTAGGTAACCCTCTGGGAAGTACATGCAACCTATCACCTATGGTTTAGTTCAACGGATATAACAAAGACTCTCTGAGGAAGCACTCTCAGTCAATTCCCCTTATAGTCAAAAGTGATTCAAGACTCTCTAAGGAAGATCACACGGTCAATTCCCCTTTTTTTCAAAAGTGATTAAAGACTCTCTGAGGAATATTACACGGTTAATTCCTATTATAGTCTACTACATCAGATTCTCACGTCCCTGTGTAAGTCAAACTAGCATAGAAATGTAATACGGCCAAAGTAAACCTCAAAAACTACTTGGATAAATAGTATAAAGTATATCAACATCTCAGAAAAGATAATCACTCCATCCTACAGTAATAGGCATGGAAAACAAATAGCATCCTAACAGGCAAAGCTAGACCCAAACGGTTATAAAAAAACATGCCTGGGAAAACAGTTCCAAATTATAGCAATTAACCCTATTCATATCTAATTAGCCTCTACTCAATCATATAAGCATAGCAGGCAATTAACGAGGGTAAAACCGTAAACACACAATACCCCGTTCAAGGGTATTGGGAAAATTTGCATATATAACTAAAATAATTTCAACAGAAAGGCACAAACCACCTACCTCGGTGTTGGAAGATAGATATAAGTGAACCTCAAGCCTTGAATAATCCAGGAACACCATAGATCTATAAAAATGTCTAAAACATTCAACCAAAGATAACTCCCGAAAGATGAAGAATCAAGAAACGAAGGTCTATAAGAAGGAAGAGATTACTGAGGTGATCTCAACGTAATCTACAGTGGTCGAATCGGAGATCAGATGCTCGCTCGGGGGCTCATAGAAGATCCGCGGCTATACGGGTTCTCTCGGACGAACCAGACCTAGAAGAAGACGGTTTTGTCCATTAGATGTGGACCCGGTGCATTTAATGAAAAAAAGTACTTGGCATGTACTTTTGAAGTACACCGTGTGTACTTGCCCTTACTGAGCCCCACTTTAGGCGACCTCTAGGTAACCACACACGGCCGTGTGCACGGCCACTACACGGCCAACACATGGCTACCCACAGTAACCAAGAACACGGAATGTACTCATAAAGTACACGGCGTGTACTTAAGAAATTTGTAGAAACTCCTCTTTTTTCCTTAAAAACACCAGAAAAAAAGAAAACATACCTGAAAAGAAGACCCGGGTTCTTACAAACTTCCCCCCTTAAAAAATTAGTCCATGAATTTCCTTAGTAGGGCATAGAAGAAGAATCCTCAAACATCTCTGGCCACTGTGATCGTATATCACCCCCCCACTCCCAAGTCTCATCCTGTACTCGTCTGTGCTGCCATAGCACCCATACCAGAGGAACAGACCGACCATGGAGAACCTTCATACTTCGATCATCAATCCGGATAGGATGCTCCTCGAATGAGGCATCCACCTCTAACTCAACCTCCTTGGGTTGAAAAACATGAGATAGGTCTAAGAAGTAATTTTCAAGCTGATAAATGTGGAAAACATCATGCATATCCCGGTACCTCTGAGGTAACTACAACCGATAGGTAACCGGCCCAACTCTCTCCAACACCTCAAACAGCCCGACGTACCTCATCAAAAGATTACCCTATCTCCCAATCCCCCTGTGTCCCAACCTCGGTGTTACACACAGGAAAACGTGATCCCTGACCTTGAACTCCATAGGTTATCATCGTCGATCAACATAAGACTTCTATCGAGACTGTGCAGTAGTCATCCTCTTCCGAATCAACTCTATCTGTTATGTGGTCTCATAGACAATATGAGGTCCCAGCAGAGCTGCCTCTTCTGCCTCCATCCAATATAAGGGTGATCATCATGGCCTATCGTACAAAGCCTCATAAAGTGTTATCTGAATAGTTTCTTGAAAACTATTATTGTAGGCAAACTCCACGAGAGGTATGTGCTTCTCCCAAGAACCACCAAAATCTATGATGCATGCTCGGAGCATGTCCTCAAGCACCTGAATCGTACACTCAAACTGACCATATGTCTGGGGGTGGTAAGTTTTACTTAAAAGTACCTGTGTACCCAAAGCTTTCTGAAGTCCCTGCCAGACCTGAGAAGTAAAACGTGCATCCATGTCTGAAACAATGGAGTGAAGAACTCCATGTAAATGTACAATATCTCAGATGTATAACCTTCCTAACTCATCAAAACTGAAGGTCTCCTTGATCGACAATAATTGAGAAACCTTCATGAGTCTTTCAATGACAACCCAAACTGCATCATTCCCTCGAGGCGACCTCAGCAAACCAGTCACAAAATCCATCGCGACATCATTCCACTTCCACTTGGGAATGGGTAATTGCTTCAAAATCCCTGTTGTTCGTTGATGTTCCGCCTTTACCTATAGACAGGTGGAACACCTCATGAAAAAACTAGAAACATCTCTCTTCATACCTGGACACCAATACTGATGGGGTAGATCACGATACATCTTGGTGACATCGGTATGAACTGTCCAAAATGAGGAATGAAAGTCCCACATCAGCTCCTCAAGTACGTATTTTGGCACCCATACGTGCCCCTAGAAACGCAAGATTTCATCCTTGCTTATGATCCATCTATTAATAGAGTCCTCTCCTGACACACTTTCCTGTAGGACTAGGCCTTCTGAATCTGATAGTTGCCTCATTCGCACTCGATCAAGCAGAGTAGAGGTAAGAGATACAGAAGAAATAAATGTCTGCCCTTTTTTGTCATGCACCTCCAAATGAATCTCAGAGAACAGATCCATAAGCTGCCACTCACTGTTGTCCTTCTAAACTACTTGTATCTGGGTCCTCCTGCCCAGTGCATCAGCCACTGTGCTTCCCTTCCTAGGCATATAGGCAAGATCAAATTCAAAAGACTGAAGGTACTTAACCCACATTCACTGTCTCAAATTCAAGTCACGCTGAGTGAAAATGTACTTGAGACTTTTTTGGTCAGTGAAAACCAAAAAATGATCTCCCAGAAGATAATGTCTCCAATAGCGTAAAGCATGAACAGTTGCAGCCAACTTGAGATTGTGAGTTGGGTAGTTCCTCTCATGTGGCCTCAATTGTCGAGACCCGTACGCAACGACTCCTTCTCCCTGCATAAGCACAGCTCCCAGCCCGATACCTGAAGCATCATAGTAAACAGTATAGCCCTTGCCTGGCTCTAGAAATACTAGTATCGGTTATGAATTTAACCTCATCTTCAGCTCCTGAAAGGATAACTCACAAGAATCTGACCACAAGAACTTTTCACCCTTCTTAGTCAGGCCCCTCAGTGGCACCACTAAGCGTGAAAAGCCCTGTATGAAACATCTGTAGTATCCATCCATCCCTAGAAAACTCCTTACCTCAAAGACGTTCTTCAGATGCTCCCAGGAAACTACTGCTCTCACTTTCTCTAGGTCTACTGACACTCCATTATTTCAGATAACATGACCCGAGAAGTGAATATGGTCCATCCAAAAGTGGAATTTTGAGATCTTATCATATAATTGATGTTATCTCAGTGTACTCAAAATGATCTCAAGATGTGTGGCATGGTCTTGTCAAGTGTGAGAGTACACAAAGATATCATCCACAAAAACTACCACGAAGGAGTCCAAGTATGAATGGAACACTCGGTTCATCAGTGCCATAAAGACATCAGGCGCGTTCGTGAGACCGAACGGAATAACCACATACTCGTATAGACCATACCTACTTTGGAAGGATGTAAGAGGTATATCAGATGTTCTAATGCACAACTGATGGTAACTGGATCTCAAGTCAATCTTCAAGAATACCCGGGATCCTCGAAGATTATCAAAGAGATCATCAATCCTCAGCAAAGGATATTGGTTCTTGACCGTCAACTAGTTCAACTTCTGATAATCCACGCAATGTCTGAGGGTACCATCTGCCTTCTTCGCAAAGAGGACAGGCAAACCCCAAGGAGAAGTACTGGGTTGGATGAAACCCTTTGCCTACAACTCCTCCAACTGCTTCTTGAGCTCCTGTAACTCGAGTGTAGCCATCCTATAAGGAGGAATGGACACCAGTGCCGCTACTGGCACAAGATCAATGGAAAATTCCACCTCTCGCTCTAGAGGAAAACCTGAAAAGTCCTCTAGAAAGACGTCATTGAAATGATACACCACTGGAGGAAAGTAAATCTATGGAGTCCCCTGGTCATCCAGATATAGACTACGAATATGGGCAGTAACTCCTCCTAACCCATGATGCTCGAGTCCTGCTCTACTCACCTGGAAGTCCCATTCACCCTTATGAAGAAAAGATCCGCCCTCCGGTGACGTGAAACTCACCATACAACGATAGCAATCAACAACTGCCTGGAAGGGAACTAACCAGTACATTCCAAGAATGAATTCATAGTCTGTCATCTCTAGGACATAGAGGTTACATAAAAAGTGACACCCACCAACCTCTAGAGGGAACTCCTTGCACTGATGTACACTAGCTGTTCTAGACCCCAATGGAGTGTCTAGCATCAAGATATCAGTAGAAGAAAAGATATAGAGCCCAAGGCTCTCCAAAACAGCAATAGATATAAAGTTATGGGAAGCCCCTGTATCGAAAAGAATAGAAGATAAAACTGAGGCAACTAGGATCGTACCTCGAACAGTAGAGGGTCTGGGATCCTGCTCCTACTGGGTCTTCTCTACTGCAAAATTCTGTCATGTACCCCGGCCTGAACACTCTGAGCTGATCCACCATTCTGTCGCTGAAATCCTGATGACTGACTATCATGTTCGTGACCTCCACCTCAACCTAAAGGGTAGGAATAACTCCAAATCCTAGATTGGTGTGAAACTGGTGGCATTGCTCCTAAACGAGGAGTCATAGAAGAACCCTTGTCACCAGATGCTGGTGAGAAGATCTGACAGAAGCGCTGAAGATGTCCCATCTTGTGGCAAGATCGGCACTCCACTGGGTCTCTCGGGAAATGTGGCCTCATATGCCCGCTCCTCCCGCACTAGTAGCACACCACCTGGATATCAGAAGATGCATCTTGCCTACTCGGATCTTCTTGTGTAGCCTCCCTATGGCGATTCCTGCTATCATCCGGCGAAGCACTAACCCTGGATGTTGAACCTCCCTGGCTCACAACTCCATAATCCCTCAGATTGCGCTATGTGATCAGTGCCTGGTTGACTATAGAGGATATCGAAGTAAACTTGAAGATGTTCACCTGGGATTTGATATCCTGCCTGAGACCATCCTCAAACTTCCGTGCAAGGAACATCTCATCTCCCCCTAGAAAGGGTGTAAAGTGCTGCAGCTCGGTGAAGTGAGAAGAATACTCTAGAATAGAAAGAGTACCCTGCTCCAGACTCATGAACTCTCGGGCTTGATCATCCCTCAAGGTCTCTGGATAGAAGCAATCGTAGAAGGTGCGTTGAAACTCATCCCAAGCCACAATCTACTGGCATCCCGCCTGTGAGATCACATCCCACCACCTCTTGGTGGAGTCTCGAAGCATATAGGTAGTGAGCTTGACCCTCCTCTCTGGAGGTGTCTCCAGATGCTCAAAGATCGTCAACATGGCTTCTAGCCATGACTCTGTAGCCTAGGGTCCTCCATCCCCTGAGAAAGTGGGAGGATACTGCTACTGAAAGACCCGCATGAAATCTTCCATATTGCGGTACTCCCTGGAGGGTTTCCCTGAACTGTGCATCGGCACCTGTGTCAGGTATAACTGTTGGTGCCAAGACTGACACCACTAGAGGATCTGTAGGAAATTCCTGATCAACCATATACAGCGTCTGATCACTGCCCTTTAACTGTCGGACAACCGGAGGATGTCTCAGTGGCATGACTCTGTAGGGTCAAGCGCACACCTTAGATCAAGATTATCAAGGACTGAAAACTAGAAGCATGAGAAGGTGACAGGGGAAGGAAATCATTCATTTTTTACAAAACATGACTATACGGTGTGTATAATGACTACACGGCGTGTTCCCTTAAGCCTTCCACATGGGCAAGTACTCCTACCACCACTGGTCATGTAACACCCCATATACACAGCATGTTGTCCAGCACACACAACGTGTACTTGAATTTTCTTTCTCTACCCGAGTCCTTTTACATGACTAACCCACACAGTTCTCTTAGAACAAGACTACACAGTGTGTTCGTGCTAGACACGGTGTGTACTACACGAGCTTCCCTGACCCGTGTTGTTAGTGACATGGTCGAATACATGGCTCACACTACACGGCGTGTTCCATCTAGACACGGCGTGTATAAGAAAAGACTCCACCGACCTGTGTTTGTTGGCTACACGGCCGGCTGCACGGTTTGCACTACATGGCATGTTCAATCTGGACATAACGTGTATAACATAAGTTTCATCCATCTGTGTCGTTAGTCACACGGGTAGACACGTGGTCTCTATACCCTGCGTGTACATCCAGTACACGGCATGTCCTACCAAGAAATTCCCAATCCCGTGTCTCTGCCCACACAACCTGTGACATGGTTAGGGACTACACGGTGTGTACATACAGTACACGGCGTGTACTTAAGAAAAATTGTTCCTTCCTAAACAGAAGGACACACGGTGTGTGTTCATAACTACATGTCGTGTATTCTGGGTTTTTCCGGACAGTAAGCCTTAGAAACTTCTCCGAAACCCAGAAAAACACTGAAAATGAACATTAAGGTGCCAAATTCCGATCTGTAAGGGATCATACTCCTCGTGAATCAAAGCTTGGCATCTTATACATGTCATAAACCAGGAAAACAAGTCAATGATCCACCAAATTTCGATTCATGAGGGCCCATAACACCTTAAGAATCAAAGTTTGGCGTTCATTCAAACGGGACCTTACATAAGAAATACCCTATTAAAAGTAGATATTCTATCAAGGCATATATCACAACAGCATGCATATCTAGCACAACATCTATCACAACAACATGAAATCGCTAATGCACCCTAAATGGCATGACAAGAATGCACGACATGTGATTTCTAGCAAGTGCTTATATGATGCATGAAATGGAATACCCTCATCTCATCGGGTTGCAACAGAAATAGAACCTCAATAACATCAACAATTACAACACAAAGCATGTGAATCACCCAATGGTGAAATCAGATCAACTGTAAAATTGCAAAAATAGAAAAAATTGCAATAATTGAGGTAAATTAGCTTTTCCTTATACACGGGTTAGCTACTCCCGGACACAACTTATTACTAATTACTCATTCCGTCATATCTCTGGCTATATACTCCAAATAGTAAGTCAATAAGAAAAGAAATCATCTGATACCACTTTGTAACGTCTTGGTTCCGGGAGCCGCCCAGAGGCGCCCCATACCCGTTTGGTCACATAGCCTCAAGCGCATTTCCCTAGATGCCATAGGCTGCCGACTAGCAGCAAGGGCCTTGGGTGTGATAGTGGAAAAACTATGCCCTCATTGGTAGAGTAACACAGTGGAAGTAAAAAACATAAATACAATAGCGGAAGCAGTGATATCACCATACAAAGTAAACAGCGGAAAACTGAAGGTAAGAAATAACTGGAGCACATATATAAATGATGCAAGATACATATGTCTAGGAAAGTAGCCAAACAAATCACAATGTTGAAATACAGTACTAGACCAAAGTACAAAAGAAAACAGATAAAATCCTCAGCATCGCAAGCCACAGTTTGGTCCTATGCTCTCCAACTCCACATCATCAAGTACCTAAAGTAGATGGGTGCTTGCCCTTATCTATACATGCAACAATATAATTTTTTTGGTCCCAAAAGAATGACCCAAACAGGGTGTGAGACTAAATCCTAGTAGACAACCACCCAAAGATCTGTTCCTAATAGTTAGTGAATATATATGGCAGACAACAAATAAAGGGAAGTAATAAACAAGGAAGTACTCAAAGTAAACATCCTACAGTTTAAGCATTCAATTCCACATGTCAAGCAAGCAACTAATCAAAGCAGGTAACACTCTGGGAAGTACACACAGCCTATCCCCTCTGGTTCAGTTCAAAGGATATAACAAAGACTCTCTGAGGAAGCACTCTCAGTCAATTCCTCTTATAGTCAAAAGTGATTCAAGACTCTCTTATGAAGCTCACACGGTCAATTCTCCTTTTTGTCAAAAGTGATTAAAGACTCTCTAAGGAAGCTCACACGGTCAATTCCCCTTATAATCTACTACACCAGGTTCTCACGACCCTATGTAAGTCAAACTGGCATAGAAATGTAATACGGACAAAGTAAACCTCAAGAACTACTTGGCTAAACAGTCTACAACATATCAATATCTCTGAAAAGATAATCACTCCATCCTACAGTACTAGGCATGGAAAACAAACAACAGCCTAACAGGCAAAGCTAGACCCAAACGGTCATAAACAAACATGTCTGGGCAAACACTTCCAAAACAAAGCAATTAACTCTATTCATATCCAATTAACCTCTACTCAAGCATACAAGCATAGAAGGCAATTAACAAGGGTAAAACTGTAAACACGCAATACCCCGTTCAAGGGTATTGGGCAAATTTGCACATATAACTCAAAGAATTTCAATAGAAAGGCACAAACCACCTACCTCGATGTTGGGAGATCGATATAAGTGAACCTCAAGCCTTGAATCGCCCAAGAACAGCGTAGATCTACAAAAACGTCTAAAACGTTCAACTGAAGATAACTCTCGAAAGAGGAAGAATCGGGAAATGAAGCTCTATAAGAAGGAAGAGCTTACCGAGGTGATCCCAAGGCAATTGACGGCGGTCGAATCGGAGGTCGGATGCTCGCTCGGGGGCTCAGAGAAGATTCGTGGACGTACGGGTTCTCTCGGATGAACCAGACCTAAAAGAAGACGGTTCTGTCTGTCAGACGCGACCCCGGTGTGTTTAATGAAAAAAACAAAGAAAGTACACGACATGTACTTTTGAAGTACACGGCGTGTACTTGCCCTTACTGAGCCCACCTTTAGGCGGCCTCTAGGTCACCACACACGGCCGTGTGCACGGCCAGCACACGGCTACCCACGACAACCAAGTACAAGGCGTGTCCTCATAAAGTACACAGCGTGTACTTAAGAAATTTCCACAAACTTCTCTTTTTTCCTAAAAAACACAAGAAAAAGGAAAACATACCTGAAAAGAAGACCCGGGTTCTTACAGGTTTTGTAGCAACGCCGAGCCTAATCATTGCCACAACTTCAGTTATGCGTATATAAATATTTGTTTTTTTAAATATACTTATATAAATTGTGGCTATAGGATGGAAATCATGGCTAAAGGTTTTCCCGCTGAATTTTTTTTGTTCCCGCTGTAATTTTTTTTTGTTCTCGCGCTTACGTGGGAAAGCTATACCCACGGTTCTTGAGAACCATGGGTATAGGTTTTTAACCCACACCTATACCCGCGGTTTTGTGCAAACCGTGGGTATAGGTCTTGAACTGAACCCTATACCCTCGGTTTTTCAAAAACCGCAGGTATAGGTTGAAAATTCCATCATATACTCACGATTTTGGTAAACCGTGAGTATAGGTTCAAACAAAATCCTTATACCCCACGGTTTTGGGAAAACCGTGGGTATAGGTTCATTTTCCAGTAGTACAGGTTGGTCCTGACTGGCCATTTGTACCATATGACAATATCAAAAATGTGTAGGGCACACAGGGAAAATCAATCAGTTTTGTAGGTGCCTACAAACAACATTTTTGGAGTTCTTGATCCTTTTGATGATAGACAGGAAGGTGGAATACCGACCCTCGCTGATAAAGCCAATAAAGGTACCTTGGTTGATGACACTTCTAAGAAGGAAGAGTCTCAATCAGTTGTCGAGGGGAACGAACTTGGAGAGCAATGATATTGAAAGCCTCTTGCAACGGGTTGAAACCTGGAGGAGATGACGGCACCCCAGAGGTCGAGGTCGTGGGCGTGGTCGGATTAATTTGAATGCAATATGTGACAAGCAACGAAGGATTGTCATTAAAATTAGAGTAAAGCTTGGTATTTGATCTTTTAATGAGGGCAGTATTGTCATGTATGATCTCATCATTCTTTTTGCTTTTTATGTCTTTTAATAAAAGGGCGTTGTCCCCACCTTTTTGAATATATATATAATTAATTAATGATTATTGATTATTAATAATTATGTATTTATTATTGCTTATTATTTACATAATAATAATTACTTAATGCTGGTTAAATTTTGCTAATTACTAATTATTAATTATATAAGCAGCGACCCCACCCACGAACCGGGCGTCGCGGAGTTCCTCTCGGCCAGGGCCGCCGGGTGGAGGGCGGAGCGCATCGTGGAGACATGGTCCAGTGGCAGCGCTACCTCAACCAGCGTCGGGCTGGCCGTCGCGGCCCGCATCACTGGCGGGAGGCACGTATGCGTCGTCCCGGACGAGCCGTCGAAATGGGACCACGCCGAGGCCCTGAAAGCGGCGGCGGTGCCGGCAGCAGTGGTCATCGTTGGAGAGTCCGGGGAGGTGGCGATGCGGAGGGAGGGGATGGATTTCCTTGCGGTGGATGGGGTGATGTGGTCAAAAATGCGGGCTGCGCCTGGGCATCGGCGGCGTGGAGCGGCGGGGAAGGGGTGGTGACGCCGGTGGGGCAGGGGCTGGAAATCAGAAACGTGAGGGAAGGCAGCGGGAGAAGATGGATTAAGGTGGTGGATGAGAAAACCGGGGAGTTGCATGTTTTCAGGCGATCACTAACTTTTAATTACTCCTTTATAGGCATCCTTTGTGTTCTGGGGGAATGATGATCCAATAACGGTCTCACGCACACAGATATATATATGGGTAATTTAGCGTGTAGGGTTTTTTTTTTTTTTTTTTAGTTTAATGGGTTAGGGTTTTTTTTAATTTGAAAAATGGGTTTGTTCAGCTCCACTTCAAAATTGGGTCAAAGCGCCACTTCAAGTGGCGCTTTGACCCCACACCACCCCCAACCCCCATTTATATATATATATATATATATATATATATATAATTATATATTTATAAATATAAGAAATTTATTTATTTATAATAAATACATGAATAAATAAATTATAATAAATTATATTTTTTATAATAAATTTATTTATTTATATTTATTATAAATATAACACACACATTAATTATAATATATTAATTATAATTATATATTTATTCTATTTATAACTATACATTTATTATAATTCTATATTTATTATATTTATAATTATGTAATTATTATAATTAAAATTATGGAATTATAATAAATTTATAATGATAAAAATAATAACTATAATAAATATATAATTATGATAAATATATAATAGTACTAAATAAATAAATATAATAAATATACAATTATAATAAATAGAGAAATATAAATATAATAAATACAAAAAATATAATAATTATATAATTATAGTAAATATTAATTATAATAAATATTTAATTATAATAAATGTATAATAAAATAAATACAATAAATAAATAATAATATTTATTATTAATTATACATTTATTTAATAAATGTATACATTATTAAATGTATTGTATTTATTAAATAAATGTATATTTATTAAATGTATACATTATATTTAATAAATGTATTGTATTTATAATAAATTTATATTATATTTATCAAATACATTTATTTAAATATATTGTATTTGTAATAAATGTATATTTAATAAATGTATATTTAATAAATGTATATTTATATTTAATAAATGTATTGTATTAATAATAAATTTATATTATATTTATCAAATACATTTATTTAAATATTTTGTATTTGTAATAAATGTATATTTAATAAATGTATTATATTTATTAAATACACTTATTATAATAAATGTATTATAATAAATGTATATTTATTATATGTATTGTATTTATAACAAAAGTATATTTATTAAATGTATTATATTGTATTTATAATAAATGTATATTTATTAAATGTATTATATTTATTAAATACAATTATTAAATGTATTGTATTTATAATAAATGTATATTTATTAAATATATTTATAAATATAGTTCATTTATTAAATAAATGTATTTAGTAAGTGTATTTTATAAATGCATTATAATAAATTTATTTAATAAATTTATTTTTTATAATAAATGTATATTTATTAAATGTATTTCAATACATTTATTATTATATTTATAAATCTAATACAATTATTATAAATATACATTTATTAAATATATTTATAAATACAATACATTTTATAAATATATATTTATTAATTTATATTTATAATAAATGTATTATATTCATGAATATTTATTTATAAATAAATTTAAATTATATTCATATAATTGTATTTATTTATAATTATAATTATAAATATATTTATTAATATAAAAATATATATATAAATAATGAATATATTTATAAATAAATATAATTATATGATTATATTTATAAATATATTTAAATAATAATATTTATTTATATAAATATATATATATATATAAATAATGAATATATTTATAAATATTATATTTTTAAAGGTATAATAAATTCAAAATATATATTTATAAATTTATATAAATATATATATATAAATAATGAATATATTTATAAATAAATATAATTATATGAATATATTTATAAATATTATATTTTTAAAGGTATAATAAATTCAAAATATATATTTATAAATTTAATTATAAATATAAATATAAATAAACATATTTTAATAAATATATTCATTAATTATAAATATTATAATTATAAATATACATTTATTAATAATATTTATTTATTATAATAAATGTATAAAATAAATGTAGATTTATTATAATAAATAAATATATATTTATTATAAATATTAATATAAATGTATTATAAATATTTATTATAAATTTATTATAAGAAATATTATAATAATATTTATATAAATGTATATTTATTATAATAAATAAATGTATATTACATTTATAAATAATTACCTATTTATTATAATAAATAAATGTATATTTATAATTATATAATTATAGTATATAATTATTCATAGATATGATAATTATACAATAAAGATACATAATTACATATTACATTTATTATATTATAATTAAAAAATAAATTTATTGTAATATTTATTATACATTTATTATACGTATTTATTATAATAAATGTATAAAATAAATGTAGATTTATTATAATAAATAAATGTATATTTATTATAAATATTAATATAATAAATATTATAATAATATTTATTATAATAGATATTATAATAATATTTATTATAATAGATATTATAAATGTATATTTATTATAATAATATTCATTATACATTTATTAGATATTTATTATTATAAATATTATTATATTTAATTATAATAAGTATTTATTATAAATATAAATGTATTATAAATATTTATTATACATTTATTATACATTTATTGTGCATTTATTATAATAGTATTTATTAAAACATTTATTAGATATTTATTATAATGAATATTATAATATTATAACATTATAATATTTGTATTAAATGTATAATAAATGTATAAAAAATGTATATTTATTATAATAATATAATAATATTTATTAGATATTTATTATAAATAAGTAAATTTATTATAATTTTTGTATTTATTATAAAAAATATAATTATGTATTTTTTGTATTTTTTTATATTTATTATAATAAATAAATTTATTATATATATATATATATATATATATATATATATATATATATATATATATATATATCGGGTTTGGGGGGAGTGGGGTCAAAGCGCCACTTGATGTGGCGCTTTTCCCTTTTTTTGTCCAGCGCCACTTCATTTGGCGCTGGACAACCCCATTTCCCCAATTATTTTATAACCTACCCCATAAAACTAAAAAAAACCCCTACGCCTAAAATAGCCATATATATATTGATGTATGTGGACTAATTAGTACTCTTGAAAGTGTTGGTTTTATGTACTTCAGTAACTTTTTTTCTATAATTATGTGTTTATGATGAGCAAGGAGCCTCAAAATTCTGAAAAATTTAAAGAGTTTCAAAATGAAATAAATAAGTATTAAAATACTCTGATCGGATTAAGGTGACAGAGCCAAGAATTCATCGATCATATGAGGGATTGTGGATTTGTTCCGAAACTCACTCCTATTACAACACCATAGTTGATTGGTGTGTTTGAGAGTAAAAATAGTACCTTGACAGACATGGTTTGATTGATGATGAGTTCGTGTGACATTCCTATTTCATGAGGATATGATATGAAGATTACCTCATTCCTATTAAAACATGTTTCATCTAAACCAGTCATAAAGACACCATATAAGATATGAGTCGGGAAACATCACAAAATGTCTTTTATAAAAATTTGAGGCTGTGAAGCACTTACACAATTATTGCATTCTGACAAGCTAGGATCCAAGTTAGAGAAATGTTTATCTGTTGGTTATTCCAAGGAATCCGTGAGTTATTATTTCTATCATAATGTCTCGTAAGCATAATGTCTCTGTTGTAGTTGTTCTTGAAGTGAAGGTTGACCAGAAGAAGCTTCCATATGTGGTGAGACGGATGAGTTTTCGGCTGTTTATGCATGGTGGTTAGGTTAACCAACACATCTGGGTTTGTTGGAAGTCGAGTGTGAAGGTGGAAGTGACTAGCCTCTCCTCGCAATGCATTAACACCAAGGTATCCTGCGCTGGGGGTGAATTTCTGTTCTCTTTTGTGTACGCTCGCACTGATGTGCAGCGGAGATCGGAGCTTTGGGGATTCCTTGAATCTTTCCAGTCTGGCAATCTACCCTGGTATGTGGGCAGAGATTTTAACACGATCGTGGACCCTGAGGAGAAAAGAGGCGGTTCGTGGCCCTCGGTGGTTGCCATGCAGGACTTCCGCGAGTTCATTACTGCAGCGAGGCTTCTGGACCTGGGTTTTCAAGGAAAGCGCTTTACGTGGTGTAATAACCGAAGGGGGCCGCATCGTATATTGAGCAGGCTTGATTGTTGCTTGTCCAACCTCCAAGGTCTTGAAGCTTTTGGTAAAACAACAGTCACCCACCTGTCCCGTTCCATGTCAGATCATGCTCCGCTTCTGGTGGAGGTGAGATGCGATAATTTGGGGAGACGGGACTTCCTCTACTCTAGCAACTGGCACCAATTGGAGGGCTTTATGCTGACGGTGAGGTCCTCATGGGATCACGAGGTGTCTGGGGATGCCTGGCGCAACCTTTCTATCAGATTACAGAGGCTCAAGAAGGACCTTCTAGAGTGGGGAGCTTCTAGACCAGATGTCTTTTCCAGTGTGAACGCTATCCAAGTCGATGTTGAGAACCTGGAGAAGGAGCTATAGTCTTGCTGGGATGGCAACTAGTTTGCTATTCTATGTGAGAAACACAAGTTTCTTGCTGAGAAACTCTTGGAAGTGGAACACGATTATAAACAGCGTGCTCGGGTGTAGTGGTTGAAGGAAGGGGATCACAACAGCGGGTTTTCCATGCATTTCTTACGGAAAAGCGCAGCCTGAAGCTTAACATTGATCTGGGAAATTGGGTCTTCTCCTCGGACGTGGATGTGATCGGAGGTCTGGCCCTGGAACATTTTGAAGGGCTCCTGGCGGGAGGGGTTCAGACTAGGAAGGGGGTGTTGGATGGGGTTGCCGAGGATATGAGTTTCTGGCAGTGCATTCCCCACTTGGTTGGGCACGCGGAGAATGAATTTCTAATGGCCATACCTAGTGAGGAAGAAGTTAAGAGAACGGTTTTGGAGATGCCTCAGGACAGTGCTCCGGGCCCGGACGGCTTCCCGTGTTCCTTCTATGCGGCTGCCTGGGGTATTGTGGGTCCTCAAGTGGTGTTGGCCATCCAGGATTTCTTCCATGGTGGTGCCCTCAATCAGGGGGTTGCGGGTTCAAGGGTGGTGCTAATTCTGAAGGTTAAAGAGTCTAATAGCATTAATCAGTATAGACCAATATGTCTGTGTAATGTGTCCTATAAAATTCTAGCAAGTCTGATTTCGAAAAGGTTGAGCCAGTATATTCCAAGGTTGGTGTCCTAGGAAAAACACGGGTTTGTTAAAGGCCGTAATATTCAAGGGGCGGTGGCGGTTTCTAGTGAGCTGGTTTATGATCTTAACAATAAAACTATTGGGTCCAATGTTATTTTTCAGGTGGACATGGACAAGGCCTATGATAAGGTGGAATAGAGCTTTATTATTCGGGTTATGAGGCAGTTGGGCTTTCATGAGTGGGTTTGTGACCTCTGCTTCAGATGCTACTCCTCCCCATGCCTATCCATCTCTCTCAAAGGGAAAAGCTTTTCCTTTTTCAAATCAGTACGTGGAGTCAGGCAGGGTGATCCACTTTCTCTGGATCTTTTCATCTTGGCTCAGGAGGCTCTCTCAAGGAACTTACAGAAAGGTTTGGAGGCGGGAAGGTTGTTGGCTTTTATCAGCAGGGGTGGCAGAGAAGGTGTGTCTCATCTGATGTTTGCTGACGATATCCTGATATTCACAAACGGACAACGGAGATCATTAAGGGTGCTCAGGGAGATTTTTAATAGGTATGGGCGTTTGAGTGGTCAGTGCATCAATACCAGTAAGAGTAGTGTTTTTATTTCCAAAAAATGCTCGGGTAGTCGGTCCAGGTCTATCCAAGATATCTTGGGTTGTCGCAAGAAATCTCTCCCTATGGACTACCTTGGGGTTCCACTTGCTTGTGGGCGCATTAAAAATGTTTCTTTGAGAGGTCTATCAATCGGGTGTTGGGGCGTATCTTTTATTGGAAGAACAAATTTCTTTCTTTTGGTGGGAGGGTTACTCTGATTAACAGTGTTCTGTCGGCTATTCCAATCCACGTCTTCTCAGTTTTATGTCCACCGAAGGGAACCATTTATAGAATGGAAAAGATTCTAAATTCCTTTCTTTAGGATTCCAATCATACTGGTCGTTGCCATTGGAGTGATTGGGCTCGGCTTGCGAAACTGGTTGATGAAGGGGGTTTTGGTCTTCGTGACATTAAGGATACCTTGAAAGGCTTGCAAGCGAGACTTGCATGGGATATTATCGTGGGTGACTCACTTTGGGCCGATTTCTTCACAGCTCATTATGGTGAATAGGGGGTGCTATTGGAGGTTCGTAGGCCATCTCGTACTGGTCTTGAGAGACGTATGTTATCATGTTTGAATGAATTACAGGAATCGACATGACGAATTATTGGGAAGGGCGACATCCGTTTCTGGAAGGATAACTAGGTGGGTGGGAAGCTATACTTCCATGGGTGTCCCATGTCAGAGATTACTTTCAGGGAAGCTTGTGCCTTTCCATCCTTTATTCAATCGGTTTTGACCCATGAGCAGATAAAGATATTTGGGGAGGTTACCTTGAATACGGAGGAGGACAAATGTTGTTTCACGGGATCAAGTTCATGTAAGTTCTCATCCCAGGATTATAGGAAGCTCCACCACGGTGAGTTGAGGTCTGATGCGTGGGCACCGAAGTACTGGTGTAAAGAGCTTCCAACCAAGATGAATTTTCTGTTTTGGCGTATCATCAACATAGCTCTTCCCACGGAGGAAAATATTCAGAGTAAGGGAGTGCACTTGGCCTCGAGGTGCCATTGCTGTGACGACCCTCAGAGCGAAACTGTGGTACATCTGTTTTTCCAAAGTGAATGGGCTAGGTCTCTTTGGTCTAACTTCCTCCCCCCCCGAATCCATCTGCTGGTTTCACTACTCTTCACGATTTTTTGAATGCTTGGTTCAATGTATCAGAGTCCATGACATGCAAGGAGATGTGCGTTATCCTTTCCTCCATTTTCTGGATTATCTGGGAGGCTAGGAATCAGTCTCGGATGGGTGATCGACGTTCTACTAGGTATCTCTGGGTCCATCTTAAGTCACTCTTGGTCGAGATGGGTTCTCTGTTGAAAGGGAGTGCTCACCTTCTTGGATCCTCCAGTCCTAATGATACTCCCATGTTCCGGCTGGAAGGTTGGTGGATCAGATGATGGCTTCCCTATCGAGGTTTAAATTTGAATGTGGATGGATCACTGATTGATGGGATCATGAGAGGCAGAGGGTTGTTGCGAGACTCAAGAGGTTCGGTTCTGACTGCCTTCAGTGCATATTTTAGACCAGGAAGTTCTTTGGGTGCTGAGGCTAGGGCTCTTCTCACATGAATTCAAGTGTGTCAGCGGGCTGGCTTTCAAGTGGCTGAAGTGGAAATTGATTCTAAAGTTTTGGTTCATGCGGTGCGAGGAAGTTACGATCCGCCATGGGAACTGAATTATGTGCTTCGTAACTATGCGCTTGCGACGGAGCTTGGGAGGGACGTTCATCATTGTTTGAGGGAGGACAATTTTGCGGTGGATGTATTGTCCTGAAGGGGGAGCTCAGAGGAGGAGCTTATTGTTTACTCTAGTACTGGTTCTCTTCCTACGGGGTGTAACTCCTTTGTTCGAGGGGACGCTCTAGGTTTGCACCACTTCCGTCCTCCTTGAGGCTGTTTCTAGGGGTGGTTGTTTGATCACCCTCATTTTATAATAAAAATAAATCTTAAGTTAGTCTTGAGAAGGAATATATGAATCGAGGTGTCTTTGGGGAGAAACATGAACACGGAGAAGTTCAAGACCAAAAAATAGGAAGTGTTCCTAAGATGAAGGTTGATCTGGTTCCACAAAGATTTGTAGAAGAAGAACCAAATCACGTTATAAAAGAAACTCAAAAGTATTGCAAGATTCAACAACATCCCAAGAGATATGGACTTCTCATAGAAAATGATGGTGAAGGAATGTTCATTGGAGATAAACCTCTTACTTACACACTACCACAAAAACAGTTTTTCCCAGCGCCCCCCTTTTATCAGCCCTAACGAAAAAGCGCTGATAGGGGGGGGGGCTTTATCAGCGCTAAAAAAAGCGCTGATAAAAGTACCCCTTTATCAATGCTTTTTTTAGCGCTGATAAAGGGACCCCCTTTATCAGCGCTTGTTTAGTAGCACTAATAAAGGGGGGGGGGGGGCTTTATCAGCGCTTTTAAAAAAAGCACTGATAAAGGGTCGACTTCAAAAAAAAAATTAAAAAAAATATATTAATATATTAATATATAAATATAGTTATATTGATATAAATATAATATATAATTTATAAATATATTTTAGATAAGTATAAATGTACATTTACACCTAATATACTTAATATATAAGATGTTTAGTGAAAATGACTTCTTAAAAAATTAAAAAAAATATTTTTAATTAATAATTTGCTAATTATTATGGATTAATAGTCATTTAATAACAATTTAAAGACTAAAAAATAAAAAAAATTAAAAAAAGATCCAAAATATGTTGACAACGCAACTCAAACTTCAAACGGCCATAACTTTTGATCCGGGTGTCCGTTTGAGCTCTACCATATATCAAATCAAAGCCTGCGACGAGCTCTACGTTGATATGACTAGATTTTTGAGGCCAAAAGAGGCCCAGAAGGCCTCTAAAACTGAGTTTTTAGTCGGGGTACCCCGATTTTTTAACATTTTGTGGATTTTCAGCCTAATTTAAGGGGGGTATTATTGGATTTTTTTTGGTGGGGACTGAATTTATTCCAAATAATTACATTCATATTATTATTATGTCTTTGAAATTTCATCATTTTTTATAATTCACTTCTATTTATAATCAAATATATAACAATATATACATATTTTTTATATATCCACACCTAAAAATTTAATTATAAATATAAATAATAAAATATATTTACATATAAAATATATTAGTTTTATCTAAATAGTAACTAACATCCATTTTATTTAAAAAACAAATATATGAATATTTATATACCTATATATTAATCTAACTATATATATATATATATATATTAATATAGATATATATATATATATATATATATATATATTAATATAAATACATATATATTAATATTACAATATATATATATATATTAATATCACTATAAATATATATATTAATATCACTATAAATATATTTATTAATATAAATATATATTACTATACGAATAAATATAACTATATATATATTAATATAACTATATATATATATTAATATAACTATATATATATGAATATAACTATATATATATATGAATATAACTATATATATATGAATATAACTATATATACATTAATATAACTATATATATTAATATAACTATATATATTAATATAACTATATATATATTAAAATAACTATATATATATATTAATATAACTATATATATATTAATATAACTATATATATATTAATATAAATATATATTACTATACGAATAAATATAACTATATATATATATAAATAGAGATATCATGAAATAGTAAACAAATCAAAATAGAGTAGTGGTAAGGGCTTAGGCGCGCATGTGGGAGGTCTCGAGTTCAAAACCTGCTGGAGGCAGAGGCGCACGCATGGGGGTGGATGTGGGGGGATAACACTGATAAAGGGTGGAGGGGGTGCGTGCGGGGCGCTGGAGGGGGTGGAAAGCACTATTAAAAGTGGGGCTCAAGCGCTATAAAAGCCCCCCCAGATTGGCATGATTTTTTTAATTTTTTTTAATTTTTTTTAATTTTTTAATTTTTTTAACTTTTATCAGTGCTTTTTAAAAAGCACTGATAAACGGGTCCTTTATCAGTGCTAAAACGAAAGCGCTGATAAAAGAAGCGCTGATAAAGGGGACCCCCCCTTTATCTTCATCGGCTTTAACAATTCTTTTTTTAGCGCTGTTAAAGGCCATTTTTAGCACTGATAAAGGGAATATTTGTAGTAGTGAAGGAAGATATTGAGTGTTCTCACTTAAGAAATGGTAAAAAAAACATGGAATGTGAAATGGACTCTATGCACACAACCATGTTTGTTACTAAGTGGACGCACTTAAAGGGGTGATACCAATAGGGTGCAAGTTGGTTTCCTCTAAGAAAATTGACATAGAGGGTAGAATACATGGTTTAATGAAGAAATCATAGATTTTTGTTTAATAAAAAACATGAATAATACATGTGTGTATAAGAATATTAGTGGGAGTGTTGTGTTATTTTTGATATTGTATACGGATGAAATAGTTCTTATTGAAAATGATATCCCGAGTTTACAAGGCATGAATTTTATGAAGATTCATGATCCTTATAAGGAGTTAGATAAGATGAATATAATTATCTATACATTTTCCATAGGCTCTATCATATAGGTTATATTGTGTACTATACCCGATGACACTTATTTTCTTAGCATAACATATATATACCAATCTAATCCTGGTGAGATTCATTGGATTACTATTATGAACATCCTTAAGTACTTGAGAAGAACTAAGGATACATTCCTAGTCTTGGGATGAGAGAATGAGATCTATGTAAAGGGTTACATAGATGTTTGTTTCCAATTCAATATAAATGACATGAGAACTCAATTTGTTTTCATGTTTTTCCTCAATGTTGAAGCTATAGTTAGAAGTGTTTCAAATAAGCTACCATGAACTACTTGACAGTAAAGGTATTTTACATCGATGTATTAGATGTCATTTGGATCAAAAAGTTCATTTATGAATGTGAGGCAGATCTTAGCATAGAGGGTTTAATAGTGATTTACTATGATAAAAATGGATCCATATCTCAGGAAATGGATCCCCAATCTAACCAAAGGGTCGAACACATACATCAAAAATAACATCTTATTCAAATGATCATTGAGAGAGGAGATGTTAGGATTTTTTTGGGTGGATATAGATGACAATATAACATATCCATTGGAAAACCATCATGACATTAGAAGCATGTGGGTCATGTTAAGTCTCTTGGTATATGAAACATAAGATATTGAAGTAATGGTTATATAATGTATTAATATTTTATAACAAATGAAACCTCTATTTATCATTCATTCATGTGTGTTAAAATTTACTTTATATGAATAGTACAATGATAATATCCTTTCAATGTATGAATTTGAGTTGTCCCTAATCGAAGATCATCAGGGAGTATTATGGGTTGTAAAGATATGTTATAACATGTGAGTTGATGCCCTAGAACCAATATCTAAGTACTTTATGATCTCTCATATTCATGGTTTTTGAATATTAATAAAGTTTTATCACATCATGATTGTTATTATGTGTGACATTGTATGTTATAATGTCCTAAGGATACTGATTGCACTAAAATTTCATGGGAGTTCCTCACTACGATGAGAACCAAGAAGTGAAATGAAAGCACTTAAATATATATTATATGTCCGAATGATATCATTTTATGGGACATAAATGATATTGGCTATCAGGGGTAAGAGAATCATAAGATTTGATATTGCTTATTATAAAGTTCATCCTTAGTAATATTTAAAAATATGAAGTTATGATAACATGGCCCACCAGTAGGAAATCTATATTTATATGTTTCATTGAGTGTTCCTATATATGGACATGTATAATGGTCCTTATATATTATGATTATTATTAGTTCATATCACGAGTCATGTACATTGATGTATTGATGAAAATATCGATGACATATGATCATGATGAGGTATAATATGTTAGGTATGTCATGAGTGATAATGAATTAGTGAATAATGTGAGGATGGATTTTCCCCTTCTATCTTTTAAAAGAAATTGGTATCTTAGACCCTTTGATGGGAATCGAACTGCCTAATTAAGTCCATGTCCATGACTTTCCCTTAGTAATTTCATTTCCAGAAAGTCAATGAAAGAGACGTAAGACACATAGGTCGATAACACCTATATGAAACCTTCTTGATTAGAGATATCATGATAAAGATATTATATTTCATATATTATGTTTTTAGGTCGTTGTTTGTTGTTTCCATATTAACTTATTTCTCTGTGGATTCCTTTTTATGTTTCTAGATGCCAACTTAAGACTTTATGAGGTTCTATCTAATTCCACTGAGAAAGGGGCCTAGAGGATCATACACTAAGAGTTTCCAAAACCTTAGATAAATTCTATAAGAATTTAACATGTTTAATAAATATTACCTCCAAGCATGAAGGACTTTAAATTTTTATTTATTTTCCCACTTTTTAAACTGGGATGAGGGTTAACCTTACATGGCTCATAAGTCCAAAGGTACTTAGGCCTAAAACATGACCTAAAGGCCCAAATACCTGACACCAATAGAACAGATCCTCCCTATACTATTTTAACAATTAACCTAGATTCCAACCCTGCAAGCCTACCTAGATAGAAACTCCCCATGTAGAGATGCATGATGCCTAGTATCGATGGTAGAAGTCATACCCTCTCATTTTTCTAATCTGGTAGCCCTGCAAAGGTGAGAGTTACTACACTGAATCCTTAATCTGGATCTTCATTGGAGGAAATAAAGTCTCATAACAAATACCCGATGAGAAGCACACGACCACCGTAAGCCAGGTCAGGCCGACCCCAGACCCCAGACACCGTCGAGCACTCCTCTGTCAGCACCTGAAAATAAACCTTCTGTAATGAGATGTCCCACACGACACTGCTTCTTCATCGCACAAATGCCTTCCACTGCTCCAGATGACACTAAATCTATCACAAACTTGTCGCATACCATTCTCCATCTTCATTCAAGATGACCACCAGCACTGCAATGATGCTCATCGCACGGACACCCACCACCACACAACAGATGTTGAGGCTTATTCCACCATCATCCATCATCATCATTGAGAAGACCTGCCAACATTTGACCTCGCTGTGATCCGCTTGGCCTTGTCACTGACCCCAATAAGCACCACCATGGTCTCCTCTAGTTCGCCAACACCGAACGACCCCTGACCCCATCAAGGCCACCCACCCCCTAAAGGGAAGAGCTTGAATCCCTTTTCAGTAAATATTATTCTCATACATGGTATAATAATTATCCCTGTCTTTTTATCATAAATATTAATTTACTAGTTATTCAAGAGAATATATGTGGGTTGACCATTTAATAATTATTTATTCATTATTTTAGTGGATATAATATTTATTTATTTATCAGTGAATAATGAAGTGATGTTTAGTTATTTAAATAAAAAATCAAAATTTGTGGTCTGATAAATATTAAAGAGAATTGGCAGACCAAGATTAATGTTTCAATGAAAAATTCCATATTAAATATTATTTTGTATAAATATTATTTTTTATAAATATTATTTTATTAATTCAATATAATAATATTTATTCATATGTGAGTTTAGTTAATTTCATGTAAATAATAATAATAATAATATTTATAAATGGAGTTCACTGGTGATTATGAGAATAATAATGCCCCATGTACAATTATATATATTTTAACCATAGGATAATAAATATCTAGTTATATCATTATCTAACCCTGTACTAGCTATTCTAATCATTGTGCACAACAATTTCTAGAGAGAACCATTTCAATCCTGAGAGAGTTCTTCCCGTATATTTCTCTAAAAAATAAAGATAAATTCTCCTCCTCCATCCTCTCAAAGAATTATTAAACCTCAAAGTGATTCTTGTGGAAATTGATGATGAATTATGCAAGAATTATAATCATCCACCCTAGTTTATGGATATTTCTACAATGATGTTCAAAGGTTTGTAGTGAATGTGTTTATCACCACTATAGAAATTATACCCTTGAATCCTCTAACGCTATGATGGTATGACCTAAATCTATCATCTGATTCGTCAATGAAGAATTAATTTTAATGTGAAGTAATTATTAATTTAAATAAATTAATTATAAATTATATGTTATGATCTTGTCTCTTGGATTATATGGTTGTCATTTATCTAAATCTATGGAGAAACACGAAGAATTTAAATAATTTCCATATTTGGGAATGTGATCAACTACTTCCTCTATACCCTAAAACCTCCAATGATTAGAATGAGTAGCGTACTTATGAGATAATGAGAGGAGACTTAATATTTGGAATGACCTTACAAATTATATCCCCTAGAATTTCATACAGTAATTTATATAAATAGGGGTTTATACTTATTATTAATCCTTTTACGTGAGTTTAGTGATATACTTAGTATTACTACCTTCATACTTTGATACCTTTCTTTCTCAAACATCGATGCTTAGCTAATTGAGAGTGGTTCAGTATTTTATTGATAATTTCATTGGTTAATTCTCATTCAATATGATATATTTCCACTCATATAATGAGAAAATACATCTAAACCTTGATTAAATTAGATTGAGTAAATATATGGACATACATAGTTGAGTCACATATGATATGTTCAGCTACTCAGATGAGGGATTTATAATATGATCATATACTAGATGAATGAAATGTGATGTATTCATTGATCATGTCAATCATTTTTGGATAATTATAAGATTGAAATTATTCTATGTTCAGTGGCCACTCTATTCCATAGAAAAATGGATTATATAGGTATATATACGATGTATATGATACATCTTATTGTGGACATGTTCATATGAGATATGATTATGATTGATGTAGATCACACCAAACCCCTTCATAAATTGAGTAACATCGATTCTTTGATAAAGGCTACCCTTTGATTACATCAATGAAATAAGGATTTCATATTTCTTATGAACACTACTAAGGTCCGAATGGTTGCATAGTTAGGAATTTGGATAAAAATTTAGTTTGGGATGAATTAATTTTTCCCAAATGAAGAGAGTTTGATAATCTATATCCATAATAATTTTTGATGGATTCACAAATAGTTTTGAAGTTATGCATAAATTCCATTATAGGATTTTAATATAAGTGATAAATTTGTGGAAGTACACATAAAATAGGGGTATATCATTCTCTATGATATAATTGAATTATAGGATATGGTATTCATGTTATGAAAATTGTAGTGTATGATATATCTATATCATTCAGATACATGGGATTCATCAATTATCCTCATTCATAGAGTACGATCGAGCTTCTGGCATAGGTTTTTGATTCATGTAATAATTCTCCTGCATGGTTTATCCTCAATTATGAACCATGATATGATTAAATCATGGACATACACATTAATTGAAATAGATAAATAGATAAAAACCAATGAGAAATAACATATTGGTGCATGAGATTCCACCCTATATGGCTAATGTTCTTTATTTAATAAAAAACATCAGGGATGACCTACAAAAGGTAAGAGTTCCATTTACTGGGTTTTACCTTTTTTGAATTACATGATCAAATAATATTTTCTATTCTATAATTATTAATTCATATTATATGAAGAAGGTGTTAGAACTACTTTCAAGAATAAATATCCTCATGTTAAAAACATGGATCTACTGGCCAGTGTAATCCCCTCAGAGGAAGCTTTTTTTTCTACTTCAGTGATCCCCTTCAAACATACTCTATGAATGTTTGAGGATAAAGCTTACAACATTAAGGAAACCCCTAATTTGTTTCTCTATTTTCATCTCATTTTGATACAATTGACGATAGACCAGGTATTTTCATGGGTTTCTTCCACTGCCAAATATCATTAGATGATCTCCATAAATCCATGAAAAAGAATTTATACATAACCAACATTAATTAGTAAAAGATCTTAATTAGTTTTAATTATATATATTTATGTGTGTTTTGTATATATATATATATATTTCATTATATATATAATTTATAATTTACATATCAACAAAACATTTAATATTATGGGTGCTTACTACAATTTTCTTTCCTTACGTTTTTTATGGTGGTGGATGTAATCAACCATATATATATTTATATTAATATTGATGTATATGTTTTGGGTTTCATTGTGAGGAAATTCATATGCAATGAACTATAAGAATTGAAAATTAAATAGTTTTTAATATATTCTTAAAATTCTTTTCAATGGTGGAAAATAAATAAAATAGAAATGATGATGACGATTCAAGATATTTGAAATAGAAAGAATGAAAGAAGTAAATAAAGAACATATATATTTTACATGGTTCAAAGAATATTGATCCTATGTGCCCGAAAAGAACACCACTTTCATACTCAATTTATTAATTCTCAAGGAAAAATTAACAACTAGTGCAAGAGATCATAAAAAAACAAATTTAACAGATGTAACAAAACCAAATGAAAAATAAAAAAAGATCTTATAACAAAATAATGCACTAGAAATTATAGAACTAAAAAGACGTTATGATAAGAAACAAAAAATACTTAGAATCATCTAGTCTTAACCTTGGCTAGTGTTCATGTCCTATATCGGTTTTGTTAAGGTTTTATCTAGGCATCAAAAATATCAAGACCATTTTCTAATAAGTATACAAGGAGCTCCCTTTCACAAGATGTGAGTTGAATATTTCTATAGGGATCTAACACCAGGGTTGGATCTACACAAGAATAGAGAAGTAGCATAGAGGAGATCTAACAAGATAAATCCAAGTTCCAATGATCTCAAGCAATATATATATATATCCCCTCTAGAATACCCAACCAAGTGAATGATTGAATGTTGATGAATAAATTATCTTGGAATAATGATGGCTATATAGAGCTTGAGTAATTAATGTAACAACCTGTAAGATTTAGGGAATAATTAGATGACCATAATCAAGATAAAGGATCATGAACCACATACAATGGATAGTAGAATGTGACACACACCCCTTATTGTTTAGATGGTGGTTTCATGGATTATGAACCAATGAATAAAAAATTGAATCTATGATAATCACATGATCGATTATAGTGAATGAATTTGATGGATCTCATATATGGGATATCATTCAACTGGCCAGGTATGAAAACATAAATCCAGAAAAACACACATATAGACAATCCAAAAAAAACAAAAAACAATAATCATATTGATTATAAAATAAATGGAATTATTTTTTTAATGTGAAAGATAAAATTTATGAAGAAAAAACATATAATTTAATTTATAAATAAAACTAAGAATGAATATAAAAATATATAAAAAATGGACATTGTATATTATCTATAAATTGAATAGGAGTGTCTTGATCTACTTATATCCTCTTGAGGATATAATGAAGATCATGTTTCCGTATCATGGAAGTGATGGAAATATTATCAAAAGCTTATATGCATATGATGTGTATTGTCATATATCATAGTGTATGATATATATATATATATATTCCATATGTTATGAAATATTATAATCAAATTTATATTTTATTCCTAAGTTTCTATATCATAAGGCACTATCTAGGTTATATCATATTGTATGATATAGTCATATCATATCGATATAGACACTACATTTTACAATATCATATTATATGGTCGATGAGGAATTCAAATGTTCATTATTAAAATTTACGAATCTTCCAAATATAACTATCATTAAATAAACATTTCATAAATGAAATTAATAGGAGGATCAATGGTTCATTTTTATGATAAATGAATAAATAATCTAAGAATTTACTCATACATTTCATAACTAATGAGTAAATGTTACATAGGCTTGTGGAGCATCTCTAAGGCTGATAAAAGGAGGAAATCACCATTGAGATATGTGTTTGATCCTCCCCTTTACTCATATTGCTTCTCCATGATGAAGCTCTTTCTTTATCCTCCCTTTTTCATTAAAGGAACTAGAATATCGTTGTTGTGAGAAGGGTCTTGCCCAAGCATCAGATGATTCAGATCAGCCTGTGGATACACAACGAAGGGATGAGTCTGTTAGATTTTCCTAGTGATATTCATCAAACCAATGTGATGAAAGATAAGTGTAGTATCCATGTATGATGAAAGGTACATTCTATACATTTATATTATACATGGTCTCATTTTTTCATAGCATGGTGATATTGGGAATGCGGTTTTTAATGTCTCCCACTACATTAAATAAGCATTGTTCGATTATTATAAACCTAAAAGTGGTATCCAATTCTTTTTATGCTTCCCGATTCTCAAAAATAGTATTTTAAAATTAAGAAATGTACATTGTTTTTGATAATGTATTCCCAATCATATGAAATGATAAGAGTTTTTGAATTGTGGCTTTATTTTATGGTATGTGATATTGTAATATGAGATATGATCAGAGTGTGCAATATAGGATATCATTTCCAGTGACATTACTACAAATAGGGCTTATAATAGCGCTAAAAACCACCTTTAACAGTGCTAAAAAAGCACTATTAATCTCGGCGAAGATAAAGGGGGGTCCCCTTTATCAGCGCTAAAAAACGTGCTGATAAAGGTTCTCCTTTATCAGCGTTTTCTTAGTGCTGATAATGGTAGTGTTTATCAGTGCTATTTTCAACACTGATAAATGTATAATATATCAGCGCTAAAAATAGCGCTGATAAACACTACCTTTATCAGCGCTATTTTGAGCGCTGATAAACACTACCTTTATAAGTGCTCAAAATAGCGCTGATATATTATCCATTTATCAGCGCTTAACTAGCACTGATAAAGGCCAAAGATCCTGTAAAAAACTAGAACCTACCCAGAAACTGCACAGAACCTGCACAGAACCTACACACATTACAACACCTGCACACATCACAAACAACACCCACACACAAAGCACAGAAGAACAAAAATGCTACATACATTTACTTGAAATCATGAATAAAAAACAACACATTGCTATATACATTTCAAACAATGTTTAATTTGGTTATAATTACAATTATCCAACAAACAGTTAAAAACATTGATGTTTCATCCTTTTTGCATCCGTGATCCGCTTTAAAAAATTGTCATCCATTGCGGCGGTTTCCAAAAAAAGAATTCGAACTCATGAAAAAGATTTCACCTATATAAGAAAGAAAATATTATGTTAGTAATACAACAATGAAATAAATTAAACATTAATATGAAAGAATACATTAATAAAATTTCAATTGTTACATGTTACAACATTTATTTTCATTAGTTCATAGGTCGAGGAGAGATGATTATAGAGCGAGAGTTCCTTCCCCATTGTGATGTGATGACCTGGGTAGGTAAATATTTGTGGGATGGTTTGTGGATTGTGGGGACTTTCATGAGGATTTCAGGATATAATGACACATAGGGGACCCAAGAACATTCCCAAGATATATGCGCTCATGTTAGTCTATATAAGAAATGAAAAACACTCATGAAAAAAGACCCTTATTTACTCAGATTGCTAGCAAACTACCAGGATGCCTAGATAGTAGAAGAGGACTCACTCTAGTTATACCTAGAAGATGGTTTCATCCTTATTTTAGCTAATCTTGGGGTATGTACATCCTATTAGATTCAAAAACAGATTCTATTCTAAAAGAGATTGTATAAAAAGAGTGGTGGATACTAGGGGAGAAGTCCTACAAAGGAAATGCACTAATGAATTCCTATAAAAGATAGCATAGAGAAAGAAGCACCAGGACTCTTACACAATCGTTTCAGTACTCAGATCTGTCGGTAGGGAAAGACCTCCATATCCAAATACCTAGATAATAGAAAGGGAAGCACTTAGCACACATACAAGATTCACCTCACTCTATTCCTGACTAGCGGCATGAGAGGGAGGACTTGGGGAGCTTAGTTGGGATCAGAGGGGAAATACCTCTTCTAGTAAACAAATAGTTATGGACTCAGATATAATGCTCATACTTATATTAATATTTCCCTCTGAAAGAGACTCCTTCTTTTAAATATACTCTATCGGGATACCCGACTAGAAAATGACTCCATTTATGCCTTTTTTAAGGCCTACCTCTTATAGAAGGAAGAGGTCTTTCAACACCTGATTGTAGACCAACCATAAGAGGGTCTGAAGGAGAGTAGCCTCTCTAATCTTCTTATAGGACGTAAAAACTACCTAACCTAATGAGGATATAAAAAATTATATTTTCAATGTGTAAGAGAGACCTTCAGGAACTATAAAAGAGAAGGCAACCAGAGGGAGGATGATAGGTTGTTTTTGTTGATATCTTCTAGGTAGAAAAATACACAAGGTTGGGCCTAGATCAGAAGGAAAGTGTTGCTAAATCTATCTATCACAAGGGTCCTCCCTCACTCTCACTAGAATAGAGAAGTAAATGATTCCCCATTCGGGCTCCCTAGGGGGATCCCTTCACTCAACGTGCAATTAAAAAAATTATTATCGTATAATAACCACTGAAAGCATATTGTCTCCTTTAAAAGGAAAGAAACCATACTCAAAAAGTAAAAAATGATCCTTTTGATGCTCAAAATATTCCGGTTATGTTGGAAGGCAACAAATCAATAGGACCCAATACTAATTTCTTACTTTAGTCCAATGGCTCCTGCTTTCTCATTGGAATAGGATTGATCTCCCAGTTATCTAGACTTTCTCCTGGAATTACAGGTTGAATGGTGCTGCCTTATGACATACTAGGGAGTGTCCGGATCATATCAACCTATTATTCTTGAGAAAACACCCACTGTAGGACTTATTCTTGTACTTCATCGTAGTAAAATGCCTCTCTCATGTCCATGGGAATGTTTATCAAATTTGATACCTCAATGGTTTCTTCGAGCTCTGGTGTTGACGTTTTGGGTTGGAGGACACAAGAAGGCATAGAGGAATTAATAGAAATGTGAGGCACATATCCCAAACTTGTCATGGTAAGTTATTTTCCCTCCTGTTTTTATAGCTTCTTCCTTTGGGCTGCATGTTACCTATCATCTTTGGTTGGCTCATATCCCAGAAGATGGGGATAAAGGGGTTCACTCTATAAAGAATCCCTTGTTTGATCTCCATCCTCGCCTTCTATCAACAGGTGCCATGGGAACTAAGGTTTTTTAATGTCCTTTCTTTTTATTGTGTCTATCTAAGTAGACCATCCCTATGTAAGTACAGAGTGACATGGGTATCCATATTAGGAGATCATCTCCCAGGGGAAGAAACTCCTTGAGATATTTAGGAAGTGAACCACCTCGATCATAATAAAAGATTTATGATGGTTCAAACCTATTTCTTAAAGGGATAAAAGGCCTGGATGATATATCCATACCTCTAGCCACCCCTGTCTCAGGTTGAACTGGAGTCACCTCCCCCTCACTATGTTCCTCAAAGTGATCCCCTTCAGCAACCAGCACTGGCCCTTCCAAGGCATTAACCCTGCCAAAAATCACCACAGTTCCCTAGCCATCCTTGACCAACTCTCTACTGACCTCCTCCCTCTGATTAGACACCACTATAGGTTGGGCCTCCCTACCACTTCCTTCTGGTCTTTCTTCCTTTAGAACAGGTACCGTCCTTGCACTAACCTCCAATTCCTTACTCAGGACATATCCTTCTCCTCGAATAGATCCAAAACCAGCCACAACTTTCATTCTACAGTCCTTAACCAGTTTTCATTCCACCACCATGAGGTGAGGCTCATTACCCACACCTTCAGGTCCCGTTTTCTCCTGTTCTAGACCTTCCCCCGCACCAGCCTCCGAAACCCTTCCCGAAGAACCTCATACCCTTCAGGTAGACACCTGGGCATCTGAACAGCGAGCCTTCCAGGGCCCTCCCTTATTGAAAACCTCCACTAAATGACCTAAGCGGTGACAAACAGAAAAATAATCCGTCCAGTCCTCATAAACCACCTACTGTTTTCACCTATACTCTTCTCCAATTGTAATCCATACGTGATCAAAAGGTATTGGGAATCATTCAATTCCACATGAACCTGGGGATTAATCGGGTGACACATAGCTTCCGTTCGAGAATCAGAACATAAATACCTTCCTACGAGATTACCTAGCATGCAAATAACAGCCAGATTCTAAAAAGGCAGTGGAATACCCCACACATATTCACCTCCAATGGTAAGAGAGTAACAAAATACAATATATGGATATAGATAATATATATATATATATACTTAGTTAGAATAATCCCAAATGAGATGGTAAGGGCAGTGTTGTTAAAGGCACATGCCTTAGGGAGCCTCATGCCACGCCTTGCATCGCATCCGCAAGCGGCCTTTGTGACTTATTGCGCCACATGCCTTTGACAACAATGGGTAAGGGGATATCCATCTTACAGATCATTCAAGGAAGAAGAGTATCCAATAGTTCCAAAAGTCCCTCAACGATACCCATTATCTCATGCATCTACCTAGAAATAATTGTGCAAGTCAAACAACAACTCATGTGCTCAAATACAAGTTCAAACAAATGAGATACAAAACATTGAAATTTCTTAAAAATGTACCAAGGGGTACTTGATGTGTGAGAGGAACCAAACGATGTCTGGACTATGTCCATGGGGCTACATGGACCCAATTACATGTAGTAGTACATGTTGTACATGTGGAATAAACGGTGTGTCCAAAATAACTGGGACCAGGTCGTGTGCTGCTAGTCATGTGCTGCTGGTCGTGTCCATGTACTTGGGTATGCGGACGTGTAATTCCTCATGGGATCCCATCAATGTGATTCACCAAATGTGTTGGAATATTGGGGAAGGGGTACATGATGTGTTGGAGAACTACATGCAACTCTATAATTATGATTTCCTGAAACCCTATCCACCACACACACTAGGCTACACACAGTGTGTTAATCCTTGTACACAACGTGTAGTCGGGTTTTCTCTAGATTCTCAAATACTATCTATGCATGTTGAATCTGATCCCTCTACTTTAATTTCAGAAATATTTATATTTAGGCCCTCTATCTAACTGAAAATGGTGGATATAGGCCATATTTGTTGTTTCCATCCGTCATTTGTTGGAAGATGGATTTTTTTATCCTCGATGGTTTCGTCAATCACACCATACACACTGAAAACCATCATGCCTTAATTCAATATTTATTTGTTCAAAGATCAATAATATGAATCCGGGGATAGAAAACATTGAGTAATAAATTAAGATTTCAATACATCGGAGCATTCTCAATCCACAATTGGTACATATCCATAGAAGGGATCGATCTGCTCAAACTATTTAATCAACAAGGGTGTAAACATAAAATTTAAGATTCCTACCCGGATATTGGATCATTTTTCATAAAAAAATAATGCTATCTAATGATTGAAGGAAGTCATTGTGTTCATTGTATCTTGATCTACTCTAATATGTCATTTCTTCATCATCCAAGGTTATTCCCCAAAGAAGGTTGGAGGATAATTAATGATCATATATAGATAACATAAGTAGTAGGAATTCACCTTCATCCTATTTGTTTACAATCTTCCATCAGGTATGATGCCCATTCATTTCTAAACACATCTATATCATCTTCTGAATATGAGTTTTTGCGATAATCATGGTAGTACTGAAAAAATTTAAATACACAAAGGATTAATAAATATTTTAAATGAACTCGTAATTATTTTCAAAAATACCTCATCAGGGATGATAGTTTGTTGATGAAATATGATCTCTTTCATAAACTTACAAACCTAATAACCACAGTCCTTTCCATTTGTTTGTTTTAGACACTGCAGAAACATCGAAAACAATAATTAATTTGTTTTGATATGTGTTTGGATAGTGCAATGTTATTATATACACCAAGATACTTTTCTAGTTGTATATATTGTAGGCGTTCTTATCCTTAGGCCCTGGATTCATTCCATGCATTAGAAAATATTGATGCACCGTCCTATCATAACAGAATCCTCATTAAAAGATAACATAAATTATATAACTAGATGTTTAGTTTTAAAATGTTGCATCTAGTGTATTACAAATTAACAAACGCCATCATGCGTGGTCGGTTTGTTGGATATCCATGAATTGAATCCAGAAAATAAATCTTTAGAGTATCCAAATTGACTGAAATCAACATCCAATGGTTCCTAAAAATAAAAAAAGGAATAATTATAGAAAGAAATAAAAATATAGTTGATATTATTAAATTGTAGAGTTTTACCCCTGCATCGTTGGTATTAAAAAGAGTCTGTCATCCGTAATTTTGTTTTCAAATGATTTAAGTAGGGATGAAATTATTGCAACCTCTTTATCAGAATCTGTTTTGTCTTCTGAAGAGGTGGTGTAAGGACCAACGAGTCCAAATTTTTGTTCATGGGGAAATCCCTTAAATTGTTTTTCATATATAAACCTGTGAAAAATATAAAATGTATTTATTCATAATTATCAGAGTATATCATCTTTTGTAAAATCAAATCATGAAAACATACCTCATGTATACATTTACAACTGAGGTGCCTAGCCATTCATACTTGATGAGTTCATTTACATTTTCAGCACTAATGAAATCTGATGTTTCCTCTCCATACATATTTTTTCCAAAATCAACTATGTGAGTATTGTTGTCTTTCAACTTTGTATCCACATGAGCCTGCAATGATATTAACTGTGGATATAGAACGAGGGGGGGGGGGTGAAGGTGTTCTCAGTAGACCGTTTCAATCGGTTGGTTGATCCTTGAGATAGTTTTGAGCTAATATTTCATTTCACCCCACACTCTTTTTCATTATGTAATAACATTCATCAGTTTAGACCTTTTTTCATTAAATGTTAAAGGTCCAGCTTGAAAAATAAATTGGAAATGGACACCTTTTTGTCGACATGTTTTTTACCAGAATTGTCGGCCATACGATGAATGTTCTAACAGCTTGTTCAACCGTATGAATTTCTTCATCGTTATTTAGAACAGGTATCTCGACACTCGGCTCATTAGCTACGTTAATTAACAATCTAAGATGATATTTTGGAAGCTGTCTATTGTGTAACATATCGTTCTGCGTATTGAACACCGTAGCCCTCGCTACAAGGAGATAGGTGGGAGTTGATAGATATAAATCACAGTCATTTTCACCGTGTAGAATATTAGTACATGAAAGGTATCCGTGTCTATGTGAATCACATTTCACAGAAACAATTATTAAAACATTTATTAACTCAGCTAATTCAGGTTTTTTAGGGGAATGGCTCACCTTAAAGCTGGTGGGGGGGTGGGGCGGGATCGTCACGCATGGGTTGTTGTTGAGTTGTTTCTTCTCTTTGCCTCTCCCCCATCAATTTTGCTATCATCTCTCTCTGGTATTGTAATTCTTCTTGAAAAATAGATAATTGTTCTTGTAGATTTTCCATTTTTTCATTTTTATCCTCTGCTTGTTTTTGTTTTTGAAAATATGTTCGGGGTGTCACCCCAAAACACAAACCTCTGACACGGCCATACTGTTCTGGCTGCTTCAAGGCTGCTAAAAGTATGTTTGCATCTGGTGTGGCTGTTGTTGATTCTTGTGACTATTTCAGATAGAAAATATAGAAAAATAAGTAGTTATTGTAATGTAATAACAATTTAAATCAAATCAGATTTATATTATGTCATACTTAAACATGTTTCCCACACTTTTTGTGTGTTTTCATCTATCAGTATCCCCTATTTATTAACACGAGCCTCCTTCCATAGCACATGGCGTGGGATGAATATGGATTTCGATTTCGATTCATCAATCTTCATATAAACAAAGAAACATGGTTATGGTGTTTTTTATGTCACATACAAGTAGTACGGTAGATTTAAAAGACGTACCAATTTTTTCTCAAGTGAAGCATACCCCATCCTTGCTTTAGGGTAAGGGTACACTGGTTCTATTGCACGTTTTTTATTTTCAGCACTCAGTTTTTATTTCATAAATAAAAAATTGTCAATCAAAGTGATGAATACAAGAAAATGTCAAACAACGTATTACCCCAAACAATGTACCTGAAAAGTATTCTCCCCACGATAGTTGCTAAACGCATCCCATGCTCCTTGGGATATCAAGTGTGCGTAAAGGGGAGGTGGGTGTGGATGGATTTTCCCTTCTGCATCTTTAAGATGATATTTCGTTAAAATTGTGTGGAAACCTCTATGAATCCTTCCTGCAACTCTTAATACATATTCCTTGTGTGAGGAATCTACTATAAATGCACTCTGTAATGGATGATTAAGAGCAAGTCAATGTTTTGGTATTTTATTTTATTTTAATAAATTAAAAAATGATATCATAATGTTACCATAATCTCTTCCCACATTAGTGTCTTCAGCCCGGTGACAACATGGTGCCACGACTGTACATCAATCGGCACGTGTTTCCGAGTGACGATTCCAATGTAGCTACTAAAGATAACTCTATTGGGCTTAACATGTTGGCCTTGCTTATTCCATCCCACCTCAAATTTGATTCCTTTTGCTTTTGCCTTAAGGATTTTGGCTAACACTGTCAAACTACGACGCTCTTGTTTTTTTTGCACTTTCAGGGTTTTATTTCCTACCATTTCCTCAGAAGTATTATCAATATGTTCCCCTGGAGTGATAGAATCCACACTAGGACTAGCAATAACAGGTTGAGAAACCTGTTGTTGCTCTGCACTGGGACCACCAGCATCTGGTTGAGAAACCTATTGTTGCTCTGCACTGGGACCACCACCAGCTGGTTGAGAAACCTATTGTTGCTCTGCACTGGGACCGCCAACTGCTGGTTGAGATACCTTTTGTGCCTCGAGATTGGGCGCATCAGCAGGTGCATAAGTCATTATCTATAGAAGTGGTTTAATATTTAATTTAGATTATATAAAAATAGTAGCGAATAGATAATAACATAACATAACACAATGTATATTACAATAAACAAATAACCTGATTATTTTACTCTCTTGTTTTTCTTTAAAGGTTGAAGAGATTTGAATCCTTTATCGACTATGTAAATCCCTTCATTGTGGTCTCCCCTGACATACAAAACTCTGTCTACATTGGGACCGCTGCAAAATTATTGTGAAGTCCCTATAAAAGAGTCAACCTCCGTTGAACTTTCATTTGACCCTTCAGTTGTTTTGGATGATAAAAGAACAATTGACCAATTTTGGTTTGCGGGGTCTAGAACATAAAATACTTGTACTGCCTGTGATGCCATTATAAATGGTTCGTCTTTCTCCCCTTCCTTACTAAAATCAACTTTCATGAATCCTAATTCATCTATTTTAACAGCACTCCTATTATCAACCCACTTGCATTGAAAAATCGGCACTTTGAATTTCATATAATCCAACTCCCATATTCGTTTGATGATGCCAAAGTATGACATATTTGCATAAATTGGATTTTTGTCCTTAGCACTAGAAACATGCATCACCTCATCCATAAGTGTAACCCCACTATTCTGCATGGTATTGTCTTCATCATGTTCATTAGTATAGAATGTATAACAATTAACTGTATAAGCATTATAAGATTATACGTACACACTTACTCCTCCGGCTAGCCATCGAAGTTGTTCTGAAATTGAGTCTGGATTTTCATCTAACTGCTTAAAAATATGGTCCCAAAACCATCCTATAAACTGTCGATTATGTGTATCTGATATCCATTTTCAGCCCTAGAAGGATTCAAATTCCTAATAATTTCTTTATGGGTTTGAACATATGGGTCAACATCGAAACTATTAAGAAAAACATAAAGGTGGGCCGGCTCCCGATATGTAATATTGATTGTGACAACCTATCTTCTAGAAAATTTTTCACCCTCAAACCGCTCACTGTGACGAGATTTTGGTAGGCCAATTATTTCCACACTAGACAGGTATTCGGTACAAAATTCAACGGCTTCCTCAACAATATATTGCTCTACAATACAACCCTCTGGCCGACTTCGGTTTTTGACATACCCTTTCAAAATATTCATATACCGTTTAATGGGGTACATCCATCTATAAGGTATAAGACTACATAGTCAAATCTCTCTCACCAAATGAAACATCAAATGAACCATCATATCAAAAAATGTTGGCGGGAAGAACATTTCCAATTCACATAGTATGGTGGCAATTTCTCTTTCTATATTTGACAATTTCTCCAGGTCTATAACTTTGCTGCATATAGCTTTGAAGAAGAAACAAAGCTTCATTAATGTATGATGGACATTCTTGGGCAAAATGCAATGTAAAGCTATAGGAATTAGATCTTTCATTAAAACAAGGTATTCATGTGATTTCAGACCCTTTAATTTTAAATCGCTCATTGACACGATGTTCTTGATATTTGATGAATACCCCTCTAGAACCTTTACATCATTCAAGAAGTTGAAAAACTGATATATCTCATGCCTGGAAAGAGTGTAAGCAGGAGGAGGAAGAAATGTTTGTTTTTCACCCTTCATTGGTGCCAACTCTTCTAGTATTCCCATCTCAACCATGTCTAATCTAGCCTTAATTCCATCTTTTGTTTTTCCGGGTGCATTTAGCAACGTGCCGATGACACTATTACATAAATTTTTTTCAACATGCATAACATCAAGAAAATTTATGACATACAGACAATTCTAGTATGGTAATTCAAAAAAAAAACTGATCTCTTTTTCCAACCAGTTTTCGTAAGGTTTTTCAAAAATGGTTTACCAAAAGTAGTGTCCAAATATTTTAATTTCTCAAACAATTGATCACCTGTTAGTGGAGACGGTGTTGTACATTCTTCTGAACTTCCGTCGAATGATGTTTTCCTAGATCGGTACTTATGTCATCGGGGTAGAAATCTGCGATGTCCTAGAAACATGGTTTTCGATGAATGTTTCATCCTAATTGACTGTGTACCTTGTTTGCAAACGGGACACCCTTGAGTTCCTTTAATGCTATATCCTGAAAAATTTTTATAAGTAAGAAAGTCATTTATCATCTTGTACAACATGGATTTAAAAGTGAAATATTCATTTTTGTAAGAATAATACAATGTAACATCTGAATCCCACAATATTTTCAAATCCTTGATCAATGGGGCCAAATAAACATCAATATCATTACCCGATTGTTTTGGTCCTGATATAAGCATAGATAACAAGATGTATTTTTGTTTCATGCATAACCACGATGGTATGTTATAGTTTACCAACATAAATGGCCATGTACTGTGACTGCTGCTTTGAAAACCAAAAGGATTCACCCCATCTGTAGATAATTCCAGATGAAGGTTTCTCAGCTCGTTCCAAAATTCAGGATACTCGTGATCAATTCTCTTCCACTGAGGAGAGTCTGCCAGGTGACATAGTTTCCCATCTTTAATTCTTGTATCTGAATGCCATGTCAATTGTCCTACAGTCTCCTCACTTCCATATAGGCACCTAAACCTTGGAATGATTGGAAAGTACCATACAAATTTTGTAGGACTAGAATCATCTTTCTTGTATCAATAAGCAACACACTTTGGGAATTCTTTAAGTGATTTTTGGTCCTTGCGAAACAATATACAGTCATTCGGGCAGGCATGTATTCTTTTAGAGATCATACCCATCGATCGTAGCATTCGTTTAACATTGTATGTTCAGTTTGGGAGTTCATTATCTTCTGGGAGCATTTCATTTAGGAGAGAAAGTAGTTCTGTAAAACTGGCATCACTCCACCCATTTCCTACTTTCAAATTATACAGCTTCAATACGGCTGACAATGCTGTATATTCAGTGAAACCAACATTCAATGGTGTTTTTTCACAACTCTTTAACTTCTCAAACAATTTTGGGCAATCACGAAGTTCATCTTCAACTATCCTTGTCATTTCCTCAATACGATATTCATCATAATTCACATCTGTAATCACACCCTCCATACGATCATCTTCACTGTTCACGCTTGTAATCATATCAGATGATCTATAAAATGTCGTGTTATCTGAGCCACTACCTACAATCATTTTTCCCCGTGTTTATTCCAACATGTATAATGTCAATCTATTCCTTGACAGATCATGTGTTCTTCCAACTCCTTTAGAATAATTTGTCTTGAATAAAAACAGCGTAAACACGGACAAAAGATTTGAGAAGGGTCACATGCATGATCTTCTGTAAACTTGATAAACTCTTTCATGCCATATTCATACTCCTTTGTCAACCGATTGGAATTCATCCATTCTTTTTTCATATTCATCGTCTTTATGGGTTTAATCTTGAACTTGCCTAATATTATGTTTTAATTAATCGAGTAGCATTGTTTGGGTTTTATAAAAAAAATAATGGTACAAATGTCTCTAAACTCATGTGAAATCCATATACATGGCGTGTCCAGTAGGGTGAACATTGTGTATAGATAAGATACCTGATTCAATATGACATATATCAAATTAATTCCAAGTTAGTCTTACAAAGACTGAATGATGCCTTTGAAAATACATGACATATAGAAAAACTTGAGCTAAAGGCGTGTACTTTAGATACATACTGAGTCACCTCACCAGCTATGCATCACATTTTTGTGGAATACATAGTGTGTAGTCCTTACATGACCACTAGGGGTGTATAGTCTATACACATCAAGTTTCAATAGTATCTATACATGGTGTGAGTGAAGTAAAACACATGTCATATGGATCTACCATTATTTCATGTCATGTACATGGTTTCATGCTGAAGTATATGTCTTGGAGATACATTGTGTGTGAATTAGGTTCACATGACATGTAACATTTAAAATGAAACTTATTCCAAGTTTGAGTCAGAAGATTAGTCATGTGGTGTAAATTTTAGAGATAAATGTTGTGTGGTATTAAAATCTATGTGAAATCCATGTATGGTGAAGCATGTTCCATTTAAAAAGACTACATACCATGTATTTTAAAGTGTCTTATAGAGTCCTCTAGAAGCGGTTTTCTAGGATTCAGTGGAATTGCACTAGTAAAAAAGTGGTGGTGCCATTGAAATGGGTAAAGTTTGGATTGATATTCAATGGTGTAAGAACTATAACATGGAAATCAAATGACATATCAATCATGCGAACAACTACAACACCATACAAAAACACAATCGTGATCGCAATCGCAACAACATACAAACCAACCAATCACAATTTTAGATTTTACAAAGCATCCCTTATTCAATTTTGTTTGTTAATTCAGGGGTTATCACAAAAGTTTTATCATCCTGGGGTGTTCATTCATAAGTCAAGTATACATAAATTACCAATTTTTATATTACAATTTTCAACAAGAACCAACCAACATTCAATTCATTTAGTGCGCAAACAAGGACCACCAATGACCACGATTTTCAACGGGGCATTTATCCCATAAATTTCACATTATAACTATCAATATCAAGTAGTAATAACATGCGAACAAGAGTAAAGCAATGAGTAACAAGAGAAAACTCACCGCAAAGGTGTTGTTAAGCACACGACAAAGGTGCATTCGTGGTAGAGGAGAGGCGCACAATAGAGGAGATTTCCAACTGAAAAGAAAACATAAAATAGGGGGAACCCATGAGAATAAAATAATCTAAAACCAAGTACACCATTTACCACATACCACAAACCCCAAGAACCCACTAAAACCGAAATCAACCCACACCATGGTTAAACACACCTTAAGATAACAAGAAATTATAGAACCCACCTTCGATAGAACGATTTCAAAAGACTTTTAAAATATAAAAGATGAACATACAATGGGTAAGGCCTGACCAATAGGTCCTCCTTACTAGGAATAATCCCCAAGTTTATTCTAGATAGTATATCCCAAATGAGTAAGCACTGATTAATCCTCTATTATCACACCTTTCACGACATGCCCTGTCCTAATGATGGTCATTATTAAGAACACCACAATCCCACCCTGATGGTGGTTGTTATCCTTAGATGATGGAATGTACCAACCAAATTGTTTGAAATAATTAGATAACACATCACCCTTGCATGGAATTCTCCCACCTCATCCTATATCTAATGGATTCTTGACCCATGCATGTTCTACAGGTAATTCAATAGCATAAAAAATATACACTATATAAAGGAATAATATGTAATATCAAAAATAGTTCACAAGGGGATATATACTAACCATTAAATCATATATAAAGAACGAGTTTCAAGGTCTACTCACACTCTTACAAGCAATAAAATCGTGAAAGGGAATCAAGCGTAAACCATTAATCATGGAAACATCATATACAAGGACTTATTTATTAAGGAACTTCCGATCAAAATCTCAACATTAACATCAATGTTCATCAGGTGTTTTGTATCCTAAAACATTTTCACACTCCAAATAGAATAATATATCTCTCTAATAACTTCCAGAACTAATTTTATATAAATAAATGGTTTTAGATAAAGAACATGGAAGAAAAATCCAAGCGGTAGAAAAAAAATATACCTGAAAATGAATATCAATAATGGTAGCGGCGGCGGTGGAGTTAGCGGCAGAGGCAGAGGCAGTGGCGGCGGAAGAGGCAGCAGTGGTCGCGGCAGCGGGGGCGGGGGCAGCGACAGCGGCAGAGGCAGCGACGGCGGCAGAGGCAGCGGTGGTCGCGACAGTGGGGGCGGAGGTAGCGGTGGTGGCGAAGGAGGAAGAGGACGATGAGGAGGAGGACGAGGAGGATGAGGAGGAGAAGGAGGAGGAAGACGAGGAGGAGGTTGAGGAGGAGGAGGACGACGATGAGGAGGATGAGGAGGAGGAGGAAGAGGAGGAGGAGAGGACGCGGTGGACAAGGGGCCTAGTTCAGCTTCCGTGAAAGCTTGACCGCGTTCTAGCGAGGAGGGCCTGTTAGGGTTATTAAATAAAAACTGATGGAACCTTTATCAGCGCTCGTTAAAAGCACTGATAAAGGTATGTTTTATCAGTTCTAAAATAAAAGTGCTGATAAAACATTCATTTATCTGCGCTTATTTTAGCGCTGATAAAGGTAACATTTATCAACACTTTTAGCTAGCGCTGATAAATGACAGCGCTTCCCTTGCCCTGTTTTGTGGTAATGCAGCACTGTGAAATCCTTATATTTTTAAACATATCATAGCATATGCTATAGCCAATCATAAATGATAATGACACTGATTGAAGACCACAAAATAGAGTGTTGCATCGCTTAGGAGATAAAAGTGTATCTCCTATTATGATTACAGAACAGTGGTAAATATTTATAATTATAATTAGAAATAAATAAATTTATATATTTAAATAATTATAAAATTATATTAAATATATTTAAATAATAAAAATATTTATTATTTCTATAATTATATATTTTCATATATTAATAAATATATATAACTATATAAATATATATAATTATATACATATATTTATAATTATATACAAATATTTTTTAATATATTTATTTATAATTATAATTAAAAATAAATAAATATATATTTAAATAATTATAAATTATAATAAATATATTTAAATGATAAATATATATTTGTATATTAATAAATAAATATATATAATTATATAAACATATTTAATTATAAAAATATATATAATTATAAAAATATATATAATTATAGTGTTTCTCAAATGCTTTCAACCATTTTCTTGAAACAAGTTTCCATAACATGTGTTTTTAAAAATTCTTAGGTAGTTTTTAAAAAATCCGTTGAGTTTTTTTTTTAATGTGTCTCTTGATTCCACCTTTGTAATGTCCCAAACTAGGTGCCACATGCCAATTCCCTAAGCCAGTCAGTCACATGACCTCAAGCGTGCCTCCCTGTATACTAGAGGCTACTGACTAGTAGTGAGGGTCTATTATCAATCATAGAGAGACTATAACTTTTTCAAAAAAAAATCAGAGTAATACACCTGAGGATAATAATAAACAATAAATGAATAACATATAACCATAAACAAAAGTAGTTGGGGGTTTGGCTTAGTGGTAAGAACCCCATAATCCTACATGAAAAAATTGGGGTTCAAACCCCATTGGGCGCATTGTATGGTAGCAATACTATAGCGGTAATGTAGAAGCGCTGGTACTGTTGATCGGCGGGTACTGTAGCGGTGGAAGGACACTATAGCAGCGGCGAGTACTGTAGCAGCCATGTTACTTTTCACAGAATGGGCCTTGGGCCAAAAATTTGGGCATGCGGACTATGTAATGGGATACATGTCCACTGGGCCTTCGGGCTATGTAATGGGTCTCCCTCTGCCCAGTTAAAAAGAGGTATTTTCTTTGCTTTAATAATAAAATGAGGCTTCTGCCCCAACCTTTAAAAAAACCAGAAACAGAATAGTACCAAGATCATAAGATAGAAAAAATTGGAGATACAATATTAAATAAAACAGTAGATATTCCATACTAAAGTACATCCCAAGTGTCAAAATGAAAACTCAAAAGTAAAGACACTGACAACTCCCAAGTGGGTCTCAAACCACGTCTGGTTCCCTCATCCATGATCCATCCTAAATCATCCATCTAACACAATACCTTTACCTTTAACCTGTCATAAAAAAATGTAATCTATTCGGGTACCGATTAGGTAGCTTGAGTAAGGAGTGAGTACAACTCAGTAGGTCACCACCAACGATGTCTAAAAAAATATCAAATCAATAATAGTGTATGTAGTTGTATAAAGAATAAAATAAAATCAATCAAGTTACCAGTTTACATTTATTCATTTACTCTTTATTTAACCACATACTACACGGGTTCCCAAGGATAACCGAACTCAAATCATATACCTGGATATCATTGTTACCATTAATAATTTATAATTCATAATTGAATTACCATGTTACCATTCATAATACTTATCTGAATGTCCATATTACCATTCACCATTTAATAATACATAATTGAATGAGCTTGTAACCATTCATAACAATTGGCTGAATGTACATGTTTCCCTCCACCATTTAATATACATAATTTAATGAACATGTTACCATTCATAACACTTGGGGTGAATGTCCATGTTACCATTCCAAATTTAATGCCACATAATACTTGGCCGAATGTCCATGTTACCATTCACCATTTAATAATACATAATTGAATGATCATGTTACCATTCATAACACTTGGATGAATGTCCATGTTACCATTAACCATTTAATGTCACATAATACTTGTCTGGATGTCCATGTTACCATTCACCTACACATAATTAATTCAATAATTAATTATCCACAAAATTGTCATTAATAATTCAAAAATTAGTCAAATAAAATAATTTAATTAGTTAGTTCAACAATTAATTAATCACATCAATTACATTAATTAATTCAACAATTAATTAACCAAATCTATTTATCTAGTTAATTTAACAATTAACTAATTACATCAAATGAATTAATTAATTAAACAATTAATTGATCACTTTAATTCTATTAGTCAATTCCACTAATTAACTCATTAATTAATTAATGAATATCCACAAACTCCAAATTACATAATTAATTCCTTAATTAATTATCTCATTCAAAATACCAATATCTCATAATTAATTCTACAATTAATTATCTCAAATTATCTATCTCAATATCTCATAATTAATTCAGAAATTAATTATCCAATTATATCAATTCAATATCCCAAAAATCCATATTAATTAATTCATCAATTAATTAATCCAATTTATTCAATTTCACCATCACAACAGTCCTCATTATTTAATTCACTAATTAATTAATCTAACTCATTCAATTGCATTAACACAACAATCCTCATTAATTAATTCACAAATTAATTAATCCAACTCATTCAATTGCATTAACCTAACAATACTCATTAATTAATTAACCAATTAATTAATCTAACCCATTCAGTTTAATTAACACAACAATACTCATTAAACATTTCACCAATTAATTAATCTAACTCATTTGATTGCATTTACACAACAATACTCGTTAATTAATTCACCAATTAATTAATATAACTCATTCAATTACATAAACAAAAAAATCCTCATTAATTAATTCACTAATTAGTTAATCACATAAAATCTATTAATTAATCCCACAATTAATTAGTCACATTCAATCCCCTATAATCAATTCACCATTTAATTATTCACGTCAATTTCATTAATTAATTCAAAATTAATTAATCACATTCAATCCCTTCAATTAATTATTTAATTAATTGTCCATGTCAATTTCATTAATTAATTCACAATTAACTAATCACAATTATTTCATTAATTAATTAATTCATTAATTAATCTCATTAATCTCATCATTTAATTCAAAAATTAAATAATCACGTTACTTCCATTAATTAATTCATCAATTAATTAATCTCATCAATCTAATTATTGAATTCAATAATTAAATAATAAAATTACTCATATTAATTAATTTATCAATTAATTAATCTCATCAAACTATTATTTAATTCATCAATTAAATAATCACATTATTCCATTAATTAATTTATCAATTAATTAATAAAATCCACCATCATAAAAATCCCCATAATTAATTCATCAATTAAATATTACAACTTAATCAATTCAATAACATAATAATTAATTCCTCAATTAATTATTACAACTCACTCAAATCAATAACCCCATAATTAATTCATAAATTAATTATTCCAACTTAAATAATTCGATAACCCCAATTAATTCATCAATTAATTATTCCATCTGAATCAACTCAATATCCCTAATCAATTCCTCAATTAATTGTTCTATCTTAATAAATTAAATAATCATAACAATCTATAATAATTAATTCTTCAATTAATTTTCTATATTCAACAAATTCAATATAATAATAATTAATTCATCAATTAATTATTCAATTTCAACAATCTCTATCTCTCCACAATTAATTCGACAATTAATTATGCCAAATCAAGATTTCATAATCCCAACCATTTCCATTAATTAATTCTATAATTAATTAATCAATTTCAATAATCTCAATTCTTTATAATTAATTTAAAAATTAATTATTCAATATCTATAATCTCATTATCCCTAATTTCACAATTTTCTTAATTTATTCACCAAATTAATTAATTTAATCAAGAAATCAATTGAAAAAAATCTAATATAAATTATACAATTACATACACATAATGGAAATCAAGACTTTGTGATTTGAATTATAGACCACCTATCTCAAGAATAGTGATGAATAGTCACCAACAGATATCCCCAATTAGTGAGGAATAATGACGTAGAAGGAGATTCAGATCTAAAACCCAAATCCAAATTTGAAAAAATCAAGATCCTTTAATTATATATCTAGATCCACAATCCTATATCAATATCTCCAAATATGGATCTAGATCTAATAAAATATTGTATAAATTCCCTTAAGGAATGAGATAATAATCGAAGAAGAATGGGAAAATAATCAGGATTGGAATCTCTTACTGGGAGGGGTTCATATCTTAAATCTGGGCTTTTAACCATGAATAAAAAAGGTTAGGAAGGATTAGTATTCATTAAAAAGGCTCCAAAATTGTGAAATATCACCTAGGGTCAAATGGGGGTTGAATAGGGTGAGTTTCGAGGGATTAAAAAACTAATTTTCAGGTGATTTTAAAAATTGAAAAAGGTTTACTGGGTAGGGATGCACGGTTTGCCCAAATCACATGCCTAAACCATGTGCTTGTTATTTTAGGGGTGTACGATCACTCCTAAGAGGGAACACAGTTTGTGAAAACCATATTCCAATTGTGAAAAACCCTCTTTCCTCTAAATTTTCTCAATTTTCACCCAAACACACCCCAAAGTAAAAGAGAAATGAAAAGTACACAACACAAGGCAAAAGAGTACCTATAAATGAGCCCAAGACAACTCTAGAAAAGGTTGAGATCTTACAATATTCCCACCTTATAAATACTCATCCTCGAGCTGCACTCCCAAGATTCTCTAATATTTCAAGTCAAAATTATTAGGCCACTATGCCCACATGTAGTGCCCCCAACCCGAACAACCACCCAAACAGTGCTAACTGGCCGGGTGCCATTGGAATTAGGCACACCTTCTCGAATGAAAAAGGCTACTGACTAGTAGTGAGGGTGTAAATAGGTATAGTTGGGAGGCTATTCCCACTGGGAAAATATAATATACTGGTCCAAGCATAATAATTTAACATGTAGCATACATAAATGACTCAGCAGACTGGAACCAGACCCACAAAGCAGAAGCACATCCAAAATCAATAAATATTGAAAGTGATAAATAAACAGAAACATCAATGGAAAGTAAATAAATCATCATACCAAACACCACTTGTAAATACTACTAAAACAAACAAGGCATGCATCCATAGCAGGTTATACATTTCAATATACAAAGTGTGCCCATGGCAAACCACTATAGATACATACAAAATAATCTTGATAATACAGGAGTGAAATCTAAACAAAAGTAAAACTCTAGCTAGGAATGACCTAAAGGTCCTTGCCAATCACCATGAAAAATAGTACTATGATCCATCTCTTGAAGTTGATCTATTACCTACACGTAAATCCATAAAGTCTACATGCATCCCAAAGGGATCATGTATGGTGTGAGATAAATCTCAGTAGGATACCACCCAATGGTGCATACCTAGTATATGTGTTTAAGGAGACATGAATCTCTAAGAAAACTAAGCAGTACAATGAAATAAATAAACACAACCTCCAATGGTGCTCAACAACCACCAGAGAGTGTCACCTGCTTCGGCCAACATTGGAATCTCAGAAGAAAAGAGAGTCCTTGTACCATGGCCCAAGGTACCCTTGTAGTCACAAAGTCTTAGTGAACCCTTATGTTACACCTCAATCACATATCCTGGAACTACATTCCTCCTGAAACCTCGTATCTCAAAGTACTGACATCCCGAAGGCATGCCTAAACAATAGTGTCCCGGTCCCAAGGAACCCTACTCTAAAGATCATGTTAGCTCATGGCATGAAAACCAGAGGAAAAACGATGTCTGCCCTCAAATAAATATCCAGGCCCATGGCCTCAATCACGGTGAGCCTCAACCCACAACCTGATAGCCTCATTGTTATCAACTGAAGCCTCCTCACCTTCCATGTGACTTTCCACGACAAGCACCCCCAAACCATAAATACCTAAACCACAACTACCGAGGGCCTCTACACACATGAGTGGTCAAAACCACCTCATCACAGAGTCAACCTATGTTCACATGACTCAATTGGTGCTTTGGCCATCACAGGTGAGAGGAAATCACCAACTAAGAAGCTAATCCACACCATCTTTAGCACCTCGTGCTCCTACAACCATGTCACTCAAATCCGATGGCCTTACCATCCAAGTATCACTGACCTTTCCCAACCCGACAGCCTCACTGCCTCAATTCCAATATCCATGAAGCCTAATCTTGTAGTTAAAACCACTCAAGCACATCTGGGCCAAGCCCAACCAGTGATCATCATCACTCAATCCTGATGTCCATTTCATCCTAACCTTGGGCAAAGCCCTTCATAACCCCAAGGGTCTCAACATATGTAATATCAAGCATTACATAAATATAAAACACATTTAAGCACTTTAAAAAAGTAATTAAATTTAAAAATATTGAATTACACTAGCTTACAGCTATAACACATTAGCACAGAGGTCTCGAATTCCTCAAATTAGCTTAATCAAGCTTAAAAAAAAATTAAAAATACCAGTTTAAATCAAAATAATTCAATTAAGACCATTTTGGAACCCTTGACCAAAATATACTAAGGAGAAATTACCTCTCTTCTGGCCTCACTCAAGTGTAACAGATATATGGAATTCCCATGAAATCCCTCATGGTCTAACAGTCAAGTTAATATGCTATAATAGGGTTCCGTTCAAAACCTGCTATTTTTCTAAAAACCGCAACCCCCAAAAGCTCGCGAAAACTAAAAACCATGTATGCACCACCTACCTTAGACTCGTAGGTGTAGGAACGTCAGATTTCGATATCCAATTTGAAGTTTATCGACGTAGATATGAGTTTTTGTCTTAAACCATGAAATTGGCTTGAACAGAAACAATGGTACATAAGATGAAGGATCAACGAAGAAGAGGTATGGGCGGGGTTATCCTTACTGAGGCGATCCTATATCTTCTAACGGATCGAAGAAAAAAGGTCAAAAAAACAGACAAGATCAAAACCAGTGGAAGGAGAAAAGGAGAATCTCTGTCCTATTATGCATGACCAAGAAGGAAGAAAGGAGGAGGAAAGAAGGAAATAATAAAAAAGGGAAAAATGTTAATTTTACTCATTCACTGGGCTGCACGGTTTACCTGCACGGTTTTTCCAACCACGTGGCAACCATGCAGAAGCCCCTACCTAGGGATGTAGGTACACATGGCTACCATGATTGGTTTTAAAAACTGTTTAGAAACCGTGTGAAGATATCTGAAACTTTTGCAGAAGAGCTCGCATGGCCGTGCGCCTCCAGTCACACAGTTTCCCTAAACCGTGCATCTACACCTACTTCCCAAAAACCAGGCCTTCAGTCCTCCAATGCTCTTGAAACCCTTATGAAAACTCGAGGAACTCTTATATCCTCTAAACCAACCCAAAAAAACCATTTAAGTCCAATGGAACTCTAAAAATTCAGTTTCAATCAATGAAAACAAAAACTAGCATAGCCACTACTTGAAAAAAATTCAAACTGGGTGGGGATTTTGACCAATTTCAAAAACCCTGGTCATCAAAATATTCTCACCATAACATATCTCTTCCATGATCTATAAAAAAAATGAAGATGGTACTAAATATACCCATCTCGTCCCAACAACTCGGACTACCCCTGTCTCAAGGGTATAGGCCAACTTCTTCAAAGGGGCTCCCCACCTTAGGAATTGACTAACCTAGTCAATCCTGAACCAAATATCAAATCACACAATGGTCCATCAACCTATTTCTAAACCCATGGTCCTCCTATGATACATCATCACCCCTACACCTCATTAGGTGATCTTGATACCCAAACATATCCTGAGGCGCATCGGTTCCCGCCTCAAGCCCATGACACCCATGGCATAAATGAGGTCCCATATCCCATGGATGATCAAAACAAGTCGGTGCCTTGCACCTCAATTACAATCCTGTATCCTCTATTCCTTGATGCTCAAGGAACCTCAAGTAATCCCGCATCCTCGATGCTTGGATTACCAAGGCATCTCAAGTAATCCTGCATCCCTCAGATGCCCCGATGCCAAGCGCCTCAAAACACACATCCAATGATTCTACTAATACCAAGCACCTCATATATATATATTCACACACTCGAGATGGTTCCAACCTAGTGATTCACACCTGGTCAGTCCATATACAACATGTACACCTTGTGCACTAAAAACGGACATGACTCAATAGGCTATGCCTCAATAGGCCATGCCAAAGAAAAGAAAAAACAAACTATGGCCACACCCATAGGGTACCTTTGACCGTAGTTGGCTCTCCAGCCTGCTCAGCCCCTAGAAGCTCCAAAACCTGCCCCTAGATTGACACACGACTACTTGAATCCTATACTCTATATAGTTCCACACCACTCACTAACCATTGACCCCATGGATGGGTCCCACTATCACTTTCGCATCCTCCACATACAACTGAGCCTCAACTACCCTCACCTGGTACCGATACTAAACTGATCTCTAAAGCCTTCACCTACCTCAATCCCTGTCTACCAGTTATATGAGAAGGATTCTTGCAGAACCTCTTGAGATGATCGACCTGCGCACATTATCGGCACTCCTTTATAGGAAAATCACACTGAGTCCAGACATTCCCTGGATGACCACATTGAAATAAAAACACTATTGAACTACCATGAGGTGGTCTAGCTGGGTCCTTGGCCTGACCGCCCTACTGTAACTCATCACGAACTCATTTCCTGCCATTTTAAACATCACCTAAAGCCACCACCCGATTCAACTGGGACCTGTCTGTTAGGTTACCCTTATCTACGAGCACCTGATTCACTACCTCTAAGAATGAGGCCAACCTAAAGATGTTTACCTACACCCAAATGGAATTCCGTAATCCATATTCAAAGCACCTCACCCTCTAGGTGTCATCACTCACCATACTTTGTGAAAAGCGTGAAAAATCAGTGAATATAGCGGTATAATCCATGAAAAACATGTCACCCTATTGAAGGCTCAAGAACTCCCAAGCTCTCTCCACCCTCAGTATCTCAGGGAAAAAGTGCTCAAAGAACCTATCCTCAAAGTCCTTCCTGGCCAATACCTCTTGTCTGCGAGCCTGAACCTGCACATCCCACTAGTACTTAGCTAGACTTCTATGCATATAGGTTTTCATCTTGACCCTCTACCTTGGAGGTATCTCAAGATTCTTGAAAATCATCTACATGCTTTTTATCCAGTTCTCAACTGCCTACGGACCACCCTCACCCTGAAAAAGCTGCAAGTGCTATGACTGGAACTCACACACCAAATACACCATTGATGGCTCTAATCCCTAAGCACCTCTATCGATCCCATACCAAAAATGTACTAGGATCTATTGGAGCTTCTCATCAAGCCATGAACCAAATTATGTCAAGCCTGGTAGCTGTCCTGCTTGCATTGGATCCTGAACCTGATCCTGCCCTTGATCTTGTACCTATGGATTATGCTCTGCCTACCCCTCAAGGGTTTAAATCTGGTCATGCTCCTGAGGAACTATAACATCACCCACCTAATTCTCTATCCGATCAGTCTAGGATGAACCCACTGAATACCATAAAATGGTCACACATCCCATATATATATAACAATATATAAAATAGATAAGAAAATAAGTAAAAATACAGCATATAACAACTAACCTTACTCTCCCCCACTGCAACCATGCCCATAGAATCCCAACCTCACAGCCTCCTTACCTTCCCTCAATAGATCCATGTATAAAAAATCCTCAATCCATGCCCATCCTAACAACCAACATGCATAAAATTGATAACTAAGTTTCCCAATCCTGGTGATCAAAAATCACCTCAACCATAAAACCTTCATTCTCCTATGATAGCCAGACCCAATTCCCATTCCACATGCAATTTTACATAAATTTAAAGCATGGAATATCAAATTTCATAAAAAAAGTAATTCTATCAATCATTTAACCTCTTTCACATGGAAATTGACATATATCACATGGTATTATCACTTCACAATCACACATGCATATATGAAATTGAAATACCCTAAAAATGCACCTATCAAAAACTAAACAACCACCCTTTGACTTACTAGGCCAAGGTCCAATTCTCCATCACTGCACTGGGTCAAGGGTCACATATCAAAACAAATAATCATAAAAAACCAAGTGTGCCACCAAGTTGGTAATAATATAAACTATAATCCGAGAAAAAGAAAAACAACATAACCCACCCAAGGCAACTCAATCCATCCCTTGCACATGGGGCTGTAGGCACCCAATCACGAGTTTGAAATCCAGTTTTGACAACAACCTATCTTTAGTCTACATAATCCCAAATAGTAATACCAATAAAATAGGTAAAAGAAAACCCTTTGATACCATTTGCAGTATCCCTGACCCGAAAAACCACCCGAACAATGCTAACGGGCCGGGTACCACTGGCCTTAGGCGCACCTCCCTGAATTCCAAAGGATTCCGACTAGAAGTGAGGGTGTAAACAGGTATAATGGGGATGTTATAACCTTTGGGAAAATATAATATGATGGTCCAAGCATAATAAGTTAACATGAAATGGAAATAAATGACTCAGCAGACTCGAACCAGACCCGCATAGTGGATTCACATCCAAAATCAATAAACAGTGAAAGTGATAAATATATAGAAACATTAGCAGAAAGTAAACAGATCAACATGCCAAACAATGCTTATAAAAACTACTAAAAACAAACAAGGCATGCATTCATAGCAGGTCATACATGTCAATATATAAAGTGTTCCCATAGATAACCACTGTTTCTATATACAAAATAAGCATGCTAATATAGGATTGAAATCTAAACAAAAGTAAAACTTTAGCTAGAAATGACCTTAAGTTCTATGCCAATCTCCATTCCAAACAGTACTATGATCCAAATCCTAATGATGACCCGTTACCTATACGTAAATCCATAAAGTCTACACATTTTCTGAAGGGACCGTGTAGGGTGTGAGATGAATCTTAGTAGGATGCCACATAATGGTGCATACCTAGTATATGTGTTTAAGTAGAAATTAATCTCTAAGAAAAGTAAATAGTACGATGCAATAAATAAACACAACCACCACTGGTGATCAACAACCACTAGGGAGTGTCACCTACTTCAACCAACAATGGAATCTCAGAAGTAAAGAGTGTCCTTGGACCATGGACTAAAGTAACCCTCTAGTAACAAAGTACTTGTGAACCCTTAGGTTCCACCTCAATCATATATCCTAGCACCATGTACCTCCTAACACCTCGTGTCACAAAGTACCGACGTCCTGAAGGCATGCCCCAACAATAGTGTCCCGGTCCCAAGGACCCCTTCTCAAAAGCTCACATCATCCCATGGCATAAAAACTAAAGGAACATTGATGTATGTCCTAAAATAAATATCCAGGCCCATGGAATCAATCACGGTGATCCTCAGCCCCCAACCCGATAGCCTCATTGATATCAACCAAAGGCTCCTCACTTTCCACATGGATTTCTACGGAAATCACCCCCAAACCATAAATACCTAAACCATAAATTATCGGGGGCCTCTATCCACATGAGTGGTCAAAACCACATCATCACGGAGTTAACCTACATGAAAATGACTCAAACGAAACCTTGGACATCACGGGTGAGTGATAATCACCAAATAAGAACCTAAGACACACCATCTATGGAACCTCATAGACCTATGACCATGTCGATCAAATATGATGGCATTTTCATCCATGTATCACGGGCCTTGACCAACCTAACAACCTCACCACCTCAATTCCGACATCCACGACCCCCAATCCTGTGTTCTAAACCACTCAAGCACATCCGGGCCAAGCCCAACTAGTGATAAACATCACTCAATCCTAATGTCCATGCCATACCAACCTCAGTCCAAGCCCGTCACTTCCCCAAGGGTCTCATAATATGTAATCTCAAGCATTACATAAATATAAAACACATTTAATCACTTTAAACTAGTAATTCAATTTAAACAAAATGAATTACACTATCTACCAGCTATATAACATTAGCATGGAGGTCCTGAATGCCTCAAATTAGATTAATCAAGCTTTAAAAAATTAAAAATACCAGTTTAAATAAAAATAATTTAATTAGGACCATTTTGGAACCCTCAAAAAAAATATCCCAAGGAGTAATGACCTTTCGGCCAACCTCGCTCAAGTGTAAAAGGTATAGGACATGCCCACAACATCTCTCATGGTCTAACAGTCAAGTCAATGTGCTATAATAGAGTTCCTCTCAAAACTCATCGTTGCACTAAAAATACATAACCCCCAAAAGTTTATGAAAACTCAAAACAAGGTATAAAACACCTACCTTAGACTCATAGGTGTAGGAACATCTGATATCGAGCTCCAATTCGAAGCTGATGGATGTAGATCAGAGTTTCCTTCTTAAACCCTAAAATTGGCTCGGATAGAAACAATAGTACATAAGACGAAGGATCAAATAAGAATAGGTATGCGTGGGTTTATCCTTACCGAGGTGATTCTATAGCTTCCGAAAGATCAAAGAACGAAGTTTTAATAGAGAGAAAAAATTAAAACTAGTGGAAGGAGTAAAGGGGAGGCTCTCCCCTTCTGCGTGTGACCAAGAAGGAAGAAAGGGGGAGGAAAGAAAGAAATAAGAAAAAAGGGGAAAATGGAAATTTTCCTCATTTACTGGGCCGCATAGTTTACCCACACAGTTTACCAAACCGTGTGGCAATAATGTGAAAGACATTGACTAGGGATGTAGGTCCGCACAACTACTCCGCACGGTTTTACAAACCATAAATAAATCATGCTTATCTCTCTGAAACTATTGTAGATGATCTCACATTGTTGTGCGCCTCTAGTCGCACGGTTTCCCTAAACCATGCACCTACACCTGATTCACAAAAACTAGTCCTTCGAGATTCTAATGCTCCTGAAACCCTTCCAAACACCCTAAAAACTTACCTAGACTCTAAATCAACCCAAAAACACCATTTAAGGGTAATAGAACTCTCAGAATTGAGTTCCTATCAACAAAAAAAAGTATCATAGCCACTAATTGAAAAAAAAATCAAACTAGGTAGGGATTTTGACCCATTCCAAAACCCTAGGTCGTTACACCACATATCTGCTTACCTTTCCCATGTTTTGTCCTACACATGTCCATGTTTTCATAATACACGAACTATCATCATAGTCTTTCCCTACAATACTTTCTCATTTCGATCTAACACACATGTTAGATGATCCTCAAAGGATGCATTAGTCTCATGATCAACTTACACAACATAATCGAAATGGTTTTCAACTCACTATGCCTATAAACCATAAGAAACCATCCAACATTGGCACTTAGCCTTTCCATCAAAAACTGTCTGGAAAGGACGTACATCCACCACCTCTAAGGTCCACCTGGCCTTTTTTCTAGGAATTTAAATATGTTTCATACAAGTTCTTCATTGGAATTCTGATGCCACCACTTCTAACCCATGGTCTTTCTCTATGTTCCTACTTATAACACATCGCTCCCCACTTTAGAGCTTTGTTAACACCATTTTTTCAAGCAACTCATCCACCACGGTATTCATCAAACTCTATTCAATTCTGAGAACCTCATCCATAAACTGTCGATAGTGTACCTTCCAGCATCTAGTTCCACATATACCGCTTAATTAGTGTAACCTATAAGAGGCCCCATATCCAACCGAAACACATTCATGTAGCTAGATGTAAAGATAAATAATTCTTAGTGTATATGGGATGATATCAAGGTAGTGGACATGATCATCACTAATTAAAAGTATGCGAAGAATTCTTCGATGAACACCACAAAAATTCCTCCATCATAAATGTTACCTCCCACTACGGAATCACCTTAATATGTTGAAAGTCTTGAGATTCCCTTCCTACCAACATATTACCATATGATCCAAAACCAAACAATCCCTCACACGATCTATAACTAAGTTCTCAAACTAGGGAACTCTCACTACCCAAACTACCCACATCAAGGGTCAATTAAACAAAACAATGGATTCTCAATTCACAAAATTAACTCAGTTAAAAGTTGTGATTTACTCAAAACCATAATAAGTATTTTCCCCTTTTTTCCACCACACGGTCAAAACTGAGGAACTATCTCTACCCTTAACCACCCAACATATAGTTCCTGGTTAACAAGGGTAAACACATTCTCATTATTCAAGTTTCTCATATAGACACCCATTTATTCTAATCTTGTATCATTTTAAAATATTTATCATTTTCATATTAGGAACCATTTTTATTTCAATTTCACAAGAAAGGGAAAATAATTCAAGTTCAAAAACTTACCCATAACCCATTTTACCACGTGTTTCTAAAATGATGCATGTCACAATAACCCTGATTTCTTAGAATAATGCATGAAAACTCAACTCACATGCCATATCGATCCATGATTCAAATATCATAAAATTTCAACATCAATAATTATAGCACACAATAAGTGCATCGCCCAAGGTGAAATAATATTCAACTATTACAAAAAAAAACAATAACAACAATCCCACCATAGGTACTTGGGTTATCCCCCAAACATGGGTAAGATACTCCCACACATGTGCTCATAACCAATCCCAACTCTAACTAGTATCCTGTATACCTTTCCCAAACAGTAAGAGAAAAGAAAATGAAAATAAAACTATCCTTTGATACCACTTTGTAACATCCCAACCAGGGTTCCCCACGCTGATTCCCTGAGCTGGTTGGTCACATGACCTCAAGCGTGCCTCGCCGTATAACAAAGGTTGCTGACTTGCAACGAGGTTCTATTATTGATCATGGGAAGACTATACCCTCTATTTTTTAAATCAGAGTAATACACCAGTAGAAAATAAGAAACAATAAATGAATAACATATAACCGAAAAAATAGTACCAAGATCATATGATTACCAAAACTGGAGATACAATATCAAACTAAAGAGTAGACATTCCATGCTAAAGTACATGCCAAGTGTCCAAATGCAACTCAAAATTAAAGACATTGACAAATCCCAATCAGTACCATAACTACATCTGGTTCCCTCATCCATTCTCCATCCCAAATCAACCATCTAATATAGGATCTTTACCCTTAACCTATCTTATAAGCATGCAATATATTTGGGTACTGATTAGGCAGATCAAGTAGGGTGAGAGTAAAAATCAGTAGGCTACCACCAACAATGTCTAAAACAATATTCAGTGAATAGCAGTGTATGCAGTTGTATACAGAACAAAATACAAGCAATCAAGTAACCAGTTTACATTTATTCATTTACTATTTATTTAACCACATATCACTCGGGTTATCAAGGTCACCTAAACTCAAATCATATAACAAGATTTCATTGTTACCTTTCATAATTCATAATTCATAATTCATAATTGAATGACCATGTTACCATTCATAATACTAGGAAAGATTCCTATATTACCATTCACCATTTAATAATACATAATTGAATGAGCATGTAACCATTCATAACACTTGGTCGAATGTCCATGTTTCTATTCACTATTTAATAATACATAATTATATGACCATGTTACCATTAATAACACTTTGTTGAATTTTGATGTTACCATTCACCATTTAATGTCACATAATAATTGGCTGAATTTCCATGTTACCATTCACTATTTAATAATACATAATTGAATGATCATGTTACCATTCATAAAACTTGGATGAATGTCTATGTTACCATTCACCATTTAATGTCACATAATACTTGGCTGAATTTCCATGTTACCATTCACCAACATATAATTAATTTAATAATTAATTATCCACACAATTTTCATTACTAATTAAATAATTAGTTAAACATAGAAATTTCATTAGTTAATTCATCAATTAACTAATCCCATCAAATGAATTAATTGATTTAATAATTAATTAATCACTTCAATTATATTAGTCAAGTCCATTAATTAAATAATCAATTAATTAATCAATATCCACAAACTCAAAATTCCATAATTAATTCCACAATTAATTATCTCATTCACAATCCCAATATCTCATAATTAATTCTAAAATTAATTATCTCAAATTATCTATCTCAATATCTCATAATTAATTCAATAATTAATTATCAAAATCTATCAATTCAATATCCCAACAATCCATATTAATTAATTCACCAATTAATTAATCAAATTCATTTAATTGCACCATCACAATAACACTCATTAATTAATTCACCAATTAATTAATATAAATCATTCAATTTAATTAACACAAAAATACACATTAATTAATCACTAATTAATTAATCTAACTCATTCAATTGAATTAATGAAACGATACTTGTAAATTAATTCACAAATTAATTAATCTAACTCATTAAATTGCATTAAAAAACAATCCTCATTAATTATTTCACTAATTAATTAATCTAACTCATTCAATTGCATTAACACAACAATCATCATTAATTAATTCACTAATTAATTAATCTAACTCATTCAATTGAATAAACACAACAATACTCATTAATTAATTCTCCAATTAATTAATCATGTTAAATACATTAATTAATCCTACAATTAATTAGTCACATTCAACCCCCTATAATTAATTCATCAATAAATTGTTCACATTAATTGCATAAATTAATTCATAATTAATTAATCACATTCAATCCCTTCAATTAATTCATCAATTAGTTTTCCATGTCAATTGCATTTGTTAATTCACAATTAACTAATCAAAATACTTCCATAATTAATTAATCAATTAATTAATCCCATTAATTTCATTATTTAATTCAATGATTAAATAATCACATTACTTCCATTAATTAATTCATCAATTAATTCATCTCATAAATATCATTATTTAATTTAACAATTAAATAATCACATTACTCACATTAATTAATTCATAAATTAATTAATCTCATCAATCTCATTATTTAGTTCATCAATTAAATAATCACAATACTTCCATTAATTAATTTATCAATTAATTAATCAAATCCACAATCATAAAAATCATAATTAATTAATTAATTAATTATTCCAACTTAATCAATTCAATAACCCCATAACTAATTCCTCAACTAATTATTCCAACTCACTCAATTCAATAACACCATAATTTATTCATAAATTAATTATTCCAACTTAAATAATTCAACAACCCCAATTAATTCATCAATTAATTATTCCATCTCAATCAATTCAATATCCCTGATTAATTCCTCAATTAATTATTCTATCTTAATAAATTCAATAATCATAAAAATCTCCAATAATTAATTCTACAATTAATTTTCCCTACTCAACAACTTCAATATAAAAATAATTAATCCATCAATTAATTATTCAATTTCAAAAATCTCTATCTCGCCCTAATTAATTAAAAAATTAATTATCCCAAATCATAATTTTATAATCCCAACCATTTCCATTAATTAATTATACAATTAATTAATCAAGTTCAATAATCTAAATTCCTCATAATTAATTCAAAAATTAATTATTCAATATATATAATCTCATTATCCTTACTTTCACAATTTCCACAATTAATTCACTAAATTAATTATTTTAATCAAGAAATAAATTTCTAAACATCTAAAAGAAATTCAAAATTACATACAAATAATTGAAATCAAGACTTTGGGATTTAAATTATACACCACCTATATAAGTCCCTGACCTTAAACATTACATAATCTTGAGTTAAGTCAAGAATTCGCATTGTGGATCTTTTCACGTTTAGAGTTTTAGATAATTAGGCCATAACTATTACATTACATCTCAAAAATTACAAAGTAGACACTTCTACTCAGTTTCCATTTTTTTCATAAAATAAAAACTCTTAAAAAAATAAATAGGTCTAGTTCCATGTTTTATACAACATGACTTTTCCTTGATCCCATCCTTGACCCTATTCATCTTTATGTCCTGTGAAAAACATTTAAAACTTGGGATGAGCATAAAAAGCTCAGTAAGGGCTATAAAATAAGGAAAGAAAAAATTATCCCATCAATAAATATAAATCAATGAAACCATACTTTTCAATCATAACATACCTCAAGAAATCATAAGATTTTATGAATAACACACAGAAATCATAAATCAAAAAGTTAACTTATGGCATCCATATCATACTTACATTATAGCTTTCACAACTATGTAGGGAGTTATGTTGGAATACCCATCACAGTATATTCCCTAAAATCTCTTAGGATAAACATTAATGTTTACCTCCGTCACATTAACCAATGCATTGGAGAGCTATCTCAGGCTCACTCGCCCTAGGTTTATCATGAAACCGCCTGTATACGTAAACAATTCCCAAGAACCATAACATAATCATAACACATAACATAATCATAAAGGAAAGATAACATTACCACATTGCAATCACAATATATCATTTCAAGATATCGAAATAATAAATCCATTATCAAAACCATTTTCAATACCAAAATACATAAAAAGAGTATATGGTATTTATTTTTCTTTTAAAAACATTACGGCTTTTTAAGGAAGCCACAAATCAAATAATGCTCGTGGTGGTAGAAAGGTCATTATCACCGCATATGTTAAAAAGAAACATTCCTTTTTTGTTGTTTAGTAAAATGCTTCGTATAAAAAGATTATATTTGAATGAAATAAAAATTCAAAGGGGTTTATACATCATATAAAATAAAGTTGTGTATAAATCAAAAATGTTCCTCAATAAAAGGAGATTGAGGCGAAGTCCCTTACCACTTGATATAATACTTGAATAAAAATAATTATATAATAACATTAAAAAAGATTTTAATATCATGAGAGTAAAAATATTCATGATATAATATTTCAAAGGGTAGTATATACACCATATAGGATAATAATAGTTCACAAGATCAATATATTCCTAAAATTAAAAGAGATTGAGACATAATCCCTTACGAAAATTCAGCATCCTAACGACGTCACTTTAAAATTTAGAGAATGAGACGATGAGAGAGAAATGGGTCTCTCATCACTTTTACATAAAATGTACATCAATAAGGATATATAAGAACATATCCCAACATAAGAAAATGAAAATTAGAAGACATGACATAAAATAAGTCTTTGTCAAAAATAGGAGGGTGAAAGGTTCCCATACAAATAACATATCATTACATTAAGGATAAATCAATGACATAACTATGTGTGACAAACATAAATACACCCAATATAAGTGGATATAAAGTGTAACAAAATCATAGTTCATTCACACATATTCATATAATGACATAATTAATAAGTAAAAGCTTAACCCAAAGAATGGAAATTGGGTTAAGAAGTCCCCTTAAAAAAATTCGATAGCCTAACAACGTCACTTAAAAATTCAGAAAATGGGTTGACGAGAGAAAAAAGGGTCTCTAATCACATGGAAATAAAATGTACAGAAATAAGGATATAGAAGAAAATATCCCAAAAAAATAAAATGTAAATTTGAAATACATAACATAAAATAAGTCTTTAATAAAAAGACTAAGGTGAAAGGTTCCCTTACCGATTTGGTAACTTACGAAACATACACCCCATGAAATAAGGATTATACAATGAAGATGTAAATACCCATAAATTAAATTATATTACACAAAGGATAAAATAATTTGTAGTACATATACCACACAAAATGAAATAGTTTAAAATATTTCATGAATCTCACGGGAATAAAAAGTGAGATGAAAACCCCTTACCTCGTTGTAATCAATCGAGTCGTATGACTAAAAGTTAATAAACACCAAATGAATCATAGAATACCATTAATATAAATAGAATCATGATAATATATATCAAATGACAGTAAAAAATACACCACATTCAATAAATAAGTGGCAAACAATGGAAATATCATGGAATTAAAAGTGAGACACTACTTGAAATTTGACTTTTCCCAATGCTTCTATACCAACAATTTGTAAAAACTGTTGGTATAGGTCATTTTTTCCAACGGTTTGGCCAGACCGTTTGGAAATCCCACTTTGTGGCCCCCTTTCCCAATGGTTTTGGCAAACCGTTGGGAAAGGGTATGGATTTCCCAACGGTTTGGCCAAACCATTGGGAAAAGTCCACTTTGTGGCCAACTTTCCCAACAGTTTTGGCAAACCGTTGGCAAAGTGGACTTTTCCCAACGTTTTTCCAAAACCGTTGGGAAAGGGTATACCTATCCCAACGGTTTTCCAAAACCATTGGGAAAGGTCCCCTAGAAATAAACCTCCAACCCAAAATAAATTCCACAATCAAGAACTATACCAACGATTTTGACAACCGTTGGTATAGGTCCTGAGAATTTTTATCATATCTTCTTACTGAGAACATTATATAAATCAAAATTTAAAATAATTATGACAATAAATATATATATTTATGTAATTATGTTCACAAAAGTCATGTTAGGCTATTGGTTAAGTCATTCAATGATAAACTAGGGGTCGTGGGATCAAATCACAGCGAAAGTTTTTTTTTGAAATACATATACCAACGGTTATGGAACCATTGGTATATATTTTCATATTACTTATACCAACGGTTTTGGAAACCGTTGGTATAGGTCTATACCAACGATTTTTGCAAAACTGTTGGTATAGACCTATCCCAATGGATTACTTGGCTATGGTTCTCCAAACCATTGGTATAGGCTATACCAATGGTTTGGAGGCCTATACCAACGGTTCCAAACCATTGGTATATGTTAGTTTTCCAGTAGTGAGATAAGAAACCCCTTACCTCGAGTCCGACTTGTCTTGTATGTTCCTTTTTCTTCCTGAATAATAAAATTAAGTTAATTTATACTTTCTTAAGAACCTTTTTCAATTTTATTATTCCTTTTATATCACTTATTACCATGATAAAACAATTATTTAATCACTTGAGAGTTCATATTGGTCATTTTTTTGATGTTCGGAACTTGAGTAAAAAATGAACTTGTTATAATTACAAATTGTCCATGTGGTAAAAATTCCATTATATCCAGAATGATATTAATTATTTATATATCATATATATCATATATATCAAGTACATATTTTTTTACAATAGACCATAACATTTGGACATAAGAAATGAAATGCACTGTTTATGGAGACGGTAAGCCGTACGTACGCATGAACGCTACTTTCATTTGTTTTTCATTTTTAAAGGATTAAAAAATAAATGATACAGATGTATATTATAACTAAAGTATAACATATATTTTATATATGTTACATATGTTCATAAATTCCATCTTTTATACATTCCATGTATAGCATGAATGAGTCATATCATTTTGAGGGGGTGATAGTCCGCACTTCCCCAAATGAAATTATCGTATTTACGCATTATGGAAAACATAATGGTATGCTGTAAATGAAAAATACAGAAGAATAGAGATAAAATAAATATCATAAATATCATATATAATTATATTTCCATCATAATGGCCACCATGAGAGGCGGTTGGAGATATTTGAACAATCATTGTTTCGTGAGGCAGTAGTTCGTTGTCCATAGAAACAATATGTTCATTACTCATTAGATGGAGGTGTGTGAAAGTGTAGTTCGAATAATTATCATAATAACAACATAGTTTATTTAGGATATTTGATTTGTTATAAAATAAAGGAATAAAGAGAGTTTTGGTGGTTGGATAAGTAAAATAAAAAAAAAAGAACTTAAGAGTAGATGTTGCCTTTAAATTGGGTATCTCCCTTTGGTTTGAACCAAAAGGTTTACTTGAATTGCCTTCTACCTAAGGGAAGGGTTATAGTAGTAATATCGGGATGTTGGGAGATTAATTGGGAAGAGGTTGGATGAGACAAGGGGCTTGATAGGTGTGAGAAATGGGTCAGAGGTGATGGGTTTTTGTAAGGGGGAGGAGGGGCTCTTTAGGAAAGTTTGAAATAATTATTTTATTATAAAATGATATTCGGTTTTAAAAGGTCAAAAACTCATTAAATTAAAATATAATATGACTATTGTTTTAAATAAAATCATCCAATAATAATTAGATAGTTTATGGACACTTTTTTTTAAATTTTATAATCTCATTTATTTAAATAATTCATTATTAAGGTAATCACTGCATCATCATTGTGTCATAAATAATTTTATCTATTTGATGTCTAAAAATTATAAATAAAATACCATGATGTAGGAAATATTTTTAGATTTAAAATGAATATTTATAGTCAAAGTGATAATTTATATAACCCCATGTAAAAATTGTTTTACTAAAGGTATATGTTTATGTCATTTTTGTCTTTACTTTAAATTAATTAATATAAAGTGTCATTATCACTCCCAAATGGCTCCATGGAGTCCCAAAATAGACCCAAATATTCCCATGGTCGTAAACGTATCAACCAATAGGATTAGGACACATTTTAGGGTAATTTAATATTATTATAAAATTATTTTTTACCCTTATTTACCCGATTTACCCTTTAACCATGGTAAATAAAATCTTTACTGAAGTAAATATTTATAATGTATAAAAATAAAATTTACCTATTTACAAAATTTGGACCTCTTGATTCCAAATATGTATTCCATTTTTCAAAATTCAAAACACATAAGTTTCATAAATTAATTTAAAATTAATTCCCATTGTCAAAATAAAAAGCATGTTTTTAAGAAACAATAACTACCAAAAGATTGACATTTGTTTATGTCCAATTTCAAAGTGAAATTACTTAAAATGACCAAAATTGGATTAAATGGTAAAAATATAATCTAATTAAACTTTAAAACAAATTAAAAAGATAATATGACCATATAAATAAATTAGATTAAAAAGAAATTCTGAATTAAAATGCGGTATTTTTCACTATTCATTAAAATATTAACTTTATTAGAAAAATACCAAAAATTTACCCAAAGTAAATTTTTATTTCCCGATTATATAGAAGAATTTTATTTTTTCAAATATAAAATATAAAAGTGAAAAAAACTATATTTAAAAAGGATTTTCCATCAAAAGGCGGTAAGTCGACCCTTTAAAGAATATTAGAGTATTTATGCTTAAAATTGGATTCATTCACATTTTAAGCCTCTAACATTCATTGGATTAAATTAAAAACATTTACCAAACATGTTTAATCATATTATAGTTAGTTCTATTTATTCCCACCCATAAAACTACTATGCGTTAACTACCATTTAAAATAATAATTTTATATTATATTTTGGTATAACTCAAAGTTTTGTGAAACATAAGATTTCAGAGAAACTCGTTGTTGCATGTTGAGTACGCTATCAGACATAGAATCCCATTTAAAGTAAAATTAATATTTAATTAAAAAATATTATTAAATATGAAAATTTCATATTCTTTATTTATGTGGGATGTTATATCCTTCCCCACTTTTGGGAATTGCGTCCTTGCAATTTTAAAATTGGGCTCAGAAACTTCATTAAAAGTCCCACATTGAAAAAAGAGTCAATAAAACCATCACTTTAAAAGAATGAAAGAGAAGTACAAAGGTCACCCGAGATAACCCATACTAGGATTCCATGAGAACATGGATATAGAGAAGAAACTAAGTGTCATGTTCTGATGGAGAGTGATAGAAAACAAGATCAAGAGAAAGTTAACCACCAGAAAACCACAAAATTGTGATAGGTTAAACAGAATTTGATTTCCCAGTAGGAAAAGTTAACGGACAATGTTTTTGTTTTATGTTACCTTTAATAATGTTGGAGAATTTATTTAAGATCCTGACAAAGAACATTAGGAAACATATTTACTTGTTAAGTAGAGTTTCATCCATTAATAAATTTCTTCCTCAAACTCATCTTTTCTCCAAACGATGAGTATCCATGACGACATGGTCACACATGAAGTGCTAGAATCAACTTCTAAAGAATCACATAATCCAAAAAATAAGAAATATATATTTACCCTATCTTTATACATTAACCAAAACCAAAAATGGTTAGTACGAGTTTAGATAATCCCCCAAAAAGATAATCCTTTATAAATGAAATACTACTCTTAATCTCCAAAATTCAACAAAAAGTACCCAAAGTTCAAGAAAGACCATTCAATACAAAATTTCCCTTAAAATTATTCAAAATAATCCAAACTAAGTTTGAAACCCAAAATTCAGAAGGATTTGATCACATAGTCTTCCATGATAAATCTTAATATTTATCTCCAAATAAAATTGACTAATCTTAAAGTCTCATACTGAAGTGTAATTAACTTAATCAAATATTCTCTATGATAGGTTAATCATTTCCATAAATAACCCAAATCACTATAAGTACATAATAAAAACATAGATTATTCAAAAATAAAATTTCAACCATTACTCTACAAATTAGATCCCATAGTATTCTATTTACCTTAAGCATATAATGTTCCAAAATATAAAACATCTTATAAAATAACCTTTATCATTCAATCACCAAATCATTTTCCTATACTAAGGATATCTATTTGATAAAACATAATTTCCCAAAATAAACTTATTATTGATCTATAAAATCATTTAACTAGAAGAATATGTCATACTAACCAGGGACTTCACATATACCAATGGTAGGATATGTGCCATTGTCTCCCTTTGGTTGTGGGTTTGATTCCTGAGGCCATGCCAGACGTGATGGGTTTTCACCCATCTTACGGGTTTTCCTTTTTATAAAACTAAAAAATAACCCTAACATGTTTTAACCTCAAAGGTTTTCTTATACCTTTAATTTTCATCACAACACATTAAGACCTCAATATCTTAATTCATTAAGCCTTATATATATATTGTCGTTTTTTTATTTCACCTCCATATGATAAAATAAAACTATTTGTAATGGAAAGAACATCATACCTTCATCATGATGTTTATATGGTTTCATCGCCATCTTTTTCACGTAGTTAGAAGGTTCATGAATTGAAAAAATGATTTAGATATCCTTCAAAATCATTTTCTTCCTTCATCCAAATACACCTTTTACAACTTGGGTCATATGGGTGTTTGCATAAAAATAGTTTTGAAAAATAATCATGTATGACATATAATTTCAAAACATCTGATAAAACATGATTTTTATAAAATAGTCGGACCGAATTTGAGTTGAAAATTTCAATCAATGGTCCTTTTAAAATACTATAAGTATGTACTAAGAGACTATATTTTAAAAGAAAATATAAATAGGTTGCTCAAGGGTATCCTTATTTAGAAACTTTTTCAAAATCATAATATGCTTTAAAATCTTGTGATAAGGTAAAATATTTGAAAATTCCTTGATAATATTTACCTTTCTTGAAAATATGAGAATATTGAGAAAATAATATTTGATTAAATACAACCGATGATCCATGATGATATCGAGGTATCATGGAGGTGTTTGATATCTCAAACAACTTCTTAAAAGTGAGTTGTATGGTAGAAAAAGTTTCACAATCATCTGAACATGAATTTGCAATAATTATTGCAATCAGTACCTTGGCCTCGAAGCATCTTCTCCTTTCTCTCCCACGATGCCTAGGGTTTCCTCTATGATCTATTACTCTTCTACTCTCCAGCCATCTCGTCCTGGGTATCCTCTCTTTGAATTGTCTCTTTAGATAGTTCGGCTCAGCACGTCGATGTCGTCGTGTGTGCGACTTGGACGGAAGGGCTCGGTTTGTGTGGAGGTGACTTCTTTTCATTGAGGTTGACGACGGGTCTGGAGTGGCTTTGGGAGGGGGGGGGGGTTGTTCCTTGTTTTCTTTGTGTTGTTTTTCAGTGTTGAAGGTTCTCTCTTGGCGGTTTCTACTTGATGCTGACTGTGCTTGGATTCTTCTCACCACCGCCTCATCCCTTTGGTGGATCTTCTTCAGATTCCTTGGGTGTTCTCCGTGGCGATCTTGTGGTCCTTCCTTCTTGCTGTGCCGATACGCTTTGGGATTCTACGACACTGCTGGTCTGATCCGCAGGCGTGAGACCGGATACCGGCACACTCTACGGAGCATTCAAGGGTTTTCTCTTGGCTATGCATTGTTGTCCTGTGGTGGTTTCTCAGCATGTGGAGGTCGTCACCTGATTTGCGGCAGCTGAGTACTTTGAGGGTCTGTGAGGGTTTCCTTCAGCGGCCAGGGTGGCTGTAGTGGGGGTTTTCATTGTTTGATTTTCATGGATCTGTTTGATTTTCATTGTGGAATGGTGAATCCGACCGATTTCAATGGTTTTTGGGCTAGTGGTTGTTGATGGTGGCAACAACAAGGAACGCTGGTGATAGAGAAGCGGCGCGACGAATGTTGTTTGGGTTCCTGTATTCCGAGAAGGACGATGGTGGCCAGTGAATGGTGGCGTGTGGTGTTCTGGATTGTCTCGCCGGTGGTATGATTGACGACGAAGTTGGTTTTCGCGTTGATACGCTCCTCGAGGTGGTTGTGTGGCTCGAGGTGGACATGTGGTTCGTGTTGTTTGAATATCGAATTTATGATGTGGTTTTGCTTTTGGAGGAGTCGTTGTTTGGTTGTGAGGTTACCGGTTATCCTAAACCAGCTTTTTAAAATAAAAAAAAATATTTCTAGCAATAATTATTACAATCATGTCATTAGGAAGATATAGGAATGTCGTTTGAGATCCTCCTCCCATTTGTAACTAACTTTCCTTGATCTGAAAAATTTATAAAACAAGGATTTAATTGAAATAATATACATAGGAACTAACCATGTGTTTAACGAAAACTACTAATCCCTAAAGTTATCTAAACCGACCTCTGATACCAACTATAAGTCCCTGACCGTAAACATTACATAATCTTGAGTTAAGTCAATAATTCACATTGAGGATCTTTTCAGGTTTAGAGTTTTAGAGAATTAGGACATAACTATTATATTATATATCAAAAATTACAAATTAGACACTTCTACTCAGTTTCCATTTTTTCATAAAATAAAAACTATTAAAAAAAAAGAAACATCTCTAGTTCCATGTTTTAGACAACATGAATTTTCCTTGATCCCATCCTTGACCCTATTCATCATTATGTCCGTTGAAAAACATTTCAAAACATGGGATGAGCATAAAAAGCTCAGAAAGGGTTATAAAATAAAGAAAAAAAACATTATCCCATCAATTAATACAAATCAATGAAACCATAATTTTTAATCCAAACATACCTCATGAAATGATAATATTTTATTAATAACACACAAAAATCATAAATCATAAAGTTAACTTGTGGCATCTATATCAAACTTAAATTACAGATTTCACAGCTACATAGGGAGTTACGTTGGAATAACCATCACAGTATATTCCCTAAAATCTATTAAGAGAAACATTAATTTTTTCCTCATTCACGTTACCCAATGCATTGAAGATCAATATCAGGCTCACCCGCCCAAGGTTTATCAAGGAACCACCCGTATTTGTAAACAATGCCCAAGAACCATAATATAATCATAACACAAAATATAAGAATAAAGGAAAGATAACATTCCCACATTACAATCACAATATATTATTTCAAGATATTGAAATAATAAATCCATTATAAAAACCATTTTCAATACCAAAATATGTAAAATGAGTATATGGTATTTATTTTTCTTTTAAAAACATCACGTCTTGTTAAGGAATCCAAAAATCAAATAATGCTTGCGGTGGTGGAAAGGTCGTTGTTACCGTGTATGTTAAAAATAAACATTCCTTTTTTTTCATTTAGAAAAATGATTCATATAAAAATATTCCCTTTGAATGAAATGAAAAGTCAAAGGGTTTTATACAACATATAAAATAAAGTTGTGTATAAATCAAAATATGACTCAATGAAAGAAGATTGAGACGAAGTCCCTTACAACTTGATAAAATACTTGATTAAAAATAATTACATAATAACATTAAAAAAAGATTATAATATCATGAGAGTAAAGATATTCATGATATAATATGTCAAAGGGTAGTATATACACCCTATAGGAAAATAAAGGTGCATAAGATCAAGATATGCCTCAAATGAAAGGAGATTGAGACATAGTCCCTTATGAAAATTCGGCAGCCTAACAACGTCACTTTAAATTTTTTAAAATGAGATGATGAGAGAAAAAAGGGTCTCTCATCACTTTTACATAAAATGTACATCAATAAGGATATATAAGAACATATCCCAACATAAGAAAATGGAAATTAGAATAAATGACATAACAGAAGTCTTTGTCTAAAAGAGGAGGGTGAAAGGTTCCCATACAAATAACATATCATTACATTAAGGAAATCAATGAAATAACTATGAGTGACAAACATAAATACACCCAATATAAGTGGATATCAAGTGTAAAAAAATCATAGGTCATTCACACATATTAATATAATGACATAATTAATAAGTAGAAGTTTAACCTAAAGAATGGAAATTGGGTTAAGAAGTCCCCTTACAAAAATTTGGTAGCCAAACAACATCACTTAAAAATTCAGAAAATGGGTTAACAAGAGAAAAAGGGTCTCTCATAACATGGAAACAAAATTTTACAGAAATAAGGATATATAAGAACATATCCGAACATAATAAAATGGAAATTTGAAAGACATAACATAAAAGAAGTCTTTAACTAAATGACTAAGGTGAAAGGTTCCCTTACCGATTCGGTAACTTAGAAAACATACAACCCATAAAAGAAGGATCATACAATGAAGATGTAAATACCCATAAATTAAATTATATTGCACAAAGAATAAAATCATGTGTAGTACATACACCACACAAAAGGAAATAATGGAAAATATAGCATGAATATCACGGGAATAAAATGTAAAGACTCAGGATTTCCATGTAATTGTTTTTTTTAAAATATGGGAATTTTACGAGTCCGTGAAAATGGACTACGCGTGATTCCGAGGCCCAGAGTGCCCGGAATGAAGTTATGAACTTTTCTTCGGGTACGTTCAGTAAACATGCTAGCGTGATTTTATAACATTTGAACCAGTGCTTGGAATTGAAATCTGAGGGTACCGTTGAACTCACAGCGCTGATATTCGCTTAAAGATACTTTCACCTCGACGATAGTTGGTTGAGGGTGAAAGTTAGTTTTTGGGTTTTATGCGAAGGAATAAAATAAAAATAAAAGTTTGTGACTTTTTATTTTTATTTGCAACACTCATATGGGTGTTGAGAGGTGGGGTCCATAGGAACTAAACCTCCTCTTCATGTTTAATTGCGGTGGGGACCACCCGAGTTCTTAATAACCTCCCAAATTGAATTTAGGGGAAGGGACCACCTGACCCCTATTAATGGGGGGAGAGGAAACCACCCAACCCCACCTATTTAATGTGGAGGAGCCTCTTGAGATTCCTCCAAATTAATTATTCCAACCCATCTCAATTTATTGTGTCAACCTAGGTGTTTAATTAGGATAATTTTAATTTGTGCCAATGATTAAAGTTGGGGGAAACACATCAGTTGGCCATTTTCATTTTGGTGGAGCCTTGGGAGAAAATCTCTCCAATGAAGAATGCGTTCTTCCAACGAAGAATTCCAACGAAGAACGCCGACCCCGAATTTGACCTTCTTCCTCGAGACTTCCTCTAATGTAGGACATCTTCGACTGCGACGAACCAACACAAAAACCAACGATCGAGGAAAACGCCGATGAGACTGACGCCCATCTTTTACCTATGATTCGTTTTCTTCCCCACAAATCCGTTGACGTATCAACTTGAGGCAGTGGTTTATTCCTATTTGATTATGACTTCCCTTGTTCTCCCCTTTTCTTTTTACGGGATTTGGAATAGAGATTAATGAGGGTTGTGGGAAATGATGTTTTTAAGACATCTTCCATACATGTTCATGCTTCATTCTTATGACCCGCTTGCTACCACTCTAAATACAAAGGGTGCGGGCCAAACAAACATGGCATGAACCCTATGATGTTCTTATTTGGTGTGCTCTTAGAAATGGAGGAAGGTGTCAAAGGTGACGATGGTGATGAAAGTGACAAAGGCAACGATGCCGCCACCCGCGGCCTCCGCGACCCGTGCCGTCCCCGCGGCACTCTGTCCCAATCGAACCGGCCCCGCGCCCCGGACCGATCCTCTCTCGCTGCAGCACTCCGGCCTCCCGTCCAAATCGGCCCCATGCCCAGTGACGCTCCGGCCTCCCGACCGAACCGGCCCCACGACGCTCTCCTAGTCGAGCTGCCGCCGCGGCGCCCTCCTGGTCGAGCCACCGCCGCGTTTCCCTCTGGGCCGAGCCGCCTCGCGGTGCCCTATGGCATCACCTACCCCGCGGCGTACTTCAGGATGAGCTGCCCCCTTGGTGCCCTCGAGGCCGAGCTACCCCCGCAGTGCCCTCCGGGCCGAGCCACCCCCACGGTGCCCTCCGGACCGAGCCACCCCGACGGTGCCCTCCGGGACGAGCCGCCCCCCTGCGGCGCCCTCCGGGCCGAGCCGCCCTTACGGTACCCTCCCAGCCAAACCGCCCTCACGGTACCCCATGGAAGGTCCACCTCCCCATGGCTGGACCGCACCCCCCCCAACAGCCTTTGCGGCCGAGCCGAGCCGCCTCGTGGCCTTCACGACTTCTACGGCCCTCGCGACCCTCGCAGCCTATTGGATAGGACCTCGCGGGCCGTACCAAACCCAACAGGCTGTGCTGCATTGTGGGAAGGGCCGACCTGAACTGGGTTGACCCATGCCCGGTTGGGCCATGTCAGTCCGACTGGGTCGGACCAGACCCAGGCCCATACGACCCATTTACGATCTTTTGGCCATAAATTTGGCACCAGACGTCCGTTTGACGAATCGTCAGTGGCACTGGAAATCTTGGAGTGAGATGGTCTTTTTGAGTGATACCCCACTTAGTTTTGGATTTATATGGGGAACAGTCAAGTTGGATCGAGCACTAATCCAACCGGGCCCCTGAGACTAAAAGGCTAATAACTCACAGACCAGGCGTCTGATTGACGCACCGTCTATTACGTTGAGACCCCTATGACATGGAGGAACTTCTAGATACTTCTTCATGGGACTTCATGGTAGTTGGAGTATTGAACTATGTATTGGGAAGCGGTTTCCCCAAGCGCGATACGTACGGAACCCTGTGACTGACTGAGACTTGATGACTGCTGACCATTTCGACTCGGAGTGACTCGACTTGCCCAGTGGGGAGAGCCTTGGTGACGCGGCAGACCCACAGTGGGGAGCACCTTGGTGATGCGGCAGACCCACATTACTCAACAGGAGGGGTACCTCAGTAGGCTACGAGGGGGAGTACACTTGGTGACGTGGCAAAACCATGGTGGGGAGCACCTTGGTGATGCAGCAAACCCACGGTACTCGACAGGAGGAGTACCTCAATAGTCCAAAGTTAGTAGGAAGCACCTCTGTGTGACACGGCAGGCCCACTGTACTCAATATAGGAGGAGTTCTCTAGCAGCCGTGGTGTTCGAAAATGTGACAAGGGATGTTACTTGATACTACCCCTAGAATAAATCCTAGTTTGATATGAGTCATTATCTCTTTGTTTTCCTTATTTTTTAGATGGATTACTTGATAACTTAGGTATATGTATGAGCATATACCTAAGTGTGGTTATCTGTTGATTTCATAATTCTTGGTTTATCCTTGGTGGATTTTTGTGAGACCTTGAGGGTCTTGGGGTCCCTACTGAGTATCGTTATACTCACCACTACACAGTCTATGGTCGCACCTTGTTCTGTTGGATGCAGATGAAGGACAACGCTGACTTTGGATGAGAGTACCGAGACTGGACGATGCCTGGAGATGGACCATCCTGCATGTCGGTACATGGTGGAGACAGACGAACGTGGAGTGCTAATGAGGCTATCTGTACCTACCCTTCAGGTAGGAACCCCGAAGGACGATCCGATAGCTGACTTTCCCTTTTTTATTCAGTTGTATTGTATTTCTGTTGTACTTATTCCTTTACTGTTGGGATTGTATTCCGGACCCTTTTACTTTCAACACTCTTTTGGTTATACAGTTTTCTGGTGTTCATATCTTACTGTGTACATGGTTACGTGAGTTTTTAGGTTATAAAGGCAATGCCTTCCCAGTTTTAGGGAAAACGGATTTGGTGCTAGTCGTGAGCCCCTGGCATATGGAAGACGGTCTTGGGGTAGTCACGGCACAGGCCACGGGGGACAGTTCGTGACAAATTGGTATCAGAGGAGTCAGTTCTACCGAATAACTAGAACTTTGATCTTTTATAAGCAATAGTGTTAAGGGTAATGGGTGTGGTTTTCAGTTCAGGGAGTATAGTGTTGGTGCGGCAGCTGACGTATCCATACACCAGGACCCTGACTTATGATATCTGAATTAGTGCATGAAAACACTGATTTCATGTGTGTTTTCAAGAGTCTTATTTGTGAACTCTTTGAGTTAGCTCACCAGGTCATCTCACCAAGTATAACTTATTGACTGTGGAAGACCTGTTTCTTTTCAGGATTCCTTCACGTAGACAGCCAGCTAGGGTTCTGAGAGTTGTACGCACTGATAACCCAACGAGCGACGAGGCCTCAGTGCAGGGCCCTTTCCCAGTAGAGGCACCAGTGGAGGCACCAACGATACCACTACCCCTTGGGCCACCGATGCCACCAGCCCCAGTAGAAGATGGTGCATGCCGCTTGAGCACGTTGCATGAGTTCCAACGCTAGAGGCCACCCAGGTTCAGGGTAGAGATGGACCCACAAGCGGCTGAGGATTGACTAGAGTCTGTGGTGAGATTCTTCCGACTCGTAGGGACACCAGCCGATCTCATGGTGATCCTTGACGCTAGCCTTCTATAGGAAGAAGCAGGTAGATGGTGGAGCTTGATGTTTGAGGTTCAGGACGAGGTGATGCTTCTCTGGGTAGACTTCGAGAGACTGTTTCGGGCAAAGTTTATCCCAATGACTCTTTATGCAGTGTAAATACAGGAGCTACTTCATCTACAGTAGGGTAGCATGATTGTTGATCAGTACTTAGTGAGGTTCACTGACCTCTCACGTTACTCCATAGATATGGTGCGGGACCCATTCTTTAGGGCCCGGACCTTCGAGCAGGGGCTCAGGTGGGAGATCAGGGATTCAGTGATCTCACTCAGCATCCCGACGCATGTGGGGTGTTAGAGAGAGCCTTCTTGGTGGAGAGTTTTCTTACTGAGTAGTCACCAACAGCGAGACCCACCACTAGTCATCACATAGCGGAGTCTTCTATAGCTGGTAGCAGATAGATGTCGCAGAGGTCCAAGAGGACCATACCTACAGGTGGACGACCACATGATTCAGAGTCGGTTGTGTGGGGCACCCGAGGTGGAGACAGACCTTCCAGAAGTGGGTAGTGTTACGCATGCGTCGGGCAGGGACACATGGCTCATGACTGTCTGACCCGTCGTACGAATGATTAATATATGGTCGAATGACCGCCCAATTATAGACAAATATTCGATCGAGGTGGTCCGTAGGGAGAAGGCGGACGTGGTAGAGGAGCTGGTCATGCAGTTGGCGGTGTGAGATGATTTGAGATGTTACTGCCACCACCACCAGAAGGTCCACCCTGACTATAGGGAGTAGGTGGATAAGGGAGAGCTCAGCTCCAGGTAGCTAAGGCTTACGATCATGGCACTCCGGAGATGATACAAGGTACGATTTGTGTCTACTCCACCTTATCTACAGTACTTATAGACATAGGTTCCAATAATTATTTTATTTACACTATGTAAAGACTCAGAATTCCTATGTAATTTTTTTCTTTCTTAAATAATTGGGAATTTTACGAGTCTGTAGTTTCTGACGGCGCTTGATTCCGAGGCCCGGTGTGCCCGAAAACAATTTCTGAAGTTTTGTTCGGGTATGTTCAGTAAAAATACGAGCGGGATTTTATATCTTTTGAACCAATTCTCAGAATTGAAATATGAGGGCACCATTGAACTCATAGCGTCAGTGATTGCTTAGTGGGACCTTCACCGCAGATTCATTTTATCGTGAGTGTAAGTTATTTTTTTGGAGTTTTTTAATTAAATTGAATAAAGTAAAGTATTCACTTTATTTTATTAGTGGTGGTTAAAACCACCAAGTGGTGGTTATATGTGGGGGCCAACACACCATAACCTCCCATGAGAGGTTATGGTGGTGGGGCCCACCCCCACATAACCTCCCTTGGAGGATTATTAGGTGGTGTCCACCTGACCTCTCTAAATCCCTTGAACCCCCAATTAAGGAGGATGAACTCTTCACTTTCCCCATAAATTTTTAGAGCCTATTCACTTTCAACCTTCCCTCATTATGGTGCCAACAAACCAAAGAATTAATTATTGCCAATTAATTAATTTGAAGTGATTTGAATTCTTATGAATTCTTTTTGATTTCATGGAATTAATAAAATAATAGTAGATCTATTATTTTATGTTGGTGTTGGCGATTCTTTTTGGGGTGGAACATTGAGAGGACTTGGGAGATTCTTGGAGAACGACATCCTCTCCAATGAAAAACGACATCCTCTTCAACGAAGAACGACATCATCTCCGATGAAGAATGAGGACAACGATCGATCCCTGGATCGACGGCGTGTGACGGGCGCAACATACAACGACGTCTTCAAATTGTTTTCCCACGCCATTGACAATGTTCATCGAAACGAGGTAGGGGGATTAGAATTATTTTTAAGTATGAGATTAAACCTCCATTCTTCATCATACAAGTTTCTGGTTTGGAAATCCAAATGATATCGTATGACGAGGAGGGTTCAGACCACATGAACATGGTCCGACCCTTACCCCTCTCTTTGTTTCTGTTTGATGAAGATGGAGGTGTACCGCAAAAAGAAGCCAGCAGAATAAGGCCACCGGGTCGCCGCAAGGGTGAAACACTGCCATGCCGCACAGATGAACCGAGCCGCGGCCAGGCGGGCCGCGACGGTGCCTAAGGGGAGCGGTGCCGTCACACCACGCTGGAGAGGAACCACGATCAGGAGGGCCACGATGGATGGATAAGTGAGGCACCGTCACATCGTGCAGAGGGGAATAGGACCACGACGTCGTCGTGACGCGGTGGAGGTGCAGAGGCAGTCGGCTGGGCCGCCCGCCGTGGTGCCGGACAAGTGGGACTGCCTGGGTCCCGTGGATCCCGAACCGGTGCAATACGCCGGTTCCGTTCGACAAACCAAGGGGGGGGGGGCACCCCCTCCCACGTGTGGCCAGCTAGGCGGCCACGGGCTGGGCCGCCACGGCTGGGCCGCCCCTCGGTCGGGCCGCCCTCGGCCAGGCCACAACGGCCGGGCCACCCCTTGGCTGGGCTGCCCTCGGCTGGGCCGCCACGGCCGAGCCGTCCCTCAGCCGGGTTGACCTTTGGCTGGAACGCCATGGGCCGGGACGCCCTCATGCCGGGCCGCGCCTTCGGGCCAGGCCGCGCCTTCAGGTTGGGCCGCCCCTTAAGACCGGGCTGCTCCTTTAGTTCGGCCCGTCCACTCAAGCCAGGCCGACCACTCGGGTCAGGCCGCACCCGTGGACCGGGTCAAAACCCGGTTCGGACCAGGTCGGGCCGGGTTGGTCCGACTAGGTCGGACCGGACCTGGACCCACTACGACCATTTACACCTTTTAGCCCACATCTTGGGTTACAGGTGTCCGATCAATGAACCATCTATGGAGATGAAATTGTTGGAGTGAGAAGATTCATTTGGCATATCCTACTTGAGGTTTGGACATAGTTGGGACATAGTTGGGTTGTTTTGAGCCTAAAAACCAACCGGGCCCCTGGAACGAAAATGCCAATAACTCACAGAACGGGCGTCCGATTGACGCGCCGTCTACCGCGATGGGTTCCTTATGATGATAAGAAACTACGAAATACATCAAATCGAGAATTTGTGGTATTTGATTTATCGACTCTTGGATCAAGGAGAAGACCCTCACGGAATCGAGCGTGCTGTGTGCAGGAACCCTTTGGCTGACTGCGACTGAGAAGACAGGATCCTCCGTGGGTTCGACAACGACAATACTGTACAAGGATCCTCTGTGGGTTCGACAGTGATGAATTCTGTACCAGGATCCTCCGTGGGTTCGACATCGGTGTCTTCTGTACCAGGATCCTCTGTGGGTTCATCAATGATGACTTCTGTGCCAAGATCCTACATGGGTTCGACAACACTGATATTGTTCTAGGATCCTACGTGGGTTTGATAGAGGAGATGATTCAGAGGCTACATCTAATCATCTCTACCCATCTTCATGTGCTCTATACTTGTGTGATCTGAGTCTTGTCTTTCAATCACTATCATCGAGGTGATTGACTTTACTTCCTTTGTGGACTAGGTTATGCTTGAGCTTGAGAGTTGGAACCGGGTTGTGACTGGTAACTTAGGTATATGTGTGGGAATATACCTAAGTAGGGTTGGTTGATACTTCATGATTGTATCTTAATACTTTGGTTTATCCTTAGTGTATTCTTGGAGACCTTAGGGGGTCTCGGGGTCCCCTACTAAGTATTGTTATACTCACCCCTGCACGGGCTTCGCCCACACCTTGTTGTGTTCTATGCAGATGATGGTCAGTAGTGATTGAGGCTGAGGGTGATGGACATGAGGCTACTCGGAGATGGACTAGATGGGACATGCTTCAAGGATGAGTTGTTAAAGTTCTGTACCTACCCTTTAGGTATGATTACCCGGTGGACGATCCAGGAGCTGTTTTCCCTTTTTACTTGTACTTGTACTTGTTGTTCAGTTGGGTTTGTATACTTGACCACTTACTTTCAGCACACTTTTCTTTTCTATATTAGTACTTGTTTCTCTCACTTCTTGTGTTCAGAATATGTGTGTTACAGGTTTAAAGACAATGCCTTCCCTATTTATTGGGGATTCGCCTTTGGTGCTAGTCTCTAGACCCTGGCCTATGGAAGGCGGGATTGGGGTAGTCATGGCACAAGCCCCGAGGACGGGTCATGACAAATTAGTATCAGAGGAGTTGGTTATACCGTATAACTTGGACTATGATTCTTTTAACAACAATATTTTTAAGTGTTTTGGGTGTGGTTATCAGTTTAGGGAAACCGGTGTTGGTGCGGCGACCAACGTATCCATACACTAGGACTCTGACTTCTGATTTTCAACTCAGTGCACAAAAACACTGATTGCGTGTGTGTTTCTTTTGAAAAGTTTTCTTTGTGATTACTTTGTGTCAGATTACCAGGTATATTGTTTTGACTGTGGTGCACTTGTTTCATTTCAGGATGGCCCCATGAAGGCATCCATCTAGGGTTTCGAGTTTCATACGAGATGGTAGCCCACCGAGCGACGAGGCCTCGGTGCAGGGCCCCATCACAGTGGAGGTACCAGCGGTACCACTACCTGCTGGGCCATCGATACCACCATCTATAGTAGTAGAGAGTTCATGCCATCTGAGTGTGTTACATGTGTTCTAGCGCCAGAGGCCGCCCAGGTTCCGGGGAGAGACGGACCCACAAGCAGTTGAGGATTGGCTGGAGGCTGTTGTGAGAGTATTCAGATTGGTAGGGACACCAGCCAAACTCATGGTGATCCTTTCCGTGAGTCTCCTGCATGAAGAAACATGCAGATGGTGGATCCTGATGCTCCAGGTGCATGATGAGGCATCATTACTCCGGGAAGACTTCAAGAGTCTCTTCCGGTCAGAGTTTGTTCCATCCACCCTTCATGCGGTGCAGATTCAGGAGTTACTTCATCTGCAGCAGGGCTGCATGACAGTAGCTCAGTACTCAGCGAGGTTCACCGACCTCTCACGCTACTCCACAGATATGGTGCAGGACCCATTCTTTAGGGCCCGAACCTTTGAGCAGGGACTCAGGCATGAGAGTAGGGCTTCAATGATCTCCCTTAGCATCCCAACGTAGGCGGGGGTGCTGGAGCAAGCCCTTCTTGTGGAGAGTTTTCTTGCTGATCAGACACAAGCAGTGAGACCCACTATAGGGAGACACATAGCAGAGTCTTCTGCAGCCGATAATAGATAGATGTCGTAGATGTCTAAGCGGACTAGGCCATCAGGTGGGTGACTCCAGGATACAGGTTCAGTTGTGCGGGGCACACGAGACAGAGCCAACCATATGAGTAGCAGGAAGTGCTATGCATGCGGCGGGCATGGTCACATGGCTCGTGACTGTCTAACCCACCACGTAGATGAGAATAATACAGTAGAGGGACCTCACAAGTAGAGGTATAGGTTTGACCGTGGTGGTCCGGCGGGAGCAGGCGGACGTGGAAGAGGAGCTGGCCGAGCAGAAGGTGGTGGGCGACGATTCGAGGCCCTATCACCAGCACCACCAGGAGGTCCACCCCGACCACAGGGAGCTAGCGGACAGAGGCAGGCTTAGCTCCAGGCAGTCGAGGACTACGACCACGGCACACCTGATATGATTCGAGGTACTATCTTTGTCTACTCCACCCTTACTGTAGTTCTTATAGACAGATATTTGAGTCATTCTTTTATTTCCGCTGCCCTTGTTCGGAGTTCAGAGATTCCAACGGAGCCGTTGGCTCAATCCACACGACTAGAGACTCCTAAGGGAGTAGACTCGAAGATTACGCACTATTTATGACAGTGTGAGCTTACTCTTGGAGGCAGGAGTTCGGATGGGATCTATTTGTAGCAGCGTCGAGGCCTTATGACGTTATCTTGGGTATGGAATGGTTATCCATATTTCATGATCAGATTGACTGTATTAGGCGGAAAGTGTGGTGTATCCGCAAGGATGGGATGAGGTTAACCTTCACTGGTGAGAAGGGATACTTTTCAGCACATGATGGACTTACCCAGAGGAGGGGGCAGCCGATCACTCATCAGTTGTCTAGCCTCATTCTTGGAGCAGTTGATGTGCGTAGTCTGAGTTTTCCTGTTGCGGTGGATCTGCACGCGAATGTTTTTTCTTGACGATGTTCCAGGACTACCTCCTCGCAAAGAGGTGGACTTCTACATTGACTTGTACCCTGGGAAGACACCGATATCTAAGCCAACATATCTGATGGCTCCCCCCAAGCATCGTGAGCTGTGGGTACAGCTGGAGGACTTGTAGGGGAAGGGATTTATCTGACCCAGTGTTTCACCCTGGGCATCTCCAATTTTGTTCAATAAGAAGGTGGATGGGATCTTGTGAGTGTGTGTTGACTACCGTTGCCTGAACCAGGTGACCATGAAGAACAAATACCCACTCATGAGGATTGATGACCTCTTTGACCAGATCAAGGGAGCACGATGGTTCTCAAAGATAGACCTTAGGTCAGGCTATCATCAACTCAGATTTCGAGACAAGGATGTGTAGAAGACGGCCTTCAGGTGTCGGTATGGTCAACACGAGTTCTTGGTTATTCCCTTCAGCATAAGCAACACTCCAGAAGTGTTCATGTGTCTCATGAACATGATCTTCCAGCCTTACCATGGTCATTTTATCATAGTCTTCATCGACGACATACTGATTTACTCGACTACTAAGGAGGAGCATGCCTACCATTTGCGGGTTGTACTAGACACACTCTGAGAGCACCATCTTTATGGTAAGCTCTTGAAGTGCCAGTTTTGGATTTGAGAGTTTCCCTTTCTGGGACACATCATCTCGGAGGCTAGAGTTGCAGTGGATCCAGCAAAGATTGAGTCAGTGCTTGCTTGGGATCCACCTAGGAGTGTGACAGAGGTACAAAGTTTTCTAGGACTGATTGGGTACTATTAGAGATTTGTGCCAGAGTTCTCCAGAGTTGCAGCACCGCTTTAAGTATTGAAGAAGAAGGGGAAACCCTTCGTGTGGTCAGAGAGATGACAAAAGAGCTTTCAGGAGCTGAGGTAGAGGTTGACTAGTGCACCCATCTTGAGGCTACCAGAGGAGGGCGTTGGGTACGTAGTTTATTGTGACGCATCAGGGACCAGACTCGGGTGTGTCCTGATGTAGGAGCGAGCAGTGATCTCTTATGGTTCTAAACAATTGAGACAGCACAAGTAGAACTATGCTACCCATGACCTAGAGTTAGCAGTAGTGGTTTTCGCCTTGAAGATGTGGCAACACTATCTTATGGACGAACGCTTTACAGTCTGCTATGACCACCCAAGTCTCAGGTAAAAATTCTCGTAGAAGGACCTGAACCTGAGACAACGACAATGGCTTGAGTTCCTACATGACTATGACTTGGAGATAATCTATAATCCTGGGAAGGGTAACATTGTAGCAAATGCTCTCAACAAGAGATCAGGAATTCAGCTGCTAGGAGAGGCGACAGACCAGCTGGCTACGTTGCAGATATCCTTTGTGGATAGTAATGGAGCATCCTTTCTTCAGTCTCTCACAGCCACTCCTCCACTTCTTCAGTGAGTCAAGGAGGCACAACATGGGGATGTTGACTGTGAGACACAACGTTCTCATATATCCATAGGGTAGGCACCTGATGAATTTTATGAAGGTGGGGAGAACACCATTCTCTTTAGAGGACGTACCATGGTACCAGTTTCACTTCAGGAGGAAGTGTTGCGGGAGTTTCACACATCTCATTTAGCGGTACATCCAAGAGTGGAGAAGATGTATTAAGAACTTCGACGACAGCACTGGTGGCCAGGTATGAAGAAGGCAGTAGCATAGTTTGTCTCACGATACCTCACTTGTCATCAAGTGAAGGTGGTGCACCAGGTTCCAGCAGGATTAGTTCATCCCTTAGAGGTCCCAAAGTGGAATTGGGATGGGATATCCATGGATTTCATGATGGGACTTGCACGTACATCCAGGGGACACGACTCTATCAGGGTGATAATAGACTGACTCACCAAGTCATCCCACTTCCTACCAATCAGAGAGCAGGGATCAATAAAGATCTTGGGATGCCTCTGGGTACTGGAGATCGTATGACTTCATGGTGTGACATCGGCGATCGTCTCTGATCGAGATGATCATTTCACTTCCCGGCTATGGAAGGGGTTTTAAGAGGATTTCAGGACGCAACTTCACTTGAGAACTGCCTTCCACCCTCAGACGGATGGTCAAACTGATAGGACCATTCAGACTCTCGAGGACATGCTCCGTCCATGCGTCCTCGACTTTGGTTTCATTTGGTAGGATCAATTAACCTTTGTGGAGTTTGCGTATAACAACAGCTACCACTCTACCATCGGGATGACACCTTATGAGGCACTGTACGACTGACCTTCCAGATCGCCTCTGTGCTGGACTGACCCTGGGGAATCAGCACTTGTAGGACCAGAGATGGTGCATGCTACGATGGAGAAGGTACAAATCATCCAGGAGGGGATGAAGACTGCACAGAGAAGGCAGAAGTCCTATGATGATAGAAGACAGAGACCACTCGAGTTTGAGGATGGTGACCATGTCTTTCTACGGGTCTCACCTCGATGAGGTTTACAGAGATTTTTCCGAGGTATAAAGTTGTCTCCACGATTCATTGGACCTTTCTAGGTCCTCAACAGGGCAGGCAAGGTGGCTTACTACTTGGATCTTCCACCTCAGTTGCACTGGGTGCACAACGTCTTCCACATATCTCAGCTGAGGAGATACGTGCATGACCCTTCTCACATCATCCACCACGGGGGCTAGACATCAATGAAGGGGAGACATTCATAGAGGTTTCTATTGGAGATTGAGGATCGACATGAGTGGGTCCTGCGTGGATGGTCAATACCTCTGGTGCGTGTTCGCTGGTAGCACAGCAACCTCCAGGAGAGCACATGGGAGCGGGAGGCTCAGTTGCGTGCTCAGTACCCCCATTTGTTTCATTAGTGCGAGTTTTATCTTACGAGGATGTAAAGACCTGAGGTGGGGAGAATGTAAAGACCCAGAATTCCCGTGGAATTTTTTTTCTTTCTTAAATACTTGGGAATTTTATGAGTCCGTAGTTTCTGACAACGCTTGATTCCGAGGCCCAGTGTGCCCGGAAACAATTTCTGAAGTTTTTTTTGGGTATGTTCAGTAAACATACAAGTAGGATTTTATATCTTTTGAACTGGTGCTCGGAATTAAAATCTGAGGGCACTGTTGAACTCATAGCGTCGGTGATTGCTTAGTGAGACCTTCATCGCATATGCGTTTTATCATGAGTGGAAGATATGTTTTGGAGGTTTTTTATTAATTTGAATAAAATAAAATATTCAATTTATTTTATTAGTGGTGGTTAAAACCACCAAGTGGTGGTTGGAGGTGGGGGCCACCACACCATAACCTCCCATTAGAGGTTATGGTGGTGGGGCCCACCCCCACATAACCTCCCTTGTAGGATTATTTGGTGGGGTCCAACCAACCTCTCTAACTCCTTTGAACCCCCAATTAAGGAGGATGAACTCTTCACTTTCACCAAAATTTTTTGGAACCTCTTCACTTTCCACCTTCCTTCATTATGGTGCCAACACACCTAAGAATTAATTAAAACCAATTAATTAATTTGAAGTGATTTTAATTCTTTTTAATTCTTTTTGATTGCATGGAAATAATAAAATAATAGTGGAGCTATTATTTTATTTTGGCATTGGCGATTCTTTTTGGGGTGGAACTTTGAGAGGACTTGGGGGATTCTTGGAGAACGACATCCTCTCCAATGAAGAACGACATCCTCTTCAATGAAGAACGACATCCTCTCCGATGAAGAACGAGGACGACGCTCGAGCTCAGGATCGACGACGTGTGATAGGTGCAATGTACAACGACGTCTTCAAATTCTTTTCCCGCGACATGGACAACGTTCATCAAAATGAGGTAGGTGGATTTGAATTATTTTTAAATATGAGATTAAACCTCCGTTCTTCGTCTTACAAGTTTCTGGTTTGGAAAGCCAAATGATATCGTATGACAAGGAGGGTTTGGACCGCATGAACACGGCCCGAACCTCCCCCCTTTGTTTGTTTCCATTTGATGACGATGATGGTGGACCACAAAAAGAAGCCAGAGGCACAAGGCCACCAGGTCACCGCAAGGGTGCAACACCGCCATGCTGTGCAGAGGAAATGAGCTGCGGCCAGGTGGTCCGCGGTAGTGCCAAAGGGGCGCGGTGCCGTCACACCACGCAGGAGAGGAACCGTGGCCGGAAGGGCTGCAACAGATAGAGAAGCGCAACGTCGTCACACCGCATGGTGGAGCCGAAGGCCGCGACTAGGTCGGGGCGCGACGGTGGGGGTGCAACACCATCGCGCCGCACGGAGGGTAGTAGGACCGCGGTGCCATCACGCCGCGGTGGAGGTGTGGAGGTGGCCGGCCAGGCCGGCTGCCGTGGAGCCAGACAAGCGGGAGAACCCAGGTCCCGCAGCTCCTGAACCGGTGCAATACACCAGTTCCGTTCAACAAACCAGGGGCCCCCTCCCATGTGTGGCCGGCTGGGCCGCCACGGGCCGGGCCACCACGGGCTGGGCCGCCCCTCAGCCAGGTCGCCCTCGGCCAGGCTGCCACGGCTAGGACACCCCTCGGTCGGGCCACCACGGCCGGGCCACCCCACGTCCGGGCCACCACGACCGGGCCGCCACGGACGGGCCGCCCCTCAGCCATGCCGCCACGGCCGGGCCGCCCCTCGGCCGGGCCGCCACGCCGGGCTGCCACTACCGGGCCGCCACGGCCGGGCTGCCACGGTCGGGCCGCCATGGCCGGGCCACCCCTTGGCCGGGCCGCCACGGCCGAGCTGCCACGGTCGGGCCGCCACGGCCGGGCCGCCCCTTGGCCGGGCCGCCACGGACGGGCCGTCCCTCGGCCGGGCCGCCACGGCCGGGCCGCCCCTCGGCCGGGCCGCCACGGCCGGGCCGCCCCTCGGCCGGGCCGCCACGACCGGGCCGCCCCTCGGCCGGGCCGCCACGACCGGGCCGCCCCTCAGCCGGGCCGCCCCTCGGACGGGCCACCCTTCAGCCGAGCCTCCACGGGCCGGGCCGCCCTCAGGCCAGGTCGCGCCTTCGGGCCGGGCCGTGCCTTTGGGTCGGGCCACCCCTTAGGGGCGGGCTGCTCCTTTGGTTCGGGCCGTCCACTCGGTCCGGGCCGACCACTAGGGTTGGGCCGCACCCGCAGACTGGGTCAAACCCTGGTTTGGACCAGGTTGGGCTGGGGTTGGTCCGACTGTGTCAGACCGGACCCAGACCCGCTACGACCATTTACACTTTTTAGCCCGCATCTTGGGTTACAGGTGTCTGATCGATGAACCATCTACGGCGATGGAATTATTGAAGCGAGACGATTCATTTTTCATATCCTACTTGGGGTTTGGACACAGTTGGGATACGTTCAGGTTGGTTTGAACCTAGAAACCAACCGGGCCCCTGGAATGGAAATGCCAATAATTCACAGATCGGGCGTCCTATTGACGCACCGTCTGTCACGTTGGGTTACTTATGATGAGATAGAACTAAAAAATACATCAACTCGAGACTTAGTGTTAGTGGATGTATCGACACTTGGCTCGAGGAGAGGACCCTCCTGGAATCGAGCGTGCTGTGTGCGGGAACCCTTTGGCTGGCTGCGACTGAGATGACAGGATCCTTCATGGGTTCGACAGTGACGATACTGTACAAGGATCCTCTGTGGGTTCGACAACGATGAATTCTGTACCGAGATCCTCCGTGGGTTCGACATCGGTGACTTATATACCGGGATCCTCCGTGGGTTCGATAGCGATGACTTCTGTACCAGGATCCTACATGGGTTCGACAACACATATATTGTTCCAGGATCCTAAGCGGGTTCGACAGAGGAGATGATTCAGAGGCTACATCTAATCATCTCTACCCCTCTTCATGTGTTTTATACCTCTATGAGCTGAGTCTTGTGTTTCAATCATTATTATCGATGTGATTGACTTTACTTCCTTTGTGGACTGGGTTGTGCTTGGGCTCGAGAGTTAGAGTTGGGCTGTGACTGGTAACTTAGGTATGTGTATGGGAATATACCTAAGTAGGGTTGGTTGATAATTCGTGATTGTATCTTACTACTGTGGTTTATCCTTAGTGGATTCTGGGAGACAATCAGGGGTCTCAGGGTCCCCTACTGAGTAAATTTATACTCATCTCTGCACGGGCTTTTCCCGCACCTTGTTGTGTTCTGTGCAGATGACGGTCAGCAGTGATCGAGGATGAGGGTGACAGACGAGAGGCTGCTCAGAGCTGGACTAGATGAGACGTACTTCAGGGACGGGTTGTTCGAGTTATGTACCTACCCTTCAGGTAGGATTCCCCAGTAGACGATCCAGGAGCTGTTTTCTCTTTTTACTTGTACTTGTAATTGTTGTTCAGTTGGGTTTGTATACTCGCCCACTTATTTTCAGCACACTTTTATTTTCTATATTAGTACTTTTTTCTCCCACTTCTTGTGTTAAGACTATGTGTGTTACAGGTTTAAAGGAAATTCCTTCCCTATTTATTGGGGATTCTCCTTTGGTGCTAGTTGCCAACCCCTGACCTATATAAGGTAGGCTTGGGGTAATCACAGCACGGGCCCTGAGGATGGGTCGTGACACACTACCCTCGTTTGGAGCTCGAAGATTCCGATGGATCCGTTGGTTCGATCCTTATTGTTAGAGACTCCTACGAGAGCTGATTCGACAATTACGCACTGGTGCCGGCAGTGCGAGCTTACTCTTGGAGGCGAGAGCCTCGGCTGGGATCTCCTAGTAGCGATGTCGAGGCCTTACGACGTCATCTTGGGTATGGACTGGTTATCTATAGTCCATGCTCAAATAGACTGTATTTGGCGCAAAGTGCGGTGTGTCTGCATGGATGGGACCTGGTTTACCTTCACTGGTGAGAAAGGATCCTTTTCAGCATAGGATGGAATTACCCGGAGGAGAGTGCAGCTGATCACTCATCAGCTGGCTAGCCTTACCCTCAGAGCGGTTGACGTGGAGTGTCTGAGCTATCCTGTAGTGGTGGACTAGTACACAGATTTTTTCTCTGATGATGTTCCGGGTCTACCTCCTTGCAGAGAGGTGGAATTTTAAATTGACATGTACCCCGAGACAACACTGATATCTACACCAGCATATCGGATGGCTCCTGCGGAGCATCATGAGCTGCGAGAACAACTAGAGGACTTGCAAGGTAAGGGATTCATCCAGCCCAATGTTTCTTCCTGGGCAGCCCCGATTCTTTTCGCCATGAAAGAGGATGGGAGATTGAGGATTTGTGTCGATTATCGACACCTAAACCAGGTGACCATGAAGAAAAAATACCCACTCCCAAGGATTGACGATTGCTTTGATCAGCTGATGGGAGCATGATAGTTCTCTAAGATAGACCTCAAATCAGGATATCACTATCTCAGAGTGCGAGACAAGGATGTGCAGAAGATGAATTTAAGATGTCGGTATGACCATTATGAGTTCTTGTTTATGCCATTCGGTGTAACCAACACTCCAGCAGTGTTCATGGGGCTCATGAACATGATATTTCAACCGTACCTTGATCGCTTCATAGTAGTCTTCATCGACGAAATTATGATTTACTCAACTACTGATGAGGAGAATGCCTATCATTTGAAGGTAGTACTGGACACACTTGGAGAACAACAGATTTATGGTAAGATCTCGATGTGCCAGTTCTGGATCCGAGAGGTTCACTTTCTGGGACATGTCATATTGGAGGCTGGAGTTGTAGTAGATCCAGTGAAGATTGGGGTGGTACTTTCTTGGGAGCCGCCTAGGAGTGTGATAGAGGTATGTAGTTTCCTGGGTTTGGCTGGATACTGCTGAAGATTCGTGCCATATTTCTCCAGAGTTGCAGCACCACTATCAGCCTTGACGAAGAAGGGGAAACCCTTTGTGTGGTCAGAAAGATTCCAGCAGATCTTTCAGGAGCTAAGGTAGAGGCTGACTAGTGCCCCCATCTTGAGGTTTCCAGAGGAGGGTGTAGGGTACGTAGTCTACTGCGACACATCAGGGACCAGACTCGGATGTTTCTTGATGCAGGTGTGAGCATTGATCACATATGGCTCTCGATATCTGAGACAACATGAGAAGAACTACGCAACCCATGACCTTGAGTTAGAAGTAGTGGTCTTCGCCTTGAAGACATGGAAACACTATCTGATGGGTGGGCGTTTTACCATGTACTCTGATCAAAAGAGTATCTGGTATATCTTCTATCATAAGGACCTGAACTTGAGACAACGACGATGGCTTGATTTCCTAAAAAACTATGACTTCGAGATATTCTATACTCATGGGAAGGGGAACGTTGTTGCAGATGCACTATGCAGGAGGTCTAGTATACAACTACTAGGTGAGGCGACAGAGCAGCTGGCTGCTTTACAATTATTCTTTGTGGATAGAGATGGAGAAGCCTTTCTACAGTCTCTTACAGTCACTCCCCCACTTCTTCAGCGAGTCAGGGAGGTGCAACATGGGGACGATGACTGTGAGACATGACGTGCTCAGATATCCACAGGAGAGGTACCTGATGGATTTTTTGAAGGTGGGGAGAACGTCATTCTCTTCAGTGGACGTACCATGGTACCGGTGTCACCTTAGGAGGAAGTGTTGATGGAATTCCACACATACCCTCTAGCGGTACACCTATAAGTGGTGAAGATGCATCAGGACCTCTGACGACAGCACTGGTGGTTGAGAATGAAGAAAGAAGTCGCAAAGTTTGTCTCCCGATGCCTCACTTGTCAGCAAGTGAAGGTAGAGCATCAGGTACCATCAGTCTTGGTTCATCCTTTAGAGGTCCCAGAGTGGAAGTGGGATGGGATATCCATGGACTTTGTGATAAGACTTCCACATACATCCAGGGGACATGACTCGATTTGGGTGATCGTCGACCGACTCACCAAGTCGGATCACTTCCTACTGATCAGAGAGCAAGGTTCAGTAGAGAGATTGGGACGCCTCTATGTGCAGAAAATTGTGCAATTACATGGAGTACCCTCGAAGATCATTTCCGATCATGATCCACGTTTTACGTCCTGGCTATGGAAGGTGTTGTAGGAGGCTTTCGAGACACAGCTTCATTTGAGCACCACCTTCCATCCTCAGACGGATGGCCAGACTGAGAGAACCATTTAGACCCTCGAGGAAATGTTGTGTGCTTGTGTCCTTGACTTCGGTCGTAGCTTGGAGGATCACTTACCTTTGGTGGAGTTTTCATAAAACAACAGCTATCACTCCACCATAGGGATGGAACCTTTTGAGGCGTTGTACTGGCGACCTTGCAAATCACCCTTGTGCTGGACTGACCCAGGGGAGTCAGTACTCGTGGGACCATAGATGGTATGGTCTACTAGAGAGAAGGTGTAGATCATCCAGGAGAAGATGAAGACTACACAGAGCAAACATAAGTTGTATGATGACCAGATTTTAAGACCTCTGAAGTTTGTGGATGGCAACCACGTCTTTCTACGGGTCTTACCTCAACTAGGTTTGTAGAGATTTGGACGAGGTGGAAAGTTATCTACAAGGTTCATCGGACCTTTTCAGGTCCTCAACAGAGTTGGTGAGGTGGCTTACCACTTATCTCTTCTACCTCAGTGGCACCGGGTGCATGACGTCTTCCATATATCCCAGTTGAGGAGATACGTGCACGACCCTACTCACATCATTGACCATGGAGAGCTAGACATCGATGATGGGATGACTTTTATGGAGGTTCTAGTAGAGATTGAGGATCGACAAGAGTGGGTCCTTCATGGACGATCGATACCTTTGGTGCGCATTCAATGGCAGCATGGGAACCTCCAGGAGAGCACATGGGAGTGTGAGGCTCAGATGCGTGCTCATTACCCCCACTTGTTTACCTAGTTTGAGTTGTGGATTACAAGGACGTAGAAACCTTAGGTGGGGAGAATGTAAAGACCCGAAATTTCCATGTAATTTTTTTTAAAAAAATATGGAAATTTTATGAGTCCGTGAAAATTGACAGCAAGTGGTTCCGAGGCCCGGAGTGCCCAGAATGAATTTATGAACTTTTATTCAGGTACGTTTAGTAAACGTGCGAGCGGGATTTTAGAACTTTTGAACCGGTGCTCGGAATTGAAATCCAAGGGCACCGTTGAAATCACAATGCCGATATTTGCTTAAAGAGACTTTCACCTCGACAACAGTTGGTCGAGGGTGAATGTTAGTTTTTGGGTTTTTTGTGAAGGAATAAAATAAAAATAAAAGCGTTTGAAATTTTATTTTTATTTGCAACACCCATGTGGGTGTTGAGAGGTGGGGTCCACTGGAACTAAACTGCCACTTCATGTTTAATTGTGGTGGGGACCACTCAAGTTCACAATATCCTCCCAAATTGAATTTAGGGGTGGGGACCACCCGACCCCTATTAATGGGGGGAGAGGAAACCACTCAACCCCCCTCTTTAATGTGGAGGAGCCTCTTGAGCTGCCTCCAAATTAATTATTCCAACCCAACTTAATTAATTGTGCCAACCTAGGTGTTTAATTAGGATAATTTTAATTTTTTCCAATGATTAAAGTTGGGGGAAACACATTAGTTGGCCATTTTCATTTTGGTGGAGGCTTGGGAGAAAAGATCTCCAATGAAGAACGCATTCTTCCAACGAAGAAATCCAATGAAGAACGCCGACCCTAACTTCGACCTTCTTCCTTGAGACTTCCTCCGACACATGACATCTTCAACTACGACGAACCGACGATCGAGGAAAACGCCGACGAGATCGACATCCGTCTTTTCCCAACAATTCGTCTTCTTCCCCGTGACTCCATTGACATATCAACCCGAAGTAGGGGTTCATTACTATTTGATTATCACTTCCCATGTTCTACCCTTTTCTTTTTGGGGGATTAGGAGTAGATATTAACAAGGGTTGTGGGAAATGATGTTTTTAAGATATCTTCCAAACACATTCATGATTCGTTCTTGTGAACCACTTGCTACCACTATAAATACGGATGGTGCAGGCCAAACAAACATGGCCCGACCCATTCGCCATTCTTCTTTGGTGTGCTCCTCGAAATGGAGGAAGGCGATGAAGGTGACGATGGAGACGAAGGTGAGAGAGACAACAACACCGCCACCCGCGGCCTCCGTGACCTTTGCCGCCCTCACGGTGCTCCGTCCCGGCCGAACCATCCCTTCTCCCCAGGCCAATCCGCCCTCACTGCGGCGCTGCGCCCTTCTGGCCGAACCAGCCCTATGCCCCGCATCCCTCACGACCTCCATGATCTGCGCCCCGTGACGCTCCGGCCTCCCGGCCGAACTGGCCCCGCGGCGCCCTCCGGTCCGAGCCACCCCCGCGGCGCCCTACGGGCTGAGCCACACCTACGGTGCCCTCCGGGCTGAGCCCCCCCCCCCCCCCCCCCCGCGGCGCCCTTCGGGCCGAGCTTCCCTCGTGGCGCCGTCCCGGCCGAACTGCCCTCGCGACGCCCCACGGACGGTCCGTCGCCCAGTGGCCGGACCACACCCCCCCCACGACCTTCGTGGCCGAGCCGTGACGAGATGCCTCGTGGCTTCCTCTTCCCTCTACGGCCCTCTACGGCCCTTGTGGCCTATCAGGCCGAACCGAACACAACGGGTTGGGCTACACTGCGGCCCGGGCCTGCTACGAACCATTTATGCTCTTTTGGCCATAACTTTGGCACCAGACATCCGTTTGACGAACCGTCAGCGGTTTTGGAAATCTTGGAGTGAGAAGAACCCTTTGAGTGATACCCCAATGAGTTTTGGATTCAGATGGGGAATGTTCAGGTTGGATCGAGCATGAATCCAACCGGGCCCCCGAGACTAAAAGGTTAATAACTCACAGACCGAGCATCCGATTGACGCGCTGTCTATTATGTTGAGACCCCTATGACATGGAAGACCTTCAAGATACTTCTTCATAAGACTTCATGGCAGTTGGAGTATTGACCCGTGGATTGGGAAGCAGTTTCCCCAAGCGTGATACGTACGGAACCCTGCGACTGGCTGAGACTTGATGACGGCTGACCGTTTCAACTCAGAGTGACTCGACTGGCCCAGTGGGGAGTGACTTGGTGACGCGGCAGACCCATGGTGGGGAGCACCATGGCGACATGTCAGACCCACGGTACTCGAGAGGAGGAGTACCTCAGCAGGCTACGAGGGGGAGCATCTTTGGTGGTGCGGAAGACCCATGGTGGGGAGCACCTTGGTGACGCAGCGGACCCACGATACTCAATAGGAGGAGTACCTCAGTAGTCCAAAGTTAGTGGGAAGCGCCTCTGTGTGACGCGGCGGGCCCAATGAACTCGATAGAGGAGGATTTCTCCAGCAGCTGAGGTGTTTGACAATGTGACTGGGGATGTTACTTGATACTACCCCTAGAATAAATCCTGGTGTGAGCTGAGTCAGTATATATGTGTTTTCCTCATGATTGAGATGGATTACTTGATAACTTAGGTACATGTATGGGCATATACCTAAGTGGGGTTATCTATTGATTTCATACTTTGTGGTTTATCCTTGGTAGATTTTTGTGAGACCTTAAGGGTCTCAGGGTTCCTACTGAGTATCTTTATACTCACCCCTGCACGGGCTATGCCTGCACCTTATTGTGTTAGATGCAGACGACATACAACGCTGACTGAGGCTGAGAGTACTAGGGCTGGATGGTGCCCAGAGGTGGTCCATCCGGCGTGTCGGTACATGGAGGAGACAGAAGGACGTGGAGTGCTGAGGAGGCTATCTATACCTAAACTTCAGGTAGGAACCATGGAAGATGATCTAGTAGTTTAATTTCCTTTTTTTCTTCAGTTGTATTGTATTTCAGTTTTACTTGGACCTTTAATATTGGGCTTGTACTCTGGCCCCTTTTACTTTCATCACTCTTTTGGTTATACAGTTTGCTTGTGTTCGTATCTTGCTGTGTGCTTGGTTACATGATTTTTCTAGTTATAAAGGAAATTCCTTCCTAGTTTTAGGGAAAATTCCTTTGGTGCTAGTCGCCAGCCCTTGGCCTATGGAAGACGGGCTTGGGGTAGTCACGGCACGGGCCCTGGGGGACGGGTCGTGACATAAAAAGTGATATGAAAACACCTTACCTCATTGCAATCAATCGAGTCATATGAAAAAAAGTAAATAAACACTAAATGAATCACATAATACCATGAATATAAAGAGAATAATGATAATATATATCAAATGGCAATAAAAAATACACCACATGCAAGAAATAAGTGGCGAACAATGGAAATCTCATGGAATTAAAAGTGAGATAAGAAACCCCTTACCTCGAGTCTGACTTGTCTTGTATATTCCTTGTTCTTTCTGAATAATAAAATTAAGTTAATTTATACTTGATTAAGAACCTTTTACAATTTTATTATTCTTTTTATATCACTTATTACCATGATACAACAATTAGTTAATTACTTGAGTTCATATCGGTCATTTTTTTGATGTTTGGAACTTGAGTTAAAAATGAACTTGTTATAATTACAAATTGTCCATGTGGTCAAAATTACATCATATCCAGAATTATATTCATGATTTAGATATCATATATATCATATATATCCATTATATATTTATTTATAATAGACTATAACATTTGGACATAATAAATGAAATGCACCGTTCATTGAGACGGTAAGCCGTACGTACACATGAACGCTACTTTCATTTCCTTTTCATTTATAAAGGATTGAAAACTAAATGATAAATAGGTATATTATAATTATAGTATAATATATATTTTATATATGTTACATAATTTCATAAATTCTATTTTTTATACGTTCCATGTATAGCATGAACAAGTCATATCACTTTGATGGGGAGGTAGTCCGCAGTTGCTCAAATAAAATTATCGTATTTATGCTTTATTGAATGCATAATGGTATGATGAAAATGAAAAATACATAAGCATATAAATAAAATAAATATCATAAATATCATATATAATTATAGTTTCATCATAATGGCCACCATGAGAGGCAGTTGGAGATATTTGAACAATCATTGTTTCGTGAGGCAGTGGTTCGCCGTCCACAGAAACAGTATGTTATTTACCCATTAGATGGAGGTGTGCATAAGTTTAGTTCGAGTACTATCATAAAAACAACCTAGTGTATTTTGGATACAGTTTTTGTTATAAACGAGATGAATAAAAAGAGTTTAGTGGGTTGGAGAAGTAAAATAGAAGAAAAGAACTTAAGAGAAGAAGTTACCTTTAAATCAGGTATCTCCCTTTGGTTTGAACCAAAAGGATTACTTGAATTTCTTTCCACCTAGGGTAAGGATTCTAAGAGGAATAGAGGGATGTTGGGAGATTAATTGGGTAGAGGTTGGATGATACAAGGGGCTTGAGAGGTGTTATAAATGTGATAGAGGTGATGGCCTTTTATAAGGGGGAGGAGGGGCTCTTTAGGAAAGTTAGAAATAATTATTTTATTATAAAATGATATTCAGTTTAAAAAGGTCCAAAACTAATTAAATTTGAAGATAATATGACTCTTGTTCGAAATAAAATCATCCAATAATAATTTGACAGGTTTTGGATACCTTTTTAAATTTTATAATTTCATTTATTTAAATCATTCATTATTAAGGTAATCACTGCATCATCATTGAGTCATAAATAATTTAATTTATTTGATGTCTAAAAGTTATAAATAAAATACCATGATGTAATAAATATTTTTATATTTCAAATTAATATTTATAGTCTAATATATAACTTATATAACCCCATGTAAAAATTGTTTTACTAAAAAGTATATGTTTATGTCATTTTTGTCTTTACATTAAATTAATTAATATAAAGTGTCATTATCACTCCCAAGTGGCTGCATGAGGTCCCAAAATTAACCCAAGGATTCCCATGGTCAGAAATATATCAACCAATAGGATTGGGACACGTGTTAGGGTAGTTTAATAATATTATAAAATTATTTTTTACCCTTATTTACCCGATTTACCCTTTAACCATGGTAAATAAAATATTTACTGAAGTAAATATTCTAAATGTCTAAAAATAAAACATAACTATTTACAAAATTTAGACCTCCGAATTCAAAATATGGAATCCATTTTTCCAAATTCAAAACACAGAATTTGCAGAAATTAATTTAAAATTAATTCACGTTGTCAAAACAAAAAGCGTGTTTTTAAGAAATAATAAATATCAAAAGATTGACATCTGTTTATGTCTAATTTCAAAGTGAAATTACTTACAATGAACAAAATTGTATTAAATGGTAAAAATATAATCTAATTACACTTTAAAACCAGTTAAAAAGATAATCTAACCAAATAAATAAATTATATTAAATGGAAGTTTTGAATTAAAATGCTGTATTTTTCACTATTCATTAAAAAATTAACTTTATCAGAAAAATACCAAAAATTTACCCAAAGTAAATTTTGATGTCATGATTCTAAAGAATAATTTTATTTTTTCAATTAGAATAGATAAAATTGAAAAAAACTATATTTAAAAAGGATTTTCATCAAAAGGTGGTAAATTGACCCTTTAAAGAATATTAGAGTATTTATGCTTAAAATTGAATTCATTCACATTTTAAGCATATAAAATTTATTGGATAAATATAAAAAATTTTAAAAACACGTGTAATCATATTGTAGTTAGTTCTATTCATTCCCACCACTACAGAGGCTATGCGTTAACTATCATTTAAAATAATAATATTATATTATTTTTTGGTATAACTCAAAGTTGTGTGCAACATAAGATTTCAAAGGAACCTATTGTTGTGTGTTGAGTATGATATCATAAATAGCATAAAATTTAATGTAAAATTAATATTCAATTCAAAAATATTAATAAATATGAAAATGTCATATTATTTATTTACCTGGGATGTTACAACCTACCTCAAGAATGGTGACAAACAGTCACCAGTGGATATCCCCAATTTGTGTGGAATAATGACGTAGATGGAGATCCAGATCTAAAACCTAAATCCAAGATAAAAAAAATCAATATCCTTTAATTCTAGATCAAGATCCACAATCCTAGATCTAGATACCAAAATATGGATCTAGGTTTAATGAAAAAGGGGATAACTTCCCTTAAGGAATAATAGAAGAACAGAAGTAGGATGGTAGAACAATCAGGATTGGAATATCTTATCAGGAGGGGTGAAGATCTTCGATCCGAGTTTTGAATCATGAAGAACGGAGGTTATAAAGGCTTAAAATTCATCCAAAAGGCTCCAAAATCATGAAAGACCACCTAGGGTCAAATGATGGTCAAATAGGGTGAGTTTTGGGGATTTAGAGGATTAAAAAAATAATTTTTGTGTGACTTTAAAAATCTTGCACGATTTTCTGGGCAGGAACGCATGGTTTTCCCTAACTGTGTGCCTAAACCATGTTCCTATTATTATAGGGGTACACAGTTACTTCTAAGAGGGCACACATGTTGGGGAAACCACACGCCAACCAAGCATAACCCTATTTCCTTTAATTTTTCTCAGTTTTCACCCAAACACAACCCAAAGTAAAACCTGAATGAAAATTAATCAACACAAGGAAAAAGAGTACCTGAAAATGATCCCAATATAACTCAAGAAAAAGTTGGGATCTAACAACATTGAATTTATAAATGTACATTTTGTATTAATTTCTTTTTGATCCAAATGTTTGTAAAAATTCCATAACGGCTCATAAAGTATGTATTTGGTTTTTAAAGACGTGGAGATCACAGACTTGAGGTTTTTAAATATGCTCTTTACACCAAATTATGTTCAAACCAAGTGTCTGAGTGTTTTGAAGTGCTTACAATTATTGACATGGGGTTTTGACATTACCCCTATTCATATTTTATTCAATGTTTTCTTAAATTAATATTCATATAAATGATCATCTTTGTGATTATTAATAATAAAAAACTCTATTTTCATGTGTATATAAATATTTTGTTAAACTTAATTTTTAAATAATCATTTTTATATCTTCTAAGTAATATAAAAGCAATAATAAAAAATAATTATTAATAATTTTGATTATCTATATATAAATAATTATAAATGATTTATAAATAATTTTGATTATAGACAATTTTGATTACAAATGATATTGATTATATTGAATTAACCATTTATATAAATAATTTATAAATAATTTTTAATTAATAATTATTTTGTATCAATATCTTTCAATTAATATTTATTCTAAATTAATAATTTTTAATTAATAATAATTTTTAATTAATCATTTTGAATTAATAATTACTTTCAATGAATAATTTTGAATTAATATTTTTGATTATCTTGAATTAATAATTTTGAATTAATAAATTATATAAATAATTTATAAATAATTTTGATTACTTGAATTGATAATTTTGATTATGTGCCTATAAATAATTTTTATTATGTGTGTATAAATAATTTAGATTATAAATAATTATGTGTATATAAATAATTTTGATTATGTGTATATAAATATTTTCGTTCAATGTAATTTATAAATAATAATAACAAACAACTAGAAATATATTTTTAAATATATATGTAATATATTAAAAAAAATATAGTTATAAATTTATTTTATAAATATATATATTTACAAAGGCATATTTACATAATTATATATAAATTAATATATATATATATATATATATAATTTTATAAATATATTTATATATATATATATTTATAATTATTTAGAAATATATTTTTTTAAAAAATATAATAAATATATATATTTATTTAAAAAAAAGATACAATTAAAAAATATAATAATTTTTTATTTGGAATAGTCATGTATTGGAAAACTATATTTTTAATAAGGGTTATTTTTTCATATTTCCAAAACATTTCTTTTATTTTCTTTTAAAAATTTTCACCAAACAAGATGGATAGAAATTACAATCATTTAATTTATTTTACTAAATTTCACATTGAAACAAAATGAATATAAATTAAAGTTACTATAATTTCTTTATTTAAACATTTTTATAATTTAAAATTTGTGTTAATATATTTTTCTTAGTTTAAATTTTTTATATTTTTTTTATCTTGAAATTATAATGATATATTAAAATCTAGGTATGTGATCACTTGTGATATTTTTCTCCGCCTCGAACATATTTTTTTAACTTTCCCAAATGGTTTGAACAACATGCATGTAAGCGATCATATTTGTTTTTGATCTACCTCACCAATTCTCCACCTAATCTCTTACCTCGAGACATTGTTGGTTCAACCTCTCCCTTGCTTTCAAATTCATTTTCACTCATTCATCATTATTTATCACTTCAATTTCATGGACCTCCTAGGTGTGTATTGCATAAAACCTACCCACTTATCATGTACGGTGGTGACTAAAAATTATAAGAAGGAAGTGTTTCTGTGATGCACCACTGGTAATTAGATCTAAGTTCTAAGTATCCCTCCTCCTCCCATGTTCCACCCAATCTATTTTTCCTTGATCAATTTTTGGTTCACCCTCTCCCTCTCCTTCACATTCATTTCCACTCATTCCTCATTATCTTTCACTCTAATTTCATGGAGTTCCTAGTTGTGCATAGAAAAAACATATCCCAATTATAGTGTAAGATAGTGATTGAAAATGAGAAGTAGGAAGTGTATTTATGGTGAAAAACTGGTAATCAACCCCAAGTTCTAAGTATCCCTCATTCTCTCATAGATTAAAACCAAACAATTCTGCTAATTTTCTTCCAAGTATCCCTCATACTCCCATGTATTAAAATGGAACTACCTTTTTAAAACATATCATTACCTTATGTATTTTATTATTAGTAACCATTAGATTATCATCATTCAATATTTTTTTCTTTTCAAAAAACCAAAATATGGATAGTATTTTGTGCCAAAAATTGAGAGATAAAATTTTAAATATTACTAATTTTAATTTTTTTATAAAATTAGTTGTCAAGAATTGATATAGATAACTAGTTTTGAAGCTTTGTATTAAATTCCATGTGGTGATCACCTATATGTTGGGTTCTAATAGGGGAGTTTTCTCTCTTGGGTCCCAAATTTGTGAAATATATGGTATATTAGGTTCATATAATACAAAAAATATTAATGATGACCTACGTTAGTAAAATCATAACCAATAATAAATTAATTTATGTCTTTAAAATCACAACCATTAATAATCTTACATTAAAGTAATATATTAATCATAAGATGAAATTTTTCTATGAAATGGTTTTAAAATATATTTATTTTTCTAAATATTAATATTAATCAATCAAATATAATGGATTTGAATAAAAAATGGATGGATACCAATCATATGACAATAGAGTATGGGGATGTGGTGAAAGAGTTCATCATGTTTGAAAAATATCAAGTATATAAACCTTATTAAATTCTTTTTCCATGTTTATTCCATTGTTATTCAAGACTAATTAATCTGGAAGAGTTGGAATAACACTTTATCTATCATGGAATAGATGAAAGTTTTAAATGTTGGACTAAACATAGAAAAAATGTGAATGTAGATAATGACCGAGATACGGCCATGTTTTATAGATATTCTAATATGATTACAAGTGTGGAAAATGATGAAGACCATATTGAGGATGTAATTATAGGTATGAATGATAATGAAGATTATATTGAGGAAATAAAAATGATAGTTGAACATGAACTTTATTATTGTCAAAAATTATTTAATAATTTAATGAGTTTTGAAAAGACACTATTGTATGCTGGTTGTACTAAATATACAACATTGTCATCCATACTAAAGCTGTATAATTTAACAGCTAGAAATGAATCTAGTGATTCCAGTTTTACCGAACTACTTTCATTCTTGAATGATATTATCCTATAAGATAATGAGATTCCTTGATGAACATATGATGCTAAAAAAATTCTACATTCAATGGGTATGGTATCAGAAAGAATAAATGCTAATAAAAATGACTGTATACTATTTTGAAAGGATGAAAAATTACTTAAAAATTGACCATAGTATGGTGCTTATCGATAAAAGAAAGATGAGTCTATTATTACAATTTTTTTAGCACTTTAAAATCATTTAAATCTTTAGGTGCCTATATAGAAGTGAGGAAACCGCAAGAAAATTGATGTGGCATGAAGATACAAGAAATAAATATGGGATACTTCATCACCTGATAGAATCTACTAATTGGAAGAGAATTGACCATGAGTATTATAAATTTGGAAATGATCCAAGAAACCTTCATCTTGTTCTATCTACAGATGGAGTGAATCCTTTTGGGTTTTAAAGTAGTACTCACAGTACATGGCCAGTTATGTTAGTAAATTAAAAGTTTCCATAGTGGTTATTCATGAAATGAAAATAAATTATGTTATCTATGCTTATATTAGGACTAAAACAACCAGGTAATGATATTGATGATTATTTAGATCGATTGATTGAATATTAGAAAATTATTATCGGTTTTAGCTATTATATTGTATGATGAAAGAAATGAATATTTTACATTGAGATACATGTTATATGGTATGATAAATTACATTCCTAATTATGTAAATTTTTTTGGATATAGAATTAAAAGAGTGTAGGGGTGTCCTATTTTTAAACAAGGTAGACATCAATTTGGTTGAAACATTAATCAAATACTATGTTTCTATAATATCATAGATTTCTACCCTAGTGACATAAGTATTAATATTGGATGAAATCATTTGAAGAGAGTTTAGAAGAATGTAGAACAACATCTCCACTAACAGGTGATCTTTTTTTTGAGAAAGTAAAATATATGGACACTTCTTTTGGTAAACCTTTTTGAAAAACATTACAAAAATTGGTTGGAAAAAGAGATCAGTTTTTTTTTTCAATTACCATACTAGAATTGTTTGAATGCCAGATATTTTCTTAATGTAATTCATGTTGAAAAAATATATGTGATATTTTTATTTTCATGTTACTAAATAAACCCCAAAAAACAAAGGATGGAAGTAAGGCTAGGTTTAACATGATTTCTATGAGAATATGATAAGATTTGGAGATAGTGAAGAATGAAAAATATAATTTTCTTTCTCCAACTGCTTACCCTATTTCTAGAAAAGTGAGATATTAGTTTTGAAACTTCTCGAATGATGTAAAGTTTCAATATGGGTATTCATAAAATATCAAGAATATCATGTCAATGAATAATTTTATTCTAAAGGGTTAGAAATCACATGACTGTCATGTGTTGATTCATAATCTAATGCCTATATATTTACATTTCATTTTTCCCAAGAATTTCCATCATACATTAACCAAGATATATTTCTTTTTCAAATCTATATGCAGCAAAGTTATAGAACCAGAGAAATTTAAAATTATGCAAAAATAAATTATTGCAATATTATGTGAATTGGAGATGTTCTTCTCACTAGCATTCTTGGATATGATGGTTCACTTGTTAAGAGATATTTGATTTCGTGGTCTTGTATATTATAGATGGATGTAACCCATTGAATGGTATATGAATATTTTTAATGGGTATATCAAAAATAAAAGTTATCCAAAAGGTTTTATTGTGGAGTGATATGTGGTTGAGGAAACCATTGAATTCCGTACTGACTACCAGTCTAATGTGAAAAGCATTGATCTACCAAAATCTCATCACACCAAGAGGCTTGTGGGTTAATGAATTTTTGGAATAGTTTTTGTCACAATTACTATTATAGATTAGGAACAAGAACACCATTTTGTTTTTCATAACAGTTTAGAGGTTTCCCCACATTTTTAAACCTATAAAGAAATTATTAGGTATTTTAATCCATCAAGGACTAAATGATGGATATCAAATACACATAATCAATAGTTTATAGGATGTTTTCAAGACTATATTTTTATGTAGTCATCTGAAAATTCATATTCAATTTCGGAATGAATTTGATGGCTAGCTAGAGGACCAAGTGTGCTTGTATTATCTTATAATGGTTATGTAATTAATGGTTATATGTTCTATACAAATGAACATGATAAATTTATTACCATGAAAAATAGTGGAATTAAACTTGTTACTGAAGTGATGCATTTATCTGGTAATAAGGATAGAAATCCAATTTATGTGAATGCATCATGCTTTAAAATCATTAAAAAAATATGAAAGTTGGATTATAAAACATTACAATTGATGTTTTTTCAATGAAAGTGGGTTGATAACATGATTGCAGTTAAAATCAATGAATTGGGATTAATAAAAGTGGATTTTATTAGGGAAGGGTATAAAGATGAACCATTTATAATGAAATCATAGGTAGTACAAGTATTTTATGTTTCATATCCCAAAAATAAAAAGTGGTCAATTGTTCTGTTATTAACCATAACCAACGAAGGGTTACATGTCAATTCAACTGAGGATTTCCTTTTCATTGGGACATAAAAATCATTATTTTAGCGATCCTAATGTAGACAGGGTCTTGTATATCAGAGGATACCATCATGAAGGGATTTGGATATGTGATATAGGGTTCAAATCCCTTCAACCTTTAAAAAAAAGAGTTAAATAACATGTTTATATATATTTTTGTAATACATAGTGTGTTACCTCATATTATTATTTGTTAAATTCTATATTTATGTAATCTAAATTAAATGTTCAACCACTTCTGTAGATAATTAATTCTATTCATGTTGATACTCCCAATCCTGAAGAATAATAGGTTTATCACCATGATGTTCCTCCAAATGCACCGGAACAACAAATTTCTACACATGTAAATGCTATCAATTTAGGGTAACAACATATTGATGATGTTTAAGTTGAAGAAATAGTAGATGGTGAACAACCAATGTACCGGAAAAAACAAGATCACCATAGTGTGATGGTGTTAATAAGAAATATTAAGGCAAGAAACAAAGTTATCAAATTTGAGGTTGGATGGAATACACATGGCCAGCCTGTTAATCCCAACAAGTCCATTTTGAGTAGTTATATTGGTCTCACCACTCGCATGCATATGAATATTGATGTAGATTCATGACACAATGTTTTTCTCTCTCTTAAGACACTAATTCGGGAAGATATTAGGTTAACATTATGATATAATTTCTTTATTTTACTAAAAATAACAATGAAAAATTTACTTCCTCTTCATTATCCCTTAAAAAGTGCATTTATAGTAGTTAAATCCAGAATGAAATTTGTATTAATACTCATTGGAATGGATCATAGAGGCTTTCATATAATTATTATGAAGTTTCATCTGAAAGAGGTTTAATTGAAAATAAAACCGCACGAACCAAATATGTATGCACATTTGATAAACCAACAAGCGTGGGATGCATTTATTGGTATTTAAGAGGAGACATATTTTTAGGTACATTGTGAATGGTAATACATTGCTTGAAAACACAAGTATTAATAAATTTGATTAAGAGTTGTTAATTTATGAAATAACAATTGAGTTCTGAAAGTAAGAAATGAGAAGAAAAACTAACGTACCCCTACTATAAAGTAAGAATGGGGCACGATTCACTTGAAAAAAAGGCATGTAATTTAAATATACCATAATACGTTTATGTGAAATGAAATAAAAACATAATTACATTCCTCTTTTTATATATATATTGAATAGTCCAAATCCAAAGCCACATCCATCCCTTATCATATTCTATGGAAGGAGACACATGTAAATAAAGAAGGGATACTAATAGATTAAAACACACAAAAAGTGTGGGAATCATGTGTAATTATGACATAATAATAATTTTTACTTTAAATTGGTATTATATAATAATGATTTCTTATTTTCCTATATTTTTTATCTGAATTAGACACAAGAATCATCATTAGCTATACCCAATGAACAACTACTATTCAGTGGCCTTGAAATAGCCAAATCAGTATGGCTACATTAGAGGTGTGGGTTTTTGGGTTTCACCCTGAACATATTTTGAGGAAAGAAATAAATAGGGTGATAAAGATAATAAAATGGAAGATTAATCTATTGGAACAATTTTAGCATGGTTGTTTTATCTTGTAAAAAACATTTCAATAAGAAGGTATTATTTTCCAATTTATTTTTTCATGAAAAACCATTAACAATTAATGAAAAAGGTCCGAACTGATAAATGTTATTATAGATGAACAAAGGGAAGGGGTGAAATGGAAGGTCAAATAAAAACTATCTAATGGATCATTCAACCGATCAAAAAGATCTTCACAAAGTACCTTTACCCTACCCATTCAAATTTCACATTTACCAACATGAAAGGTTAATGTGGATACAACGTTACTAAGTGGTTCTATGACCACAATTGATTTTGAAGAAAATATGTTCAAAGAGAAAATTATAGACTATATTGATCTTAAGAATTTAAATTAAATCCTCATGCATGAATGGCTAGGAGTATCAGTTGTAAATTTATACATGAGGTGTTTTTCATGATTTGTTTATCCAACAACTGATCTACTATATTAATTATTACTAAATAATTTTAATATTTTTTTAGATGTATATATCAATACTATTTTTAGGAAAAGCCCTGTTAATATAAATTTGGACTCATTAGTCCACACACCACTTCTATACAAGAATTATTATTATAACCAGAGAAATATTAAGGAATAGTGGAAAAACTGGTCACAATGTTTGAAAGAAAACATAGAAATGAAAGACTATTCGTAATACCCATGATGAAAGGGTAAAAATATACAATTTAATCATATCAAATATATTTTAATTAATTTCAATAGTTATTCCTTTTTATTTTTTAGGCAGCATTAGTTACTCATTACAGTCAAATTGGATACTCGAATGATTTATTTTCTAGATTCAATGCATAGATACCCAAAAAACTAACCACACATTATGATGTTTATCAATTTGTCACTACATGCAATGTTTTACAGCTAAAATTCAAGTTATAAATTTTGTATTACGTTTTAATGAAAATCCTGTTATGATAGGGTGGTGTTTAAATATCATCAAAATCATGGAATGAGGAAATTACATGAATACAAGGAGTTAATAAGATTCTATAAGTGGATAAGTATTAGGGTATATATAATAACATTTCACAATAAAAACATATATATAAAAGAGTACTTATTTTTTTCAATGTCTCTACAATGTCTGAAATAAACCAATAGAGAAGATTGTATTTATTATGTTTGAAAATTAATGAAAGATATACTATTCCAACAACAAACTAGCAACCCCAAAGTGGTATTTTCAAATATAGTTATATTTTGATTTAAAATATTTATTAATCCTTTATTTATATTTTTTTAGTACTACCAGGACTATAAAAAATTTTCATATTCACAAGAGGAAATAGATTTGTTTAGAAATGAATAGGTAGCATACCTTGTGTCAAAATGTATATATACATCATGAAAAGGTGACTTCCTACTACTTATTTAGTTGATTTTCTCATTATTTTCTCTACCTTTTTTTGTTAATTTTATCATTTTTATCTAATGCTTTAAGAAAATGATCCATAAGTCATTTGAGACATGTAAGAATCAACCACACTTCAATCTAATACATGATGTGTCTAGTATGACTCAAAGTGTGAGTAATTAGTTTAAAATTGACAATTTAGTTGAAAAAACACCTCACATACTCAACAATAATATAAAACACATTTATATTGTCTTTATACCTTATAAAAATGACCCATAAGTAATTTTTGAAGTACAGGAATCATTCATACCTCAATCCAATGCACAGTGTGACCGGTATTACTCAAAGTGTGTAAATATTTTTGTAAAAAGGACAAGTGACATACCCAAAATTGAGTAAAATTATTCAGAATATTTTTATAATTTAAGAAAATGACCCATAATACATTTTTTATTTGTAGGAATCATCCACACCTCAATCTGATACACAGTGTTCTCGGTATGACTCAAAGTGTTTGTTATCAGTTTAAAATCGATAATTTAGTTAAAAAAATCCACTCACTAAAAACTGATAAAAAACCCTTGAATTGTCTTGATACTTTAGGAAAATAATTCATAATTCATTTTTGATGTGTAGGAATCAGTCTCACGTCAAACCAACACATGATGTGTCTATTATGACTTGAAGTGTGTGTTTTTAGTTTAATTTGATATTTTAGTAAAAAACACACGTGACATACTAAAAACTAATAAAACACATTCATATTGTGTTGATACATTATAAAAATGAACCATAAGTCATTTTGGACATGTATGAATCAACCACATGCCAATATGATGCATGATGTAGCTGGTATGACTCCAAGTGTGTGTTTTTAGTTTAAAATGAAATTTTAGAAAAAACTACAAGTGGCATACTCAAAACCAAGAAAATAATTTCATATTATTTTGATACTTTATAAAAATAATCCATAAGTGTTTTTTGTTGTTTATGAATCATAAACACCTCAATCTGACACATGGTGTGACCGGTATGACTCGAAATTATGTTTTTATTTTAAAATGTCATTTTAGTTCAAAACACACGTCACAAACTCACAACCGAGAAAACACATTATGACTATTTTTATATTTTAGGAAAATTATTCATAAGTAATTTGTGATATATAGGAATTAGTATCACCTCAAACTAACACATGATGTGACCGGTATGACTCATTGTTCATGTTTTCAGTTTAAAATGATATTTTTTTAAAAAAGACATGTTACATACTCAAAACCAAGCAAACACATTCAGATTGTTTTGATACTTCAGGAAAATGATCCAAAAGTAATTTTTTATGTGTAAGAATGAGATTCACCTCAATCTGAATCATGGTGTTACCTCTATGAATTCAATTATGCCTTTTAATTTAAAGTTTACATTTTAGAAAAAAAGACAAGTGTCATACTCAAAACTGAGCAACCACATTCAGATTTTTTTGATACTTTTAGAAAATGATCCATAAGTCATTAGTGATGTTTAGGAAATATCCACACCTTAATATGATACACAGTGTTCCTAATATGAATCAAATTGTGTGGTTTCAGTTTAAAATTTACATTTTATTAATATATTGTTTCATATTTATGTTTAATTCATTTATTTATACTACTACTAACATAAGAATTGTTTTCTTATATTGGTGGATTATTTTACTTTATTTGGGGTGGTTTGTTCAAAGCTACTCATGCTTATAAGATATTAGAATTTGAGGTTACAACTGATATAATGATACTAGGGAAATGGATTAAGAATGTATATAGACATCATGGAAAGGTGAATTCATACTACTTATTTAGTTAATTTTTTCATCATTTTATCTACTATTTTTAAGTTAATTTACTTATCATTTTTATCAAATACTTATTTAGTTTTTTTCATAGATATTTTGAGAAGTCATATTTGATTTCAAGTATATGAAATAAGCTATAAAATAGAGAACATTTTACTTTTAGATGGAAGAGGAAACCCCATGCTGCCAAAAACATGAAGTGAATCGTAAGGATGCATCTACTAAGGTATTTTCCAATAGTTGAATGAAATGTATGACTTAACAAAATATATGCTATGAACATTGTCCTGAACTGTGTAGGAATATTTCAAAATTGAAATTAGCAGCACCTCAATCCGATACATAGTGTGCTCGGTATGACTCCAAGTGTATGTTTTTAGATTATAATTTAAATTTTAGATAAAAACACACATCAAATAATAAAAACTAATAAAACACATTTATATTATTTTTTTACTTTATTAAAATGATCCACAAGTCATTTGTGACATGTAAGAGTTATCCACACCTCAATCTAATGCACGGTGTGACCGGTATGACTCAAAGCGTTCTTTTTTTATTTAAAATTGACATTTTAGTGAAAAAGATAAGTAACACTCAAAATAGATCAAACACATTAAGATTGTTTTTTATAGTTTAGGAAAACAATCTATAAGTCATTTATGATCTGTAGAAACTAGTCATACCTTAATTAGATAGATGACATGCCTAATATGAATCAAAGTGACCATTATCAGTCTAAAATTGACATTTTAGTTCAAAACATTTATTACTCACTGAAAACTAGGAAAATAACTTGGATTGTCTTGATATTTTATGAAAACTATTCATAAGTCATTTGTGACATGTAGTAATTAGTATCACATCAAACTAACACACGATGTGACGATATGACTCAAAGTTCCTATTTTTAGTTTAAAATGACATTTTAGTAAAAAATAAAAGTGACATACTCAAACTAAGAAAAAAATTTATATTATTTTTACACTTTAGTAAAATGATCCATAAGTCGTTTTTGATATGTAGGAATTATCCAAACCTCAATTTTATGTATGGTGTGGCTGGTATGATTCCAAGTGTGTCATTTTTTTTAAATTGTCTTTTTAGTAAAAAAGACAAGTGAAACAATAAAAACTAAGAAAACTCATTTAGATTATTTTTATACATTATTAAAATGATCCATAATTATGTTTTGATGTGTATAAATTAGCCTCACCTCAATCCAATACACGATGTGCCCAATAGACTCAAAGTGTATATTATCAGTCTAAAATTGATATTTTAGTTCAAAAAAATGTGTCACTCACTAAAAATTAAGAAAAAAGGCTTTGATTATCTTAGTAATTTAGGAAAATAATTCATAAGTTACTTTTTATGTGTAGGAATTAGTATCACATCAAACCAACACATGATATGATCGGTATAAATCAAATTGTGTGTTTTCAGTTTAAAATGAAATTGTAGTAAAAAAGGTAAGTGACATACTGAAAAATGAGCAAAAATATTAGAATTATTTTGATACTTTTTAAAATGATCCACAATTCATTTGTGACATGTAGGAATCATCCTCACCTCAATCTGAAGAATGTTATAACTGGTATGACTCAAAGTGTGTCTTTTTATTTAAAATTGACATTTTGTTAAAAAAGACAAGTGACATACTCAAAAGTAAGAAAATGAATTTGAATTGTTTTGATACTTTAGGAAAATGATCTGTAAGTCATTTTATGATGTGTAGGAATTAGTCTCACCTCAATCCAATACACGGTGTTCCTGGTATGACTTAAAGTGTCCGTTATTAGTTTAAAATTGACATTTTCGTTCAAAACATATGGCACTCAATAATAACTAATAAAACGTGCTCATATTGTCTAGATAATTTTGGAAAAAAATTCATAAGTAATTTGTGGCATGTAGGAATAAACTACACATCAATATGATATATGACATTTCATATATGACTAAAAGTGCATGTTTTCAGTTTAGAATTGATATTTTAGTTGAAAATACACGTCACATACTCAAAACCAAGAAGACACATTTGGATTATTTTGATAATTTAGTAAAATGATCCATAATTATTTTGTGATGTGTAGGAATTAGTGACACCTCAATTTTATACACAGTGCGATCAATATGAATCCTAGTGTGTCTTTTTATTTGAAATCAAGATTTTTGTAAAAAAGAAAAGTGACATACTCATAAACTGGGAAAACACATTTGGATTGTTTTGATACATTAGGAAAATGATCCAAAAGTAATTTTTGATGTGTAAGAATTAAATGCACCTCAATATGATACATGGTGTTCCTGGTATGACTCAAAGTATCAATTATTAGTTTAAAATTTACATTTTGTTAATGTATTATTTCATATGATTGTTATTTTATTTTCTTATAGTATTAGTAATATATGAATTATTTTCTTATATAGGTGGATTATTTTACTTGAGTTGGGGTGGTTTTTTTAGTAATTGATACCATGATCGTGATTTTTGAGAGGGGGTCGGGTGCCAAAGATAATGAAACCATTGATATTTTTGTCAAATTTCACTTACTAATGTAATTGTAGAAAATAGTGTTTGAAATGTCTATAATGTAGTGTTTTTTTATATATGTTATGCAGTTTTTATTTCAATTAAATTATTAATTTTCCATATTCTATATTTACTGCTACTAGTTCTTGTTTATTATTGTAGTGTGATGTAATATCAACACCACACTGAAGTAGTATGGCCCTTATCAGTGCTATTTAAATCACTGATAAAGGACTCCTTTTTTAGCGCTAAAAATAGTGCTGATAAATAAGAAAGTGTTGATAAAGGACCACCTTTATCAGGGGTTTTCTAGTACTGATAAAGGCCCCCTTTATTAGTGTTTTTAGCACTGATAAAGGGGTTCCCCCTTTAAATGTGGTTAGGACATTGCTATTTTTATCACCATTAAAGGATTTTTCTGTTTCTTTATTTAGTTAAATCTATGGTAGTGTTAAATAAATATTTTGTAATAACTAAATATTAATGATTAATTTCTTATTACTTATGATGAAAAATTATTTTTTAATTATTAATGATTGATTATTGATTATTAATTACTACATATTTATTATTAATTAATATTTACAAAATAATAATTTCTTATTAGAAATTAAATTTTACTAATTACTAATTATTATTAAAAATTATGTGTTAATGAATAATTAATAATTAACATCGAGTCATTTATTATGTAATAATTAATTTTCTATTGATTTATTTTTAAAATATTATTTAAATACAATTGTGGGGTAAACCTTCACCCCATAAGTGTATTTTGGGATGATAATTCTCAATATCAATTACAAGAACTCCTAGCTGGTGTGAGTTTTATCGCTCATGATAGCGGTGTTATGTATTACTATGTTTATTTTTCATATTTTTATCAAAAAAAATTCACTTATATTTTTGATTAATTTTTAATTTTTTTGATATATTTTTCTATTCCCACATTTACATAGCTATGTGATGATTTTATTTTTTCTTCTTAATTCACGTTAACCAAGAGTTTCTTGGTGAGAAAAGATAACTGGTTCCCAATTTATCCCACATAATATGGGTCTGAAGTAAACTTTTCATCTCACTTTTTTTAAATAGATGAAAAACCCTATTAAAATTAATAATTATATGAACAAACTTATTAATATGTATATTTTAAAAAAACTCTTTATTTGACAAATCATCACCTTTAGACTAGAGAGAACTAGGTTGTGGAATCCTTTGGGAACCTCTAGGATTTGGTAGATCTTAATATGAATTATTTCGATATTATTTTGGGAATGGAATGATTAAACAAGTTATATTCTTGCATTGAGTATTATAAAAAAAGAGTGCCCATTTCATTAGTTGTTTGTTCCCAATACACATTCCATGGAGAGTGGGAGTTCCAAGATTCCAAATAAATCCATGCTTAGGGACAGGTAGGAGTGATCAAAATTGGGAATAATTTCACTGTTCTTGGAGTAGTTGATACTAAATGGAAATAAGTCTTTTATTGAAAAGTGGAACTATATACTATTATTCTCCCTAATGGTTTTTAGGACTTACTCCATATAGTAAATTGGATATTAAAGAGTATCAAGTCTTATATCTCATGGTGGAAGCTCCTCTAGACCAACCCTCTTAGAATAGTTTGTTTGGTTGTTCTAAACCAACACTATGTCTACTAAGTGCCCTGCCTACTCTTCAAACATATAACTTATTCCAATAAATGATCCATGAGAATTAATGGGCCTCTAACCTGGTGTAATCCCCACCCACCATCACCTAACTCATTTTTTAATTCAAATCATAAAGGTCTGCTCACATGTAAGTCCCAAACTAAACTATTTCTATGTTCATTTCCATTCATGTAAAAATATAAAAAATCCATTATATAAATATATTATTTTTGAAATCAAAACACATATATACTAATAATCAATATCCTTGAATAAAAGATAACTAACTAATAGAGGAATTCAGTTCATCCAAACATGAACATTGAAAGAGGTTTTAATGCATGGAAAATAATGAACAATTTGATTCTCATCACCCCAAATTAAAGAAAAAAATAGTAATATATTGAATTTCATCCCAAATGAGACCAATCATGGTAAATACTTGTTTCCCTAAAATAATATAATTAGTCAAATTTTGGAAATGTGATTCAATGATAACTCTCTACCACTCTTGAATCTTAAAAAACTTCAAAGCTTTACAAATTGAAAAAGATTCAGTAATTTTTGGACTCTATATTGCCACAATAGACTTATGCATTGAATTATACACACTCCTGAAACTGTATTTATAGATAAAAACAAGGCCCACATTCCCACCTCCAAGAAATGTTGTATCAATATTGATTTTTATAAAATTTTTGGGTGGAAAAAACTAAACCTTCTCAACACATTCCCTTAAATTATTATCCAAGGTAGATTTTTTTAATTCAACTAGCCTAAAGTTATAAGAAATTAAACACATGTTGAATCCAAATTACATCAGGTAACATATTTTAATTAATGTTTAATTTATTATAGTGAATCCAAACCATCTAAGCCAAGGAATAATCCTTAAAAAACACATCTGATGTTTTTGAGGCCACCTAATCTTTAATAACCTATATTTCCATCACTGAATGAGAAAAAAACAAGTGTGATGAGCTTCCTCCATTTCTCCCATAAAAAACTCACAAAAGGAAAACATAAACAAAGAATTCAACACTAACTACACATGGCCCTAATAGATAAGACAATAATTATCCAACATGAAATTATTTTTTTTTGTAGAAAATATCTTGTGGGTAACATATCATAAAATAGATTCAATTAAAAAAATGAAACCTTGGGTGAGAGGATCAAATTACACACAAAATTATAAAAATTATACCTAGGTATATGAAAAACATTCATCACTAACACATATATTGAATTTACCAAATACACTCCATCATTGGAGTACATCCAAAACAACCGAGTTCCATATAGTCACTGGAAAGAATGAATTGGTGGAACAATGTAGTCATCTCAATTGTTAAATAATATATTCACCACCTATACTTTTGAACATAAAAAGTCATATAGTATTAGATTCTGAATAGTATAATCCTCTCAAACCTTCTTGATATCAGACTACGAAAACCCATTACCCACCCCATACAAGCAAGGGTCATTAAATTTTTTAATTCCATTACCATTAAAAACTCACTATCTTTCATAAAAAGTTGTTTAGATCCCTAAATATGATAAATAAAGTAAGGATGTGGGATGAGATGAAAAATTAGTAAATAAAAGGCTGAAAAATACTTGGTCTTCAACAATTTCACACATGAATAATTCAAAATGGAAAATATCCTCTAAATTTTCTTTGAAAGGAGTAAAAAAGTAAATGTATTTATGTTTCTGAATCCTAGTATCCTAGTGATCTTAGGCCACCAAAGGGAGTCACATAAATCCCAATACTACTTTTCTTCTTCTATCAACACTACCCCATCATAAAACTAGAGAGAAATGAATAAATATGATTACCTAGGGTGTCTAACCGATATTATAAATACATGAAATACAATGGAATCGATTGAGAAACAGATTTTATCAAAATCAATTTTCCTGTATTTAAAATATTTTTCCCTGAACATGCATTAACACTAAACTAAATATCCCCTACTTGGATATACCAAAGATGGTGGTGAGATCAAAATATTTATTATAAATTTACCTACTTGTTTTAATTTAATTTTAATGAAAATGAAAATGTGATTTTTGATTTTACTAAAAATAAAAAAATAAATTGAGATAGTTAATTTGAACGAGAAACTAGAAAGATAAAACAAAACACACCTCTTGAATTTTATATGTCATGTGGGGCCAAGACTACTAACTCCGTTCGGTGCGATTGGAGCCTAAACAAATAAAAATTATGAATATAATAATAATGAATGTAATAACAAATAAATAAATATTTTTTTTATAAACCTATGTCGTAGGATCCCCTGCACCATCAACCAAGCACATATACTTCCATAGTGCTCTAACCTTAGCTAAAAATTGCACATTTACCTCCTTGGAAGCATTCATATGTTCCTCCAAATCTATAACCTACAGTTTCATCCTAGAAAAAATAGGAGCCACAACCACAATACATGAAAATATAGAATTAGGAATCCCTATTCCATATTTCAAGCTATAGCCATGTCCATCACAACCAATAATGTGATGGAATATCTCATCCCTTTGCATGGAAAGGTGTCGCTAGTCCTCTGGAAATTGTGAAAACTCATCCTAAAATAGATCCAATGTAATATATAAATATATATATTTATGTATATATAGATGTATGTAAGTATTAATAATTAGTACAAGAACATACAATAAAAGTTGTAACCTCCAGATCATTTAGATCATGAGTCTTCATCCACATAAACATTTCATCAGTTAGTGTACCTTGATCTCATAACTTTATACCAATAATATATAAATATAGAACACAAAACCATATTAAATAATTAATTTAAAATTTTAATAATGAAAAAATCATGTCAAATATAGGACACATGGTGATTACCAAGCCTATGAGGTGGTCTATGCGACACATGATTCTAAGAATGATGGACTACTACCTCCTACATTCATTTAGTTAAAATTTTAAATATGTTAAATGTTACACATTATTTGAAATATACAAACCAAAATAAATAGACTCACTTTTTTAGCCTTAGTGGACCATTTTTTCAATTAACTCACACTACTAATGTAGGAGAACACCTCTCGAGAGTCTATCTAGAATGTTTGGGGCACCCATATTTGGTACCCAGTGCTCCCTCTTAACTCCCCCTTTATGATCTTTCCACATTTTATAACATTTTTCCATAAAAACTAGCCAAAAATCATTGGTAAACACTCTCATATTATTCTATTTAATAAAAAAATTTATCACAAATGTTAGTATTTTTTAAACATAGCTATGGAACTAAAATGATCATCTTACCTAAAATTCCATCCATAAATGATCTTATGTATCCTAAGGGAATAAAGCCCATTTTTGTGTAGTCAATGAAAATCTATGTAGGTCGTATATGATAAGATCAAATTGGAGAATAAATATAGGGAAAACCACTCCCATAAGGTGGTATGTCTCATCAGATTATACATCAAGGGTTGTGTTAGAATTCCATAATGAAATACCATGACCAGGGCCTCTCATACAAAAGGAAGAAGAAATCGAGTCTGATCATATTGGAAAAAAATTCATAAATAATTTTAAAGATTTGCATATATATGTTTACCACTTAATTTAAAAAATAAAAACACATTTACATTCATACATACCTCAACAAATATACACATACGACTCTACAAAATGATGTGGATCAAGTGCCTATTCCCCAGAAATGTCTATAGTAATATAAATCTTTAGTATGAAAATGATTCATTGCCTATTTTAGTTCCATATAATGTTAATAAAAATTAATCTTGTATATTTTATTTATTTCACACATATTTCATCAAATATAAAGGAGTGTCTGGATCAAAACACATGTCTTGGAAAAACTATGGTATTTCATTATTGCATGACCATAAAATCACATAGAAAGGATAAAGATCCAAAACCCCTTAATTTGATTCATTAAAAATGAGTAATTCATGAAGGATAAGTTTCTAGACACCAAGAAATAAAAGGTGTTTAATGTTTCTTTCCACTTTAAACAATTAAATATAATTAATACATTATACTAGACAAGAGTAATCTACATTCATGAAATTAAAATATTATTTTATATATCATAAAGAGATGCATAAATCTTCTATCAGTAGAATATTTCTAGATTAAAAAATAATAAGGGGTTGAAAATAAAATATGATATCATTGTCCATTCACTATCCATTTATAAAGAGAGGCATAGAGAGAGGCATATGATCATACTGTACATAAGGAGAGGCATGAAAATAAAATATGATTCCACTATCCATCAACTATCCATTAATAAATAGAGGAATAAATAGAACCATATGATTTCACTATCCATTCACTTTCCATTCATAAATAGCGACATAAAGTGAGGCATGTGATTTCACAGTACAAAAAGAGAGGCATGAAAATAAAATATGATTTCACTATCCATTCATTCCATTTCATCCATAATCCATCCATACATTTATCTTTAAAGTTTTAATTACAATGAAAAATCTACTATTTAAATAGTGAAGGAAATTGGTTTTCAATATTTTATGAGGACACTAATTTTGGTTAAGTGGGTAGCTGTTAGTTTTTTATAGAAGAGGGATGACCCTTTTTTATTTGGTAATAGACCTTCCAAATTAGTTTTTATCTAAGATAGGATTCTATAATTTCAATAGGATTGGAACTCTAGGTTCTTTTATTTTCTCAACACATGCCACTTCTAATAGTATTAGTGACCTCTATCAACCAATTGGTAGAAAGGTGACATGTAAGGTCTCCACTGATAATTCATTTGACATGATTGATCTAAAATATCTTGTTTAAAGTAAGATTTTTTATTTTAAATTTTTTTAAGACTACCAATTTGGTGAAAGTGGCTTCTATAATTGATGATGCATTTAAATAGAAAAACACAAATGATCAAGATAAAAATTGGAAACCTATTAAAAATTCTTGGATAGGTCAATTCACTAGTGGTCAGGGAGGTCATGTGGCTAACCACAACATGAGTCTTCTCTCTTAGACATAGTTTCAGGGGATCTTTAGACTAATTGAAAGGTTTTTTATTTTTATGTTGATAATTGTATTACTTGGGAGACTATTTTTTCTATTTTATCGAGAGGCCTTGACTTTGGAATAAGTCATATCTAAATTGGTTTTCATTTAAGTATGACATAGGGTGATACTAAAGCCTAATATTATTTGTTTTTGCGAATAATATTTTGTGAATAATTGTTTTCATTTCATGTAGGGGGATACTAATAGAAGATAATAGGGATTTATTACATATGCATTGATCTATATTAATATTAGTCATTTTTTATGAATTTAATGGTGTAGAGGATCTATACACATTTTGTTTAATTGGTATCATTATGAGGTGGAGTTGAAGTGTAATGAAGTGGATATGAGTGTTTATATTGGTTTTTGGAGTCCAATATTCATCATTTTCTATCCATGTTCACTGATATATATAGGTTCAAAGTCTATAGGTGGTTTTTTATGATGTTTCATTCTACATGGTGGTATGTTAGGGATGGTTAATGGATAGAATATTTAGAATTTTGATTTTCTGGTTATTAACATGATAGTTTCTATAGGCCAATTTATATGATAGTGTTGGATGTAGGTTGTAGTTTCTGATGGTATTACTATTCTCTATACTTCTGATTTTTTAGAATATGTAGAGATTAGAGACTTTGAAAAACATGTGATTGATCAATCAACTTAGAAAGCTATTATTTTCACTTAGGATGGTTGTTATACCTCATTTTTATCTATGTATATGATGTCTTAGAGATATTGATCTGTAGTATCATTGTCTCATTTTGGAGATTAATTCTATGATAGATAGTTCAATTCTTATTGATCTTTAGTCACAAATCAACTGTATTAAAGGAAAAGTTTCTTGAATAGATAGATGGATTGACCAAATTTCTCAAAATACCCATGCATGTATCCCAAAATGTAAAATCCAAGAGAAGATGACCAGATAAAACAATGTGAGGGATAAAGGAAGAGTGATAATTAGTGCTAAATTTAACCCAATGTAGTGTGTTATGGAAATAAGTATATATAATATATGTGATAATGAGGAATAAAGTCCTCAAAATTTAATCAATGAGTTAATTAATGAGAAAGAATATATACTACAATTTATGAAATGAAGCCACCTTCTATGTAAAGAGAATTTAAGGAAGAGAACTAGTCATGACGTAAATGAAAAAGAGGAATGAATTTGGAAACATTTATTGATTATTGGATAGAAAAATATGGATATCTAGTACAATTCAAAAATGGAGAAATGAAAATAAAATAATGAGGGAACATCATTCATATAGAAAAATATCTATTTCATATGCGAAACTAAAAATTTAAAAAAATTAATAGATTATTTATTATGAAATAAGATTAAAAAATAGATAAATAATGAGAAAAATATTAAAATGATTAGAAACATTTAAAAAATAATAACAATTAATGAATAAAAAGAATAATTTGTAAAAAAATCATGCTCTCATCACCATTGTGCATCTAAGAAATAAAAGTTTTTATCAAATATATATCATTGAGAAAAAATGGGATGTACTAAATAATATAAAAAAAATCTAAAAAAGTGTTATTATATTAATATAATGATTCAAATAATTCTTTCTAATTAACATTTTATCGCCCAATCCTCATACATTTAATGAAATGAATGCATAGTGAAAATTTTTATTTGAAAGAAATTACTCGAAGGGGAGTAGTCTCTTAGTTGTTGGGGGGATATAATTAACATATTTTTGTTATTATTTTCTTATCATAGTTTACATATATTTTATGGTTTAATGTTTTTTATTATATAAATATTATAGTAATATTTGTTTTTATATTTTTCTAAAAAATAATTACTTTAATTATTTTTACTATAATTCATGTCATTTTTTGTGCATGTATATATCAAAGATAGAGACAATAAATACAAAAAAGCTAAAAGATTATAAAAAAATTAAACAATTAATTATTTTAAAGATAAGAGTGGGAAAATATTAATACCTTTCATTAAACATGAAAATTGACCATTTCTCTATCAAAAGACTCTCTAAACCAATGAATATATTCTTAATGTTGAACTATGGTGTGTAGATCAACATTTTGTGTAAAAACGGAAATAGTATTGGGTTCATCTCATCAATTAAAGACACTCCTCACCTTGAAATTTTCATAGAAACTTTGCAATCTAGATTATATGGCAAGGTAACAAAGAAAACGTGTTCTTCTTGTGATGTCAAAATGAAAGGTTTATTACTAACTCATTCATATCTGTATAAAATATTGTTAAAATTCACCAATGTAAACTAATATTGGTCAAATTTTCTTCCGTAGAATGGATCAATCCCATTAAACTTTAGCAATATGTATTTCAAACCACGTGTGTATACCACTTTAATAATGTCTTTCAATTAACCATATTAATAACAATAATCAGCAGATGGAAAATGAATGACACTATTTTTTGTTTCTCATTTTTCATTGACATATTTAATGTGAAACCAAAATCCATTAGCATCTAAATATTTTCAATTATGAGACGTTATAGATGGACCCTAAACTAGTTGGTAAAATTCTTTAGTTAGTATAGGGTCACTAAACTTCCATAGGTTATGGACCTATATATTTAATTGAATTCAATAAAAATTTATACAGATAGAAATTAATACTATACTTCAATCATAATGAAAAGCCATTTATACATACAAAATCCTTGAACCAATCATGAAAGGATGCATAATGGGACTGCTGAATATGATAATCACTCACATGATACATCTCTTCTTTTAGATCATTAATGTGTTTTTGGTAAATGATAAATATAGGTTTAAATGGTCAACTTTATCTATGAAAAAAATGCAATAGTAAAATAATAAAAGTGATAATACACTTACTACATCAATGGTGAAACTGATAGAGTATTGATTAAGATAAATCAATGAGATTATACCCACTCAATGTTGTCTATATCAAATATAGTTCCTTCTCCAACCGGACCATCATGAATCTAAGATGGATTATCTAATTGTTTTATCAATATCCATAAGATATTATGCACAAAAATTAGTACACTCATACATCAAATAACCATTGTCTATTGATACCTCTGGACAATATCAGTTATATACAAATCATTTTAATGTATTGAAATAATACTCAATAGGATATATCCACCTAAATTTCACTACACTAGTAGTCATTACTTCATTGGTTAGGTGCACTATCAAGTTAACCATAACATCAAAAAATGAGGGTATAAATAGTTTCTCCACATGAAAAAGCATAAGTACAATTATTTCCTGATTTTTTAAATCTCCCATTTATATATTTATTAAACAAAGATGTCTAAATAATTTCACATCTTAATAAACTGTTGAAAAAAATTGTGTGATAAACAATAAAAAATTGTGATTGGAATCAATTGCTAAAGTAGTATGTGATTTTCATGACTTTAAAACACTTGTAATGTCCTACTAGTCACATTAATACATTTTGAAATATTATAAGAGGAACCATCAGGCACCTTCAGAATCTCCAAAATGGAAAGAAATGTCTCTTTCTATTTTTTACTAATTATATACCATGAAATAGGCATGTATTCCTTATTTCACTCATGAAAATGAAAATGAAAATATTTAATTAAAACCATTTTTTCTAAATCACATAATGCATTGACATGATCCTTTAATTTTACACTAACACCTAAAATTATCTATAATATATTATCACAAAAAAATTTTCAACGTGCATGACTTTCATATTATGCCTTAACATGTCAGTTTTCCAGTAATGGAGATTAAAAAAAATTCTTTTCCTCTTCCAATAATGTTCACATTGTCTACCCGCACCATGAATATTGGGTAATGGATGAGCCACAAAATCTTGAAATTAATATACCTTATTGATGTTTTATTCCTCAATTTATAATGATATTTATACTCCTATCATGATATTTGGTGCTGGGTTGAATTCTCTAGAACCATAAAATGCCACTCTATCCTTTCTGAACATGTGTTGAGGGGAAGAAAAAATATAATACCCATGTATGTCCATTTTTTACAATGATTAAACCATATATAATTTTTTGACTTTTATTTCAAAAATAGAAATAAAATTCCCATTTAGTACTCCAAAATAAAATTTTTCCTAAGCTAGGAAGTCATTGATTGTCCATGATAAAGCAGCCTACAGTTTGAACATTTTATTCATTTAATAGTCGTAAGTCATCACACCATCACCCCAAATTTAATTCAACTCATTAATCAATAATTGAAAGTAAAAAATCAGTCTTATCCCCCAGACTTCTAGGTCAATGAATAAGAGTGGGAAGTAATAGGAATTTTTGTTTTATAAAAATACCCAGAGAAATATTATACATAACTAACCCTAGAGGATATGTGCTATGAGTTACACTAACCATAGACCTAAATGGATTGAAACCATATTTTTGAACCCCAATCATACATTACGACTATCTTTAGCAAAGTCAGGGTGTCCCTGATCGAACTCCTTCCATGCAAGAGAGTCTGTCAGGTGCGTTAGCATATCACTTTACTTATTTCTTTCCATATTCCATCTCATTAATTTAAAAAATTTAGATGAAATAAATAATATTTTTAAACACATATTTAGTTTAAAGTAACACATTTTATTTATGGAAATTAGTTTCCATTATTTCATAGAATGAGTTTTACGAGTCTGATTTCCACCATTATCTTTCCACCTGGAAGAGTCACAGACCACACAATCATCCAAATGGATGTTTCCTTTCTAAAAAACATACAGTTTTTTTCACATGCATCTATGGTCTCATATGTGAAATATAATTTCTTTATCAACTTATGAGAATGGTAATATAACTCAGGAATCTTAACATCAGTAGGAAGTACTTTTTTCAATAACAACAACATCATATTGAATGATATATCTGACTAATAATTCAAATTCTTCAAGTGAAAAAATCCACAATAAATGAAAATTTACTATAAGGAGTACACTCAGAATATAATTCATTTTGTGAATCATCAAGTACTTCATAAAATCTCAATGAATTTTGATTTGTACCAATGTTAAGATTGATCTCATGAGTCTCAACATTACAGATGTAAATGCCTTCAGGAACCAACCAATATACAATTTCAGTAAGCATTTCATGCATCAGATCAGTGATCCTCACATAATAATCCATTCTAATTTTTTCTATATGATGAAAATGAATATATTCTTCCCCATATTGAGTCCAACTCTTATAATATTTCAAAAACCCATTCAATAATAGGTTCTACCTCATGGTATCTTATATGAATTGATATTTGTTTTCACATTTTATATAAGGAAAACTTTTATAGTCACTTTAAAATCCTCTAGTTAAATCAACAAACTACACAATTCCTTGAAAATATTCTCGATACGTTCTGTTTGATAGATAAATACAACTCTTATCCATATTTTTATCTATAAAAAAATCAGTAACATTTACACAAGATTTCATATAGCATGTATTTTATAATCTTTAACATGAGATTCATTTTTTGGATAAAAACACTGCTCAGATCTGATCACATATCAATTATTATAAATAGATCTTTGGAAGGCTACTTAACTTGCTCCAAAGGGGTGAGGCAGGGAGATACCCTCTCTGCCATCATATTTTTTATTGCTGAAGACTATCTTATTAGGATTCTTCTTTATATGGTTGAAAAAGGATATTTTAAGACTATTTGGGATATAAGAGTTATCTATTCTCCTTCTGTTATCTTTTTTGCTGATAAAATTTTTATTTTTACCTAAAGGGATAGGAAAAACATTAAAAATATCAAGAAATTTCTTCAACACTATGAGAGTGTTTTGGATTAGGAAGTTAGTTGGAACAGGTCATTCATCTATTTTGGTAAGAGTATCTCCACCACCAGAAAATTGAGCATGATTAATGATTTGGGTATTCGAGAGGGAAACCTCTTGTTTATTTATTTAAGCATGCCTATGTTTTAGGGAAGACCTCATGCATCCCAATTCATTCATATTATGAGTTATATAATAATAACCTTATATTCATGGAAAGGTATGTCTCTCTCAATAGCATTAAGAGCTTGTCTTTTTAGGCATGTGGTGATATCTAAACTGGTTTACTCTTTTATGGTTTATACTTTGGTGCTTCTTTAATAAAAATCATAAATTCATCCATGAGAAACTATGTATGGAGTGTTATAATTTCTGAAAGAAAAATCATTATATTCCCTTTGAAGTAATGCGGCAAACCATATACTCTTGGAGGTTTGGGTTTCAACAAACTTGATCTTTTTAATAAGTTTTTGCAGGCTCATTTGATATGGAGACTAGTTAGTAGAAAATATGACTCTTTAGGATTTCTCAAATCCATATTTTTTGAAATATTGATAACTAGAAAATATAACTATAATAAATCTTCTATATAGAATGGTTTGAAATTAGTATATTCTCACATTCATATGAATTCTCATTGGTTGAACAATGATAATTCTTCACTCATATTTTGGAAAGATAATTGGAATGGAACACCTTTGATAGAATCAAACAATACCTATGATAAGTCTAGAGACCTAAACAACACAATAAAGGATCAAGTGGAAGTAATTGACTCTCTATCACATGACATTTAATTAGTTTTTTTGAATTATGATTTCACAAACTAGGAGGATTTACTTCTATGGGAACTGAAACTGAATGAACTACTTGATTCTATGTATTTTTATAATCATGAGATCTAGGGAACCCCCAAATGAATAGTATATTTACACAAAAAGTGTATTTTAACTCTTATATATTCATTAATTTGGAGCATATCCTTCTCCAAAATTCCTGTTGATATCAACCTCTAATGGGTTGGCATCTCACTTTGTTCAATATGTGTCTTTTTTCACTAGTATAGAGAGAATTTGGATCCCTTATTCTTATGCTACCAGATTTTTTCTTCTCTTTAGAAGGTAGAATATGAGTTATTTGAGATTAATCCATGACATACAACTAAAATTGAAAATCTAATGAAGGAAACTTTATGCATATCAATTTCACAGCTGCTAAAAAACCTTTTAAAAGTTTCCTGTGCAGAGCTACTGCATGTTATCTAGTGAGGAAAAAAACTCACGCATGAGAAAAAACCTTCATTATTAAATCATCTTACAATGAGATTTTTATGGTTTTATAGAATGAAAATTCACTGTAATCTAGATGCTGCAAAAATTTTGTTCAGGATCTCATCATTTAGAGAAAGCTAAAAACTCCAGGTAGGTTCCCTCCTCCTCTCATCACTGTTGAGCTTTTTCAGATTCCCGCTTTTTTAGGTTGGTTTAAGTGAAACTCTGATAGAGATTCAAGGGGAAAAGCTGGACTAGCAGGATTCCGAGATCCTTTTAGATATCATAATGGATATTTCATTGAATGCCTTTATGGTCATTGTGATTTTCTACAACTTTGGAAGTGTAAATGCTTGGGATGATAAATGTTGTTAACATGGAAAGTAAAAGAAGACGGAACAATGATTGGTTTGAATGAGACTCCAATATAATTGTGAAATCTTTTGGACTCAAGAACATTGATCAATCCTAGAAACTGAAAAATATATAGTCCAAATGTCTTGAAAATCTCTCCTCAATGAATTATATTATCACTCATGTTTTTTGTGAAGCCAAATATCTTACTAATTCCCTTGCCAACAAAGGTGTGTTCTATGTCAACTCTATAGTTTTTAACATTATCCCTTCAGATTTAATACCTATATTACATAGGAAAAAATGTAAAATACCTTTTTTTAGATTATTTTAACTTTTATTTTTAATATCAGGAGAGTCGATGAGCTCATTATTCTTAAAAAATGATTTTTTTAGAATTTCATATCACAAAACATATTTAAAATAATACTAACCAATTGCATATGGAATTCAATTCATACTCATACAAAATAATAAAACAAATAAAAAATGACACAATAATCACATTTTATTTAATTAATTACACATTTTATTATTTAAAGTCTTATTTTGTACATGACTAAATATTTTTTAAGGAGGTGATTATAAAACATGTTTGGATAAAAAAATATTTTTTAAGAGAAAGAAAATATTTATCAAATGAATATATAAAATAAAACTCAACTAATAAATATTTTTTGTTATGAAATTCAATTTTTTGTTAAAATTGTTAATAGATAAGGGAATAAGAATAGATAGTTAAAGGAAAATTAAATATAAAGATAAAATTCAGCCTCTATTATAATATATGAATAAGTTTTCAAAATCAATATTTTTTAATAATAAAAGAACTAAAAATAAATATATTGTGTCAGAGACTCCATTAGGTCATGTTCATTCAATAAATTTACACAACCCAAACCTTAAACCCTGGATGATCCATCCCATAAAATTTAAGGCATCGTCCTCATCATCCCACTCCTTCATTATTAACCCATTTCTTTTTTTAAATGTCCATGTACAAAAAAATTCTAAATCATTATCTAGATTTCTTGAAATAATTTTAATTGAATTTTCTAAAATTATAAATATATAAACTAATCTAACCTTATGAATAAAAATATTATCCATTCGGTGGTCTAAGATAAAATTAAGGGCCATTTGTTGCAATTTTCATTTTCTTGATAAACAAAAAAAATATCATAATAAATTAAACAATAGTTTACTAATTCAAATTGAGAGAATTATAATAGAAAATAATAATTACTGATCAGACCTAATAAATCAGGTATCCAAGATATAATATTATAATATGTTAATAAATTTAAAATAGTACACACCAAAATAATACACCACTCATTTGTGTCAACTCCATGATTCTTTTTCTTCAAAAACTGATTGATCAAAAATTATAAGAGAAGGACAAAAGAAGGAGTATTAATCTATTTTTTTTGAAAACCTTACACCAAAAAATATTTCAATTTATGGTGATACAATTTTTATAACTACTCAAGATAAGATTATGGACCATTCATCGACTAAAATAGATGATTCAATCCATCATGCATCATTAAAATCAAATCCACTATTTAATTTCTATAAATGTGAATTATACAAAGAAAAAATGAATCAATACATATGCAGGTTAACCATTTAGACATTAAGGAGTAAAATTGATGAATTTAATTTATACATTATTTTTTTGTATCTAATCAATCTTGGATAAGTCTATCATTTCCAAATAACTTTCTATACATATGAGAGTGAATTTAATTTTATCAAACAAAGTATCCAATATTTTATTTTAATGGAATGACTAATTGTGTGTGTGTATTCCTTATGTGTTTTACTCAGATAAAACATAGAATCAAGGGACACATGAGTATAATATCTATTTTCATAGAACTAAAATCTCCATCTTTTCATTTTAAAAATGGAAATTGGCTTATATATAAGGAAATTTATTTTATAATGATAGAGTAACACAAATATTTAAGGAATAAATATCATTACCACTCATGTCATTTATAAAAAATACTGATGAGCCTATAAGTATGAACTATTAACCTAGTTAAAAAATTATAACATAAAAGGAAAAAAAATATCAATTTTTTTGATAAATTCAAATTATAATTTAAAAAATGAACTTGGAAAATTTTGGGTAAATCACATATTGGATTTATATAATTTTTTTCCCACAACTCACTGATTAATCAATAATTATTTTATATAATTTTCTTCACTATACAATCCTTTTTCTCTTTTTATATATTATATGAAGTGGGTTTAAACTTATTAGGGAGTGATAATTATGAAAATAAATTATTGATCATTCTAGAAAATTGCATGCCAGGTTGATATATACCTTATTTCTATAGGTCATGGATGAATCATTGATTGTTTTCTTAACTTTTGGTAATAGTCTAGTTCATGTGATTGGTTGTGATATTTTGATTATTGTTTATAGAACTTAAAAAAATTTAATTGTAAAAATGAATATTAAATTATTATGGGAAAACTTTTGTCTAAATGCATGTATGGTTTCTTCACACAATTCAAAAATTAATTGATTATTACTGTCCTATTCTTTTGTGATAATCTGGATCATTTTATTGGTTTAGATCATATGACACATGTTTTGAATGTTAAATTGACTTATAATCTAGAAAATTCACATTGGATCATTACAAGAAAATAATATATCATATCTATGTATAATTTATTCCTAAAGGCCTCAAATGAACAAATAATCTACATTTCAATATAGACATCAGTCAATAAAATCAGGTAGGATTACCTAAACTACAATAGGGTTTGGTGACCAAACACAATAGATGTTGTGATTTTTGAGTGGAAAAGATCGATATACTACATTATGATAAGAAGTTTTTTAATAAAATAAAATTAGGATACAGAAAAATGAAGTTGTGAAATAATTCTGACCTAAACTATGAGAACCCTAGGCCAATACATAGAGACGTTGCAACAAGACGTCAACAAGGGAGCAGAACATCAAACAATGAATCCAAATACAATGAGTGACCTAGGAGAATACACAGAGATCTATAGATAGAAGACACCAGAGGTGTAAGTGGGGTAGGGGTGGAGGTGGAGTTCAGGTGAGGCGTGAGGGAGGGGCGACGATGATGGTGGATGGGTTGCAGTGGCAACTTTGGGTGTGGCGGCGATGACAGGAAAGGCACAAGGGAGGTGAGGGTGAGTGAGGTGGAGGCAGAGGTGGAGGTGTGGTGCGGAGTTAGTGAGGGAGTGTGAACCAAAGGTGGAGGCAAATATAGAGGTGGATAGGATTTTCGGAGAGGGAGAGGATAAGTGCAAGGAGAAAGATGATGAGCGATGATGGAGGGGTAGAGTTCTTTGCGAGGGGAGGGGTGTGCATGGGAGGGATAGGTAGTGTATACATTATAAAGTATACATTCTATCTAAATAAAATTTATCACATTGACTAAACATATAATAAATCATTGAGAAATAAATAGAAACTAAAAAATATAGTAAACAAAAATTAATTTACACGACACAAACTGTATTTTTTAAAACCATTACATTTACACATTAATTTTTTTTTGTCATATTTCATATTAAGTATTTTATTATGAACTAAATTATTATAAGGTATTATTAATTTTGATATTATTATCTAATGTTATTAATTACATTATTAATAAATATTAATTATATTATTAAATATGTACAAAAATTATATTAATAAAAATGAAAAATAGTTTAAATAATACTAATAAAGTAGTTAATAATATAATTTAAAATGAATCTTAATTAAATTAGAAATATAGATAATATAATTATTAATAATAACGTTATTATTAAAAATTAATTATATTTTTAAATATATTTTAAATTCATTAATAAAAAAATATTTATAACTATACAAATAAAAATACAAATATAATTATATAATTATTAAAATATATTTACAAATAAATTTTACATAAATTTATATATTTATATACACATTATTTATAATATTTATATAATTTTAATTATATTTTTTAAATTGTAAATATGTATTTATAAATATAATAATAAATATAAATTTATAAATATAAATTTATTTATTTTTATATAATAAATATATTTACAATTATATAAATGAATATATATTTGTATATATAAATATTAAATATATTTATAAATTAATTTATTTATCGGAGATAGAGGAACTAGAGAGGTGGCTCCCATCACTTCCCAATGACTTGGTTTCCCTACATCCACGAAGCGTGAATCTACATTCCTTTGCTTTGAAGCAATATTCTTATTGGTAGGGATTAAATTTATCAGTAAGGAAGAAGTGTTGTGACATGGAAGTTTTGAAGGGTCTCTCATATTTCTCTGGTTTATCGATGAGATCTTTTGTCCCACTTGAAAATCATGATCTACATCGAATCATCCATAAAGGATCTACAACACATTTTTTGGCCTTAGAAGATGCCATTTTATCTAGGAATGATTTGTACAAACATTCAACAATAGCTCGTATTTATTTGATGAAAGGTACGAAACCCTAGAAATTAGTTGATCTTAGTTCCCATTGAATTACTATTTGGGTTTTTTTTTGAGTTTAAGTGTGTTTCCCTCATTCGTGGTTTTTTCCACATTTTATTTCCTTCTACAAAGCTTAAAGGACATGCTTGGAGTATAGGATCTATCAATCCTAGGTGTGGAATACTTCATATTCATGATTGTAAATTAAGCTTCGTTCTGAATGATTTTAAGGATACATGCAGCCAGGTATGGATTAAAATACATGGTATTAATTAGATATTATGGCATGATGAGATTTTATTTGACATCACCTATGTGATTGGTATTCTAATTTGGATGGATCATACTACTTATATAGTTATCTATGGTCATTATTCTCATGTTTTAGTGGAAGTTAATTTAAGTGATACACTGATTGATAGGGTGGTTTTATCCACACCACATGATAAATTTATCTTATAATTGAGTTTGAGAAAATTTGACTATTCTATGATTTTTTTCAATTTTTTGGGCACTAAAAATAAACATGTAGAAGAGATATAGTTTTTTATAACTATCATACTAAAGGCTATGATCCGTAGTATCATCAGAGGAATAAAAATCAGGGTTTTTTCAAGGGCATTAATGATCCGTGCAAGAACTCTATTCAAAACATTGATGGTCTTGTCCCTGACCCTATTATTGTAAATTCTTCTTTAGTAAAGATCCAATTGAATGATGTTGAGTATGCTAAAGATACCTAAAAAATTGATGCTGAAGGCCCTTCTCGAAAGGATGGATTCATAGCATGTGATGCCTCAAGGCTTGTTTCCCCTATTAAAATGAATGGTAAGGCCCCTTTATCTTGGTATGACTTTTCATAAGATAATAACTTCTCTATTGATGGTGGTAATGGTAATGATTTATTATATGGGGACTTATTTAAAGATGTTCTATCCAAGGGTATAATAGGTGAAGAGGATGATGACTCAGTTGATAGTCAAGTTGTCAAGGAACACTCTGATCAAGAGGATATAGACTTCAACTTGTGGAAAGAGAATATAAAGGTCAATGCTAAAAGTATAAAAGTTAAGGATGATATGTATTTTACATTATCTAAGATAACTAAATTCAAAAGGGATGTACAGGATTCTCAAAAAACTTCTCCTATGAACGGGAATGAGAAGATGACTCTTCCAGCTCACCGTTTTTCTTTAGGGAATTCTGTTGGCCAGTTGGGCTCAATATAAAGGTCTTTAGCTTCTAAATCTATTGCTTCTTCATCCCCCCATAGAGAGGTTGCCTCAATGAAATGTATATATGATACACCTATTTAATTTACCTCTAGTGTAAATAAAAGTCCCATGGTTCATGGTATTCCTTAAAAGTTTGCTTATGATAAGGAAAACCCCCTACCATATCAGTGTTAAACTCTTATTCAGGTCTGCTAGATTCTATGTAGTTTAGTTTTTTCTGGTCCTGTTTCTAGTTGGATGGGGAACCTTGTAAAATCTTCTATTCATACTACAACATCTACATCCCCATTGGTTAAAGTGGATGCTTGAGAGGCCAGTTTGGATCCCATTGGTTCTATTTTGGAATATGGAAATTTTTTTAGAGGAATGGGTATCTTTGTGAGTTATCCCTAAAGGTATGAATAATATTTTCAGGTCTCTAATTTAGATACAAGTAGATTTGAAAATCTAGCTAGACCATCTTTGGTTTTAAAGAATTTTCAAGGAATGGTAACACATCTTGTTGCTGCTCCTTTGGCGGTGATGTTAGATGAGGCCAAAGTCACATGCTATATGTTTTTCCTATTACTCATGTTAATTATTAGACTCATAATTATTAGGTAAATAGAAATTTGAGTACCAATTAATTTTTTGAAATACTTCATTCTTCCAGTAGTGATGATGATGGGAAAACAAGTGATGGTGTGTCTAGAGTTAAAGTCATGAAGAATGATACAGTTCTTGAGCTCTCAGATGATGGGGTGGGACATAGATGCAATTCAAGACTTGGAGGAAGAGATGAAACCCTTATGATAGGGGTGGACGAATCTCTCGCCACAGTATGAGCACTTGTTCTCGAGTGGGTTGATGCCTTTTAGTTTATGTTTTATGTGGACTTTTTTGGTCTTGTATGTTCCTATGATTTTCCGATATTCCACTTTTATTTTCAATAAAAGGGGCCTCTGAGCCTCATCCTTTTTAAAAAAATTATAAATTAATTTCAAATATATTTTTAATTATATTTAATATTTATATATAAATAAATATATATTAATTTATATAAATAAAAATATATTTAAATAATAATTAATATGTAATTATAAATATATATTTATAAATATAATTATAAATAAATACATTTTTATAATTCTATATATTTATCTAATTATATGCATGTCAAATATATTATATATATATATATAAATTAATTTATATAATTATAAATATATCTAAATACTTTTTAATAAATATTTATAAATATAATGAGATATATATATTTATAAATATAATTATATATAAATATATAAGTATATATTCATATATATTTTTATAAATATAGTAAATATACAATTATGAATATATTTACATATAAATATAAAAATATTTACTTAAAAATATTTATTTACAAATATATTTTTATAAATATGTTAATAAATAAATATTTATAAATATAATTCGAGTTCGAAAACCCCATAATCGGCTTGAGGTGTTTCCCCCTCCTGAAGGTGGGGGGTGATGGATGGGGTAGTGTACAACTTCCCTAATATTTATAATATGTATAAATAAGTCGAGGTAATTTCTTATCTATCCCTGGGGGGCTATGAATTGGGTTTGAAACTAATGTGTGGGTGTGTGTGTGCCTGTGTTTAATGTAATTGTACCCCCAAGTACCTACCTAATATATATATATAATATTGGATATTGGGGGGGGGGTGGGAGCATGATAGAATTGGGGGGAGGTGGTGAGCGTCAAATCAATTGGGGCTCCTCATTTTTCTAGGCCAATACTAATTTATTTAGTGCTGGACACACCCATTTACAAAAAATAAAGGTACCATACCGCCATTTAATTAAAATAAAAAAACCTACTACTAAATTTTGAAGCATCCACCTTATTCTCAATCTAAGTTCCATCCCCTGCCACATATGGTTGTAGAAAGTCCCATAAAATTTGGGGTTGGGTGGGAAATGAACTCCCACTCCTTGTGTCACAACCAACATGACGACCAACTAGCTACACACACAAGCCCTTATATATTTATATATATAGTGGTTATTATAAAGGTATTACACATAACTTATTAATAAATAATTTTTAAATATTATATATTATTTTTTAGTTAGTAGTTTGTAATATGTAAATATTAAATATTAATTTTTTTTTTAATTTTTATAAAACAAAAAATAATTATCCTTGATTATTAGTTTCTTATTACTTGTGATTAAAAATTATTTTTTTAGTTATCAATTGTTGATTTTTCATTATTAATAAATATGTATTTTTTGTTACTTATTATTTAAAAAATAATAAATTTTTATTGGAAATTAAATATTACTAATTACTAATTATTAATTATAATTATGTGTTAAATAAGAATTAATAATTAATATCTAGTCATTTATTAACGATTAATTAATTTTTATTGATTTATTTTTAAAATATTATTTAAATCCATGTGTGGGGTAAACCCTCACCTCATATGTCACGACCCGTCCCCCAGAGTCTGTGCTGTGACTACCCCAAGCCCGCCTTTCATAGGCCAGGGGCTGACGACTAGCACCGAAATGCATATTCCCTAAAACGGGAAGCCATCACCTTTAAACCTATACAAACACATGGTCCGAGAACACAACAAGAAGAAATAAACTGCTGTAGAAAAGGGAGTACTAAAAGTAAAGGGGGTCGGAATAAAAGCCCAACTGTAAAAGTACAAGTACAACTAAAAGGAACAATATAACTAAAAAAGGGAAAAACAGCTACTGAGTCATCCTCCGAGGATCCTACCTGAAGGGTAGGTATAGATCGCCTCCTAAACACTCTACGTCCTCCCATATCCTCCAGGTACCACCTAGTCCTGGCTCCCTCAAACCTTAGCCCAACTACTCGTCGTCTGCACAAGACACAAGAAGGTGCAGGTGTAGCCCATGTAGGGATGAGTATAACAATACTAAGTAGGGATCCCAAGACCCCCGAATGTCTCTTAGAATTCCAAAAGGAAAGACACAAAGCATGATCTCAATCACAGAACACAAAGCATTGGACACATCTCAATTAGAGTCTCATCTCAAACCAGGTATACAACACAGAGAAACATGATTTTGATGCTGACCCACCCAGGATCGATATGAAAGTTGATAGCCAGTGACATGATTCTCTAGGGATAGTAACAACATCCCTAGTCACAATTTCGAACACCTTGGATTCTAGAGAACTTATCTTCTATTGAGTACAATGGGCCTACCACGTCACATAGAGGCGCTTCCCACTAACCTTGAACTGTTGAGGTACTCCTCCCCATCGTGTACCGTGGGTCTTCCGGGTCACAGAGAGCCATTCCCCCACTGTGGCCTTCCGAGGTACTCCTCCCCATAATATACCATGGACTCTACCCACCGTGACCTGCTGAGGTACTCCTCCCCATCGCGTACCATGTCTTTCAAGTCACTCAGAGTCGAAAAGTCAGCAATCATCAGGTCTCAGCCAGTCGCAGGGTTCTGTACGTAGTGCACTTAGGAGAACTGCTTCCCAAGCCATCATTTGTATATCAACCAGTACATAGTCTCACAATAATTAACCCTAAGATCCTCCATGTCATAAGGGTTTCAATGCAATAGACGATGCGTCAATCGGACACCCAGTCTGTGCATTATTGGCATTTCAGTGATGAGGGCCCGGTTGGATTTGGGTGTGATCCAACCCATCCATAATCCAAGCTTCTCCAAAACTCTAGTGGAGTAAGTCAAAAGGAACGTCACACACCAAGGATCCCAATTACATAGACGGTTCATCAAACAGAAACCCAGTTCTCGAGATAAGGCCCTTTAAGTGTAAAAGGTCAGTACTGGGTTCGGGCCCGGTCTGCCTCTGTTGGACCGACCCGACCCGATTCAGCATGGGCCGACCCGCATCGACCTAGGGCGACCTGACCCGACCCGACCCAATTGAGCCGTGGGTCAGTCTGCTGGACCGACCAGGTGGTGCCACCCGCCTGGCGGTGCGGGCTTCCAGGGATACCCAGACGTGGCGCGAAGCCACATCAGCAGGTCAAACCATGGGGGTTGACCCAACGCGGTGCCACGTGCCACTTCGGGTCCTCTGTGCTACGACCGACGGGTGTGCCGCTGGCGCACGCCCCGTCCACCGGCCATCGGTCGATCTGGCGGCCCCTACTCTCACCGTGGCCAACGCAGGCTACGACCCTGCTGCCGCGTGGGCACGCCACCTGGGGCGCACCCCACCCATGTCAGTTTCGTCGCGGCCGGTCGGCGTGTCGGCCGACTTCCTCTGGTCTCCGCGACTGATGAGCTGCGACCCTCCTTGTTCATCGGCGGTGCACTGCACCTCCTCCGCGGATGGCTAGTGCTGGTCGCTCCGATGACTGCTGTGGTTTTATGTCGTGACCTCCTCCCACGGTGTGCGTCAACGTGTTATCCACCATGTAGCCAGTCAGTGGCATCAAGATGTCATTATTCCATGGAGGCACAAGGATGTAGCAAATATAGCAGAGGGTTCGAATCGAGTTTGTTAGGCCCTCTCCCTCCATGTTAGCTCGTTACATGATGGGGGTTAAGGGTTTAATAAACAATTGAATTAAACAACAAGATAAACCCCACAAGATTCCCCACAACAACCTCCCGCAAAGACGAATGAATCACGGGTCAACCTGTTAGTTGTTTGACCCGCATTCTTTGTGTTATTCAAGAACGGGGAAGAGGAAAATCATTTAAAAAGCATAAACGAATAAACCCCCTACCTCGAATCATCGGAGAAACTTCTGCTCTTGAAGGTGGGTTGGTGTTCTTCATTCCCTCTACCGGTTCCCAATGATTCCACTCGGACGTTATCCTCAAGTTCTCCATTCAGTGTCACCCGTCACCTTCCGCTGGGATCGGCTCCGTCTTCTAAGGGTCTGGCATCACGGTGCTCCTTCAACACTTCATTGCTTGGCGAAGATGTGCTGTTACCTCCCCCCAAGCTCCATATATATAGGAGAGGGGGAGGGTAAGTAACAATGTTAGAGTTTGATGGGGCTCATCAATTAGGAAGCTTCCTAATTCCCCAATGAAGTCATTACTTAGGGTTGGAAGGTCAATCCATTTATTGGATTGACACATCATTGCCCCTACCCCCTTTACTTGTCCGTTGGAGGATATGAAATGAAATAAAAAAATTATTTTATTTCATTTCTTTTAAAAAGTCGCAAAACTCAACTTTTTCTCTGGACCTACTACAGTCAAAGTAATACCTCCCTTAAGAGAATCCTGGTGCTACAGATTCAATGGTGCCCTCATATTTTTAATCCAAGAAATGGTTCAAAAGTTATAAAACACCGCTCACGTGTTTACTAAACAAACCAAAAAAAGTTCAGAAATTCATTCCAGGCACTCCGAACCTTAGAATCACATGCTGTCAATTTTCACAGACTCGTAATAATTCTATATAATTAAAAAAAATTACTTTGAAAATCTGGGTTTTACATTCTCCCCACATTAGGGATTCTTTTCCCTAAAATCCACAACATAGAATAAGAAAAAAAATGGGGGTACTGAGAACGAATATGATGCTCCCTCTCTCATGTGCTCTCCTGGAGGTTCTTGTGTTGCCCGCGAACATGCACTAGAGGTATCGACTGCCAAAAAAGGACCCACTCCTGTCGATCATCAGTCTCTACTGGAACCTCCATAAACATCGCCCCATCGTCTAAGTCCAAATTTACATGGTCGATGACGTGAGATGGGTCGTGCACATATCTCCTCAGCTGGGATACATGGAAGAAGTTGTGCACCTTCTCTAACTATGGTGGAAGTGCCAAGAAGTATGCCACCTCACTTATCCTCCGAAGTATTAGAAAAGGTCCGATAAACTTCGTTGATAACTTGAAACCATGACCAAATATCCGTAGTACCCATACAGGAGTGACTCACAAGAATATGTGGTATCCCTCCTAGAACTCCAGAGGTCTCTGTCTTCTGTCAGCATATGACTTCTGTCTACTCTGTGCAGTCTTCATCCGCTTCTGGATGGTCTGCACCTTCTCAATGGTAGCCCGTACCAACTCTGGACCCATAAGTGCTGAATCCCCTGGGTCTGTCCAGCATAGAGGTGATTTGTATGGTCGACCATACAAGGCCTCGAATGGTTTCATACCAATGGTGGAGTGATAACTGTTGTTTTATGCAAACTCTACCAAGGGAAAGTGATCCTCCCAACTACGGCCAAAATCTAGGACGCATGCACATAGCATGTCCTCCAGTGTCTGAATGGTCCGCTCCGTCTATCCATCCATCTGAGGATAGAAGGTGGTTCTCAAACATAGGTGAGTCCCGAACGCCTCCTGCAATCCCTTCCACAACCGGGATGTGAAAAGTGCGTTACGGTTAGAGACGATCTTCAATGGCACCCCATGAAGTTGCACAATCTCCTACCCATAGAGGCATCCCAATCCCTCTACTGATCCCTACTCTTGGAAAGGTAGGAAGTGGGCTGACTTGGTGAGTTGGTCAACAATAACCCAAATGGAATCATGTCCCCTAGAAATATTTGGAAGCCTTGTCACAAAGTCCATGGAGATTCTATCCCAATTCCACTAGGGCACCTCTAGTGGCTGTGATAAGCTATTGGAACATGGTGCTCAAACTTCACTTGATGACAAGTGAGGCATTGTGAAACAAACTCTACCACTTCCTTCTTCATCCCTGGACACCAGTGCTGATGCCGGAGGTCCCGGTACATCTTCGCCACACCAGGATGTACTGCCAGAGGGTACGTATGAAAGTCCCTCAACACATCCTTCCGTAGTGCCACTGGTACCATGGTACTCCCTCTAAAGAGAATGATGTGCTCCCCACCATCAGAAAATCCATCAGGTTCCTACCTTAAGGATATCTAAGCACGTCGTGCCTCACAGTCGCTATCCCCAAGATGCGCCTCCCTGACTCGCTAAAGGAGTGGGGGAGTGACTATGATAAACTGAAGGTATGTTTCTCCATCTCTATCCATGAAGGATATCTACAACGTAGCTAGCTGCTCTTTCGCCTCACTTATCAACTATAGACCAGACCTCCTGCTGAGTACATCTGATACCACATTCCCCTTCCCAGGAGTATAGACTATCTCAAAGTCAAAGTCCTGGAGGAACTCTAGCCATCTTCACTGTCTCAGGTTCAGGTCCTTCTGAGAGAAGATATACCTGAGACTCTTGTGATCAGAGTAGACTATAAAAAGTTCACCCATCAAGTAATGTCACCACATATTCAATGTGAAGACCACTACTGCTATCTCTAGGTCGTTGGTGAAATAATTATGCCCATGCTGTCTCAGCTGTCGTGAGCCATAAGTGATCATGGATCGCTCCTGCATCAGGACACACCCAATTCCAGTCCCTGATGCATCGCAGTAGACTACAAACCCAACACCCTCTTCTGGTAGCCCCAAGATCAGGGCACTCGTCAATCTCTACCTCAGCTCCTGGAAATTCTATTGGCATCTCTCCATCCATACGAAGGGCTGCCCCTTCTTTATCAATGCTAAAAAGGGTGCCAAAAATCTGGAAAAGTCAGGCATGAATCTCCGGTAGTATCCCGCCAACCCCAGGAAACTCCACACCTCCATCACGCTTCTAGGTGTATCCCAAGAAACCACAACCTCTCTCTTCGCTGGATCCACAACAACTCCAGCCTCTGAGATAACGTGTCCCAGGAAGTGGACCTCTCGTATCCAAAACTAGCACTTCGAGAGTTTACCATAAAGATGGTGCTCTCATATTGTATCCAGAACTATCTACAGATGATAGGCATGCTCCTCCTCCGCCACTCTTGTCACGACCCGTCCCTCAGGGCCCATGCTGTAACTACCCCAAGCCCACGTTCCATAGGCCAGGGGCTAGAGACTAGCACCGAAAGGTGTATTCCATAAAAATTGTAATACATTTCCTTTATAACATGTAACTCACACAAATCAGCACAAAGAAGGATACAAGAACAAAGTAAAACTATGTAGTGAATAGGGTGTGTACAGAAAGTAAAGGGGCCAAAATACAAGCCCAACTGGAAAGTACAAGAAAAATTGGAAAGTGCAAGTAAAATTCCGTATAGCTCTAGTGAACACCCGCCAAGGATCCTACCCGAATGGTAGGTAAATCTCTCGAATGGTCATGTCTATGGTACGCCTTGTCTATGGTCCACCTCCGAGCTACCTCAAGTTGTGGTACCCTCATCCTCAGTCAGCGCTATCCGTCATCTGCACCAAACACAACAAGGTGCGGGCGTAGCTCGTGCATGGGTGAGTATAACGATACTTATTAGGGACCCAAGAACCTCAAAAGTCTCACAAAATCTAAAAAGGGTAAACCAAAAAGCATTAAAACAACTGTCAATCCCACTTAGTTATATGCCCATACATATACCTAAGTTGTCAAGTAGACCCATCTCAATCATGAGAAAACATGAGGCCCAACTAAAAATCCCCAAGCCCAAGAAGGAAAGAATATCAAAAATCTAAAGACTCAGCTCAAAAAAAGTATACAACTCTAACAAACAAAATTATAAAGCTGACCAACACATGATTTCTATGGAAGCTGATAGCCAGCCACAAGATTCTCTAGGGATAGTAACAAGTAACATTTCAAACTCCTTGGCTACTGGAGAACTCCTCTTATATCGAGTACAGTGTGACTTAAGCGTCACACATAGGTTCTTCCCACTAACCTTGGACTACTGAGGTACTCCTCCTATTGAGTACCGTGGGTCTGCAGCGTCATACAGAGGCACTCCCCACCGTGGGTCTTCCGCGCCACACAGAGGCGCTCCCCCTCATGACCTGCTGAGGCACTCCTCCTGTCAAGTACCATGGTTCTGCCAAATCACACAAAGGTTCTCCTCACCATGGGTCTTCCTAGTCACACAAAGTCACTCCCCACTGTGCTAGTTGAGTCACTTTGAGTGGAAACGGTCAACAGTCGTCAAGTCTCAGCCAGTCACAGGGTTCCGTACATATCGTGCTTGGGATAATCGCTTCCAAAGCCAGGGCCATACCTCAAACTACCTAAGGTTTCACGAAAAAGAATCCCAAAGTTCCTCCATGTCAAAATAAACTCAAAGAAACATACAGTGCATCAATCAGACGCCCATTTTGTAAGTTATTAGCATTTTCGCTCCGAGGTCCAGGTTAGATTCGCGGTCCGATCCAACCTGGACACACTCCAACCTTATCCAATACTGAAGTGGAGTATAAAAAAGTACCTTCTCAATCCAAGGATTTGAGCTCCACTAACGGTTCGTCAAACGGATGCCTGGGTTATGGCCAAAAAGGTAATACTAGGCCCATATGGGCCCGGGTCCGGTCCGACCCGGTCGGGCTGACCCGGCCTGGATCGACCTGACCTGATCTGGTTCGGGTCAACTTGACCCGGTTTGGGTCAACCTGACTCGATTCGTGTCTGGCCCGAATGGTCCGGGCCTCAGCGAGCCCGGCCCGCTGGGCCGTAGTCTGGCTCGGCCCGTGTAGGGGTGGCCCGACCCAGCCCGTGAAGGGCGAGACCTGTTGGCACGACCCGTTGGGTGGCCTACGGTGTGGCCCCCATTGCGGCCCGTGGTGCGGCTCACATTGTGGCCCGCGGTGTGGCCCAGCTGGCATGCATGACCGCTTGGCGGTCCCGCACGGTGTGACTCGGTTGGCCAAAAATCCCGGCCGGTCTTTCTTCCAGCGGCACAATGATGCTGCTTCCCACCTATGGCTGGCCAGGTGCCGAACGCCGTCTGGCCTCTACTGCTGCCAAGTAGCAACGACCTCCTACTCCACCGACGATACAGAGGTGTGCCGCCGCTGCGCCACACGGCTGGCTAGTTTCCGGCGGTCATCCATCCCTACCGCAGCTGATGGGTTTCGACCTCCTATTTAACCAGCGGCGCGGATGCATGCTGCCCTTCCTTCCTCGCGTTCGGCCGGGTGTCGGCCGTCGCCTTCTTCTGCGAGCCACTGTGGCTTCATTCGAAGCCCAAAAAATTATACGATTGCATATTCATGATCCCTGTGTCGACGAATTCATGTCCATATATCGCGCTCATCAAAAACATGTGTTTCCAGCACCAATAAATATTAGGCGTTGAAGGATGCACAAAGAACGCGCAAGAAAAAAAAAAGAAAGAGAAGCAAGGTTAATGTGCAGGATGATGTCCATGTTCATTGTGCCATCATCGTCGTGAATTTAGGATATGAAGATTCAAAAGAATAATTTCAACCTATATAAAAACCCCTACTGCAATTGTTCATTGGAGTGGCGCAAGGAAGAAGATGTAGTCGATCAAGAACATCGATGTTCATCGCTTCCGCAAGATGCTTCCGATCTGGGCTCGGAGTCGGTTCCTCGTTCTTCGTTGGGGGTGGTTCTTCGTTGGAGAATGTTCTTCCCAGTTCTCCAAGGTTCTTCCAACTCTCCATTGCCAACGATTTCCCACAAGAAAATGAGGAGACAACGTATTAAAAATTTTATCAAATTAATTAAGGTTGGCCTAATTAATTTGGTTATGTTGGTACTTTAAAGATGGTACAATTAAATGGAACTTTAAATTGAATTCATGTTGGCACAATTGAAGGGGTAAATTCCAAGGAATTTACCCACATTAAAGAAGGGTTCGGGTGGTCCCCACCACTAGAATTCAAAAAGGAGGTTTCAAACCCGGGTGGTCCCCACCTCCATAATTCAAAATGAGGTTTCAAAAATAAAAATAAAATGTTAATTATTTTATTTTTCTTCTCCCACGAAAAATTGAAAAACTAACTTCCTCCCTTGACCTACTATGGTCGAGGTGAAGGTCTCTTTAAGTGAATACAGGAACTACAAGTTCAATGGTGTCCTCAGATTTCAATTCCAAGCACCAGTTAAAAAGTTAAAAAAACCCACTCGCACGTTTACTTAACGTACTAGAAAAATGTTCAAAAATTCATTCCGGGCACTCCGGGCCTTGGAATCACGCACCGTCAATTTTCACAGACTCGTAAAATATCCATATAATTAAAAAAAATTACATGGAAAATCCAGGTCTTTACATTCTCCCCACCTCAAGGATTTGCGTCCCCAAAACCCTCAAGACAAACTAAGGAAACAAGTGGGGGGTACTGAGCACGTATCTGAGCCTCCAGCTCCCATGTGCTTTCCTAAAGGTTTCCATGCTGCCAGCGAACGCGCACCAGTGGTATCAATCGCCCATGAATAACCCACTCCTGTCGATCCTCAATCTCTACTGGAACCTCCATAAACGTCGCCCCATCATCAATGTCTAGCTTGCCATGGTCGATGACATGAGATGGGTTGTGCATGTATCTCCTCAGTTGGGATATATGGAAAACGTCGTGCACCCGATGCAACTGAGGTGGAAGAGCTAAGCGGTAAGACACCTTGCCAACTCTACTGAGGACCTGAAAAGGTCCGATGAACTTCAGAGATAACTTGCCGCCCCGACCAAATCTCTACAAACCTCGTCAAGGTGAGACCCGTAGAAAGATGTGGTCACCATCCTTGAACTCAAGAGGTCTCCACCTCCTTTCAGCATAGGATTTATACCTATTTTGTGCAGTCTTCATCCGCTTCTGGATGATCTGCACCTTCTCTATGGTAGCTCACACCATCTCTAGTCCCATGAGTGCTGAATCCCCTGGGGCTGTCTAGTACAAAGATGATCTGCAAGGTCATCCATACAACACCTCAAATGGTTCCATATCGATAGTGGAATGATAACTGTTGTTTTATGAAAACTCCACTAAGGGCAAGTGATCCTCCCAACTTGGTCAAAATCAAGGGCACATGCACGTAGCATGTCCTCGAGGGTTTGAATGGTCCGCTCTGTTTGGCCATCCATCTGAGGATGGAAGGCATTTCTCAACTGAAGCTGTGTCTCGGACGCCTCCTACAACCCCTTCCATAGCCGGGAAGTAAACCGTGCATCACGATTAGAGACAATTGTAGATGACACTCCATGAATCCATACAATCTTCTGTACGTAGAGGTGTACCAAGCCCTCTACTGATCCTTTCTCTCTGATAGGTTGGAAGTGGGATGACTTGGTGAGTCGGTCTATGATCACCCATATGGAATCATGTCCCCTGGATATGCATGGAAGACCCGTCACGAAGTCCATGGAAATTCCATCCCACTTCCACTCTGGCACCTCTAATGGATGAACTAAGTCTGCTGGAACTTGATGCTCTGCCTTCACTTGCTGAAAAGTGAGGAACCAAGAGACAAACTCTGCCACTACCTTATTCATTCCTGATCACCAGTGATGACGCCAGAGGTCTTGGTACATCTTCGCCACTCCTGGATGTACTGGTAGAGGGGATGTATGGAACTCCCTCAACACTTCCTCCATAAGTTCTACTGGTACCACAGTATGCCCTTTGAAGAAAATGACGTGCTCCCCACCTTCAGAAAATCCATCAGGTGCCTGTCCTATGGATATCTGAGCACATCGAGCATCGCAGTCTGCGTCCCCAAGATGCACCTACCCGACTCACTGAAGGAGTAGGGGAGTGACTACCATATACTGAAGATAAGCTGCCCCATCTCGATCTACATAGGATGTCTGCAAAGTGGCTAGCTGCTCCGTCGCCTCACTCAGAAACTGTATAATAGGTCTCTTGCTGAGTGAATCTACTACTACATTTATTTTCCAAGGAGTATAGAATATCTCAAAGTCATAGTCTTGGAGGAACTCAATCCAATGCCACTGTCTCAGGTTCAAGTCCTTCTGATAGAATATATACCTGAGACTCTTGTGATAAGAGTAGACTGTAAAATATTCACCCATCAAGTAATGTCGCCACATATTCAAGGCGAATACCACTTCTTCTAACTCCAGGTCTTGGGTAGCGTAGTTCTTCTCTTGCTGTCTTAGATGTTGAGAACCATATGTGATCACTACTCACTCCTACATCAGGACACATCAAATACTGGTCCCAAATGCATCACAGTAGACTACCTAACCAATTTCATCCTCTGGTAGCCTTAAGATGGGGGCACTGGTTAGTCACTAACTCAGCTATTGGAAACTCCGATGGCATCTCTCCGACCACATGAATGTTTTCCCCTTCTTCTTCAACACTGATAAGGGTGATGTAACTCTGGAAAATCCAGTCACAAACCTTCGATAGTAACTGGCCAAACCTAGAAAACTCCGCACCTCTGTCACACTCTTGGGTGGCTCCCAATCTATTACAACCTCAATCTCTTCTGAATCCACCACAAATTGATCCTCTGAGATGACTTGTCCCAGAAAGCAGACCTCTCGTATCCAAAATAGGCACTTCGAGAGATTACCATAAAGTTGGTGCTCTTAGAGTGTGTCCAAAACTATCTGCAAAAGATAGGCATGTTCCTCCTCTGTCATTGAGTATACCAGGATGTCGTCGATGAAGACTTCCACAAAGCGATCAAGGTATGGATGAAATATCCTTTTCATGAGTCCCATGAACACTTCTGGGGCATTGGTCATGCCGAAAGGCATAACCAAGAAATCATAATGGCCATATCAACATCTGATGACCGTCTTTTTCACATCCTTATCTTATACCCTGAGTTGTTGATAGCCTGATCTGAGGTCTATCTTCGAAAACCATCGGGCACCCTTCAGTTGATCAAAAAGACCATCAATCATTGAGATTGGATACTTTTTCTTCACGTTAACCTAGTTCAGGCATCGATAGTCCACACAGAGTCTCAAACTCCCATCCACCTTCTTGGCGAACAAAATCGGGTCTACCCTAGGAGAAATACTATGCCTAATGAACCCCTTGCTCTGCAAGTCCTCCAGTTGTACTCGTAGCTATCTAAGATCCACGAGAGCCATTTGATATGCTAGGGTAGATATCAGTGCTGTCCGGGGGTACAAGTCGATGTAAACGTACCCCTCTCTGTGAGGAGGTAGACCCAGAACATCATTAGGGAAAACATCAGTGTATTGGTCCACCACTAGAGGATAACTCAGACTCTCAACATCAACTGCTCTGAGGGTAAGGCTAGACAACTAATGTGTGATCGTCTGCAACCTCCTCTGAGTAAGTCCATTATATGCTGCAAAGGTTCCCTTCTCACCGGTGAAGGAAAACCAAGTCCCATCCGTGCAGACACACTGCACTTTGCGCCTAATACAGTCAATCTAAGCATGGACTGGGGATAACCATCCTATAACCAAGATGATGTCGTAAGGCCTCAACGCTACTACTAGGAGATCCCAGCCAAAGCTCTCGCCTCCTAGAGTAAGCTTTAAATGCTGGAACTAGTGCGTAATTGTCTAATCTTCTCCCGTAGGAGTCTCTATCCGTAAGGATCGAGCTAACGACTCCATTAGAATCTCCGAGCTCCGAACGAGGGCCGTGGCAATAAATGAGTTACTGGAACCTGTGTCTATAATTACTAAAGCTAAGGTAGAGTATACATAGATCAAACCTCTAATAATCTCCAAAGCACCATGGTCGTAGGCCTCAGCTGCCTGGAGCTGAGCTCGTCCCTATCCTCCTGCTCCCTATGGTCGGGGTGGACCACCTGGAGGTGGTGGAGGTAGAATCTTGAAATGTTTCCCATTTCCTACTACACAACCTACTCCTCTTCCACGTCCACCTCTAGCCTATGGACCTCCTAAATCGAACCTATGTCTCTGTCTCAGTGGTCCCTTGACCGTCTGCTGGTCGTCGGTATAGCAGGTCAGGCAGTTGTGTGCCATGTGACCCTGCCCGCCTCACGTGTAACACTATGTGTCTCCCGCCTGTCTGGATATACCTCGAGAACCTCGCACCACCGACCCTATATACTACAGTTTTCTGCCAATAGGTCCAGTCTTCTCAGACCTCTGCATCATCTGTTTACAGCCAACTTCTGATGAATCTGGTATGTGTCGTCCAGTGGTGGGTTTCACTCCAGTTCTTACTCGGCAAGGAAACTCTCCACTAAATGTGCTCACTCTAATAGCCCCACCTATGTCGGGATGCTGAGAGAGACCATCAAATATCCAATCTCCCGTATGAACCCCTGCTCAAAGGTCCGGTCCTTGAAGAAATGGTCCCGCACCATGTCAGTTGAGTAGCACGAGAGGTCGGTGAACCTCGCAGAATACTAAGCTATAGTCATGCTAGCCTGATGAAAGTGGAGAATCTCCTGTATACACACTAAGCATAGGGTCGTTGGGAAAAAATCTACCCTGAAAAGGCTCTCGAAGTCCACCCAGATGAGAGTGACCTCATCGTGAAATTGGAGAACCAATCTCCACCATCTGCCTGCTGGTGCCTGTAGAAGACTGGCGGAATGGATCACCATGAGATCAGCTGGTGTCCCTACCAGTCAGAACACTCTAACCACAACTTATATCCAATCCTCATCCACCTGTGGATCTGTCTCGACCTTGAACCTCGGTGGCCTCTATTACTGGAACTCATGCAATGTGCTCAAGCAACGTGCAACCTCTACTGCTGGGGCTGGTAGCATCGTCTGCCCAACGGGTAGTGGTTATGCTAGTAAACCACCCGATGGTACAACTGCTGTAAGGGGGCCCTGAAATGAAGCCTCATTGCTCAGTGGGATGTCATCATGTACTCTAACTGGAATCCTAGCTGGCTGTCTGCGTGGAGGCATCCTTAAAAGAAATAGGTGTTCCATAGTCATTTATTTTATACCTTGTGATCTGAATCAAAGAGATCAAAAAGAAAACTTTTCAAAAAGACAAACGCAATTAGGGTTTTTGTGCACTAAGTTGGAAATCAGAAGTCAGGGTCCTAGTGTATGGATACATCAGCTGCTGCAGCAAAACCAGACTCCCTGAACTGAAAACCACACTCAAAAAACTTAACACTATTTCTCTGCATAGGAAAGATCAGAGTCGATGTTCTTTGGTAGAACCTAACTCCTCTGATACCAATTTTCCATGATCCGTCCATCGGGGCCCGTTCTATAACTACCCCAAGACGACCTTCCATAGGCCAGGGGCTGGAACTAGCACCGAAATGCATATTCCCTAAAAATGGGAAGACATTGCCTTTATAACCTATAACTCAAACAACTAAGCACAAATCACGATCCAAGCACAAAGTAAAACTATGTAGTGAACATGGTGTGTACAAAAAGTAAAGGGGCTAGAATACAAGCCCAACTAGAAAGTACAATAAGAACTGGAAAGTGCAAGTAAAACTGAGTACAGCTCCTGTGAACACCCGCCAAGGATCCTACCTGAAGGGTAGGTATAGCTCTCGAAAAGTCATATCTATGGTACACCTCGTCTATGGTCCACCTCCGAGATACCTCCAGTCCTGATACCCTCGTCCTCAGTCAACGATGTCCATCGTCTGCACCAAACACAACAAGGTGTAGGTGTATCCCATGTAGGGGTGAGTATAATGATACTTAGTAGGGACCCCGGGACCCTCGAAGGACTCACAAAATCCAAAAAGGATAAACCACAAAGCATGAAAAAAATTGTCAACCCCACTTAGTTATATGCCCATACATATACCTAAGTTGTCGAGTAAACCCATCTCAATCATGAGAAAACACATGGCCCAACTGAAAAGCCCAAATCCCAACTGTTCCATGAAGGAAAGAATATCTCAAAGCTAAAGATTCAGCTCACACTAGGTATACAACTCTAAGAAACATAATTATGAAGCTGACCCACATAGGATTGCTATGGAATCTAATAGCTAGCCATGGGATTCTCTAGGGATAGTAACAAGTAACATTTTGAACACCTCAACTGCTCGAGAACTCCTCCTCTATTGAGTACAGTGGGCCTACTGCGTCACACAACAACACTTCCCACTAACATTGGACTGATGAGGTACTCCTCCTGTCGAGTACTGTGGGTCTGCCGCATCACACAGAGGTGCTCCCCACCATGGGTCTCCAGTGTCACACAGAGGCGCTCCCCCTCATGGACTGCTGAGGTAATCCTCCTGTCAAGTACCATGGGTCTGCCACATCACACAAAGGTTCTCCCCACTGTGGATCTGCCATGTCACACAAAGGCGCTCCCCACTGGTCTAGTCGAGTCACTTCGAGTCGAAACGGTCAGTATTCATCAAGTCTCAGCCAGTCATATGGTTCTGTACGTATCACGTTTGGGAGAACTTCTTCCCAAGATAGGGTTATACCTCAATCACCCCTAAGTTCCATGAAAAAGTATCCCAAAGGTCCTTTGCATCAAAAGGAACTCATCACAACAGACGACGCGTCAATCGGATGCCCGATCTGTAAGTTATTAGCATTTCCGCTCCGAGGGACCGGTTGGATTCAGGGTCCAATCCAACCCGAACATACTCCAACCTTACCCAAAACTGAAGTGGAGTATACCAAAAGGTCCTTCTCAATCCAAGGATTTTGGAGCCACAGGCGGTTCATCAAATGGACGCCCGGTTCTCAAGTTATGGCCCAAAAGGTAATACTGGGCCCAAAGGGCCTCAGGTCTAGTCTGACCCAGCCTGGACTGACCCGACCCAGTCCGAGTCTAGCCTGGATGGACCAGGCCTCGGCGGGCCCGAGCCACATAGGGGGTGGCCCGACCCGGCCCATGAAGTGTGCGACCCATTGGCGCGGCCCGCGGTGTAGCCTGACTGGCACGTGGGACCGCTCGACGGTCCTGTACGGTGCGCCTTTGCCTGATGGAATGACTGACCGGTATTCCTTCCAGTAGCGCGAAGGTGCCGCTGCCCACCTACGACCGGCCGGGTGCCGACCGCCATCTGTCCTCCTCCGCGGCTCAGCGGCCGCGGCCTCCTGCTCCACCGGTGGCGCGGACGCGAGCTGCCTCTCTGCCACGCGGCCGGACGACCACCATCTTACCCCACCATGGCCGATATTCCGCTACCTCCTCTCTAATTGGTAGCATGGACATGCACCACCCTTCCTTCCTCGCGGCTGACTGGGTGCCGGCCATCACCTTCTTCCGCGAGCCACTTCGGCTTCATTCCAAGCCCGAAAAATTATACGATCGCATATTCATGGTCCTTGTTTTGAGGGATTCATGTCCATATATCACACTCATAAAAACTCAGTGTTTCCAGTGCCAATAAATATTAGGTGTTGAAGGATGCACATAGAATGCGTGAGAAAATAAAAAGAAAGAGAAGCTAGGTTATTGTGCGGGAAGATGGCCATGTTTGCTATGCAATCATCATCGTGAATTTAGGATATGAAGAGTCAAAAGAATAATTTCAACGCATATAAAAACCCCTACCTCAATTGTTCATTGGATTTGGCGCAAGGAAGAATACATAGTTGATGAAGAATGTCGGAATTCGTCGCTTCCGCAAGATGCTTCCGATCCGGGATCAGGGTCAGTTCCTTGTTCTTCGTTGGGGGTGGTTCTTCATTGGAGAAAGTTCTTCCCGGTTCTCCAAGGTTCTCCCAACTATCCTTTTCCAATGATTTCCCACAAGGAAATTAGGATCCAATGTATTAGAAAGTTTATAAAATTAATTAAGGTTGGAACAATTAATTGGGTTATGTTGGCACATTAAAGATGGAACATTAAATTGAATTCACGTTGGCACAATTGAATGGAAGGATTCCAAGGAATTTCCCCACATTAAATAAGGGTTTGGGTGGTCCCCACCACTAGAATTAAAAAAGGAGGTTTCAAACTTAGGTGTCCCCCACCTCCATAATTCAAAAGGAGGTTTCAAAAAGAAAAATAAAATATTAATTATTTTATTTTTCTTCTCCCATGAAAACTGAAAAACTAACTTCCTCCCCTGACCTACTGTGGTCAAGGTGAAGGTCTCTTTAAGAGAATATTAGTGCTGAAAGTTTAACGGTGTCCTCAGATTTCAATTCCGAGTGCCAGTTCAAAAGTTACAAAAACCCGCTCACACCTTTACAGAACGTACCCAAAAAAAGTTCATAAATTCACTCCAAGCACTCCGGGCCTCGGAATCATACACCGTCAATTTTCGCAGACTCATAAAATTACCATATAATTAAAAACAATTACATGAAAAATATGGGTCTTTGAAACTAAGTATATCAAGATGTCATCGATGAACACCACCATAAAACGATCGAGGTAAGACTAAAAAATATTTTTCATGATTCCCATGAACACTACTGGGGCGTTGGTCACACCAAAAGGGATAAACAAAAACTCATAATGGACATACTGACATATGAAGGCCGTCTTCTTCACATCCTCATCGCGTATACTGAGTTGATGATAGCCTGATATGAGGTCTATCTTTGAAAACCAATGAGCTCCCGTAAGTTGATTGAAAAGATCTTCAATCCTCGGAAGTGGATACTTGTTCTTAATAGTCAAATGGTTTAGGCACCGATAGTCCACACAGAGTCTCAAACCCCCATCTGCCTTCTTGGTGAACAAAATTGAGGCTGCCCATGGAGAAACACTAGGTCTTACAAACCCCTTTCCCAGTAAGTCCTCCAACTATACCCGTATCTCACAAGGCTCCGCGGGATCCATCTAATATTCTAGTGTAGATATCGGTGCCGTCCCAAGGTACAGGTCGATGTGAAAGTCCACCTTTCAGCAAGGAGGTAGTCCCAGAACATCATCAGGAAAGACATCAGCATTCTGGTCCACCACTACAGGATAACTTGGACTCTCAACATCAACTTCCCTAAGGGTAAGTCTAGCCAAATGATGAGTAATTGGATACACCCTCCTCTGGGGAAGTCTATCCCATGCTGAAAAGGTTCCCTTCTCACCGGTGAAGGAAAACTTGGTCCCATCCATGCAGACACACCACACTTTTCCCCTAATAAAGTCAATCTGAGCATGGATAGTTCATAACCAGTCCATACCCAAGATGACGTCGTAAGGCCTCGACGCCACTACTAGAAGATCCCAGATGATGTTCTCACCTCCTAGAGTATGCTCACACTACCAGCACCAGTGTGTAATCATTTTATCCACTTCTATAAGAGTCTCTACCCATAAGGATCGAGCAAACGACTCCACCGGAATCTTCGAGTTCCGAACGAGGGTCGTGGCAATAAAAGAGTGACTAGAAACTGTGTCTATAAGTACTGCAGCTAAGATGGAGTAGACACATATCATACCTTTAATCATCTTCGGAGCACCGTGGTCATAGGCCTCAGATGCCTGGAGTTGAGCTCGTCCCTGTCCTCCTACTTCCTATGGTCGGGGTGGACCACCTGGCGGCGGTGGTGGTAGAACGTTGAAATTCCACCCACCCCCTGCTGCATGGACAACTCCTCTGCCACGTCTGCCACCCTAAGGATCTCCTCGCTCGAACCTATGCCTCTGCCTCGATGGTCCCATGACTATCTTTTGGTCATCCGTACGATGAATTGAGCAGTGGAGAGCCATATGACCCTGCCCACTGCACATGTAACACTGCGTGTCCCTCACCTTTCTTCCTCTACCTTGCAAGCCTTGCACCTCTGACCATGTGTCCCAGGGTCCTCTACTAGAAGGTGTGGTCTGCTTGGACCTCTATTTCATCTCCCTACTACCTGCTGTAGATGAATCTGCTACTTGACATCCGGTGGTGGCTCTCGCTATGGGTGCCTACTCAGCTTGGAAGCTCTCTACCAATAGCGCTCTCTCTAGCACCCCAGCCTGAGTCGGTATGTTGAGTGATACCATCGATGCTTTGATCCCCCATCATATACCTTGCCCAATTGTCTAGGCCGTAAAGAAAGGGTCCTAAAACATGTCGTTGGAGTAGCGAGAGAGATCAGTGACCCTCACCGAGTATTGGGCCGCTGTCATGCTGCCCTGCTGTAAGTGCAGTAGCTCCTATATACACATAGAGCATAAGGTCACTGGGAAAAACTCTTTCCTTAAAAGGATCTCAAAGTCCACCCAGACTAGGGTCGCCTCATCGTGTATCAGGTGCATCAAGCTCCACCATCTCCCTACTGCCACCTGGAAAAGGAGGGCTCCTAGGATCACCATAAGCACTGCTGGTGTCCCAACCAAGCAAAAAACTTTGACCACAACCTCCAGCCAGTCCTCAGCTGCCTGCAGGTCCATCTCACCTCAAAACCTATGAGGCCTCTTCCACTAGAACTCATGAAACGCGCTCAGTCGGCGTGTACCCTCTACTGGTGGGGCTGGTGGCAATGGATGCCCAACGGGTAGTGGTGCTGCTGGTACACCACCTGAAGGTGCTAATGCCGTAAGATGGACCTACACTGAGGCCTCATCACTCGAGGGGCCGTCATCACGTACTCTCTCAGAATCCTGGATGGCTGTGTATGTGGCGGCATCCTAAAATAAGACTGGTGTGACACGGTTAATAAGTTATACTAGGTGAACTAACTCAAGAGATAAAAAAGGAAAACTTTTCCAAACACACACAATCAGTGTTTTCTTGCTCTGAGTCGGAAATCAGAATTCAGGGTCCTGGTGTATTGATACGTCGGCCGCCGCACCAACAATGGATTCCCCAAACTAAAAACCACACTTATAACACTTAACACTATTGCTACACAGAAAATATCAGAGTCCTAGTTCTTCAGTAGAACCGAACTCCTCTGATACCACCATGTCACGACTCGTCCCTTGAGGTCCGTGCCGTGAATACCCCAAGCCCGCCTTCCATAGGCCAGGGGCTGGCGACTAGCACCAAAAGGCATATTCCCTAAAATGGGAAGACCTTGCCTTTAAAACTATAAAAACACACAATCTGAGAACACAAAAAGAAGAAATAAACTGATGTAGAAAAGGGAGTGATGAAATTAAAGGGGTCCGGAATACAATCCCAACTATAAAAGTACAAATAAAACTGAAAGGAACTATACAACCAAAAAAGGGAAAAATATCTACTGAGTCCTCCTTCGAGGATCCTACCTGAAGGGTCGGTACAGATTTCCTCTTCAACACTGCACGTCTTCCCGTCTCCTCTACGTACCACCTAGTCCTGGCTCCCTCAAACCTCATCCCAGCTGATCGTCGTCTGCATAAGACACAATAAGGTGCGGGTGTAGCCAGTGCAGGGGGGAGTATAAAAATACTCAGTAGGGACCCCAATACCCCCAAAGGTCTCTCAGAATTACATAAGGAAATCCACAAATCATGATCTCAATCAAAAAACACAAAGAAATAGACACAACTCAATTAGAGTCTTAGCTCAAAATAGGTATAAAACACATAGAAACCGAATTATGATGCTGACCCACACAGGATCGCTATGAAAGCTTTTATCCAGCTGCGAGATTCTCTAGGGATTGTAACAAGTAATATCCCCAGTCACAACGTTGAACACCTCAGCTACTGGAAAAATCTTCCTCTATCGAGTATAGTGGGCCTTCTGCATCACATAGAGGTGCTTCCCACTAACATTGAACTGCTGAGGTACTCCTCCCCATCGCGTACCGTGGGTCTGCTGGGTCACACAGAGCTGCTCCCCCACCGTGGCCTGCTGAGGTACTCCTCCCCAGTGCATACCTTGGCCACTCCCCATGGTGGCCTCCTCAGGTACTACTCCCCATCACGTACTGTGGCCATCGAGTCACTTCGAGTCGAAAAGGCAGCAGTCATCAGGTCAAAGCCAGTCACAGGGTTCCGTACATAGTGCGCTTGGGATAACTGCTCTCCAAGCCATCAGTCATATATCAAACAACACATAGTCTCACAAGAAGTAACTTGATGATATTCCATGTCATAAAGGTTCCACCACAATAGACAGTGTGTCAATCAGACGCCCGGTCTGTGCGTTATTGGAATTTCAGTGCCGAGGGCCCGGTTGGATTTAGGAGCAATCCAGCCCAGCCGTACTCTAATTTTCTTCAAAACTCTCGTGGAGTAAATAAAAAGGACCCTCTTGCTCTAAGGATCCCAAATCCGCAGATAATTTGTCAAACGAACATCCGGTTCTCGAGATAAGGCCCTTTAATTGTAGCTGGTCAGTACTGGGTCTGGGCCGGGTCCGCCTCGGTCGGACCGACCCGACCCGGTTCGGAATGGGCCGACCCTGATCAACCTAGGTCTCCCAGCCTGGCTTGGGTCTGACCCGACCCGGTTCCACCTGGCCCGACCCAGCTGGGCCGTGGGTCAGGCTGCTGGGCCGCGGGTCGGCCCGCTGAGCGGTGGGTCGGCCAGCTAAACCGACCTGGTGGTGCCACCCTCCTGGAGGCGCATCTGTATAGGGATGATGTGGCGCGAAGCCATGTCAGCGGGTCGAACCGCAGGTTTTGAACCAACATGACATCACATGGCACTATGGGTCCTCTGTTCTGCAGCCGACGGGCCGCGACTTTTCCGCTGGGCGTGCCTCTAGCACGCGCCCCGTCCACCAGCCACCACTAGATCCGGCGACCCCTACTTCCACTGCGGCCAATGCGGGCCGCGACCCCTCTGCCGCATGGGCATGCCGCCGGGGGCATGCCCCACCCCTACCAGTTCTGTTGCGGCCTACTGACGTGCCAACCGCCTTCCTCCGGTCATCGCGGTTGACGAGTCGTGACCCTCATTGTGCATCGGCGTCGTGCGACGGCGCTCCGCACCTCCTCCGCAGTCGGCTTGTGCCAGCTGCTCTGACGACCACCGCAACTTTGTGCCGCGACCTCCTCTCACGGCGTGCGTCGATGAACTATCCAACACATAGCCGATCGGTGTCATCACATTGTCGGTCTTCCATGGAGTCACAAGGATATAGAAAATATAGCAGAGGGTTCGGGCCGGGTTTGTTAGGCTAGTGCCCTCTGCGTTAGCTCGTAACAAGATGGTGGTTAAGGGTTTAATAAACAATTGAATTAAACAACAAGATAAACCCCACAAGATTCCCCGCAACAACCTCCTGCAAAGACGAATGAATTGCAGGTCAACCCGTTAGTCGGTTGACCTCTGTTCTTCATGTTATTCAGTAATGTGGAAGTGGAAAATAATTTAAAAATCATAAACAAATAAACCCCCCTACCTCAAATAATTTGGGAAACGTCCTCCCTTGAAGGTGGGTTGGTGTTCTTCATTCCTGAAACCGGTTCCCAATGACTCCACTCGGACGTTGTCCTTCGGTTCGCCGTTCGGTTTCACCCATCACCTTCTTCTAGGATCAGCTCTGTCTTCTAAGGGTCCGACATCGTGGTGCTCCTTCAGCACTTTGTTGCTTGGCGAAGCTGTGCTGGTACCTCCCCCCAAGCTCCATATACATAGGAGAGGGGGAGGGTAAGTAACGACATTGGAGTTTAATGGAGCTCATCAATTAGGAACCTTCATAATTCCCCAATGACGTCCTTACTTAGGGTTGGCAGGTCAAGCCATTTATTGGCTTGACACATCGCTGGACCCACCTGCTTTACTTGTCCACTGGAGGATATGAAATAAAATAACAAAATTATTTTATTTAATTTCTTTTAAAATGTCTCAAAACATAACTTTTTCTCTGGACCTACTGTGGTCAAAGTAAACCCCCCTTAAGCGAATCCCAACACTGCGGATTCAACGGTGCCCTCAGATTTTTAATCCGAACAACGGTTCAAAAGTTAGAAAATGCCGCTTACAAGGTTACTGAACGTACCCAAAAAAATGTTCTGAAATTCATTCTGGGCACTCCATGCCTCAAAATCACGCACCATCAATTTTTACAGAATTGTAATAATTCCATATAATTAAAAGAAAAAAAATTTACATTGAAATTTTGGGTCTTTACATCATATGCGGCTTTTGGGGTGAGAAGTCTCAGTATCACTTATAAGAACTACTAGCTGGTGTGAGTTGTATCCCTCATGATGTTGGTGTTATGTATTGGTGTGATTATTTTTTATATTTTGATCAAATAGTTTTAAGTTATATTTTGATTTATTTTGAATTTTTTTGATATATTTTTCGGTTTCAATATTTACATAGTTAAGTGATGCTTTTATTTTTTCCTCTTAATACACGTCAACCAAGAGTTGGAAATGGAGTGGGCATGTGGTATATATATATAATTATATTTATTTATAATTATAAATATAAATTTATATAATTAAATTTATATTTATAAATATATATTTATAATTATATTTATAAATACATAATTACAATTAATTAAATATATTTAGAAATATATATTTATAAATATGAAATTATATATAATTATATTTATAAATATATTTATTATTTTATAATTGTAAATATATATTTATAAACAGACATTTATATATTTATAAAAAATTATTTATAAATAAATTTAATTTTTTAAAAATTTTAAAAATTTGTTAATAAAAACATTAATAATAATAATAAATTTTTTATATTACTAATTTAATTAATAATTATTTTTAATTATAATATTAACTACTTTATCAGTATTATTGAGATTATTATTCGTATTTATTAACGTAATTATTGTAAATATTTAGTAATATAATTAATATTGATTAATAATGCGATTAATAACATTTAATAATAGTAACATAATTAATAATACTTACTAATAATTTAATTATTAATATAAGAAATATTAAGTTCTTGGGGGTACAATTACATTTAAACACACACACACACACACTATACACATACAGGTTGGAAAGGTAGGTCATATCCCCTAAGGGATAACCCACCCAACATGCCACTTTTATTACACTGGAAATTTTCCCCCAAGGCCCAGTGAGCATGAAGCCCATTTCATGGACCAAATACACTTAATACATAGCTCGCAGGCCCACCATTGGATGGCCTAAAGGCCCTACTTGCATCATACCCATGTCACCACCTTCCCACATCATGCCTGCATCACCACCCTTGATGTCCTAAAGGCACAGTGGCCCAAAGGCCATATTTTTGCTTACTATATATTTTTTATTTCTATTTATTTTTAAATAATTTATTATATGATTAGTCAATGTGACAAATTTTAATTAGATTGTATGTATATTTTAAAATTTATATGCATTCAAATTCAACTAAATAAAACATAATAATTTTATAAGTATATGAGTTTGAATGTCTATAAATTATAAAGTTTAAATACAATTGAAAGTAAATTTAAAACATTGACTAAAAATATAAAAAAACTGAAAATAAATAGATTTTTATAAAAGTATTTATTGAAAAATAATTTTAAAGGCATAAAACATGATTTTTTCAAAACATAACATTTGTATTTATAAATATTTATAAAATTCCATTCAGTACTAGAAATAGAATGTACACAAACAAAATAAATGTAGGGATGTTATACTATTCAAATTTGCAAGGATGTTAAGGCACTTCAATCTGACATGTATATCAAGAGATATCATAAAAAACAGTAAAATATATAAACTAGAGATTTTGAAAAAGTAATTGAAATGTTTTAGAACTATCTAAATAAAATTTTTAGAGTTTCATAAATTAGAATTAAATTTATAAAAACTGCTTAAATTTCCAACAAAACAAATAAAGTACAATTTTGATGTATATATAAAGATATATCATTAAAATAAAAAAGATTTTGAATTCTTGAAATTCACGAATTCTCTAATTGTTTTATAAAATTCAGAGTTTTTTTACACTACTTAAACAAAATATTAAAACTTCCACTTAATTAAATTAAATTAAATTTATATAAATATATTTTCTATCCAAAAAAACATGTCATGTGGGAATTTGATCTATATAACTCAAGTTATAATTAAATAAAAAAATAAAACTATTAAATAATTTAAATTGAAAATATTCTTGAAACCAAAAACATGCAGAAAATTTGGTCCAAAATGTGAACATGTTGAAGATTAATTAAAAATTTTATATAGTTGGATAAAATAAATATATACTTATTATATTTAAAATGAAACTATAATTAAAAAATTCTATTCTCTATAACTCCAGATATATAAGAAAATATATAGGGTTAGTTAGAACTGATTTTTTCACATAAAATATTATGAGGGTTTTGGATTATTCCAAAATATAAACTAACATGTAATCAAACAAAACAAAAATACATGAATGCACATGCACAAACAAATTTTTTTCCACAAGTTCATATTTCATTTAAAAATAACACCATGTTAAAGTACATATGTGGTTACTTGAAATAAAATACTTCATTTTTTATGAAAAATGAATTAGAAACTTAAAAAATATTTTATACAAAATCATAAAACTAGGTATGAGTTAAATAGTTATCACTTTTAATGACTTCATATTCAAACATTTAGATCAATCAGCCTTTGTTATCTACCCAGTAGCCTCATGTGTCGTATGATGTGTTAGTGCCATGAACTATTAGACATCTTTTAATACATATATGGTGTTGGGAAGTCCTCTAAATAGTAACATGAGAAGATAATCATAAAAACACATGAGGAGGAACCTGTTACTATAGTCCGAGCACTAGAGAAACATAGATTTCAGATGTGGATTGAGTATGAGGTTTATACTCTGGGCTATGGTACTTATAGGTTTCAAGTACAGTGAAAGCATTAGATAGGTCATTCCCAACTTTTCTTTTTTGTTATGATTGATGATTAGTCCATGATTTACATGATGATAAACACCGTGATTGATGTAATTGAATAAAATAATATAGATAATGGATAAAACTCTTAACCGAAGCACATGATAATCACATATTGTTTACAATTAATTTAGGAAATTAAAGAATTACATTATATTAAATTATTTCTTCATTGATGGTTCTACCAATGGATCTATATTGCACCATCATTATGTTGTAGTAATCAATATTAGATTCCCTCTATAGGATATCCACACATGGTACATGAATCTTCGAATTTCACCGTATGAATCTCCATGTTCTAGTTTGGTAGATCCTATCATTTGCGTTGATCACCTTTGATCGCCCCGAGAATTTCTTCAAAAGGATTCTCCTTGATCTCTCTAGACTTGATAGTATAATGTGGAGGAAGATCGATCTTCATTATTGGGAGAATTCTTGGAGAGGGATCTCCCTAGGGATTGAGAGGAATCTCTATGGATTTCCTTGTGCACAACACAAAATGAATTAGATCTGTTAAGTAAATAATATAATTAGGTTTATATACTGTTAGGGTTAGAATAAATAATTTCACAAGTTCCCTTCATTATTTATTTAATACCCATGGAACACCATGTTTATAATAATAATATTTTTATTTCTTGATATGCGCTAAAATCATGAATTAAAATTAAATATTATTTATTCAAATAATATTCAATATATATTATGTCTCACCAAAACATTAAAATTGGTTCACCATTACTCTATAATATTTATCGAACCTTGAATAAAGAAAATTTATTTAATAAATGAATATCACTACATTATTCACCAATAAATAAATAAATATTATATCCATTAAATAGAAAATAAATATTTATTAAATATTACTCTCATATAATATTCCCTTGAATAACGGGTGATAGAATATATAAGATCCAGAAAACATGATTAATTATTAAACCACATATGAGAATAATATTTATTCAACTTGTTAAATAATAAATAATAATATATTATTTAATTGAGATTATGGATACACTTAATGTGTGACCCTCGTGGCCTCTTTCATAGTGGCATTAGGAGAAGTAATATAAATTCCAAGGTTAAAATCTAGAAATACACTAAGGAACCCATAGAGAAATAATTTATGGTCTCAATGACATAACACATCATATAAATTCTTACTGTGTAACATAATCTCCTTATCATGATATCTCTAATCAAGTTGGTTTCATGCTAATGCCATCAACCTATGTGCTTGATGTATATTTCTTTGAATTTTTGGAAATCAAACTTTACTATAAAAAACCATGACCATAGATTTATTTAGGCAATATTATTTCCATAAAAGGTCTTGAGTTATCACCTTCCATTAAAGAACAAAAGGGACAAATCATTTCTCACGTTATTCCTTAATAAAATATTACTCGTGACACAACCAACATATCATACCTCATCATGAACATATCTCATCATGGTTTTCATCAAAACATTAATGAACATGAATTATAAAACTCATTAATAATAATGTTAAAGTCTATGGATCAATAAACATGTCTACAGATAGGAATATATAATGACACATATAAATGTGGATTTCCTAATGGAGATTCTCATTTTCATAATATCCTATACTGGATATTACCAAGGTAGTACACCATGATAAGGTGTATCAAGGTCCTATAAGTCTTCACCAATAATATTCTATATTATTTGTTTCCCTATAATGATTTCATTAGGATATATAACCTATATTTAAGCATACTATCATAGAACTTCTAGGTTCTCATCATAGCAAGGAACTGCTATGACCTTTCAATGTAATGGATACTCTAAGGACACTACCACATAATATGTTACACATAATAATAATCATGATGTGATAATGAGTATATTAATATTCAAATAAATGAATACAAGTTATCATAAAGTACATAAGAGTTGGTTCTCAGGACCAACTCTAATAGACTCCCACATAACAACCTTCAGTCTGCTAGCTCTCACATGATACTCATGTTTTTATTGAGATATACCTTTAAGAAAGGGGTCTTCCATGTATTATTTGTGGTAAATATTATTACTACAACTTTAACCCTCTAAGAAAAATAACTTGAGGGGTGATACTTATAGAGTTTGTGCATTTTCCATTGGTGTGGCCTTGACTATTTTTCAAGATCCACAACTGCAGTATTATCACAATACAATGTGATAGGGTCTTTACTACTAGGTACCACATATAGCTCCTAGAAATTTTTTCATATCCAAATGGTTTCATTTTCTATATCATAATCCACTATATACTCAGGCCATGATGTAGAATATGAAACAAATGGATTCTTTGAACTCTTTTAGCTCACAGATCCTCCGTTGAGATAGAAAACATATCCTTACTACAACATTATATCATTCTGATCTATTTTAAAACTAGCATCTGTATAACCCCTGATGACTAGCTCCTCATCTCTTATATACACTAAATAATATCTTTAATTCTTCTCAGATACTTGAGGATAAATTTAACATCAGACCAATGTTGTTCTCTTAGATCTTCTTGATATCTACCTACCATGATCAATTCACAGGCTAAATCATGTCTAGTATATATAATGACATACATGATTGATCCTATCAATGAATCATATTAGATCTTAATAATTATCTATTTATCCTATTGTGACTGAGGACACATTTTCTTAGAAAGATGTATACTATTTGACAATAAAACAAATCCCCTCATGGATTGTTCCATACTAAATCTATTTAGTATATTGTTAATGTATATACTTTGACTTAGTCCAAACATCCACTTGAATCTATCCCAAATGATCTTGATCCCAAGAATATAGGGTGCTTCACCTATGTCCTTAATGGAGAAACAATTGTTCAACCAATCCTTAATATAATGTAATATTGGTATATTGTTTCCAATAAGTAATATTTCATCAACATATACTACTAGTATAATGAACAAATTCCCCATAAACCACTTTTAAACACATTGCTCACATTCATTCTTAATGAAACCAAATTATTTTGTAGCTTCATCGTATAAAATGTTCCATGCCCTGGATTCTTACTTTAATGCATAAATGGAACTTTAAAACTTGAAAATATTTTTGTCATTTCATAGAGTCACAAACCCTTTTGGTTGTGTCATATATAAATATTCTTAAAGTTTCCCATTATGGAAACCTATTTTGATATCCATCTGCCAAATTTCATATCCATGGTAATCTATTATAGAAAGTAAAATTATAATGGATTTAAACATGAAAACTAGGAAAAAGGATTCACCACAGTCAATTCCTTGATTTTATTTATACCATTTAGTAACTATCCTTTCTTTATAGGTATTTACCTTACATTCCATGTTTAGTTTTATCTTGAATACCCATTTTCACCCTATGGGATTTACATCAACTTGTGCATTGAACAGAACCCAAACATGGTTATAATACATGGAATCCATTTCATAATTCATAGATTCTTGATATCTTATAGCTTTTGAGTTCTCTAATACCCCTTTTTAAGAGATAGGTTCATTGTTTTCAACCAACAATGTGTCACCATATTTTTGTGACTAGAAAACCATATCTCTATGGTTCTCTCACCTCTCTAGTTCTCTTTTTAAGTACTTGTGTTTTAGGAACTAATTCTTTCATGGGGACCTATATAATATGTTCCTATACCAAATCTTATATATCTTAAGCATCAACTTCATCAAATTCAATCTTTCTACCACTATTGTTTTTGAGGATGTGCTCCCTCTCAAGAATGACAGATTTGCTGGAGACATTAACTTGAATGGAATTCAATTTTTTACTTTAGTTAGTACTCAGTTTAGTGTGTATGCCATAGTTTTTAATGAATATCCTCAAAAGGATAATGGAAGATCTCCATTCCTCATAACCAACCTTACCATGTAGAAAAATATATGGTTCCTGCTTTCTCTAACACCATTCCACTATAGTGTGTAAGGTGGATTAAATTGAGATAGAATCCCAAACTCCCATAAAAAGTCAATAAACTCTTGGTTAAGATATTTATCACCTCAATCTGAAAAAATATTCTTTATCTTATTTCCATGTTTATTTTCTACTTCATTATTTAATTATTAAAAATTCTCAAAGGTATCAGACTTATACCTCATCAAGTAGACATAAGCATATATTCTCAAGTCATCAGTAAAAGTTATAATGTTAGAATACCCACCTCCATCTTCTACTGGAAATTGGCCACACATATTAGTGTGTACCCATCCTAAAATCTCGGTGACCCTTTCACCCTGAACACTGAATGGTTGTTTGGTTGTTTTTCCTTATAAACAAGCATGACATATTTCAAGTGGTTTTATCTCAAAAGAGTCTAAATAACCATCTTGACAATTTTTTTTCAAACGCTTCTTGTTTACATGACTAATATGACGATTCCATAGCTAGGTGTTATATGATTCATGTGAACATGATTCATTATCTATTTTCAATAATTTTTTTCCTAATGTAATAAATAAAAACATTTATTTAAATGTTCCATACCATAACATATTTTTTATGTATAAAAGAAAAAACTTTCATTACCAAACTTGAAAATAAAACCATATGCATCTATGCATGATATAGAAATTATGTTATCAGTAATAGTTGGTACATAATAACAATATCTTAAAACCAATATCATTATCATTATCATTGAAAGGTGGTAGTCACCAATGGCTAGAAAATCCATACTTTCACTATTGGTATCTCAAAAATTTACCTATCCTCTAGAAACATTTCATAATCTTCATGGTTCATGTATTTGGATATATATGTTAGCACCAAATTCTATATCTAATACCTAATCTGTAGATATTTAAAGATTACACTCTATAACAAACACACCTTTAACTTCTTCTTGGTTCTAGGTTTCTTCCAATGAACTTTATTTCCACATGTAAAACATACTACCTCTTTTTCCTTTCCACATATTTGGATCTTTATCTTCTTGGAAGGATGGTGCTCGGGATATTTAGACTTATTATGAGTCTTGGGACCCTTTTCATTATTCTTCATTTTCTTATACACTATAAGGATCATAGGTTTTTCATGAAACATGTCCTTATCCATTTAGAGAATCAGAGTAAGATGATTCAAAAGACACTTCTCATTATTTCTCGTGTTATAATTGACAATAAAACTAGAGAAGGTATTGGGTATTAAGGAAAGTATGAGATATGTGTGAAACTCATATTAGATTTTAATTCTTAAGATGTCTAAGCATTCAATGTATCCAATAATATTGACTAGATGAGGCAAAACTATAAAATACCCTAAAAAATTAGTTGTAAACATAGATTTGGAGATCTCATATCTCTCTTATCATGCACATTATAAATATGTTTTTAAAACACATACAATTTCCTTTCACGACATAGTATAACGTGTGAGAAAATTTGACAATATTATAAATTTTTTTCAGTGAGAATGTTATTCTTATCAATTATAGATTACAGAGATACATTTAAATACATTTTTATTTTTGTTTCTATAAAAAATATGAGCATAGTTTTAGTAGTTTATCTAATAAAATTTAGAAAAATAAATAAAAAATAAATTTATTAATATCCCAATATTTTATCAAAACACAATAAATATCACCATTGTATTTTTAATATCATGATTCTTGTACATTATAGTGTAAGGGTTCCATATTCAACTTTTCCTCACCCTGAAATTTGCTGGTCAAGAAATTTGAAGTGTTTTAGGTTGGCATTCCAAATGCCAACTGCGTTAACTCAAATTTACTCAATCTATTGAGTGGACTCCCCAATCATGAAATCCTTAAATTTGATTTCCTCTCCATTTCCTCCTAGTTAAAACAAGTCCCAATTTGGCAGTAAACCATTGATTTGAACTAAGTCAACCCAAAACGTCAATTTAGAATCACTTGATAATTAAAAGAAACCAAACATTGGATGGTCAAGTACATTGAACTATGGTTCAATTTTAACTGAATTAGTGGAAGGCTATTCTGAATTCATATATATAATTGCAATATTTTATATTTTATGTGTAAATTTACAAATATTATCTTTGTTAAATTCTTGTTAATATTAAGTGGATTTACTTGAGTGATTAACTATTACTTAGATAATATTTATGCATAAGAAAATTAATTTTATTTCTATCATTCAGAATTATTAATTCATTAATTCATTTGATCATGATAAAACATACATAATAAAATATCCATGCAAATTTACATAAATAAAATAATAAAGTGGTATGATCATGATCTTTTACTAAGGGTTAATTTATCTAGTAGATAATAACTAACCATCAACCTAGGGAAAAATTACTTTGATACATTTATAGTTTGTGTTGCATATTTCCATCTATCCACCAATGTATCTCTCTTGGTTTGGTTTGTCCTCATCTCCAAACTTGAACTACCTCCTATATATTGGGATCTCCATCCATTACATATGCTTTTACTCACACATAGATGAGGGAACCTAAGGATTGATTCAGGGGTTTATGTAAAAGTAACTATGGGAATGCATTCCTTTACATAATGGAATGAGAGATAACACATAGTACAATAACTTAATTTAATAATAAATTAAGTGAAACCAATCACAAACAAAGTTCTAGTCGAAGCTCATGATCATCCACATGCATGAAATGAATAACAAATTTAATAAAATTATCATTCAATTATAATCATTCTTATTTAAGATAAATTACACTCGAATTTGTTAATTATATTCATTAATTAATCAATTATTTTATATTAATTATCATCAATATTTTCTTGATATTATCAGCCATCATAATTTTAAACAAATTAAATAATTGTTTTTTAAAATTAACTATGTACAAAAATGTACCTTGGAGGTAACATGGTGAGTACCCATCCGAACTACCCAACATGTATTATACTCATATATTGTTCACTCTTGTGACATGTTTAATAAATGACTTATCACATAATTTTATGGAATATACTATAAAATTAATGACCACACAAAACAAATGGAATTTATGTTAGGTGTTATTCTTCAATATGCATAATGTAATAACTGCAATTTGACTTATCCATGATATGAAAATCTGAACATTATACAGAAATTAATTAGAATTATATATATATAACCCATCACATGGAATGTATTATAAAATTAATGACTTCATGAAACACATATTGATAAGGTTTTCATAATATATAATATTAATTTACAAATTCTTCAAAAATTGGTAAAAGTACATGGCATGTACATTGGTTCTACGCAATGTGTATTTTTGTCACCATCTATCCACGATGCATGCCTAGGGACTCAACTTGTAACCTTCCCAAGGAAAATGTTAGAGTACATAGTGTGTACATGGGATACAAGGTGTGTGGTATTCGAGGTACATATCCACCAATCTTTTAGGGAATTTAAGAGAATACCCAACCTATCTGTTACTAAGGGTCTACATGTCATGTTCAGAAGTTACATAGTATGTAATCTAGCTAATTGTGCACCAAGATGGCTCAGTCAACATGTGGTGTATATTTAAAGTCACTATGTTTAGTAAATGAACATGACTTGAATTAATTAAAAATTAATTCTTGGTACATTAAACACTATTACCCAACGTGTACGTATGAGTTACACAATGTGTATTCTTGTTTTATTCGACCAGATTTTTTATCACCTTCAGATGAGAGCTTCAAATTTATTTCATTCATAAGATTAATAAATTTTATTATAGTTATGATAAATTAAGAGGAATAAAAATAGATCTTTAAATTAAGATTAAAGAACAATTAAACCGAAATTGAAAAGCATTAATAAATGGATAAATAAATCAATGATCTTTAAATAATTATAAATAATTATGTGATCGCTCCGATACTACATGTCAGTTCCAAGAACGATGAAAGGGTCATATGGGCCATGCCCAACATTTATTTTTATCATTATTGATGATTAATCCAAGATTTACATGTTCATAAACTTCATAATCAACAGAATTGAATCAAAGAATATAGATAATGGATAAATGCTGAAACAGAAGCACATGATCATCACATATTATTTATAACTAATTTAAGCAATTAAATAATTATTTTATGTGAAATTATTTCTTTATTGATGGATAGAAAAATTTATCTACATTGTACCATTTTTGTGTTTTAGGAATCAATATTAGATACTTTCTAGAGGTGATCTAAATATGGTTCACACATCTACAAACATTGCCGTATGAATCTCTGAGTACTACCACAATAGATCCTACCACTTGTGTCACTCACCTTTGATCTCCCTGATAATCACTTCCAAAAGATTCTCCTTGATATATCTATACTCTAGAGTGGAAGGTAGAGGATGATCACTCTCCATTCTTGGGATAATTCTTGGATAGGGAGGTCTGTAGGGACTGAGAGGATTCTTTTCGAATGTCATTGTGCAAAAAAAATGAATTGGCTTTGTTAATAAAATAATATAATTGGGTTTATATATCGCTAGGGTTAGAATAAATAATTCAGAAAGTGAAATTTATTATTTATTTAATCCCTTTGAAACGACATTTCTATAATAATAATAATAATAATAATATTTCTTGACATGCGCAAAAACTCAAGAATTAAAATTAAATATTTATCATTTCGTATCAAACTATTAAACTCGGTCCACTATTCCTCGAAAATATTTATCGAGCCTGAATAATGAATATTTATTTAATAAATAAATATCACTACATTATTCACCAACAAATAAATAAATAATATATACACTAAATAGAAAATAAATATTTATTAAATATTCCACTCACATAATATTCTAGAGAATAACTAGTGACATAATATATGCGAAAAAGAAAACATGAATAGTTATTAAATCATTTGAATGAATAATATTTATTCAACTTGTTAAAAAATAAATAATAATATATTATTTAATAGAGATTCTGGATACAGTTAGTGTGTGACCCTATAGGCCTCTTTCTCAGTGGCATTTGGTGAAGCAACCTAAAGACCAAGGTTAGCATCTAAAAAAATTCCAAGACACCCATAGATAAAGAATTTAATTCCACAATGACATAATAGCTCATAAAAATGATTATTGTTTAATATAATCCCTTTATCTCAATATTTATATTTAAGCATGTTTCATGCTAATACCATCAACCTATGTACTCTATGTATCTTTCTTGGAATTTATAGAAATTGAACTTTCCAATAGAACACCATGGACATGTATTTATATAGTCTATATCATTTCCATCAAAGAAATTGAGATATAAAATTCCATTACAGAACCAAAGAGGCAAATCCTTTCTTTCATTATTCATTAATGAAATATTACTCATGACAAACCCAACATATCCTACCTCACCATGATCATATATGATCTTGGATTTCATCAATACATAAAAGAACCCAACTTATAACAATCATTAATAATAATCATAATGTTTAAGGATCAATACATAGGTCCACAGATAGGAACATCTAGTGACATATATAAATGTGGATTTTCTACTGGTGGGTCTCATTCACATAATATCCTACACTCGATATTACCAATGAAGTATACTATGAGATGGTACCTCAAAGTCCTATGAGTCTCCACCAATGATAGCGTATATTATTTTTATCACTAAAATTATTTCATCTGGATATAAAACATATATTTAGGAATACTATCATGACACTTCTGGGTTCTCATCATAGTAGGTAATTGCTACGACTTTTCAGTACGATAACTGCTCTTAGGACATTATCACATACTATGTTATGCCCAAGAACAATCATGATGTGATAAAGAGTTTATTAATATTAAAAACAATGAATACATGTTATCATAATGAACAAAGCAGTTAGTTCTAGTGCACCAACTCCAATAGTACTGAGGGTCATCAATGTTTATTTATTATGTTGGTGTAGATCTCATTCCCAATAGTGAAAGGAATGTCAAAAACATTTATAAGTAAAAATGTTATGTTTTGAAATAATGATGTTTTGTGACTTTAAAATTATTTTCAATTAAATATTTTTATGAAATTATTTTTATTTTCAATTATTTATTATATTTTTAGTAAATGTTTTAAATTTCATTTAGATTGTTTTTATACTTTACCATTTACGGACTTTCAAAGTCACATACTTGTAACATTATTATGTTTCATTTAAGTGACTTTGAAAGCATATACATTATAAAGTATACATACTATCTAAATAAAATTTTTCACATTGAAAAAAAATATATTAAATTATTGATATGTAGATAAAAATTAAGAAATATAGAAAAATAATAAATTACAAGATAAACACATTTTTTAAAACCTTTACATTTACACTTTAAAAAATTTATGTTCATATTTCATATTAAGTATTATATTATGAATTACATTTCAATGAAGTATTATTAAATATTTTATTATTATTTAATTTTATTAATTACATTATTAAAAAATATTAATTATATTATTAAATATTTAAAATAATTATATTAATAAAAATGCATAATAGTGAAAATAATACTAAGTAGTTGATAATATAATTTAAAATAAATATTAATTAAATTAGTAATATAGAATATATAACTATTAATAATAATTTTATTATTAAAAATTTATTATATTTTTAAATATATTCTAAATTTATTATATTTTTAAATATATTCTAAATTTATTTATGAATAAATATTTATAACTATATATATTAATATAAATATAATTATATAATTATTAAAATAAATTTTCAAATAAATTTTAAATATACTTATATATACATATATATATATATATATATTTTTAAATATATTTAATGAATCGAAAATATGTATTTATAAATATAATAATAAATATAAATTTATTTATATATATGTAATAAATATATATATAATTATATAAATAAATAAATATTTTTATATTTAAATATTAAATATATTTATAAATTAATTTGAAATATATATACTATTTATATATAAATATATATACATATTTATTTATATAATTAAAAATATATTTAAAGAATTGTAAATGTGTAACTGTGAATATATTTTTATAAATATAATTATAAATAAATACATTTATATAATAACGTGCATGTCAAATATATTTATTATATATATATATATATATTTATTTAAATTAATTTATATAATTATAAATATATTTAAATAATTTTTAATAAATAAATATAAATATAAATATAAATATAAATATATATTTATAAATATAATTATATACTAATATATAAGTATATATTCATATATATTTGTAATATCCCACTCTTTTATGATGTACATTCCCTTTTGACTTTTATTCTCATTAAAGGGTTGGTGAGGGTTTTCTAATGGATTAGAAGATGTTGGAGGTGGTTCGGATCTTTAAGGAATAATTATTTTCTTTGGGATGAAAAATAGTTTGTAGAAGATTTACAGGAAATGTAAATGGGTTACATGATATGTATGTTTCTCAAGACACATGTCATGAATGGTTGCATGTGGTGAATTGGTTCGAGACATGAAAAATTACATGCTGTGTAATCTTATTAAATGACATGTAATAATTAATTAGGATAAGTACTAACCAAACGTGACAAGTTTTTTAGCATAACCCACTAAAAATAATTACACGATATGTAAAGGAATTACAAACTATGTCATTTTTCGAGCATTGTTTTTAAGTGGGTTGTGTGGTTGGCATGTTTTAATACCATCATGACGCCTTCATCCTATCAACCCTATGGAGACTCACATTAGATTTGGAGTGATTTCTTCATCTCCGAACGTCACAAATTGTTGTTAGACACCCGATAATCCTTTTTTTATTTGGTTTACTTCCATTCTTTATTATCATGATGAAGCGGTGAAACCTTTTGACTAGTTTTGGTTTTAGGGGTTGATCTTGATCCTAGTTTTTGGTCCAAGATCTCTACTTCCATTTTTAATCCAATCAATCTACATCAACTAAGGGTTGTGTTTGGGAAAGCAATTGTCAAAGATCTTGAGGTAGGTGGTCTAATTGTAAATTTTTCATAGTCTTGATTATAATTTTGTATATATAATTGTGCAATTGAAATTACCACATTGGGCAATTGAATTTATTTTCAATAGAATTAATTAATTGATTTTTTATGTGATTGTGAAATTGTGAAATAATGAGATTATAAAATTGGGAAATCATGTGATTATAAAATTTAGGAATAATGAGATTATGAAATTGATTGATAAATGGTTTATTAAAATTTATACTGACCCTTGGGGTGTGATGATATGATTGAAATGATGATTTATAAATTTCTCATGGTTGATAAATGGTTGAAAATGTGAAATCATGAGATATGATGTTTGTAACTAAGTTGTGGGACATGGATTGCTGCTCCAAATACCCATGAGGTTCCAGACTTCCACTCTTGGGCCCCAATATATATATATATATCATGTGATCCCTAATTTTTAGGATAGGGACTGTTGCTCCAAATACCCACGGGGTGCAGGACTTCTACTATAGCCCCCCATTGTTTGAATGTGAAGTTGGTTATTAAATGATGAATGGAAATAATGATGGAATAAATGTGTTATCCTTTCGAGGATGGTTCAAAATCCATCATTGGACAAAGCAGGTATTGTTCTTTTGGGTGTCACAGTGAACCTGAAGATTTATATGGTTAATTAAAGAAAAATTTAAATGTGAAAAAATGTTTACTTTATTATTTATAAAATTTCATACACTATTATAGATTAGATATTGTTTTAGACGTCATTGGTGGGGTCCTACTGAGTTGTATTCACACCCTACTCGGTCTTCCAAATATATACACAAATAAACTTCATGTTTGTAGGACATGATAAGAGAAAGAGACCTATGTTAGATGGTTGAGTTGGGATGGATCATGGATGTGTTATCAGGTCCCACTTTGGGAGTTTTTAGTGTTTCTTTACTTTTTGGTATGTATTTAAAACTTAACACTTATTGGCATGACATGTCTATTTTTATCATAGTCATTTATCAATGTGTTGGTATTGTTTTGTGATGTTGGTACTTTTTAGCTATGATATTATTATGGCTATCATTTATTACATTTTGTATATTGTTTATTTATTTTTATTTTTTCACTACTTTAAGAAAGAGGGTATTGTCTCACCACATTTCATATTAGGCCCTCACAACTAGCCTGTAGCCTATGGCATGTGGGTAGGCATGCCTAAGATTGTGTGATGTACCGGGTTGGGGCACCGACAAGTGTGACCTGGGTCAGGATGTTACAAGGTGGCATCAAATGTGGTTTTGTATTCTTTTAGTTGTCTTATTATTTGGGTAAGGTAGAAAATACACTAGGATGAGTTGGGCCTTGTTCATAAGCTCTTGCATGGGAGTAGTTAAGCCATGTATGGGGGAAAACTCAAGTACACAGGGTGGGATTGTTGTTATTATTGTTTTTTTGTTATAGTTGGATGTTATTTAACCTTGTATGATGCACTTGTTGTGTAATGTTATTCTTTTCATAGATTTTACTTGTGGCCTAACATTTCACAAGAGTTGAGTGTACATGCATTATCCTAGGTACTCAGGATTCCATGTGAAATGTATCATTTTAAGCATGCATAGAAAATATGTAATTGGGTAAGTTATTGAAATGAAAATGATATTTATTATTTGAGTATTTTAAAAATGAAATAGTGGATAATAATAAATTGATAATTGTAAATGATGATAAATGTGGTAATTTGAAATTGATAAAATGTTTTCTAATAAGAAAAAAAATTATGATATGGATGTGTTTTACCTTGTGTTTCCCTAAACTGAGTGAGGGATGGTTGAGGGTAGTGTTGACGATTTGGTTTTGACCATGTGGTTGAGTATAGGAGATGGTTGTTTATAGATTTCTTTGGATCCCTCTAATTTAAATGTGATAATGATGTGTTATGTTTCCTAATCTATGTGTTTGTAATTAAAGAGACATGACTCCATGAATAAGTTTGTTGATAGGAAGACATGAATACATGACTATAAATGTGCCTCCTGTAGTAAAACCAGAGGCTCTGATAGTTTTGAGTGAAGGAGCTAGAGATCAGTTCCATGGGAACTTTGCTCACTTTATGTAGTTTATAGACTCAGACTGAGGGCATTTTGTGAAGAATATGTCTGACTTGACCAAAGAGCTTAATTTTTAACACCCTCTAAAATTTACTAGAGATGGTGGACCTAAGTCATAAGAGTTGTGAATTTCGTCTATTCAGATGATCCTTGACCATTTAGAGACTCATACTGAGAAGTGAGTCAAAATTTCACTTTTATGTTATGTGGTCAAGAGAATCATTGGTGGGAAATTTATAATTATGATGAGAATATAAATAATATGTAATGGAAAAACTTCCAGGAGAAGTTCTTGGAGAACTTTTACCCTAAGACACTTAGTAAAGAAAGGGAATATGAGTTTATATAGATAACCTAGGGAAGTATGTCCATGATGTACTACGCTGGTCACTTCATTGATTTGTAGTGATTTTTTCCATCATTGGCAGGGGATGAGGCAATTGTGGAGAGATACTTTCAGGATGGGATTAAATGAGGGATTAATTCCCAGGTTAACATCTTTTAGCTAAATATGTTTTCAGAGGTGGTGAATAAGGCGTTCATTTTTTAGGGGAACCTAAAGGAGGCATTAGGTGGAATGCACGTGGATGACTAGGAGGTATGTCTTTAAAGAGTAGTAATCATCTCTACGAGAACTTAAACCAAGAAAATAGAAAATAGAGTGGATAGGGAGAATGATCTGTTTCTCAGAGTAGTAACCGATTATACTTCTACCAGTGTGGTAGGTTGGGTCACTATCACAACCAATGTCCCTAGACACTAATGGAGTGCCAATATTTTGGTAGGATGGGACATCAAAAATAGTTATATAAGAACCCATGAAATAAGGGAGGTTATGGAGGAGTTAGTCTAAGCCAAAGTATAGGAAGAGCAACCCCATACCAGTCTAGTAGTTGTAGTACTACAGACTATTGCGGTCGAGGTAGTGTATGTTGTACTTCAGTTAAAGATCAATCGTATCAACATGATGGTGTAGCTCATGGGAATCATACTGCAACACATGGCATATGTACAGGATAGTTTTATATAGTTTAGGTCATACTTGTGGATAGAAAGGCTGGTTCTTCGATAGTCATAGGTACTATTCTTCTGGATTCTACACATGTTAATGCCTTATTTTATATAGAAGAATATTATTATTTTATATCTTCTCAACTTGTGAATGGTTTGAATCTAATGGTGTATTTTGTGAGTGTGGTTTTGATGATCGACACACCATTGGGAGTACGGTCGAGGGACATCTTTTTTAGGTAAAGTGTGTTCTCTCAAGGTTGGGGAGTATAATTTCTGTTTGGATATTTATATCATTTACATGTCAAGTTTTGAATTAATTTTGTGTATGGATTGGATGGTATCGTACCATGAACACATTTATTGTTACCATAAGAGAGTGACCTTTATGTCTCCTTAGGGTAACAATTATGTTCATCATGGATAATGGGATATTCAGGAATATTGTGCAGGGGAAGTTCATTAGTAGCTAGAGGAGATCAATACCCAAGTTGTATGTCTTTTGTTGGATGACAGAGGGTGTTAAAACTTGTGAATTTCCACCCATAGTGGACTGGTTTCAGGACATGTTTCATTAGTAAATATTATGGATTCCACATGGGAGGGATGTTGAGTTCATAATTGGGATCATGAATGGAGCTGAACCAATTTCAATTCCACCTTATATAATGGAACCAACAGAGCTTCTGGATCTCAAGAATTATATTAAATACCTGATGGATAAGAGATTTATTCATTTGAATACTTCTACTTAGGGTTCTCTAATTTTTTTTCTAATAATGCAAACAATATATTGTGTTTGTGTTTTGATTTTCGAAATTTGAACCGAATGACAGTTAAGAACTAGTATCCTCTTCCATGCATCGATGATCACTTTGACAAGTTGAGAGGTGATTCTGTATTCTCTAAGACTGACTTGAGATCAGGGTATCATCAGTAGAGATTTAGACCTTCTAATATACCAAAAAATTCTTTCAGAATATGGTATTGCCTATATGAGTTAATCATAATGCCCTTCGTATTGAAATACACAACAAATATGTTCATGGCCTTGATGAACCAAATCATTAACCTGTACCTGGATTTGTTTGTATTTTTTATGACATATTGGTATAATCAAATACACATGATGATCATGGAAAATATCTTTACATCATCATGTGTGCACTAAGAGATCATAGGATTTATTCCAAGATATCTAAGTGTCAATTATGGATTGATAGGGTACATTTCTTGGGTCACATCATCTCAGAAGAAGGTGTGTTAGTGGACCCAAAGAAAGTTTAGGCAGTGGTTTCTTATGTGAAACCCAAGAATATTTTTAATATCTGTAGATTTATGGGGTTGGTAGGTTATTATATGAGGTTCATCCATGATTTTTTCATATTGGTAGCATCATTTTATGTCTTGACCAAGAAGGGGACCATGTTTTAATGGTATAGATTAGGTGAGAAGTTTTTATAGGAGTTGAAGAATCATTTGACCACCACACTGATTTTGATCATACCTGAGTTGGGTGAGGAGTATACAGAGTTTTTTGATGCATTCAGGGTTAGAATTATAGTAGTGTTGATGCATGTAGATCGTGTTGTGGCATATGGGGCATGGTAGTTAAGGCTACATGAATGTAATTACCCTACAAATGACCTAGCTTTAGTAGTTGTGGTTTATTTCTTTAAATGTTTGTGGCATTACCTATTGGGATAAAATTTTACTCTGTATATAGACTAAAAAATATTAATATATATCATTTCACAACAAGATTTAATATTCAGTAGTGGATATGGGTTGAGTATATGCATTCATTTTTACATTGATCTAGAATATTCACTTGTGAAGGGAAATAGTTTTGATGACGCTTTGATCTAGGAAACAAAGACTCAGGCAGTTCAGGAGTCTATTTCTTAGTAGAAAATGATGACCCAACTAGATGATATGCATATTGTTATTTGGGATGGATAGGAGAAAACTAATCTCATACCAGTATCAGTGGAGACCATACTTTTGAGCCGAATTAGGGAGAGGTAGTATGAGGACCTAGAGTGTTTATCCTTGAGGGAAAGACTTGAAGGTATGGATTCACCTTCTAATTGGACCATAGATGAGGATGAGATCATCTATGTCTAGAACTATGTTTTGTGTCTATATGTATGTGTGAGGAATTTATGCATGAGTTCCATGCCTTGAAGTGAGAAATGTATCCAGATTTTAGTAAAATGTATCATGATCTTCAGAGATAGTATTGGTGGTTAGATATGAAGAAGGATATTATAGGTTCTCTAACATGATGCTACACCTATCAGTAGGTAAAGTCCAATCATGAATGACTTGGTGGTTTTTGATATCCATTTCCCATTCTGGAATGAAAATGGGATGACATTACTATGGATTTCATGACGGTAATTAAGAGAATGCCTCAGAGGAATGACTAAATTTGGGTGATTGTGGACCGATTGATGAAAATATCCCATTTTATTACTATTAGGGATACTTTCATAGTGGAAAAGTTTGGTGAGATGTATGTGTAGGAGATATAATATTTTCACGGGGTTCCATGGAGAATAGTTTCAAATCATGATTTAATTTTTAATTTATACTTCTGAAAGGGATTGTAAAAGGTGTTGGTAACCATGTATTTCTAAGTATGGATTTCCACCTATAAAAAGATAGGAAATCCAAATTTACTATGCAGGTGTTAGAGGATATGCTTCGGGCAGGTGTCCTTGATTTTGGTGGGTCATAGAAGAAGCACTTATCACTTGTTGAGTTTTCCTATAAAAATATTTATCTAGAGGATATTCAGATGGAACCATATGAGGCACTTTATGGTATCCCATGCATATTTCTCTATTCTAGATGGAGGAAGGAAAGTATGAGTTGTTGGAACTGAGTCTCATGCAGGTGACATCGGAGAAGGTCAAGTTAATTCTGAAATGTATGGCTATAACTTAAGTAGGAAAAATATGTATGATTATTGATGAAATTGACCACTTGAGTTTACATTGGGTGTTCATGTGTTTCTTCAGGTGTTTCCTAGATTGGGTTTCCATTGGATATGAAGACTAGGAAAGTTGGCACCTAGGTTTGTCAGACCTTTTGGTATTGTAGAGATAATTAGTCCAATGGTGTACTCATTAGGTCTTCCATAGAGATATAGTGTTGTGAAATATGTTTTTCTTGTGTCACATCTTCGTAAGTATCACTATGACCCTTCTCATGTGATTGATGTTGATGATTTTTAACTTGATGCTATTGAGTCCTTTGAGGATCATCTAATTCGTGTTATGGATCACTGTGAGAAACTCTTGTGGGGAAAGATTGTACCGATAATTAGAGTGTTGTAGCAACATGGTCATGTTTAAGAGGAATAATGGGATATGGAAGAGAATATTTAGACTCAGTGGACCGACCTTTTTACCACAGGGGATTAGAGATGCTTTGTAACATCCCAACCTAGGTTCCATGCATGGGTGCCCCGAGCTGGACCACCACATGAACTCAAGTGCTCCTCCCTATATACCAGAGGATATAGACTAGTATAAAAGGTCTAATATCGATCATGGGGAGACTATACCATGTTTTATCAGAGTAATAAACGAATGAAAATATGAAAAAAATAACTGAATAACATACAACCATAAATCGAACAATCCAGTATCAGAAGGTAACCAAAACTGGAAATACAATATCAAAACCAAACTATGGATATATAATGATACTGTATGTTCCAAGTGTCAAAACAAAAAATAAAGTCACTAAAAAATCCAAAGAGGTTCCTGAACCATGTCCAGTTCCCTCAACCATGCTCCACCCTGACCTAGCCATCTAATACATGGCCTTTTCCCTTAACCTATCCTACATCCATTAAATCTATTCCAGTACCAATCAGGGAGACTGAGTAGGGTTTGAGTAAAACTCAGTATGCCACCACCAATGGTGTCTAAAAAAATCCAATCAATAAAATTTGTATGTATTTGTATAATGAAATAAATAAATTGCATAAGTAAACATTTATCACATTATCACAAATTATTTATTTAACCATACAAACCCCAAGGTTCATGTGGACACCAGATCCTCAATACCTGTTTCGGCCTATGCTGTATTCTTAAAAATTTGACATTATCAAATCACAATTCATTTAACAAATAGGATTTCATTATGAATTTAATTTCAATTCATGATACGTCTAATTGGAACTATAGTATTATGACACTATTTTAGCCATAGATCATCAAGTCTAGCACCTTTTGAGTATTTGGAGCATCATTCCTTGTCTCACACATAATGGGTATTTAGAGCATCAGTCCTTGTACCATAAAATTTGCATGCATGCCTTAGGTCTAGAACGACATGTCTAGGACCCCGTGGGTATTCAGAGAGTTAGTCCATATCCCACACCCCATTTTCTCAATAAATAACATATATCACATGTATCACATATCTCACATGAATCACATATATCACATATATCACATATATCACATGTACCACCTTAATTTATTCAACAATTAATTATCTATTCTAGCAACATTACTAATTCATAAACTAGTTTATCATACCAATACCATTAATTAATTCACCAATTAATTAATCTCTATAATACCATTAATTAATTTACCAATTAATTAACTAAATCAATAATAAAAAACAGTCCCATAATTAATTCATCAATTAATTATCCTTATTCATCACTCTCAATATTATAATAATTAATTTAATAATTAATTATTATTAATTTATATTTAAAAAATTTAACAATTAACGCAACAATTAATTATCACCAATTTTCCAATTCAATACATTGATAATTAATTCACAAATTAATTATCCCAATTCCACAATTTTCATTATTCAATTAAATCCCCAATTCTTAAATTGATTAATTGACCACATTAATTAATTAAATTAGGAATTACAATTGCTAAATGAACTCTAGAAATTATATAATAACATATATGTAATTGATAATAAGACTATGGGATTTAAATAATAAACCACCTACCTCGATTCGTTGATGAACAACCGCCCAACAGAAAATCCCAAAATTCAGTGGAGTAATGACGTAGAACGAGATACCGATCTATAACCCTAAATCGAGATTAAACAATTCATGATATTTTAGATATAGATTCAAGAAATCTATATATAGATCTATAAAACCATATGAAAACATCCCATAAAAATAATTTTATAATAAAGGAGAATGAATGGGAAAGCAATGATATATGATCTAGTTACTAGGAGCGGTGTAAATATTCAATTTGAGTTTTGAATCGCGAAGAAAAGAAGTTGGGAAGGGTTGGAATTTATCTAGAGAGCTCCAAACTCATCAAAGAGGACCCAAGGTCAATTGGGGGTTGAATGGGGTGAGTTGGGGGGGGGGGTTGACTGATTTAAAATATAATTTTTAGGTGACTTTCATTCCCATGCACGGTTTGCTGAGAAGGGGTACATGGATTTCCCTAACCATGTGCCTAAAATTTTCACCCCTTTTATAGGGCAGCACAATTAATTATAATAGGGAACATGATTTGATGATTCATGCACCAACTGTTTAATTTTCCTCTATCTAAGGTAGCACGGTTAGCTACGCTAGGGCACACGGTTAGGGAAAACCATGCGCCAGCCGTGCACAACCCTATTTCTTCTATTTTTCTAAAAATTTCACCCCAAATCGCTCCAAGTTATAACACAAAAAAATACTCAAATAAGGAAAAAAGGGTACCTGAAATCATGCATGAGTCAACTCTAAAAATAGTCAGGGTCTTATAATATCCCTATCTTATAACAACTCATTCTCAAGCTTCACTCTAAATAATCTATAAGATTATGATCCAAAAATATTTATCCATTGATCCCTAATATCTTATTACCTTTACAACATTTCCTCCTACACACACTTGTGTTTCCACAACACAAAAACTATCAGCACGGTCTTTCCCTACAACACTTTCTCACCGCGATCCAACACATGTATCAGATGATCCTTAAAGGATATATCTATCTCAATCTCAACATCATCTACATAAATCACATGAGAAGGGTCAATGTGATAGCACCGTAGTTGTGATAGATGGAAAAAATCATGCATAGAATCGTATCTCTGTGTAAGAGCCAATCGGTATGACACCGATCCGATTCTATCCACAATGTTAAAAGGTCTAACAAAACTGGGTGCTAACTTCCCCTGTCTCTGTATCCTATGGTGACCCAACCTTGGAAACACCCAAATTAATACATGACCACTCTATGTGAACTATAGGAGTCATCAAAATCTATCAGCATACGAATTTGGACTACATTGATCCGTAGACATACGATTCCATATCAACTGAACCTATTATAATGTCTCTTATATGAGACTCAGTCCCAACATATCAGACTCACCTACCTTCATCTAGTTTAGAGGTGATCTATATGGACTACCATAAATAGACTTGTATGGTTCCATCATCATAGTTTCATAATAACTGTTGTTATTGTAAAACTCTACTAAATCTAGGTTCTTATCCCAAGATCCTCCAAAGTCAAGGACACAAGATCATAGTATATCCTCAAGAACCCATATAGTATGCTCTGACTGCCAATCTGTTTGTGGGTGGTAAACCTTACTCAATAAAAACTATGTACCAAGAACCTTCTATAAGCCCTGATAGAAGCATGAAGTAAAGCATGATTCATAGTTTAAAACTATAGTCTATGGAACCTCATGCAGATGAACTATCTACCTAATGTACAAAACACTTGACTAACCAACTTAGAAAGTCTACCAAATAGGCAAGAAATGTTTTATTTTTTTTCAGTCAATCCACAATCACCCAAATAACATCACTATTATAAGGATTCCTTGGGATACCCAACATAAGGTCTATGGTCACGTCATCCCACTTCAATTATATAATAGACAATGTATGTAGAAAACCTCTAAGTTTTTGATGATCAACCTTCACCTACTGATAGGTGTAGCATCATGTCACAAACCCTACTATTTCCTTTTTCTTTCCCAACCATGAATACATTTTTCATAGGTCACGACACATATTTTTCACACCTAGATGTACCACCCACTTTGAGGCATAAGATTGCCACATCAACTCTTCTCACATGTTTGTAGGAACAACTACTTGATTATTAACATAGATGATATCATCCACATTTATGATCTAATTGGAAAGAGACTCCCCACCTTTAAGTATTTCCCTCAAGTTCAATCACTTCATATCCTCATACTATCTATCTTTGATCTGGATAAAATGAGTAGATTCCAATAAAACTGATATGAGAGTCACCTACTCCTGAATCTCCTAAATTACAACGTTCATATATACCGGAAAATTCATCATCTTCCACTCAACACTATAATTCTATACTTCTTGAGTTCGTGTCTTCCTACTTAGAGCATCAGAAAAACTATTCCCCTTTTCGAGTGTATATGATAACTCAAAATCAAAAGACTTCATATAGTTAACCAACCTTCTCTGCCAAAGATTCAAATCTTGTTGGGAGAATATATAATTTAAACTCTCATGATAAGTAAACACTATAAACTTCTCACCCAATAGATAGTTCCACCAACACTTCAAAGTATAAACCAAAACTACAAATTTTAGGTCATGCATAGGATATTTATGCTCATGAGGCCTCAACTACCGAGACCCGTATGCCACAATTAAATCTCCCTATATCAACATTGATCTGAGTCTAAACCTAGAAGAATAAAAATATACGGTATACTCTTCATCTAATTTGGGTAAGATCAAGATTGGTTCTGATGTCAAATTCTTATTCAGCTGTTGAAAGGAATTTTTACATTCTTTCTACAAAAAAAACTTTATCCCCTTATTGGTCAAGATTGTAAGTGGTGTTTTCATCTGGGAAAAGTCATGGATGAGACTCCAATAATATCCAGATAAACCTAGAAATATTTAGATATCAAAAATGTTCTTTGTATTCTCCTAAGAAAACACTACCTATAATTTCTCTAGGTCTACATACACACCTTCATCTGAGATGATGTGACCCAAGAAGTGTACCTAATCGATCCAAAATTGACACATTGATATCTTGGTGTATATTCGATTCTCTCTCAGTGTACTCAGAATGATTTCAATGTGTTGGGAAAGATCATCAAGAGTCTTTGAGAACACTAATATTTCATCCACAAAAACTACCAAAAAATAATCTATGTATGGATTGAAGATTCAGTTCATCAAGGCCATAAACATTGCTGGTGTATTTTTAAACCCAAATGGAATTACTAAAAAATCATAAAGTATATACCTTCTTCTAAAAGAAGTCCTTAGTATATTAGAAGTTCAAACTATCAGTTGATGATACCCTGATCTCTGTTCAATTTTTGAGAACACACAAGATCCTCTGAACTAGTCAAACATATTGTCTATATGAATAAGAGGATACTAATTCTTCACAGTCATCCAGTTCAACTTCTGGTAATCAACACACAATAATAGAGTCTCAATAGCCTTTTTTCAATAAAATACTGGTGAACCCTAAGGAGTCTTACTCAAACAAATATATCCCTCATTCTCCAAGTCCTATAACAGAGTATTGAGATATTGAAGCTCTGTTGGTGCCATTATGTATGGTAGAATTGAAATTATCTCAGCCCCCAGCATGATCTCAATTGTGAATTCCAGATTTCTATCAAGTGGAAAACTTGAAAATTATTTAGGAAACATTTCTTGAAACATTTCCACTATAGGTGGAAATCCATCATGCTTTACACCACCATCATCTAGAAATAGACTTGCAACCCGGGCTGTGATCTCTCCCAGTTGTTGAGTATTTAACCTTGCTCGACCTACATAGATATCCCACTATCCATGGTGAATATATTTTACACCCTTAGGATCTGTAAAAGTCACTCTCCTATGGTAAATATTAATGTGGGCTTGGTATGAGACTAGCTAGTCCATACCCATAATTAGGTTGAATCCTGACATGTAATGAATATAAAGATCCCATATAAAGCAATACTCCCTAATATTAAGATAAAATATCTTTCATAAATAGATGTATCTAGACCATAATCCCAACAGTGTGTCTATTTTTATTGTCCCATCACAAACTCCACAATCAGGATCAAAATGTCAACAAGTTTTGTAGATATAAAGGAATGAGAGACACCAGTATCAAACAAGGAACTACCTAATTTTGAAGCTATAAGAATAGTACCTCTCACTGTCAACGGTCTAGAATCTCTCTCCACAAGTGTAGGTTGTATAGTATCTAACTATATTATCTTTCTTCCATTATACAGTCCGACTTTCCTGAGTTTCAACACTCTGTTTATATGAGTTATCTTTCTCATAAGCACCACGTCCACTACCTCTACTACCTCAACCAGTAGAACTCCAGCTGCCAGACTAATACGGATCCAAAGACCCTCTTCCTTCACTCTGGTTCTGTCTAGCTCCTTCATCATTAACTATTAGTCTTGTGTTCCTACAAAAACTCTATAGATGACCCATTTTTCTATAGTCTCAACACTCTATTGGTGGTTGGGTACCATGTTTATGAAAGTGGCCCGAACTACGAAACTTGTGGAAAAGTACTCAGGTCATATCCTGAGTAATTGATCCCTTTGATGGGACACTTTTCTTCCCAATGATCAGGATAAAGTTATCATAATGATTCTTTCTCCTCTCAGAATACGTATCTCCACATCATTCAGAAGAAACCACCTATCTGACACTATAAGCCTCCTTCAGGTTCTCCTCAACAATTAAGGCCTGATTCACCACTTTTGAAAACTTTTTCATCTTAAAGATATTCACTTGGGACTTAATTTAACACATAATTCCATCCTAAAACCATTTTTCTAAAGTATCCTCATTCAATACCAACATTGGATAAAAGCGATACAAACTTGTAAAGCATCCATCATAGTCCATTACAAACATACTCCCCTGAGTCAACCTCATGAACGTAGATTCTCTCTCCTATCTCAGTATTTCTGGATAAAATTTCTCCAAGAACTTCTCCTAGAATTCCTTCCACTCCATAGTCTATAGCTGTCCATCCTGAGTCTGGATGTCCCACTATCATTTCATCTAACCATGTAACATGTTAGCATCCAAATTGACTCCCTTATCAGTAGGATTCTACAAATGGTTAAGTATCATCTCGATGGACTCAACCCAAAACTCATCTCCCTTAGGTCCACCCTCTACAGTAAAAGTTGGAGGGTTATACAATTGAAAATTCCTCATCAGGTCATACATACTCCTCACAACCCAACCTAGGCCTCTGTACATTAATTTCATTAATGGATTGAATTTATCTCAGAACTTCTCCCCTAATTCCCCACCCTGCACTATCGGTGCTCCATGTTCCACTACTAGTAGAACATCACCATCCATATCCTCTTATAGCCCCCAAATCATGCATCGTCATGGAGGAATATTTATACAATGAAAAAAACATTTTAGGACTCATAACACAACTTTATCACATTTACGTAAGAGGAAAATCAAAACAAGTCTTTTCCGAAACCTTACCACATGGTCAAAACTGAGGTGCTATAACTACCCTTAACCATCTTACACCTAGGTCCTAGTTAGCAAGGGTAAAAAAATTATATTTGTTCAATTTTTCACATTAAACAACCATTTGTTCACATTTTTCATCATTTTTCAATTCTCAATTTCATATTAGGCACCTTTTTCATTTCAATTTCACAAGAAAATAAAAATAGTTCAAGTTCAATAACTTACCCAATACCTGTTTTACCATGTGTGCCTAAAATTATTCTTATAAAAAATAATCCTGAGTGCCTATAATGATGCATGAAAACTCAACTCTTGTGCTATGCCTAGATATTATTCAATTCTCAATGATTTTTAAAAACAATAATCACATCTCTAAACAAGTGCGTCACTCAAAGTGAAATAATATTAAACTGAAACTACGAACAATAATAATAACAATCCCACCCTGTGTACTTTGGTTTCTCCCCATACATGGGGTTTCAACTCCCATGCATGAGCTTATTACCATAACATGACTCTTCCTAGTATCATATATACCTCTCCCATATAGTAATACAAAAGAAAAAGAAAAGAAAACTCCTCTGATACCACTTTATAACATCCCAACCTGGGTTCCATACATCGATTCCTTGAGCCAAACTGCTACATGACCTCACGCACACCTCCCCATATGTTAGAGGTTTCCAACTAGTAGTGAGGGTCTAATATTTATCATAAGAAGACTATACCCTATTTTATCTTAGTAATATACCTGTGTAAAATAAGAAAAAAATAATTTCATAACATATAACCATAAATAGAAAAATCCAGTATCATAAGATAAAAAAAACTGGAAATACAATATCAAAACCAAACCATGGATATGAAATGCTTGAGTAAGTAACATGTGTCAAAAAGAAACCAAAAAATAAATACACTAACCACTCCAAAGTGGGTCACAAACCATGTTTGATTCCCTCAACCATGCTACATCTCGACTCAACCATCTAACACAGGGCCTTTTCCCTTAACCTATACTATATTCATGAAATCTATTTGGGTACCAATTAGACATCCCGAGTAGGGTGTGTGTACAACTTATTGGGCCACCACCAATGGTGTCTAAAACAAATCCAATCAATAACAAGTGTATGCATTTGTATAAATAAATAAGTATAATGCATAAGTAAATAGTTAGAATATTATCATATATTCTTTATTTAACCACATAAACCCCCGGGTTCCCATGGACAACCGATCCTCAATACCTTCTTTGGCCCATTACAGAGTGTGAAACATTTCACATTAACAAATCAAAATTTATATTAAAAATGTGATTTCATTATAAATTTAATTTCAATTCCTGATACATCTAATTGGAAACGTAGTCCAATGCAACTATTTTAGATGTATATCATCAAGTTTATCACCCCGTGAGTATTTTGATCATCAATCACTATCTCACACAACATGGTTTTTGGAGCATGATTCCCTGTCCCATATAATTTTCATGTATGCCTTGGGTCTAGAATGCCATGTCTAGGACCCTATGGGTATTTGGAGTGTCTGTCCGTGTACCACACCACATTTTCTCAACCAATCACATATATAACATGTATCACATATCTCACATTTATCACATATATTAAATTTATCACATGCATCACATATCTCACATGTATCACATATATCACATGTATCACCTTAATTAATTCAAAAATTAATTTAACTATACCAAAAACATTACTAATTAAGAAAATAATTTATTAAATTGATCCCATTAATTAATTCAACAGTTAATTAATCTATATATTAGCATTAATTAATTCAACAATTAATTAACTAAATTAACAATAAAAAATAGTCCCATAGTTATTTCATCTATTTATTATACTTCTTAATCACTCTCAATATTCCAATAATTAATTTAACAATTAATTATTCTCAATTTACAATTCAAAAATTTGATAATTAAGTCAACAATTAATTATACCCAATTTACCAATTCAATAATTTGATAATTAATTCACCAACTAATTATCCCAATTCCAAAATTTCAATTATTCATTTAAATCCCCAATTCATCAATTAATTAATTGACCACATTAATTAATTCAATTAGGAATTAAAATCACTAAGCGAACCCTAGAAATTATACAATCACATACATGTAATTTATAATAAGACTATGGGATTTGAATAATACTCCACCTACCTTGATTCTTCAATGAACAATCACCCAATGAAAATTCCCACTGTTGAGCAGAGTAACAATGCAGAATGAGATCCGAATATATAACCCTAAATCAAGATTAAACATTTAAATATCTATTATATCTAGATATATATCCATAATACTAGATATAGATTTATAAAATCTAGATCTATATCATGAAAGAAAAGGAAAACAACCCACCAAAAGAATGGGAGAAGAAATAAAGATAAATGTGAAAGCAACGGGATAGGATCCAATTACTGGGAGGGGTGCATATCCTTGATCTGAACTTTGAATCATGAGTAAGAGAGGTTTATATGGGTTTTAATCCATTCATAGAGCTCCAAAATCATGAAAGAGTACCTTGGGTTGAATGGGGGTCGAATGGGGTGAGTTTTAGGGGTTCAGATGATTTAAAATATAATTTTCACGTGACTTTAATTCCTACACATGGTTTGCTGGGTAGGGGTGCACATTTTTCCCTTACTATGCACCTAAACCATGAACCTATTTTATAGGGGTTCATGGTCACTCCTAATAGGTCACACATTTTGAAAAACCATGCACCCATCATGCAATTCCCCTCTATCTAGGGTTCCACGGTTAGCTAGGATTGGGCATACGGTTAGGGAAAACCGTGAACCAACTGTACACAACCCTATTTCTTCCATTTTTCTCAAAATTCCACCCAAAATCACTCAAAGTTATATCTCTAACAAAATGTAACAAAATAAGGACAAAATAGTACTATAAATAAAATATGAGTCAACCATAGAAATGGTCGGGATCTTACATGCATGGAAGTACAGCTCGAGGACAATCTATTATAAGGTGGGGAGATTATAAGATCCCATTATTTTACCAGGTGTATTACCTTTTGTGTTTTTTATTAAAGGGGTTTTAAGGGTTTTCTAAGGGATTGGAATATTTTGGAGGTGATCTAGATCTTTATAGAATAGTTATTTTCTTTGGAATGAAAAACAGTCTGCCGAAGATTTTCATGCCATGTAAATGGGTTACACAATGTGAAAACTTCTCTAAAAACATGTCATGAATGGTTTAATGTGGTGAACTAGTTCATGAAATTAAAATATTAGATGTTTTTTAATATTATTACACAACATGTAATAATTAATCAAGATAAATAATAACATGAGTAGATGTGTTTTTTTGACATAACCCGCTAAAAAAATTACATGAAGTGAAAAATAATTACACGCCATGTAATTTCCCAAGTATCATTTTTAAGTGGGATATATGATTGATTTGTTTTTACACCATTATGAAACCTTCATCCACTTAACCCTAGCATGACTCATAGAGGATTTGGAGAAATTTATTCATTTCTCGAGCAGTGTTTTTAAGTGGGCTATGTAGTTGATTTGTTCGGTCACCTAAAAATTCCTCCATGGTGGGAGATGATGGATTTAATTATGGTTGATTTGAGAGGAAGGAATATAGAAGGTGTGTTGCAGAGGGAAAGGGTTAAGGGAAGCAGCACTATCCTAGTGGTAAAAAATGTGGGCTGCAGTTAGGGACTAGTGGTGTGGAACAATTGGTAAGAGGCGGTGAAGTCAATGTTTTTATCATCGAGGCAGGGGTTAGAAATCAAAAACAAAAGGGAAGGCAATATAAAAAGATGTATTAAGGCAGTGGATGACAGAATAAGGGAGTTTCATATTATTAGGGTATAAATAAAATTTTAATAAATTCATTATAGATATCCTTCATTTTCTAGGGAATGATGATTAAGTAACTTTCTTACACACACACACACACGTATATATATATGGGGAAAAAATTCATCATGGTTTTTATTTTAATTTTTTAGTTCAACTATTAGTTCATTTCCCATATGGTTTATCTCTATTGTTGCGTCTCTGTTTGTGTTTTTTAGTAACATGTCAATCATAATGTTTTTATACCGATATCATAACATATGAAATGAATAAAATATTATGTTTGATTAGACATAGTATATTAATAAATTAAAAATTATTAATGAATCATGAATATTTTGTATTCTTTATTTAAGATATAAATTTATTTTAGGATATTTTTTCCTCCATTACATGGTAGGTATGATATCATAAGATTAAGTTTTAATCTATATTATACTTGTTTTTTATTAATAGTATGGGATAAAAAAATTTATTGTAAGTTTTTTATATTAGGTTTTATAGTTATTATGAAATTATTCCCTCTTGAGTAATGTCTTTTAGGGACTTTGGGTAATGCTACCCATAATATTCTTAATGATTATGAATTATTACAGAAAGGTGAGGGTTGGATATCTATTGCTTCAGAAATAGTCATATAGAGTTTGTTAATCTTATGTAATTGTTCTTAATGGGAAGCATTCTAAGAATATAAATGTAATTTTTGTAGAGGTAAACTTCATAAAGTATGATTGACAGGTATTGGATACTCGGTGTACATCACATATTTCTACTGATAAAAATATACTCAAAGATAGGAGGGAATTGAAAAATGGTGAATTATATATTCCTAGTTACAATGGAGAAGATTTATTGCATTACATTTCATCACTTATGATATGACTTTACCAAGTGGAATAATTATCAAAATGGGTAAATGTTATTATTTTCCTTTTATAAATAGAAATTTTATTTCTCTATATTGTTTAGATAAGATGGAATTATCATTCATCCTTAAGAACATGAGTTGTTATATATATATATATCAATGAAAATATTTATGGAATATAGACTATGATAAACAGTTTATATATTCTAGATATGGATAATCACATATATAACAATACGAATAAGAATGTCATGGTTGATTTTAATCCCACCTAACATTAGCATTATTTCCATTGACATATTAACAAGAAACATATCCAATGAATCTATAGATATAGATTGTTCAATCAATTCTATTATGAATAATTTGAAAATTGTGAATCATTTTTATTTAGAAAAATGAAAAATGAAACTTTTAGTGGAAGAGGTGGAAGGTCTAGAGGGATCTTAGATCTCATATATATTGATATATGTAGACTAACTAGTACTCTTGGAAGTGGAATTTTTATGTAATTCATAAATTTTATAGATCCATTAATTGGGTATGCTTATGTGTTTCTAATGATAAATATGTATGAAAATTTTGAAAAGTTCAAAGAGTTTCAGAACAAAGTACATATTCAATTTATAAAAACTATTAATACAATTCGATTGAATCAAGGTGGTGAATAATAGAGCCAGGAATTCACTGATCATATGATGTATTGTGGGATTTTATACAAATCACTCCTCCTATAACACCATAGTTGATTGGTATGTTTCAGATTTGGAATAGTAATTGGATAGACATGGGTTAATTGATGACGAGTCATTGTGGAATTCCTATTTCATTATGAGGATATGATATGATGAGTACCTAATTCCAATTAAAACACATTCCATCTAAAGCATTCAAAAAGACACTATATAAGATATGGACTTGGAAACATCTCAAAATGTCTTTTATAAAGATTTGAGGTTGTGAAGAACTCATATGCTGATTGAATTCTGACAATCTAAGACCCAAGTCAGAGAAATTATTATTTTATGGTTATTTCAAGGAATTTATGTGATATTATTTCCATCATCATACTAAACACAAATTATCTATGGCCTAAACTGGTATATTTTTTGAGAAGGAATATATAAATCGAGGAGTCATTGGGAGGATACAAGAACATGTAGAAGTATAAGACCAAAAAATTGGATGTATTTTTAATATGGAGGTTGATTTGGTTCCTCAAAGAGTTATAGAAGAAAAATCAACTCATGTTATAAAATAACCTCAAAGGTCTTACATGATTCATCATGAGACCGATAGATATGGACTTCTCATGGAAAATTATAGTGAATTAATATTCATTGGAGATAAAAATTTTACCTAAAATGAGGCAATTGAGTGTCATGATTCATAAAAATGGTAAAAAACCATGGAATATGAAATGGAATCTATGTACATGACCATGTTTGGAACTTAGTGAATGCACCTAAAGCAGTGAGACCAATAGGGTGTAAGTTGGTTTCCTCTAACAAAACTGGCATGGAGGGTAGAGTGTATACTGATAAAGAATGTATAGAGACGAAGGGTTACAAGAAAATTCATGGTATTGAGTATACAAAAACCATTTATCCTGTTGTGATGATAATGATTATTTGGATATTGTTTAACATAACAGTTCATTTTTCTTTTAATATATTTTAAATGGATGTAAAATTTATTAATTTAATCATAATTTCGATGAGGACATGTATATGATAAATCTTAATGGTTTTAAAATTCCAAATGAGTATGTTAAGGTGTGAAAGTTAGAATGGTCTATTTATGGATTGAACAAATATTCTTGGAGATGGAATATATGGTTTGATGAAGAAATCATAGAGTTTTGTTTCATCAAAAACACAAACAATACATGTGTGTATAAGAATATTAGTGGGAGTGTTTTGTTATTTCCGATATGGTATAAGTAATAAATACTTATTATTGGAAATGATTTTCCAGCTTTATATTATTTTAATATGTGGTTGGGTAAATGCTTCTAAATGAAAATTAGTGATGAAGAATCATACATAATGCATATGAAGATATGTACAAAATTATCTAAGAGGTTTCATAGACTTAGTTAGGAGACATAAATTGTTAATGTTTTAAAGAGGATTAACATAGATAATTATTTAAAGGGTTTATTACCAGTATTTCAAGGCATGAATTTTATGAAGATTCAGGATCCTTATAAGGAGTTCGAAAGTATGAATAAAATTATCTATACATTTTCTATAGGATCTATCATATATTATATGTTGTGTACTATACCTAATAAGACATATTTTCTTAAAATAACATATAGATACCAATATAATCCTAATGATAGTCACTATATTACTGTTAAGAACATCCTTAAGTACTTAATAAGAACTAAGGTTACATTCTTGGTCTTGAATGAGATAATGAGATCTATGTAAAGGGTTACATAGATGACTATTTCCAATCCAATATAAATGACATGAGAACTCAAATTTTTTATGTTTTTCTTCAATGATGAAACTATAGTTAAAAGAGTTTCAAATAGGTTACCTTTAATGACTTGACATTAGAGGCAATGTAAATAAATGTATTAGATGCTGTTTGTATGAAAAAGTAAATATATGAATGTGAGGTGGTTTCTAGAATTGAGGGTCTAATAGGGATTTACTGTGATAAAAATCAAGCCGTATCTTAGGAAATGGAACCCCAATATAAACAAATTATCAAACAAAAACCTCAAAAATAACATATTATTCAAGTAATAATTGAGAGAGGATATGTTAGGATTTTGTGTGTGGATATAGATGATAATATTATAGATCCATTAGAAAAACCATCATGACATTTTAAGCATGTGGACCATGACAAGTATCTTACTATATGATAAAAATGATATTAAAGTAATGGTTATGTAATGTTGTAAGATTTTATAAAAAATGAAACATATATTTTTCATTCATTCATATGTGTTAGAATTTAATTTATATGAATAGTGGAATAATAATATCCTTTCAATGTATGAATTTGATTTGTCCATAATTTAAGATCATCAGGGAGTATTATGGGTTGTGAAGATATTTTATGACTGTGGGAGTTAATTCCCTAGAACCAATATATTAGTTCTTTATGATCTCTTGTATTCATGGTTTTTGAATATTAATAAAGTTCAAATCACATAATGATTTTTTTTCTGTGTGACATTGTATGCTAGAATGTCAAAAGGATACCTATCACACTAAAAGTTCAAGACAGTTCCCCTCTATGATGAGAACCAATAAGTGAAATGATATAATTATTAAATATATGTTCTATGGCCAGATGATATCATTTTATGGGAAATAAATGATATAGGCTATCAGGGGTTGGGGAATCATAAGATATCGATACTCTATATTATAAATTTTATCCTCGGTAGTATCTAATAAGACAAGGTTATGATAACATGACCCACCATAAAGGAATACACATTTATATGTGTCATTGAGTGCTCCTATATAAGGACATGTATAATGGTACTTATATATTAAGTTTATTATTAGTGCATATCATGAGTCAGGAACATTTATGTATTGAGAACAATCATAAAGACATATGATCACGATGATGTATAATATGTTAGGTATGTCATGAGTGATAATTAATTAATGAATAATGTGAGGATAATTTTACCCTTCTGTCTTAAAAAAACTGATATCTTAGACCCTTTGATGATAATGAAACTCCCTTATTAAGTCTTTATGCATGGCGTTCCCTTGGAGAGTTTATTTCTAGAAATTCAATGAAAGAGATTTCATACACATAGGTCGATAAAAAATCCATGGAACCTTCTTTATTAGAGATATCATGATAAATATATTATATTTCCTAATTTATGTTTTCTGTAGGTTGTTTTTTGTTGCCACATTAACTTCTTTCTCCATGGATTCCATTTTATGTTACTAGACGATAACATACAAATTTATGAGGTTCTTTCTAATGCCACTGAGAAAAGGGCCTAGAGGATCACACACTAATATTTTCCAAAACCTCAGTTATATTCTATAAGAATTTAACATTTTCAATAAATATTATTCTAATATATGGTTCAATAATTATCCATGTTTTTGTCATAAATATTCATTTACAAGTTATTCAAGAGAATATATGTGGGTTGAATATTTAATAAATATTTATTCATTATTTCAATGAATATAATATTTATTTATTTGTCAACGAATAATGATGGAATATGTAGTTAATTAAATAAAAACTAAAAATTTAAGGTCTAATAAATATTGAAGAGAATTGGTGGACCAAATTAATGTTTCAATGTAAAATTACACATTAATTATTATTTGTAATAAATATTATTTTATTAATTCAATATAATAATATTTATTTATCTGCTAGTTTATTGAATTTTTGTAAATAATAACAAAAATATTTATAAATAGAGTTCATTAGTGATTATGAGAATAATAATGCCCCATGTGCAATTATTTATACTTTAACCCTTGGATAATAAATATCTAGTTATATCATTATGTAACCCTATACTAGATATTCTAATTATTGTGAACAACAATTTCTAAGGAGAACCATCTCAATTCTTGGAGAGTTCATTCATTATATTTCTCTCAAGAATAAAGATAAATTATCCTCCTCCATACTCTCAAAGAATCCTTCCACCTCTAAGTGATTCTAGTGTCAATCTATGATGAATTATGTATGAATTATAATCATCCACCCTAGTTCCTAGACATTTCTACAATTATTTTCAGAGGTTTTTAGTGAATTTGATGATTACTTTTATAGTGACTATACCCTTGAATCCTCTAACGCTATGATGGTATGGCCTAAAGATATCATTTGATTCATCATTGAATAATATATTTTAATGTGATTTAATTATTAATATAAATAAATTAGTTATTAATTATATCTTATGATCTTTTCTCATTGATTATATGGTTTTCATTTATCTAGTTATGTGGGGAAACTCTAAGAATATGAAGAATTTATTTTATTAGGAATATGGATAACTACTTACTCTATGCCCCAAACCTTCAATTATTATCATGAGTAGTGAACTCATGAGATAATAAGAGGAGAATTAATATTTAGAATCACCTGCCAAATTATATCCCCAAGAATTTCATATAGTAAATTATATAAATAGGGGTTTATACTCATTATTAATCCTTTTACCATAGTTTGGTGAGATTCCTAGTATTATTACCTTCATACCTTCAGACCTTTATTACATAAGCCTTGAGTATTGGCTAAATGGTAGTGGTTTGGTATGATTTTGATCATGTCATTGGTTAATGATCATCCAATATGATCTTTTCCACTCGTATAATGATAAAAGACATCATACCATTGATTTAATTATACTGAGTAAATACATGGACATAGATAGTTGAGTCACATATGATGTGTTCAACTACTCAGATGAGTTACATGTTATGTGATCATGTACTAAATTAATGACATGTGATTTATTCATTGATCATGTTAATCATTTTGGGAGAACCATGAAAGTTTGAGATACCTTATACTAGAGTGAAATTATTCTCTTTCTAGTGGCCAATCTATTCCATAGAAAAATAGATTACATAGGTTTATATACGATTTATATGATATATCTTATTGTGGATAGGATCATATGATAAATGAGTATAATTAAAGTAGATCACACCGAACCCATTTGTAGCATGAGTAGCACCGATGGTTTGATAAAGGATTCCCTTTGATTACAACAATGAAATAAGGATTTCATATTTATTGATAACAATAATAATGTATTAATGGTTTCGTATTTAGGCTTTTAGATAAAGATTTAGTTTGGGATGAATTATTTTTTTGAAAATTAACAGAGTTTTATAAAATATATCTATAATAGTTTTGGATGTATTTATAAATAGTTTTCACATTTTTCATAAAGACCATTGTGTTATTTTAATACCAGTGAGAGATTATTATAAGTACACATAAAATATGGATATATCATTTTATATGATACAACTAAATTATAGTCTATTATATTCATGTTATGAATAACATAGTATACAATATATCTATACCATTGAGATAAATGGGATGAATCTAGTAACCTCGGTCAAAGAGTATGGTTGAGCTTAAGACATAAGTTTTTCATTCATGTAATACTCCTGTTTCAAGTTTTATCCTCGATTATGAACCATGAGATAATTCATTCATGGACATCCACATTCATTTGAGGAGATACATGAATAAGAAACAATGAACAATAACATATTGTTGTATTAGATTCCAACCTTTATGGCTGGTGTTCCTCATTTAATAAAAAAAATTAGGGATAGCCTATAAAAGAAAAGAGTCCCCTTTATTAGGTTTTATTATTTGTTAATTCCATGATATAATACTCTTTTCTATTCCATAATTATTTATTCATTGCCTATGAAGAAGGTGTTAACACTCCTTTAAACAATCCATATCCTCACATTAAGAATATGGATCTACTGGCTGGTGTAATCCCCTCAGAGGAAGGAATTTTTTTTTTCTACTTTAGTGATCCCCTTGAAACATACTCTATTGAAGATTGGGGATATATATTACAACAGTAAAGGTAACCGTAATTTTGTTTATCTATTTTCACATATTCTTGATATAGTTTATGATAGATCATGGATTTTCATGGGTTTCTTCCACTTACTAATATCATTATATGATCTCCCTAAATCCATGAATAAACACTTATACATAACCTACATTAGTTAGTATAAGTTCCTAATTAGTTTTAATTATCTATATTTATGTGTTATATATATATATTTCATTATATATATATAATTTAAAATTTACATAAAACAAAAAATATAATATTATTCATGTTTTCTGTGTCTTTATTTCCTTACATAGTGTTTTATGGTGGAAGGTGTAATCAACTATATATATATATATATTAATATTGATATATATGTTTTGGGTTTCAATATGAGGAGATCCATACAAAATGACCTATAATAATTTTACATGAAATAGTTTTCAAAACATTCTTAAAATTGTTGTCAGTGGAAAATATCTAAAATAGAAATGATGATGATGATTCAAGATATGTGAAATAGACAGAATGAAAAAAGTAAATAGAGAACACAAATATTTAACATTTTCATTGAGAACATTGATCCTATGTGCATGGAAGGAACACCACTTTCATACTAAATTTATTATTTTTCAAGGAAAAAATAACAATTAGTGAAAATGATCATATATAAACACATCTAAAAGATGTAAAAAACCAAAATAAAATGAAAAATAGATATTAGAAAAAAACAATGCACTGGAATTGAAAGAACCAAAAATAAATTATATTATTAAACACAAAATACATACAAACTATTTGGTCCTAAATCCATCTAGTGTTTGTGTTCTATATAGTCTTTTCTACGGGTTTATCTATCCATCAAAAATATCAAGACCATTATCCATGAAATAGATAAGGAGTTCCCCTTCACAAGATGTGAGTTGAAAATTTCAATAGGGATCTAACACCAGGGTAATATCTACATAAGAATAGTGAATTAGAATGACATAAATCTAACAACATAACTCCATGTTCTAATGATCTCAAACTATCTATCTCTATCTATCCCTCCTTTGCTCTATAATACCCAACAAGGTAAATGATCAAATGTTAATGAATACAGTATCATGGAATAAAGATGTCTACACAGAGCTAGAAGAATTTATGTAACAACCAGTAGGATTCAGGGAATAAGTATATGACCCTAATCAAGAGGAAGGATCATGAACCACATCCAATGTATAGTAGAATGGGACACACACACATCCCCTTACTGTTTAGATGGTGGTTTAATGGATTAGGAGTCCATGAATAAAAAATAGAAGCTATGGGAATCACATGATCAATTATAATTACTAACTTAGATGGATCTCATATATGGAATAACTTTCTACTGGCCAAGTATGAAAACATAACTCTATGTTGACAAACATATAGACAATCCAAAAAATAACACAAAAAACAATAGTAATATTTTGTATAAAATAAATGTAATTATTTTTTCATGGAGGAAGATAAAATCCATAAAGAAATAAACATATAATTTAATTTTTAAATCAAAATAAGAATGAATATCAAAATATATAAAAATAATAAATTATATATTATCTATAAATAGACCATGAGTGTATTGATCTAATTATGTACTCTTGAGGTTATAATGAATATCATGTTGTCTTATCATGGAGGTGATGGAGATAGTCCAAAAATCCTATCTGCATATCATGTGTATTGGAATATATTATAGTGTATGATATATATATATATATACTCCATATGTTATGGCATATTGTAATCAAAGTGATATTATGTGCCTAAGTTTCTATATCATAAGGAACTATCTAGGTTATGTCATATTGTATGATATAGTTATATCATATTGTATGATATAGTTATATCATACAGATATATCCACCACATTTAACTATATCATATTATATGGTCAATAAGGAAGACAAATGTTCATTATTAACATTTTGGAATTTACCGCATATGACTATCATTAAATTAATGTTTCATAAAATGAAATTCACAGGAGGATCAATGGTTAATTTTTATGATAAATTCATAAATGATATTGGAATTTACTTGTACATTTCATAACTTATGAGTAAATGATACAGAGGATTGGGGAGCATCCCCACAGATGATAATATGGGGAAAGCACCATTGAGATGTGTGTTTGATCCTTCCCCTACCTATTATTGTTTCTCCATGATGAAAATATCTATTTCTCATCCCATTTTCATCCAAGGCACTAGAATATCATTGTTGTGAGTTGGGTCCTACCCAAGAATCAGACCATTCAAACAAGCTTGTGGATACACCATAGAGGGATGATTCTGTTGGATTTTCCGAGTGATCTTCATTAAACCAATGTAATGAAAGATAAGAGTAGTATCCATGTATAATGAAAGGTACATGCTATCCATTTATATTATACATGGTATCAATTTTTCATTGCATGGTGATCTTGGGAATGAGGTTTCTAATGTCTCCCTCTATATTAAATAATCATTTTTGACTCTTATAAACCTAAAAGTGGTATCCTATCCTTATTTTACTTCCCAATTTTGAAAATCATATTTTAAAATTATGAAATGTATACCAATTTTGATATTGTACTCCCAATCATATAAAATGATAAGAGGTTTTGAAACATTGATTTATTTTATGGTATGTGATATTTTAATAGGAGATATGATTAGAGTGTGAAATATAGGATATCATTTCCAGCGACACTATTCAGTCCTTATGTTTTTAAAAATATCATAGAATATGATTTAACCAATCATAATTGATAATGACACTGATTAAATACTGTAAAATAGAGCTTCGTATCGCTTAAGAGATAAAAGTGTCTCTTCATACCACCTTAAATTTCTAAATGTACATTTTGTATTAATTGATTTTTGAGACAAATGTTTTTAAAAATTCCATAATATTTCATAAAGTATTTATTTGGTTTTGAAAGAAGTGGATATCATAGTGTTGAGGTTTTGAAATAAATTCTTTGTAGAAAATTATTTTCAAACCAAGTTTATGAGTGTTTTGAAGTGTTTAAAATGATTGACATTGGTTTTTTTCATTACCCCTTTGCATATTTTATTCAATGTTTTCTTAAATTAATATTTATATAAATGATTTTTTGTGATTATTAATAATAAAAAACAATATTTTCATGTGTATATAATCATATTTTTAAATGTAATTTGTAAAAAATTATTTTTATAACTTCAACATAATATATAAGTAATAATAACAAACAATTATTAATTATTTGGATTATAGATAATTTTTATTATAAATAATTTGGATTATATTTAAGCAATAATTTATATAAATAATTTATAATTAATTTTGAATTAATAATTATTTTGAATTAATATTTTTCAATCAATATTTATTATGAATTAATAATTTTTAATTAATAATTATTTTGAATTAATAATCTTGAATTAATAACTTTTATTATCTTGAATTAATAATTTTATAAATAATTTATAAATACTTGTGATTACCTTGAATTGATAATTTTGATTATGTGCATATAACTAATTTTGGTTATATTTGTATAAATAAATTTGATAATAAATAATTTTTTCTATATAAATAATTTTGATTATGTGTATATAAATATTTTTGTTCAATGGAATTTATAAATAATAATAAAACGAAATTATAAATATATTTTTAAATATATATTTATAATATTACAAAGTATATATATTTATATTTATATAATTTTATTTTTTAAATATATATATATTTATGAACGCATATTTATATAATTATATATAAATATAAATATAAATATAAATAATTTTATAAAGATATTTTTAAATATAAATATTTATAATTATATAAATATTTTTTTAAAAAATATATTTATATTTAATAAATATATATAACTATTTAAAAATTAAATATACAATTAAAAATTATAATATTTTTTTATTTGGAATAATTGAGTTTGGAATTTTTTTTTAATAAGGGTTATTTTTTTATATTTCCAAAAATATTTCTTTTCTTTTCTTTTAAAAATTATCACCAAATAAGATGGAGATAAATTAAAATCATTCCATTTCATTTATAAAATTTCAAATCAAAACAAAATGATGAGAAATTAAAAATACAATCATTTTTTTTATTTGTTTTTATTTTTAAAACATATATTAATATATTTATCTTAGTTTAAAGTTTAACTAATCTTTTTTGTCTTGAAATTATAATGATATATTAAAATCAAGGTATGTGATCACTTATGATACATTGCTCCACCTCGAACATATTTGTTTTTAATTTTCACAAATGGTTTGAATAGTGTGCACATAAGTGATCTTTTTTGTCTTCGATCTACCTCACTGATTATCCACCTAATCTCTCTTACCTCAAGCCATTATTGGTTCACCCTCTTCCTATCTTTCATGTTCATTTTTCACTAGTTCATCATTATTTATCACTCCAATTTTATGGAGCTCCTAGATATGCACTGCAAAAACCCTACCCACTTATAATGTAAGGTGATGAATGCAAATGATAAGTAGGCCGAGTTTTTATGGTGCACATCTAGTAGTCAGCTTCGAGTTCCAAGTATCCCTCATTCTCCCATGTTCTACGCCATCTCTTTTGCCTTGATCCATTATTGGTTCACCGTCTCCCTTGCCTTCACATTCATTTTCACTCATTCAACATTATTTTTCACTTTGATTGCATGGAGTTCCTAGGAATGCACTAAAAAAGCACAACCCACTTATCGTGTAAGGTGGTGACTACAAATTATAAGTAGGTAGTGTTTTTATGGTGCACAACTTGTAAACAACTCTAAGTTCAAAGATTCCCTTCTTCTCCAATGGATTAATATAAAATAATTCTTTGCATTTTCTTCTAAGTATCCCTCCTATTATCATGGATTAAAACATATCATTAACATGCGTAATTTATTTTTAGTGGCCATTAGAGTATCCTCTTTGAAGATTATTTTCTTTTCAGGAATCCAAAATATGAAAACTATATTGTGAAAAATGTTGAGAGATAAAAATATTAATCTGACCAATTGTAATTTTTATATAAAAATAGTTATCAATCATTGATATAGATTTATAGTTTTGAAGATTTGTATTAAAGGTCATATAGTGATCGACTCTATGTTGGGTTTTGATAGGAGAGAGGTCAATCTTGGGACCTAAATTTGTGAAAGATATGATATATTTGGTTCATATAATATATAAAAGATTAGTTATAACCTACATTAGTAAAATAATAACCATTATAACCTAATCAATGTATTTAAATTCATAACCATTAATAATATTACCTTAAAGTAATATTTTAATCATAATTTGATCATTTTCTATGAAATGGTTTTTATGATTTCTTTATTTTGTTAAATATTAATATTACCAAATCAAATAGGATGGATATGAATAAAAAATGGATGGATACCGATCATTTGAAAAAAGAGTATGAGGATAGGGTGAAAGAGTTTATCAAGTTTTCAATAGATCATGCATACAAACCTTATAATTTTTTTTTGTTTATATGCTCTTGTTATTCAAGACTAATTAGTCTAGAGGAGTTGTAAGAACACTTGATTAGTGAAGGAATAGATCAAAGTTATTAAATGTTGGACTAAACATGGAAAAAACTGAATGTATCTACTGATTGGGATAAGACCATATTTTATAGATCATATGATTTGATTATAAGTGTGGAAAATAATGAAGACCATATCGAGGATGTGATTAGAGGTATGAAATATGATGAAGATCGTATCAAGGAAATGTCAATGACAGTTGAACATGAACTTTGTGATTGTCCAAAATTATTCGAGTAGTTAAAGAGTTGTCCAATGATTCAATTGTAAGCTAGTTGTACTAAATATTCAACATTGTCAGCCATACTGAAGCTATATAATTTAAAAGATGGTAATGTATGGAGTGATACTAGTTTTATTGAACTAATTTCTCTCTTGAATGATGTTATCCAAGAAGATAATGATATTCCTTAATGATCTTATGATTCTAAATGAATGCTACATTCAATGGGTATGATCTTTGAAAGAATACATGCCTTTCCAAATGACTGTATACTATTTCTCAAGGACCAAAAATCACTTAAAAATTCCCAAAGTTTGGTGATTCCTAATACAAGAAAGATGTATATGGTTCTATAAAAGTTTTATGATACTTTCCAATCATTCCAAGATTTAGGCGCCTATCTTGAGTTTGGAAATGAACTGAGAAACCTTCATATTGTGTTATCTACATATGGACTGAATCATTTTGATTTTCAAAGAATCACTAACTATTAATGGATGGTTCTATTGGTAAATTATAAATTTCCATCGCAGTTATACATGTAATGGAAATAAATTATGTTATCTATTCTTATATTAGGACCAGAACAATTGTGTAATGATATTGATGTTTATTTGGATCCATTTATTAAATATTTGAAATTATTATAGGATTTAGTTTTTACATTATATGGTTCTTATAGAAACGAAGATTTAAAATTGAGATCCATGTTCTATATGATGATAAATAAATTTCTTACTTATGGATTTTTTTAGGATATAACATTAAAGGAACCCAAGGTTGTCCCATTTGTGAACATGAGTCAATTAGGTTAAAACATTAAATAAAGACTGTGTTTCTAGGAAAGCACATATTTATACCCTAGTGAAATAAGTATCGATATTATTTGAAATCATTCTATGAGAGATTAGAAGAATATACAATAGTGTCTCTTTTATTAGGTGATCAATAATTTTGGAAAACGTTTTTTGAAAAACATTACAAAAAATAGTTAGAAAAAAGGTTCATTTTATTTTGAATAACCATACTGGAATTTTTTGAATTTGAGATATTTTCTTGATGTTATGCATGTTGAAAAAATGGTATGTGATAGTGTTATATACATATTGCAAAATTAACCTAGCAATTTTGTTTGGAATTAAGGGTAGTTTGGACATGATTTTCATGGGATTACAGGAATATTTAGAGACAATGAAGAGTGAAAAATAGACTTTTCTTCCTCTATATTCTTAAAATCTTTCCAAGAAAGAATGATATCAGTTTTGAAACTTCTTGAATGCTGTAATGGTTCTATAAGGGTATTCAAAAAATATCAATAATACCATCTCAATGAATGATTTAAAGTTAAAGGGTTTGAAATCACATGACTATCATGTTTTGATGAAATATCTAATTCCTATAGATTTACATTGAATTTTTCCTAATAATTTTGATCATACATTAACTAATATTTGTTTCATTTTCAAAGATATATTAAGTAAACTTATAGACCTGAAAAAATTGAAAGCTATGGAAAATGAAAATGATGTTATATTATGTGAATTGGAGATGTTCTTCCCATCAATATTCTTTGATATGATGGTTCACTTGGTAAGAGCGATTCGACTATGTTGTATTCTAAATTATAGAAGGATGTACCCCATTTAATGGTATATAAATATTTTGAAAGGGTATTTCAAAAATCAAATTCATCTAGAATGTTGTATTGTAGAGGGATATATTGTTGAGGAATCTGTTGAATTCTATACGAAATACATGTATGATGTGGAAAGAATTAGTCCACAAAATTCTCAGCACATTGGGAGGCTTGTGGGTGATGGAATTTATGGAATATATGTTTTTACAATTACTATTATAGATCGGGAACAAACACACCATTATGTTTTTCATAATAGTTTAGAGGTTTCCCCATATGTTGAAACCAATAAATAAATTCTTAGGTATTTTAATCTATTAAGGACTGAAATTTGGATATTAAATATGCATAATCAATATTTTATAGGATGATTTCTAGACCATATTTCTGATAAGTTAGATGAAAATTCAGATTCAATTTCAGAATGTATTGGATGGCTAGCTAAAGAACCAATTGTGCATGTATTATCTTATAATTGTTATGTAATTAACGGTTATATATTCTATAAAAATAAACATGATGAATGAATTACCATGAAAAATAGTGGAGTTACACTTATTACTGAAGAAATTCGTATATATGATACAAAGGATAGAAATTCAATTTATATGATTATATCATACTTTGACATCATTAAACAAATATGGGTGTTGGATTATAAAATATTCCAAGTGTTGATTTTTCAATTCTAGTGGGTTGATGACATGATTACTATTAAAATAAATGAATTGGGATTCATGAAATTGGATTTTAGTAATGAAGGTTATAAAGATGAACCATTTATAATGACATTATTAGTAATACAAGTATTTTTTGTTCCAGATCCCGCAAACCAAAATTTCTCAATTGTTTTGTTATCAACCAAAACCAACGATGGGTTAGATGTCAATTCAACTGAGGATAACCCTTTAATTAGTACATTACAATCATTTTCAGACATCCTAATGTAGGAAAGTTCTTATATGTTAGAGTATTCCATAATTAAGGGATTTTGATACTTGATAGAGGTTTGAAATCCCTTTGTACTTTTAAAAAGAGTTTAATAACCAGACAATATTTTTTTATTACATAATTTATTACCTCATATTATTTTTTGTTCACTTCTATTTTTATTAAATCTAAATTAAATGTTCAACCACTTCTATAGATAATTAATTATACACATGCCTATGCTCCCAATCTCAAGGAATAAAAGTTTTATCAACATGATTGTACTCCAAACATAGAGGAAATAAACCTTCTACACATGATGATGATATCAATTCATAAGAACAACATATTGATTATTTTGAAGCAAAGAAAATGTTAGATGATGATCAACACTTTTTCCAAAAAATGGTAGCACCATAACATGACAGTGTTAGAAAAAACATTATAAGGCGAGAAGAAAAGGCATCAAATTTGAGGTTTGATGGAATGCACACAACCAGCCTGTTAATCCAAACAAGTCTATGTTCAGTAGTTACATTTTCCTCACAACTCACATGCATGTGCTGGTTGAGGTAGTTTCATGGAACAATGTTGTTTCCTCTCTCAAGAGACTAATTTGGGAATATATTAGCGTAAAAGTATGATATATTTTCTTTATTTTAATAAAAATAATGATGAAATGTTGACTTGCTCTTCATTATCCCCTGTAGAGTTCATTTATAGTAGTTGAATCTTGAATTAAATTTTTATTAATTCTAACTAGAAAGGATCATAGAGGATTTCTCACAATTATTACGAAGTTTCCTCTCAAATATTCTAAAAATAAAATAAACCTACACCCACCATATATATATTCACACTTGATAATGAAACATGTGTGGGATTCATTTATTGGTCGTCATAAGGAGACATCTTTTTTAGGTACAATGTGACTAGTAATATATATGATCTTAGCTCTATAGAGGTATGTTTTTGTTTAAATTTTGGTTTTAATCCCTTAGTTTTTGTTAATTAAATGTTATTCGGGTGTATGAGGAGACTCAGGGGTTTTTCAGAGGTCTATGACACGAAAATAAGGAAAAAAATGGATAATCTGTGCAAGGTGCATTGTTTGCGAATGGTTAAGAAAACAATGCGTCATTCCTATAAAAAAAATGAAACCTTGTACAATGTCATTACAAATGCTTGTAACATGGTTAGTCAAATCATGTGGATTTCACAGGTAACCGTGTATCCTCACTTCCCTTAGATAGTATCTTTCACATAGTTTTCTCACGGTTTGAAAAAATGTGCATGTAAACTGTGTGCCCCATTAAAGTTAAAAAATTTACAAAATTCACACTTTTGGATTCTTAAGTTCCTACTGGTTTTATTTCCCATTTCCTCCCTTGTAGCTTTAGTGATGAACCCTAACAATCAAGGCTTACCAAGGGTTATTATCCTTCATTTCTAGGATATTTGGAGTGATGATGGTTGTGTATTGAAGCTCTAGGTAAGTCTAATACCCTCCTTTCTTCTCTTTTCTGGATTAGGGTTTGTATCCTAAGAGATATTATTCTGAACCCCTAAAACCCTATTTTTCTGATGGAATCTAGGTTATGTCATAAAAGGTGGTTTGGATCGGGATCTAAGATGAAAATTAAGAGTGTGTTCATCTATGGATTCGAGGTAGGTGGTCTACAAGTTATATCACATAGTATTGATGTTGATTTGTGGTTGTATGTTGGTGTATTTCTCTTTCACTTGTTCTGATTTTGATACATTTAGTAATATATGGTAAAATTATTGTATAAATGATTATTTTAACCCCTCATGATCCATGTGGGATTCATTGAGGATGACATGATCGATTTAGGGCCACCCATAGGGTGCACCGACATTCCTGAACATAGAACTTGTAACGATAAGCATAATTTTGACTTGAAATTAAGTATATCCCATGATAAACATGTTAATATGTTGGTTTGAGAAAAAATGGTGTTTTTATAGTATTTACAGACATTGATAATGGCACAAGGGATTGTTTTTCATAATGTGAAAAAGGATCAAATGGATTATTGTGAATGTGAAAATGCCCTATGTACTTGCAATGGAAATGTCTTAATGGAACAAGGTATATGAAATGTTAAATATTATGTGTTTGATAATGTATAGAAATTTTTTAATACACTTAATTTGTTAAGGTATTGAAAAGGGGAATGGGTTAAATGGACTATGCTAAGTGAATGATAATGTTTAAATGGGTTAAGGCATAAGGATGTGTGTTGAAGTGAAATATGAAATGTGAATGGTATGATTATAGATTATGCTTGGATTGTGATATGGTATATGTGGTAAATGAATGAATAAGCCCATGCACATGGTTTGGTTGTGGGATAAAGGACCAAGGCTCCTCCCAAGGGTTGGGTTGGACTGATTCTCTAACCCCAATTAGAAATGCATGGGTTAGGGAGTCGGACTGATTCTCTATGCCCCTAATGGTTTCATTCGATGATATTACCTAGATTTAAGCTCCACGGTAAGTGTGATGTATGGTTACGAAATGTTTATGCATAGTGATGTATAGAACATGACCTATACCCTTATTCATGATGGTTACTGATGTAGGATGTTGTGTAAATGATGTAAAGGCCCAACCCATATAATTTTTAATGAAATGAGTTTAGTAATAAATATGTTTTAGGTGATGAAAATGGTAATAATGATAGAAATGGTTAAAGTGAACATTATTTACTAGTGTCACCCGAGTTGGTTTTTATTTTACGATGTCATTTACTTGATACTTTCATGCATTATATATTTAGACTAGATATTTTTTAGACACCATTGGTGGTGGCCTACTGAGTTGTACTCACACCCTACTTGGGTCACCATTGGGTACTCAAACATACTTCATTACTACAGTTTCAGATAAGGGAAAATGGACGATGTTAGGGAGTTGATTTGGGCTTAGGATATGCAAGGATGAGGATCTAGACGTATAGTAAAGACATGTTTTGGGGATTTAGTTTTTGTCTTTATTTTGGGATTTTTCTCACTTTGGGAATTATAATATGACATGACGTACTAATTTCTTTGGTTGCAGTTTGTACCCAATTTCGGGAAATATTGGTTATGCATGGTTCTTGGTTTTTGTTTATTATTTCCTTTATTTCAAGTTATTACCTATTGTGGTATACTATGATTATGATGGTATAATATCCCCACATGTTTATGTATACCCACACTACTAGTCGAAAACCACTAGTGTATAGGTAGGCATGCTTTAGGTCATGTGGAAACCCAAATTAGAGAACCATTTTAGTGGCTTTCATGTTGGGGAAATTATAAATTGGTATCAGTGGAAGGTTAATTTCTTTGGCCTTATTATTTGGGACGGTAGATGAAATAATAGGATGTTTTGGGCCTTGGAAATGAGATCATTCTTGGGAGTATATAATCCATGTATGAGAAAAAACTAAGTTCCCAGGGTGGAAATTATCATTCTTGATGTGTGTTGTTATAGTTGAATGATATTTCAGCATTGGGTGATGCACTTATTGTGTGATGTGACCATTTTATAATATTTTTCTCATGGAAAAAATGGTAATAGGTAATGCATTCCTGATTCATTTTAGGCACCTATGGATATAGGTGACAAGCATCATGATAGGAAAACACATGGGATGGGTGTGTGGGGCATAAAGTAAAATGTTTTTTACTTACTTGAAAATTTGAAGAATGTGGTGTCTAATAAGGATGATGAAAATTATCCAAAAAAGAAAGTTAATGAAGGTTTAAAGAATTGTGTTTAACGAAATGTGAAAATGAGTTAAACTGATGACTGTAACAAGTTGTAAATTAAGAAATGTGCCTCAGAGAAAATGGTTTAAGGAGGTGTCTAATGAAAGACTTGTGACTACATGATATAGTTCAACTATGTTAAACATGACCCACATTAGGGATGAATAAGGGTAGTGTTTCATGTGTGATGGTATCCTTTAGGACGTTTTATGAAAGATGGGTTACTTATGGCCAGTGGAAAGCCTTATTTTTTACCCATTTTGAAGGACTTATGTTTTGTGTTATGAGATGTGTGCTTGGAATTGTATAGGAAATTCCATAGCGATGATGGGTTCCAATTGAGTAGAAATAGGTTGTCACTAAGAATGATCCCCCTATAGTGGATCAAGAAAATGTATATATCCAGGGTAATATGGAAGATTAGTTTTGTGATAACTTTTCTTATTTCATGTAGATGATGGAAAGGGACCTCGGGCGGGTTGTGCCAAGTATGTTTGAGCTGACCAGGGAGTTTCATCTATAACACCCTCGAATTTTTGTTGGAGAGGGTGGAATCAACAATGAAAAATTATGGATAGAATCTATTTAGACAATTATTGATCACATGGAGACTATTATAGAGAATAGAATCAATTTTTAAACTTAAATATTGTGTGGTCTAGAAAAACATTGGTGGGATGTTTTGGTTCAAGCCAAAAAAGCTGAGAGTATGGTATGGAAATATTTTCAGGATATGTTTATGGAAAATTTCTATCCTAAAAACTTGAGCTAGTAAAAGGATATAGAGTATATGCGGTTGAACCGGGGGTCTATGACGGTAATGTAAAATGATAATTTTTTCATCTACTTTCAATGTTTTGTTCTAGCTTTGGTGAGGGATGAGTTGACCATAGTGATACATTTCCAAGATGGTCTGAAGTATGATATCGATCCACATGTGAATATATTTCTCTTGAATAGGTTCAATGAAGTAGTGTATTAAGGCCTTATATCATAAGAAAACCTCAAGGAGGATTTTGGAAGCATACATGTGGTTTCATTAGGGAAACTCGTTGTCGGACTTCCGATAGTAAGAAGTGCTTCTTTGAGAGTTTTCACCAGGGCGGTGGTGAAAAGGGATGCTAGAAGAAGGAACCCGTCTCCTAGGTTAGTGATTGATTTTGCTGCTATCAGTGTGGAAAGATGGGACATATACATAGTCAATGATCCCGAACACCAGTTGAGTGCTGAGAATACGACATATTGGTGCATGTGTATAAGTTCTGTAGGAATCCGTGATAGACAAGAAATGATGGAGGATCGAGACTAGTGTAGATTACATGAAGGGGGTAGGTTACTCTATATCAGGTAGGTAGCTGGATCTTGACCGGCCATACCGACAGATGTTGTGGAAGTGGTACTCCGAGGTGAGAGCGCCCATATTAGCAGGGCAATACAACACCAGGATCTCAAATCGGGGCCTAAGGTAGAGGGTCGTGTTAACTTAATGCACTTCATTATACACTTAGGGGTGGAAAGGTTAGGCCATTGAAAATTTTAGGTATGATACTTATATTATCCATGATTTCTTATTCTTTATTTGATAGAGGTGCCTCATATTATTTTATATCTACTCAGTTGGTAGTTTGGTTGGGACTAATAGTGGAATGAATGTGTGGGGCTATGCCAATTGATACACCATTAGGGGTGCAAGAAGAGAATATTAGGAAATGTAATGTTTGTTCTCTCAAGGTTGGTGGTTACCATTTTTTATGGGATTTTTTTATTCTGGAGATGTCAGATTTTGACTTTATTTTGGGCATGGATTGGTTGGTGTTGTACCAAGACCATATCAACTATTACCATCATTGGGTAACATTCATGTCTCTTGAGAGAGACACTTATGTCCTTCATGGTTAGTGGGATGTTCGGGAAGGCTGTATAGGGCCATTTTTCTAGAAATTTGGAGAAATCACAGCCAAAGTGGATCATCTTGTTCTTGATGATGGAGGTGTAGAGAAGCATGCATTTCCTCATTTGGTGGATTGGTTTCAGGATATGTTTCCTAAGGACTTCTCGAGGTTACCATCTGAGAGATATTTTGAGTTCACAATAGAGCTACTACTAGGAGTAGAGCCAGTTTCCATTACACCATATTGAATGGTACTAATATAACTCAAAGAGCATAAAACTCAGTTGGAGGAGTTGGATAATAAATGATCTATATTTTCTAGTATGTCACCGTGGGGATATCCAGTTTTTTTTCCAAGAAGTTCAATGGGTTGTTGGGGCTTTATGTCGAGTATAAGAAGTTGAATCAGATGATGGTTAAGAACCGATAACCTCTTACAAGAATTGATGATCTATTTAACTAGCTAGTAGGTGCTTAAATGTTTTCTAAAATTGGTATCATATTAGCGTATCGCCAGCTAAGGGTGAGATCTTATAATTTACTGAAGAGCGGATTCAGAAGTATGTTTGGGTTGTATGAGTTTGTGATGATGCTGTTCGGGTTAACCAAAGCATGTGAAGTGTTTATGACCCTAATGAATCGAATATTTCTCCCTTATTTAGATCAGTTCATGGTTGTATTTTTCGATGAAATCTTAGTGTACTCAAAGATTCATGTCGATCATGTAAAACATCTTTACATGATCTTGATTACACTAATATAGAATAGGCTATACACCAAGCTATCCAAATTTCATTTCGTGTTTAATAGGGTGAATTTCTTGGGTCACATCATTTCTGAGGAAGACATGTTGGTGTACCCAAAGAAAGTGAAATAAGTTGTGTCTTGGGAGTAGCCTAAGAATGTTTATGATGTTTGAAGTTTTATGGGTTTAGCAAGATACTATCGAACATTTGTTAAAGAATTTTCCCATTTAGAAGCACCAATTTTGAGCTTGACCAAGAAAGGAATCATATTTGAGTGGTCAAAATCATGTGATAATTCTTTCCAAGAGTTAAAGAATTGGTTGATGACCGCACTGATCCTAATTCTATCTGAGTCGGGTAAGAATTATAATTTGTTTTGTGATGCACCTGGTGTTTGACTGGGAGCATTTTTGATGTAGGATGATCTGGTTGTTGCATATGGTTCAAGGTAGTTGAGGTATCATGAAATAAATTATCCTACTCATGATCTTGAATTGGATGTAGTGGTTCACACCTTAAAATGTTAGCGGCATTATTTTCCAGGAGAATGGTTTATAGTGTATACTAACCATAAAAGTCGTAAGTACATTTTCTTGTAACGTGACTTGAATATTCGGCAATAGAGATTGGTTGATTACATGTATTCCTTTTATTTTGAGCTGGTTTATACACCAGTAAAATGAAATATTGTGGTGGATTCCTTGAGTTGTAAAACTCATATTCATGCAGTTTAGGAATCTAGTTTTGATTGAAGGATGGTGGTGTTGTTTGCCAAAATTCATTTAGAGGTACATGATGTCGAAGGGTAGAAAAACCTTGAATCCATAACAATTGAGTCTGTGATTTTGTTCTAGTTTAAGGAGAATTAGATTTAAGATCTAGAGTTTTTGGCTATGAATGGAATTCTTAAAGGTGGAGAGTCACCTTTTGGTTAGGTCGTTGGAGATGATGGGATTTTATAAGTTCCTAGAAGAGTTGTTGTGTCGATGGGTATGTAGGAGTAGTTTATGTGCGAGTTTCATGTATTAAAGTGGGAAGAGTATCTTAGTTTCACTAATATGTATAGTGATATTCATATGTAGAATTGGGGTATTGGAGAAAAGAAGGAGGTTTCAAGTATTGTGCCGTGATGCATTACCTATAAGTAGGTGAAGGATGAATGTCAGCGACCAGGTGGTTTGTTGAACCAGTTTACCATTCTAGAATGGAAATAACATGATGTAACAATGGATTTTTTGGTATTTTTTCTGAGGATGCCTAAGAAGAATGATGAAATATTGCTAGTTGTTGATCGGTTGACTAAAGTGGCTCATTTATTTCAATTTTTAGACACCTTCACTATGGATCAGTTGGGTGAGTTGTATGTTTAATAAACCAGGTGGTTTCATGGGGTACTGTAGACTATAGTTTCAGATCATGATTGAAGTTTCACATTACACTTTTTTTAGGGATTGCAGAAAGTGTTTGGTATCCTGGTGTTCTTGAGTACAAATTTCTTCCCACATATGGATGGGAATTCGAAGTATAATATTCAAGTACTGAGGACATGTTGAGGTATTGTGTCCTAGACTTTGGTGGATCAGGGGAAAATCATTTAGAACTTGTTGATTTTTCATACAATAATAGTTTCCATGCAACAATTCAAATGGAACTGTCTGAGGCACTTTATGGTAGACCTTGTAGATATCCACTATGTTGGATAAAAGCTGGAGAGTCAGAGTTTTTGGGACCGAGTCTCATACAAGAGACATCAGAAAAGGTTCAGTCGATTCAAAAACACATGGTATTGACTTAGAGTAATCATAAGTCATATACAGATCGATTCGTAGGACTCTTGATTTCATGATGGCTGATAGTGTGTTTCTTCAGGTGTCGCCAAGGTTGGGTCACTATCTGATTCAAAAATTGGGTAAGTTAGCACCCCGATACATGGGGATGTTTGATATTGTAGAGAGGATCAGAAGGATGGATTACTAATTGGCTCTTCCACAGTGGTATTGTGGAATGAACGATTCTTTTCATGTGTCTTAAGTTTGATAGTATCACCCTAACCTATCCCTTGTGATTGATTTTGAGGATGTTGAGCTTGGGGGATATGTGTATATTGAATAACATATGATACGTATTTTTGATCATAGTGATAAAATCTTAGAGGGAAAGATTGTGACTTTGCTTTGAGTTTTATAACAGAATGGTAATGTTTAGGAAGAAACCTAATAAAGGGATTTGGATATATAGGCTTAGTATCCTGATCTTTGTACTTGGAAGCTCAATGATGCTTGGGAAAAGAGGCTCGAGGATGAGTCATCCTAAGGCGGGGAGGTTATAAGATCCCAACTCCGTGGAGGTATGTTATTGTTTATATTTTGGTTTTAATCCCCTATTTTTTTAATAATTAAATGTTAATCGGGTGTATGAGGGGCCCCAGGGGTGTTTTGGGTGTTTGGGACATGAAATGAATGAAACTTGGGTCAATCTATGCAAGGCGCACTGTTTGCACACAATTAAGAAAATAGTGCGACATTCCTAGAAAAACCATGTAACCTTGGATAGTGTAATTAGACACAGTTGGTGCATGATTAGTCAAAAAGTGTAGAGGTCCCAGGTAACTATGTGACCTCACTTTCTTTAGATAGTGGCTTGCATACGGTTTTCTCATGGTTTGGAAAACTGTGCGGGTAAACCATGCACCCCATTAAAGTTGATTTTTTTTTCAAAATTGACATTTTGGGTTCTTATGTCCCTAATAGTTTTCTTCCCCACTTCTTCCCTTTTATCCCCAGTGATGAAACCTAGTGACCAAGAATTCCCAAGGGTGATTAGACTTCATTTTTAGGCCATTCAGAGCGCTGTTGGTTGCTGATCGAAGCTCTTGATTTCTTATCTTTTCCGACTTAGGGTTTGTATCCTAAGAGATATTCTTCTTGAATCCCTAGAAACCTCTTTTTCTGGTGGAATATAGGTTAAGGATTCAAAGGGGTTTTGGATCGGGATCAAGGCAATGATTAGGAGTGCATTATTTTATGAATATGAGGTAGGTGGTCTACAAGTTATATCCCATAGTCTTAATGATGATTTGGGGTTTAATGTTGGTCAGTTTGCCTTTCATTTTTTTTCTTTTGAGGCCTTTAGTAATACATGGTAAAATGGTTGTGTAAACAAGTATTTGAACCCCTCATGATCCTTATGGGATGTGTTTAGGGTGACGTGACTGATTTAGGTCCACCCATGGGGTGTGATGACATTCTAGAACATGGAACTTGTAATGCTAAGCATATTTTTGACTTAAAATTATGTAGATCCCTTGATGATCATGTTAATATATTGGTTTGAGACAAAAAATGGGTTTTGGTTGTATGTCAAGACTTTGATAATGTCATAAGGTATTGTTTGGAATAATGTAAAAAAGTATTAAATGGATTACCGCAAATGTGACAAATGGCCTATGAACTTGTAATGGAAATGTGTTAATGGAATAAGGCATATGGATTGTTAAATATGATGAGTGGGATAATGTATAGAACTTGTTGATTATAATTAATGGGTTAAGTTATGGGATAGGGAGTCAGATTGATTTTCTATGCCCCTAATGGTTTCATTCAATGAGATTACCTAGATTGAAGCTCCAAGTTAAGTGTGATGTATGGTTATGAAATGTTTATCCCTAGTGAGGTAGGGAAATTTAATTATACCATTAATTATAATGGGTGTAGGCTTAGGCTATTGTGTAAATTATTTAAAGTCCTAACCCAAGGAACCTATAATTAAATGGGTCTATTAATAAAGATGGTGTATGTAATGAAAATGGTAATAATGATGAAAATGATTAAAGTGAACATTGTTAGCTAGTGTCTCCCGAGTTGTTTTTTGTTTTACCATATCATTTACTTCATACTTTCATGCACTATCTGTTTAGACTGAATATTTTTTATACACTTTTGTTGGTTCCCTACTGAGTTGTATTCACACCCTGCTCGGGCCTCCATTGGATACCCGAGAAAAATTCATTGTTGTAGGTTCAGATAAGGGTAAAGGCCCAGTGAAAGAAGTTGAGTTGGGCTTGGGATATGCATCGATAAGGGTCTAGACTTAGAGTTGGGACCCATTTTGAGGATTTATCTATTCCATTTATGTGGGTTTTTTCTCACTTTTGGCACTGTAACATGACATCAAATAGTTATTGTTTGGTTGTGGTTTGTACCTGGTTTTATGAAATGTTGGTTATGCATGGTTCTTGGTTATTGTTTATTGTTTCCTTTATTTCAAATTATTATTTTCAATTTAATACTCTAATTAAGAGGGTATAGTCTCCCCACATATTTATCTAGACCCTCACTTCTAGTCGAAAACCTCTAGAATATGGGGATATTTACTTCAGGTCATGTAGTGACTCAACTCAGAGCACCATTTTAGTGGCTTCTAGGTTGGAGTGATACATAATACATTTCCTGGCAATATGTATATTAATAAATTTTATTAAGATTTGTTAATTTATGAAATAAAAACTGAGTTTTGAAAGTAAGAAAAAGGTAGTAAAACCAACATACCCGTACCATAAAGTAATAATGAGTTATGCTTCACTTGAAAAAAATGGTACATACTTTAAATCTATAGTAATACTTTTATGTGAAATGAAACAATAAAATAATTATCTTTCTATATTTATATAAATATTGATGAATCCAAATCCAAATCCACATCCATCCCATGTCATGTTCTATGGAATGAGGCACACATAATAAATAAGGTATACTAATAGATGAAAACACAAAAAGTGTGGGAAACATGTGAAAGTATAATATAATAATTTTTTCCTTTAAATCAGTATTACCTAATAATGATTTCTTGTTTTCCTAGATTTTTTATCTGACATAGACATACTAATAATAATTATCTATAACCTATGAACAACTTATATTATTGGCATTGAATTATACATAATAATATGGCTGCATCAGAGGTTTGGGGTTTAGGGTTTCACCTTGAACATATTTTGAGAAAATAAATAAAGAGGGGATAAAGATAAGAAAATGGAAGATTTAAAGGAAAAATTTGTTTCTCTCGAAGAAAATTGTAATTGGAAGTCATATTTGTTATAAAATTTTATAAAAAAAATCAAATAGAAGAATAGACACAAGAACAACCACTAAGTGAAGATCCCCCACCCCCACAAGCTTTGAGGTGAGACATTCCCCTCAAAAAGCTATCTTAGAAGAGGTAATCAATATTATCATAATTATGTTTGTGAAATGTGAATCAGGAATACACTAATACCTTTCATTTACTAAGATTTTATAGGGTGAAAATGATTTAAATTTATATCTATCAACACCTAACCATCTCCTTATTGTGAGGGGTACCATGACCAATATTCAAGGATATAATCTATACAAAAAAACTTCTAATAATTCATGTGAGAGTTAGGATTAACATATATCAATATCAAAATATTGAGCTACCTATTCCACTTGATGATGTAGATGTTCATATAGTAGAAAAATTGGATGTTTCGTAGCATGTCCTTTTGATCTTGTAAACAAACATTTCAATATGGAGCTATTCATTTCTAATTTATTTTTTATGAAAAACCATTAACAATTGAGGAAAAAAGTTTTGAACCAATTAATGTTATTATAGAAAAATAAAGGGAATAGGGTGAAATGGATGGTTGAATCAAAATGATCTAAAGGATCAACCAACCAATTGAAAAGATCTTCATCGAGTACCTTTACCCTGCCTATTCAACTTCCACATTTACTAACATTAAAGGTTCATACAGATACAACCTTAACAAGTGGTGATATGACTTCAATTGATTTTGAAGAAAATATGTATAGAGTATCTATTATAGAATAGATTGGTCTTGATAATATAAATGAAATCCCCATGCATGAATGGATAAGTGTCTCAGTTGTAAATGTATACATGAGGTATGTTTTAATGAATTTTTTATCCAAAAGTAGATCTACAATGTTAATTATGATTGGATACTATTCATATTGTTTTTAGGTGTATATATGAATAATATTTGAAGGGAAAACCCTATGAATAATAATTTTGGACTCATTAGTCCTCACATAACTTATATAAAAGAATTATCATTAGAACTAGAGCAATATCAAAGAATAATAGAAAAACTAGACACAATGTTTGAAAGAAAACTTAAAGATGATAGATTACTCTTAAACCCATGATGTAGGGGTTAAAATATACAATTTAATCATATAAAATATATTTTTATTCATTTCATTACTTATAATTATTTTTTAGGAAACATTTGTTACTCATTGTAGTCTATTTGGATACTCTAATGATTTATTTTCTTGATTCAATACTTGGATACCCAAAAAACCAACCACATGTGATGATTTTTATCAATTTTTAATTTTATGAATCATTTGACAACTAAAATTCAAGCTATAAATTTTATATTATGTTTTAATGAAAATTTATTTTTGATAGGGAGGTGTTTAAATATCATCAAAATCATGGCATGAGGATAGTCTATGAATGCAAGGAACCTATCGAATTCTACAAGTGGATAATTATTAGTGTATATGAAATAATATTTCACTATTAAAAAATATATAAAAACAAATTACTTATTTTCTTCAATGTTTCTACAATGTCTAAAACAAACCAATGAAAAATATTGTGGTTATTATGTTTGAAAATTTATGAAAGATATCATATTCCATCAACAAAACTGTCATCCCCGAAGAGGTATTTTCAAAGATAATTACAATTTCGATTAAAATAATTATTAATACTTTGTTTATATATATTTTTATAGCACTATAAGGACTATAAAAATTACTAGTTTTCACAAGACGAAATAGATTTGTTTATAAATAAATAGGTAATATACCATGTGTCATAATGTATATAAACATCTTGAAAAGGTGTCTACCTACTACTTATTTAGTTTATTTTCTCATCATTTTATATTTTTTTTGTTAATTTATTTATCATTTTTATCTTATACGTTTATAAAATGATCCATAAATCATTTTTTACATGTAGGAATCAACCGCACCTTAATCCGATACACGGTGTGTCAAGTATGACTTTAAGTGCATGCTTTTGAGTTTAAAATTGGCATTTTAGTTGAAAACAAACATCACATACTCAAAATTGAGCAAAAAAATTTGTATTATTTCAATAATTTTGGAAAATGATCCATAAGTCATTTTTGAAGTATAGGAATTAACTACCCCTCAACTTGATGGACATTGTGACAAGTATGACTCCAAGTGTGTCTTTTTTATTTAAAATTGACATTTTCATACAAAATACAAGGGACATACTCAAAATTGATAAAAAAACATTTAGATTATTTTTATACTTTAAGAAAATGATCCATAATCCATTTTTGATGTGTAAGAATCATCCACACCTTAGATTGATACACAGTGTGCCCAATATGGCTCAAAGTAAACATTATCAGTATTAAATTGACTATATTAGTTAAAAATGTATCACTCACTAAACAATGATAAAAAATGTTCAAATTTTATTAATACATTAATAAAATTAGTCATAAGTCATTTGTGATGTTTAGGAATCAGTATCACATAAAACCAACACACGATGTGACCGGTATGACTCAAAGTGTGTGTTTTCAATTTAAATTGAAATTTTAGTTAAAGAGACCCATGAAAAACTCAAAACCAAGAAGACACATTCAGATTTCATTGATGAATCATGAAAATTATCCACAAGTCAATTGGTACAGGTTGGATTCAACCACATGAAAATCCGATACACGGTGTAACCGATATGAGTCTAAGTGTATGTTTTTAGTTTAAAATGAAATTTTAGAAAAAACCACAAGTGACACACTCAAAATTAGGAAAAAAAATTCTATTTTTTTGATACTTTATAAAAAAATACATAAGTCATTTTTAGGTGTATGAATCAATCATACCTCGATCCAATGCACGGTGTGACCACTATGGATCAGAGTTTCTGTATTTTGTATAAAAATACATTTTAGTTCAAAACACACATCACATACTCAAAATTGATCAAACACATTATTATCGTGTTGATATTTTAGGAAAATTATTTAGAAGTCATTTATGAGAAGTAGAAACCAGTCTCATCTGAAACTAACACATGATGTGACCTATATGACTCTAAGTGCATGGTTTCAATTTAAAATGACATTTTATTAAAAAAAAAGACTAGTGAAATACTCAAAACTGAGAAAAACATTCATATTGTTTTGATACTTTAGAAAAACAATCCAAAATTTATTTGTGACATATAATAATCAGATGCACCTCAATCTAAAGTACGATGTGATTGGTATGACTTCAAATATGTCTTTTTATTTAAAATTGACATTTTAATAAAAAAGAAAAGTGTCATACTAAAAACAAATAAAATCTATTCAGATTGTTTTTATACTTTAGGAAAATGATCCATAAGTCATTTTTGGTGTGTAGAAATCAACCACACCTTAATATGATACACAGTGTTCTTGATATGAACCAAATTGTGTGGTTTATGTTGTAAATTGGATTTTTATTAATTTATTAATTTATATTTATGTTTAAATAATTTCTTTATAGTATTACTAACATAATAATTTTTTTATTATACGGCTAGATTGTTTTTCTTGAGTTGGGGTGGTTTGATTAAAGATACTTGTGCTCGTAAGATATTGGACTTTGAGGTTGCAACTGAGATAATGGAGAAAGATAAATGGATCAAGAATGTATACAAACATCAAGAAAAGGTGAATTAATACTAATTATTTAGTTAATATTTTTATCATTTTATCTACTATTTTTAAGTTAATTTTCTTATCATTTTTTATCTAATAATTATTTAATTTTTTCATATATCTTTTGGGAAGTCATATTTTACTTTTAACTATCCACAGAAAGTTAGAAAATAGAGAACATGTTCCTTTTGGAAGGAAGGAAAAACCCTATACTGCCTGAAAAGTAATGTGATTCACAATGATGCATCTACCCAGTAATTTTTTAATAGTTGAATGATAAGTATGAATTCCTGAAATATCTATTGTGAACATTTTCTTGAACAGTGTGGGAATATTTCCACACCTCAATCAACCAAAACTCAATTTGATACACAGTGTGCTCGACATGACTCAAAAGTGTATGTTTTTAGTTTATAATTTACATTTTACATCAAAATAAACATTACACACTCGAAACTAAGAAAAAAATTTATATTGTTTTGATACTTTAGGAAAATGATCCATAAGTCATTTGTGAAGTGTATAAATCAGTCAAACCTCAATCCGATGCATGGTGTGACTAGTATGACTCAAAGTGTTTCTTTTTAGTTAAAATTTAAGTTCTAGTAAAAAAGATAAGTGGCATACTCAAAATAGATCAAATTCATTCATATTGTTTTGATACTTTATAAAAAAACCATTAAGTCATTTATGACATGTGAAAATTAGTTTAACCTTAATTTGATAGACGGTGTTCCCAGTATGACTCAAAGTGACTATTATTTGTCTAAAATTGACATTTTAGTCCAAAACATATGCCACTCATTTAAAATTGAGAAAACATTCTCATATTGTGATAATAATTTATAAAAACTATTCAAAAGTCATTTATGATGTGTAGGAATTAGTCTCACATCAAACCGACACACTATGTGACCAGTATGAATCAAAGTTCATGTTTATAGTTTAAAATTACATTTTAGTTATAAATAAAATGAAATACTTAAACTAAGAAAAAAGATTATTATTCTTTTGATACTTTAGTAAAATGATCCATAAGTCATTTGTTATGTGCAGTAATTAGCAACAACTCAATCCGATTCGTGGTGTGAATGATATGAATCCAAGTGTGTATTTTTATTTATGATTTACATTTCAGTAGAAAAGACAAGTTACACACTAAAAAATTATAAAAACCATTGGGATTATTTTTATACTTTAGGAAAATGGTCCATAAGTAATTTATGATTTGTAGAAATTATCATCACCTCCCTCCAATACACGATGTGCCCACTATGAATCTAATAGTCTATTATCACTCTTAAATTGACATTTTAGTTCAAAACGTGTGTCACTCCTTGAAAACTAAGAAAACATGCTCAGATTGTCTTGATAATTTTGGAAAAAAATTTGTATGTTATTTGTGATGTGTAGGAATTAGTCTCACATCAAACTAATACATGATTTGATCGGTATGACTCAAAGTGTGTGTTTTCTTTTTAAATTGACGTTTTAGAAAAAAAGACAAGTGACATACTCATAATTGAGAAAAAATTCGTATTATTTTAATACTTTAGTAAAATTATCTATATGTCATTTACGATGTGTAGAAATCAGCCTGAACTCAATCCGATGAAAAATGTAACTGTTATGATTCAAAGCATGTTTTTTATTTAAATTTTACATTTTAATAAAAATTCAAGTGACATACTTAAAACCAAGAAAAAACATTCAAATTGTTTTGATAACTTAGGAAAATAATCTACATGTCATTTGTGACATGTAGGAACTGGTATCAACTTAATCTGATACACGGTGTGCCCGATATGATTCAAGTGTCCGTTATCATTTTAAAATTGAATTTTTAGTTCAAAACATGTGTCGCTCACTGAAAACTAAGCAATCAAGCATGGATAGTCATGATAATTTTGGAAAATGATTTATAATTCATTTTTGACATATAGTGATCAACCATAGGTTGATTTGTTACATGGTGTGTCCGGTATGACTCAGAGTGTTTGTTTTCAGTTTAAAATTGACATTTTAGTTAAAAACACACATCATATACTCAAAACTAAGAAAACAAATTCAGATTATTTTGATACTTTAGAAAAACAATTCATATGTCATTTTTGTTGTGTATAAATAAGTTTCACCTCAATTTGATTCATGGTGTGACCGATATGGAACCTTGTGTATCTTCTTATTTGAAATTGAAATTTCAGTAAAAAAATATAACTGACATACTCAAAACTGAGAAAATTCATTCTGATTATTTTGATACTTTAGAAAAATGATCTATATGTCATTTTCGATGTTTAGGAATCAGGCAGACCTCAATCTGATGCACGATGTAACCATTATAATTCCAAGCATGTTTTTATGTAAAATTTTCATTTTAAAAAAAAATTCAAGTGACATAATTAAATCCAATAAAACACATTAATATTGTTTTGATAATTTAGGACAACAATCCACATGTAATTTATGACATGTAGGAACTAGTATCACCTTAATCAGATACACAATGTGCTTGATATGACTCAAGTGCCTGTTATCATTTTAAAATTGACTTTTTAGTTCAAAACATGTGACACTCACTGAAAACTAAGAAATCATGCTTGGATAGTCATTATAATTTAGGAAAATGATTCATAATTCATTTCTGACATGCAGGAATCAGCCACACCATGACCTGATTCATGGTGTGTTTGACACGACTAAAAGTGTGTGTTTTTAGTTTAAAATTAACATTTTAGTTGAAAATACATGTCACATACTCAAAACTAAGAAAACGAATTAGGATTATTTTTATACTTTATGAAAATAATCCATATGTCATTTTTGATGTGTAGAAATTAGGTGCACCTCAATATGATGCATGGTGTAACTGGTATGATGCCTTTTGTGTCTTATTATTTCAAATTGACATTTCAGTAAAAAAGACAAGTGACATACTCAAAACTTGGAAAACAACATTTAGATTGTTTTTATACTTTAGGAAATAAATCCATATGTCAATTTTGATGTGTAGAAATCAACTTCACCTCAATATAATACATGGTGTGCCTGTTATGTCTCAAAGTGTCTATTATCAGCTTGAAATTGTCATTTTATTAATATATTGTTTCATATTTATGTTTAATTAATTTATTTATAGTATTAGTAATATAATAATTCTTCTCTTATATAGGTGGGTTATTTTACTCGAGTTGGAGTGGTTTGTTTAGAATTTGATACCATGATCAATATTTTTGAGAGGGTGTTTTGTTATAAAAACAATGAAACCATTGATGTTTTTGAATGTTTTTGATAAATTGTATTTTATAATGCAATTTTACAAAAAAATGTTTGAAATTTATATAATATAGTGTTTTTATATGTGATGTAATTTTTGTTTCAATTAAAATTTTAATTTTCCATATTCTATTTTTACTGCTGCTGCAACCTGTTTTTTGTTGTAGTGTGATGTAATATCAATAAAACACTAGAGCAGTATGGAATTTATCAAACCTATTTTTAACACTGATAAGGGTCTCCCTTTTTTAGTGCTAGAAATAGCATTTATAAATTTAATACTTTATCAATGCTAAGCCAATATAGATAAAGTCCCACCTTTATCAATGCTTTTTTTAGTGCTGATAAAGGGGGCCCCTTTTAAAGGCGCTTATGGCATCACCATTTTTAGAACTGTTAAAGGATTTTTGTAGTGATTTCTTTAGAATGATATGCAGTAGTGTAAATTAATAGTTTTTAATTGGAAATATTAAATATTAAATATTATTTAATTTTTATAAAATAATAAATAATTATCCTTGATTATTAATTTATTATTATATATGATTAAAAATTATTTTGAAATTATCAATTATTGATTATTTATTATTAATAACTATTTATTTTATATTAGTTATTATTTAAATAATAATAATTTCTTACTGGAAATTATTTTTTTAACAATTACAAATTATTAATTATAATTATGTTTGAACTAATAATAAATAATTCATATCTTTTCATTTATTAATGATTAATTATTTTTTATTGATTTATTTTTAAAATATTACTTTAATATAAGTTTGGGGAAAACCCCTACCCCACAAGTCTCTTTTGGGGTGAGAAGACTCAATATCACTTATAATAACTACAATTTGGTGTGAGTTGTATCCCTCATGGTGTTGGTGTTATGTATTAGTGTTTTTATTTTTCATAATTTTTTCAAAGAATTTTCAATTATATTTTAATTTTTTTGAAAAAGTTTGATATATTTTTTTGTTCACATATTTACATTGATAAGTGTTGTTTTTATTTTTTTTCTCTTAATACATATCAACCAAGTTTTGCTTGGTGAGAAAAGATACCAGGTTCCCAGTTTAGCACAAATAACCTATGTTAACAAAAATACCAGAAAAAAGTCAAGTAAACCTTTCGTCTAACTTTATTTAAAAATACTGGAAATTTGTGAAAAATTCTATTTAAAATAATAGTTATATGAAAAAACTTATTAATATTCTATCATTATTTTTCTTTTCCAAGTATTTTACCCCAGTTATTTTGATTTATTAGTTAGACATCCTTAATTGTAATTAACAAAATAAAAATCCCACCAATCTAATTTAGTGTTCCAAGAACATATATTTTTAAAAATACTATTTATTTTACCAATAATCACCTCTAGACTAAAGCTCATGACGTTTCTAGATTCTTTGGGAACCTATAAGATTTGGTAGTTCATAATATGAATTATTTAAATTTTATTCTGGGAATGAATTGATTAACCATGTTCCTTGATTACATTGACTTTTATAACAGAAGGGTTTCCATTCCATCACTAATTTGTTCTCAATACACATTCAATGGAGAGTGGGAGTTCCAAGATTCCAACTAAATCCCAAATTAGGGATAGGTTGCAGTGATCAAAACTGAGAAGAATTTCCTTGTTCATGGAATAGTTTCTACTAACGATCCAAAGTCCATACATCCTATAGTATAATTATATCCCCATCGTCTCCCTGATAATTTGTAGGACTTACTCCAAATATTAAATTGGATCTTAAGGATGTGAAAGTCTTGTATCATGTCCCAGAAGCTCCTCTAGCCCAACCCTCCTAGATTTGTTTACTTGGTTATTCTAAACCCACACAATGACTTCTAAGTGCCCTGCCTACAATTTAATAAACCTTTTTATTCCAATCAATTATCCATGTGATTTATTGGTCCTCTAACCTGGTGTAATCCCCACCCATAATCACCTAAATCATTTTTAAAGTCAAATTAGAAAGGTTTGATCACACATAAGTCCCAAATAAAAGTATTTCTAAGTTCCTTTCCATTCATGTGAAAATATAAAAATCCATTATAACAAAATATTATTTTTGAAATCAAAACACATATATACTAACAATTAATATCCTTGAATATAATATGACTAACTAATATAGTAATTCTATCCAAACATGAACCTTGTAAGATGTTTTAAATCATTCCAATGAATGAGAAATTTGATTCCTGCATCCCTAAATAAAAGAAATCTAAAAAAACATTAATATATTTAATTTCATCCAAAATGATAACAATCAAGGTAAAAACCTATTGCACTAAAATAATAGAATTAATAAAATATCATAAATGTGAGCCAATGACAACTTATACCATTATTGACTCTTAGAAAACTTCAAAGCTTGAAAATTTACAAAAGCAAAAAAAATTAGCGAACTCTATCTTTCCAAAATTGACTTATGCATTAAATTAGTCACCCTCCTAAAATGGTATTTATTAATAAAACTAAGGACCATATTTAAAACTCTAAGAAATTCAGTGTTCATTTTTTTTAATAAAATTATTGGGTTGAAAACTCCAAACCTGATCAACACCTTCCCTTAAATTATTCCCCAGAAGAGATTTTTTTTTACTTTGACTAGCCCAATGTTCCAAAGAATTTACACATCTATTGAACCCAAATTTAATCAAGTAAAATATTTTAATTAAAATTTAATTCATTATAGTATATCCAAATCCTCCAACCTAAGGAACAAGCCTTAAAAAACATATTTGATGTCTGTGTGGCCACCCAAGCATTAAGAACCCATATTTATATCACCAAATGATCCAAAACTAGTGTGATGAGCTTCCTCCATTTCTCCCATAATGACCTCACAAAAGGGAAACATAAAAAAAGATTCACCAATGACTACACATCTCCCAGATGGAGAAGAAAAGAATTTTCCAACATGTCATTCCTTCTTTGTTGAAAATCTATTAGGGGTAACATATTTTTACAAACCAAATATGGTGTCTACTGAAACTGGTGTCAAACCTAGCCTGTGACAGGGACCGAAGAGTTTTCTCGATCCCCATGGGCCAGTACAAGTGCCTGGGTATCATAAACTAAAAATTGGGAACAATTTACCCATGTTTATAAACTTAAAACAACAAATGAATCCAATAAAATGAATCTGGATTTTTCAAACCAAAAAATCCTTTACCAAAATTAAAAAATGAATTACATAGTTTAAAACAACTCAAAAATTCTATAATAAAGGTACAAAACAAAAACGAATAGCCCATGAACCCTCATATCAAGATGCACTGTCCTCAACCCATCTCCACAAGACATCACCACTAAGAACCTGTTAGAAACCCGGACCACTGGCACTATAAACTATACCCAACCTACAACATAAAAAAAAACCAAGTCTACATACACCAAAAGATGTAATTAGGGTGTGATCCAAATACCAGTAGGATACCAACACTAAGTGATTCCATGCGATAAACATTCAAAGAGGAAACACATGCAAGTTTTCAAAAACATGTAATATCTAGTTACAATTTCTAAAAGGCGCAACTTAAAAAAAAATTCAGTTTTCAAGTGGGCCAATTTAAAGAATATACAATTATAAAATAAATTCCCAATCTACTGAATTTTCCATCCAAATATACCGTATGTTAATGGTAAGTATAAATGATCTAATGAGCACAAGAAATATGAAATAACCCCTATGCACTATCTGGTTGTGGGTCCGAGGTACCTCGTATCTAGATGAGAGTAATCATCACAAATATCCATTCTTGTGAATGAGCCACTAGTATGGAACATACCCATAACCTAGTGGTCCCTAATAATCATCACCATACTTTAGTTATATTTGTAAGCGTTAATCTTGCTATGTGAAACTGAGGCCAAACCCCACTGATTCACTAGCATAATAGTACACGTCCACCCACCTAGATACCCCAGTTTTCCCCTTGTTCTCAAGCAATCTCAAAAAGTCAATAAATATAATTTTCACATAAAAATATAATTTAAACATCAAACATTTACCAAAAATCCCACATGTACACCACACAAGTCACAAAAGTCCACTTTTCAATCAAATTGATTTTGAAATCCTACTCACACAAAAATAGCCCACAATACTTTTCACATTTCATTAAAACTTCAACAAATCCATTAAATTTTTTTATAAAACCATTACAATATATTACAACTCACATAACATCCCACTCACATGTTATATAATACCCTTTTCATAACCAAAATCCATTTTTCACATCACACTCACACAAAACATCCCACATCACTTTCACATCTCTTACGCACTTTAGTAAATCCTTAAAACATTTTTATAAAACATTTCCAAGATGGAACACATCAAAAAATATCCACTTTAACATTAAAAATGTACGACTTAAAAATAAACACACTCCAAAACATTTTTCCAATATGGTTTCAGCTCTTACATAATTCATTAAATCATTCAAATATTTCCTAAAACAATTCTAAAGAGTATACCCAAACTTTTCTCATAAAACCCATTTCAAAACCATATTTCAAAGCAAAAACCACACCAAAACAGTACCAATGTAGAATTTTCTGCCCTAGAGACAATTATAAAACCACTTTCAAGTGTTATAAAATCACCTTGAATAATACCACGAAAGATACAAATGGAAACAACCATTTTCATAAAATTATCTCAAGAAGTATAACAAAGTTTTACACACCAAACCTATTACAAAAACTCACTTAAAAGTCCCACATGACAATAAGGAATTAAAAAAACATAATTTTCATCCCCTTTCAACAGCTAATAAATCAATTTTATATTTTATAAAACTACCATAAAAGATACCACATGTGTTACATTCGAAAAGTTCACAACTTCAAAAAAAATGCAATTACAAAATTAAATGCTTAACCAAATCCCTCAAAAATGGTTTTTTCACAACACAAAGAATATGAGAAACATTAAAAACCAGTAAAACAAGCAAACTAACTCATCAAGGAATGGTTAACCATGGAATCACCTAACCTTTAGGTCCAAACCCTCAAATCTTTTTGTGAAACATCAAGCGCACCACCGCCGCACCAGAAGGAAGTGAATAGAAACCTAAATTCTCAAGATTACTCAAACAAGATTCCATGTAAAACCCTAGTTTCTAACCCTACGTTTTGGACACTTTGGAACATCAAGAAAGAGGTATGAAACCCTATGGAAATTGAATAAATGGAAATGAGGAACACTACTTGAAGGAATCTTCGAGGAATCACCCTAAATCCACCAGTATCTGAATTTTCAAATAGCAAAAAATCCAAGGGAGGTTTGAACAAGGAATAGGAGATCATTGAGGAACTGGAATGGGGAAAAAATAGTGATAAATGAAGGAGTTATGAAGGAATAAATTTACCACTTCAAATATAGAAGATTTGAGAAATCCAGAGAAGTTTCACCTAAATTCCTAATGAAAATGATCTCCAAAGAGGGGGAGGAGAGAATGGGAGTGTTCCTTGGGTAGGTGGACTTGGGTGAGAGTTTTAATCACCAATTTTTTTTGAAGTAGATATTAAAGAATTAAAAAATATTTTTAATGCAGGAAAAGGGCTTTCGAGCGGGCCCAATACCTTAATAAAAAACACATATCCATCATTATTATGGATTCCTATGGATTCCAAATTGATATGGTAATTTTAATATACCAGGGGATTCCATTTGAGAAGTTTAATGAGTGTAAAATGTTGAAAAAATAAGGAGTTATAAAATAAAAAAAAATTATTTAAAAATCTGGAAATGAGCTTACGGTTTGGCTCAAATTTTGAAAACCCACTATTTGCACCAAAATACGTGGTAACCCCCCCCAAAAAAATCTGGAATGGAAATTAAATTAAAAATTAATTTACAAGAAGTCATGGATGAGAAATTTCTCCCCACCATAAAACTTTCCACCCTCAGAAAGCCACAACAAGGAAAAAAAGCAAAAATCAAACCCAACCGAAAGGCCGAAATAGACTCCTTTGCTAAAGCTTCACCCCCAAAGTCCAAAAAACCTTTAGTGATCAATTAAAGAAGGGATCCTTCACAAACAAAAAATAAACCTCTTTAATGAAACGATCAATCACATTCAGTATTTATCCCAAAAGAAAACTCCTCAGACACTATCCAAACAAGGCTTATGCAATTTACCCAAACAAACAAAAACCTCGAACAAGGTTACACTTATCTTGATATAACTAAACTGTTGGGAACTCTCCAATACCAACGTTTACACAAGGAAGATGTAGGTAGTTAGATAGATTCGAACATGGATACCCACTTCCATGCCAAGACCAAGGACAAAACTGAGTTACTAGTACGGGGAGACACAAATGGGCTCCCATCCATAAGAGACAACTTAAATTTTTCCCGAGACAGAATCGGGAAACTAATTGGGGGAGACCTGAATAGACTCCCTGGTACAAGGGGTAGATTTACATTATACATTTCCAAAAGAACATACATGAGACCCATGGTGGGTCTCCCCACCATAAGAACCTACCATCTTAACCGACCAGCTTGGGCCGACATAGAAAGACTCAAAGACTCAAAGAGTTGAGAAGACCACACGGTTAGTCCGTACAGTTTGGGAAACTGTGCACTAACCATGTTGATATTTATATATACATGGTTTTCTGGGGAATAGTTACAACTCACCATGTGAAAATCGTGCACTCAAACTGTCTTGACAAATTTTAAACCTTTCCCCAAAAACTCAATGGAAACCAAAGGGGGAAGGAAAGACATTATGCGAAAATCATGGGCACGAGGCCCTCCAAATCTTTCCATCGAACAGTAATAACAGAAGAAAGATGATGAAAACAGAGGTTTAAAGTATTCCTATCATTCATAAATAGGGTAGGACTTGTACAAGGGTTTAAACATCCTTGGGATTTCCCCTGACTTCATGCCAGATTCTCTTCAGGACCTATGGATGGAGCTCAAAATATTGAAGCATATTCGGCCTCACAGTCAGGCTTTGGAAACCCCTGTATGGAAATTCTTCTTTTGGTGCCACAAACAACTAAACCGCATACCCCGATGGGTTCACCATGACATAACACACTTTATAACCCACTTTACTGAAACCTGAACTTTCACTGATACAAGGGATCAAAAGATGCACACACATCACACCTTGTTTTTTCAGGTGAGAAACAACAAAAGGTGAGGAAACACATAAACACATTTCTCTAAGATAGAGGTTTTGAAGTTTTTCCCAAGGGAGACATACTCCCAACATAATAGAGACCCTTAGAGGATTGCACGACCTTCACCTTTACATTCAAATGAGAACACAACATCAAAAGGCGTCACCAAACATGAACATTGCGATTGATAGAAAAAATATATGTAAATGGACCATATACCAAGTCCATAAACAACACACAATTCCATAAGGTGGCCGTAATGGCCCCACTTGACCAAATTTCCCACATTGGTAGTTTCACATGAACTCCTACTTCAAAGTGACTATGAAGGACCCATAGGCCCTCTTAGACACCATCTGGACACTCATCCACACTAACAAACCCAGACCACTTCCACCTTTAACGAATCAGGAAACTTAAGAAACTATAGTCCCTTTCAACCTTCCATGAGCATAGTCCCACTATAAGAGAATCCTAAAACCCAAAAATGAAAGGGTGTAGAATCATTGTACAAAGCTAGAGAAAATATTCCATAAATTGATCAATTGGAGGATTTTCTGTAGGCGAAACAATCCTGGTTTCACTTCAATTGTGCACTAACCCTTAATGGGGGCTACGTTATCCAATGAGATAACCCAAAGACCCAACCAACCTGGTCCATTGGTTAAGAAATACCACAAATAGATCCAAACTGATTAGGAGAACCACCATAAAGGCTTCCCAAATCTTTCTTAGAAGAGACCACTAACCATCCCTTCAACCCAGCTTACCGAGCAAAAACAAACCCAAAACACCATTAAAAAAAGAGGTGTTCTTGGACTCAAAATCATTCCAAAACATTAACATTTCCAAAAACACAGAATACACACCATCCCAAAAAACTCATCAAGACATCAAGTTTTCCTTTTAAAAACATTTCTTTGAAAACAAACGGTTCAGCGGTTAGCATATCCACCAATGGTACTCCATGGGACCCACACATGCATGTTTCCGTGCCACACCGGGCACACTCCTCATATCCATCCTGGAACTCATCCAGTATTGCCATTAACCATCCATCATACCATATATCCCCATGCATGTGGTCTCTCATGAAAATACAAAAGGTTAAAACAAAAACTCTTTTCACTTTTCAAAACCAAAACAATCAACCAATACTTCCTTTTTCTCAATACGGCTAACCACGAAATCAAACCCAAATTACGGCATACAAAATTTTTTAGAAAGGAACAATCATTCAAATGAAAACTCACTTTCAATTCATACACATTAATTTCAAAACATCTCATCCCATTAAAATACCTTTCAACAGTTTAGAAAACTCTATTAGAAACACTTTTTCAAAACCAACTTTAACATACTTCTTGGTTTCAAAAGAGGCGTAAACACACCATTTTCATAATTCAAAAAAATTCTGAAATTTTATTTCCACCATTTCAAAAATCAATCCCTTTCCTATTTATTTGAAAATAATTTCATAAATACCTTATTCTTCTTAAAACCAAGTCACTTTAAAACCAAAGTTCCATGATTTCAAAACTAAAGAACACAAGACAATGCGAGAGGAAACTAGTTTCAGTGGGTGACTTGGACATATGGTTGGCAGCCATATTCCAATCACTTCACCATAATAGAGAGTTTTCTAGGGAATATCCCTGGATACACATGGATTTCTAGGCCCTGTGAGCTTATAGAGACCATTAACCCAACTCTCTTTTCATTTCCCCTAATCATCATCAAACTAAGAAAACCAAAGGACTTAGATAAATCCCGAATTCCCCTAGAAACTTGAATCCCGTCATGAGATGTGGTGATCAGGCACAATACCCATAACTAGAATACCATGTGCCGAAAATCCTAACTCCACACTGTCCCAACTCTTCCCCAAATAACATGACCCAAAGAGTTAACCTTAACCTCCTCTGATACCATTTTGTCACGAACCAAATATGGTCTCCACTGAACCCAACAACAAACCCAGCCCGTGAAAAGTACCGAAGGGTGTTCCCGATCCCCATGGGTGGCACAAGTTCCCGAGTATCATAAACTAAAAATTGGGAATAATTTAACCAAGTTTATAAACTTAAAACAATGAATGAATCCAATAAAACGAATCTGGATTTTTCAAACTAAACAAACTTTTAGAAAAATTCATAACTGAATTACATAGTTTAAAAAACTCAAAAAGACTATAGAAATGGTAAAAAACCAAAAAGAACATCCCATGAACCCTCATGGCAAGTGGCACTGCCCTCAATCCATCTCTACAAGACATCACCACCAAGAACCTACTAGAAACCTAAACCACTAGCACTATAAACTGTACCCAACCTATGACATCAAAAAAAAACCAAATCTACTTACACCCAAAGGTGTATATATGGTTTGAACCAAAGCTTAGTAGGATACCACCACTAAGATATTCCATTTCATAAACATTAAAAGAGGAAAATCATGCAAATTTTAAAAAACAAGTAATTTCGAGTTACAATTTCTAAAATATGCAACTTAAAAAAATTTAGTTTTCAAGTGGGATAATTTAAAGAATATAAAATTTTAAAATAAATTCCAAATATACTGAATTTTCAGAAAAATATACCGTATGAAGATGGTAAGTATAAAGGATCTAATGAGCACAAGCAATAGGAAATAAACATAGGCACTAGCTAGCTGTGGGTCCCAGGTACCTCATATCTCGGTGAGAGTAACCATCACAAATATCCGTTCTCATGCATGAGACACTAGTAGGGAACATACCCATAACCCAGTGGTCCACAATCATCATCATCATAGTCTATTTAGAGTTTTAAGCATCAATATTTCTAAGTGAAACTAAGGCCAAAACCCACAGATTCACTAGCATACTAGTACACGTCCACCCACCTAGATACCCGGGTTTTCCACTTGTGATCAAGCAAGTTAAACAAGTCAAGAAATATACTTTTCACATGAAAACATAATTTACACATCACAAATTCACCAAACAGACCACATGTACACCACAAAAGTCACAAAATTCCACTTTTCATTCAAATTGATTTTGAAATCCGACTCACAACAAAATAGCCCACAACACTTTTCAAATTTCTCAAACTCTTCCACAAATCCATTAAATAATTTTATAAAACCATTAAAAGATATTAAAAATCACATAACATCCCACTCACATGTTACATAATACCCTTTTCATAACCAAAATCCATTTTTCACATCACACTCACACAAAACATCCCACATCACTTTCACATCTCTTACACACTTTAGTAAATCCTTCAAACATTTTTATAAAAAATTTCCAAGATGTAACAAATCAGAAAACAACCCATTTAACATTTAAAATATACCATTTCAAAATATACACACTCCAAAATAGTTTTCCAATATGGTTTCACCTCTTACATTAATCATTAAATCGTTCAAATCTTTTATAAAACAATTATAATTAGTATACCCGATCTTTTCTCATAAAACCCATTTCAAAACCTTATTTCAAGGACAAGATCACACACAAACACTAAAAAAGTATAATTTTCAGCCCTAGAGACATTTATAATACCACTTTCAAGTGTTATAAAATCACCTTCAATAATACCATGAAGGATACAAATGAACACACCCATTTTCATAAAATACTCTCAAGAAGTATAACAAAGTTTTACAGACCAAACCTATTCCAAAAACTCCCTTCCAAGGACCACATGACACTAAGGAGTTAACAAAACAGAATTTACAGCCCCTTTCAACAACTAATAAATCAATTTCATATTTTATAAAACTACCACAAAAGATACCACATGTGTTACATTCGAAAAGTTCACTTCTTCAAAAAAAAATGCAATTATAAAATTAAATGCTTAACCAATTCCCTAAAAAAAGGCTTTCACACCACCCAAAGAATATGGGGAACATGAAAAACCTGTAAAACAGGAAATATAACTCATCAAGGAATGGTTAACCATGGAATCATCTACCTTTTGATTCGAAACCCTCAAAATCTTGGTGCGAAACATCAAGCGCACCACCTCCGCACCAAAAGAAAGTGAAGAGAAACCTAAAATATAAAGATTAGACCAAAAAGAAACCATGTTAATCCCTGGGTTCGAACCCTAAATTTTGGACACTTTGGAACATCAAGAAAGAGGGATGAAACCCTAAGGAAATGGAAGAAATGGAAGAGAGGAACACTTACTTGAAGGAATCTTAGAGAAATCTCCCTAAATCCACCAGTATATGAATTTTCAAATATCCAAACATTAAAGGGACGTTCAGACAAGGAATAGGATATCATGTAAGAACTAGAATGGGGGAAAATAGTGAAAAATTAAGGAGTTATGAAAGAATCAATTTACCTCTTCAAATATGGGAGATTTGAGAAATATAGAGAAGTTTCGCCTGAATTCTTGATATAAATGATCTCAAAATAGAGGTAAGAGAGAATGAAAGCGTGCCTTGGGTAAGTGGTCTCAGGTGAGAGTTAAAATCACCAAAAAAATGTAACAATTGTAGGAGATATTAAATAATTAAAAAATATTTTTAATACAGAAAATGAGCTTTTGGGATGACCCAACACCTTAATAAAATACACAAATCCATAATTATTATGGATTCTTATGGATTCCAAATTAATATGGTGATTTTAATATACCAATGGATGCTATTTGGGAAGTGGAATGGGTGTAAAATGTTGAAAAAATAAAGAGTTATAAAAAAACAAAAATTTATTTTTAAATATGGAAATGAGCTTACTGTTTGTCCCAAATTTTGAAAACCCACTATTTCCACCAAAATGCATGGTAAACCCCCAAAAGAAATTAATAATTTAAATTAAATAAAAAATTAATTTAAAATAATTCATGGATGTGACACATATCATAAAAAATATTCCATAAAAAAAAGAGAAACCTTTGGTGATAGTCTCAAATTCCACGTGACCTTATAATAATTATCCCTAGGTACATGAAAATCATTCATCACCAATACATATAGTCTTTACCAAATACACTCCATAATTTGAGTATATCCAAAATAACTAATTTTTATACAGCCACAAACAAGCAATAATTGGTGGAATAGTATCATGATCTCAATCATTAAATAATTTATTCACCATCACTAAGTCCCAGCCTAAAAAATCATCTAGAATTATATCCCAAATTGTAGAGCCCTCTCAATCATGCTAGATATTAGATAATGAAAATCCATTACCCACCCCCAGACAACCAAGGTTCACTATAAATTTTAATCCCATTAAAATTAGAAACATGTAATATTCTATAAAAACTAATTTAGATCCCTAAATACACTAAAAAAATTTAGGAAGTGGGATGAGATGTGAACTTAGAAAAACAGAGATCAAAAAATAAATAGTCTTCAAAACATTCACAAATAAAGAAAAAAAAATAGAAAATAAACACCAACATTGCTTTGAAAGGAGGATAAAATTGAAATTACATAAGTTTCTGAATCCTAGCCTCCAATTTCTCAAATTGAGCATGTGAAATATATAAATATAAATATATATGTATATAAATATGTACCTAAGTATTGATAATTAGTACACTAACTTACTATAAGATCTGCGACCTCTGAATCATATCGATCCTGAGTCATCATCTATATTGACATTTTAACAGTAGATGAACCTTTATATCATAACCATATACCAATATTATATAAATATAGAACACAAAACCATAATAAATAATAAAATGAAAAAGTGAATAATAAATAAATCATGTGTAATATAGGACACGTGACAAGTCCCAAGCCTGTGAGGTGATCCCTACAGTACATAATTCTCAGAATGATTCACTGCCACCTCCAATATTCAATTAATTCAAATTTCAAACATGTAAAATATTCAAAATTATTTGAAATATATAAACCAAAATAAATAGACTCACCATTGAAACTACAATGGAGCAATATGAAACTATCTCATGCCACTAAGATGGGATAATGCCTATCAAGACTCTACCCAAAATGTCTGGGGCACCTACATTTGGTACCCAATGCTACCTGTAGACTCTCCCTTTATTATATTTCAACATTTTATAACATTTTTCCATACAAACTGGAAAAAACTAATTTTTCAACACTCCCATAATGTTTTATTTAATACAATAATTATCACAAATGTTTATATTTTCAAACATATATAAGAAACTAAAATGATCCTCTTACCTAAACTTCCCTCCATAATCGATCTAATGTATTCTAGGGGAATTAAGCCCAATTATGTGTAGTAAATGAAAATCTATGTGGGTCACCTATGATATAACCCAACATGAAAAAAAATTTAGGGGAACCCACTCCCATAGGATGATATGTCTCATCAAATGATATGTTAAGGTTTATGTAAGAATTCCATTATGAAATTCCACAATTAGGGCCTCTCCTATGAAAGGAAGAAGTAGTCGAGTCTAATCATATTGAAAAAAATTTCATACAAAATTTGGAAGATGTGCATATATATTTTTAACAATTAATTAGAAAATAAAAACACATTTATATTTATACATACGTCGATCCGTAGATGCAGATGATCTATAGAAATATGTGGATCTGGTTCCTATTCCCATGATTTTTCTGTAATCATAGAAATAATTAGTATATAAAGGATTAATTTCCTATTAATGTTCCATATAATGTGAAATATAAAAGACTCATGTATTTTCTATTTATTTCACACATATTTCATCATATATAGAAGAGTGGCTGGATCAAAAAATATGTTTTGGAAAAGCTATGATATTTTATGGTCGCATAACCTTGATATCCCATAGAATGACTAAATATCTAATTTCGATTAATTTGATTCATAAAAATTTATAAATTCATAGAGTATGAGTTTATTAACACTAATAAATAAAAGGTTTTTAATGTTTAATTCCACTGCCAACAATTAAATATCATCATTATCATATACTGGACAAGAGGAATCTATATACATGAGAATAAAATATGATTTCATGTATCATAAAGTGAGACATAAAGCTTCTATAGGTAGAGGATGTTTAGACTATAGGAGAAGAAGGGTTTGAAAATAAAATATTATTTCACTATCCATTCACTATCCATCCATAAAGAGAGGAATAAAGTGAGGAATATTATTTCACAATCCATTCAATTTCCATTAATAAATATATACATAAAGAGAGGCATATTATTTCACTATAAAAAATGTGAGGTATGAAAATAAAATATGATTTCATTGTCTAGTCATTCCACTTCATCCATCATCCATACTTCCATTTATGTAAGAAGTTCTACTTACAAGGAAGGATATACTATTTTAATTATAAAGGATAGTAGTTTTAAATATTTTATGAGGACAACACTTATGGTTAAGTAGGTAGCTGTTAATGGTTTACAAAAGAGGGATGATCATTTTTCATTTGGTCATGGACCTTCCAAATCAGATGTTTTTAAGATTGGATTATCTAATTTCAAAATGATGGTAACTCTAATTTCATTTTTTTCTCAACTCAAGACTATTATAAATTTATTAGTGAACTCTATCAACCAATTGATAGAAATGTGACATGTAAGGTCCCCACTGATTGTTCATTTGACATGCTCGATCCAAAATCTCTTGTATGAAGTAAAATTTTAGACTCTAAAAATTATATTTAGGCTACTATTATAGTGAAAATTCCTTCGATAATTTATGATCTATTTAAATAAGAGAAAAAATGATCAAGATAACTAGTGTAAACCTATTAAAACTTATAGTAGAGGTTAATTCACAAGCGTCTTGGGAGGTCATGTGGAAAACCACAACACGATTCTTCTCTCTTAGAATTAGTTTTAGGGGATAAATAGAATGATTGAAAATATTTGGATTTGTATGTTGATAATTTTATAACAGGAGATACTAGTTTTTCTATTTTATTGAGAGGAATTAACTTTGTAGTAAGGAAAATATAGATTGGTTTTAATTTAAGGTAGACATAGGATGATACTAAAGCCAGATATGTTCTGTTTTTTTTGAGAAACTAATGTGTATAAATGTTTTAATTTCATGGAAGGGGGACACTACTAGTAGAGAATTGGGATTTTTGACATATTCATTGATCTCTATGAATGTTAGTTAATTTTTTTTTCATTTTATGGTGTGGATTACCTCTACACAATTTTCTTAATTGGTGGTATTCTTATGTAGAGTTTAAGTGTGATGAAGATGATCTGAGTGTTTAGTTTGGTTTTTGGAGTCTAATATTCATCAGTTTCTATCCATGTTCACCGGTATATATAGGTTTAAAGTGTATAGGTGGTTTTTATGATGTTTCATTCTATATGGGGATATTGTAGGGATAGTTAGTGGATAGAATATATGGAATTTATTATTATTATTATTAGAATGATGGGTTCTATAGGCCTATTTATATGATAGTGTTGGTTATAGGTGTTGGGAATGTATTGTCTCAACAATAATATATAAATATTATTGATTTTGATGCTCACAAATACCCTTGTTTGTCTTACTAATGATTATAATTTATGTGAATTTCAGGAAATTAACATTTTTTCAATATTTATTCTAGAATTATTTTCAAGTTACTAATCCGCAAGGAATATTTATAAAAGTGATGGGAACTTGTTTTAGTGTTTTATTGAAATAATGTTCATACCCTACATTGATAAGCATTGTATAAGGAATGAACCCTAAATTTCAGAGTAGCGTGCATGGTTCATGTAACTGATGCTGTCAGGAAAGTATGGTTAATGAACCCTATGTTTGGATAAAACCTTTTGTTTGTAAGAAGGGGAAGTATGGTTAAGGAACCCTACATAAGTAATGAACTCTACATTTGTGGAAACAAACGTACAATACATAAACCCTACTTTTATGATCAACCCTATATTGTCAACCCTATATTTATGATCAACCCTACATTTTCAACCATACTTTTGGTATCTTGTCATTTTATAAAGGAACTCTATGTTTGACTATTCAACGATGAAGATTTTTGTTAATCTATAATTTTATCCGTGATTTCTACAATGGTCTTGACATAAATAAAGTTTGATTAAAATAATTTTTTTTCGATCGATTCAAAGGATTGTTTTTATTGATTCAAAGAACTGTATTTAACATAATAAATCACACCTACTTCTAAGGGATGTTACAAATCTCATGATTGACTCAAAATTTGAATATCTACAATCTATAAGGTGAAATTTTTGGATATACTCAACCGAAATAAAATCTAGTTTTCTATATATTTGATCAGATCGTTTTTGAGAAATATACACAAATATATTATATTTAGCGTGATAAATTTTTTATTTTCAAACTGATTACTTTTTGTGAATATATTTTTACAGATCTACTACAAAGAACAATTGACTATGTTTTTTTTTGAAAGAGGCTACAATTTGAAGATATACTTTTCAACCTCACACTACTATGAAACTGTTGGTTGTTTGTTGTTGTATAACTGAAGATCATTTGAAAAAAGGACTTATTCAAAGCTATTACTATTTGAAGATACTTATCGGTGAATAAGATCTATCTAATTTCAGTTATTTCTTATACAACTGTGAATTTCAATAAAGAAACATCAACAAATCAAAAACTTTTGATTTATTGGAGATTTTACTGATAAAACTTAGTCATGGACTAAGTTCCATATTCTTATACTAAGATGTGGAAAAACGGTTTTTTTAAACGTACTAAATGACTCTGTTTAGCCTTGTTGTAAAGGTGTCAACAGCCTGTACTTAGTTTTAGATTTTAAATTATATACAAATAAGATGACAATGGATGATCCAAAAGAAGTTATGTCCTTGATTATAGGTCCCTATTTTAATGGTGACAACTATGGATGCTGAAAATCATGAATGATCATTTATTTTAAGAATCTGGGATTCAAATTTTATTCAAAGATCACCACTCCTTAAGCGATACCTAAGAAACCGGATACTTGGGATGCCAAAATAGAAGCTGAATATGATATCAACTCAAAAGCAATGAATTCTATCATCTGTGGACTCAAACCTGGTGAATTCGATAAAGTATCACAGTCCCATAAAGCATATGAAACGTGGAAGACAATAACCGCAACACTCTGATGTTTTAATGAAATATTTTCATTAAATAACTTTTATTCAATAGATTTCATTGCATGAAATCGTGATTTTAAATGAACCATGAGAATCCCTTAATATAAAATGACCATTACAACCGAGATGTTAGGTTAGCAAGAATAAACATAACAAACTTATGAAGATGAATAAAAAATATAAAATGATTATATATTTTTAAATTTATGTGAATTAATATTATTAAATGAAATTGATGAAACCTATATGTTATATACCTAATGAAATATTTTTTATATTCATCTAAGGGATTTTTTTTTCAGAGTATGAATAAGTCCTATTTGATATATAAAAACCTATATTTTTCAAAAGGTTAATTTTACACATTTTAATGGGGAACCCCTTTTAAATTAATATTTTTACACATTAATAATTTTATATGACAACATAAATATTTTCTTTAGTAGTGTAATATAAAAATTTACTTTTGGTGAAATTTTAATATTTTTCTGATAAGTTCAAAATTTTGAAAAATAGTAAAAATACACTTAATTTTAACTAGATGAATTTTTTTTCATAAAAATAATTTATATGGTTAAATTATAATATTGAATATTTTTAAATTATAAATATAATATATTTTTATCATTCAATAAAATTTATTTCATTATCATTAATTTTACATTGAATTCAGATATAAAAACATTTCAATATTTTGTAATTTTTAACTTTTATAACTTGTTCCCTCTTTCCAAAAACATGAATAATTTAAAATTAATTACTTAAACTTCTGTGTTTTTAATTTTGAAAAATGGATTCCATATTTAGAATCATTAGTTCAAAATTATGTAAATATCTTTATTTTATTTTTGGGAATTATGAATAGTAACTTTTGTAATTTTTATTAATACAGTAAATGGTTAAATAGGGTAATTAAGGGTAAGAATACTGTAATAAAATTAACCTAACACCTATATTAATATCATTGTATGAGTTCATTTTGACCTAAATCATCCTTCGGTCAAAATGGTATCCATTTGAGTCCACTTGGATGAGATTTAGAAATTAAATATATTTTATTTAAAGATAAGTTAAATATGACTCACTCAAATTTTAATAACAAAATAATTTTTTTATATAATGTTTTATGAAAGATAAATTCGATTATAAATACTCATTTTAAATATAAAATGTTTTTATTTATCATGTTAATTTATTTTTAATTTTTACGAAATAAATAACTACTTTATTATCTTATACATTAATGATGCAAAAATTATTTAATTGATGAAAAATCAATAATTAAGTTTTTATTAAAATAATAATACCCATTAAAGGACCAAAAAACTTGAACTAATATTATTGGTCAATTATATCTTGACTATAATCTTCCAAGGTTCGAGTTATTTACCATTTGGTGCCTTATAGAATGGATTATGAAACTAATATTATTTTATTTAAAGTGATGTTAAAGTGGTACCATTCATAATTTAATAGGTATAACATTTAAAATATTTGATTTTCCAGAATATAAATTATACTAAAAATATTATTATAAAATATAATAGATTTATCTTCATCAAATAATTTTATTTTTAAATTTTATTCCAGATATAATTATATTGAATAATTACACAATTTTGAGTCAGTGATTATTTTATTAATATAGAAAAAAATAAATGTGAAAACAATGTTATAATAAATATAATTTGAGGTAATTAATATTTATAATTATTTTTTAGATGAAATTTAACTCTTAAGAATATTATAAAATGGTTGGTTTGAAGTTGACTTATCTTAATATTTTTTAAAGTCAATTAATTGAATAGTGTTAAAATTGATACTATTGATTATTTATCAAAATAATATATTATTAAATAATTTAAAAATCATAAACCATTTTTAAAAAATATATAATAGTTTTGATATGGTATAAATTTTATAATTTATTTAATTATGGTCTATTTAGATCAAATAATTAAATATTACAACCTTTTAATATTACATTATTTGTTACCCGACTCAAAAATAAAATAGAATAACTAAGTGTTATTTAAAAAGATATGGTTTAAATTGACAGAAATGCTTGTAAAGTAATTATTAGTTGATGATATTGTAACCTTATCTCATCTCATATTTTAAATTGGGACAATTTTTGGGTTTTTAGGGTTTATTTTATTATAAATTATTAATTACGTAGTTTCCAAAAGTGTCCCTCACCTCAATTATAAAAGGGAACCTCTTCCATCATCTCATCATTTCAATTTTCACCTTAAATATATTCAATAAACTATCTATTTCCCTTATCAACTTCCCTAGTAACATTCTAGAGGTTCTGGTATTCTTTAAAGACCAACTCTAGTGCTCTAAGAGGAGATTTAGAGGAAGCTCGTCAAAGAAGAGGTAGTCTCCTCTACCGATTCTTTCAAACTTATTTCTTCTTCTACTTACTCTTCATAAATTGTTTCATTATAAACCAATAACTCCATTATCAATTATATAATAATAATTTATTATATCTATTAAACAACCATATTCCAACTTCTAGACATCCTACAAAAAATGAAATCACCACACATGCGTATATACAACTTACCATCTCTACACTGTGGTGTAAAATATTTTTCACCACCACATTACATGGATGGGTATAATAATGTAAGTAATAACTATATATAATTATTACAAAATTTTATTAATTATTAAACATTATAAAATTCTTTAAATTCAATTTTACCGGTTGGTGAATTTTTATTAAACCGTATGAAAGGAAACTTTTGTTGTTTTTAGTACGAGGTCCTTTTTTTGACTTTTCCAGCAAAAGTATAAGGAGAATATTTTTTTAACTTATAAAAAATTAATGTATTCTTATGATTTTATAACAGATTATTTACATGAAGCTTCCTTGAAAATATTTCAAGTTTATTTTCAATTAAATTATTTTGTTTTACAGTTGTGTGGAATTTTGAGAAAAGAAAATGTTTTTGAAGAAGAAAGGATATTTTCCTTAAGAATATATTTCAAGTGTTTTATCAAAAATATTTTCCATCTAAGATGACATTCATTAAATAGGGTTATGTTTCTATCCCTATCATCTCTATTATTTGAGTTGTGTTTATGATGGAATTCTATTTATGAATTCTATTTTTTTATATGGATTATGATGGAATGATGTTTAAGAAACCCATTTTATTCCTTGAGTTTTCTATAATTTATTTTTTTGTGGAACACATAAGAAATATTTCATTATGATATGGGTGGGACCTATATATCCCCCCCCCCAATTCATTTGGTAAATATTTATATCTCATTAGATATACAAGACTGGAAGGACAAGTAAATCCAATTCAGTAATATAAGGCTGGAACGAGGAGTGAAATCGGTTCAGTAATGGACTTTGTCCACTATCACGGTATTGGAAATGAACCTAGACTAACATAAAATGATTTTTTATCAATATATGTATTCCAAAAAAATTCATGTCTTATGTTATGAATTTTGGGATTATGCTGAACTTTTATGATTCATCCCATGACATGATATCATGATCCTTTATATGCATGATGAGATTTTCAAGTGTTGTGTTTTTATATTCTATGATTATAATATGATTGATATCTCCCCTATTTACCCTTACAGATAATTTGAGCTCACCCTTTCATATGTTCTTTTCCCCATGTCATGAATATGGGTATTAAGTAAGATATGTCAAAAAGGATTATAGTTATGAATAAATAATATTGATACAATGTAGATGTTTTATGAACCAGTTGTTTATGTTTCCCATTTTCTGAAGACACTATACCTATATGGTCCTGTCATAGAATTTTTATATGTTTTAATGAATATTCTTAAATTTTTACGTAATATCAATATATGTAAATTATGTGTTGTTATAATTGGTATTGTAGGAAAGGTATGGGTAATGAAATTATTTTCCTCCCAAGAAACCTAATGTTATGGGAGATGGAATAAAAAATCTTATAGCTATGCTCAAAAATATTTCTCAAGCTATGAATCATGAAAGACTTCCAAACGAGCAAAGGAGGGAACAACATTATGTCGAGTCCTTCACGAGGCAGTGTACACCTTCTTTCAGTGGGTCTTCTGATCCATTAGTGGCTGAACAATAGATCAATACCACTGAAAAGATACTTTTTAGTTCTCTAATGTTTAGAACATGATAAATTCATCTTAGCAGTTTATAGTTTGGAAGGTGAAGCTGATCAATGGTGGAACCTTATAAGGAATATGTGGTAAAGAGATGAAATTAAATCCATGGAATGAAATGATTTCAAGAACTTTTTTTTCAATAAGTACATTCCTTGTTTTCTTCAAACAAATATGGAGAAGGATCCCTTGAACTTAATAAAAAGGAAAATTAATTCTTTACTACCTAAGAAGAAAATTTTACAAGACTTACAGGGTATGATTCTAGAATTATTATCCAACCCGAGATTAAAATTGATTGATTCTTTGGTGGCTTAAAACCAAGTCTCCGAATAGAATTAGCCATAAGGGACTTTAATAGATATGAGGAAATCGTATGATGTGATCTCAAGGTTGATATGGAGAAGAGAGTAAACTATTAATCATATGGGTTTGTTAATAAGAGAAAAATGGAATTCAAAGGAAAATCTAAAGATTACCTTGAAAAGAAGATGATTTTCCCTTATGCTCAAAGTGTGGAAAGAAACATGGAGGAAATTTTCTTAAAGGGACTAGTGAATATTTTATGTATGAAAAATAAGGTCATCTGGTAGTTGAATACCAAATTTATGGGAAAAAGATGTCTAATGATGCATATAGAGAAAAGGCTACACAGAATGCACCTCCTACACTTCAATGCTACAAGTTCAAGGAAATGGGGAATTCTTCCAATATATGCCCTAATCCAAGGGTTATTGATGATGATCGATGTCAGAAAAAACTTAAGGCCAAAGATAAAGGCAAGTCACATGCAAGCACTATCGATGATGTGGAATATGACAATGAAGTGGTGAAAGGTACACTTACTATCCACTAAAAATTAGAAAATGATTCATTTTATTCATGATCAACCTGCTCTATTATTTCTAAAGAATTTTCTAATGGTATCACTGTATTACTTCAACAATTAGATGTTGAGTTAGCTATGTCAACTCCTAATGGCACAATGGTCACATCAAATGTTTATAATTCTTCTCGGGTTGAAGTTTGTGGGAAAGTGATTCCTTTAAATCTTGTGACCCTTTCTATAGTGGAATTTTATTTGATTCTTAGCATGGATTGTATTTCTCCATATGGAGATCATATCAATTTCCAAGGAAGGGAAGTCACATTTTATATTCCAGATCAATCTATGATCATCTATAGATGCAAGGATGAGTATGACCTTCCAATGAAAATTTCTTGCATCTTATGGGTCTTGATCCCTATAAATGAAGGTTATCTATCTCACATGGTTGGGGATAAACTCACCATTAAGAGTACTCCTATTGTACATGAGTTTGATGACGTCTTTTTGGAAGAATTACTAGGTCTTCTACCAAATCGTGAAGTTGAGTTTTCAATAAAAATCATACTGGGTTCTATTCCTATTTCAAAGACACCTTATATAATGGCCCCATTTGAGTTGTATGAATTGAGGATAAAATCCAAGAGAATATTAATAAGGGATTCGTAGGCCCTCATGCATCACCTTGGGGATCACCTATTCTTTGTGTTAAGAAGAAAGATGGATCCATGAGACTCTGTATTTATTATCGAGAACCTAAAAAGATCACTATTAAGAAAAAATATCCTCTTCCCTGCATTGATGAATTATTCAACCAACTATGAGGAGCTCAATATTTTTCCAAGATTAATCTTTGCTTAGGATATCATCAATTAAGGGTCAAAAAAGAGGATATACCGAATATGGCATTCCATACAAGGTATGGACACTATGAATTTATAGTGATGCCTTTTGGTATTACTAATGCCTCCTCTATATTCAAATATCTAATGAATAAAGTCTTTAGAGACTATCTTTATCAGTTTGTGGTAGTCTTTATAGATGATATTTATTTTTCTATTCAAAGAGAAAGGAAGAACATGAAGATCACCTGAGAATTGTACTGAAGACCATGAGAAATAAGAATATTAATGAAAAATTTACCAAATGTGAATTTTAGCTTCAAAAAGTTTTATTTTTGGCTCACATAATCTCAAGAGAGGGGATATCTATGGATCCAAAAGTAGAAGTTATTGAATGTTGGATGAGACCAAAAATGGTAACTGAGATATGAAGTTTTCTTCGTTTGGATGAATATTATCGACGTTTTGTGAAAGATTTTTCATGATTATCTAATCCACTAACCAAGTTAACTCAAAAAGGAGTTAAGGTCGTGTGAATGGTGGAATATGAAGATAATTTCAAAGAGCTCAAAATAATGTTAGCCAGTGCACCTGTTCTCACACTTCCATGTAGTGGAGAAAGGTTTTTGATCTATAGTGATGCATTCTAAAAGGGTATGGGATGTGTTCTCACGAAAAATGATATGGTTATTTCATATGCCTCGTGACAATTAAAAATCAATGAGAAAAATGACCCAACTCATGATTTTGGTGTTAGACGCTATAATATATGCATTAAAGATATGGAGGAATTATCTTTATAGTGAATGGTGTGATATTTATACCGATCATAAGAGTTTAAAGTATATTTTTCTACCTAAGGAGTTGAATATGCATCAACGAAGATGGTTGGAGTTAGTTAAATATTACAACTACTCAATACACTTCCACCATGGGAAATTTAACAAAGTGGAAGATGCTTTGAGTTGAAATGACCATGCTATCCTATCCATGATAAGGATCACAAAAGTTCCAATATTTATGGATTTACAAAGGATGGATCTTGAAATTTTAAAGGAAGGGGAGAAATCATGTCTTTATCAAATGAATTTTCAACCATCTATACAAGTATTGATTAAAGAGGATTAAAAGGAAGATTTTGAGCTACAAAATAAGGTGATAAATTTTCCGGAATTCAATTTTAATTATGATGGAATAATAATGTTCAATAATTGGGTTTGGATTCATCCCAAACCAGAAATAAAGAATGAGATATTTGATGAGGATCATAGTTCTTCATTCTCTATTTACCTTGGAAGCACAAAGATGTATAAGGACCTGAAAGAGTATTTCTGGTGGGATGAAATGAAAAGAGATGTTGCTGAATATGTCTCTCGGTTCTTGGTTTTTCAACAAGTTAAGGCTCAGATATATTATTCAAAGGTGATGTTACAACCATTACCCATAGACAAATGGAAATGGGAAAAAATCACTATGGAATTTGTCATCGGACCTCCCAAAACATCTAACATCCATAATTCTATATGGGTTATAGTTGATCACCTTACAAATTCGGCACACTTCATTTCTATTAGAGAGTATTTCTCTCTTTATTAGTTTAATTGGATATATGTAAAGGAAGTGGTAATATTTCATGGATTACCTCTTTAAATTATATCTAATCGGGATCTAAGCTTTACCTCAAAGTTCTGGCGAAGTCTTCAGTAGGATCTAGATACAGAGTTAAGTTTCATCACTACTTATCATTCTTAGATAGACGATCAGTTTGAGAGGACAATTAAAACTCTAGGGGACATATTGAGAGCTTTATCTATGGATTTTAAAGGAGTTGGGATCAACACATACCTTTGGTGTAATTTTTATACAATAATAGATTTCACTCCAGTATTATGGTGAATCCTTATGAATCCCTCTCTGGAAAGAAGTGTAGAAATCCAAATTGTTGGGATGAAGTTTAGGAAAGAAAGCTATTATAACCTGATCTTGTTGAAGAAATATAAGAAAATCCCAGATCTATTAAACAACACATAAGAGAAGCTCAGAGTCAGAAAAAATGTTATGCTGAAAACCAATGAAAATACCTAGAGTTTGAAGTGCGTGATAAGGTGTTTATATTAATATCTCCTTAGAAGAGAGTAATGAGATTTGGAAAGAAGGGAAAGATGAGCCCTAAGTATATTAGTCCTATTGAAATTATGGATCATATTGGGATGGTAGATTAATAATTGGAACTTCCACTAAATCTATCTCAAGTTCATGATGTGTTCCCTATGTCTCTCCTAAGAAAGTACATACCAAATACTTCACATGTACTAAACTCAGAATTCGTACCGTTGGAGCAAGATCTTTCTTATGAAGAACGACCGATAAAGATTTTGGATCATAGCAAAAAAGTTCTTTGAAAACAAGACCACTCACTTGGTTAAAGTTTTGTGGCGGAACCACCAATTTGAGGAAACTACGTGGGAACTTTAGGATGTGATGAGGTAGAGGAATCTTCATCAGTTTGTATCCAAGTGACAAATTTCGAGGGTGAAATTCAGTTGAAGGGGGTAGAATGCAACACCCGGATGTTTTAATGAAATAATTTCTCTAAATAATTCTTATTCAATGTATTGAATTTCATCCAATCGTGAGTTTAAATAAACTATGAGACGTCCTTAATATAAAATGACTATTATAACCTAGCTATTAGTTTAGCAGGAATAAATATAAATAAATTATTAAAATGTATAAAAAACATAAATCAATTATATATTTTTATATTTATGTGAATTACTATTAGTAAATAGAATTAATGAAATATATATGTTATATACCGAATAAAATATTTGTGATATTCATCCAATGAATATTTTTTTCATAGAATATGAATAAACCCTATTTGATGCATAAAAACCTATATTTTTCAAAAAGGTAAATTTATACTTTTTAATGGACAACCTCTTTTAAATTAAGATTTTGACACTTTAATAATTTTTATATGAAAAACCTAAACACTTCCATTTGTAGTTGAGTATAAAAATTTACTTTGGATGATATTTTAATATTTTTCTGATAACTTCCAAAATTTTTATGAATATAAAAAATACACTAAATTTTAATTGAAAACAACATTTTTTATCAATGTAATTTATATTATTAAATTATAATATTGGATATTTTTAAAGTATAAATAGAATATATTTTTATCATTCAACATTATTTATGTCATTAGTATTAATTTTACATTGAATTCAGAAGTAAAAAAAATTCAATCTTTTGCAATGTTTTAACTTTTAAAACTCGTTTCCTCTTTCCGACAATGATAATAATTTTATATTAATTACTACAACTTCATTGTTTTGAATTTTTAAAAATGGATTCCATATTTGGAATAATTAGGTAAAAATTATGTACATAGATGTTTTTTGGGCATTATGAATAGCAACTTAGGTAATTTTTATTAATATAGTAAAAAGGTAAATCATGTAATTAAGGGTAAGAATACTGTTATAAAATTACCCTAACACTAATCTTAAAATAATTTTATGGATTTTTTAGACCTAATTTATCCTTGGGTAGAAATGGTATCCATTTTAGTCCACTTGGATGAGAATAAGATATTTAATTTATTTTAATTAAAGAAATGTTAAATATGTCCCACTCAAATTTTAATAACTAAATCATTTTTTATATAAGTTTACACAAAAGATAAATTAGATTATAAATACTCATTTTAAATTTTACATGATTTTATTTAGCATGGAAATTTATTTGTAATTTTTCAGAAATAAATAATTATTTTAATAGCTTATACAATAAGGATGAGGAAATTATTTAATTGACGAAAAATAAATAATGTAGTTTTTATTAAAATAATAATATCCATTAAAAGACATAAAAACTTGAAAATATCTTATTTTTTTTGTATATATCGACCATAATCATCCAATAGTCTATTTATTGACTATTTTAATCCTTATAGAAGGGATTATGACACTTATATTATTTTATTTAAAGTGATGTTAAAGTTGTCACATTCATAATTTGATAAGTATAACATTTTAAATATTGGATTTTAATAAAGATAAATTCTACTAAAAATATTATTATGACATCTAATAGATTTATCTTTATCATAGAATTTTATTTTTAATTTTTATTCAACAAATAAGTATATTAAATAATTACAAAATATTGATGTAGGGATTATTTTATTAATAGAGATAACAAATAAATGTTATAAAAAATGTTAAAAAATATATAATTTGGGATAATTAATCTTTCTCATGAATTTTATATATTAACTTTAACTCTTATTAGTATTATAAAATATATTATTTGATATTAAATTATCTTAATATTTTTTTAAAATCAATGAATAGAATAGTATCAAAATTTACACTATTGATTATTTATTAAATTAATGTTTTATTAAATAATTTAATAACCATAAAACATTTGTAAAAATATATATTAATTATTATATTTCATAATATGTTCTAATCTATTCATTTATTGTATATTTTACATCAAATAATTAAATATTACATTGTTATAATATTAAATTATTTGTTACCCTAGTTAAAAATTAAATAGAATAACTAAGTGTTAATTAAAAGGATAAGTTTTAATTGATAAAAGTATTTTTCAAAAAATTTCTAGTTGATAAAATTGAAAACGTATCTCATATCATCTTAGAAATTGGGACATTTTGGAGGTTTTTGGGTAGGGTTTGATGTTATTAGAAATTATTAATTAAGGAGTTTCCAAAATTTCCCCTCACCTTAATTATAAAAGGGAACCTCTTCCCTCATCTCATCACCTCACATGGAGACTTAAAGCTCATATATAACCCACTTTTTTCCATTATAAACTTCCCTATTTACATTCTAAAGGTTTCGGTCTTCTTTAAAGACCAACTCTAGCGCTCTAAGAGGAGATTTAGAGGAAGCACATCGAAGAAGAGGTAATCTCCTCTACCGATTCTTTCTAACTTCTTTCTTCATATACTTCCTCTTCATAAGTTGATTCATTATAAGGTAATAAATCCTGTATAACATATATAATGATATGTTATTATAATTATGAAACAATTATATTCCACATTCTATCCATCCTATGACAAATGAAATCACCACACGTGCATACGTACAACTTACCGTCTCCACGCTGTGGTGTAATCTATTTTTTCAACCACCTTACTTGGATGGGTATAATAATGGAATTAATAAATATATATAATTATAAAAAAAGTAAATTAATCCTGAAATATTATACACCATCCAATTCATCTCCATTCTAAAAATTTAGCAATGAAATCATCGCTCGTGCGTACATATGGCATAAAGGTCTCCACGATGCGATGCGATTTATTATACATGATATCCATTAAAGAATGATTATATAAATGTATAAATTTAATAAATATGTTATATATTATGTTAATATCAGTTTTTAACAATATAACTATGATCTAATAAGGATAACCATAACTTATTCGACAAAACAAGATTGAGCACATAAAATAGTTGATATCCGAATAACGAGTAACATTGAAATGTTATTAAAAAACAAATGATAATATGATCTTGAATGATAAGATAAAAATGACTATGATTATGAAATAATTCAATTACATTATTTATATCATTATACAGGAGGTTCAGATACATAAAATGGAAATCAGACCTAAGGTAAGGGGTAATTTTGTAATCTCATTATTATCTGAGATTGTTTATTTGTAAGTATTTCTATGGTATATTTACCATCTACTACCATTTTTTCTAAATATGTAATATTATTTATATTATTCTAAAATTTTTTATTGTAGATTTTACCCATTGGAGAATTTTTATTAAATGGTATGAAATGAATCTTTTTCATTTTTAGTACAAGGTTCTTTTTTTGACTTTTCCAGCCAATGTACGTGGATAATGTTTTTTAACTTATACAGAATAAAAATATTATTATGATTTTATAATGCCTTATTTTCATGAATCTTATTTTATAATATTTCAATTGTATTTTCAATTAAATTCTTTTCTTTTAAAATTTCATGGAATTTTGAGAAAAGAAAACATTTTTGAAGAAGAAATGATATTTTCCTCAAGAATTAATTTCAAGTGTTTTATCAAAACTATTTTCCATATATCATGAGATTATTTAAATAGGGTTATGATTATTTCCCTATTATCACTATGACTTGAGTTGTTTTTATGATGGAATGATATTTAGGAAATCCATTTGTTTTATATGAATTATGATGGAATTATGTTTAAAAAACACATTTTATTCCTTGGGTTATGATATGATTTATGTTTTTGTGGAACATGTAATAATGATTTCATTATGAGATTCATGTGACCTATATCTCCATCCAATTAATTGGGTAAAGATTTATATCTCATGAGATAGACATGACTGGAATGTCAAGTAAATCTGGTTCAATAATATATGGCTGGAATGAGGAGTGAACTCGATTCGGTAATGGACTTTGTGGCTATGATGGTCTTGGAAATGAGACTTGAATAATATGAAATGATTTTCTATGATAATGTGTATTCCAAAAAATATCACGTCTTATGTTATGAATTTTTGGATTACGTTGAACTTTTATGATTTATCCCATTACATGATATCATGATCCTTTATATACAGGATAAGATTTTCAAATGTTGTTTTTTTATGTCCTATGATTATGATATGATTGATATCTCCCATATTTACCTTTACATAACATTTGAGCTCACCCTTTCATATATTTATTTTATTTAGGTCGTAAAGATGGGTATTATGTAATATATGTCAAAAAGGAATATAGTTATGAAGAAATATGAGGGATACAATGTAGATGTTTTATATACCATTTATTTATGTTTCACACTTTAAAAAGACACTATACCTATATGATCTTTTCATAGATTTATTAATTTTTTTAGTGAATATTATTCAATTTTGAAGTAATATAAATGTATGTAAAGTATGGGTCATTATAATAGCTTTCACATATGAAGGAAAAGATAACATTATACAGATGAAGTATGCTACTATAAAACTAAAGTTTAACACCTTTAGAATGTTTGATGGTGAAATCATCACACAAATTAATGGGTGGTTAACAGATATTTTCAAAAATATTAATTCCTTGGTAGATACCATGATTCAATCAGATCAAGCACTAAAATTACTTAGAGTACTTACCTCTAAATTGAATGGCATATCTGAAGCTATTCAACAATCATCACTTGTCAGGAATTTTACTATAAATAAATTAATCGGAACATTGATGATGTAATAAGAAGAAATGAAAGTTGAAGTTGAAAATCATAATATTGTAGTAGAAAAGGAAAAAACTACCATTAAATTAGCATTTAAGAAGCATGAAAGGAAATAAAAAAATATTTCATAATGGAAAAAGATCTAGATTCTTCACACTCTGAGATGGAACCGCCTCATCTAGATAGAAAATTTTCAAATTCAAAAAAAAAGAGGATTTAGAAAATAATTTATGAACGATGAAAGAGAAACTACAGAAGTAAGATATTAAAAATTAAAAAAAATATGGGTGACAATAGACCTGATTGACCCCAATTGAAAGGCAGAATAAGAAGGATAGAAAAGAAATATCAGAAGAAAACCGATTATGACCATAAAGATAATAGAGCGTTGAAATCTACATGGAGTGTGTCTGAATACTCAAAAATGAATTCAAAATTGAATTCAAAGAAAGATCCAAATAATATCAAAAAAAATATGTGGTTTATTTCTTTGGAAAAAAATAGGTACAAAACTATTACACTTTTGATTCTAACTCTGATAACTGCTCAAATAATAAATGAACTACTTACTATTCAATGCTAGAATAGAAATACGATTCTTTAATAAAGAAGCATAAATCATTAAACAAATATTCAAAATGATATTTTATGTGAAAGAGACACTATACTAAAACATCATAAAGATTTAATTGTAAAACTAAATTCATCTACATCAAACTCTATTGATCATGAGAAAATGATAAAAAAATTTGAGGTTGAAGTAGAATCTTATAAAAGTTCTACTAGTATTTTAACTAAAGGATAAAAAACTCTAAATTAGATTATTGGAAATAATTATATTAAAAGAGAAAATTTTGGAATAGTAATCGAGGGTAAAAAATCTAAATTATATAAAGATTATATTTTGAAAAATTCAAAAAATTCTACCAGCTATTATTGTGGAATAAAAGGTCATTACACTAACAACTGTTATTTAATAAATCTTCAAATAAGTGGTATTAAAAAGGATTTTGTTTCCAAAAATAGAACTAAACAATGTAATTAAATAATGGAAAAATAATGCAGACCTGGATTCCTAGATCACAACTTGCTAACATAGTTGGACCCAAAAAAAGCTGGGTTCCAAAACAAATAAATGTTTAAATGTGTCTATAGATCAATGATCATATGAAAAACATGCTATATGGTATATGAATATTGGCTTCTAAAGGCACATGACTAGATAATCTACAAATTTCCATACATTGACACAATTGGATAGAGAACTAGTCACCATCGGTGACAATACAAAAGGAAATATTGTTGGAGTTGGAACTATTGGAGATCCAAAGACAATTTCAGGAAAAAATTACTCTATGTAAAAGGGATAAAGCACAACCTTTTAAGTATTTCTCAACCTTTTTATGATGGATTTTATATTTATTTTTATGGTAATTCATTTCTAGTCTTTAAAGATAAACTTCTTATATTTAGAGCACCAAAAACATAAAATGTTTATACTTTGGATGTAAATTCCTTGTATAAATAGAAAGTGAACTGTTTAACTGGTAAGTAAAATGAGTAATGGATCATGCATAGGAGACTTGAACATTTCAATATATTTTCTTTACATAAATTATATAAGAAAAAATTAGTTTTAGATTTTCCTAGTCTTAAGTTTGAAAATGAAATATTTTATGTTGCATGTGAAATAAACAAACAAAATAAAACATATTTCAAATCTATTAACCAAATTGCTACATGTAAACCATTATAACTTATCCATATGTATTTGTTTTGACCATCTTGGGTAGTAAGTTTGGAAAGAATATTTTTTTTATGTTTTAGTAAATGATTTTTCAATATTGACTTGGGTTTATTTTCTAAAACTCAAAAGTGAGGTATTCACTATTTTTAAAATATTTTGATAAACTATTAAGAAAAGAATTTAAAACAATTTTATTGAGGAGTGATCATGGTTGTGAATTTGAGAATTAGGAATTAAATTATTATTTTTCTCAAATCTTGGTATTAAACACATCTTCTTTGCACCACGAACACCTCAACAAAATGGAATTGTTGATAGAAGAAATAGAACTATTCAAGAATGTCACGAACCGTCCTCGGGACCCGTGCCGTGACTACCCCAAGCCCGCCTCCCGTAGGCCAGGGGCTGGCAACTAGCACCAAGGCGTAAATCCCAACAAAAGGGGAAGGCATTGCCTTTATAAAGTAAACAATCACCATAGACTAAGCAAGAAGAAGTATACACTAAGTAAAACTGGGTACAATAGTAAGTGAGGAAAGTAAATGAGCCAGAATACAAACTCAAACTGAAAGTAAAGTATAACTAGAAAGAAAGTACAACAACTAAAAGTAAAGCAGCAATGTCGAGCCGTCCACTGGAAGTCCCACCTGAAGTGTGGGTACAGATAGCATCCTCAACTCCTCAGGTCCAGCCGTCCACTCCGTGTACGTCCCGCCCAGTGGTCCACCTCAAGGTACCGACTTGCTCCACAAGCCTCAAACATGATCAGCGTTGTCCGTCGTCTGCATCCAACACAACGTAGTGTGGGCATAGCCCGTGCAGGGGTGAGTATACGCTACTCAGTAGGGACCCCGAGACCCCCGAAGGTCTCCCAGAATCCACAAAGGATAATCCAAAAAGGAAAGATACAATCACAAAGTAACAACCAACACTACTTAGTTATATTCCCATACATATACCTAAGTCATCAATTCCTGTTCGGCTCCAACATCCAAGCCCATGTTCAATCACGTTCACATAGGAGTACAAGCCAATCCACAAAGGATGACACAACCCAATCCACATAGGGAAGCAAGTCAATCATATCGAAGATAATGATTGGAAGTCAAGAATCAGCTCACACAAGTATACTTCTTTGTAAGGTGATAGAGATGATCAGATATTGCCACTGATTCATCTAAGCTAGGACCCACATAGGATACTAAACCAGCTAAGCTGTCAGACCCACATAGAATACAGACCAGCTACTCTGCCAGACCCATGTAGGATAGAAAGAAAAAAGTCAAACACTGCCAAAACCATGTAGGACAGAAGAATAGTATTCATTGTCGTCGAACCCACGAAGGATTTCAGTTCGGTCTTCATCGCTGCCGAACCCACAGAGGATTTCAGTGCAGTCTTCATCGCCGTCGAACCCACAGAGTATTTCAGTATGGTCTTCATCGCTGTTGAACCCATGGAGCATTTTAGTGCAGTCTTCATCACCGTCGAACCCACGGAAGATTTCAGTACGGTCTTCATCACTGCCGAACCCACGGAGGATTTCAATGCAGTCTTTATCGTCGTCGCAGTCGCAGCCAGCTCTAGGGTTCCCGCACACAGCATGCTCGATTCAGGGAGGGTCCGCTCCACGATCCAAGAGGGTCGATACATCAATTGAAACGTTGTCCGGAGTTTATGTATCTCAAAGTTCCGTCTCGACAAGAGGAACTCAACGTGACAGATGACGCGTCAATCGGATGCCCTGTCTGTGAGTTATTTGCCTTTTCGTTCCAGGGGACCGGTTGGTTTTTAAGTCAAAACTAACCCGACCGCACTCCAAATGCATCCAAACCTTGAGAGGAGTAAGCCAAAAGGTCTGTCTCACTAATAGGAATCCAACAAAGTCGAGAGCACGTCAATCGGACGTCCGGAGCTCAAGTTATAAGCGTTTCCACTCCGAGGGCCCGTTTGGTTTCGTGTTTGAACCAACCCGGCCATACCCAAAGTTCTCAGAAACCTTGAGTGTAATATACCGAAATGACCAAATCGATCCAAGGATCGCATTGCAACTAATGGTGCGTCGATCAGAGGTCCTTATCCCAAGATATGGTCAAAAGAATGAACCTGTCTGGTTTTAGGGGGTTTTTGGCCTGGACCGGCTCAGCCCGAGACCCCCTGGGGCGGCCCAAAATGGGTCGAACCGACCGGGTCCGGGTCCGACCCATTAGGGAGCGTCCCGGCCAGGTGGGCGCGGCCTGGTCCATCAGGTGCAGCCCGGCCCGGCTGGCACGGCGCGGCCCGACCTGGGTGGCCCGACCCAGTGCGACCGGTTGGCCCGGCGTGGGTGCGCCCCGCTCGGCCAACTCGATGCTGGCCGAGACGTTGCGGGAAGGGGGGCGGCTTCCCCCCCCGTGATTGAACTGCGACCCCACGTGGGGGCCGTTGCCTTTTCCAGTCGGGTGTTACAAACCTCGGATCCTTCCGAAACAGCCGACCGGCCGGTGCTGCCGCTGCGGGACCCCGTGGTCCCACCCCTCCGAGGTGTCAATGACCGGTGGTTCCAGACGCCCTGCCTTGCACTGCCGCGGTTTTGAGCCGCGGCCTTTTACGATCGTCATGGCACGATGGTGCCACGCCCCTCCGCTGTGGCCCCACTCTGGCTACGGCTTCTTCATGGTTCTCCGACACGGCGCGACAGTGCCGCGGCTTTGTTCAGCCTCAACGGCACGGTGTGATGGCGCCACGGTTCTTTGCCCGTTCTTATTTGTTTTCACGCGGTGCCGTTGCACCGCGCTACCATTGTTCGTGCCGCGACAAACACATCATCAAAGGGTGGGGAGGGTCGGCCGTGTTTGTGCGGTCCGGCCCCCTCCCATTAATCCGATATCAAGCGGCTAAGAAAATGACGTTTGGATGGTCAAGAATATTCATGAACCAAAATCAAACCCCAACCTTGATAATGAGTTGAACAAGGTTTGTCACGGGAAAGGGACGTCGCGGAAACAGCGTCATGAGGTAAAGCTACGTAAGCGCTTGATGGAGATCGTCCGAGGTGGAGCAGCGTCTCACACCGACTTTAGAGAGGAGAAGAAAGGCACGGAGATCACTCCTTTCGGTGACAACATTCTTCGTCGGGGTCTTGACGTTCTTCGCGTTCTCTAGCACAGAAGATGAAGATTCCTCTTGATTTTGAGTATTCTCTCCCAATCCTTAACACCACAAAGCTAACCCAATAATAAAATAAGCTCCACTTATTTTTATTAAGTCATTCCAAGAGTTTAAAATTTAAAAACTCAATTCAATTAATTGAATTAAGGAGTTGGCTTAATTAAAAGAGAGGAGAGGGAAAGTCACAACATTAATTACAAGGAAGATATTAAGAGGAGTTTCAAGGGGTTATGGGGAATGTGAAAAGGTGGGGGATCGTGTGGGCCCCACCTCTCCTTTTTTCTCCAAAGGGAAGTTAGCAACCAAACTTCCATACAAAGGATAGAACTACTTAGAAGAAAAATAAAATTGGAATACAATTTTATTTTATTCTTCACTTCAACTTCAAATTTTAAACAACTCCTCCCGAGAAAACACACCTTTGGAAAAGGTATTCTTAAGAAATTACCAACGTTGTGGTTCCATCGGTGCCCTCGGATTTTTATTCCGAGCACTGGTTCAAAAGATAGAAAAACTCACTCGTTTGTTCACTGAACGTACCCGAGCTAAATTTAGGAAATTGATTCCAGGAACACGAGGCCTCGGAATCAGGTGCCGTCAGAAATTGCGTTCTTGTAAAATCTCAAAGAAAATTAAGAAAAAATTTCCCTTGAATTTTACGGGTCTTTACATTACTCCCACCTCAGGGCTTTACGTCCCCGTAAAGATACATCCTAAAATAGGGGAACAAATGAGGGTACTGAGCACGCATCTGAGCCTCCCACTCCTAAGTGCTATCCTGGAGGTTCCCGTGCTGCCATCTGATGAGCACTAGAGGTATCGACCATCCACGTAGGAACCATTCCTGTCGATCCTCGATCTCCACCAGGACCTCCGCAAAAGTCTCCCCATCATCAATGTCCAACTACCCATGGTCGATAATATGCATCGGGTCGGGCATGTATCTCCTCGGCTGTGATACGTGCAAGACGTCATGCACCCGATGCACTGAGGTGGTAAAGCCAGGCGGTAAGCCACCTCGCCTCTCCTGCTGAGAACCAGAAATGGTCCGATGAAGCGCAGAGATAACTTGCTGCGTTAGCCAAATCTCTGTAATCCACGTCGAGGTGAGACCCGCAAGAAAATGTGGTCGCCATCCTCGAACTCCAGTGGTCTCCGCCTCCTATCAGCATAAGACTTCTGCAAGCTCTGAGCTATCCTCATCCACTTATGGATGACCTGGACCTTCTCTTTCATGGCTTGGACCATTTATAGACCCACAAGTGCTGACTCCCCAGGTTCTGTCCACCACAATGGTGATCTGCAAGGTCGGTCATACAATGCCTCGTATGGTGCCATCCTGATGGTGGAGTGGTAGCTGCTGTTATATGAGAACTCCACCAAGGGGAGGTGGTCCTCCCAGCTGCGACCAAAGTCGAGGACACATGCATGAAGCATGTCTTTGAGAGTATGAATGTTCCTCTCAGTTTGACCATCCGTCTAAGGGTGAAAGGTGGTGCTCAGATGTAGCTGCGTCCCGAATGCCTCCTGCAACCCCTTCCAAAGCCGGGATGTAAAGTGAGTATCTCGATCGAAGACGATAGATGATGTCACACCATGAAGCCGTATGATCTCCTGAATGTAGAGGCACCCAAGCTCTCCACTGAGCCCTACTCTCTGATGGGTAAGAAGTGGGCCGGCTTGGTGAGTCGGTCGACAATCACCCTAATGGATTCATGAACTCTAGAAGTGCGTGGAAGTCCAGTCATGAAATCTATAGATATCCCCTCCTACTCCCACTCCGGGACCTCCAAGGGCTGCACCAAGCCTGCTGGTACCAGGTGCTCCACCTTCACCTACTGACAGGTGAGGCATCGAGAAACGAACTCAGCTACAACCTTCTTTATACCCGGCCACCGGTGCTGTCGTCTGAGATCCTGGTACATCTTCGCCACTCCTGGATGTACCGCTAAAGGGGAAGTGTGAAACTCCCTCAGCACCTCCTCATGTAAAGCAGCTGGTACCATGGTACGTCCTCCAAAAAGGACGTCGTGCTCTCCTCCTATAGAGAATCCATGAGGTGTCTGTCCTGAGGATATCGGTCCACATCGCGTCTCACAGTCAGTGTCCCCACACTGTGCCTCTCTGACCCGCTGCAGTAGTGGAGGAGTGACTGAAGAAAGGATGCTCCATCTCTATCCATGAAGGATATCTACAAAGCGGCTAGCTGCTCCGTCGCCTCCACGAGTAGCTGAATGCCCTTCCTCCTGCTGAGAGCATCGGCTACTACGTTTCCCTTTCCATGAGTATAGACTATCTCAAAGTCATAGTTCTGGAGGAACTCGAGCCATCGCCGATGTCTCAGATTCAGGTCCTTCTGCGAGAAGATTTACCTGAGACTATGGTGGTCAGAGTAGACTGTAAAGTGCTCGCCCATCAGATAGTGTCGCCACATATTCAGAGCGAAGACCACTACTGCTAACTCCAGGTCATGGGTAGCGCAGTTCTGCTCATGCTACCTCAACTGACGTGATCTATAGGTGATCACGGCCCGATCCTACATCAGGACACATCTGATTCCGGTCCTTGATGCATCACAGTAGACTACGTACCCTACTCCCTCCTCCGGTAGCCTCAAGATAGGTGCACTGGTCAACCTCTGCCTTAGCTCATGGAAGCTCTACTGACATCTGTCTGACCACACGAAGGGTTTCCACTTCTTTGTCAAAGCTGAGAGTGGTGCCGCAACTCTAGAAAAGTCTGGCACATACCTTCGGTAGTATCCAGCTAGACCTAAGAAACTCCGCACCTCCGTCACGCTCCTGGGTGGCTCCCAAGCAAGCACTGCCTCGATCTTCGCAGGATCCACCGCAAATCCCACCTCAGATATGATGTGTCCCAAGAAGTGGACCCTACATATCCAGAACTAAAACTTTGAGAGCTTTCCATAAAGTTGGTGCTGTCAGAGTGTGTCCAGTACAACCTGCAAGTGGTAGGTGTGCTCCTCCTCAGTGGTCGAGTATATCAAAATGTCGTCGATGAAGACCATGACAAATCGATCAAGGTATGGCTGAAGGATCCTATTCATGAGACCCATGAACACTTCTAGAGAGTTACTATGAAAGGAATAAACAAGAACTCATAGTGTCCATACCGACATTTTAAGGCCGTCTTCTGCACGTCCTCGTCTCGAACTGTGAGCTGATGATAGCCTGACCTGAGGTCTATCTTAGAGAACCATCGTGCTCCCTTGAGATGATCGTAGAGGTCTTCAATTCTAGGAAGTGGATACTTGTTCTTCACAGTCACCTGGTTCAGCCGACGGTAATTGACACACAGGCGCAGGCTCTCGTCTGCCTTCTTGGCGAAAAAAATCGGGGAAGCCCAGGGTGAAACACTGGGTCAGATGAATCCCTTGCCCTGCAAGTCCTCCAACTGTACCCGTAGCTCTCGAAGCTCAGCGGGAACCATCCGATATGTTGGAGTGGATATTGGGGCTGTCCTGGGGTACATTTCAATATAAAAGTCTACCTCTCTGCGAGGAGGTAGTCCTGGAACGTCATCAGGGAAAACGTCTGCATACTGATCCACCACTACAGGATAACTCGGACTCCGCACATCAACTGCTCCTAGGATGAGGCTAGCTAACTGATGAGTGATGGGCTGTCCTCTACTCTACGTGAGTCCATCCTGTGCTGCAAAGGCTCCTTTCTCGCTGGTGAAGGTGAACCTGCTCCCATCGGTGCGAACAAACTGAACCTTGCGCCTAATACAGTCGATCTGAGCATGGACTGTAGATAACCAATCCATGCCCAAGATGACGTCGTAAGGTCTCGAAGCCGCTACAAGAAGATCCCCGCTGAAGCTCTCGCCTCCTAGAGTAAGCTCACACTGGCAGAACCAGTGCGTAATCATCGAGTCTGCTCCCGTAGTAGTCTCTAGCCGTAAGGATCGAGCCAACGGCTCCGTCGGAATCTCTGAGCTCCGAACAAGGGCAGCAGAAATAAAATAATGACTCGCTCCTGTGTCTATAAGAACTGCAGAAAGGGTGGAGTAGACATAGATAGTACCTAGAATCATCTCTGGTGCACCGTGGTCATAGGCCTCCGTTGCCTGAAGCTGAGCATGTCTCTGCCCGACAGCTCCCTGTAGTCGAGGTGGACCTCCTAGTGGTGGTGGTGGTAAAGCCTCAAAGTGTCACCCACCACCTGTTACTCGGCTAGCTCCCCTGCCTCGTCTGCCTCCTCTCTGCAGACCGCCACAGTTGACCCTCTACCTATACCTAGGTGGCCCCTCAACCGTCTTCTACTCCTTTGCATGACGGGTCGGGAAGTCACGAGCCATGTGGCCCTGCCCGCCGCATGCGTAGCATTGCCTGCTCCTCAGAAGGATGGCTCTGCGCCGTGTGCCCCGCACTTCTGAGCCAGTGTCCTGAGGTCATCTACATGATGGTCTAGTCTGCCTGGACCCCTGTGACATCCGTCGACTGCCAGCTGCAGACGACTCTGCTACGTGCCTCCCTGTGGTAGGTCTCGCTGCTGGCGTAGGCTCAGCAAGAAATCTCTCTATGAGAAGGGCTCGCTCCAGTACTCTTTCCTCTGTCGGAATGCTGAGGGAGATCATCGATGTCCTGATCTCATGCCTCATTCCCTGCTCGAAGGTCCGGGCCCAGAAGAATGGGTCTCGTACCATGTCCGTCGAATAGCGCGAGAGATCGGTAAATCTCACCGAGTACTGGGCGACCGTCATGCTGCCTTGCCGCAGCTATAGAAGCTCCTGGATGCGCACCGCACGAAGGGTGGCTGGGACGAACTCCGAGCGGAAGAGGCTCTCAAAGTAAGTCCAGAGGAGAGATGTGTCATCATGAAACTGGGGCATCAAGCTCCACCATCTGCCTGCTGTCATGTGCAGGAGGCTCGCTGCGAGGATCACCATGAGGTCAGCTGGTGTCCCTACTAACCTGAAAACTCGCACAACTGTCTCCAGCCAATCCTCGACTGCATGAGGGTCCGTCTCCCCGTGGAACCTGGGTGGTCTCTGATGCTGAAACTAATGCAGTGCACTAAGGCGACATGCACTCTCAGTGGCTGGGGCTGGTAGCATCGATGGCTCGGCGGGTAGAGGTACCACTGGTGCCTCTGCTGAAAAAGGGCCCTGCATCGAGGCCTCGTCGCTCGGTTGGCTATCGTCTCGCACAAATCTCAGAACCCTAGCTAGCTGCCGTCGTGGGGCCATCCTGAAAATAAACAGGTGTGCCACGGTCAAAACAGTATACCTGGTGAGCTGACACAAATTAATCACAAAGAAAACTTTTGAAACACACATGCAATCAATGTTTTCATGCATTGAGTTGGAAATCAGAAGTCAGGGTCCTGGTGTACGGATACGTCGTCCACCGCACCAACACTAGACTACCTGGACTGATAACCACACTCAATACCCTTAACACTATTGCTTCACACAGAAGAAAGATCAGAGTCCTGAGTTCTATGGTAGAACCGAACTCCTTTGATACCAATTTGTCACGACCCGTCATTGGGACCCGTGCCGTGACTACCCCAACCCCACCTCCCATAGGCCAGGGGCTGGCGACTAGCACCAAGGCGTAAATCCCAACAAAAAGGGGAAGAAATTACCTTTATAAAGTAAAAAATCACCACAGAGTAAGCAAGCAGAAGTATACACTATGTAAAACTGGGTACAATAGTAAGTGCGGAAAGTAAATGGGCCAGAATACAAACCCAAACTGAAAGTAAAGTACAACTGGAAAGAAAGTACAACAACTGAAAGTAAAGCAGCAACGTCGAGCCATCCACTAGAAGTCCCACCAGAAGGGTGGGTATAGATAGCCTCCTCAGCTCCTCGGGTCTAGCCATCCACTCCATGTACGTCCCGCCCATTGGTCCACCTCCAAGTACCGACTTGCTCCACAAGCCTCAACCATGATCAGCGTTGTCCGTCGCCTGCATCTAACACAATGTAGTGCAGGCATAGCCCGTGCAGGGGTGAGTATACGCTACTAGGTAGGGACCATGAGACCCCCGAAGGTCTCCCATAATCCACAAAGGATAATCCACAAAGGAAATATACAATCATGAAGTAACAACCAACACTACTTAGGTATATGCCCATACATATACCTAAGTCATCAATTCCCGTTCGGCTCCAACATCCGAGCCCAAGTTCGATCACATCCACATAGGAGTACAACCCAATCCACACAGGATGACACAACCCAATCCATGTAGGGAAGCAAGTCAATAATATCGAAGATAATGATTGGAAGTCATGAATCAACTCACACATGTATACTTCTTTGTAAGGTGATAGAGATGATCAGATATTTCCACTGATTCATCTAAGCTGGGACCCACGTAGGATACTAAACCAGTTAAGCTGTCAGACCCACATAAGATACAGACCAGCTACTCTGCCAGACCCACGTAGGACAGAAAGAACAGAGTCAAACACTGCCAGACCCACATAGGATACAAGAACAGTAGTCATTGCCATCGAACCCATGGAGGATTTCCGTACGGTCTTCATCGCTGCCGAACCCACAGAGGATTTCAGTGCAATCTTCAACACCGTCGAACCCACAGAGGATTTCAGTACGATCTTAATCGCTGCCGAACCCACGGAGGACTTCAGTGCAGTATTCATTGCCGTAGAACCCACGGAGGATTTTAGTACGGTCTTCATCGCTTCCGAACCCACGGAGGATTTCAGTGCAGTCTTCATCGTCGTCGTAGTCGCAGCTAGCTCTAGGGTTCCCGCACACAGAATGCTCGATTCCGGGAGGGTCCACTCCACAAGAAAAGGGGGTCGATACATAAAATGACATGTAGTCCAGATTTGATGTATCTCAAAGTTCTTCTTTACAGGAGGAACTCAATGTGACAGATGACGAATCAATCGGACACCGGTCTGTGAGTTATTGGCTTTTTCGTTCCAAGGGCCCAGTTGGTTTTTAAGTCAAAACCAACCTGACCGCACTCCAACTGCATCCAAACGTCGATTGGAGTATTCCAAAAGGTCTGTCTCACTAAGAGGAATCCATCAAAGTCGACGACATGTCAATCGGACGTCCGGAGCTCAAGTTATAAGCATTTCCGCTCCGAGGGCCCGATTGGTTTCGTGTTCGAACCAACCCGGCCGTACCCAAAGTTCTCCAAAAGCTTGAGTGTAATATACCGAAACGACCATCTCGATCCAAGGATCACATTGAAACTAACAGTGCATCGATCGGAGGTCCGTAGCCCAAGATATGGTCAAAAGAACAAACCTGTCCGGTTTTAGCGGGTTTTGGGCCTGGACCGACCCGACCAGAGACCCCCTGGGTCAGCCCGAACCGGGTCGACCCAAACTAGTTCCTGGTCCGGCCCATTAGGGCACGCCCCGACCCGGTGGGTGCAGCCCAGCCCATTCGGCATGGCCCGACCCGGTTGGCGCGGCGCGGCCTGGCCTGGGCGGCCCGGCCCGGTGCGGCCGGTCCGTCCTGGGCGGTCGGTTGGCCTGGTGCGGGCGCACCCCGCTCGGCCAACTCGGTGCTGGACGAGCCGTTGCGGGAAGGGGGGGGGGTTCCCCCCTTGATTGAACCGTGACCCCACATGGGGGCCGCTGCCTTTGCCAGCCGAGGGTTACAACCCCCGGCTCTTTCCAAATGGCCTGCCCAGTCCGGCCGGTCGGTGCTGCCGCCGCGGGACCCCGTGGTCCCGCCCCTCTGAGGTGCCGGTGGCTGGTGGTTCCGGCCGTCCCGCCTTGCACCGCCGCGTCCTTGCTGACCGGCGTGGCGCGACGGCGCCGCGCCCCTCCGCCACGACCCCGCTCCGGCCACGACTTCTTCGTTGTTCCCCAGCGTGGCGCGACGGTGCCACAACTTTGTTCAGCCTCAACGGCACGGCGCGACGGCGCCGCGCTTCTTCGCCAGTTCTTCTTTGTTTCCACGCGGTGCCGTTGCACCGCGCTACCTTTGTTCGTGCCGCGACAAACACATCATAAAAGGGGGAGGAGGGTCGGCCATGTTCGTGCGGTCCGGCCCCCTCCCATTAATTCGATATCAAGCGGCTGAGAAAATGAAGTGTGGATGGTCAAGAATATTCATGAACCAAAATCAAACCCTTACCTTGATAACGAGTTGAACAAGGTTTGTCGTGGGAAAGGGATGTCGCGGAAATGACGTCGCGAGGTAAAGATCTGTAAGAGCTTGACGGAGATCATTTGTGGTGGAGCAGCGTCTCACACCGGTTGTGGAGAGGAGAAGAAAGGCATGACGATCACTCCTTGCGGTGATGGCGTTCTTCATCGGGGTCTTGACGTTCTTCGCGTTCTCCAGCGAAGAAGTTGAATATTTCTCTAGTTTTTGAGTATTATCTCCCAATCCTTAACACCAAAAAACTAACCCAATAATAAAATAAGATCCACTTATTTTATTAAGTCATGCCAAGAGTTTAAAATTTAAAAACTCAATTCAATTAATTGAATTAAGGAGTTAGCTTAATTAAAAGAGAGGAGAGGGAAAGTCACAACATTAATTACAAGGAAGATATTAAGAGGAGTTTCAAGGGGTTATGGGGAATGTGAAAAGGTGGGGGCTCGTGTGGGCCCCACCTCTCCTTTATTCTCCCAAGGGAAGTTAGCAACCCAACTTCCATACAAAGGATAAAACTACTTAGAAGAAAAATAAAATTGGAATACAATTTTATTTTATTCTTCACTTAAACTTCAAATTTTAAACAACTCCTCCTAAGAAAACGCACCTTCGGAAAAGGTTTTCTTAAGAAATTACCGGTGTTGCAGTTCCATAAGTGCCCTCAGATTTCGATTCCGAGCACCAGTTCAAAAGATAGAAAAACCCGCTCGTTCGTTCACTGAACGTACCCAAGCTAATCTTCGGAAATTGATTCTGGGCACACCGGGCCTCGGAATCAGGTGCCGTCAGAAAATGAATTCTTGTAAAATCCCAAAGAAAATTAAGAAAAAATTTCCCTTGAAATTTATGGGTCTTTAAAAAGAAATGAAAATAATTATTTTTAATGAATACTGTCTTCTAACATATTTTCAGGTGGAAGCTGTAAGTAGAACCAACTATATCGGGAATAGAGTTTTAATTCAACCTATTATTAAAAAGAATCCATATAAACTTTGAAATAAAATAAAACCTAAATTAATGTACTTTACTATTTTTGGATGCAAGGTATATATCTTGAATACTATGGAAAACCTTGAGAAATTTGATCCAAAAGCCGATGAAGCGTTATTTTTAGGATATTTTGATACTTCTAAATTTGATAAAGTATTTAATAAAAAGTCGAGTATTGTTGAATAATTAGTTTATGTAAAGTTTTATTAAACCGAACCTTTCATTAAAGAGAATGACCAAATAGTTGAAACTACTGACTCTTTAGATAACATGAGACTTAAAACTCCAAAAGATAAATTTGAAAATGATATAAATGAAATTCAATTCAGTTCAGAAGAACATGAAACTGAAGAACCTGAAAGTGTCTTACCTAGAGAATCTAGAATCTTAAAGAACCATTCTTTAAAAACTAATATAGGAGACCTAGAAATAGGGATGAGATCTATATGAAATTTAGGAAAAATTACTAATTTTTTTCCTTTCTATATCAGTTAGAAACTAAGTCTTTTGGAGAATCTTTAGAAGATTGGAGTTTTTTGTTAGCCATAAAAGAAGAACTAAACCAATTCTGAATAAATAAAGTTTCAGAATTAGTAGACGAACCATCATATTATATAGTAATAGGTACTAAATGGTTTTCTAGAAATAAACTAGAAGATAAAGGGATCATAACCAAAAATAAATGAAGATTAATAGTAAAAGGTTATACTCAGGAAGATGGAATATATTATAATGAAACCTTGTCACATATAGATAGATTAAAATCCATTAGAATCATTTTAGCTTATGCATCTCAAATGAATTTTAACTTATATCATATGGATGTTAAACATACCTTAATAAATGAATGTTTAATGGAGGAATTTTATGTTGAACAACCCCCAAGTTTTGAAAATCCACACAAACACAATTATGTTTTTAAACATACTAAATATCTCAATGGTATTAAACAATCACCTAGAACATGGTATGAAATATTAAGCTCCTTTTTGTTGTAAGATGTATTTTCTATGGGATTAGTGGATCCTAATATTTTCAATAAAAAAAATTTTCTAATATTTTATTAGTTAAAATCTATGTTGATGATGATGTTATTTTCAGTTCAAGAAATAAAAAACATTGCAATTATTTCTCAAATCTAATACAAAAAAAATATTAAATGGGCATAATGGGAGAATTGAATTTATTTTTAGGATTTCAGATTTTTCTAAAAGATTATGGAAATGTTTTTAATAAAAGTAAATATATTATAGATGTATTAAATAAGTTTGGACTTGAAAATAGTAATACTTATACAACTCCCACTCATACTAATATGAAACTTGATTTGGATGAAACTAGAAAACTGATTGACAATAAGATATATAGAGGTATGATTGTTAGTTTATTATATCTAACTACTAATAGACCAAAAATAATTTTTTCTGTATGTTTATATGCTATATTTCTGTGAAACACAAAATAATCCCATATTACCTCTAGTAAAAGAATTTTTATATATTTTAGAGGAACTATTTTTCAATCTATTCTTTATCCAAAAAACTTATGATTTTAATTTAATTTCATACATAGATGCTGAATTTAGGGGATATAGATTAAATAGAAAAAGTACCTCAAGAACCTATCACTTTTTTAGAAAATATTTAGTATCATGGTCGATTTAGAAACAACATTCAGTTTTTCTGTTAACAGTCGAGGTAGAATATATATCTACTGGAAGTTTTTATACAGAAGTGTTATGGATGAAACAAACTAAACTGAATTTCAGACTAAATTTTAATAATTTACTTATTTTTTGTGATAATACTTGTGAAATAAATTATTACAAAAATCCTATAAGTCACAATAGAACTAAGAAAATTTATAGAAGTCATAATTTTCTAAGATATCATGTTCTTAAAAAGGATATTGCTTTAGAATTTATAAATACCAAATATCAACTAGTTGATATTTATACTAAACCACTTCCCAATGCATGTTTTGATTTAATTAAGGGGGAGTTAGAAATATTTTATTTTAAATAAATGTTTATTAATTTATTTTAATTTATTTTTTTAATTTACTTGTCAAGAATTTTTAATTATTTAGTATTTTTTTATTTGTTTAATTGTTTGTTTCAATTGATTTTAAATAAAATATTTTCAAAATTAAAATCTAATGATAAAGCTATGTAATCATCACAAGAAACCAGATCGTATCACTGATCCATTATAAAACTCATCATATCTCCTTACCTTTTGATATAAAACCTTTTCATCTTTTAAAAACCTCATATCTCTTCCAAACCCTAGAATCTGAAAAAATTCAACCCTCAGATTCTCTAAAATGACAAAGGAAAAGTGAACAGATGAAGGTGAACCAAGTGATCCAAAGTGTTAGTGTGTCCCCTTCAAGAAGACTCTTCAAGGAAAGGTCATTGATTTTGAATGGTTGTATTATGAGAAACGTTTTCTTAATAAATCTCTTCCATTTCCAGGTTTTTATTTGTTTAATGAATAAAATAAATTTTCCTTTATAAAATATAATGGAAGAAGTTTTATGGAAATGTTTAGTTTAGTTTTGGTAAAATAGAGGATATAATGTATTCACGAGTAAATGATAATGAGTTTTCAATCTCCTAGGTATAAATTTTCATATTTTAAAATCCTCTCATTAAGGATCATTACATTTTTATCTTTGAGGAATTGGAAAAAAGGACAAAAAATCAGAAGATATCATGTCTTTTATTTTTGGTTCAACCAATATTAGGAAAATGTTTTTAAAAGATCTTGAGGTTGACTGGAGGGTTTTGGTAATGTTTATTTAGACATTTATCATTACAAAGACTACTATGTTTGAAAATATTCTGTACCCAAACATTTATATCATGTTTCTATTTATTAGTGATATTAAGTTGAACATCCCCTGATATATGCTGAAATATCTGAGTCATTGATGCCAAACAAAAGCTAGAATTTCATTCTATCCCTATGGCCAGATCATTTCTCTTCATCTATTCAGAAATAAAAATATTAAACATATTTATTCTCGATCTATATTTCATAACAAAAATGTTTTGAATGATGGTACTTTAAGAAAATTAGGTTTCTTTTAGAGTATAGTGAAAGGTCAACTGTTGTCAGTGACTGAAACTGATAAAAAAGAATCAGGTCCTATTGCTTGGGGGGGGGGGGAGGAAGGCCATATCAAATATATATATGATTAGTTCATTTGAGAAATTAATAAAATAGAGAATCTAGAATAAAAGGTGTTTCCCAACCTAAAAAAATAAATCTTCGTTATGATACTATAGATATTGTTGAGGAAAATTTTAAAGCATAAGCCATTGAGGAACTCGTTACAAGGCCCAATATCAGAGAAGACCCTCAACAAGAGGATCCAAAGGGAGAAACACATGGATCTAGTGATAAGACATTATCAATGCATTTGGGAGAAACCGATCATTATGGGTAACAATAGGCTAAAAGTCAAGTTCAAGAACAATAAGTTTCCATCAATAATATCGAGAAAGAGATAATGCTCATGGAGAGAAATTTTAGAAATTGGTAACTGAAACTATTAAAATTGTTGAGCTTTAGGCTGTTTTTTCCACTAGTCAATCCATGGAAAGAATAGTTTCTGTTTTTGTAGAAAGGGAAAAAAATCCTTGGTAACACTTCTTCTTTAAGTGAAAAGACTTTGGTTAAGTCTTTAGCTATTGTGGAAGTAGCTACATAATCAAAGAATCCAGATGATGGAAGATCTGATTCTCTAAAAAATCATATAGAATACTAGGTTATGAAATTCAACAAGGTATAAGAGGATAACTCCATTAATTGACATGAATTGGAATATTCCCAAAAATATTTATAATATTTAATAAAATATTCTTCTTTAAGTTTGGAATTAAAGTCTTTTAAGACTCAACTTCAAGAATTCAAATAAAATTATATTTTAAAAAGTTATTTTAATGCTTTCAAGATAGACGCACTTAATCAGTTTGGAAATATGAAATTATAATCTATTTCCAAAACATATTTTGAGAATTAATAATGGTATTTTGGAAAATAGTTTGAATCAATTAAAGGAAGTGTTAATCAATCAAGAGCTTCAGCTTAAACACCACTAACATCACTAGATTTAATAATAATATTTTAAGAAATCACCTTAGTGATGCAATATATGAACGAAATACTTAACTATATTCAGTGTAACAGTGAACCTTTGCATGTGATACCATATAATAAAAAATATATTATTGATAAATTGACTTCAAGTGAACTTGGAATCAGATTGATTCTTCATAAGATCAATGAAAAGATTTATCAGTTTCAACAAACTGAGGAAAATATACATGATTTTCTCAATGTCAATCTATTTGAGAGTTTGAAATTAAGTCAAAATTCAATAATTTTATTAAGGTAGTTGGTTGAAAATCTTTAATAAAAGTTACAAGGACATATGGAAAATTTTAATGAATTTTTTCAAGCTACTAAAGCTTCTCCTAAACCAGAAACCTCTTCTCATAAAAATAATTCACCATATACCAAACCTATTGTTTAAAACTTTTCCTCACACCAAAATAACTCGTGTATTTATAAACTCTTTTTAATAATTTTTTTAATTACTGATATTATATTTATAATCTCTAGGATTTATTATTTTTTCATCTCCACATCCAGAATGCATGCTTATTTTTCTATATAGTTGAATTTATTATTCACTTATAATTATGTTCTACATAAAATGTGTTATAATCCATTTTCATATTCTTTATTTTTGATAGCACAAAAAGGGAGAGAAAATTGGGTAAACACAAAATTCTCAAATTAATAGTATATCTATTTTTTTATCAAAATAGTACTGTGAAATCAAAATAATATAGTGTCAAATTAATTTTCAAAACATCAAGTATTTTTTTAAAAAATATTATTTCCTCAGCATTTACAAAATACTATATTTTATGTAAATTATTTTGTAGGTTTTGTGATCATTAAAAAGGGGGATATTTTTGAGAATGTATTTTCTCAACAATACTCTACAAATCTTATTGATTTTGATGCTCACAAATACCCTTTTTTATTAATGATATTACTTTAAGTAAATTTCAAGAAATTAATATTCCTTTCAATATTTATTATGGAATTATTTTCATGTTTTTAATCCAAAAGGAATATATATCAAAGAACTCAGAATGTGTTTTAGTGATTTCTAGATACACTATTTATACCCTAAATTGATAAGCATAGTGTAAGGAATGAACCATACATCTTAGATCAGAACATATGGATCATGAAACCAATGATGTCAAGAAATTATGGTTAATGAACCCTATATTTGGATAGAACCACACAATTTTAGGAAGGGAAATTATGGTTAAGGAACCCTATGTTTGGGGAAACTAACACATGACACATCAACCCACTTTTATGATCAACCCTACATTTTCAACCATACATTTGTTATTTTTTCATTTTATGAAGGAAACCTATGTTTGACTATTAAATGGTGAATATTTTATTTTAAAATCTATGATTTTTTCTAATATTTCCAAAAAAGTATTGAAAAAAATAATGTTCGATTGAAAGCTATTTTTTGACAGATTAAAAGGATTAATATGATCGATTCAATGAACTATATTCAACAGAATAAATCACTACTACTTCTATGGGGAGTTAGGAATCTCATAGAAAATTAAAAATTTTATATATATGATCTATAAGGTTACATTTTTGGATCTTCTCAACTGAAAGAAAAGATGTTTGTTCTATATATTTAATCATATCATTTTCCAAAAAAATACACAGATATACTATATTCAGAGTGATATGTTTTCAATTTTCAAAGTTCATACTTTCTATTAATATCTTTTTATAGATCTACTACAAATAATGATCAAATATGTTGTTTTCTAAAATAGGATACACTTTGAAGATATACTTTTCAACCACATACTACTATAAAACTACTGGTTTTTTGTTGTTGTATAACTAAAGATCATTTGTGACAAGGAGTTATTCAAAGCTATTCCTACTTGAATATTCTTATCGAAGAATAAAATCTATCTACTATAAGTTTCTAATACTAAAACTATGAAGTTATATTCTAACCATAAACAAATCAAATACCTTTAATTTATTGATGATTCGACTGATTAGACTTAGTCATGGATTAAGTTTCAGCTTCTTATACTATGCTCTGGAAAACTGGTTTTTGTAAAAGAACCAGAAGGAACTATTTAGTCTTGTTGTAATGGTTTCAACTACCTACACTCATTTTTGGATTTGAAGTTCTTTTGATAAGAGGACCTTTCTAATGAAAATCCCCAATCTCACAGAGAGAGTGTTGGGGGAGTGAAATAGGGGATATTTGTTCCCAAACCACTAAAACATTTTTGGGTACTTATTTTCTGTTTATCCACTGCTCAATTACTTATAGTACAGAATGTTGCATATCTTCAACAATCCAATAGAAATGAAAAAAGATAGAATATATAATGTTTATCAAAAAGGATAAATTCACCCCTCATGTGTATATTTTTATTATTCTGACCTAATAGTAGGTTTCAGTTACGAATGATAATACAAATCTCTATATATATGATTTTGTAGCATATATAAATTTTAGTTATTTTAAAAACATTTTATTAATAAATTAATTTGGAAATATATAGTTTTATAATATGAGGGATGCTATACATCATTTTCAAATCTTTATATGATGTCTTAGAGATATTGATATGTAGTCTCACTATTTTCTTTTTGATGTTTGATGCTAATTTGGAAAGTTACATAATTATGGATATTCAGTCTCACATCCAATATACTTAAGGAAAGTTTTCTTTAATAGATAAATGAATTTGATATTTTCTCAAAATACTCAAGCATGTATCCCACAATTTGAAATACAAGTAGAGAAGATGACTACACAAAATAGTGTGAGGGATACATGATGAATGATAATTAGTGCTAAATTTAATCCAATATTGCGTATTATGGAAATTATTATATGTAATAGTAGTGATACATATGAATAAAGTCTAAAATATTTAAATAATGAGTTAAGAAATGATAAATAAGATATACAACAATTTAAGACACAAAACATCCTTCTATGGGAAGATAAGTTAAGGAATTGAACTAGTCATGAAGTAAAATAAAAAGAGTAATTAATATAAGAACATTTATTGATGATGGGATAGAAATATGGACATATAGTACCATTAAAAAAAGGAAAAATGAAAATAAACTAATGAAGGAACATCATTATTACTGGAAAATATCTATTTTATATGAGAAATTGTGAATTTAAATATTTATAGAAATTTATTATAAAAAAATATTAAAAAATAGATAAATAATGAGAAACATATTAAAATAATTGGTAACATTTAAAACAAAATTAACAATGAATAAATAAAAAGAATAATTAGTAAAAAATGATTCTCTCTTCACTATAGTGATTTTGAGAAATACAAGTTTTAATCAAATATATATTTCTGAGAAAAAATGGGATGCACTAATATAAATAAAAATCAAACTAATATTTTATTATTATATTAAGATTATGATTCAAATAATTGTTCCAATTAATGTTTGATAACCCAAGTCTTGTACATTTGATGAAATGAATGCTTAGTAAAAAAATTTATTGTGATAAATTACTTGAAGTAGAGTGGTCTCTCAGTTATTGGGGGATACAGTTAACATATTTTTGTTATTACTTTCTTATCATATTTAACATATATTTTATGGTTTTTATGTTTTATTATATAAATGTTTTTAGAATTTTTGTTTTTAAAAATTTCAAAAAAAATCCTTTAGTTAATTTTACTCTAATTCATGTTGTTTTTAATGTATGTATATATCAAATATAGAGACAATAAAAAAAGTTAACCATTTTATAGAAAGTTAAACAATTAAAAAAAGGTTTTAAACTAGAGAGTGGGAAAATAATCACACAGTTTATTAAAAATGAAAATTGACTATTTGTCCATCAAAAGTCTCTCAAAACCAATGAATATATTCTTAATGTTGAACTATAGTGTGTTGATCAAGTTTTTGTGTGACAAAGGAAAATGTCTCAGGTTCATATAATTCCATTAAAAACACTCATCGCCTTGAAATTTTCACAACAACTATCCATTTTAGATTAGATGTCAAGGTAACAAAGAAAAATTATTATACTTATAATTTTGAAATGAAAGGTTTGTTGCTAACTCGTTCCTATCTGTATAACATATTGTTAAAATTCACCAATGTAAACTTATATTGATCAAATTTACTTCAATGGACTAGATCAACCCAATCACACTTTAACAATATGTATTTCAACCCACACATGTATACAAATTCAACGATGTATTTCAATTGACCACATAAATAACCAGAATCAATAGATAGAAAACTAATTCCACTATTTTGTGTTTCACATTTTTCATTAGAATGCTTAATGAAAAACCTAAATCCATTAGCATCTAAATCTTTTTAATGATGATAAGTTATATATGGAAACTCAACTAGTTTGTTAAATTATTTAGTTTGTATAGGGTCACCTAATTCTTATAGGTTTTGGATATGTATATTTCACGGAATTCAATAAAAATTTATGAAAAAGAAAATTAGTATTATACTTAAATCATAATGAAAATACACTTATATTTATAAAATCCTTGAACCAATCATGAAATGATGCATAGTGGGACTGCTAAATTTTATAATCACTCACAGGAGACATCTCTTATTTTAGATCATTAATCAATTTCCTTCAAATGATAATTTCATGTTTAAGTGATCAACTTTAAATATGAATATAAAACATGTAAAAGTTAAATAATTAATATTATAAGACACATAATGCATCAATGGTGAAATTTATAGAGTATTGAATAAGATATATCGATGAGCTTGTACCCACTCGATGTTGTCTATATAAAATATAGTTTATTCTCTAACTAGACAATCGGGAATATGAGGGGGGAGTATCTAATTTTGTTACAAAATCCATAATATATTTTTCAAAAAAAGTAGTTTAATCATACATCAAGTTTCCATTGACTATTTATTCCTCTATAATATCTCTATTACATACGAATAATTTAAATGTATTCAAATACCACTCAATAGGATACATCCACCAATATTTCACTAGACCAAAAATCATTACTTCATTAGTTACCCATGCTGTGAAGATAACTATAACATCACAAAATGATGGTGAAAATAGTTTATCCACATGACAAAGCATAAGTAAAATTTTATCCTAATTTTTTTTAAACCACCCATTCATTGATTTCTTAAACAAAGCTGTCTAAAATAATCAGCTCAATCAACGTTTGAACAACATTGGGAGATAAAAAATCATGAATTGTGATTAGAATCAAATGATAAAGTAGTATGTGATTTTCATAACTTTTCAACCCCTACAATGTCCTGATTATCACATTCACACACTTAGAAAGTTTATAATAGTAACCATAAGATACCTTGAAAATCTTAAAAATGGAATGTTATGTATCTTTATCTTTTTTATTCATCGTATACTATGCAGGAGTCATGTTTTAGTTATTTTCCTCACCCAAGTATAAATTAAATTATTTCATTATACAATTTTCTTGTAAATCATATCATACATTGATACAATCCTTTTATTTTCTATTCACACCTAAAATGGTCCACAATATATTATCACAATTTTTTTTTCAATGTGCATGACATCCAAATTATGCCTTATCATGTTAGTTTTCCAGTAAGGGAGATTAAAAAAATACATTTATTATTCCAATTAGGTCTGAGATTTTAACCTGCACCATGAATATTGGGTAATTGATGATCCATGAAATCGTGAAATTTATATACCGTGTGGATGTTTTCTTCCTCAATATATGATAATATTTCCACTCCTCTCATGATATTTACTGCAATGTTGAATTCTATAGAACTATTAAATTCTACTCTATCCTTTCTAAACCCATTCTAAGGGAGAAGAAAACATCTCTGAACCTTGTATATCTATTTTTTATAATGTTTAATCCATATAGAGTTTCTACTTTTATTGAATAAAGGGAAAGAAAAGTCCCATTTCTTAGTCCAAACTAACAAAATTTCTTATGATGGGAAGTCAATGATTTTCTACAATAAAGAATCCTGTAGTTTAAACATTTTATTCATTTTATAGTCATAATTCATCTCACCATCTCCCAAAAATTAGTTCAACTCATCAATTAATGGATAATGGTAAACATCAATCTTAACCCTCAAACTTCTAGGTTAATCAATAAGAGTGTAAATTAATATAAATTGTTGTTTCATACAAAGCCACAAAGAAAGATTATATGGAACCGAAATTATGGGCCATGTGCTTTGAGTTGTGCCAAACATAGAACCGAATGGATTAAAACCATATTTTTTCTTTCCCCAATCATACATTACGACTATCTTTAACAATTTCTGGGTGTCTCTAATAGACATCCTTCTGTGCAAGAGAGTCTTCTGTGTGGGTAAGCATTTTACTTTAATTATTTATTTCCCTATGCCATATCATTAATTTAAAATAATTAGATGAAATAAATAATCTTTTAAACCTTATATTTAGGGGAAAGTAATTAATTTTATCTATAGTAATCAGTTTCCCCTATTTCATAGTCTAACTTTGATGAGTTTGATTTCCCATGTTATCTTTCCACCTGAAGGAGTCATAGACTATAAAATTATTTAAATGGATAGCTTCCTTTCTAAATATCATATAGCTGTTTTCAAATGCATCTATGCTCTACTATATGAAACCTAAGTTCTATGTGAATATATGATCATGGTAATACAACTAAGGAATCTTAGCATCAGTAAGATGTAATTTTTTCAGTAATACCAATAGCATGTCGAATGATATATCAGACCACTAATTCAAAGTCTACAAGTGAAAAAACTCCATGATAAATGAGAATTTACTGTAAGTAGTACATCAAGAATATAATTTAGGTTGGTAATTATCATGTATTTCATAAAACCTCAATGAAAAAATATCTACACTAGGGCATGGAGTGATCTCACCTGTCTCAACAATCCAGATGTTAATACCTTCAGGATCCATGCCACGCACCATTTTAATAAGTATTTCATACATCAGATTAGTCATCCTCACATAAAAATCCATTTAAAATGTTTCTCTATGATTAAAAAGAATATATTCTTCCCCATGATGAGTCCAAATCTTATAATTTTATGGGAACCTATTCAAGAATAGGTTCTCCCCTAAGGTATGTCTTATGAATTGATATTTATTTGCACATTTTCAACATGGAAAACTAATATAGTCACTTTCAAATCCTCTAATGAAATCTATAAACTACATAATTCTTTCAAAATATTCTTTAGATATTGTATTTAGAAGATCTATCCAACTCTTATCCATATTAATATCTATATAACAAGCAATAAAAATTACCCAAGACTTCATATTGCTTGCATTTTTAGAATTTCATACCACAAAACATATTCCAAATAATGATTAACCAATTGAATACGGAATTAAATTCATAGTCATCCAAAATAAGAAAACAATTAATAGATTAAATGATCAACCAATTATATATAATTATTTATAAATTTTATTTTTTTCAGTCTTATTTTATACAAGAATAAATATTTTATATAGTGGTGCTTACAAAACATGTTCGGATAAGAAAAATATTTTTAAGAGAAAAAAAATATTGATCAAATAAATATATAAAATAAATCTTAACTAAGATATATTTTTGTTATGAAATGATAATTTTTTGTTAACTTTTTATTAAATAACAAAATTAAAATATCCATTTAAAAGAAAAATAAATATAAAGACAACATTCAATCTCGATTATAATATATGAATATTTTTTCAAAATCAATATTTTTTTAATTGTAGAAGAACTGAAAATAAATGTACTATATTGCAGACTACATTAGGCATATATCATTCAATCAATCCTCATAGCCCAAACCATAAACACTAGATGGGCCATCCCAATGAATTCAAGGCATCACCCTCATCCTCCCATCCCTTCATTATTAACCCATTTCTTGTTTTTTTAAACATCCTTGTACTTCAAAATTATCAATAATTATCGAGAGTGATTGAAATAATTTTAATTAAATTTCATAAAATTATAAATATATAAACTAATCTAACTTTTGGAATAAAAATATTATCCTTTTGGTGGTCCAAGAAAAAATAAAGGGCCACTGGTTTCAATTTACATTTTCATCATAAAAAATTATCATAATAAGTAAACAATAGTTTACTAATTCCAACTAGAAGAATTATGATAGAAAATAATAATTACATATGATCCTTAATTGATAAATTATCCTTAATATAAGATTATAATATGTTAATAAATTTAAAATATTACACACCAAAATAATTTACCTATCATTTGTGCCAACTTCATTAATCTTTTTCTTCAAAAACTGGTTGATCAAGACTCTTATGAGAAGGAAAAATGAATGAGTATTAATATCTTTCTTGAAAATATTAAACGAAATAATATTTCACTTGATAATGAAAAAATTTATATGACTACTCAAGATAATATTTTTGACCGTTCATTAACTAATATGGATGATTCAATCCATCACGTATCATTAAAATCAAATCCACTATTTAATTTCCATAAATGTGTATTATACGAAGCATCAATGAATCAATCCATATATGGGATAACCAATGATACATTAAGGTGTAAAATTGATGCATTTAATCGATAAATTAAATTTTTTTGTATATAATCAATATATTGTAAGTCCATCATTTCCAAATTACTTTCCATATATATGAGAGTCATTTTGATTTTATCTAACGAAGTTTCCAATATTTTAGTTTAATAGAATGACCAATTGTGTATGTGTATTCCTTTCTTATGTGTTTTAATTAGGTAAAACATAGAATCAAGGTATACATGTGTATAATATGCAATCCCAATGGAACTAAAATCATAAAACATTCATTTTAAAAATGAAAATTGACTTATATATATGAAAATTTATTTTTATAATGATAGAGTAATATAAATCATTAGGGAATAACTACCATTACAACTCCAATCATCTATAAAAAGACCGATGATCCTATAATTATGAAACATTAACCTATTTAAAAAATGTGAACATAGAAGAAAACAAATATCCAAAAATAAAATTTTCTTTGATAAATTCAAATTATAATTTTAAAAATGTACTTGGACCATTCTGTGTAAACCACATGTTGAATTTATATAATTTTTATTCCCACAACTCATAGTTTAATCAATAATCATTAAATGTAATTTTCTTGACTATCCAGGATTTTTTCTCTATGTATAGATTATAAAAAGTTGGTTAAAATATATCAGGGAGTAATAAATATAAAAATGAACTTTTGATTATTCTAGGAAAAATCATGTTAGATTGATATATACCTTATTTCTATAGGTCATAGATAAATAACTGATCATTTTCATAAATCTTCGTAATAATATAGTTCATGTGCTCAGTTGTGATATTTTGATGCTTTTTTATATTACTTAAAGGAATTTTAATTGTAAAAATGAATATTAAATCATTATGGGAAATCCAATTTATGAATTGATGTATGGTTTCTCCCCACAATCCAAAAATTAATTGATTGTTGTTTTCCTAAATTTTTATGATAATATGACTCATTTTCTTGGTTTAGATCATATGAAACATATTCAAAATGTTAAATTGACTTATAATCTAGAAAATTTAATTTGGATAATTACAAGAAAAACAAATATCACATTAATGTAAAATTTATTCATTAAGGTCTCAAATGAATTAATAATCTTTGATTCTATATATACATTAGTTAATAAAATCAAGCAGGGTAACCTAAAATGCAACAGAGATTTGTGTTGATTGACCAAACACAATATATGTTGTGATTATGAATGAAAATTGTTGATATACTACATTTTGATAAGAAAAGAATTTAAGATAAGAAAATTAGGATAAATGGTAGTGATGTTGTGAAATAATGCTCACCGAAACTAGGGGAACACTAGGCCAAAATACAAAGACGCTACATGAGAAAATTTAGTGGGGAGCAGAATGTTGAATAATTAATTGAGATATATTTGTAAATATATATTAATATCAACTATATTTGTAAATTTATTTACCATTTAAATATAAATAAATATATACTTATTTATATAATTAAAAATATATTTAAATAATTGAAAATATGTAATTATCAATATATATTTATAAATATAGTTAAATGAATATATTTATATAATTATATACATGTCAAATATATTTATTATTTAATTATATATATGTATATATTTATAAAAATTAATTTATGTAATTATAAATATATTTAAATGAATTTTATTAAAAATATATAATTATAATTATAAATATATATTTGTAAGTATAATTATATAAAAATAAATAAGTATGTATTCATATATATTTTTATAAGTATAGTAAATATACATTTATGAATACATTTATCTATAAATATAAAAATCTTTATCTACAATTATATTTTTATAAATATGTTAATAAATAAATATTTCTAAATATATTTCGTGTTCCGAAACCCCATAATCGTGTTTGGATAAGGTTTAGATTTCAAAAATATCACCCAAACACACTTAGATAAATTAAAAGTTAATAATTTTATATTTATTTTTCATGTATATATATATAAATGAATATAATTATATAAATATATAAATATATTTATAAATATATGGATATAATTATATATATATATATATATATATTTATTAATATATTATTATAATTAATTATATATAAATTTTTAAATTATATATATTTATTTATAATTGTAAATAAATATAATTAAATTTATTTTTTATATATTTATAAATATATATAATATTGTAGATTTAGGGGGTGGGGGGAGTATGAGAGAACTGGGGGGAGGTGGTGAGAGTCAAATCAATTGGGGCTCATCAATTTTTTGGGCCAATGCAAATTCATTTAGTACTAGCCACACCCATTTACAGAAATAAAGGAACCATACCCCTATTTAATTAAAAGATAAAAAACACTGCTGAATTTTTTAGCCACATCCACCCCATTCTCAATCTAAGATCCTACCCCCACCTCGTATGGTTGTATAAAGTCACTTAAAATTTAGGGTTGGGTGGGAAATGAATACCCACTCCTTGTGTCACAACCAATGTGATGACCAACTAGTCACAATAAACACACCCTTATATATTTATATATATATATAATGATTATTATATAGGTATTATATATCACTTATTAATAAATAATTTTTAAGAATTATATATTATATTTTAATTAATAGTTTGTAATTAGTAAATGTTAAATGTTAAATATTAAATATTTTTAATTTTATAAAATAAAAAAAATTACCCTTGATTATTAATTTCTTATTACTTAGGATTAAAAAATATTTTTTCATTATCAATTACTGATTATTGATTATTAAATACTATGTATTTGTTATTACTTATTATTTAAAAAAAATAATTTCTTATTGGAAATTAAAATTTTCTAATTACTAATTATTATTTATAATTATGTGTTAGCTAATAATTAAAAATTAATATCTCATCATTTATTAAGTATTAATTACTTTTTATTGATTTATTTTTTAAAATATTATTTAAAACTAAGTGTGGGGTAAACCCATACCTCATAAGTGGATTTTGGGGTGAGAAGTCTCAATATCAATTACATGAACTACTAGCTGGGGTGAGTTGTATCCCTCATGATATTAGTGTTATGTATTAGTGTGTTAGTTTTTTCATATTTTAATCAGATAATTTTTAGTTATATTATGATTTATTTTGAATTTTTTTTATATTTTTATGTTCCCATATTTACATTGCTAAGAGATGCTTTAATTTTATCCGCCCAATACACGTCAACTAAGAGCCAGATGTAGAGTGGGCATGAGGTTTATATATATAGAATTATATTTATTTATAATTTTAAATATATATATTTAAATAAATAAATTGATATTTATAATTATGTTTATAAATGCACAATTATAATTATTTAAATATATTTATAAATATATATTTCTAAATATGAAATTATATATTATTATATTAATAAATATATATATAATTACATAATTATAAATCTATATTTATAAATCAATATTTCTATACTTATAAATATGTATTTATAAATAAATTTAATATATTTTTTAAAATATTATAAATTAATAATAATATCATTAATAATAATAATATTTTTTATATTACTAACCTAATTGAGATTTATTTTTAACTATATTATTAACTACTTTATTATTATTATTGACATTATTATTCATATTTAGTAATGTAATTATTGTAAATATATAGTTATATAATTAATAATTATTAAAAGTGTAATTAATAAAATTTAAAAATAGTAACATAATTAATAATACTTCATAATAATTTAATTCTTACTTTAATACTTAATACAAAATATGCTCATAAATTTAAAGTGTAAATGTAATGGTTTTAAACTATAAAGTGTGGGTCAAGTAAATGATAAATTTTTATGATATTTTTTTAATTTCTATTTAATTTTTAGTAATTTATGATATTTTTGATTAGTGTGATAAATTTTATTTAGGTAGATGTATATTTTATAAATTATACTCTTTCAAACTCACCTAAATGAAATATAATAATTTACAAGTATGTGACTTTGAAAGCACATAAATTATAAAGTATATGTAAAATCTAAATGAAATTTTAAAAATTGTATGAACATACAAAAAAATTGAAAATAAAAATAATATCATATGAATAGTTATTGGAAAATAATTTTAAAGGTTTAAATCCTTATTGTTTCAAAACATAAATTTTTTATTTATAAATATTTTTGACATTCCTTTCAATTATGGAAATAGAAAGTAAACCGATAGAATAAATACAAGGATGTTCATAATAGAGGGATGTGCTTCTATTGAAAGTTGCAATGATGATAAGGTGATTCAATCTGACATGGATGGTAAGATATATAAAAAAACAGTGAAATATATACACTATAGATTCATAAAAAGTAATTTAAATGTTTGAAAACTGTCTAAATATTTTTTTAGACTTTTATAGAGTTCAATTAAATTTCGAAAAACTCATTAGATTTATAACTTAATAAGTAGAATGAAATTACTATGTATATAAAAAAAGATATCCTTGAAACAAAAGAGATTTTTTATTCTACAAATTCCTAAATTCTATAATGGTTTCACAAACTTTAGAATTTTTTTACACTACTTAAACAACTAATTCATACTTATAATTTGTTAAATTAAATTTAGATAAATATATTTTCTACCCAATATAAAAAGTTGTGTGAGGATCTAATCTATATAACTCATGTTATAATTTAATAGTGAAATAAAATTACTAAATAGTTTAAACTAAAATTATTCTTGAAACCAAAAGCATGATGCAAGTTCAGGCCAAAATGTGAAAATGTTATAGAATGATTTAGACTTTTAAATTGTTGGATAAAATAAATATATACTTATTATCCTTTATATAAAAGTATAATTATAAAATTCCAATATCTATAACTAAAGATATAGAAACAATACAAAGAGTTATTTAGAACTGATTTTGACCTAAAAAAGAGGGTTTTGGATTATTCGAAAACATAAACTAACATGTAATAACAAAACAAAAATACATGAATCCACATACCAAAACACATTTTTCCCATGTTTGTTTTTTCACTTTAAAAGGACTCTATCTCAAAGTACACATGCGATCACTTGAAATAATATAATTCATTTTTTACAAAAAAACAATCAGAAACTTAAAAAAATTTATACCAAATCTTAAAACTAGTTATTAGTTAAATGTTTATTACCTTTAATGGAATACCATTCATAAATTTAGATCAATAAGCCTCTGTTATCTACCTAGTTTCCGCATGTGTCACATGATGTGTTGGTGTGATGACCTGTTAGACATATTGTAATCCACATATGATGTTGGGTAGTCCTCTACATAGAAACATGGGGAGGTACTCGCAACACCACATGACGAGGAACCTCTAACAATATCTAGGACACCAGAGCAACATATACATCAAACTTGGAGTGGGTATGAGTTTCATACTCCGAGTTGGGGTGTTCTAAGGTTCTGGGTGCAATGGAAGCATCAAATGGGTTGTGCACAACTTTAATTTTTGTCATGATTGATGATTAATTTAAGATTTACATGATGATAAATTTCATGATAAAAAAATTTAATCATATTTTATAGAAAATTGATTAAAATCTGAACTGAAGCGCATGAGCTTCACATATTATTTATAATTAATTTAAGAAATTGAAAAATTACTTTATGTGAAATTATTTTCTTTGTTGATGGATCTAAAAATGGATCTTCATCATACCATCACTGCATTGTATGAATTAATATTATGTTCCCTCTAGCGGTGATCCACATGTGATCCATGAATCTCCAAACATTGCCATAGGAATCTCCGAGTGCTAGCACTATAGATACAATTGCTTGCGTCCTTCACCTTTAATCACCCTGAGAGTCTCTTTTAAATGATCCTACTTGATCTCTCTAGACTCGAGAGTAGAATGTGGATGAAGAGAACTCTCCATTCTCGGGATAATTATTATAGAGGGAGCTCTCTAGATCTTGATAGGAATCTCTCAGAATTTCATTGCTCACAAGACAAAATTAATTATCTCTATTAGAAAATAATATAATTAGGTTTATATACCATTAGTGTTAGAATAAATAATTTCTGAAGTTTCCTTTATTATTTATTTAATTCCCATGGAACCCTGTGTCTATAATAATAATAATACTATTTCTTGACATGCTCTAAACTCACAAATTAAAATTAAATATTATTTATTAAAATAATATTCAATATGTATTATTTTCCACTAGACCATTAAAATCAGTTCTCCATTCCTCCACAATATTTATTAGGCCTTGAATAAATAATATTTATTTAATAAATAAATATCACTACATTATTCTATGATAAATAAACAAGTATTATATCTACTAAATAAAAAATAAATATTTATTAAATATTCTTCGCATATAATATTCTCTTGAATAATTGGTGATGAAATATATACGATCAAGAAAACATGAGTTATTATTAAAATATATAGGATAATAATATTTATTCAACTTGGTAAATAATAAATAATAATACATTATTTAAGTAATATTTTGGATACACTCGGTGTGTGACCCTCTAGAATTATTTCTTAGTGGAATTAGGTAAATCCGGCCAAATTCCATGGTTATCATATAACAACACCTCAAGGAACCAATCGAGAAATAGGTTAATACCAAAATTAAAAAATACTTTATAATGATGCTTTTAATCTAATCTATTTTTCAGGACATCCCTAATCTAGAAGGTGGGATTCTAGTGCCATCAATATATATACTCAATGTATCTTTTCATAGAAATTTTTGAAATCGAAATTTGATATAGAACACCATGACCATGGTTATATTTAGGATATATAATTTCCATTAATTTTCATAATATATAAACCTCCATTAATAACATAATGGACATATACTTTCTTGTATTATTATTTAATGAAATATTAATCGCAACACACCCAATGTATCCTACCTTGATGTGAACATATATTGTCACAATTTTAGTCACTAAATCAAAGAACATGAATTATAATACTCATTAATAATAATAATAATAAAATCTAAGGATAAATACACTTGTAATCAAATTGGAACATCCAAAGAACCATATAAATGTTCATTTCCTACTGAAGGGTCTCATTCTCATAATATCCTACAGTGGATATTACTAAGGGTGTTCACCATGAGAAGGTAGATAAAAGTCATATTAGTCACCACCAATAATAGACTGCATTATTTTTGTCCATCAAATTATTTTGTTTGGCTGTATAAAAAATATTTAAGAATACTCTCATGGAACTTCTAGGTTGTCATCGTAGAGGGGAACTTCTATGACCTTTAAATGTAACAACTACTCTTAAGACATTTTCACATAATATGTTACACATAAGAACAAACATGATGTGATAAGAAGTTTATTAATATTAAAATAAATAAATATAATTTATCCTAAAGTGCATAGAATTTGGTTCTGGGGCCCTCTTTCACCAAATTCGACAACTAATAACTATCAGCCCGCTTGCTCCCACATTATACACATGATTTTGTTGAGAAAATCCTTTATTCAAAGGTTCCACCTTGTATTCTTATATTGGATCTCTATTTTACTACATGTTCACCCCAATGAGAAAAATCCCTCATTAGGTGATACTCCTAGAGTATGTGATTTTTCCATTGGTGTGCCCTTGGATCTTTTGCAAGAGCCACCGATGTAGTGTTATCACAATATAATTTTATTGGGTCTTTACTTCTAGGAAACACATTAATCTCATGTAAAAAATTTCATATAAAAATGGATTCCTTATATATATCAAAAGTTTCTATATACTCAGACTCCACTATAGAATCAACAAAAAAATCTTATATCTCACAACGCCTCCATTAAGACAGAAACATATCATACTCGTGAATTTATATAATTCTGATCTATTTGAAAACTATAATTATTATAACCCTTGATGAAAAAAATATTCTTCTCCTAAATAAACTAGGAACATATCCTTAGTTCTTCTAAGATACGTGGGGATAACCTTAATAACAAACCAATCTTGTTCTCCTGGATCTTCTTGATATCTGACTAACGTGATCAATGAATAGGAAACATAATGTCTAGATACAAAACATGGCATACATGATTTATCTTATTTATAAAGATTATGGGATCTTACTCATTCTATATTTCTCCTTTTGTGTCGGAGGACATATTTTCTTAGAAAGATGTATACCATGTGACACTGGAACCAATCCCATATTGGATTTTTCCATATTAAATCTATTTAGTATTTGGTAAATGTATATAATTTTACTTTGTCCATGTATCCTTTTGATATATCACAAATGATCTTGATCCCTAGAAATATAGGAAACTTTACATTAGTCCTTCATGGATAATCAATTGTTCAACCAATCCATAATAGACTGTAAGACTAGTATATCATTTCTAATAAGTAATATGTCATAAACATATACTACTAGGATAGTGACAGAATTCCCACTAAACATCTTTTAAACACATGGCTCACATTAGTTCTTAATGAAACCAAATTATTTAATAGCTTCATTTAATAAAATTTTCCATGACATGGATTCTTGATTCAATCCATAAATGGTGCTCTACAAATTCTAAATATTTTTGGAATCGCATAGAGTCACAAACCCTTCTGGTTGTGTCTAATAGAATTTTTCTTGAAGGTTCCCATTAAGGAACGATATTTTGACACCCATCTACAAAATTTTATATTCATCATAATCTGTTATATCATGTATAATTATTATGGATTTAAACATAGAAATAGGATAAAGGGTTTCATCTTAGTCAATTCCATGATGTTGTTTAAGCCCTTTATCGACTAGAATTTATTTATAGGTAGTTACACTACCTTTTAAGTCCAATTTTTTCTTGAAATACCATTTTCACCCTACAATATTTACTTCAACTAGTGCATTAACCAAAACCCAAACTTGGTTTTGATACATGGAATTAATTTCAGAATTCATGGCTTCTTGATATCTTGTAACTTTTGAGTTCTCTACTACCTCTTTGTATAAGAGAGGTTCATCATTGTCAACCAATAATGAGTCACCGTATTTAGGGACTATAAAAACATATATATCTGGTTCTCTTACCTCTCTAGTTCACCAACATAGTACTTGTGTTTTAGGAACTACTACTTCCATAGGGACCTATGGAATCTGTTCTTGTTCCAACTCTTATGTATCTTGAGAATCAACTTCATCGAATTTAATCATTATTCCACTATCCTTTTTGAGGATGTTATTCTTCTCAATAAATATATCTTTTATGGAGACAATCACTTTCTTATGCGATGGGTTGTATAGGTAGTATCCCTTTATTTCATTAGGATACCCTATTAAGATACACTTTGTTCCCCAGGGTGCTAGTTTTTTTCCTGAGAAGGCCTTAACAAATTCCTCAAAACCCCATACATTGGTATGTGAAAAAACAAATTTCTTTCTTCTCCATAACTCAAATGGAATTCTATTTTCCAGTTTATTTGTTACCCAGTTTAGTGTGTATTCCATAGTTTGTGAGGAATATCCCCAAAAATATAATGGAATATCTTCATGACTTATCATCGACCATACCATGCCTAACATGGTACAGTTCCTCCTTTCACTAACAACATTCCATTGTGGTTTGAAAGGTGTATTGAGTTCATATAGAATATCAAACTCCCATAAAATTTTTATAAACTCATGGTTAATATATTCACCTCCTTGATCCAATTAAATATTATTTAAATTCTTTCCAAGTTTATTATCTACATCATTATTGAATTATTTGAATTTCTCAAAGGAATCAGATTTATACCTCATCAAGTAGACATGTTCATATCTACTCAAGACATCAGTAAAAGTTATAAAGTAAGAATAACCACCTCTAGATTATAATATGAATAGTCAAAAAACATCAAAGTGTACCAATCCTAAAATATTTTTGCCTTTTCACCCTAAAAACCGAATAGCAGTGTGGTCATTTTCCTTGAAAACAATCATGACATATTTCAAGTGGTTTTAGCTTAAAAGAGACTAAATAACCATCTTGATCGATATTTTTCAAAGGATTATTGTTTACATGATCAATATGGATATTCCATAGCTAGGAGTTATATGAGTCTTGTAAACATTATTTTTTATCTATTTATAATACTTTGTTTCTGTAATTTAATACATAAAGGATGTAATTTAAATGTTCCATACCATAAAATATGTTGTCTTTATAAAATAAAAAAATTTTATTCCCAAACCAAAAAAAACCATATGTATCTAAGCATGAAATATAAATTATGTTCTTATTAACGTTTAGACATAATTACAATATCTTATAACCAATATCATTCTTGTTAGAAATGAAAGGTGGTAGTCACCAATGGCTAGAGCAGCCAACCTCGCACAATTAGAAATTCAAAAATCTACCTCGCCTCTAGTAATATTTTCGAATATACTTAGTTAATATATTTGGATATATATGTGATCATAAAATACTATATCTAATACCCATTGAGAATATATTCAAAGATTATATTCGATAACAAAGACACCTTTAGCTTCCTATTGGTTCATGGTGTAGTTATTCTTCTAGTGGCCATTATTTACACATGTAAAACATACTACCTCATTTTCCTTTCCCTAACTCTAGATATTAATCTTCTTGGTAGGAAGGTTCTTAGGATATTTAGGCTTATTATTAGTCATGGTCACCTTTTCCTTGATCTTCCTTTTTGTATTCACTATAAGGACCGTAGGTTTGTCACGACCCATATCCTTATCAACTTGTTAAATAAAAGTAAAAAGTTCCAAAAGAATTTTCTCATTATTTATCATGCCATAATTAATAATGAAAATAGATAATGTCTTGGGTATTGAGGAAAGAATGATATCAGTGTGAAACTCATCTGGTAATTTAATCTCTAAGATGGTCAATCATTCAATTTATCTAATAAGCTTGACAGCATGAGGCCTAGCTGGAACAGACCCTCCAAGCTTAGTTGTAAATAGAGAATTTGAGATCACATATATCTCTTTTCTCAGATTCTCTTGTTAGATATCCCCAGGGTGAGAAATCTTGTTATGCACGACCATGTCCTCATGTTTCTTTAAAATCTTATTGGTGATGGATAATGGAATTAAACAATAAACATCTGTATCATCATTTAAATGTTTCTCATAGAGAGTCAACTCTTCCTCACTAGCCTCATTACCAGGCACATTAGGAATAAGATTTTATAGTACATACAATTTCCTTTCATGGAACATGATAATGCATAATCTCTTTTTCCACTCTTGGAAATTTGTACCGGTGATAAGGTTATCATTATCCAGTATAGATTCTTGTGATATGTTTGATGTATTTTTTATTATTGTTTATACAAATAACATGATAAGAGTTTTAATAATTTATATGATATAAATTTAAAAAAATAAGTAAATATTAAATTATTAATATCCCACTATTTTATCGAAACCCAATATCCCTCACCATTGGCTTCAGAATATCCTATTTCTTGTAAATTATAGTGTAAAGGATCCAGATTCCCATTCTCCTCACCCTAACATTGGAAGGTCAAGCAATTTGAAATGTTTTGGGAAGGAATTCCAAATGTAAACTGCATTAACTCACAATTCCTTTATCTATAGAGTGAACCCCCAATCATAAAATCCTTAAATTTTATTTCTTCAACCTTTTAATCATTGTTACGCCAAATCTTAATTTGAAAATCAACCATTGATGTGAACTAAGTCAACCCAAAAACATTAAGTTAGAATTCCCCGATAATTGAAAGCACCCAAAGTTTGGTTGGTCAATAACTTTAAACTATGGTTTGATTTTAACTAGAGCAGTGGAAGATTATACTGACTTAATATATATAATTTTGGTATTTTATATTTTATGCCTAAATTTCAAATTATTATCTTAGAATCCCATGCAATGACACCACCTCATCAACATACCTCTGGGCTAAGGTACTCACCGAGCTCGACTCCTTAATCGTCAAGAAGTGAGCTGATTTTGCCAACCGATCCACCACTACCCAGATGGAATCATAGCCTCCCTGAGCCCTGGGTAGCCCTGTGACCATGTCCATCGAGATGTCATCCCACTTACACTTGGGAACATCTAAAGGCTGCAACAACCCTCCAGGAAAATGGTGTTCAACCTTCACTTGCTGACACACTAGGCACTTAGCCACAAACTCTGCCACTGCCCGCTTTACCCCGGGCCACTAAAAATATCCCCTCAGGCCTTGGTACATCCTTGAGACCCCAGGATGTACCACTAAAGCCAATCCATGGAACTCACAAAGAACTCCTTTATGCATCTTCTCCGGAACAAAGAGCCTTCCACAGAAAAACATATATTGTTGATCATCCTCAGACCATCCTTCAGGATCATTTCCTGGATAAACATGATCTCGCATCACTTCTACCTCCGAGTCCCCCCACTAAGACTCTTCCACCTACACCACTAAAGAGGAATCTATATTCATCTGAAATATATAGCCTCTTCCACTTTCTATCCTTGCATCCAAATTCAAGGCCGCTAACTCCTCAATCGCTCTCCAAGTATCTACAGATTCCCTAACTACTTCCTTCTGCGATTTCTTGCTTAGGGCATCAGCCACAACATTACCCTTTCCCTCAGTATAAGAGATCTCGAAGTCGTATTCTTGGAGGAACTCAACCCATCTACACTACCGCAAGTTCATATCCCACTGGGAAAAGACATAATGCAATATTTTTTGATCTGAGAAGACCACAAAGTGCTCTCTGATGAGATAAAGCCGCCATAACATCAATACGAACACCACGACTGCAAGCTCCAGATTGTGGGTGAAATAGTTATGTTCATGAGGACGTAACTTCTTAAACCCATAAGAGATCACTCCTCACTGCTGCATCAGAACACATCCCAACCCAAGGCCATAAGCATTACAGAACCCTTTAAACAACACCCCTTCCTCTGGTAATCTAAGTACTGGAGAACTAACCAGCTTCTCCTTTAGGTAGCCAAAAGCTATCTGGAACTGGTCGCTCCATACGAAGGCTTGACCCTTCTTAGTCAAATATTTCAATGGAGCTGCAACTCAATAGAAGTCGGGCACAAACCTCTGGTAATAGCCTACCAAACCCAGGAAACTACCAACATCCGCAAAATTCTTAGGTGCTGCCGAAGAAACGACTGCCTCGACCTTCGATGGGTCCACTGCTATTCCCCTTTGAGACACTAAGTGTCCAAGTAATTGTACTTTTCATGCCAAGAACTTTCACTTAGACAGTTTCCCATAAAGGTGATGGTGTCAAAGGACTCCCAAAACTGCCCTGAGATGCTCAACGTGCTCTTCCTCTGATCTAGAGTAGATAAGGATGTCGTCGATGAACACCACAATGAACTGGTCCAGAAACTCTTGGAAGAAAGAGTTCATGAGGTTCATGAACATAGCTGGTGCATTTGCAATGCCAAATGGCATGACCACGACTTCAAAGTGGCCATATCTGCACCTAAAAACCGTCTTCGAAATATCACCTTCCTTCACTCACAACTGGTGGAATACAGATCGCAGATCGATCTTAGAGAACCAACCTACTCCCCTCAACTGTTCGAATAGATCATATATCCTCGGGAGGGGGTAACGATTCTTGACCATCACCTGGTTCAACCTCCGATAGTCTATACACAACCGTAGACTACCATCTACTTTCTTTACGAACAAAACTGGAGCACCCCATGGTGACACGCTTGGTCGAACAAAGCCCTTCTCCATCAGATCATCAATCTGAAGCCGCAACTCTCGTAACTCAGAAGGTACCATCCGATAAGGAGCCATCAAGATCGGGCGGGCGCCAGGCTGTAAGTATATCCCAAACTCAACTTCACATCGAGGGGGTAGAGTCACAACCTCATCGGGAAATACATCCGGGAATTCTATTACGACCTATGGGACATCCATCATTCCTGCATCCACCGACTCCACTGACACCCTTTCCAGCATATAAAGGAGTGGATCCACATGTCGACTCCCCACTAGATAAATCTAATCCCAAAAAAACCACATGTCGTCTATCCTCATTGAAGAATTCAATCCTTCTACGATAGTAGTTGATGGTGTCATGCACAGAGAATAACCAGTTGGTGCCTAGAAGGACATCGTATTGCTGCATCTAAATGAAAGAAAGTCTCCACTGGACTGATGCGGTCCCAACATCAGTCTACATCCCCAGAAAAAGTAAGATACGCTGGTCTGACCCCCAACTGGTGTTCTCAACACTAAGGGCACAAAACGTCTCTCGGCATCCAGACCCAGAGCATGGGATAATTTGGGCGTAACAAAGGAGTGTGAAGCTCCTGAATCAAACATGAAAAAAAAAGAGTGCAGAAAAGACTGATCGTACCTCGAATGGCCTCTGGTCCTGCCAGAGATACTAACTCTACGGCGTGCAACTGTCCACGCTCAGCTCCTCTACCTTTCTGTTGTCGACCACCTCCATGACCACGCCCTGGTCGAGGTCCCTGAGAAGCACCCTGGTGTCGGTCTCCTCCCGCAAGGTCATCCCTCGGAGGGCCAGGGGCCTGATGCTGCTGCTGGAAAGGGATCGCCGGCAACAGATGCTGTTAAGGTGGGCGCTGAAACTGCCCACCTCTACCATGTGGATCTCGAGTCGGAAACCTACCCTGGATGTTCCCAAAAACTCCACAAGATAAACACTTCGGCCCTGGCCCTATGGAAAAGGCACGAGGGCTAGAAACTCAGAACTGGAACTGATGAGGCCTACTCCCTGCTTGTTGAAACCTAGAAGGCCCTGTCACTAGATACCTGCTGCTGACCGTCTTCCCCTTTGACGAACCCAGTTGGTTCCCCTATCGTGGTGTTCCTCCCTTCGAGTGCATCCTCTCTACTATCTCAGCCTTCTTCTGTACTGCTAGGTACATCAGAATGGTGAAGGGAGTGACAACATACTGAAGATAAGGACGGAGTGCCTCCTCTAACCATCTTGCCTGAGACTCCTCATCCAGAAATTGATCCTTGGAAAAGCGCAAGAGATATTTGAACTTGATTCCCAGCTCCCTCACTGACATGTTTCCCTGCAGAAGGGAGAGAAACTCATGTCTCTTCTCAGCCTTCTCCGTAGAGGAGAGGAACTCCTCATGAAATTCATCCTCCAAACTGGTCCATGAAACCTCTGCCTCTGTCTTCTCCCCCAGGAAAAGCGTCCACGACTGATGCACAGCTCCTCTCAGCTGGCTGATTGCCAACAGAACATAGTACTCCCTTAGAGCATGAATCAAAGAGAAGGTTATGGCTAGCTCCTCTAGCTATCCTTCCGTCACTGAGTAAGAAACTATTCCCTCGCACTTCTCGAGGGTTTGTCACATGAAGGAGCACAGAGTCCTCTACCACTAGTCGTCCTCCTCATCTCGGTCAACCCTCTGCTGGTCAACTGCCACAATATGCTGGGCATCAACCTCCCTAGCTGGTCATGGATAACATCTGGGTGTCATAACTGCAAGGTAAATAAGGAATGCCTAATCCTGAGTAGTGTAGAATATTTCTCTTAAATTTTCTTAGACTTCTTATTCATTTTAAATCCCCAACACACCCATGAAACACAGGAACCCAAGTCATTATGATGAATGTACCTTTCCTAGGGTCTCTACCCTGCAAACAGTGTAGCCTTACTTGGTCGTTCAGTAGGTCCAGAGTCCTTGCATCAAATCAAGGGGGGGGGGGCTAGAATCCGGTGTCCCAGCCAGTCTTCCCTGGTAAATTTCATGAACCAAGATCACCTAACATTGTTTCCCTACCATCCCATGCAATCCTCACTGTGCCTAACTCCAGACTTCATCCTATCCCTCAACCTCACCTCTGATACCATTCTGTCATGACCCGCCTTCGGCAAGACGATGGAAGGGGTGGCAAAGGTCCCCACCCTTCCTTCCTCAAGTCGAAGATGAGATAATGACCCCCGAGTCCTGCATCCAGTAGGCCTCGGAGTGGCGACTAGAACCAAGGGTATAACATTTTCACCATATGGGAGTCATTACCTTTTTTAGTTAACTAGGATTGGGAGAAATAATGAGTCAACAAAAAACACCACCACGTATAGAAAACTCAAAAGAAAACCAAAGTACATGCATGATTTAATAATAAAACTGAACAAAGTACAAGAACTCCAAAGTACAAAACCAAACAGGAAGGAAAAAGGCTAAGCAGAAACCAACATCGACCAACAAAAACTCCAACGTCCAGACTAGTATGGTCCCGCACGACCTCCATAGTCCTCATAGAAACCTAAAAGTAAACGTAGGGTGATAATACAAAGTATACTCAGTAGGAAAACCTATAGCTCTCATGCACAAGTGGGGAGATGTCCTAAAGTCCCGTGAGAAGTAGAAGAACCAACATCTATCAAGGAATCTATCCATCCCACCTCATCGGCCACACTCACCAAATAACACAAGCATTAAGGTAATAGTAAAGAACAAAACATTTGGGCACCCCGCACCACCATTTCCCCCACTAGCTAGCTGGTCATCCCTAACAGAAAACGTCCTGACGCTACCACGCTCTTCCTGATCGCACACACCTAGGCCTCATAAGCATTCACATCCCTGCCCACACACACTTGGGCCTCATAACCATCCAAATCTCTGCCCGCACACACCTGGGCCTCACAACCACACATCCCTGCCCGCACACACCTGGGCCTCATCCCGAAGACACATGGGAAAACAAACCGTAACCAGAACCCCATCTCGAAAACACCTGGGCCTCATCCCAAAGATTCTTGGGAAAACAAACTACCCGAAGAGTCCTGGGCTAAAAACACACCAATCAAAACCTACCTGAAGAGTCTTGGGTGTAATGTCGCCTCCAGCCATCACAGCTGAGGGAAGAGGGAGCAGGAAGGAGAGTAACTAGGGGGAAACGCCCTTCCCCATAAGATGGGGTGTCTGAAACTAAGTTCCCAACACGGGTGGGGTGCGACTAAACACAAAACATACAGTTACATATATATATCAACACACAACCCAACCTATGGATCCTCAAATAGATACAAGAAGGTGCACAAGCATTGCTTCCTAGTAAAATAGGCACACAAAAAACAGTTCCCAGTTTCCTTATTCAAGTTATCATTTCATAATAGTTTAGTATGAGTTAATGCCTACACTACTGGGAAACTAACAGGTACAAATATAGATAAAACATCAATAAATCAGGATGGAAACCCATCGAGTAATTTAAGAATTCACTCCCAGTTCTCTTGTGAAGTCACAACAACAAAGGGATCACTCAGATCCCTCAAGGTACTGGAACCAAAGCAAAAACCAAAAAAACATTGGTTATCCCACATTAATTCATTACCATTCCACCCAGTTTGTTATTAACTTTACAATTATTCATGTTCAAAACCCAACCTACAACCCTGCTACCAAACACCAACACAGCCACAGAACAACTCATGCCATTCCAACCACACCATTCACAACCCCGCTGTTCACCCATCCATAACTGATCCAGCCCAATGTTCATAATTCATTATTTTATATTATTTCGTTCAACTGGGGTGATCACACAAGGTTATGGGCATTCATATTCAACAACCGAGTTTAAGTGTTTAACCAATTCATACATGATTCCCAAACACCAGAAAAAGCATAAAACAGAGCATAGCATAGGTGCACAAACAAAGGCCCCCAATAGCCATGATTTTTAGTAGTCCTAAGCCCATTCAATTCATAACAACATCATGGGGAAAGAATGGATAAAAATCATGTAACAACATTAACAAACTTCCTCGTCCCCATTCTTTAACCGGTTATTATCTTCATTACAGAATTGATTAACTGCCTCGTGGGAACCATAGAACACCCACCCCGCATTATACACAAGGAGGAGAGAAAAAGGTAATATTCTTACCTAATTGATCAAGGATCAACGTTACGTCCTCACGTAGAAACTGGAAATTAGGAGTAGCAGGAATTACACCGAACACGATCAAGGAAAACTTCTCAATGGGGGTATAACTCGTTGGGAGGAAGGGTCCTCCGAGTACATGGTGAGAAAAATAAAAAACAAGAGAGAAGAGAAGCCTTTAGGTTATAAAGGCTAAGATACAACATTCCCGGGATAGTTAAGATATGTAGAGAAAAACTCGAAACCACGGAAGAAGCGAGATTGTGGGTTGACCACATGGCTGGCCCACCCCAAACGTCCAACTAAAAAGGTCCCACCCTTCAGGGTGGTTAAAACCGATGCACACCTCCTTAACCAAGGAAGGACTCCTCATAGGATGCCCTATAGGCATTTTTGAAAACACGGTTAAAGGCATGACCAATGCATGGTTTTTCATTTAAGGTGGGTACCTCACCAATCATTTAATTAATCGTAATTAATGGGCTTTAAAATAGGCTTAAAGGGTTCAAAACACAGTTTAAAAACCAATTTGGGAAGAAAGGAGGTGCTACGGGAAAAACCTGTGGAGGTAGGTGAGAGCTACCGGTAGGCGAGAGCTACCGATAGGCGAGATCTACCGGTAGGCGAGAGCTATTGGTAGGTGAGAGCTACCGGTAGGTGAGAGCTATCGATAGGAGAGAGCTACCAGTACCCCAAGGTCACCGGTTGGCCTCGAGGCCACCGGTAGGCCAAGGCTACCGGTAGTCCTAGGCTACTGGTAGGCCGAGGCTACCGCTAGGAGTCTTAAGCTTCACTGAGAAGCTGGGATGGCCTTCCAGACCACCCAGAAAACCTCAAAGATCATATTTTCACCAAGTAATGGACCCCAAAACCCCGATCCATTACAAATAAAAATACCCTCCACTTGGAATGATCACCAATATGATATTTCATATTTATATGTTATTATCCTTATGATAGTGAAGACTCAAAATTATTGGAGTGATTTGGGTAGTTCGTATTTCGTTGAAGGAAACATTCAAATTTAAGACATTGAAATAATTTAAAAAGAAATTCAAACAATCCTCCCCATGAGATAAAAAAATCAAATAATTATTTATAAATATAATTAAAATAAGTATTTAAAAATACGATTTAATAATCCAATCAATTCAAACCTAATTTGGAAAATTCATAGCCAAATCACCTCCATAAAATGTGTGTTTCTAATAGTTACTTCTTCGGTCACTATGGATTCGATAACCGAAGATGTACTACAAGTGACCTAAGTTACCAAATTTCATGGGTAAATTTGGGCATAAGAACTATAGAAAGCATTTTACAAAAAAAATTCAAGTTATATGTTTTACATTATGATTTAATGAAAACTATGTTATGACTGGGTGGTTACTATCGACTTCTACAAGTGGATAAGTATTATGGTATATATAATAACATTTCACTATCAAAATATATATAATAAAATTACTTATTTTTTTCAATGTGTCTGCAATGTTTGAAACAAACTAATGGAAAATATTTTGATTATTATATTTGTAAATTTATGAAAGACATCGAATTCCATCAACAAACTAACATCCCCGAAGAGGTAATTTCAAAGATAATTACAATTTCATTAAAAATATTCATTAATCCTTTATTTATTTATATTTTCCCAGTAATAATAGAACTATCTAAATTCATCATATTCATTAGATGACATATTTTTTTAGAAATGAATGTACAACATACCTGGTGTTAGAATGTATATAAACATCACAAAAATGTGACTATCTACTACTTCTTTAGTTTATTTTATCATCATTTGATCTAATTTTTATTTTTAATTTACTTATCATTTTTATCTAATAATTTTGAAAAAAAATCCGTAAGTCATTTGTGAAAATTAGGTATCAACCAAACCTCAATCAGATACATGGTGTGTCCGGTATTACTGAAAGTGTGTGTTTTCTATTTAAAATTGACATTTTAGTTGAAAACAAACATTACATGTTCAAAACTAAGAAACCACATTCATATTGTTTTTATACATTATGAAATGATCCATAGATCATTTTTTTAAGTTTAGGAATTATCCTCACCTCAATATTATGCATAGTATGACCAGTGTTACTCCAAGTGCGTCTTTCTATTTATAATTAACATTTTAATAAAAATGAAAAGTGACATACTCAAAATCAAGAAAACAAATTTGGATTATTTTTTTAGCTTAAGAAAATGATCCATAATACATTTTTAATGTAGGAATTAGCTTTACCTAAATTTTATACAGAGTGTGGATGACATGATTCAAACTGTCCATTATTAGTTAAAAATTGACAATTAAGTTAAAAATATATAACTCAACAATAACTGACAAAACATGATCAGATTATGTTGATACTTTAGGAAAATTATTCATATGTCATCTGTGATATGTAGGAATCCGTATCACATCAAAATGACACACAATGTGATTGGTATGACTCAAATTGAGTGTTTTTAGTTTAAATTGACATGTTAGTAAGAAAGATAGGCGACATACTCAAAACTGAGAATACAAATACAAATTTTGTTAGTACATTAGGAAAATGATCCATAAGTTATTTGGGACATGTATGAATCAACTTCATTACAATCCAATTCATGGGGTAATTGGTATGACTCCAGGTTTATGTTTTCAGTTTAAAATGATATTTTAGTAAAAACCATAAATGACATACTAAAAACCAATAAAACTCATTTTAATTGTTTTAATACTTTAGAAGAACAATACATAAGTATTTTTTGATTTGTAAGAATTAGTTGCACCTTAATCTTACAGAAATTATTACTGGTATTAACTAAACATTATGATTTTATTTTAAAATGAAATTTTAGGTCAAAACACACCTCACATATTCTAAATTGAGAGAACACATTATGATTGTTTTCATATTTTAGGAAAATAATTTATAATTAATTTGGGATATTTAGTAATTAGTCTCACCTCAAAATAACAGAAGATGCAATCGGTATAGCATAAGGTATGTGTTTTCAATTTAAAATGGCATTTTAGTAAAAAATAAAAGCGGCGTACTCAAAACCCAAAAAAAATATTTTGATTGTTTTGATAATTTAAGAAAACAATCCATAAGTCATTTGTGACATGTAGGAATCCGAAGCTCTTCAATCTGAATCATGGTGTGACTAGTGTGACTTCAAGTATGTCTTTTTATTTAAAATTTTTATTTTAGTAAAACAGACAGGATTCATACTAAAAACTGAGCAAACACATTCAGATTATTTTGATACATTCATAAAATGATCCACAAGTCATTTGTGATGCATAGGAATCAACCACACCTTAATATGATACACCATATTCCTAGTATGACTCCAATTTTTTAGTTTTGGTTTAAAATTGACAATTTTTAATATATTATTTCATACTTATGTTTAATTCAGTTATTTATAGTATTGAAAACATAATCATTGTTTTCTTACATAGGTGGATTATTTTTCATGAAATGTGAAGTGAATCGTAAGGATACATCAAATAAGGAATTTTTCAATAGTTAAATGTAAATTATGACCTCCCTAAAGATCAATCACAAATATTTTCCTAAAAAATGGATGAATATTTCCAACTCATAATCAACTTCACATCAATCCAATTCATAGTGTGATAAATATGACTCTAAGTGATTGTTTTTAGTTTTTAATTTACATATTATATCAAAACACACATTACATATTCAAAAATAATAAAAGAATTCATATTGTTTTGATACTTTAAAAAAATTATCCATAAGTCTTTTTTGATGTGGAGGAATTAACCGCACCTCAATCTGACCTACGGTATGATCGATATGACTAAAAGCGTGTCTTTTTATTTTTGAATTGCCTGATGGCCTTCTATTTTTATTATTTTTTGATAATTCCATTTTTAAGGGTTGAAGGGGAACCCTTACATGGACCATAGGATTAGAGAAATTACATTAGTTGAAGGTATTATAGGAATTCATCTAGGATATAACTACTTGGAACTATCCCTCACCAGCATCTACATCATGATGTTATCTCTCCACCTTCACATGGATATTAGGCTAGGATTCTCATGTATGTACAGGCTGGTCCCAATCGAAATTTTCATACCCTATCATTCTTCTAATTCCGTTAGTTCTGCTCTAGTGAATGTTCCTTCTCTAAATCCTCAGCTAGAGCCTACTCCTTGTAGAGTCTATCTGGTCCCTTAATACACAATTTCATGTGGCTAGTAGGCCTTGAGGTTGCCCAAAGGCCTTAAGGTGGCCCGAATGTCTTACTAGGCCGAAGGCCTTGAAGGAATTGAGGACTAAACTGGTGGCCTGAAATCTGAAAAAGATTAATAGTTATTACTACTATACTACCAAACAGTACCTACTACACTACCTGCTACAGTACTACTACATTTCCCCAAAAATATGTCTCCACCAAGATTTTATCTTGAGTATCTTGGATTCATTTCCTGAGTCCTCACCAACTAGATTGAGGCTCTTGTTCAAGTGTTTATTTTTATTTTAAATTTACATTTTAGTAAAAAAGGTAAGTGAAATACTCAATACATTGAAATTGAATTCAGATTATTTAGATAATTTAAGACAAAAATTTATAGGTTATTTATGAAATGTAGAAATTATTCACATCCCAATATGACAACTGGTGTGTCCTCTATGACTCAAAGTGACCATTATCACACTAAAATTGAAATTTTAGTTCAAAATGTGTTTCCTTGGCAAAAAATAGAGAAAAAGAAACTCTTATTTTCATGATAATTTGGGAAAACTATTCATAAGTCATCTGTGACATGTAAGAATTAGTCTCACATAAAAATGAAACATGATGCGACCGATATGACTCAAAATGTGTGTTTTAAATTTAAAATGGAATTTTAGTAAAAAAATACAAGTTACATACTAAAAAATGAGAAAAAATTAGATTATTTAAATACTTTTGGAAAATGATCCATATTTCATTTGTGATGTGTAGAAATTATCCGTACCTCAATATGATGCATGGTGTGATTGGTATGACTCAAAGTGTGTCCTTTTTATTTAAAATTTATATTTTATTAAAAAAGTAAATTGGAACACTCAAAAATGGGAAAACACATTCATATTGTTTTGGTACTCTAGAAAAATTATCCATATGTCATTTGTGAGGTATATGAATTAGCCTCACACTAATCCAATTCATGGAATATGCATTATTACTCAATGTGTCTATTATTAGTCTAAAATTAAAATTTTAGTTCAAAACCCGTTTCACTCATTAAAAAATGATAAACAGTTATTTTATTATCTTGATAATTCCTGAAAATGTTTCATAAGTTATGTTTGATGTGTAGAAATTTATATCACATCAAACCGATACACAATCTAATTGGTATGACTCAAATAGTGTTCTTTCAGATTAATATTAAATTTTATTAAAAAAGATAAGTGACATACACAAAACTGAGAAAACACATTAATATTTTTTTTATTTTTTATTAAAATGATCTATATGTCATTTGTGATTTATTGTGATAATCCACACCTCAATCTGATTCATGATGTAACCAGTACGACTCCAATCATGTCTTTTTATTTAAAATTGTCATTTTAGTAAAAAAGACAAGTGACATACTCAAAACCAATAAAAAACATTCATATTGTTTTAATAATTTAATACAATGTTCCATAAGTCATTTGTGATGATTAGGAATTAGTTTCACCTCAATCTGATACAAGTTGTTTCTGATATGACTCAATGTTTCCGTTATCTGTTTAACATTGACATTTCTGTTCAATATATGTGTCACTCTCTCAAAACTAAGAAAACACACTCTTATATTATTGATAATTAAGGATAATAATTCATAAGTCATTTGTGAAATGTAGGAATAAACCTCACCTTAATCTGGTACATGGTGTGTTTGGTATGACTCAAAGTTTATGTTTTATATTTAAAATTGAAATTTTAGTTGAAAACACACATCAGATACTCAAAATCAAGAATACCCATTCACATTATTTTGATACTTTAGGAAAATGGTTCATAAGTCATTTTTGATGTGTAGGAATAAGATAAACCTCAATATGATGCACGATATGATCGTTATTACTCATAGTGCTCCTTTTTTTTAAAATTGATGTTTTAGTAAAAAAAAGTGATATACTCAAAACCTGGAAAACACATTCAGTTTGTTTTTAAACTTTAGGAAGATGATCCATAAGTCATTTGTAATGTGTAGGAATTAGCCACACCTCAATTTTACACCCAGTGTGTCTGGTATGTATGAAAGTGTCCATTATCAGTTTAAAATTGACAATTTATTAATGTATTGTTTCATATTTTGTTTAATTTATTTCTTTATAGTAATTGTTACATAAGAAGTCTTTTATTATACAGGTGGATTATTTTACTCGATTTTTGGTGGTTTTTTTAACAATTGATAACATGATTAGGATTTGTGAAAAGGGGTCAAGTTCTAAAGACAATGAAACCATTGATGTTTTTGAATGTTTCTGAAAAATTGTACTTGCTAATGTAAATGTAAAAAATCAATGTTTAAAATGACCATAATATAGTTTTTTTATATGTGATTTAATTTTTTTTTCAATGAAATTATTAATTTTCTATATTCAGTATTTACTGCTACTGTTGCATTTTTTTTTGTAGTGTGGTGTAATATCAACAACACATTGGAGCAGTATGGCCATTATCAACATTATATATAGTGTTGATAAAGGTCCCCTGATTTCAATGATATAAATAGCACTGATTAATGTCACACTTCATCAATGCTAAGACAATGTTGATAAAATACTACCTTTATCAGCATTTTTTAGTTTTGATAAAGGTCACCCTTTATGAGTTCTTTTTTAGCACTAATAAACGAGGCCACCTTTTAAAGGCCCTTGTAACATCACCATTTTTATCAACTTTAAAGGCTCTTTCTAGCACTGTCATTAGCATGATATGTGGTAGTGTTAATTAATAGTTTGTAATTAGTAAATATTAAATATTAAATATTATTTAATTTTTATAAAATAAAAAATTATTAACCTTGATTATTAATTTCTTATAACCTATGAATAAAAAATCTTTTTTAATTATCAATTATCAATTATTTGTTTTTAATAACTTTTAATTTATTATAAATTATTATTTAAAAAATAATAAGTTTTTATTGGAAATTATTTTTTACTAATTACTAATTATTAATTATAATTTTATGATAAATAATAATTAATAATTAACATCTAGTCATTTATAAATGATTACTTACTTTTTATTGAATTATTTTTAAAATACAATTTAAATATAAGTTTGGGGTAAATCTTCACCTCATAAGTGTCTTTTGCGGTGAGAAGCCTAAATATCACTTAAAATAACTACTAGCTAGCATGATATGTATCCTTCATGAGGTTGATGTTATGTATTAGTGTGTTTATTTTATATATTTTTATTGGGTAATTTTTGTTATATTTTGATTTATTTTTATTTTTTGATATATTTTTCTATTCACATATTGAAATAGTTAAGCGATGAATTTATTTTTACTGCTCAATGCACGCCAATTGAGAGTCTCCTGGTGACGAAAGATATCAGGTTCCCAATTTAGCCCGTAGAACCTAGGTTAACAGAAATACCAAAAAATAGTCAAATAAAATTTTCATATCACTTTATTTTGAAAAAGGAAATAATTGGAATACCCTGTTTAAAATAATAATTATATGAAAAAACATATTAATATTGTATCTTTAGTTGTATTTTTCATGTATTTTACCCGGATTGTTTTTATTTGTTAGGTACACACTTTCAATTTTCATTAATAAACTAAAAATAAAAAATATATAATTTAGTGTTCCAAACATATATATATTAAAAAACTTGTAAATCCCCAGAAATTCCATGGATTTTTTTAAATACATGGGAATTATACGAGTCTGCAGTTTCTGACGGCGCCTGATTCTGAGGCTTGGTGTGCCCGGAATTAATTTCAGAAGTTTTGTTCGGGTACGTTCAGTAAATGTATGTGCGGTATTTTATATCTTTTGAAGCGGTGCTCAGAATTGAAATATGAGGACACCGTTTAACTCACAATGCCAGTATTCACTTAAGGGGACCTTTACCACCGTTGCGTTTTATCGAGGTTGGAGGTTAATTTTTGGGGGTTTTCTAAATAAATGAAATAAAAATATGTACAACATATTTTTTATTTGTGGTGCTTTAATCCTCTAAGGGGAGGTTGGAGGAGGGGCCCACCCATGCATAACCTCCCTTGGGAGGATATAACTAGGTGGGACCCACACGAGTATAAACCCCCTTTAACCCCATGTAACTCTAATTAAATTGGGGGAAGTTTCTTAAACATCCCTTGAGTTTATTACAACCAACTCTCCATTTTTTTAAAACTTTCCACCATCCCCATAATGGTTCCAATTAACCCATTAATGAAGTGAGGTAGCTTATCTTAATTATCTTTTGAAAAAATTTTGAATTCTTTCTGGAATGCTTGGAAACAATAAAATAATAGGGAGCTATTATTTTATTTTGGGGTTGGTGATTCTCTTTGGTAGAGCTTTGGAGTTCATGGAGAAAAGACTTCTTCCAACAAAGAACGACAACCTCTCCAACGAAGAACGCTCCACATCTCCGAAGAACGACGAACACCGTCCTCGATCTTCAACCAACTATAAGAGAAGGATCCGCCCACGAAGAACGCCGATGACGCTTCTTCCTCGGACGCTCCCCTATGTCAACGAATTGATGCCTCCTCTTCCGGGACTCATCAACGTTAAAAGAAAAATACGAGGTAGGGGTTTGAGTTGAATTCTTTGGTTGTTCATCGTCATTCAACCTCGTTTAATTTGTTGGCCAATTGTTATCACCAAACGCGGAGGTCGCGGTCCGAACAAACACGGCCCCACGTCCCTCCTTTGGTTCTTGATTGGTTGACAATGGTGGTGGCGCAAAAGCACCACTAGAAGAGGGAACCGCAGTGGAGCATCGGCAGCCGGCGATGGGTCTGCCGCGAGGAAACCGGCAGCGCAAGGCCACCGAAAAAAGTCGCGGCACCGTCGTGCCTTGCGGAGGAGCCGCGGGCCGTGGCCAAACTGGGCCGCAACGGAGGAGGCGCGACAACGTCGCGCCGCGCGGTGGAGACGAAGGCCACGGTCAGGTCAGGCTGTAGCGGTGGAAGCACGACGCTGTCGCACCACACGGAGATTAGGAGGACTGTGGACCTGTCATTCCATAGCGGAGGAGCAGTGGCGGCCAGCAGGGCAGGCTGCCTTGGATCCGGATGAGCAGGACCAGGCGGGTCCCGCGACCCCTTAACCAGCGTTGTTCCAGTTCTATTTGATAAACCGGGGAGGGGCACGACACCCCCTCCCTCGCGTGGCTGGCCGGGCCACCACGGCCGGGCTGCCCAAGGCCGGGCTACCCCTCAACCGGCCCCCCAAGGCCGGGCCAACCTCGGCCGAGCCGCCCATGGCCAGGCCGCCTTTGGCCACACCGCCCTCAGCCAGGCCGCCCACGGCTGGGCTGACCCTTGGCTCGGCCACCCAAGGAAGGGCCTCCCCTTGGCCGGGCCGCCCTCGGTCTGGGCCATCTCTTCGGGTAGAGTTGCTTCCTCAGACCGGGTCGGACATGAAGACCGGGTCAGTCGGACTGTGTCAGACTGGACCCGGACCGGCTATGACCGTTTACACCATTTAGCCCGCATCTAGGGATACGAGTGTCCGATTGACGTACCACCTACGACGATGAAAATCTTGGAGCGATATGATTCTTTTGGAAAACTCCATTTTAGGTTTGGATGCAGTTGGGGTACGACCGGGTTTGTTTGAGCCTAAAACCCAACCAGGCCCATGGAACGGAAATGCCAATAACTCTCAGACCAGGCATCTGATTGACCCATCGTCTGTCATGTTGAGTTCCTTATGATGAGACAGAACTACAGGAAACATCAACTCAGGACTTTGTGATAGTTGATCTATCGACACTTGGTGCGAGGAACAGGCCCTCCTAGAATCGAGTGTGCTGTGTGCGGAAACCCTAGGGCTGGCTGTGACTAAGATGATAGGATACTCCATGGGTTCGACTACGACAATATTGTACCACGATCCACCATGGGTTCGACAATGATGACTAATGTACCAGAATCCTCTGTGGGTTCGACAGCGATGACTACTGTACTGGGATCCTCCATGGTTCTGATAGTTCTAACTTCTGTTCCTTTATCCTGTGTGGATCCGACAGAATAGCTGGTCCTGTATCCTGTGTGGGTCTGACAGCTTAGATGGTCCTATATCCTTTGTGGGTCTGACAGCTTAAATGAATCAGTGACTACATCTGATCATCTTTATCACTCTACAATAGATGTATACCTGTGTGAGCTGAGTCACGTCTTTCAACCATTATCATTGTGGTGATTGACATTACTTCCTTTGTGGAATGGTTTGTGCTTGGGCTCAAGATTTGGAGCTAGACTGTGATTGATAACTTAGGTATATGTATGGTAATATACCTAAGTAGGGTTGGTTGATAAATTGTGATTGTATATTTCAAATATGGTTTTTTCTTTGTGGATTCTAGGAGACCTTCGAGGTCTTGGGGTCCCCTACTGAGTATTGTTATACTCACCCCTGCACGGGCTTCTCCCACACCTTGTTGTGTTCTGTGTAGACGACGGTCAGTAGTGATCGAGGCTGAGGGTGACAGACGGGAGGCTTCTCGGAGCTGGACTAGACGTGACGTACCGTAGGGACGAGTTGTTCGAGTTCTGTACCTACCCTTTAGGTAGGATTCTCTGGTGGGAAATCCAAGAGTTGTTTTCCCTTTTTACTTATACTTGTTGTTCATTTGGGTTTGTATACTGGCCCACTTACTTTCAACACACTTTTCATGTCTATTTTAGTACTTGTTGCTTCTATAGCTTGTGTTCAGACAGTGTGTGTTACTGGTTTAAATGCAAGGCCTTCCCTTTTTATCTGGATTACACCTTTGGTGCTAGTCGCCAGCCCCTGGCCTATGAAAGGTAGGCTTGAGGTAGTCATGACTCAGGCCCCGAGGACGGGTTGTGACAAAATTCTTTATTTGACTAATCATCACATCTAGACAAGAGCTCACATGGTTATGGAATCCTTTGGGAACCTCTAGGATTTGGTAGTTCTTAATATAAAGTATTTTTATATTATTATAGGAATGAACTAATTAAAACAGTTCCATGCTTTCATTTAATTTTATAACAGTATAGTTTCTATTTCATCAACTATTTGTTCCTAATACACATTCCATGGAGAGTGGTAGTTCTAGGATTCCAAATAAAACCTTGACTAGGGATAGGAAGGAGTGATCAAAACCAAGAAGAATTTTCTTGTCCATTGAGCAGTTGATGTTAAAGAGAAACAATTATTACATCTTATAAAGTAATTATTTCTTGACCTTCTCACAGATGATTTTTTTAGGAGGCACTCTAAATAGTAAATTGGAACTTAAAGAGTAGCAAGTCTTATGTTCCATGTTGTAAGATACTCCAGTCCAACCCTCCTAAATTAGTTTGTTTCGTGGTTATAAACTAACAAAATGTCTATTAAGTGTCCTTCCTACTATTTAACCAACTTCCATAGTCTAATCAATGATCCATAAAAATTAATGGACCTCCAACCTAGTGTAATCCACACCCTCTATCACCTAAATCATTTTTCATGTCAAATTAGAAATGGATGCTCACATGTAAGTCATATAAAAAACTACTTCTATGTTCCTTTCTATTTAGGTGAAAATATAAAGAATCCATTATATAAATATATATTTTTTAAATTACAACATCTAAATACCAATAATCAATATCATTGAATAAAATATAACTAACTAATAGAGGAATGCAGTGTATCCAAACAACAACAGTGGATGAGGTTCTAAAGCATGCTAAAGAATGACTAATTTGATTACCACCTCCCTGAATAAAATAAAACTAACAAAAAATAGAAATATATTGAATTTTAAACAAAATTAGATCAATCGAGGTAAAAACATATTTACCTGAAATAATAGAATTAATAATATATTATCAATGTGATTGGATGATACCTCTCTACTAATCATGACTCTTAGAAGACATTAAAGCTTCTCAAATTTATGAAGTTTTAGTAATTAGTGGACTCTGTCTTTCTAGAATATACTTATCCATTAAAGTAGTCACCCTCCTAAAATTATATTTACAGATAAAACCAAGGACCAACTTTCCACCACTAATAATTGTTGTGTTAGTATTTATTTTAATAAATTTTTTGGGTTGAAAACTCCAAACCTTCTCAACACCTTCCCATAAATTATTACCCAAATGAGAAAAACTTTACTTCGACTAGATCAATGATCCAATAAATTACACAACTATTGAATCCAAATTTCATGAGGTAACATCTTTTAATTAAAATTTAATTCATTACAGTGCGTGTAAACCCTCTAAGCCTATGAAAAGTTCTAAAAAAACACATATGATGTTTTTGGGGTCACCTGAGGATTGACAACCTATACTTCCATCACTAAATGAGCCAAAACAAGTGTTATGAGCTTCCTCCACTTCTACCATAAGGACTTTAGAAAAGGGTAACATAAACAAGAATGCACCACTGACTAAAAATGTCCCTGACATAGAAGAAAAAAATTAATCAACATGACTTACCTTCGGTATATAAATATCTTTTGGGTAACATATCAAAATAAATATTCCATATAAAATGAAAAAACTTGGGCGGGAGGCTCAAATTACACACATCCTTATAAAATTTATCCTTAGGTAAATGAAAACTATTCATAACGAACATACATTGTCTTAACTAAATGCACTCCATCATTTGAGTGCATCCAAAATAACATCTTTCTATATAGTTGCTGACAAGCAGTAATTATTGTAATAGTGTCTTGATATCAATTGTTAAATAATTTATTCACCGTGTCAATGTTCTAGGTTAAGAACCATCTAGAATTTGATCATGAATAGTAGAACCCTTTCAAAAATGATTAACATATGATGATAGGAACCCATTAACCACCCTAAGAAACCAAGAGTAATTACAAATGATTAGAAACTCACTATCTTCCATAAAATTTCTTTAAATCCATAAATATGATAAATAAATTTAGGTCATGGGACGAGATGAGAATTTAGAAAATAAAAGGCTGAAATAACATGTCCTTAAAAAAATTCACACATAAAGAATATAAAATGTAAAATAACCTTCAACATTTCTTTTCAAGGAGAAAAAAATTAAAATTATTTAAGTTTATGAATCTCCTCATCCTTGTGCTCTTCTTCTACTAAAGAGAGTCCCATGAAGCCCAATACTAATTTTTTTTACCATCAACACTACCCCATCAGAAACTAGTGTGAAACAAATGAATATGATAAAAAGGGTGTATAATAGTTTATATAAATACATTTCATACAATGAAATAAACTAGGAAATATAGTTTATCAAAATCTTGTTTACTGTCTTTAAAATATTCTTTCCGACCAGGCATTCCCACTGAACAAAATATCCCCTTCTTAGATATAAAAATGATGGTGGGAAGACCAAACTATTTATTATAAATTTACCCAATTGGTTTAATACCATTTTAATGAAAATGTAAATGTGATTTGAGACTTTACTAAAAATAAAAAAACAAATTGAGACATTCAATTTGATTGAGAAACTAGAAAGATAAAACAAAAAACACGTCTTGAATCTGATGCATCATGCGGGACCACAACTGCTACCTACATCTAGTGTGGCAGGGGCCTAAGAAAAATAAAAATTATGAAGTTAATAATAAATAATTTAATAAAAAATAAATAAATAAATCCAGTATAACCATATGTAGTAGGATAGCCTACGCCATCACCCAAGCGCATATATTCTCATAGTGCTCTAACCTCAGTTAACAACTGTACATTTACTTCCTTAGAAGCATGAAAATTTTCCTCCATATAAGTCACATGATGTATCATCCTAGTAATAATAGGATCCATAACATCTGTGTGTGAAACTATAGAATGAGGAATCTAGTTACATATGTCAAGTTATAACTATGTTCATCATGACCAATAATGAAATGAAATATCGCATCCCATTGCATGACAAGTTGTCGTTGGTCCTATGAAAGTTGTGCTAACTCAATATCAAATTGAGCCTATTTAATGTATTAATATAAATATATATGTATATATATGTATGTATGTATACATAATTAGTAAAAGAACTTACTATAGGAGATGCAACCACCAGACCAATTCAATCACATGTCATCATCCACACTAACATTTTTTTCAGTCGGTGCACCTTTCTCCCTTAATTGTATTCCAATAAGATATACATATATAATACTAAACAATATTAAATAATAAATTTCAATGTTTAATAATAAATAAATCATGTTGAATCTTGGACACGTGATGAGTTCCAAGTCCGTGAGTGGTCCCTACAATGCATGATTCTTGTAATGACATGCGACCACCTCATACATTCAATTAATTCAAAATTAAAACATTTAAAATATTGCACATTTTTTGAAATATAAATAAATAAATAAATATACTCGCTATTATAGCCTCAGTGGACCAATATGAAATTAACCCATGCCACTAAGATGGAAGAACACCTCTCGATAGTCTATCCAGAATGTTTAGGGCACCCACATTTGGTACCGATTCCTCCCTCTTGACTCACCCTTTATGATAGTTCAATATTTTAAAAAATACCATATAAACTGGACAAACCACATTAGGGTAAGACGATAATATTATTATATTTAATAAAAAAATAATTAAAAATGTTAATATTTTTTAAACACTACTATGAAAATAAAATGATCCACTTACCTAAACTTTCCTCGATAGTCGATCTAATGTATCCTGGGGGAATGAACCCCATTCATGTGTACTCAAGGAAAATATATGTGGTTCACATATGATATGAACGAAATAATTAACAAATGTATGGTCACCTAATCCCATAGGATTGTATTTCTTCTCAGATGATTCTTTAAGGGTTGTGTCTGAATTCCATGATAAAATATCATGAATATAGACAATATTAAAAGGGGAAGAAGTAGCTGAGTCTGATCATATTGAAAAAAAATTCTTACATAATTTGAAAAATGTGTATATATATGTTCCAAACTTAATTAAAAAAAATGAAAAAACATTTACATTCATACAAAACTCAACCCATAGATACAGATGACTCTACAGAATGATGTGGATCTAGTTTCTATTCTCTTAACATGTCTACAACCATGGAAATCATTAATTTGGAAAGGATTCATCGCCTATTACAGTTCCATATAATGGAAATTTAAATGGATCATTTAATTTTTATATTTTCACACATATTTATTCAAATATAAAGGATTGAATAGATCAAAACACATTTCTAGGACAGGCTATGATATTTCATTGTCACATAACCTTGAAATCCCATATAAAGGATAAATACAAATACCCATTAATTTGATTCATTAATAATGAGAAATTCATAAATTATGATTTTATTAACATCGATAAGTAAATGGTGTTGAATGTTTCTTTCTACTTTTAATTGTATTATTGACCTCACTCAACCAATTAATAAAAAATTGACATGTAATGTCTCTAATGAGAATTAATTTGACATTATTGATCCAAAATATCTTTATTGAGTAGTACTTTGTATTCTAAAAATTGTATTATGACTACCAGCCTGGCGAAAGTGGATTCTATCATTGATTATGTATTTAATTAGAAATACAAAATATGATCAAGATAACCAGTGGACTCATATTAAAACTTCTTGGAGAGGTTAATACACTAGTGGTCAAGGAGGTCATGTGGCTAACCACAACATGAGTATTCATTCTTAGACTTGGTTTATGGGATATATAGACTAATTTAATGGATTTTTATTTTTATATTATTGATTTTATTACATGAGAGACTCTTGTTTCTATTTCATTGAGAGACATTGACTTTGGACTAAGACAAATCTATATTGGTTTTATTTTAAGGAAGGCACAATGTGGTATGAAAGCCTAATATCGTTTGTTGTTGGTGATAATATAATGTGGATATTGGTTTTAATTTCATGGAAGGTGGAAACTACTAGTATATAAATATGATTTGTGACATATACACTAATCTATAGGAATGGTAGTAATTTTTTATGCATTTTATGAAGTGGAGGACAACAATACCTTTTGTTTAATTTCTGGTATTCGTAGGTGGAGTGTATATGTGAGGAAGATGATTTGAGTGTTTAGTGTGGTTTTTGGAGTCTAATATTAAAAAGTTTCTATCTATTTTCAATGGTATATATAAGTTCAAAGTTTATTGGTGTTTTTTATGATATTTCATTCTACATGGGGGTATGGTAGGGCTTCTTAGTAGATAAAATATTTTAATTTTTGATTTTTCTATTTATTATCATAATGGGTTATATAGTACAATTTATATGATAATATAGGACGTAGGTTGCAATTTTTCATGGGATTACCAGTCTATATACTTATTATTTTTTAGCAAATGTACATTTTATTGATTTTTCAAAACATGTTATTGATCAATAATTTTGGAAAGCAATAGTTTTCTCTAATAAGGGATATTATAACTCATTTTAATCTCTATACATTATGTCTTATATCTATTTATCTATATTCTCACTATCACAATTTGGTGTTTTTTATCATGTTAGATAGTTACCTGCTTATTGATCTCTAGTCTCACATTCAGTGTACTGATGGAAAATTTTCTTGAATACATAAATGAATTGACCGATTTTCTGAAAAGTACCCTTGCATGTATCCTAGAATTTTAAATACAACTATAGAAGATGACTCGATAAAGTAGATATGGAAAAAGGAATAATGATCATTAGTGCTAAATTTAATCCAATTTAGTGTGTTATAGAATGAACTATATTTAATAGTAGCGATACAATGGAAAAAGTCTAAAAATTTTAACAATGAGTTAATGAATGAGAAAGGAGATATACTAAAATTTAATAAATGGAAAAAAAATCGTTGGAAGAAAAGTTAAGGATGTGAAATAATCATGAATTAATGGAAAAAATGGAATGAATTTGGAAACATTTATTGATGATCAACTTGAAAAATATGGGAATACAATGTCATTAAAAAAGATAGAAATAAAAATATACTAATTAAAAAACATCATTATCACAAGAAAAGATTTATTTCATATATAAAATTGGAAATTTAAATATTTCCAAAATATTAATTATGAAATAAGATTAAAAATTATATAAAAAATGAATAACATTTTGAAATAATTAGAAATATTTTTAAGAAATAACAATGAATGAATAATAATAATAAATAATAAAAAATGATTATCTCTTCACTATGGTGTTTTAAATAAATAAATGTTTTTATCAAATATATATCGGTGATAAAAAATATTATTCACTAACACATCTAAAAAAAATCGGTATTATATTAACATTGGGATTCAAATAATTCTTTCTAATTAACATTTGATGACCCAAGCCTAATACATTTGATGAAATGAGTTCTTAGTGAAACTTTTTATGGTAATAAATTACTTTAAGTGGAGTTGTCTCTCAGTTATTGGGGGATAAGGTTAACAAATTTTTCTTATTACGTTCTTATCGTAGTTTACATATATTTTATGAATTTTGATGTTTTATTATATAAATATTATAGGAATATTTATTTTTATGTTTTTATAAAAAATAATTCCTTTAATTATTTTTACTATAATTTGTGTCATTTTTCATGCATGTATATATCAAATATAGAGACAATAAATACAAAAAAACACTTATAAATTATTTAAAAGTTAAATAATTTATAAAAGGTTTTAAACAAAAGATCCAAAAAACAATTACACCTTTCATTCAAAATGAAAATAAACTATTTCTCATTCAATGGAATCTCTAGCCCAATGGATATCTTCTTCACATTGAACTATATTTTATTGATCAAGATATTGTGTAACAAAGACAACAATCATGGGTTCATCCATTCAATTAAAAACACTCCTCACCTTGAAATTTTCATAGTACCATGCCAATTTTTATTAGATAGAAATGTAAGGAAGAAAACCTGTTCTTATTATGATGTCAAAATAAAAGGATCATTAATAACTCACTCATCTCTGTATAATATATTGATAAAATTGACCAATATAAACTGATGTTGATCAAATTTACTTCCACGAACTAGATCAACCAAATTACACTTTAACAATATGTATTTCAACATGTGTGTGTATAAAAATTCAATGATGTCTTTCAATTTTCCATAGTAATAACTATAATTGAATTATGGAAAACCAATTCCACTATTTTTTGTTTCTTATTTTTCATTAAAATCATTAATGTGAAACCGGAATCCATTATCATCTAAATATTTATAATGACTATAAATTATAGATTTACTCTCAAATATTTGGTTAAATTATTCAGTTAGTGTAGGGTCACCTAACTCTCATAGGTTATAGACCTATAAATTTCATATAATTCAATAAAAACTTTTGCAGGAATAAATTAGTACTATACCTAAATCATAATAAAAATCCATTTATATAAAAAAAATCCTTGAACCAATCATGAAATGATGCATAATGGGACTACTAATTTTGATAATCACTCGCATGAGATAACTCTTCTTTTAGATCATTAATGTTTTTCCTGTGAATGATAATTCCATGTTTAAATGATCAAAAATATATATACAAACAAAACATGTAAATGTTAAATGCTAAAAGTGATAAGAGACTTATTTTTTCAATGGTGAAACTGATGTAGTATTGAACAAGATATATTGATGATCTTATACCCACTAAATGTTGTCCATATCAAATATAGTTCACTCTCCAACTAGACTATTGTGAATATAAGGGGGATTATATAATTTTGTTTCAACATCAACATAATATTCTACTAAAAAATTAGTACACTAATCTATCAAATAACCATTGGATATTGATTCCTTTGAATTAGATGTGTTACATAAGAATCATTTCAATTTATTCAGATACTGATCAATAGGATACATCCACCTGAATTGCATTGGACCAATAATCAATACTTCATCGGTTATGAGAACTATTATTTGAACCATAACATTGAAAAATAAAGGTGGAAATAGTTTCTCTACGTGAAAAATAATAAGTTCAATTCTATCGTATTTTTTTTAAATCACACATTTGTTGATTTATTGAAAAAATCCATCTAAAAAATTTATTCATCTCAATAAATGGTTGAACAACATTGGACGATAAACAATCAAAAATTTCGATTGGAATCAACTTCTGAAGTAGTATGTGATTTTAATGACTTTTTAACCCTTTCTATGTATTTCTCATTACATTCACAGACTTGTAAATATTAGAAGAGTAACCATCACGCACCTTCATAATGTTAAAAATGGAATGAAACCCCTCTTTCTCTTTTTTACACATCATATACTATGTAGTAGTAATGTATGAATTGTTTCTCTCACCTAACTATAAATGATTTTTTTGACTTAAAACCATTTATTTTGAATCACATCATGTATTGAAATTGTCTTTTAATTTTACACTAACACCTAAAATGGACCACAATATATTATCACAAACATTGTATTCAATGTGTATGACATCTGGATTATTACTTTGGATGTTAGTTTTCTATTAAGGGATATTAAAAAATAATTTTCATCGTCTAATTGTGTCTACGCTATCTACCCACACCATGAATATTGGGTAATGGATGAGCCACTATATCCGAAAATTCATATACCCTAAAACTGTTTTCTTCCATAATATTTGATAATATTTATACTCCTTTCGTGATCATTGGTGTTGGGTTGAATTCTCTAGAACCATAAAATTCAGGTCAGTACTTTTTGAACCTATTCTATGGTGGGGGGGATGTCTATGACCCATTTATAAATATTTTTACAATGATTTATACATGTATAATTTTTACTTTTCTTACATAATGGGATATAAAATTCCACTTTTGTACTCCAAACTGAAAAATTTACATAAGGTGTGAAGTCATTGATTATCCAGAATAATAAAGACTACAATTTAAACATATAATTTTAACAGTCATAAGTCATCACACAATCTCCCCAAAATTCATTCAACTCATCAATCATTAGTTCAAGGTAAACATCAATCTTATCTCCTAGACTTATAGGCCCATCAATAAGAGTGGAATGTAAAATAAATTTTTGTTTCATACAAATCCAAGGAGAAAGATTATGATGAAATAATACCATAGGCTATGTGCTATGAGTTTCACCAACCATAGACCTGAATTGATTGAAACCATCTGCTTCCAAACTCAATCACACATTAAGAATATCTTTATAAAAGTAAGGGTGTCTCTAATCACAATCCATCCATGCAAGAGAGTCTTCCAGGTTGGTTACCATATCACTTTCCTTATTTCATTCCATATGACATATCATTAATTAAGAAAAATTAGATTACATAAATAATATTTTCAACCAAATCTTTAGTGGAAAGTAACACAGTTGATTTATAGAAATTATTTTCCCCTATTTAATATTATGACTTTGATGAGTTTGATTTCCCTTGTTATCTTTCCACCTTGAATAGTTTCATGCCTTAAAATTATCCAAATAGGAAGTTTCCTTTATAAATAGCATACAGTTGTTTGCACATGAATCTATGATCTCATATCTGAAACCTATATTCTATGTCAACTTAAGAGCATGGTAATATGAATCATGAATCTTATCATCCATAGGAAGTACTTTGTTCAATAATTCCAACAACATGTTGAATGATATATATGACCACTAATTTAATGTCTTCAAATGAAACCACTCTATGAAAAATCAAAGTTTACTATAAAGATTACACCCAGAATATAATTTAGTTTGTGAATCATCAATTATTTCAAAAAACCTCAATGAATCATGATCTTCACTAGAGTGTAGATTGATCTCACCAGTCTTAAAATTCTAGATGTTAATGCCTTCAGGAGCCAGCCCACATACAATTTTATTATGCATTTCAAGAAATAGATCAGTCACCATAACATTAACATCCATCTAAACCATTACAATATGAAGAAAACAAATACATTATTCCCTATGATGATTCCAAATCTTATAATTTTTCAGAAAACTATTCAAGAATAAGTGATCCCTCATGGTATTTCATATAAATTGATAAATATTTTCACATTTTTTACATAGAAAACTAATATAGTCACTTTGAAATCCTCTATTCAAATCAATAAACTACACAACACCTTCAAAATATAAAAGATATGTTTTATTTGTTAGATCAATCCAAATCTCATCTATTTTTGTATTTGTTCAAAATGTTGTGACATTTACACAAGACTTCATATTTCATGCATTTTTATAATTTCATATCAAAAAAATATTTTAAATAAAGTCTAAACAATTTCATGTGGGATTAAATTCATACTCAACCAAAGTAAGAAAATAATTCACAAATGACATGACCATTTAATTATATTTAATTAGTAATAAATTTTATTTTTTATTGTCTTCTATTGTACATGACTAAAAATTTTATAGAGAGGCACTTATAAAACATGTTCAGATAAAAAAATATTTTTAAAAAAATACATGTTAATCAAATGAATATGTAATATAACACTCAAATATGATACTTTTCTTACAAAATTAGATTTTTTGTTAATATTTTTAATAGATAGGGAAATCAGAATGACTAGTTAAAAGATAAGTAAATATAAATACAACATTTATTCATGATTATAATAGATAAATAAGTTTCCAAAATCGGTATTTTTTTAATAATAGAAGAAATAAAAATAAAAATATTGTGTAGAGGAATCTGATATATCAAACTCAATAAATAAATCCTCACAACCCAAAGCTTAAACATTGAATGATCCATCCCAATGAATTCAAGGAGTTATCCTCATCATCCCACTCTTTCATTATTAACCCATTTCTTTTTTAAACATCCATGTACTACAAAACTATAACTCATTATCAAGAGTTCTTGAAATCATTTTCATTAAATTTCATAAAAATATAAATATATAAACTAATATAACTTTATGAATTAAAATATTATCCATTTTTTGGTCCAAGATAAAATGAAGGGCCACGAGTTTCAATTTATATTTTCATGAAAAAATATTATCATAATAATTAAAAAAGAGTTTACTAATTCAAATTGAAAGAATTATGATTGAAATTAATAATTACAGATTATCCCTAATTAATCAATTATCTAAGATATAATATTATAATATATTAATAAATTGAAAATATCACACACAAAAATTATTTAATACACTTTTTTTCAACTTCATGACTCTTTTTATTCAAAAATTGGTTGATCAAAACTCATAAGGGAAGGAAAAATAATGGAGTATTAATCTATTTCTTGAAAACAATACACTAAATAATATTTCACTTGATGGTGAAATAGTTTATTTAACTACTCAACATAATATTATGGACCATTCATTGTATAAAATAGATGATTGAATCCATCACACAACATTGAAATAAAATCCAATATTTAATTTCCATACATGCGCATTATAAGAGGTGTCAATGTATCAATCCATATGTGGATTAAACATTCATACATAAAGATGTAAAATTGAATCATTTAATTGATTAATTATTGTTTTTAGATCTAATCAATCTAGAGGAAGTCTATCATTTCCAAATAACTTTCCATACGCGTGAGAGTGAATTTAATTTTATTAAACGAAGTGTCCAAAATTTTAGTTCAATGTTATGATTAATTGTGTATGTATATTTGTTTATTATGTGTTTTACTCATGTAAAACATAGAATCATGGGATACATGTGTAAAATATCTATTCCCATATAACTAAAATATTGAAATTTTCATTTTTAAAATTTATATTGCCTTATATATCAGGAAATTTGTTTTATAATGATAGATTAACACAAATCATTAAGGAATATCTATCATTACCACTTCTATCATCTATAAAAAAGATCTATGAACTTACAAGTATGAAAAATTAACCTAGTAACAAATGATAACATAAAAGATAAAAAAACATATCACAAAATAATATTTTTTTTGATAAAATCAAATTATAAATTTAAAAATGTACTTGGACCATTATGGGTAAATCACATGTGGTATTTATATACTTTTTATTCCCACAAATCACATATTAATCAATAGAAATTGCATAAAAGTTTCCTAAATATCCAATATTTTTATCTTGGTATATATTATATGAGGTGGGTTTAAACTTATGAGGGAGTGATAGTTACAAAACATCACTTTTGATCATTAAAGTAAATTGCATTTTAGATTGATATATACCTTATTTCTAAAGGTAATTGTTGAATCACTGATCATTGTCCTAAATTTTTGTAATAATATAGTTCATGTGATATGTTGTGATATTTTTATTCTTATTTATAGAACCTGATGTAATTTTTATTGTCTAAATTAAAATTAAATAATTTTGGAAAGACCAATTTCTAAGTTGATATATACTTCTTCCCTAAAGTAAAAAATTAGTTGACTATTATTCTCCTCAATGTTTGTGATAATAGGACACATTTTCTTGGTTTTGATCTTATGACACATGTTCTGAATGTTAAATTGACTTAATATCTAGAAAATTCACTTTGCATAATTCCAAGAAAATAATATATCTTATTAATGTATAATTTATCCCAAAAGGTCTCAAATGAACTAATAATTTGTGTTTCTATTCAGACATTAATTAATAAAATTTGGTAGGGTTACCTAAACTGAAAAATTGATTGGTATTTACTGACCAGACACAGTAGATGTTGTGATTTATAAATGAAAAAATATATATATTTCATCATGATAATACAAAATTTCAAGATAAGAAAATTAGGATAAATAGTAATGAAGTTGTGAAATAATGCTCACCTGAACTATGAGAACCCTAGTCTAATACATGAAGATTTTGTAGTAGAACATCGATCAAGGAGAATAGAGTCAAACAAGGAATCCAAATATTGCGGGAACCCTTAGAGAATACATGGAGATCCATTGGTGAGAGATTTTAAATGTATAGGCATGGGCGGGGGAAGAGGCAGAGGTCAGGCGATGTGGGAGGGAGGGGAGGTGGTGAGGGTTGATGGGCAGCAACAACAGATCCAAGTGTGGCAGTGATGATAAGAATGGTGTGAGGGAGAGGGTTCTTGGGTAAAGGGAGGAAGATGTGGAGGTGGAGGTGTAGAGGGGAGTTAAGGAGGGAGAGGGTGCCAAAGGTGTAGTTGGAGGAAGAAGTAGAGAGGGGTGTCAGAGATGGAGATGATCACTATGGTGAGGGAACGAACTGCTAGTGGCAGAGGGGTTGAGTTTTCTTAGGGGGAGGGGTGTGCATTAGGGGGGGGGTTGATTGGTATCATATAAATTATAAATTATACATACTATCTATTTTTTTGTCACAATTACTAAACAAATAAAAAATTATGGAAAATAACTATTTGAAAGATACCCTATACCCATGGTTATAGCCTTTAAAATCACGGGTAGAGGTTATACCCATAGTTTTAGGAAGCGTGGATGATGGATCCATTGATATAGAGTCACAACCACAGTTTCTATAGAAACTATGTGAATATCCTATGAGATTTTATCATACCCATGGTTCTGGTTAAATCATGCGTATAGCTTTTCTTAGTAGAAAACATATACCCATGGTTCATTGAATCATGGGCATAGCTTATTATCCCTATTTGAAAACAATAACCCTTCTATCCCATCCTAAACCTATAACTAAAATAGAAAAAATAATTCAAATTCAATTCAATACAAATATTGTATATTTGTAATTCAACCAAATACTTTTAATAATTTCAAACCATTTATAATACTATAACATACATATACATCCATACAAACAATAAATTCAAGTTATTAAACAACATCCACATGTCTCTTTACTGCTTATTCAACAATATATGGGATCAATATCTCCCTCATCACCGACATCCTCAACCTCTTAACCATCAATAAAATCCTCATAATCAATAACATCACTTAGAGAAACAACAACAACAACAACAACAACAACAACAATAACAACATCATTATCACCACCACCACCACCACCGCTGCCACCACTATCAACTCCACCACAACTAGGACCCTCATTGACATCACTTGGGGCATCATTTAAAGATCACATTGTTGATAAATATAAATCAATAGTAGTATCAACCTCTAATGTAAGTGATTGATTTATAACTGACATAGATTTCAGGACGTGTTCGACGATTAGTTTACATATTTTATGCTTCTGCAAAGATATTTTTTATCCTCAACTACTTCTTCATGATAAATTTTTAGCTTTTTAGTCTGATAGGTTTGAGAGGAGCCTAATGAGGACCAATAACTTGTAATGATGATGTTTTTTCATGAGTAAATATTAGACTCTCCCCTAGTGCACCTCATACAATATCTGACTCAAAGGATCATTTTTCCCAAACATGTCATATTATTTATCACTAAGGGATTCCAAGGATTACTATTGAAAATATAAAAAATAAATTTAATTTTAAATTACAAATAAATATTTTAAATATAAACAAAAAAATACAATATTTTCTTTTGTTTGTACATTTACTGGACTTCCATCCTTTTTCTTCATACTTGAGAAAACTAACTTTTCTCGTGGCACACGGCCTTTGATTCCCAATAATTATTGATTCAAATGAAATTGACTAGTATAATACTACATTATTGAATAATTTGAAAATGATAAACCTTGAGTGAATTAAAATTATAGCTGTTGAAGAAATCCATAAACTGAAGAAGCCTATAAATATAAATTTAATTAGAAATTCAATACTAATGGCATAACATAAACAATACATAAAAATTAGAATGCTAAAAATGGGTATGATATGGTTTCATCTTATATGTTCATTTAGGCCCAATTCTATTTGTTTTAAGTTATTTGGTTATTCGTTCACTTGATTAATTTGATCATTTGGTCATTAGGTTCATTTTTTATGTTAGATTGTTTAGTAAATTAGAAAATTTTTCATTTGTCCAATTAGTCAATTTAAGCCATTTAAGATATTTATGTAAATAAGGAAAATTAGGCCAATTAGTCCATTTAGGCCATTTAGGCCAATTAGGACATTTAGTTTATTTAGACCCATGAGACTATTTTGTCCATTTAGTAAAATTAGGCCAATTAGGACATTTAGGAAAATTAGGATAGTTATACCATTTAATCCAATTTGGCCAATTAGATCATTTCATTCATTTCCTCCAATTTAGGCCTATTTAGGAAAATTATACCATTTATTTGGCCAATTAGTTCAAATAGGAAAATTAGGCAATTTAGGACATTTATGAAAATTAATCAATTTAGGCCATTAGGCCTTTAGACCAGTTCACCAATTGGCCATTAGGCCATTAGGCTAACTGGCTAATTGGCCATTAGGCAATTAGGCTAATTGGTCTTTATGACATTAGGCCAATTCTTTGTTAGGCCATTAGGCCAAATAGCCTATTAGAATTTTGGCTATCGGGGCAATTATCCAAATTTCATATTAGGCCATTAGGCCAAATGGTCATTAGGCCGTTAGGCCATTTGACTAATTGACCACTAGGATAATGGTCTGTTAGGCCATTAATTATTTATCCCATTATGTCAATAGTCCATTAGACTATTATTCCGTTATTCCAATTGGAAAATTGTCCATTAGGATGTTAGACCATTAGGCCAATTATCCAAATGACCATTAATCGGTCATTAAGAAAATTTTCCATTAGGCCAATTGACCATTTGGCCATAAGGCCAATTCACCAAATTTCCATTAGTCCAGTTGGAAAATTTTCCATTAGACCAATTGGTTGTTAGTCCATTGTCCATTAGTGCAATTGGCCAATTTTCCATTAGGAAATTAGGATATTAGAATAATTGGCCATTAGGACCTTTGGAAAATTTTCCATTAGAACCTTATGACAATTGGTCCTTAGGTTGTTAGGGCAATTTAAGGTTAGGTTATTAGGCCAATTGGATGTTAAACCATTGGGTTGTTAGGAAAATTGGCCAATTGGTCATTTGGCCATTAGGACAATTGTCCATTAAACCTTTAGAATAAATATCCAATTTTCTATTAGGCCATTAGGCCATATCCCATTCAGACATTAAACCAATTGGTCATTAGGCCAATTGGATACTAGTCCCTTAGTCTAATTGTCCATTAGGACGTTAGGCCAATTTCAAATTAGGTTGTTAGGTCAATTGGTCATTAGGCCATTAGTCCATTAGGTCATTAGGTCAATTGGACATTAGGATATTAGGCCAATTAGACCATTATACATTAGTCCATTATGACCATTTATCATTAGGGCATTTGGCTAATTTTCCACTAGGTTATTTATAGAATAGGCCAATTTTTTAATTATCCTTTAGGCTATTAGAACGTTATACCAATTGAGCATTAGTTCGTTTGGAATATTGGACATTATACCATTAGGCCAATAGGCCAATTGTCCAATTGGCCATTAGGATATTAATCCATTAGGCAATTAGTCTATTAGGATATTAATCCATTAGGCCATTAGTCAATTAGTCCATTAGGCCATTTGTCCAATTGGCCAATTGGCCATTAGGCTATTTGGACAATTTCTATTAGGACATTAGGCCAATTGGACATTAGGCCACTACAAAAATTGTCCATTAGGTCATTAAGAAATTTGTCCAATTGAATAATTGGACATTATTCCATTATGCCAATTGACCATTAGGCCATTAGGACAATTTTTCCATTAGTCCATTAGGAAAATTGGACAATTGCCCATTAGAATATTAGACCAATTGTCCGTTAGGCCAACTGGACATTATATTGTTAGTCCAATTGTCCATTAGTACATTAGTCCAATTGACCATTAGGCCATTAGGCCAATTTTCCATTAGTTCAATACATCAATTGGACGTTAGTCCATTTGTCCAATTGGAAATTAGGACATTAGGCAAATTTGGAAATCGTTAGTTAAACCATTAGTCCATTAGGTAAATTTTCCCATTGGCCATTAGACCATTAGTCCAATTGGTCATTAGGAAATTTGGATATTAGGCCTTCTGTCCAATAGGATAATTATCTATTAGGACATTTGAAATGGGTATTTCCAGCCTTATGTTAAAGGGATCAATGAAAATAAAACTTCAATTTCAGTATGCAAAGATAACTAACAATAGAAATCGACATATAATTTCTATTCATATGAAATTACCTGTTTCTTCTCATGATCGGGCATTGTAGTGTGCCCTAAAGTGTGCAAATACATAATTGAATCTTTTTTTCTTTTTTTTTAACCGATGGATCCTAAAAAAAATTCATTACAAGTAATAAGAATTAACTTTTATATTTAAACCATTAAAGATTGGGAATAACTTATACAAATAAATCTTCCAATATGTGATATATTTTTGATATTGTGCTATTGGACAATTAGGGAATATGTGTAAAGCCTCTAAATCAAAACCGGCTCTACTCCTCTAACCAACATATAACTCCTGCTTATATGATCACTGGTACTCCCCAAGATACATCAACCTTGAAAACTTAATAGCTTCACCATTGGGAAAGTTAAAGAAAAAATTTAATGAAAATGTTAATTCTTATAAATAAAAAAATAATATATATATAAATTTAATATAATTTCTCACCCTTATCTACACCCATGATTTTCCTTGATGTCATTACTAATAAGCCTCCATGAGACTAGTTTTACCATAATGATATCGTTGTACTTGGATGAAGTTCCCCTGAAAATTCTATATTGCCAATATATTTTTCCTATCATATGATTTTATTTTTCTTAATCTACCATTATTTTTGTTTTTTGATTCTAGGCTTCCCCAAAATGGTTTTATCAACATTTCCTACTAGAAGATCCCACTGAATAAGATAAAAGGGGAAAAATAATTATGTCACGGTACAACAGGAAAAAAATTATGTGATATAATTTGACACACATATAATAAAAAACCTGATGAAAGATACCTAATAGGATTCTATGGATCTATTGGATGTCGTAAATCAATAGCCTCTAAAGAATTCATATGTTCCAATGCACACTTCGGGTGATCTGTATGCACTAGAGTAGAAGATGATGGAACATAATCGTCAGATATTGGTTATAAATTAGGAAATGGAGGCAGCATAGACATGTTAGGATATGGGTTGTAGTGGTGGGGATAAATCAAAGGATATGGATATGGTAAATGTGGGAACATCCCTGTAGGTGATGAAGATATGGTATATTAAGAAGAGGATAAATGAGATGATGATGGAGGAATGGGTGGGAACATCCCCAAAGGATCAAGAAGATGGAAATGTTTAGTTTATGGGGTGTTTTTTGGTGGGTATGGGTGGGAATTGGTTCTAAGGCTTCTCCATCTAGTTCTAGGAGCATCTCTGTTCGGACCCATGCTAGTAGGATGAAAAGGAGTTGACTCTGGTGAAACTGAATGTCCCTATTATTATTTTGATAAATAATATAAACATGAAATTATAGGTAATGCATAAGAAAAATATTACAATTATTATATTAACAATGTAAATTAGTGGAGGCAGCCATTCTTGTACATATGTCGATCATTATCAAAAAATAGCTTCCTTCAAACCTATGCATTATTTTTCATAATTTCCATAAGAATGAAACATACATTTTTTATAAATTGTTTTTAGAATAATGAATCAAACTTAGAAGTCAAAGAAGATATACAAATGTTCATAACATGTTTTAGAAAATATAATTTAAAACCAAGTTATACATTTTTTTTTAAAAACTCATCTTAAACCGAGTTTTTTGAGTGGAAATAAATATAATTAAATTCAATGAAACTAAACAATATTAAAACTAACATATCATTCCAAAATTAAACTAAATTAAATTACTTACAATTATTCCAACATGAGAAACCCATGTCAAGGTAAATTGAATGAACTGTGAACATGCATGGTTTCTTATATATATTATCCATCAATACTTCAGGTTCAACATCAACTCTCAAAATGAGACAATTTAAGTCATCAAATTCAATATTTCGGTCAACTCTAATGGAGGTTTCAATGGATTCAATTTTTTCCCATCATCATGAAAAATATATCTTCTGATTACTTTATTAATGACATGGTAATCATGTCTCATATGATATTTCATATAAAACACTTGTTTTTCCCTTGATGCCAAAATGTATAGTTAATCGGTATCTAGGAATTGACACATGTTAATAACCTTAAATCCAAAATCATAAATAAATATAACATGTCACATTATTCAATCAAACAATTTACATTTTATCACAGTGAATCGAACATCAGAGTAGTAATCCAATAACAATATTTTCTAAACAAGTCCATAATAAGAAACATTTTCAAATTAGTGTCAAATGTCTAATGTACCGGTATAATGGTCTATTGTATAAGTTAACATAACTCTATCATGTTGTGTTCTTATTTTCACCACTCGATCAGTTGTAACAAATTTATACCCATTTATTATTAAATATTTTTATTCACAAACCAAATAATTGGGAACACAATCAAACACTCTTAATTATTAGAAACGGAGTCAATAGATAAACTCAATACATAAAATATACATGAATAAAAAAATTAAAATAATATCTATATTTTAAGTTATTTAACCTAATGGACATGCCTTTATCTCAACCAAGTAGGAAACTCTTGGCTATGCAAAGCCTCTATCCTCATCAAATAAAAATATTGATAAAATATACCTATAATTTGTTTATGTTAACTATTTAAAATTGTAATAAAAGTTAAATGTATATGTGAAATTACATAGTGTGAGATAACATATAAATATTCAAATTAATTACTTGATATAGTAACCAAAAAACCGTAGTTAACCAAAACTGTGCGATGTTCCATATACCTCTCTTCATGGCTCAATGTAGCCAATGTATATGACCAAGTAGTTCCCCATATTTAGGGAATAGTTGATAATGGGGGGTCAATTTCCACATACTTCTCATTTTCCTTTCCCATTGACTGGTTATGTTTTATTCTCGCGTTAGAAAAATACATTGAACACAAATCCAAAAATTCTCAAGATAGAAAATCTATCACAATAGAACCTTCAGGGTGATTCCTGTTTCAGAAATAATATCTCATCGTGCTCATATTTCTTTTAGTAGTACACATCCAAAGAAAAGTAAGAGGTCCCCAAATAACTTTTTTGTTAGAAGATGAATTGTTAAATGCATCATACATGTGAAAAATGATAGAGGGATTTTTTCTCGAACTCGCTCAAAATTAATTACACCTCTTGAAGAATGTTTATCAATAAATAAACATTCACACTTAAATTATTGGATAGAAAAATGTCATATTGCTAATGGAATAAATTCATAAAGAAGCATGTCATAATCATGAGTTTATAGGGAATAAAGTTTCATATACACTATATTGAATTTTTTATAAATGATACTAGAAAATCCATTATGAACTCTGATATTCACTAATACTTCCAAAAATTTATTTTTCTCTAAATGTGTCATCACATAAGAATTACAAGAAATTTTCCATTTGTTTTCACCGATACACCCAAGATGTAATTCTAGTTGGATACCCCCAATCCAAAAAATCTTAATGAGATAGGAAGTTATCATTGATCTTACCATTGATATTTAGAATAAATAAAATAAAATTTTCATATATATTTTTCTCAATGTGAATTATGACTAAACAATGAAGTAAAAAATTGGTGGACCAATATAGAAATTCAAAAAAGATACGTCTATTTTTTTAATTATAAGTGGATTCACTGTCAAAATTTTCCCACTTTTTAGATTCAATATTACCTTAAACTAATAAAAAATGAAATATTTCAATTAATTAATCATATAAGTTCATAAAATACATTGAGGTGGTTGTTCAGTGTCCATAATATTATCAAACCTCTAATGATTCTTCCATAATTTATGATCTATTAGAAAGAATCATCTATTCCCCATTAAACTGAAAATAGGATGATATTTAATCATTATAGATCATGTTTTCTATATAAAAATAGGACATTATAGTTTTAACTTCATGATCTAACCAGACATCATTGCATAGAAGTGAAATCATTTATATTCCATAAAAGGGCATCACACATTTGAAATATATTTTTTGAAGAAGCATCGAATGTGCACACACCAATACCCCAAAGCTACTTCAACTCTCTTAGTAAAGGATAAAAGTGGACATCTATATAATTTCTAGGAACATAAGGTCCAAATATTAGTATATTAAATAAAGTGAAAGATTTTTTGACACACATCATTATAGGAAGATTATAAATGTGAATAAAAATTGGCCACATGTTGTGAGCAGTTAGCATATAACCAAACAAATTAAAACCATCATAGGATAGACCCAACCAGACATTACACATCATAGATAAGGAATCAGTATGTTGTGCATAAAATTACTTCCATGATAATATATACATAGGATGATCAAACTCATCATTATCTTCAATTATCTTAGCACCTTTCCATCACATACTGGCTGATATTTCTAAAGAAATGAATAGATTTTGGAGAATCAACAGAAAGTGACACATGGATTTAGGTGGCACATGATATCGTGTTCCATCTCTATTTCCTTCTAAAAATATGTACCACATTATTTACAGTGATTAAGGTCAGCTATTTCCACCCAAAATAAACTAAAATCTTTTGGACAAGAATGAATTTTATTAGTAGAAAATCCGAACTACTTAATTAGATTCCATACATTATAATGATTTGAGGTAACATTTGTACCATTAGGAAGAATGTTCTTAAAAAGGTAATAATTTAATCCATGGTAGTATTAAAATTCTATACATGTTTTTTTCTATGATATAATCACATTAAAAATTCCAACTTTTCTATTTAGTACTTTCCAGATATACCAGAGTTCTCGAATCATCCACTAAATTTTTCACTCTCTTAACACCATAATCATCAGTATTTTCCTTATGTTCATTGATATCATTTCCTTCTTGCACGATAATACTATCACTCTCCTGATGATTCACAAATGGAAACCGATTAAATATCGAATTCTCCATACCACTTCTTTCTTTTCATTCATGAATAACAGAAAATTGTCTCGTCTCTTCATTATGACACCAAGCATAATATTTTGTTTGAAATATAGATTTATTTATATTTTAGATAACTTTTTACCTACTTATTCATGGTATTCCAATATAATTATAACATGGACACTTTATACAACCTCTATATAAAGAATTTTTAAATGAAAATATAAAAAAATTTCAAAATTCTTTAGAAACTCTGTTGAAATCTAACTAGTATGATACATCTAGATTTTAATCATTATATTAATTAATTATGATATTATTATCTAGTGTTACTAATTATATGATTAAAAAATATAAATTATATTATTAAATATTTAACATAATCATATTAATAAAAATGAATAACCTTGTAAATAATACTAATAAAGTAATTAAAAATATAATTTAAAATAAATATTAATTAAATTAGAAGTTTAGAGAATATAATTATTAATAATAATTTTATTATAAAAAAATTAGTATATTTTTCAATATATTTAAAATTTATTTGTAAATAAATATTTATAATTATATAATTATAATTATATAATTTTAATTACAATTAAAATTATATAATTATTATAATATATTTACAAATAAATTTTAAATTTATCTATCTATTTATATATACACTATTTTTAATATTTATATAATTTTAAATATAATAAATGATTTTTAAATATGTATTTATAAATATAATAATAAATATAAATTTATAAATACATATATTTATTTCAACATATATAATAAATAAATTTATAATCATATAAATAAATATATATTTTTATATATAGATATAAAAATATTTAGAAATTAATTTCAAATATATTTTTAAATATATTTAATATATATATAAATATTTATTTATATATATAATTAAAAATATATTTAATAAATTTTAAACATGTAATTATTAATATATATTTATAAATATATTTATAAATATATTTATATAGTTATATGGAAGTCAAATATATTTATTATTTATATATTAATTATTTATTTATATAAATTAATTTATATAATTATAAATATACTTGAATAATTTTGAATAAATATATATAAATATAATTATAAAAAGATATTTTAAAGTAAAATTATATAAGTTTGTATTCATATATATTCTTATAAATATAGTAAATATAAATTTATGAATATATTTATCTATAAATATAATATAATATTTATAAATATATATTTACAAATATATTTTTATAAACATGTTAATAAAAAATTATTTATAAATATATTTCAGGTTTGGAAACCCTGTAATCGAGTTTTTTTAGGGATTGGGTTTTAAAAATATTATCTAAACCCACCTAGATTAATAAACAGATAAAAATTTTAAATTTATTTTTGATATATCTATATAAATTTATAGAAATAATTATTTAGATATATATTTATAAATATATAATTATAATTAAATATATATAAATTTTTAAATTATATATATATATTTATAATTGTAAATATATATACTTAAATTTAGTTTTGTTATTTATTTACATATTTATAAATATATATAATATTAGAGATTGGGGGGGTGAGAGAATTGGAGGTAGGTGGTGAGAGTCAAATCAATTAGGGATCATCATTTTTCTTGTCTAACACCAACCATTTTGGTATTTACACACCCATTTACCAAAGTAAAGGAACTATACCCCATTTAATTAAAAGGAAAAAAATCCATGCCAACAAATTTTTCCGCATCCACCCCATTCTCAATCTAATCTCATGACCCTACCTCATATGGTTGTAGAAATCACCTCCTATTACTATGGACAGCCCTAAGAAGGATGCTCTAATACATGTGACTGATGACCAGGATGGATTTGGGAAAGCCCATAAATAGTGGAGAAGAAGAGACATCCAAGAGAGATGGATTACTTTTATGGAAGGGGTGGTCACATAAATGATATAGAAAATGTATAATGGTCTTACCCATTCCAATGCTATGATCTTTTGAGAAATGCTTATGAATGGCCTCTGTCAAAGAGTGTGAATATGCAAGGGAAAAAACATTATAATTCCCCCTGAGGATTATGAGGGGGAAATGTACCCCTAAGTAATTACATATGTGATGATAATTTGGATGACTTTCAACTTGAAGCTACTTTTTCTAAAATGGAACCAGTTGTTTTTTTCTAGAAACTATTAAAAAAATATTTAAGATGGATGTTGTTCTAATCAGGGGATGGATTTTCATGATATTTTGGGGAAATATAAGTGTTGTATCATTCCAGAGGATTCTGTCTCATCATCTGATGCTAACCTAGGGCCGCCTCAAATGACCAAAACATGGAAGTGAGGTCGACACCTAAAGAATTGAGGTTGATATCCTAGGAACTTGGGTTTGTGAGGGAGTGGAAGGACTTGATCTTGCATTTTCTCTACTGTGGTCATTTTGTGCTATATTTGGGAATCACTATCCTTTTTTTATTACACATATTTTAAATCATGTTTGAGGTTATATGTTGGCTTTCCAACTCTCACTCAGACCATATATATATACTTATAATTGTATATACATATATATATATATATATATAAATTTATATTTATAAGCATATATTTATAATTATATTTATAAATACATATTACAATTTTTTAAATATATTTATAAATATAGAATTATATATTATTATATTTATAATTATGTAATTACTAATCTATATTTATAAATCAATATTTATATAGTTATAAATATTTATTTATAAATAAATTTGAAATATTTTTAAAAAATAATAAATTTTTAATAATAATAATATTATTATTATTAATTTTTATATTTTACTAATTTAATTAAGATTTTTTTTATTAATATTGTTAACTACTTTATTCGTTTTATTGACATTATTATTCATATTTTTAGTGTAATTATTATAAATATTTAGTAATATAATTAATATTTATTATAAATGTAATTAATAAAATTTAATAATAATAAATTAATTAATAATAATTAATAATTATTTAATTATTAATATAACAATTAATATATTTCAGTAAAAGAGGCTTCATCCCTACATTTATTTTAAAAAATATAATACTTAATATAAAATATGGCTATAAATTTAAAGTTTAGATGTAATGGTTTTAAAAAAATTAAGTGTGTGTTGTGTAAATTATTTTCTGTTTACTATATTTATTTTGTTTTTATTTTTCAATGATTTATAATATTTTTAGTTAGTGTGAAAAATTTTATATATATAGTATGTATATTTTATAATTTATATGATTTCAAAGTCAACTAAATAAAACATTATTAATTTACAAGTATTTGAATTTGAAAGTCTATAAATTAGAAAGTATAAATATAATATAAATGAAATTTGAAACATCGACTAAACATATAAAAAAATTGAAAATAATAATAATTTCATAAATATAGTTAATGAAAAACAAATTTAAAGGCATAAAACATTGTTGTTTCAAAACATAACATATGTACTTATAAATATTTTTTGACATTCCTTTAACTAATAGAAATAGAATGTTCACAAACATAAAAAATGTTGGTATGTGTATAGTAGATGGATGTGCTGCTGTTGAAATATGTAAGGATGCTAAGACTCTTCAATCTGACATGTATATTAAGAGATATCATAAAATTGAATGAAATATATAAACTAGAGCTTCAGAAAAAGTAATTTAAATATTTCAGAACTATCTAAATGATGTTTCTAGACTTTCATACAGTTGAATGAAATATATAAAAACTTATTTGGTGTCCAATGCAATAAAAAAATGTGATTTTGATGCATATCAAAAGAGATATCATTGAAATAAAAATGATTTTGAATTATGGAAATTTCTGAATTCCATAATTGTTTCATAATCTTCAACTTTTTTCTACACTACTTAAAAAAAATCATATTTCTACTTAGTTAAATGAAATTTAGATAAATATATTTTCTATCCAAGAACTGTTTTTGTGAGAATACAATCAATATAACTCAAGTTATAATTAAATTATGAAACAAAACCATTAAAAGTTTAAACTAAAAATATTCTTAAAGACCAATTCATGCAGCAAGTTTGGGACAAAGGTGAACATGTTAGATATTGGTTTAGACTCTTATTTAGTGGGATGAAATAAATATATAATTCTTATATTTTAAATAAAACTAGAATTATAAAATACAAATCACAAAAACTCAAGTTATAGATAAACATATTGATAGTTAGTTAGAAGTGATTTTCACATAAAATATTAAGATGGTTTTGGATTATTCAAAAAAATAAACTACCATGTAATAAAACAAAATAAAAATAAATGAAATGACATTAACAAACACATTTTTTCCACAAGTGCATCATTGAATTTAAAATAAGTCCATCTCAAAGTACATATGCGGTCACTTGAAATAAAATACTTCATTTTTTTATGAAAAACCAATTTGAAACATTAAAAATATTTTATAACAAATAAAAAAATCGATATGAGTTAAATAGTTATCAATTTTAATGACTTACCATTCATACATTCAGATCGAGTAGAATTTTTTATCTACCCAGTAGCCATACACTTCACATGACTTATTGGTGGGATGACATTTTGAAATCTTATAATCCACATAAAATGTTGGGATGTCCTCTATACAGTAACATGAAGAGGCACTCTCAATACACGATCATAAAATATTATTTAAAATTAATTTGAGAACTTAATGAATTAACTTATGTGAATTTATTTCTAAGTTGATGGATCTGACAACATATCAACATTGTACCATCGTTTCATTGTTTGAATAAAGATTAGATTCCCTTTAGTGGTGATCCACACATGGTTCATAAATCTGCAAACATTGCTGTAGGAATCTCCGAGTTCTAGAATGGTAGATACTATCACTCATGTTGTTCTCCTTTTATTTCCCCAAGAATTACTTCCAAAATAATTTCATTGATCTCTATATACTAAAGAGTGGAAGGTCAAGGAAGATCGATCTCTATTTTTAGGAGAGTTTTTGGAGAAGGTTATCTCTAGGTATTGAGAATATATTTTCTGAATGTCATTCTAGACAAAAAAAATGAATTGGGTATACTAATAAAATAAAATAATTATGTTTATATACCACTAATTTTAGTATAAATAACTTCACATGTTCCCTTTACTATGTAATATAATATCTATATCTCAATATATCCAATTGAACATGTTGCATGCTAGTGCCATCAACCTATGTGCTCAATGTCTCTTTCATTGAATTTTCAAAAATCAAACCTTAAAATGGAACACCATGACCATGGACTTATTTAGGCTATATCATTTCCATCAAAGGTCCTGAGATATCAAATTACATTAAATAAAATATGTGATAAATGTCTACTCACATTATTTATTAATGATATATTACTTTTGACCCTCCCAACATATCCTACCTCACCGTGAACATAAATCATCACAATTTTCATCAATACATCAAATAACGTGACTTGTAACACTCATCAATAATAATATTAAAGTATATGGATCAATAAACATGTCCTTAAGTAGGAACATCCAATGACACATATAAATGTTGATTTCCTACTAGCCGATCTTGTTCTCATAATATCTTACACTGTATATTACCAAGGGTGTACACCATGAGATGGTGTGTCAATGTCCTATTAGTCTCCACCATTGATAGACTATATTATTTGTTCCCCCAAATGATTTCATCCAACTATTGAACATATATTTAAGAATAATGTCATGGTACTTATGTATTCTCATCATAGCAGCGAACTGTTATGACCATTCAATGTGATGAATACTCTAAAGAAATTATCACATACTATGTTACACATAAGAAAAATAATTATGTGATAAGAAGTTTATTAATAATAAAATAATTGAATAATGTTTATGATAAATCACGTAGAAATTGGTTATAGGGTACCAAATCCAATAGAATCCCACATTTACTAGAGAAAACTGGTAATAAACTTTAGTCTTTTAGCTCTCACATGATACTAGTGCTTCTATTGAGATAATTCTTTAGTCAAGGGTTCATCATCATATTCTTCTATGGGAAATATTCTAACTACAACTTATCCCCTATAAGAAAAATACCTCAAGAGGCGATACTTTTTGAGTATTTTATTTTTCTATCTGTGTGTCCTCAGATCTTTTTCAAGAGACTCCCCTGGAGCATTATCACAATACAATGTGATAGGGTCTTTACTAATAAGTACCACATCAAGATCTTATACAAAGTATCATATCGTAATGTATTCCTTATAATCATCACAAGACACTATATACTCATACTTTGCTGTATAATCAATAGAAACTAGCTTCTTTGAACTCTTATGACTTGCCGCTCCTTTGTGGAGATAGAAAAGGCCTCCTAACTGAAAATTTAGATAATTTTGATCTATTTGAAAACTAGTATCTGTATAACCTATGATTACTATATCCTCATCTCCTCTGTACACTATGAACATATCCTCAATTATTCTTAGATACATGAGGATGTCCTTAATAGTAGACCAATGGTGTTCTCCAAGATATTATTGATATATTCTTACCATTATCAGTGTATATTTAACATCATGTCCAATACATAACTTTTCATAACTTATTGATCCAATCAGTAAAGCATATGAGCCCTTACTTATTATCTATTTCTTCTATTGAGTAAGATGACACATTTTATTAGAAATATGTCTACTATGTGACACTGGAACCAATAAACTCTTGGATTATTACATACTAAATATCTCTATTATCTAGTCAATGTATATATTTTGAATAATTCCAAGATGACTGATAGATCTATCAAAAATGATCTTGATACCTAGAATATAGGCTTCTTCACCTAAGTCCTTCATGAAGAAATAATTGTTCAACCAGTCCTTAGTAGATTTTAAGATTGGCATGTCGTGTCCAATAAGTAATATGTCATTAACATATTCTAATAGGACAATTAACACATTCTCACTAAACCTCTTTTAAATACATGCATCACATTCATTCTTAATAAAACCAACTTGTTTTATATCTTCATCGAATCAAATGTTCCTTAACTTAGATTCTTGATTCAATCCATACATGGATATCTACATCTTGATATTTTTTTGGCATCAACTGGAGTTAAAAAACCTTTTGGTTGTGTTATATAGACATATTCCTGATGGTTCCCATTAAGTACATCTATTTCTACATCCATCATTTAAATTTAATAGTCATGGTAATATTTTATAACAAGTATAATTCTGATGGATTTAAACATGGAAACTGGGAAGAAGGTTTCATCATAGTAAATTTATTGACGTTTTTTAAACCCTTTATCCACTAGCCTTATTTTATAGGTATTTACATTACCTTCCATTTCCAATTTTCACTTGAATAACCATTTTAACCCTATGTGATTTACATAAACTTACACATCAACCAGAACCCAAAATTTTTTATAATATGTGGAATCCATTTCATAATTCATGGCTTCTTCGTATCTTATAACTTTGGAGTTCTCAACCATATCTTTATAGGTGAGAGGTTAATTATTGTCAAAAAATAACGAGTCACCCTATTTGGTGACTAGAAATACATATATATATATATATATATATGGTTATCTTACCTCTCTAGTGATCCTATGTAGTAATTGCGTTTTAGGAACTACTTCTTCCATGGGGACCTATGAAATCTCTTCTTATACCAAATCTTATGTGTCTTGATCATCAAATTTATCGAATTCAAAATTTCTCTCACTATGCTTTTTGAGCACGATCTCCCTCTCAAGAAATAAAATTTATTTAGGGACAATCACTTTTTTTTCTAAGAGTTTGTATAGGAAATATCCATTTATTTAGTTAGGATACATAATAAATATACACTTTGTTCCCTTATGTTCTTGCTTTTCCCTAATAATGCCTTAACAAATTCTTCACAACCCCATATATGTGTATGCAAAAAAAAAAATTCTTCTTTTCCACTCCATAAACTGAATTCAATTTTTTTTGTTCTTTAGTTAGTACTCAGTTTATTGTATATGCCACAATATTTTAATGAATATCCCCAAAATGATAATGGAAGATATGAAAGAATCTTCATTGACCTTACCATGTCTAACAAGGTTTGGTTTATCCTTTCACTAAAACTACTCCACTATTTTGTGTAAGTGGGATTGAGTTGAGATAAAATCCCAAAAACCTGTAAAAATTTAATAAACTCTTGGTTAAGATAGTCACCACGTTGATCCAATCTAATATTTTTTATCTACTTTACAATTTGATTTTGTACTTCATTCTTGAATTCATTTAATTTATTAAAGGACTCATACTTATACCTCATCAAGTAGAAATAACAATGTCTACTCAATTCATCATTAAAAGTTATATAGTAAGAATACCCACCTCTAACTTCTACTAGAATTGGCCTACACACATCAGTGTATACCTATCCTAAAATCTATTTATCCCTTTCACCCTAAACACCAAATGGATGTTTTTTCATTTTTCCCTGTAAACAAGCATGGTATCTTTCAAGTGGGTTTAGCTAAAAAAATTATAAATAACCATACTGGAAAATATTTTTCAAATGATTCTCATTTACATGACTAAGACAATGATTCCATATCTGGGAGTTATAAGATTAGTTTAAACATGGTTATTTATCAATTTATAATAATTGTTTTCTATAATTTAATACATAAAGTCTGATATTTAAATATTTCCTACCATAACATATAGTTTCTTTATAAAATAACAAAAATTTATTCACAAAATTGAAAATAAAACCATATGCATCTATGGATGATAGAGAAATTATGTTCTTGGTAATATTTGGTAAATTATAATAATCACCTAAAAACAACATCATTCCTATTGATGATGAAAGGTGTTAGTCACTAATGGATAGAGTAGCCAACCTTGAACCATTAGAAGCTCACAAATCTATCTATCCTCTAGAAATATTTTGCAATCTACATGGTTCATGTATTTAAATACAGATGTTAGCACCAAATTATTTATATAATACCCAATGTGTACATATTTAAACATTACACTTGATAACTAATGCACCTTTAGATTCCTCTATTTTTTGGGTGAATTTCTTCTCCCAGTGTTCTTACATTCCACATGAAATACATATAACCTCATTCTCCTTTACCTCCCTTTGGATCTTTATCTTCTTATAATGTTGGTGCTCATGAGATTTAGACTTATTATAAGTCTTTTTCCCCTTCACCTTGTTCTTCCATTTCTTATTCACTATAATGAATGTGGGTTTTTCATTCCCCATATCATTATCCACTTGGAAAATTAGAGTATTTTTTTTCTGAAATAGTCCTCTCATTTTTCTAATGTTATAATTAACAATAAAACAATAGATAGTCTTGGGTATTAAGGAATGTATGACATCTAGGTGAAACTCATCTGTGAATTTAATACCTAAGATGGCTAAGAATTCTATATATAAAATAATCTTGACTACATGAGGCCCAACTGGTGAAGAATCTCTGAGATTTATTTTAAATAGTGCATTGGAGATCTCACATCTCTCTTGTCTCACCTTATCTTGATAAATATCCCAATATAAAGACATCATTATATATGCATCCATGTTCTTATGTTGCTTTGAAATATTATTTTTCTTGGATGATGGCCTGAAATACTGAACATCTGTATCATCGTTCAAATATTTCTCATAGATAGTTAACCCTCCTTCATTAGAATCATTACTAGGTGCATCAGAAATAGCTTATTCCAGTACATACAATTTTTTTTCATGGCATTGGATAATGCGTAGTTTCCTTTGTTCCAGTGAGACAGTTATCCTTATAAATTATATATCACATTGGTATTTTTTAAGTCATTTTAATTATTTTTTCTACAAATAAGATGACCACAGATTTAGTAATTTATATGATAAAATTTAGAATAATAAATAAATATTATAATTATTAATGTCCCAATATTTTATCAAAACCCAATAGCCCTAACCATTGGATTCAGAATATCCTATTTATTGGAAATTATAGTGGAAAGGATCTATATTACCCTTATCCACACACTAGCATTGGAAGATAAAGTGATTTCTAGGGTTTTAGGTAGGAATTCAAAATTCCTACTATATTACCTCACAGTTCTCTAATCTATTGAGTAGACCCCCCAATCCCAAACTCCTAAAATTAGATTTTCTCAACATTTTCCTCTTAGTTACTCCAACTCCTAATTTGGAATTAAAAAATTGATGTGAACTAAGTAAACCCAAACATTGGTAGGTCATGCACTTTAAACTATGGTTTGATTTTAACTGAAGTAGTGGAAGACTATACCGAATTAATATATATAATTGAGGTATTTTATCTTTTTTGTGTAAATTTAAAATTATTATCTTTATTTCATGATTATTCATATTAATTGGATTTAATTGAGTGATTAACCATGCCTCATATAATATTTACACATAATCCAATTTAATTTAATTCTATCTTTCATAACTTTTAATTAATTAATTCATTTGATCATGAAAAAACATCAATAATCAAAATAACCAAGAATCCTAATAGAAATAAGATAAAAAATTGGCATGACAATGATATCTTACTAACAGTTAGTTTATGTAGAAGATGATAAACTAACCACTGACCTAATTTAAATACACTTTGAACCATTTGTATTTCATATTGCAGCTTTCCACCTATCCACCTATGTATCTCTGTTTTATTGGTTTCACCTAGAATCCAAACATGAACCACCACCTCTATCTTGGGAGATCCATCCATTACATATTACTTTACTCACACATAGGTTAGGGAACCAAAATATTGATTAAGGGGTTTATATAAAAGTAACTATTGGAACACATGACCTTACATAATGAGATGAGATATGGCATGTTAGTTAACAACTTAATTTAATAATAAATTAAATGAAACCAATCACATACAAAGGTCTGGTCTAAGTTCATGATCATTCATATGCATGTAATGAATAACACATTTAATAAAACTAGAATTCAATTATAATCATTCTTATTTAAGATAAATCAAACTTCAATTAATTAATTAAAATATTTAAATAATCAATTATTTATCTTAATTCTCATCCATTTTTTTTGAGATTGTCATCCATTATAATTTTTCAAGAATTTAATATATTTATTTAAAATTAATTGTGTACAAAAATGTACCTTGGAGGTAACACTGTGAATACCCATGTGTATCATACACATATACTGGTAACTCCTATGCCATGTGGCATACATGAATTATCACATTATTTCACGCCATATACAATAAACATAATGAACACAGAGAACACATCGTATTTATGTCACATGTTATTCATTAATGCATGTAGATTAATAACTATTATATTTCTTATACATGATATGAAGATCTGAACATTATGAAAAAATTAATTAGATATTTTTATATATATATATATATATAACCATCACATGGAATGTACTTTACACTTTATCACTAAATAGAATACATGTTGAAATTTTTTACATAATATATTAAATTAATTTTCTGTTTTTCATAATTTGAAAAAGTAAATGATATGTACATTAGAGCTACATGATTTTTTCCCACCATCTATTCAGGACACATTCCTAGGGACTCGATTTGTAACTATGCCATTGAAAATATTGGAGTACACGATGTGTACATGGGCTACTCGGCGTGTGGTCTCTGATTTACATGGACACCAATTATCTAGGCCATGTAAGAGAATACATTATTTTTCTATGATTTAGTGACTATATGTCATGTATGGAAGTTACAAGACATATAATCTAAATGACCATGTACCAGGGTGGCCCAGTCAATACACGATGTATAATTAAATTCACCATTTTTAATAAATGCACACAACTTGAATTAATTATGAATTAATTATTGGTGAACTAAAAATTAGTACATAGAATGTACCTCTGGGTTACATGAAAATTTCTCTTGTGTTATCCCACTAGATTCCTCGACACCTTAGGATTAGATCTTATAATTTATTTTTTTCATAAAATAAATCTACTTTATTATATTTATAAGAAAAGAAAATGAAGAAAAATAGATCTCACAATTCAGATTAAAAGATGATTAAAATGGAATTGAAATCCAATAATAAATGGTTAAATATATCAATTATCATTAAATAATTAAAAATAATGATGTGATAACTATGATACCACTTGTAAGTTCTGTGTGTAGTTGAAGCATCTGCTCGGTCATGCCTGACATAGATTTTTATAATGATAGATGATTAATATGATATTTACATGATGATAAAACTCATGACAAATAGGTTTGAATCAAATAATATAGAGAATGTATAAATGTTGAAACTAAAGAATAGAGTCATCACATATTATTTATATCTAATTTAAGAAATTAAAGAACTACCATACATTGAATTATTTCGTTGTTGATGGATATGACAACATATCAACATCATATCATCATTACATTAGAGGAATCAATATTATATTCCCTATAGTGGTGATACACATGTGGTCCATGAATATCAGAATGTTGTAGTTGGAATCTATGGGTGCTAGCATAGAAGATCCTATCTCTTGAGTCATTCGCCTTTGATTCCCCAAATAATCACTTCCAAAAGATTTTCTATGATCTCTCAGTAATTGAGAGTGGATGGTGGAGGAAGATCTCTCTCCATTCATAGGAGAGTTCTCGGAGAGGGATCTCTCTAGGGATTGAGAGGATTCTCTCTAAATGTCATTGTACACAACAAAAAATGAATTCACTATGTTAAAAATAATAATATAATTGGTTTTATATACCACTGGGTTTATAATAAATAATTCCATAAGTTCCATTTATTATTTATTTAAACCATGTGAAATCCCATGTCTATAATAATAAGAATATTTTAATTTCTTGACATGTGCAAAACTCATGAGTTAAAATTAAATATTATTTGCTGAAATAATATTCAATATATATTATTTTACACTAAACCATTAAAATTAGTCTGCCATTCCTCCAAAATATTTATCTAGCCTTTCCTAATGACTATTTATTTAAAAAATAAATATCAATACATTATTCTCTAATAAATAAATAAATATTATATCCACTAAATAGAAAATAAATAATTACTAAATATTATATTCACATAATATTCTCTCAAATAACTAGTGACAAAATATATATGATAAATAAAACATGAATAATTATTAAAGCACATATGTAAATAATATTTATTATACTTTTTAAATAATTAATAATAATATATTATTTAATTGAGATTTTGATACACTTAGTGTGTGACCCTCTAAACCACTTTCTTAGTTTCATTATTAAAATAAGGATAATGTCCAAGGTTAGAATCTAGAAACAAGCCAAGAAACCCATAGAGAATGTAGTTAATTCCGTAATGACATAATACCTTAGGTATATTCTTACTATATAATATAATCCATTTATCATGATATCTATAATCAATCATGTTGAATGCTGGTGGCATCAACCTATGTGCTCGATGTTTCCTTCTTTTACTTCCTAGAAATCAAACTTGCCTTTAGAACACCATGTAAATAGATTAATTTAGGATATATAATTTCTATCAAAGGGAATGAGATATTGACTTTAATTAATGAACATAAGAGACAAATACTTTCTCACATTATTCATTAATGAAATATTACTCTTGAGGCACCCAATGTATCTGACCTCATTACGAAGATATGTCATCACTTTTTTCATCAATACATTAAAGAACACAACATATAACACTCATTAATAATAATCTTAAATTATAAGAATCAATACACATTTCCATAGATAGGAACATCTAATGACATATAGAAATGTGGAATTCAAACTGATGAGGCTCGTTCTCATAATTTCATACAATGGATATTACCAAGGGTGTACACCATGAGATGGTACTTCAAAGTCCTATAAGTATCCACCACCAATAGACTATATTATTTGTGTCCCTAAAATTATTTCATCCATATATATAACATATATTTAAGAATACTATCATGGAACTTCTTGTTTCTCATCATAGAGGGGAACCTCTATGACCTTTTAGTATGATGAATACTCTTAGTACATTATCACATACCATGTTACACATAAGAAAAATCATGATATGATAAGAAGTTATTAATATTAAAAATAATGAATACAGGTTACATAAAGTACAAATAATTTCATTCTAGGACACAAACTTTAATAGTACTAATGGAAATTGATGTTGATTTATTCTTTTTTATAGATATCGTTTTAGCACCATGACCCAAGAAATCTGAGAGTTGATTTCTATTACCATTACATTGGCATGATTACAAGGAATCAAATATTTAAGGACCAAAGAGTTTAGTAGTCTTGGTAAAATAGATACATACATGAGTCTTGTTTTACAAATAAATACACCAATTACAACCTTTTTTTTATTTTGAGGATAACATTATTCCCACTTAACATATCCCGATATATATTTCTAGGTACACTTCTTGGATTCTTGGGGAAATAAAAAAAATAAGAGGGAGATCAAATGCTCAGTAAGGGTATGTATAACAAAATAAATAATGAATCAATGAGAATATTCATATTGGTAATGTAAATAAATAATCACACATGCCATATAAATATCTCGATAAGGAGTAATAAACAAGGCATGGTAGATAACTAGAACATCTGCCATTTAATCAATAAAATTAGAATGAAATTCATTCATAGATTTTTCAAAGAAAAAAATCTAATGTATAATAATAACTAAATTATTAATAAATAAAATGCATAATTATTGGACGTCGTGTTTCCCAAGAACATGATACCTATAACATCATGATCTATTCTTAATAATGTTTAAATCTATGGGTAGAAACCAATATATTCTTCTTGGAAACAAACTTGAAGAGTTTTTTTCTAACTGATTTCATCTCATGAGACGACCGATGCATTGAGGGTCTTGCATTAACGAGCCCCCAACTCGTATAGTGCATGTACAAATCATTACACGTATAGTGAAATAACAAACACAAACCATAAATATTGTGCCTTATCTAACATCTATATTGGTTAAAAGATATATATTTATCAATAATTCCCTAGTTAATCAAATAATTGTCAAAGTTAGCACTTTATATTAAAATGGTATATGATTTAAGAAATAATAATATACATTCCATGAGTATATGGATATTTAATATAAATTAAATATTGAATAAAAATGATCATAATGGAGTTATTTCTTTAAGAGATAGTTAAAAATGAAAATAATAAAGTTATATTGAAAAAATAACTTTACCACTTAGTAATTTTAAATAAAAACCCCTAAGATAAGTTAGTTCAAAGTGAAACATAAAATACCCTGAAGTATGAGTGAATCATGATATTAAATTAAAAAGGGTCACTTATATACCACATTAATTTTAATTGGTTTATAATAATAAATAATTCTTAATAGAATGTAAATTGCGAAGAAATCCTCTACCTTGCATTTCATTTTAGGTGAACATACTTTGACATCCTTTATAATGGTTTTAATAATTTCAATTACTTATAAAAGAACCATATTAATATTTATAATATCATATATGATATTATTATAAAATATTATGACCCATTTTTAAATAATTGTCCGTTATTTTTACTATTTTTTGGTGTTAATTGACTAGTTTTTTAGTTTGTTTTGACTTGTTATTTTTGTTCTTGTACGGTATATAATGATTTAATTGTCTATAGGATGTAACATATGGTTTTAATTTCATATATATTAATTATATATGTATTTATAATAATCCATAAAGTTTGTATATAGGAAATGAAATGCACCATTCATGCACATGGTAGGTCGTACGTACGCATGAATGCTACTTCCATTTCCATGTCTAATTTAAGATAATGAACTATAAATAAAATATATAAATATATTATGAATCAAATATCATAATTATTCTATATTTTTTTCATTTTTTTATTAAAACTATACTTTATACATTCTACGTATAGAGGGAATGAATGACACCGCTTTAAGAAGGCGATAGTCCACACGACAACAAACGATGTTATCATATTCCCAAAAAATGTAAAGCATGAAGGTATATGTTATATAAAAAATTATATAAGAATAAATACATTATAAATAATATATATATCATATATAAACTATAACTAAATCATTATTTCAAACCATGATAGGTGGTAATGGAATAATGAATGACATCAGTTCGCGAGATGGCATTCCACTATACACACAAGCGATGATTATGTATCCCCTTTGAAGGATGTGTCAGAAAGTGTCGGTATAAATCTAATCATAACAACACATCAGTATATTTAATATAATATGGTTATTATATAATAATGATATAAAAATAATTAGAGGGGTGTAGAACTAAATGAAAAAAATGATCATTGAAGAACGTTACTTATTTTGGGGTAAATCCTTTGATTTATACCAAACATATTACTTGGTTTTAATTTTACCCAAATTGAGGCTTCTAGGATGAAGGTAGGTAATTTTGTATATTACTTGGTAGGTCTTGGATGAGACAGAGGTCTTGAGAGGTGTGAATCAATAGGAGGGGTGAGGGCATTTTTATAGTGTAGGAGGAGTGGCATTCTTGTAAATATAAAAATAAACACTATTGAGAGGTCACCCATTCATAATGTGCCTCCAATAATAAAAAATAGATAAAAGTGACCATATGGTCTAAATACTTCCATACAATATGTTTTGGACTTTTTTATTTTTTATTTTTGACCTTATGTTTAAGATTTAGTCCTTTGTTAAACTTAAGTTTATCTAACTCATTGTATTGAATTTAATTAGTTTCACTAATATTTTCGGTCAAAAATAAGTTGAAATTACTATAAATTATAAATTATTATTATTAAAAATATGTAATTTTTTTTACAAATTCCAATCACATAAGTGGTAGAAATTAATTTAAAATTAATCCAGCTTACGGGATGACAAAGCGGGTTTTTAAGGTAAAAATATTCAAAAGTTTGATTATTTTTATATCCAATTTCAAAGTCTAATTGAATAAAATGACCAAAATTATATTTTATTATATATAATTGAAATAATTTTACTTGAAAAAATTAAAATAAAATTTAACTATATAAATAAATGAGATGAAAAAGTAGTTTTCAATTAAAATTTAGTATTTTTCACTACTCATCAAATAATAATATTTGTAAGAAAAATAACATAAATTAACTCTAAGAAAATTTTTATATTATTATTTAAAAAATTATGTTCATTTTTACGTATGAAATTTATAAAAGTGTCAAAATTCATATTTAAAATTGCCGATCTATTAAAAGGAGGCAAAATTGCCTTTTTAGAAAAATATAAATTTTTAGCATAAAACTGAATTTATTATTTTCTTTTTCTTATCAAATATATTGGAAAAATATAAAAAATAATTTATTGACTATATAATATATATATTTAATTAATATCATTCACTAATAGTAGTTTATTTAACTCATTAAGATAAAACACTTTTGTTAGAACACTATAATAAAATCAACTAGTAGTGGTAGTTTAAACCACTGCCATATGATTCTGTGATGGTTTCCAAAAAACACCATTGAAGTTGGAATAGACATTTAAATCATGTAGATTATAGCTATTTAGTAGTGCTTTCTAGAAACCACCAAAGAAACCTTGTTTAGTGGTAGTTCAAACCGCTGTTATATCCGTATCATTTTTTTGGAGCATAAACCTTTGTTAAAACTATAAAACTCGCCACTAAAAACATTTAAACATAATATAATAGTGGTTTAAACTATCGCTAAATATTAATTTGACATATATATCAGTGGTTTAAACCTCCTCTATATATCTTTTTTCAGAAAAATATACAGATGCAGAATCTGCTTCCCAAAAATAGCCAAACAAAATACAATGAAGTTGGGAATCTCCAAACCAAACCAGATTTAGAAGAATTTATATGTATATTTGTATATATATCTACATTAATTAGAAGTTTGAAATAGAGAAATATATAATATGTATTTAGAAACTAATTAAAACCAAGGGATTTAATAAAATAAATTAGAAATATTGCACAAGAAATAGGAAACCAAATCAAACAAGAAATCCAGACCATAACAATATCATATGAGATCATTTGAAATCAAAAACATTGATTTAAAAATTAAAATCCACATAAACCCCCTTTTTCTATTTTTATCAAACATATTGAATAATCCTATATCCTTTGAAGCTAATTTATAAGATATTACCTTTTATCAGTCATTGTATAAAATCATTAAAAACCCCTAAAAATAAAAATTTTAAAACCCAAGGGGTGTTTGGTTCCAAAAAGTCGTATTAGATCCAATAGGTTCTGTGTCACATGGTAAGTCTTGAAATTATTTGTGAAATATACATGTATATATTCAAAACATGAAAAATTAAGTGAATCTATTAAAATTCAAAGGTGGAAGAAGTTGTGATATCATTATAGATTTAGTAAAAACCCTCAAAAAATGAACAAGAAAATAAATGAACAAAGTGAAATAATTAATGAACATATTCATGAAATGAAGTTAATTATTTAAAAGGATAAAATCCATAGAGCATCCATGACTACCATTAGATAATGGTGTAAAGAATGGGTGAAGAATTTATATTGTAAAAATAATTCTCAGTTTAAGAATTTAGAAGGCCAAATAAAGGAGAATAATATAAGGATTAAGAAGCTTGGGGAAGATAATTGGGATATATAGAATATGTGAAATACAAAGTATTATCATGGGGGACATTTGGAGGAAGTAAGAAATTAATTAATATAGATACAAGTAAAAGGATGTACATACTTTCTTACAAGGATATAAAACGTTCTCAAAGATAGTGTTATAGTGCTAATTTGGTGGTATATTTGGACACACTATGAGTGTTTTTATGGAATATAAAAGTTTTAGAAAAATAATAATGACATGATGTAACCATATCTAAACTAATACAATATTTAAATGGTATGATATTATTGGAAGATGCTATATTTGTGTTAAAATTATTTTATAATCAAAAGTGATGGAAATTCTATAATAAAATTACCTTTTTTTGTGAAGCCTACCTTGGAGTGTAATGTGATCCATAGAAAAATATGATATATCCCAATAATATCAAACCATTTTTTGGGAATAATTTTAGGATAATTCAATTTTTGTAAATCCTTGAAATGTTTAACAGATATCTTGTTAAAGAAACTACTTCATTTATAAAAGAATGTCTATTTTACATTATTATTAACTAGAAATTCAGCATCATGTAAATGTTATTTTTAGGTTACTAAAAGGCTATTGATAAGAATTATTTTTTGACCATTAAGTGTTTAATATAAAAAAAATTAGGCTTATCAGGGAAATGTGTCAAAAAAATAATATTTTTAGTTAAACATCATCTGTAAACCCAAAGTTAACCCTGAACACTTTTATATGAAATATAATTAACACCTTCTCCATACCCATCTACAATTAAGGAAACCGGCACCAGGATTACAATTATGTATAAAATTAAAAAATAATTATATTTAAATTTAAACATGAAACTAATAAATGTTTGTGTACTAAATGATTATGAGGTTTTGTAATTTACCTAATCACTACTAGTCATCAGTGTAATATCAACATGGATGGATCAAGTCATCTTGTGATATAATTTAATCAACACTTTATACATATAATCAACCTTTAAATATCATATCTTTATATAATCCCCTCTTTATGAATTTTGTTTTACATTGTAATAAACTCTCTATGTCCATATCATGGAAGAGATTCATTACAACCTAGAGTGGATGCTGCTGCAACCCCCTATGGCCTACCAAATAACCTAGATGATAATGGTCCCAAACCCATCCTTTGGACTTGACCAGGATACTGCTCTCTAATTACATGACCAACTTGGTCATTATTGATAACCGAGAAAGACCGCACGATATTGGAATCCCATAGTTCTTTTATTTTTAACTATAAAAAAATGTCGGTCATATTTATAGCAATACATATTAACATAGTGAAAAATTACAATAAGGTATAATTAATGAAAAATGAATTCATATCATAGCTTCATTGGAAGCCTCATTAACATAACTACAATAAGATTTTATATGAATATCTAACCACAGCTATATTCAGGAGACTTGGTGCCCTAAATTCATTAACTGAATTAAAAAAAGATAAATCAACAATTTAATATATGAAACTGATAATTTTTTATTATAAATATTTAAACAAATTAAAATTTTACCTGCGTAAATCTATTTCTAGAAAAACTCTATGATTTGATAGTGTTGGGGATGATTTTTTATCTCAACTTGATGAATTTTTCCTTGAAACATCATGAAATAAATAACATGTAATTTAAAAGTAACATTTGTAGTGTCATCTCCATGTGATCTATAGGTAAATATGTAAAATGAGATTAATATAAAATTTTTATTTCAATACCATGTGCTACTCATTAAGATGACTATAAAGAAAAATCTTCCACTTCTTTCTAGGTACCACTTCAGGTACCTTATGGTATAGATGCAGACTTCTGAATGAAGTATCATTGAATTCATTCTATAATATCCATTGAAAATCATTCCATTTCTTACCAAATTTTTTTAATTTTTACTTTTGTGCGATCAAATCAGAAATAGAAAAGTGTAAAAACATATGTAAAACGAGATTAATTTCTAAAATATGTGAATTTAATAACATAATGAAATTCAATTACACCATAATGTATTAAAATTACCTTTATCTGTGAATCAAAAAATTTATTTTTAAATTTATGAGACACATGCCTCCAATATTCATAGGTAATAATTATGGTAACCATATTTACCACAAGCTGGCATATAATCTATCAGAGTAATCCTACGACATTAGTAGTGGTTACCCCATAGTAGTCAAATTGGATAAATATCTTCATTTTATTAAAATCAATGACATCTAAACTGTTATTATTTCTCTCTGTAATAATTTTTTTTTTCTTTTATTAGAAGATAGATAGTAATATACAAAAAGTGAAATAAATTTATTCACATTAAAAAATTTACCTATAGCTGACACCATCCAATATCCTCATGAGACGACATGTTCCCTCGCTGCTGAAGTAGATTAATGGGGATCCACTATCACAAATGTTTATGGGATGCTGAAAGAGGGTGTTTGAGACAATAATAGAATGGAGGGTGTGAGAGGCAGTAAAGGGGTAGAGGGTGTGAGATATAATAAAGGGGTGGAGGGTGTGTCAGATCTTTTAAGGAGGGAGACAGATGGATCATTATCTTCCAGTTTTCTCAAGGGAACTTTGACTGAGATTCAACTAGGATTAGTGAAAGTCCTCATACTTGGAATTACATTCATTTAATTAAATAAAATTAACTTCAGAATAATTCATCCCCCACTTGTTGTATTAATTTCATTTATCCTTGGGATATTAGGGGATAACAGTCAATGGATAATGTTATCTAATATCACATACATCTCCCAATTTTCCACTATATTACCCAAGAGTTCAAATAATAATTTCTAAGGAACTGTAGATAATTATCACAAAATCATGATTCAGGTGTCTAATAAACACACCATGTAAATCACACATATCACTTCCATTCACCAAATACAATACATTTGATTTAATTAATGATATTCAATAATAACTCATTTGTATAACACATCCTCAAAAATCAAAAATTCAAAACCAAATGGGAAACCACCACTTTTTTATTGATTTACATGATGAAAATTCCATATTTGTTTTTAAAATGGGATTATGGATTAATAAAATGTGTTGAATTCATAAAATATTGTTTTCGATATATGTATAGAACAATAACATCGATTAACTCCATATTTAAAATAGTATAAAATCTATTGAACATATCAATGACTGAAAATCATAATCACAATCAAGAAATATAATATATATTATGAAGACATAAACCTAGAAATCCCTTATATAGTTAAAGAAAATTGATAAATTATTGGATACCCAACTTTATAAATCATTTATATTCAAAAATAAAATTTATGATTGATTCCATTTATATAAAACCCCTACAGATATTTTATAAAACATATTTTGTGAGAAAATTTATTTTTGAAGTAAAAATGTAATTAAATTAGGAAATTCCCCTTTTAAATTTGGTTGTATGGTTTTCAAATGGTGTACCTTATTTATTTATGTTATAAAATACCCTAGATAAAAAACTATCTCATAAAGACTAATTGTAATAGTAGTTAAGTAAGGCACCATAAAAATAATTTGAAAATTTAAATTTAACTTCACATATTCATACCTTCATTTTTAGGTATTCATGTAATCTCTTGAAGATATAAAATCAATGTTATCAAATGTTCTATACCCCTATATACAATTTACACAAATATTATTTGTTTTTAAAATAAAAAATATATAAAAATAAAATTTAATTTGACTAAATTGAATGCATCTAGCCAAATATAAAATTAACTAAACCCCATTAAAAAATATTATAATCACATATGTAGTATGATGTGTGATTGTCCAAGGATAACCTAATATAATTATAATAAATTAGGAATAATAAAATAAATAAAAGTTCAAATTAAATGTATAGAGATGAGATATAATAAAACCAAACAAAAAACAGGACTACACTACCCTATACTAGAAATATCAGAAGCTAACAAATTTTTATTGAATCAAACAAATTCAACGAAATTTGACATGACCTAGGCATCCACTACTCAAATTGAATCACACCAAAAAAATAAATGTAATCCACTAATCAAAACCTATTGAAATCAAATTAACTAAAATTATACCAAATTAAATCAAAATTGGTTGAATGAAAATGAATTGAAACCCACCAGACACTACTAACAAGAACAAAATAAAAAAAATTAACCAACAATAACAAAACCAAATTTATTTGATATAAATAAAACTAAACTACATTAAAAATGAATCCAATATATTAGAATGAAACTTTCATTAACTGAATTTTTTTTCTAAATTGAAAAAAATAAACATGGATTACCACTGGGGGGTTGGAAGAGAGGGGGGGGGGGTTAGTGGGGATGGCTCATGGGATAATTCTAGGGAGACATTTTGGGGGGATTATGGGTAACAGAAGACCAGGAGAGTGGTGGAGATGACTCGGTGTTGGGAAAGGGAGATAGATCAGGTGAGGGTGAGGGAGGGGGTGATGGATCGAGGGGATGAATAGTAGCCTTAGTATCGATGAGGGCTCAAGAGGATCAGGCTCTAAGGAATTGGGGGATACTGGAGCACCAGAAAGAGGGAACCACTGTGGGAGAGGGCACACGATTGGGGGTGGGGGCCTCAGGGGAAGGACACATGGGGAGAAGGATGGGGCATGGGAGAAATGTTTTGTTTTTAATAAATAGATAATATTTAGTAGTGGTTTTCAAAAAACTACCCCTACAAAACACCACTAAAAAAATGAATTTTATGTTGTGAGATAAAAAAATTCTATTATATTCAGTTTTTTTTATTCACTTATAATTAATTAGTAACCTGTTAAATTTTATCGACCATATATTTTCATAAGTTAGTTAATACTATTCATAACTGCTAATTTAATGTCTAAGTTACATCTTAGTATATTAGGTAATAATGTTATAATAATATATTTTTGTTCAGTAAAACTCGGTGAAGCATGTAATGAAAATCATCGAAGAAAGTTTTTGTTGCGTGCGATGAATGATAACTCAGTATTTTGGCATTTTCAAGGTATAGAATATAATAAATGCATTTAAAATATTAAATATTCCATAAATTATTGAGTGGTTATCTTCCTTTCTATATTTTTTGTTGCATGTCATACACACTATTTAATAAAATGTTACACTTTAAGGATGTTTTGGGTGTTACATTATCCCCACCTTAAATAAATTGAATCCTTACAATTTAAACTCGATCATGGAAATCAAGGGGTTGATATTTGAAAATTCCATTGTTGAAATCCCACATCATGAAAATAGATAATAAAATATCCTCTTTTGGGTATTTATTTTTTTTGTATATTTCCAAATCCAATATGGTAATAAATTAATATATTAACCTTAAAAGTTACACTATTTATCATTATTAATATTTATTCATGTAAATTTTCATCAAAAAAATTACACCTTAACCGAGACATCACATAGGCTTGTGGTAGGCGTGAAACACTTATCTTCATTTTTTATTGGATTCAAGCCCCACCACCATACAAGTTTTCCTTTTTTATAAAACAATATAATTTCTAAAATAATTATGACGGACATCCTTGATATTTAATCATTAAATAACTTTTTTTCTATGGTTTTCAATAAAACCTATTTTTTAAAAAATCTAATAATCTTATTTGACTATTACTATGTGGTTATTACTGATCATAGAAACCCTAAAGGTTATCAATACCTTTAAAATTACATCTATAAAATGTAAATTAATTATTCCACAAATAAAATTTTCCACAAAAACGTATACTTTGCATATGTTTCTAAAAAATGTCCTTAATCTTGGTGTAATACCATTAAATAAAACCTAAAAAGTGTCATTTATGACTTAGAAATTATAATCAACCTCAATTCCATAATACTGTGATGGTATCCATAACTCCTAAGTTAATAAAGACATATGCGATTTAATGCTAATCTTTAGAGTCTATCATAGGGTTATGTTTAGTAATACATGTTTTTCCAAATCTAGTTCCCAATGTTTCTACTAAACTACCATTAATACCAACTGTTGCACTCCAACCCCAGAAAGCCTAAAGTCAGTGTTTGATACCATTATATTTGAGTTATTATAAGGAATCAAACCCCAAAATACTAAAGTGTTTAGTAGTCTTAGTGAACCAGATACATACATGATTCTTAATTTATAAATGAATAAACTGATTATAATAATTTTTCTTTCTTTTGATAATAACTTTATTCCTACTTATCATATCATTGCATATATTTCGTAGTGAACTTCTTGGAATCTTGGGGAAAAAACAAAATAAAGGTGATCATAAATGATCCATAAGGGTAAGTACAACATAAGAAATACTAAATTAATGAGAATAATCATCATGAAAAGGTAAATAACTTAGAACAAATGTCATATAAATATATTGATAAGGAATAATCAATATAAAACCATAGATACTTGAAACACATTCCATTTTACCAATAATTAGAGAATGAAATTCATCCATAGATATTTCAAATAAAAAACACATGGATAATAATAAAACTAAATTCTAAATTAAGGAAATGCTTAATTATTGGACGCCTTGTTTCCAAGGAACATGATACCATTACCATAAAGATCAATTCTCATAATAGTTTAAATTTTTGTGTAGATTCCCATCTATTCTACTTAGAAACAAACTCGAAGGGTTGGTCGCCAATAGATTTAATCTCATGAGACTACTGATACATCAGGGGGATTGCATTAACTTGACCCCAAACCACAAAATCCATGTAAAAATAACTCTTCATATAGTGAAATAATCAACTTGAGGCATTAAAAATGGGCCTTATAAAATATTTGTATTAAATAAATGATACAGATTTATCAATAATTCCCTAGTTAACCAAATAACTGTCAAAGTGAACGCCGAATGTAAAAATGGTATAAAGTTAAGGAAATAAAAATATCCATTTAATGAGTATATGTATATTAAGATAAATTTAATTTATTATAAAAATTATCATAAGGTATTGATTGTTTCTAGAGAAAGTTAACAATAAAAAAAATAAAGTGATATTACAAAGATTACTTTTACCACTTGGTAGTTTTTAAGTCAAAACTCCTTGTTTGAGATTTTTTTAATGTGAAACTTAAAATTCCATGAATTATGAGTGAATCAAGTTATTAAATCAAAAAATAAAGTATACTCACCACATTAATATTATTTTCTGTATAATAATAAATAAGTCTCAATGGAATGTAAATTGAGAGGAAATCTATTACTTTGTGTTTCCTTTTGTGTGAACATCCTTTAAACACATGTATATTGGTTTTAAGAATTTAACTAACTTATATAAAAACCATAATAATATTTATTATATCATATATGATATTTTTATAATATCTTATTACCTATTTATTAATAATCTTTCATTATTTTCACAATTTTAAGTGTTAATTGACTTGTTTTTCGAGTATGTTTTGACTTGTAATTCTAGTTCTTATTAAGTAAATCATGATTTAATCATATAAAGGATGTAAAAGATGATATAAATATTTTATATATTCATTTTATATGTATTTATAATAATCTCTAATGTTTTTAGATAGGAAATAAAATGCACAATTCATAGAGATGGTAGGTTGTACGTACGCATGAATGCTACTTCGATTTCCTTAACATATTTAAGAGAATGAAAATTAAATGATATATATATATATTTGTATATTATAATTCATGTATCATATTTAAGTCATTTATGTAACATATTTTTATTAAAACCATCCTTTATACATTCCATGTATTACATAAATGAATCACATCACTTTGAGGAGGTGGTTGTCCACACGTCCACAAACGATGTTATCATATTCCCACAATATATAAAGCATGGAGGTATGTGTTATATAAAATATTATAAAAGGATAAAAAAATTAAACACTACATATATTTCATATATAAACTAGAAATTACTATTTCCAACATTGGAAGGTGGTAATGGAAGAACAAACGACATTAGTTCACGAGGTTGTTGTCCGTCGTACATACAAATGATGATTGTGTATCCCATTTGATGGTTGTGTGTGAAAGTTTTGGTATAAATATTATAATAACAACATATTAGTATATTTATGATACTGATATTATTATATAATAATGATATAAAAATAATTTAAAGGGTAGAGAAGTAAATGAAACAAAACTGATTGTTGAAGAACATTATATCTTATTCAGATAACTCCTTTTTGGATTATACCAAAAGTATTCCTTGATTTTTCTTCTGCCAAAATTGATTGTTATAGGATTATGGGATGGAATTTTGAAGATTATTTTGGTAGTTTTTTTATAATTCGAAGGTCTTTATAGGTTTTTATAAGTTGGAGGGGCGACTTCTTTTTTATAGTGGAGGAGGAGTGACATTCTTTTAAATATAAAAAGGTAAACACTATTGAGAGGTATCAATTACATAATTTGACTAAAATAATTAGAAATATTTGATAAAATGGTGGATATATTATATATATAGCTATAAAATATGTTTTTACATGTGTCTAGGTAATTTTATCACTTAATGTTTAAGGTTTAGTCCCTTGTTAAGATTAATTTTTATCTTAATCGCGATAAATAATTTTAATTACATTCACTAATATTTTTGGTAAAAAAATAATTTTACCCAAATAGAAACAATAAATTATTATTAATCTAAATATGGAATCAATTTGACCAAATTATAATCAAATAAGTGGATAAAATTAATTTAAAATTAATTTAAAATTTATCCCATAGATGGGGCGACAAAGTGAGTTTTTAAACTGAAAATGTTCAAGGATTTTTTTCATTTTTATATCCAATTTCAAAGTGAAATTAATTCCAATGAGCTAAATTGTATTAATTTATATATAATTGATATAAGTATAAATTAAAACAAATTGAAAATATAATATAACTATATAAATAAATTAGATAAAAGAGAAATTTTGTATTAAATTTCAGTGCTTTTCACTAAATATGATACATACAATAAAAATACCAAAAAACCAATCAAAGAAAACATTTATATTCCTATTTGAAAAATTAAGTCAATCTTGACATAAAAATGTTATAAAAGTTTCAAAAATAATTTTTAAAATAGGCACTCCATTAAAATTTTGAAAATTACATTCTTCAAAAAATACATTATAAGGTTAAAATTGAATTTATTTTTGCCTTATGATTATAAAATTTGTTGGATGAATATACAAGATATTTTATTAAATATATAATCTATATATTTCATTAAGATCATTCAATTAAACTAATTAATTTAATTTATTAGGGTAAACCACCTTTGCAAGAATAAATACATTTTCTTTATATTTAATTGGTTTTCATATTCATTTATATTTAATTTGAAGCCTTTGAATTTTTATAAACCATATATTTTCATAAATTAGTTAATAATATTCATAAATCACTAATTTAATGGCTATGATATATCTTATTATATTAGGTAATAATGTTTTAAAAATATATTTTTGTTCAGTCAAACTGAGTCTTGTGTGTAACACAAGTCATCAAAGGAAGTCATTGATGCGCGTGACGCAAGATAACTCAGTATTGCATCAATTGAAAGCTATAGAATATATTAAATTTATTTAAAATATTTAATATAATATAAATAATTGATAGGTTATATTACTTTCTATGTTTGGTGTTGCGTTTCATACATGCTATCTAATAAATTGTTACTCTTTTAGAATTTTTAGGGTGTTACATTCTCTCCAACTTAAATAAATTTCATCATAGACATTTAAACGTATTATTGGAATTATAGGGTTATATATTTGAATATTTATTTTTTAAATACTACATAATGAGAATATTTAATAAAATTTCTTTATAATAATAGTGAATGATAAGTATGAAGGTCTCATGGAATTACATATAATGATGTCTCTAAGTAGGAGAACAATAATGGAAAGCGAAAATATAGACTTAGAGGAAATAATAAATAATTATAGGGAGTTTTGGAGGTCATCAATAAAAAACCAATGAATGATCAATGGAAATATGAGGCCCTCAAATCCATAAATCTATAATGATTTATAATTCCGTTAGTTCAATAAAAATGAAGGTATTAGGATAACATTTTAATTTTAAGATCCATTTTATAATGTTGATGAATTCTTTTATTGAAAGAGAATGTAAGGAAATATACTTACTTGACATATTTTTAAATATAATTTTCATCCTTTTTATATTATTTAACAAATTTACAATTCATCCATTATCTCAATAAATGAATATCCAAAAATTAACTTTGATCAATAAAGCATGAAAATAAACTTTTAACAGATTGTAAGGCCCACAAAATAGAGACAAGACTTTCCATTTGTCTCTAACTATTCTCAAAATATAATATGGTTAATACATTAATATATAAATATGAAATGTGACACTATAGGTTCATTACTAATGTTTATTCATCAAATTGTTAAATTAAAAAAAATTAAACCTTAACTAGGAAATCACATAGGCCAGTGGTAGGTGAAAAAATCATATCGTACTTCATTCTTTGGTTCAAGCCCAACCATTTTATAGATTTTCATTTTTATAAAAATATATAATTTCTAAAATAACTATGATGGTCATCCCTGAAATTTACTCATTAAATAATCTTTTTTAAATGGTTTTCAACACAACCTATTTTTTTCAAAGTCTAATAATCTTATTTGAAAATTACTATGATATCATTACTAATAATATAAACCCAAAAGGTTATCAATACCTTTAAAATTATATCTATAAAATTTAATGGCATTATTCCTAAAACAAAATTTTCCACTAAAACTTATACATTCCATAAGTTTCTAAAAAATATATCTAATCTTGGTAAAATCCCATTACATAAAATCTGAAAAGAGGTGTTCAAGTCTAAGAACTTATAATCAACCTTAATCTCAAGATCCTGTAATGGTATCCATAAATCATAAGATAATAAAGATATATGTGATTCAACTATAATCCTAAATTTCTATCTTAGGGTTATATTCACTAGTATATGTTTTCCTAAATCTAGTTCCCAAGGATTTTATTACACTTCCACTGATACCAACTATAGAACCCTGACCATAGAAAGTCTGAAGTCGGTGTCTACTTCTATTACAATGGCATGATTATAAGGAATCAAATCCCAAAGGAATAAAGAGTTTAATAGTCTTGTAAAACCAGACACATACATGAGTCATGAATTACAAATTAATACACTAATTACAACATGAATTTATTAATTTTTTATAGGATAACTTTATCCCCACTTATCATATCCTTTCATGTCTTTCTTAGTACACTTCTTAAATTCCATGGGAAAGAAACAAAATAAGGTTGATCTAAAATTATTAGTAAGGGTAAGTATAATAGAATAAATAACGAATAAATAAACATAATAATCATGGAAAGGTAAATAAAAGAAAAAATTCCATATAAATATCTCGATAAGGCATAATCAATAAGAAATGGTAGATAACTGAAACTGATGACATTTAACCAATAAACTAAGAATGAAATTCATCCATAGGTATGTCAAAGAGATAATCTCATGTATAATATTAATAAAAAATGAAATCTAATAAATGAAATGATTAATTATTGGGATTTTTGTTTCCTAGGAACCCGATACCTTTACTATCAAGATTTATTTTCAATACAGATTAAATCTATGTATAGAAACCCATATATTCTACTTGGAAAAAACCTAAAGGGTTTGTCACCAACTAATTTTGTCTCATGAGAGTACCAATGCATCGAGGGGATTGTATTAACCAGTCCCCAACCCATATAGTGAATATCCAAAGAATTCATAATATAGTGAAATAATAAACTTAAATCCTAAACAATGAGCCTTATCGAATATCCATATTGAATAAAATAGAAAGATTTATCAATAATTCCCCAGTTTGTTATATAACTGTCCAAGTAAAAGCTGTATGTGAAAAATTTTATACAGTTTAGGAAATAATAATATCCACTGCATGAGTATATTTATATTTAATATAAATTTAATTTAAATTAAATATTATCATAAATGAGTTATTGTTTCAAGAGAAATTCAACAATCAAAAAAGAAGGCGGCATTGAAAAGATAATTTTTACCACTTGGTAACTTTTAAGTCAAAACCCATTGGATAAGATAGTTCAAACTGAAACTTAAAATACCAGTAAGTATGATTGAATCATTATATTAAGTTAAAAACGGTAATTATATACACCAAATTATTTTGAATTGTTTTATAATAATAAATAAGTCTCAATGGAATGTAAATTGAGACGAAATCTGTTACCTTACATTTCATTTCAGGTGTAGATCCTTTAACCTTCTTTATAATGATTTTAATCATTTAAATAAGTAATAAAATAACCGTAATAATATTTATGATATCATATATGATCTTATTATAATATCTTATTTCCTTTTTCTTGATAATATTTCATTATATTCCTTATTTCGGGAGTTAATTGACTAGTTTTTCGAATATTTATTGACATTTTATTTTTTTTATTATTATGTCAATCATGATTCAATCACCTAAAGGATGCAAAAAATGATTTAAATATAATATAATTTTGGTTCATATGTAATTATAATAATCCATGGAGTTTGGATATAGGGAATGAAATGCACCATTCATGGAGACGGTAGGTCATATGTACGGATGGATGATACATCCATTTCATCGTCATATTTAAAAGAATGAAAATTAAATGATATATATATGTATATTAAAATTATAGAATTATATTTACTTCATTTATGTCACATAGTTTTATTCAAACCTTCCTTTATACATTCCATGTATAATGTGAATGAATTCCATCACTTTGAGAAGGCAGTAGTCCACACGTCCACAAACGATGTTATAAAATTATCACAAAATAGAAAGCATGTACATATGTGTTATATAAAAAATAAAAAAATAAAAAAAATATAAATACTACATATTTCATATATAAACTATAAAAAATCATTATTTACAACCTTGAATGGTGGTAATGGAAGAACGAACGACATCAGTTCGCAAGGTGGTAGACCACCGTACACATGAACGATGATTGCATATCCCATTTTATGGATGTGTGTGAAAGTGTAGGTAGAAATATTAGAATAAAAACATGTAAGTATATCTAATATACCTAGGTTATTATATAATCATGAGATAAAAATAATTGAAGGGGTGTAAAATTAAATTAAACAGAAGTGATCGTTGAAGAACGTTACCTCTTTTGAGCATAAAGTCTTTTGGTTTATACCAAAATACATCCTTGGTATGCATTATTCCAAAAGTGAGGCTTCTATAATGGGGGTAGGTAATTTGGGATCTTATGTGGGTAGATTTTGGATGATCCAAAGGGATTTAGAGGTGTGAATAAGTGGGAGGGGTGAGTGCCTTTTTATAGTGGAGTAAGAGTGGTATTATTGTAAATATAAATAGGTAAACACTATTGAGTGGTATCCCTTAAATCATGTTCCCCCAATAATAAACTAAATTCTTGATAAGGGAGGATATGGTCAAAATATGTCCATAAACCGACAACTCATTTTCCCGCGGGGGCTGGGTGAGTTGGTTTAAGGCGGTGGCGTCCCGTCGTTGAGGTTCCGGGTTCGATTCCTCGTATAGGCAACGTGCACCATATGCCAACAATCCTATCGTCCCCTCAACTCCATGGGAACCAGCCCAAGCCCAAGGTTGGCCACCTTGGGCCTAGTTGGGGACATGCGACAGAGGGTGGGGTAAGTTCGCCTCAATACCCTCTAAACCGAAACCACTTTTGTAAGGCCACGTCAATACCCTCTAAACCGACAACACGTTTTCTGGGTGAGTCGGTTCAAGGTGGTGGCATCCCATCATTGAGGTTCTGGGTTCGAGTCCTCGCAAAGGCAATGTGCACCATATGCCAGCGATCCTCTCGTCCCCTCGACTTCATGGGAACTGGCCCAAGCCCAAGGTTGGCCACCTTGGGCCTAGCTGGGGACGTGTGACAGGGGGTGGGGTAAGGCCGCCTCAATACCCTCTAAACCTACACCACGTTTGGTTCAATGCGGTGGCATCCCATTGTTGAGGTTCCGGGTTTGAGTCCTCACAAAGGCAACATGCGCCATATGCTAGTGATCCTCTCTTCCCCTCGACTCTGTGGGAACTGGATCATGCCCAAGGTTGGCCACCTTGGGCCTCGCTAGGGACGTGCAACAGGGGGTGGGGTAAGGCTTCCTCAATACACTCTAAAATGACAACACGTTTTGGGTGAGTTGGCTCAAGGCGGTGGCGTCCCTTCATTGAGGTTCCGGGTTCGAGTCCTCGCAAAGGCATCGTGCACCATACGCCAGTGATCCTCTCATCTCCACGACTCCGTGGGAACTGGACTAGGCCCAAGGTTGGCCACCTTGGGCCTCGCAGGGGACGTGCGACAGGGGGTGGGGTAAGGCCGCCTCAATACCCTCTAAAATGAAAACACGTTTGACCGCGGGGGCTGGGTGAGTTGGTTCTAGGCGCTGGCTTCCCGTCGTTGAGGCTCCGGGTTCGAGTCCTCATAAAGGCAATGTGCACCATATGCTAGTGATTCTCTTGTCCCCTCGACTCCGTGGGAACTGGCCCAAGCCCATTTTTGGCCACCATGGGCCTATCTAGTGACGTGCGGCAGGGGGTGGGGTAAGCCTACCTCAATACCCTCTAAACTGATAACACGTTTTGTTTTAAAAAAGATGGCGTTTTGCGGAGACGATGACGGCGAATCGCGGTTACCCGCAGCTTGGGAATGGAGTTTTGCGGCGCTGAAACCCTAGATGAAGCTCGTGGATGACTTCCCTCCCCATCCCGGTGGTGGGAGGGAGGCGAAGGACCGTATATCACAGCCTCAAACACCGCAAAGGCCTTTCATTCCTTCCTCAAACCCTCGTTACCTCCTGGATTTCACGACGATTTCTTTAGGACTGAAAGTTCTTGATATTCATCAGGGTGATCCTCAGCTATTGATCTATTTATCCGAGTTCTTTGAAGCTTTGAGTCACTTAGATTTAACGATGGTAGCACACTTCGATCGAAGAAGGCCCTCAATTGAGGATTTCGACCGCTTCATCTTTGGAATGTGGGATTTGAAAGAACGCACTGTTGTTGGGCTTCTCGACAATCGCCAATTCATGATTCGATTTTCCTCATAGGATGATTTGATCCATGCCTGGTCCAGTGCCCCTCATAAATGCAACAAATGACAGTTCTTCCTCCTTCACTAGTTGTTTGATTTATATATGAATCGTGATCCGTCAACCACTACGGCATGGGTTAGTCTTCCACATCTCTCTATTCCTTTTCAAAATCCTGCAATTATTCACATGATTGGTAATATGGTAGGGTGTTATCTCTGTTCTGATGTCCAAACGTCCACCGTAAGTCATCCGGTGAATCCTCTTCTCTGTGTGGAGGTGGATGTTTCAAGGCCCACAGTCAATTGGGTATGTATTACCATTGGTAAGGAGTTCAGATGAAGGCAGCCTATGGTTTTCGAATCTTGGGTAGGATACTGTAATACCTACTGTCGTCTGGGGAATATGGCATCGAACTGTCACTCTGAGGTGCAGAATAAATGGTCTTCTAACCGAAGGGAGAGGGTAGACCAGTTCTCCAGGCCGAGATTGATGTCTGCTGGGGGTGTGGCTTCTAGAACTGCAGATGATGCGGAGAATCGGTCTGCAGTACCTTTGAGGAGCTGTGTAGAGGGCCCTTTAAATCCAGACGTGTCTGCAGTGTTCATTAGGCTTGGACATGACCTGCAGTTGGGTGATGGGGTGCTTCATGCTAATTCTAATGAGGCTTATGGTTCTGGAAAAGGGGGAAGTACCGCAGGTGCTAACACTATTGGGAGGGAGTTTCAGCATGAGGTGTGTGTGCCGGTACCTACTGAAAAGGATGGTAATTGGTGTAAGGATGCATGGATTGTGGTAAATGGGATGCTGGATGATGTTGTAAGAGGAATAGATACTATGGAGGTTTGATATGTTAGTAATGGAGTGCAAGGAAGGGTTGTGATTGATGGGGAGGTGGGCTTCACAGTTGCTACTGCCAATCGAGGAGTTGGAAAAAGAGATTGTAGAGGAGGGAACTTCAATGATTGAGTTGCAGCATGAGTCTTCATTACAGGAGGGTGGTAATGGATCAAAATATGTGCCGCAAGGAACTTTAGTTAATCAGGATTCCCCTAAACCGCCAAGTTGTCTTGCTGTGATTGACACCAACGGTCAATTCTAGAAGCGCAGTGGAGGGGATGATAATTTTCAGTAGGTGTTTATCCATGGAAAGTGGGGGGATTTCTATGAGAGTGATCATGAAAACTATGGTGGTATGATCAAGCCTTCTTTTAGTGATGTGGTCCAAGGCAGGAAGGCGAAGGCAATTGGGGCTCAAGAAGTCTTGACTGCTCCACCACAACGCAGGTCAAAGAAATATTATTCATATCTGCCAAATCCATTAGCCACTAGGTCCTCTGGTGGCAACGAGGATCTCTTATCCTTGGAGTGGATGAATTTTCAATGGAAATACAGTAAGGTTCTGAAGCATTATGACAGCTCAGAATGGGAAACAACTACAGTAGAGGAGGATTATGGAGATGGGTATGGTTTTTGTGACTTGTAATTTCCTTTCTTTTTGGCTTTTGATGCTTGTCTACTGTCTTTTTCTTTTACTTTAATAAATGGTCTGGGGGTTATCCCCTGGCTGAGCTTTTCTAGTATGTCCATAAAAAAGGTTTTGGACATGTTTTTAGGTCATTTTTCCCTTATGTGTGAGGTTTAGTCTTTTGTTAAGATTAATTTTACATTATTAATTATTATTATTACAAATATTGAATCCATTATTTCAAATTTAAATCATATAAGTGGAATAAATTTATTTAAAATCAATCCTATAGATGGGAGAAAAAATCGGGCTTCTAAATTGAAAAGGTTCAACGTTTGCCAAGTTTTTATATCTAATTTCATAGTGAAATCGATTCTAATGATATAAATTAGATTAATTGATGTATAATTAATATAATTTTACTTTAAAATAAATTTAATATATAATTTAACTATATAAATTAATTAGATAATAAATTATTTTTCAATTAAAATTAAGTATCTTTCATTATTCATAAAAAATGACACTTCTTAGAAATATACCAAAAAGTCAATCTGAGATAATTTTTTTATATTTTTATTTGAAAAATGAATTTAATTTATACATATAAAAATTATAAAAGTGTCGCAATTAAATTTTAAAACAGTTACACCATTAAAAGGCAGAAAAATTGTTTTTTTAGAAAAATATAATTTTCAAGTGTAAAACTGTATATTTTTTTACCTTATGCATATGAAATATTTTGGATGAATATATTTTTTTATTGAATATATAATATATATATATATATATATTTCTTTAATATCATTCACTAATAGTTATTACATTAATTTATTAGGATAAAGCACCTTTGTGATCATAAAAAACATTTCCTTTATATTCAATTGGATTTTATATTCATTTTAATTAATTTGTAACTTATGAATTTTTATAGACCATATATTTTCATAAGTTAGTTAATAATGTTCATAACTGCTAATTTAAAGTCTAGGATATATCTTATTATATTAAGTAATAATTATTTAATAATATATTATTGTTTGGTAAAACTCGATCTTGCGTGTAACACAAGTCATGAAAGAAATTCACTATTGCATGCAATGCAAGATAACTCAGAATTGCATGCATTAAATGCTATAGAATATATTAAATTTATATTAAATATTAAATATATCATAAAGTATTGATCAGTTATATTCCTTTCTATGTTTTGTGTTGTATTATATACATGTTATCAAATAAAAAGTTACTTTTGAGAATTTTTAGGGTGTTACACTCATTCTTACTAGTGAAAGGAATTTCAGAAATATTTATAAGTAAAAATGTTATGTTTTAAAACAACTATGTTTTGGTACATTAAAATAACTTTTCATTAACTGTTTTTATGAAATTATTTTTATTTTCAAAATTTTTATATATTTAGTCAAGGTTAAAAATTTCATTTACATTATATTTATACTTTACAATTTATATAATTTCAAAGTCACATGCTTGTAACATTATTATGTTTCATTTATGTGACTTTGAAAGTGTATACATTATAAAGTATACATATTATCTAAATAAATGTTGTCACATTGACTAAACATATAATAAATTATTGAAAAATAAATAGAAATAAAAAATGTAGTAAACGCAAAAAATTTACTTGACACAAACATAATTTTTTGAAACACTTACATTTACCCTTTAAAACAATTACATTTAATTATACTTCATAATAATTAAATTAATAAGATAATACTTAATATGAAATACAACCATTAATTTTTTAAAACAATTACATTTACAGTTTAATAAAATTATGGCCATATTTCATATTAAGTATTATCTTATTAATTTAATTATTATGAAGTATTATTAATTATTTTATTATTAATTAATGTTATTAATTAAATTATTAGTGAATACGAATTATATTATTAAATATATACAATAATTATTTTAATAAAAGTGAATAATAGTTTAAATAATACTAACAATGAAGTTGATAATATAATTTAAAAATAATTCTTAATTAAATTAGTAATATAAAAAAAATAATTGTTAATACAATTTCGATTATTAACAATTTATTGTATTATTAAATATATTCTAAATGTATTTATAAGTAAATATTTGTAACTATATACATATAAATATAAATATTGTTATATAATGATTAAAATATATTTACAAATAAAAATTAAATATATTTTTATATTTATATGTAAATAATTTTTTATATTTATATAATTGTTAATATATTTAAGGAATTTTTAATATGGATTTATAAATATAATCATAAATACATTTTTATAAATATATTTTTATTTATATATGTAATAAATATATTTATATTTATATAAATAAATATGTATATTTATATAAAAATATTAAATATATTTATAAATTAATTTCAAATATATTTTATAATTATATATAAATATATATTTATTTATTTATAGAATTAAACATATATTTAAAGAATTATAAATGTGTAATTATAAATATATTAATATAATTATATATAATTATATAATTATATATACTTATATAATTATATTATTATCAAATATTATATATATATATATATATAAATTAACTTATATATTTATAAATATACTTAAATATATTTTTTAAAAATATATATAATATAATTATAAAAATAAATTTATAAGTATAATTATATATAAATATATAAGTATGTATTCATGATGGAGGAAAGGGAGAGGTCTCTCTTAGTGATCCCTGGCGACAGTGTCACCTTTGAACATCCATGAAGTCAAAATATGCATTTGTGTACTCCGATCCACGTTATTGGGCATCAAGGGTTGATCAACTCGAAGAAGAACCTAGACCATGAGGAGGTTGGTTCAGAATGTTTCTCATCTTTTTTTTGGACTATTGAGGTATTCCTTCACTTCAATCAAGAATCGATTCTTAGAGAGGATCATTAAAAACAGTAGCACTGCTCACATTTTAGCTTCTGATGGGGCTATCTCTGAGAGGTTTTATCTTTGTAAGCACTTGTTCATTGTTTATATTTCTTTGTCCATAGGAAGAAAGCCCTGGAAAATGTTTGACCTAATATCATGATTATTTTTTATTTATCATTTTTTCTAATTTCAATCATGTCTTACTTAGTCAAGGATTCTTCCATATTCTTTTCCTTTCTACTGATATGAAAGGCATGGCTTGGAGTACTAGTTCGATCAATTTAAGACCATGTATTCTTAGGGTGCATGAGTGGAACTTGAACTTTCACCTGAATTAATTCAGAGATACATACACGTTGGTTTGGGTAAAGATTTATTATTTAAATGTAGTATTATGGCATCCTAAAATATAATTTGATATTGCTTCTCTTATTGGTATACCTATTAGAGTGGAAAAGTCCATTGAACTGGTCTCATTTGGTTATTTTTCATGGGTCCCAATTCAAGTAGATTTAAGCTCAATCTAGATAGATAATGTTATTATTTGTACTCCATAGGATGATGTTTATCTTAATAAATAAAATGAAAAACACCACCATTTTGTAACTCCTCTAAAATCATTATCCACACAATGTTTTCTTCTAGGGGAAATTTAGATTGATCAAGATTCCATTCTAGTGGTCATGATCTGCTTCATTGCTGAAGAAAAAAGAATATTGGGATTGTTCATAATTTTGGAATTAGGTTGAAGAGGCTATTAAGAGTGATGTTGTTGTTGAAATATATTTCGAGATTAGATGCCTGCAAATGTTGAAGACACTTCTCAGGGATTAATGTGTACTGACCCTGAATGTACTCTATATAAGGATGGGAGCAAAATGGCTCCCAATCTTATTTCTGGTTTCTCTCCACTAGATTATGTTTGGTCTCCTCCTATTACCACGATGGAGTGTGATATATTCAGTAATTCATGTGCTAAATTGGTGGAGGAGAATCATTAGGATTCTCATATCTCTTTTATAGATTCCCTATCTAAAGGCATAATTTATGTACACGAGGAAGTGTAATTTAATGAAAGTTAGTCAGATAAAAAACATACTACGCAAGCAGATGCTGAATATAATCTATGGAAGGAATAGAAAATTATGGTTTCTAGGGATCATAAAGGGAAGGAAAAATTAGAGGTTGCATCCCAATGAAATAAAAACGGTCTTATATCCTTGTCCAGGAACATACTAGTAAATTCTATGCTTTGATGATGATGAGTAACAAGAAGGTTCTTGCTCCTCCTTTCTACACTGTCTTCATGGATATGATTGATTGAGGAACTTACTAGGATCATAGTGTATCAAGGGTCCCAATATCTATTTATGGTGGTCATCAAATGGATGAGACAACTATTGGGAAGAAATATTCTTTGAATGTGCTGGTGGGTAATCCCAATGAGATGGTTGTTGATTCTATAGCTCCCACAAAGCTGCTTATGCTTGCTGATGAATTAAGTAACAGGTTCTCTATTGATTTAAGTGCTAATAAAAGGGTTTGAAAAAATATACTCAGATAAAGGAAATACACATTTGTGACCCTCGATCTTCCTTGGTTTCAAGATTAAGTAGTGAAGTTGAGGTAGGTAGTGCTGTAGACAAACAAAATGTAGGTGATGGAAACATAATGTATTATTTAGATTGTGAAATTTCTCTTGTTTCCAGTGACATAAGAATGAGACCAGTTTCTATTTTGGACTTACAACAAGTTATTTATAGGGGAACTTTAAATATTGTTTCGGTAAATTCATTGACTCTATCTTCTGATAGAGTTAGAGGGGCAATGTTGCCAAGGGTTTTATAAATCAGTAATTTGGACGTGATAAAGTAAATACTGCCTCAATGAAATAAATTTTTGATCCTACTCAGTTGGTAATTGATAATAATCCTAGGAAGATTAGTATACACAACCCCTTATAGTTACATTCATATACAAGTAGTGAGGAGGAATAATATGTCATTGACTGTAACACCCTGTATTTTAAAAATTATGTTTTTCAAATTAATTTAATCTTATTGATATATAGCATTTCACGCAACACTGAAAATACTTTTTTTATAAATTAATGCACTAAGTTTGTCTTGCATTATATGAAACACCAACTTAATCTCGCACTACACCCAACATAAAGTTTACCATGATTTACACAGAAAATTGAGGTTAGCATACATTACATGGAATAATGACTTTCCGAGATGGCTTGCGTAACACGTAAAACCGAGTTTTACAGAACAATAATATATTTTTAAAATATTATAATTTAATATAATTAAATATAATTTAGATATTAAATTAGATTTTACGAGTAGTATTAAAAAACTTATTAAAATATATGATTTAAAAAATATAAGATGAATTCATAGGTTACCAATTAATTATAAATGAAAATATAAGAACCAATTGAATATAAAGGATATATTTTTATTTTTATACTCCCAAAAGTGTTTTGTATTAATAAATTAAATTAATTAAAATTAGTGAGTGATATTAATTTAATATATATGTTATATATTCAGTAATGTTTTTTTCATATTCATCCAATTGTTTTGATTGACATAAGTTAAGAACAAAACCAATTTTATGCTTAAAACATATATTTTTATGAAGGCATTTTTTATTACTTTTAATAGAAAAAACATTTTCCATATAATTTTTGGAACTTTTATAGATTTAATATGTCAAAATAACTTTATTATTTTAATTCAAAACATAAAAATATGTTAGGATAAATTATTGGTATTTTTCTGTAAGGATTAATGTTTAAATGAATATGGAAAAATACTGAAATTTAATTCAAAACTGGTTTTTATCTAATTTATTTATAAGTTTAAATTAAATTTTAAATTGATTTTAAAGTTAAATTAGATGATATTTTTATCAAATAATCCAATTTAGGTCATTTTAACAAATTTCACATTGAAATTGGATATGAAAACCTACCAAATTTTGACCATTTTTACTTTAAAAACCCTAAGTGTTGTCTCGTCAGCGGGATTAATTTTAAATTAATTTATAGAACTTCTGTGATTTTAATTTAGAAAAATGGATTCCATATTATTAATTACCGTAATTTATAATTTCTAATAAGTTTGATTTAGTTTTTGACCAAAAATATATGTGAATGTAATTAAAATTAATTATAGTGACTAACGTGAAATTAAGCTTAACAAGGGAATATACATTAAACTTAAGTGCCCAAATGACATATCTACTTCCCGAAAACCCATTTCATAGAATTTATTCAGACATTAAACTTACATTATTTAGTTTTTTTGTTTTTATGACATTGTTTATGTAAAAACATGGTCACACCTAACTTGTTTTAAACAATACCATGTGATTCCTTTCCCTCCCCTATAAAATGCCACCACGTCTGCCACTTCCTCACACCTCTAAAACCACTTATGTTCATCCAATATATACCCAATACAATTCCATAAATCCCTACCTTACTATCTGAAGTATCCATTTGGGAATAAATATTTCCTAGGAATCCCTTTGGTTTAAACCAAAAGGAGTTACCGAATTAAGAGCTAACACCCTCCCTCAAGCTCATTTCTTTTAATTGAATTCTTCACTCCATAAACTATTATTTTTAAATGACTATATAAAAAAACCAATATCCTTAATATATAAGTATTTTTTATGACAAGGGTTAAAACTACACTAACGCTCTTCAATATAATGGCTAATGAACATATTGCTTATGTGTACAACGAAATACCACCTCACAAAATAATGATTGTTCATTTTTTATTTACCACATTTCATGGTTGGGAATAAAAATGGGAAAAATATTTATATATGATATATGTGATAATTATTATGTTTTTAATCTTCCTTAATTATTTTATATCACATATATTTATACTTTAAATTTTGTGTAAATATGATAATTTCATTTGAGGAAGTGTCGACTACTGCCCCTAAAAGCGATGTGATTCGTTCACAAACTACATGGAATTTATTAAGGATATTTTTAGTAAAACTATATGAAATATATGAAATAATAATTCTATATTAATGATATTATATACATATATATATATATACATATATGTAATTTTCTTTCATTCAATATGTCAATCAAACTGAAGTAGTGTTCATGCGTACGTAAGACCTACAATATCAATGAACGGTCTTTTCCATTTCATACTTATATATTCTATAGATTATTATAATATAAACATACTGAATATTATTGATATTTATATAATCTTTTTTATTCTATAAATCATAAAATATGTATAAAGTCCAATGATATAACAAATTAAGACACATGCGAAAAGCAAAGAGAATATTACCTGAAGAAAAACCTTAACATATAATTGTTAACAAGAGGATAATATAGATTCATAAAAAAACAATATATAGAACTAGATATAAGAATATGGTTCTATAAAGGATGTATAAGAAGATTATATTTATTATAAATGAGGTTTTTATGAGCACGAATAGAGTCAAGACACAAGGTAACAAAATTTCACCTCACTTTTTATTTCCATGATATATGTGCCTTATTCACCACTCAATTATTTTAAGCGGTGTATATAATTCCCACGAATGAATTATATTGTTATTATAAATAAATTTATGGGTATTTATATATCCATTTTTTAATTTTTCTTTCTTGGGTTTTATGTTTCCAAAGATATAAAATCGGTAAAGTAATTTTGTCTTAATTTTACTTTTTTGAGACACATGTCATGTTATGCTCCTATAATTTTCCATGAGGGGTATATAATACATTTGAAATTTTACATCACAAATATACTTATTTTCATGATATTTAATACTTAATTTATCTTATTTTTCATAAATAGGTAATATAGTTCAAAGTTACAAAGTAGTAAGAGTTTATTAAAACCATCTTATCGCTTTTTGAGATTGTTTATGTTTATGCTTCCTTTGATGAAATATTATGCTCCATATATCAAGGACACTACTGAATATTCTTATCACTTAGTAATTAATTATATATTTATGTATTAGTTCCATTTTTTACTCTTTGGTACAAAATATAGTTAAGAATTTATTTTTAAGAAATCTCGACTTTACCCTCTCTTCGGTCGGAAATCGATGTTCCTTTACAACCATGTTTTTTAGAAAGGGTTTACATGAATATTCTACTATTATCCTATAATATTTTAAAAAAATATTTACCCTTTTTATCTTTTACCAATGTTTTCAATGGAATAATATTGTCTCTTTCCCAACAAGGAATTTTCAAACCTTTTTACCGTGCAAAAGGAATGTCTTTTTACCACATACAACTTGTATAGATTTACTCACTGTCATTTCTATGAATCTTGCTTTTCATGTTAAAAGTTTAATTTTTAAGAAAATGTTTTTTAATATTAATTTTCAAATAATTGGTTTTGAATACATTTTCATGATTCTTTTATAAGTTTTTAAGGAAAATGGTTCTCCAAATGTTTTTAACATTCTTTTATAAAGCCTTTTAAAAAATAGTTTTCAAAACATTTTCAATATTTTTTGTAAGATTTCAAGGAAAATTGTTTTTAATAATTTTTCAAGATCAATTTATATGTTTTCAAAGAAAATGGTTCCAAAAATGTTTTCAAATATTACTTTATAAGTTTTCTAGTTTATTTTCAAAAGAATGGTTTTAAAAAGGTTTAATGTTTTAAAAGAAAATTTTTAAAGAAGAAAGGATATTTTTCTCATGAAATAGCTTCATACTATATTTACATGTTATTTTCCATCTTAGATGACATCAATTTATGTTACTCAATCCCATATATGAAATTATCCATAGGTTTCATTCATATTTCTTCTTGAATAGTTTATTTTGTTTGATGGAATAATACTTATGACACGCGTTTCTTTTCCATGGGTTATATGTTCTTGAAACTTTCTTCTTTTTAAGGGTTATGATTTGATGAAATGATTATAAAACCTATCTATTTTCCATATATTATGATATGATGAAATTTTAATGATACCTATTTCATTTCATGGGTTATTATATAATGTTTATAGAACCCATATATTTTCATGGGTTATTATATAATGAATGTTTTGTGGCACATGCATGTATGATTTAATTATTAGATAGGTGGGACCCATATATCCCTACAATGCATTGGGTAATGATAGAGGAATCATGAGTATAAATGATATGCATAAACCTTATTAAATGTTAAAATGTTATCCATGGACCTGGTTGCATGTTCATAAGTTTATGTGTGAACCTGATTACATGTTCATATTATTATGAGTGAACCTTATTATCTGTTAATAATGTTATGCCTGAACCATATTACATGTTCAAAATGTTATGGATGAACATGATTTCATGTCTATAAGTTTATGCGTGATCCAGATTATATGTTCACAATATTATGTGTGAACCTGATTTCATGGTCACAACTTTATGAATTAACCTGGTTTCATGACTATAAGTCTATGTGAGGGCCTGATTTCATGTCCTTAACTTAATGTGTGAACCTATTTATACTTATACACGTTCACTATGTTATACATTAATATTTTTCCCACAATTTAATGTCTTATTCCTATGTTATGCTTTCATGGTATATGATCTTTATTTCCTAAGTATTTATGTCTTATTAAGTGAAAATATTTATCACATGATTTAGGTTTATGATCTTGGATATGCATGGTATGAACTTCTAATAATCACGATCATGTTATTATACCCTTATGTTCATGATATGATTACACATTTATTTTATTTACCCTTTTTGAGCATTTGAGATCACCATTTTCTTATGTTTCCTTTCCCTAGATTATGAAGAAAGGGTTTTAAGTGGAATTATTAAGGATGAAGATCTTTGTGGGAAACATAGAAGATATTTCACTAAGCTAGAAGATTATTTTCCAAGTTTCCAAAGGCACTAAACTAATATGGTATTTGGGTTTCCTTTTTTGTAATGTTTTATGTATTCCATAAAAGTGAAATAATTTTTATGTATGTAAATATTGGGTTGCTACAGTTAGTATCAGAGTAAAGGTTTTTTAAACTTTGGAATCTAGGATGAGAAAACCTTAGTGAGAATCCTAAGGAAATGTATAGGGATAAGTATAAGGATAAGGAAATGTATAGGAAAATGTCCAAGAATTTTGGTGAAGGATAGAGTTAGAGGTTTCCTAGTAATACATCCCGATCTGGATACTAAAAGTGGATGTGGATCTAGAATAGAGTTACCTAGGAGTAAAAAAATCCAAAAAATGTTCTGAGCCTGACTCAAGGTAATATGGTACATGAAAACATGCCATACTGCACACCAGGTTTAACACTCCCGGGGGATATGCTTTGGGTATTCACAAATTCTTTACGAACCATCATGAAGAATGTAAATGGAAATTTTCTATGAATAACCTAGGATTAACCTAAGGTTTTAACAATTTAAAAAGTAGGTGTGATTATTTACACATCCTATAAGTAAATTTTCATGATTATATGTTTTTATTCTATGATATATGTTTCTCATCATGTGCTTTTTGGTTTTAGTCGACTGAGAGAACTGAAAGGAACATGGTTAACATTGAATGTTTCAGATATGGAAATTATGGGCATTATGAAAATTAATTTCCTATGTGGAGATATCATATTGAGAATCAAGAATCTGGTATGTGTATTGGTTATACTTCTAGATAAAGAGACTATAAACAACATGTGAAAGGTACGTGTTGTTCATCCAGTATTATTTACATTATACATACGAAACTTTATTTGATTGAGGTTAATTAGCCTTAAGACATGATTTATATTTAATATTCTATGAAATAGGTATTAAGGAATAAGTTGATGAATCCTGAGTAATGGTTTAAGAATCTAATTAAATTAATGAATTATTTATGATTTGGAATTCAAAGATTATGTTATGTGAATCATGAAATATATAAGTATTTTTAGTATAAGTTTTTTCATAAAGGATTGAAAAGGATATATTGAATAATGATAAATACTTATAAAATTGATATTTTTGAATAAAAAAGGTAATCATTATTGTGTTCAAGATTTTGAGAAAACTATGTTTAGCTTGGATAAATAGATGATTGATTTGTATAAAGTAAAATGTATTGTAAGGATTACCCTGGACCTGATTATGGATTTGTTGAAAAAGTGGTATATTCCATCATAGATGAATTATAAATCATCTTAGATTCAAGGAATATATCTAGTAAGCTTTAGAATAACAAATAATTCATTTTTTCCAAAAGTATTTATGGTAATTTAGGTTATTACCATGTTTCAAGGGAATACAAGATGAGGGTAATCACATGTCTTTAATGTGAAAACCAAGAGAAACATATTCATATATGGGGGGATCAATATTAATATGATTTGGTTTCATTATTTTAAATATTTGCATTTTAATCTCTCAAAAGGGATATAAGGTTAACCATTTATGGAAATTTTTAGTTAAACTTCAGATAAAGTTTGTGAGATTAAAGTATGATCTCACCACATGAGGATTTTTCCATATTGGATAAATTGATCTAAAAACGTTGTATTGATGATAATTGATGAGAAATGGGATGAAATATAATGGATCTCATGATCTGTTATTAATTTATGAATGAAAAGTTCAACCTTCATTTTTTGTAGAAAAAGGGGTAGTAAATCAAGGAACAACAAAGGGTGTGGTTTCCTAAAATCAGGAAAGTATATATTTTCATGGAAATTTTCCAAATTTATGAAAATAATCTAGAAATAAAATTTTGTCCTAATACCTTAATTTTTTTGAACCTATGGAATTTTAAATCATCATAGTTTTTTGAATTTTTGGCCCTCACCTTTTCATTTATCATTCACTTGTTTATGATTGATGACCTCAATCCATCCCTATAAATATTTAAACTCTTCCTCTAAGTCCTTGTTTTCACTTCCCACCAATGTTTTTCCATGTGGTATGATAGTTATGTGATACTTTGGGAAACCATTATGTTTCCAAATATCCTTTTTAAAGGAAGTTTTATTACTCATTTTAATGATGTGGGTTTCTATGAATGAACCTTTCAATATTAAAACTTTGATAACCCAAATGAATGTTGAGGGAGAAATTCATTTTAATGTGGGTAGAATGTAACACCCTGATATTTTGGAATTATTATTTTTTAAAATTAATTTAATCTTTTTGATATTTAGTATTTAATGCAACATTGAAAATAGTTTTATTATATATTAAAGAACTAAGTTTAGATTGAATTATACGCAACAACATGTTAATCTTGAACTATAGGAAATATATATTTTATCATACTCTAAATGGAACACCATGGTTAGCGTACATTACATGCAATAATGACTTTCCTAGATGGTCTACACAACACACAAGAGCAAGTTTTACTAAATAATAATATATTATTAAATATTATTATTTATTATAATAAGATATAACCCAATGATTAAATTAATGGTTATGAATAGTATTAACTGATTTATGAAAATATATGGTTTACATAAATATAATATGAATTCATAGGTGACCAATTAATTTGAAATGAAAATATAAGAACCAGTGGAATATAAAGGATTTTTTATGCCCTCTTGGGTGTTTTTTCTTAATAAATTAAATTAATTACAAATAGTGAGTGATATTAATTTAATATATATGTTACATATTTAATAAAATATTTTTATATTCATCCAATATATTTTATAGACATAAGAAATGAACAAACCCCATTTTATGCTTAAAGACCTATATTGTTATAAAGGTAGTTTTACCACCTTTTAATGGATAACCCATTCTTAATACATTTTTTTGTGATTTTATAGATTTAATATGTCAAAATAGATTAAATCATTGAAATAGAGGAATAAGATTTATGTTAGGAAATTGTTTTGTTATTTTTCCAGAAAGTTTCATTTTTAATGAATAGTGAAAAATACTGAAATTTAATTCAAAACCGATTTTTCATAAAATATATTTATAAGGTTAAATTATATATTAAATTTATTTTAAACTATAATTAGATCATGTTTTTATCAAATAATCCAATTTTTATCATTGGAACCAATATTACAATAAAATTAGATATAAAAATGTAACAAACTTTCGATCATTTTTTACATTAAAAACCCGCAATGTCGTCCTGTCAGCGGGATTAAATTTAAATTTATCTCTACCACTTGTATAATTTTAATTTGAAAAAATAGATTCCATATTTTTAATCATAAGAATTTATTATTTATAATAAGATCAACATAGTTTTTGGCCAAAAATATTGGTGAATATAATTAAAATTAATTACTACGATTGAAGTGAAATTAAGCTTAACAAGGGAATAAACCTTAAATATAAGGGCCAAAATGACCCATAAAATTTTAAAAAACACGTTTTATGGTCAATATTAGTCTCTTTACAATACATTGTTGAGTGTTTTTGTTTTTTAAGGCTTTTTTCAGGTAAAAACAAGGGTACACCTAACTTGTTTTCTAAAATACAAAGTGAGTGCTTTCTCTCCCCTGTAAATGGAAACCACCTCTACCACTTCCTCACATCTCTCAAACCACTAAGTTTTGGAAAATATATGCCCAATAAACTTACCAACATACCTCCCTTATTAATTTAATCCTCACTTTCGTAATAAATACTTCCAAGGAATCCCTTTGCTTCAAACCAAAAGGAGCTACCCGATTAAGAGGTAACACCCTCCCTTAAGCTCCTTTCATTTATTTCAATTATCCACTCACTAAAATATTCATCTTACATGATTGTTTAAATAAAAATATATATTAAATAAAATATAATGTTTTTATGATAAGGGTTAGATGTACAATTACTTATATATCTATATAATGGGTAAGAACATATTATTTATCTGTATTTGTGAACTACTATCTCACAAAAGGATGATTGTTTGTTTTTTCCATTACAAACTTTCATAGATGTGAATTATGATGAAAATGATGTTTATATATGATATATATGATAATTATTATGTCTTAAATATTCTTAAATTCTTTTAAAAATATATATTTACACTTTCTATTTTGAAAAAAATACAATAGTTTGGTTTGAGGAAGTGTGGACTACCGCACCCTCAAAGTGATGTGATTCATTCACACACTTCATGGAATGTATTAAGGATATTATTAGTGAACCTATATTTTATATGTGAGACAATAATGATAATTTAATGATATTATATACATATATACATATACATATACATATATAAATTTTACTTTCTTTCAATACAACAATAAAACAGAAGCAGCATTCATGCGTACGTACGACCTACTGTCTCCATGAACGATGTATTCCATTTCATACATATATATTATATATATTATTACAATACGCATATAATTAATATTATTGATATTTATTTCAGGTTTTAAATTCTTTAAATCATGATATAAGTATAGGGACCAATGACATAACAAATTAAGACACACATGAAAAACAAAGAGAATATTACCCATAGTGTAACCTTAACATAGAATTGTTAACAAATGGGTAATATAAAATCATAATGAAACCAAATATGGAATTAGATATAAGAATTTGGTTCTTTAATTAATGTATAATAAAATTATATTTATTATACAGTATGTTCTTATGATATCGAAGAGATTCATAACACAAGGTAAGGTAATTTTATCTCACTTTTTTATTGTTGTGAGATACATGCCTTATTCAACCCTCACTTATTTTGTGTAGTGTATATACTGACCATGAATGTGTTATTTTACTATTATACTTAAATTTCAGGGTATTTACATATCAATTTTATGATATTTCTTTCATAGGGTGTATGTTTCCAATGTTACAAAATCAGATAAGTAATTTTGTCTCAAATTTCATTCTTTGAGACACATGCCATGTTATGGACCTATATTTTTTCATGATGTGCATATTTTACCTTTGAAATTTTATATCATCAATTTCCTTATTTTCATGACACTTAATATTTATTCAATTTCATTTTCTCAAATAGTGAGTATGGTTCAAAGATACCAAGTGGTAAGAGTTAATTAAAACGATATCATTAATTTTAGAGATTGTTTATGTTTATTCTTAATTTGATTAAATCTTATGATCCATCTCTCAAGGAAACCCTTGAATTTTCTTAAACTCTAGTTATTCATGATATATTCATGTATTGGTACCATCTTTCCACTCTTTGGTATATAATAAATTTAAGAATGTTTTTTAAGAATGCCTGACTTTACCCAATCTTCAGTCAGAAATATGCATTCCATCGAAACCATGTTTTCTAAAAAGGGTTTCAAGAATATTATATTATTATAATATAATATTTAAAATAAATTTTTACCCCATTGGTCTTTTTCCAATGTTTTAAAATTAATATTATCATCTCTTTGCAAAGAACAAATTTTTCTAACCTTTTTATTATGAAAAAGGAATGTTCCTTTTACCTTGTATGACATGTACGGATTTACCCACCATAATTTTATATGAAGATTACTATATATGTTTAAAAGTTTAGTTTTTAATAAAATGATTTTTAAAATTAATTTTTGAAGAATTTTATTTCAAATGGTTTTCAGGATTCTTTTATAAGTTTTTAAGGAATTTTTTTTCAAAATGTTTTGAAGATTCTTTTATAATTTTTTAAAATTAATGGGTTTCAAAACATTTTCAATATTCATTTATAAGCTTTCAAGGAAAATGGTTTTCAAAAAATGTTCACGATATATTTATATGTTTTCAAAGAAAAAGGTTTCCAAATGGTTTTCAAATATTTCTTTATAAATTTTCAAGTTTATTTTCAAGATAATGATTTTCAGAATGTTTTATGTTTTAAAGATATTTTTTAAGGAGAAAGGATATTTTACAGAAGAAATATTTTCAAAATATCATTCTATGTTGTTTTCCATATAAGATTAAATCTTTTTATTTTACTCAATCCCTTATAAGAAATGATCCAAAGGTTTCATTCATATTATTTCTTGAGTGGTTTACATTTTGATGGAATGATGCATATGACACCCATTTCTTTTCCATGATTTATATTCATTTGAAACCCACTTCTTTTCATGGGTTATTCTTTGATACGATGATTATTAAACCTATATCATTTACATAGGTAATGATGTCATGAAATTTTAATGATAACTATTTCATTTCATGGGTTATGATTTAATGTTCATAGAACCCATCTCTTTTCATGGGTTATGATATGATGAATGTTTTTTGGGATATGAATTTTTTATTTTGTTATATGATATGTGGGACCTATATCTCCACTCAATAAATTGGGTAATTTTGTATGACTCATGAGTATAAATGTTATGTTTAAACCTGATTACATGTTCAAAATTTTATGCATGGAACTGTTTGTATGTTCATAAGTTTTGGCATGAACCTGATTACATGTTCATAATGTTATGAGTGAACCTTATTATGTGTTCATAATTTTATTTGTGAACCTGATTACATGTTCACAATGTTATTCATGGACATGGTTACATTTCCATAAGTTTAAGCATGAACCTGATTACATGTTCAAAATTTTATGTGTGAACCTGATTTCATGTTCACAAATTTACTTACGAAACATGTTTCATGTCTATAAGTCAACATGAGGGTCTGATTTCATATCCTTAACTTAATGTGTGAACCTATTTCTACTTATTAATTTTCACTACGTTATATGTTGAGGTGTATGCCAAAATTTCATGTCTTATTCCTATGTGATTTTTTCATGGATTATTCTATTTATTTCTATATGATTGATGTCTTATTAATTATAAATATGTATTCCATTATTCAAGATTATGATCTATCATTTGTTGGGTATGATCTCTTAATGATCATGATCATGTTCTTATACCCTAAATTTTATGATATGATTACACATTTCCTTTATATACCCTTACTAAGAATTTTAGATCACACATTTATTATGTTTCATTAACCCAGGTTATGAAGAAATTTTTTAAGTAGAATTACTAAGAGGGAAGATCTTTGTGGAAAACATTGAAGATATTTCACTGATCTAGAAGATTTTTGTTCCGTGTCTCTAAAGGCACTATACTACAATGGTATTTGGGCATTCAAAAAAGTGATGTAATATCAATGTATGTTAATGTTGGGTATCTATAATGAAAATGTGTCTACAGTTGAAGATACGTGGATTTTTGTTGATGTTAGCCTTCTAGATAATGGAGACAGACAACAAATATAGGTTAAAACTTAGAAAAGAGGAAGACATCCCCACAGCCAGGGTAAACGTTCCTCTCACCACAACATGAGTACTCACTCTTGAGTCACTAGATGTTTTTATTTGTATTTTTTGTGTGTTCACTATTGTTTTTCATGTTCCTCATATGTTTCTTGCTTTTATTTTATAAAGTTTCCTTTTCTACACAACCTCATAAAAAAATATAAGTATCTATTAATATCAATTTTTAAGAACATGTTATTTTACCTAGTATGTTGCCTTTAGAGTTTTTTTTGTTAAAGGGCGGGAGAGGGTTTTTTATTTTATTGGAAAACATTTGAGGTTGTTTGGATACATAAAGAAGGATTATTTTCTTTAGGCTGAAAAATATTTTTCATAATATTTACATATTGTGTAGATTTGTTACACGACATGTAAATTTCTCCAGAAATATTTCATGAACAGTTACACATGGTGAACTGGTTTTCGACATGAAAATATTAAACGTTGTGTACATGATTTGTAATAAATAATTTGGATAAATTATTACCTGAGGTGATGAGTTTTTTGGTATAACCCACTAAAAATAATTACCTAACGTGTAAAAGAATTACACACCATGTAATTTCACAAGTAGTTTTTTTATGTGAGATGTGTAGTTGATTTGTTTTGATACCATCATTAAACCTTACTCCTCTCAAACCTAGGTTGACTCATAGTCGATTTGGAGTGATTTATTAATATTTGAATGTTGTAGATTTTTGGGAGACACTCAGTAATCCTTTTTTATTTTCCTTCACTCAATTCCTCATTCTCTAGATGAAGCAGTGGAACCTCCATGCCAATCCTTGTTTTTAAGGATGATATTGATCCTATGTTTTGGTCCTAGATATTCTCTACCATTTTAATACCACTATTCTACATCAATTAATGTTTATGATTGGGTGAGAATTAATTAATGATCTTGAGGCAAGTGGTCTAATTGTCAATTTCTTATAGTCTTGACTATAATAGGGTATGTGCAATTTTGAAATTTCAATTACCACATTGAAAAAATGAACTCATTTTAACTCAAATTATTTAATTGATTTCCCATGTGATTATGTAATTGGGGAATAATTTTATTTTGAAATTGGGAAATCATGTGATTATGAAATTGGTGAGAAATGGGATTATGAAATTGATATATTAATGGTTTATTAAAATTTATAACGACCCATGGTGTGTGCCGATATGAGTGAAATAATGATTTATAAACTATGCAAGCTTGATAAATGGCTGAGAATGAGAAATCATGAGATATGATGTTTTTGATTGAGTTGTGGGATAGAGACTGCTACTCCAAACACCCATGGGGTTCTAGACTTCAACTCTAGTCCAGCAATATATATATATATATATATATATATATTTGTATGTATTTATGTATGTATGTATTTCTTGTGATCACTGAGTTGTAGGAAATAAAATGCTACTCCAAATACCCATGGGGTTCCAGACTGCTTCCCTAGGACCCCTTTGTTTGAATGTGAAGTTGGTTATTAAATAATGATTGAAAATCAAGATGGAATAAACGTGTTATATTTTTTAGTATGGTTCAAACTCCATCACAGGAGCAAAAGGTATTGTTAGTTTAGATGTCACGGTGAACCTGAGGATTTATGCGGTTAATTAAAGGATACTTTAAATGTGGAAATTGTTTACTTTTTTTTATCAGAACATTATTATATATAAAATTGCATTCACTATTATAGACTGAATATTGTATTAGGCGCCATTGGTGGTGACCTAATGTGTTGTACTTAAACCCAAATTGGGCTGCTTGATCGATACCCAAATTGAATTCATGTTTACAGGATATGATAAGGGAAAGAGTCCTATGTTAGATGGATGAGTTGGGATGGCTCATGGATGAGGGAACCAAATGTGATATCAGGACCCTCTTGGGGAGTTGTCAGTGTGTATTTACCTTTTGGTTTTCATTTAAAACTTGACACTTATTAGAATGAAATGTCTGTATCTTTGTTTCAAATTCATTTATTTATGTGTTCGTATTGTTATGTGATGTTGGTCCTTATTGATTATGATATTTTTTGGTTATCTTTTTTTACCTTTTGGCTATAGTTTATTTTTCCCCATTCTTGTGCCACTTTGATAAAGAGTGTATAGTATCTCTGTGTTTCATATTAGAGACTCGATTCTAGTCAGATTCCTTTGGTGTATGGGGAGGTCTGCCTAAGGTCACGTGAAGAACTGACTTGAGCATCAACTTGTGGCACCCAGGTCGGGATGTCACCAAGTTTTATCCAAGGCGGTATTATTTTATTTTAGTTATCTTACTCTTTGGGAGAGGGATAAAAGAAACTAGGAAGAGTTAGTCCTTGGTCCTGATCTTGTGTGTGCGAGTAGCTAACCAATGTACTGGGGAAAACCAAAGTACCTAGGGTGGGATTGTTGTTATTGACATTTTCTGTTGTAGTTGGATGTTATTTGACATTGGTTGATGCACTAGTTGTGTGATGTTATTATTTTTAAATATTTTACTTGTTGTTTAGCATGGAATGATAGTTGAGTATACATGAATCATCCTAGGCACTCATGATTCAATGTGACATGTATCATTTTAGGAACACACGAAAAAATAGGAATTGGGTAAGTTATTGAAATGAAAATTATGTTCATTAGTTGAGTAATTTAAAAATGAAACGGTTCATAATAATCAATTGATAATTTAAAATGATGCTAAATGTGGCAATTTTAAATTGTTAAAGTTTGTTCTAATGAGAAAAAATTATGATATGTGATGCGGCCTGAATTTTACTCAATTTCCACATCTTTTTTGTTTATTTTTATTTTTTTTATTAATTAATTCTGCACATTTTGTTAAATATTTTCACTTATATAATTTTATAATAAAATTTATCATTTAATATAATTAGTTTTATATTTATAGCCTTTTAATTAATTAATTTATCTTATTTAGTGTTTAGGTACTTTAATTCAATTTTTTATTTTATTTTTATTCATTTTAAGACCTCCTCACAACCTGTAAGAGTGAGGCTGAGCCGAGGAGGTATTAGCCGCTATCATGCTGCCTGAAGCCTCCCTCACTGGAGGATTAATCCTCTATTATGGAAGCTTCGAGAGAAGCTCGACCCCCTTGTTGTCCACTGTAGAATAGAAATGGGGAGGGAAAGTAAAAAATTTATAAAATAAAAATAAAACTTATAATTAGTTTAGATAAATAAAATTTGAGTTATAATAATAAATAATAATAAATAAAAATATAATAACTAATAATTTAAAAATAAAATTTATTATTAAAGTAAACTAATTAAATCAAATAAATTTAAAGTAGTAAATACTTTAATAATTATAATAATAATTAACTTATTAAATTTATTAATTAAAATACACAATAATAATAATATTTAATAAAATAAATAAAAAAAACCTGGTAAAATAAAATTATTAATCTTAAAATAATAATGTTAATAATTATCTTTTATAAAGATACAAAAATATTAACTTTAATAATATTAATAATCTAATAACTAATTGAATTTAGGTATTAAATAAAATAAAAAAATAAAAAAATCAATTAAAATATTTATTAATATTTTAAGTAACAAAAAACTACAAATATAATTTAATTTTAATTTATAATTAATTTAAAAATAAAAATAATAATTAATTTTTTAAGTAAATTGTCATTAAATCAATTTATCATGTTTTTATCCATTTTAATCATGCTTTGTTTTGTTTTTTTGTTCACAGTTACATGCAGTAGCCTAAATCCCATCCAGATGCATCCTAACTTACTAGCCATAAGTTAGTTAGAAGGGACAAGATAGTATGAGAACCCATTCAATAAAAAGCGCACATGTACAGAGGCTAAGAGGAGAACTTACCTATATCGTTGCATGTAGCGGTGATAGAGTAGGAGATGATATATGTATTAAATTTTCAACAGTAGTTGAGATAAAATAATTATTATTTATTCACCATTCGACTCTTCTAATATTCATGAGACCAGAAGAGAAGTGTAGTAAGAGACTTGGAAGATCATCACTTCGTTACCTCTCGGAGTCAGAGTCCTAGAGAGCAGGAGCACATGGGGAGTTCCTCCTTCCTCTTTTCTTCTAAATTTCGATAATCTATAATAGAATATTTCTAATGTTTGAAATCAATATGATCATAGGATAAAAGTTTTATCTCAGGTGTTTAAAAATTCTATTGGTTTATTTTTAAAACTTCTTCACTTACTCTTTTATGAAATCATAATTGATCGGTGAGATAGATTATGGTGTTCATTTAATTTGTTCACACTTTTCTTTTTCAAAATTCAAATCTTCAAGATCAATCGGTGGGATTGATCTTAAATTTATCTTTTCAAATATTTATGTTTTGAAAAATTGGAGTTTAACGATGAGTTTAATTCCAATGGGATTTTCATTAATATTCTTAACATTTAATGATCCTTGGAGTGGCGAAATCCATGATTTAATCTTTTATTTGATATATCTCTTCTTGAGAGATATTTATCAATCATTTCACGAGGTGTGTCTACAATAAAATTTACTGGAGAGTTCATCCTTTTAACCATTGAATTTAGAATTCTCAAGTGTTTTCTTTAATCAATTATCTCAGTGCTTGTTCCTGTTTTATAGTTCACTGCTATTCTATTAGTCATCATAGCATACTTTTAAACGTAGTTCTCTTCAAAAATATTATTTCTCACACAAAATTTAAAAAAAAAATAATACCAAATACAATAGAAAGTATACTTCACTCACTATTGACACTATTGGGTTGTATAGTTTAGAAAATTTGGTCACTCATCTCACAGTTTCCCTTCCCTTGGGTTTGACCCTACAAACCACTATACAGTAGTAAGTAGGAGTTATAAATTTGTAAACTTTAACTCGATTTCAACAATGATCGGGTTAATATGGAATCTTTTTACCCTATGTTTGCCATGACCAAGGTGAGGGATGGTTGAGGGTTGTGTCAGTGCTTTAATTATGACCATGTGGCGGAGTATGGGGGATGAATTGTCATATATTTATGTGAATACCACTTATGTAAATGTGATAATGATGTGTTATATGGCCTAATATGTGTTTTTATCATTGTAGAAACATGCCTCCCTAAAAATGTTTTTTGATAGGATGATAGTAGGACATGGCTAGAATTGTGCCTCTTGTAGTGGAACTAGAGGCTTTGATAATTTTGGGTGAAGGAGTCAGAGAGAAGATCCAGAAGAACTTGTTTTGGTCCATGTTGTTTATGGAAAGTGACCCAAGGAAGGCTGTAAAGAATATGTCTGACTTGAACTGAGAGTCTTAGTTTAATCACCCTATAATATTCAATAGGGAGGGTGGATCTGAGGAAGTAGAGTTCATAAGGAATTATGTGGAGGGTGGGGTGAAGGGTAGTGACGTTGTCCTGGTGGTAAAAATTTGGGTTTTCGCTGGGGATCATCTACGTGGAGTGGAAGGGATAGGGTGGTAAATATGGCGATTCTACAATGTGGTAGGGTATGAAAATAAAAAATGTGAGGGAAGGAATAATTAGGGGATGGATTAAGTAGGTGGATGAAAAATGAGGATATTCATGTTTTCAAGTGATGAATCAACTTTTAATTAATCCCTTAAAGTTATCCTTTTTTTCTGGGGAATGGTGTTGAAAGAACCTTATTATATATATATGAATGAAAAAAATGTGAATCTTGTTTATTAATAAAAATGAAATATACACCTTTTAGTGGAAAAGGTGAAAGGGATAGAGGGATCTGGGATCTCATATATATCGATATATGTGGACTAATTAGTACTCTTATAATTGGTGGTCTTGTTTACCTGAAAAAATTTATAAATGAATTCAGTCACTATGATTATGTGTTTCTAATGAGAAACAAGTATGAAATTTTTTAAAAGTTCACAGAGTTTCATAACAAAGTACATATTAACATAAAAACTAATAATAAAATTATTTGATTAGATTGGGGTGGTGAATAAAAGATCCAATAATTCACTGATCATCTAATGAATTGTTCAATTCTTCCACAACTCACTCCACCTAGAACACCATAGTTTATTGGTGTGTTTGAGAGTAATAATAGTACCATGATATACAAGGTTTGATTGATGATGAGTTAGTGTGATCTTTCTATTCCATTTTGAGTATATGTTATGAACACTAACTCATTCCTATTAAAACATGTTTTGTCTATTGAATTCCTAACAAAACCATAGAAGATATGAATTGGGAAACATCTCAAAATTTATTTTATAAATATCTGAGGTTTTTAAGAACTTATATAATGACGGTATTTAGACAACCTAGGACCTAACTTAGAGAAATGATTATTTTTGGGTTATTCTAAGGAATCTACGGGATATTATTTATATTATACTACTGAACAAAAATTATTTCCAATATAAACTCGTATATTTATTGAGAAGTAATATATAAATATAGGATTGAATGGGAGGAAACATTAAAATGCATAAGTTCAAGACCAAAAAATAAAAAATGTTCCTATGATGGAGGTTGATCTGGCTATATAAAGAGTAGTATTAGAACAACCAACTCATGTTATAAAAGAACATGAAAAGTAATACAAGATTCACCAAGAGACCATGAGATATGGACTTATCAAGGAAAATGATTGTGATTTAATGTTCATTGGAGATAAACCTATTACCTACAAGGAGGACATCAGGTGTTTTGATTCTAATAAATGGTAAAAAACCATGGAATTTTAAATGGAATCTATGCACATAACCACATTTTTTAATTAGTGGATACATCTAAATTGGTGATACCAATGGGGTGTAAGTTTGTTTCCTCTAATAAAATTGATGTGTAGGGTAGAGTGAAGCACATATGGTGACAAAAGGTTACAAGAAAATTTATGGAATTGACTATAAATAAACAATTTCACCTATTTATATGATAAAGTCTTTTTTGATATTAGTAGTCATATAATCTCATTTTTATTTTGAGATATTTTAAATGGATTTCCAAACCACATTATTTAATAGTAATTTTGACAAGGATGTATACATGATACATCCTAATGGATTTGAAATTCCAAATGAGTATGTTAAGGTGTGGAAGTTGCAATGGTCCAATTATGAATTGAAGAATTATTCTTGGAGTTAGAATATATAGTTTGATGATGAAATAAATAATATAGAGTCCAGATTCAGATATATCACTAAGAGGGGGAGGGGTGAATCATTGATGTGATTTTTTTACATTTGATACTTTTTAAATAAATATCTATGATCGATTAAGATATTGATCCCGCATTATTTAGAGTCTCACTTCTACCGTGTGAAAACAACTGAAAATATTAAAAAGAACATGAGTTTTTTACATGGTTCTCACTAGATATTTTTGGTGACTATGAATTTGAAATGTTGGTTAGATTTAAAAATATGGATTATCCACTAGTAAAAAAATTTATTATAATAATGGGAAATATCCCAAATTTCCCAACAAAGAAACTTTTAAAATATATGATCACTAATGACTACTATAGACCATGTCCTCATGGGATCTTTAGACTAGAATCCCACCAGTTTTCTGTATTCTAACTCTCTCCAGTTGAGCTATCTCCCAAAAAGATCTGATTTTTTATACCAAAATTCCACCAGTACTTCAAGATAGACATTCTCAACAAGAAATCTTGTTTTTCCTTCCTTGTGTACTTCTTCAAGAACTTCAGTGATGCTGGTCTTGAGACATATTCCATAATTGGTGCAATATGGATTATCCCCAATCTTTGAATCGTTGGGAACTCAAGTTTCAAATTATTTATATAATCTTTACATCAAACTCTTTCTCTCTTCGATACAACAATTTATTGGGATCTCAATGAATATTGGAACACTTGTACAACTTTTTCATCACCTAAAAGCACATATTTATACTAAAAAATGTTGTGTATTGGGTATCAATTATTCCATGATTTAAAATACCATATTTAAATAATCATTTAAATTTTTTTATGAACAAACACATTTATTCTTAATTATAAATATAAATATCCGAATACTCTAAGTCATTATATTCCCCATTTTAATTACCTTATAATTTATTGGAATTATAACTCCAATATTTTAAATACCCGAATGAAACTATTTGGTATTTTCTTTAATCATGTAAGGAACTAAATTTATGCGTTCATCTTGAATATTTTATTTCCTTTTTTCATAGAGGCAGTGCGACTTTATTTTTATTCATGTGGATAAGTGATCACCCATTTCCCACCATGCATTCATACAACTCATACACTTAAGATACTCGAGTTCTATTCTACTTGTTTTATCATGAAAATAAAAATATCCACTTCTCATCATACCTATTTACTCATGCTATAATCAAATTGTTAAAGACTTGGGCTTCTCTATTCTTCACATGGTCTCATTATCACCAATGACTCACCATACACAAATATCGCATCCAAAGGATATATCTTATAGGACATGTATTACATCTTTTAATGCATTAAAAGTATATTCATGCAAGTGAAACTACATGAATATATCATTTCATTATTAGATATGAAATACTATTCATATCACACATCATCTGAAGGCATTCCTTAATCTAGTGACCTCACAACTCTGGATTCGGTATTCATGCATTACAATGAAAAAATATCATGAATAACCTCTTCTTGGATCTCACATGGATCACAAAAAGTAAAAGTGACCTTCATTAATGTGGTTTTGGACTTCTACGTGGTATAGTGTATTCAAGTATTATCCTCATAGACCATCAATGGAGAAATAAAACTATCTCCATAGAATCCTCGAGCGGAGGAGGAAGACAAGTCCAATCTTATCTTGATCAGATGACACATATTAGCTCAATTGGATGATCATAGTTGTATTCATATTTTAAATAATGGATTAATTGTCTATGCACTGTGTGTATCCTAAATCGATAGCTCCTTGCTTCTAGGACACAATTTATTACTCAAATCGTAACTTCATATTGCCATAAGTGAGTACTAAGGTCCTATCTTGAACCCCCAATGACACTACCCCATGTCAGATCCCTTCATCTATGTTTCCTCACATGGTGGAACTACCTCTACTCCAATGTACACTTTCCTATAGGCCTTATACATGAGGCCTTCCAATATGCGACTGTGCTATTCGGTATGAGATGATTCCCCCACATGGTCGTGGTCCTCCTCACACATGTGTGTGGTTGAGTTAGACCATGTGGATCACATGGTTTGCCTAATTTTTTATTATTAAATATCCATCATATAATTCCTTCTAAACATTATCAAATTCCTTCTCCATCATGTAAAATATATAAATATATAAATATATATTTCTTTTTTCATGGAATTTTCATTGTAGAATACATGGCCATATTCAATTATTCTTCATGAAATTACTTTTTGAATGATCTTAATTACTCTTTTTCACTTCATGAAAATAATCAATTTCTTGGTCTTACACTTGTTGGGTGTAATGTGCTTCTCCTAAGCACATGTCTTTAAAATTTAAATATCACCTTCACAAATCATTAGAGTTGGTTCTACTTAATACTAATTAGTAAAAAACTTATTGACTTCATATTTTAATCACAAAGAAAACATAAATTTAAAAAAAAAAAATAATTTCGACTCAATTGGTCTCAATAATCCCCCCTTTGAATGTTTGGTCAATTTCACCAAACAATTCATCATGTCAATATGTGAGTATCTCACTCTTTTGTCCTCCCCTTATTAACAAAAAATTAAAATGTATATTTGGGGATCCCATCTTAACTTCTCAATGTTTATTTATACATTTCAGTTATCAACATGTTTCATGGGATCATTTATTCTCGGTGGGGTAAAACCAACTATCACAATATCACTAACTTCAAGGCCTTGTGAAAGAAGATACATAAGATTTTGTTTCTTCTATCCATACCAGTTTTTTACAGCAAATAAAGGAACTCCTCTAATACTGAATGAATTTAAACACTTCATAATTAGTTATCTATTAAATTTTGGATCATTAAATAGGAAACCTTTTTCTATCATACCACTTATAATGTACAAGTTCAGATATATCACCGATAGGGGGAGGTTTTGAATCAGTTATGTACTTTTTTATTATTTTAAACCTTTTAAATTCACCTCTAATATTTGTTAAGATCTCAATCTCTTGTTATTTAGACTCTTAATTTTCCTATATGAAAACAACTAAATGCAATAATAATAACAAGATTTTTTACATGGTTCACCCCTTATGTTGTGGGTGACTACATCCTTGGAAAATTGGATAGATTTAAAAATATGGAATCTCCACTAGTAAATAAAAGTGATTAAAAATATTAAGAGATATCTTGAAATGATAAATTGAAAAACTTCTACAAAATTTTGTCATTAATTATAACTATGGACCGTCTTTGGACGTGATATTTAGACTGGAACCCACCAGTGTGCTTTATACTGACTCCTGCTAGTTAAGATATCTCTTGAAAAGCTATTTTTTTATATTGTAATCCCGCTAGTTCTTAAATATAGTCTTTCTATATAAGAAATGTTATTTCTCATTTCTTGTTTGCTTGTTTAAGAACTTTAGAAATTCTGATCTTGATACTTCTTCTAGATTTCATGCAATATAGATTCTCCTCAACTTTGAATGGTTAGGAACTCAAGTTTCTTCTTATTCAAATGAATCCCAGATTTGAACTCTTTATGTCTATGATAAAATCATGTATCTGGTTCTCAAACTATATTATAGTTCTTGTAAAAATTTCTCGTCACTATTATGCACATATTTATACTAAACAATGTGGTGCATGGGGTCTCAATTATTCCATGATTTAAAATCCATTATTTAAATAATCATTTAAATGTGTTTATGAATAATCACATTTATTACTTATTATAAATATAAATACCCAAGTCTCTAATGTATTATATTATTTATTTTTAATACCCCATAATTTGTAGGTATTATAATTATCCTATTTGAAATTCCCGAATGAAACAATTCGTTATTTTTTTTCATCAGGAAATGAACTCAATTTATGTGTGAATCTCAAATATGTTCTTACCGTAATTCATGGATACAATTTCACTTTATTATTCTTCTTAATGTGGATAAGTGATCATCTATAACTCAAAATGCCTGAATGAAACTCATACCACTAAGATACTTGGGTTCTCTTATTCTGGTTTCATCATACGAATATTATTTCCCTTTACTCATCATATATGTTTACTCACACTGTAACAAAATTACCAAACAATTGGGTTTTTCCATTCTCACACGATATCATTATCACCCATAACACACCATACATTAATATCACATCCCCAAGAAGCTTTTTAAATGAAATGGATTCCTATTTTTAATGTAATAAGTGGATATTCATGCAAGTGAAAACGAATAAATATATCATTTCAATATTACTTATGAATTAATATATATTTATTACTTCATCCAAAGGCTCTCCTTATTCTAGGAACCTCATGGCTCAAGATTATCTATTTCTGTATTACATTTCATTAATATAATTCGTAACATGTGATTGGATCTCCCCTCTATCATAAGAAGTCGATGTGAACTTCATTAATGTGTTTTTGGCCTTCTGTTTGGTCTAGAGGATTTGGTCATGTTTTCCACAGCTCACCAATGGAAGAATGAACCTCCCTCAATAAAATCCTCAAGCAGTGGAGGAAGATGAATATGATATTGGCTTGATTAGTTATTATAGATCATCTCAATCGAATGGTCATGGTTTTTTCTATTTTTTATGTGACGCAGGAACATTGCGCACTCTGTGGTCACTGCACATCGGTCTCTCTATGCATATTGGATGTGGTTTATTACTCAAATAATACCTTTAACTCACCATAAGTGATTACCAAGGTCAAATCCTGAACCCCCACTAGCACCGCCCCATGATAGAACCCTACCGTCGTGCTACCCCGCATGGTGGCGTCGCCTCTACTCCTATGAGAACTCTCATGCTGGACTTATATATAGGTCCACCCAATATGCCACTATATTGGGCTGTGTGGGAATATTCCCCTATGCTTTCAAGTTTATCCTCCTACATGTGTGGGGTTGATTTGGACCATGTGGCTCACATGATATGCCTTTTTTATTAAATACCCATCATATAATTCCCTCCAACCATTCTAAAATTTATTCTCCATCAGTTAATATATATATATATATATATTTTCATGGAATCTTCTTCACACAATTCATGGAATTTAATTCTTCTTCATGCAATTAAATTTTTTTCATGGACATAATTAATCCTATTTACTTCATGAAAATAATCATTTCCATGGTATTCCTCTTTTTTTATGAAATGTGATTCTATTAAGAAAATTATTTGACAAATAAATATCAGCTTCAATAATCATCAAAGATGGTGCTACTTAATAATAAGTCGTAAAACACATATTGTCATCGTCTTTTCATCAATAAGATATATATCTTATTAACAAAAAATGAAATCTGAAATCAATTAATATCAACAATAGAGTTTTGTTTCATCAAATAGAAAAATGGAACCTGAGTGCATAATAATATTTGTGGGATTATTGGGTAATTTCTGATATTTTATATGGATGAAATAATTATTATTGGAAATGATATCCCAACATTTCATTATTTTAAGATGTGTTTGGATGATTGATTATAAATAAAATATAGGTATGAAGAAGCCTACATTGTATATATGATGATATATACAGTTTCATAGAATTGGTTAGGACACATACATTTTTAGTGTTTTAAATACGATTAACATAGATAATTATTTAAAGGAGACTTTACCAGTATTTCCCGGCATGAATTTTATTAAGATGCAGGATACTTATAATGAGTTAGATATGGTGAATAAAATTATCCATGCATTTTCCATTGTCTCTATCATGTATAATATATTGTGCACTATACCTGATTACACTTATGTTCTTATAATTACATATATATACCAATATAATCATGGTTAGAGTCAATGTATTACTATTAATAACATCCTTAGGTACTTAAGAAGATATAATGATACGTTCTGGGTCTTGGGATGAGAGAATGATATCTATTTAAAGGGTTACATAGATTATTATTTCCAATCTAATATAAATTATTTAAGAAATCAATTTGTTTTCAAGTTTTTCCTCAATGATAAATATATAGTTACAATAGTTACACGTAAGACACTCTGAATGACTCTATAATAGAGCCAGTGTTCATCAATTTATTAGTTGTCATTTGGATAAAAAATTATTCCTGAACGTGACGTGGTTGTTAGCATTGAGGGTTCGATAGTGATTTACTGTGACAACTATAGAGCCATATATCAGGAAATAGAACACCAATTTTACCAAAAGAACAAACACATACTTTAAAAATGACATATTATTCAAGTGATCATTGGTAGGAGAGATGTTAGGATTTTTAGGTGGATATAGAAGACACTATAACAGATCCATCAGAAAAACCATCATGACAGGGGAAGAATGTGGGACATGTTGAGTATCTTGGTATATGATACCTAATATATTAATGTAATGGTTATATAATGTATTGAGATTTTATAATAAAGGAAACCATTATTCATCATTAATTCATGTGTAGTATAATTTACTTTATATTAAAAGTGGAATGATAATATCCATTCAGTGTGGTAGGACAGGAAATATGAAGACCCAACGTATCAATGATCCCATTTAATACTAGGCTTATGGAAAGATGGGTTTTCTTCAACAAGTTTTTAGAACATTTCTTCAGTGGATAATGATAGAGTATTGGTACATACTCCATGTTCAGGAGTAAGGAAAGTAACCCCTCGATAGGAAGGGAGCTGGAGTATTACTAGTTGTTTAGGTTGAGGAGGTGGTCATGGTCAAGGTAGCCAAACACCAGACACCCAACACCAAGGGAGTGGGCCTACCCAGACTAGTCAGGCTATATATTAGGCTCACGGTGTGGTCTAGATATATGTAGTGTATTTGATACCTAAGGAGGATATTTCTTGTCCTTATACAGTCATAGGTTCAATTTTAGTATCCTCTACTCTAGTGTCTATTATATTTTACAAAATATCTTCCCACTCATTTTTTCATTTCATAAATGTGGGGAGCCTTAGGATCAGGTTTTTTTATTTTTTGTAGGGTAATGAAACTAGATACCCCAATGGGAATTTGATCATTACGTTTATACAATGAAAGGAATTCCTCCTTGAGGTAGGCATCTATTGATCTATATGGTACCTCTTCATCCTTTAGATGACATGATTTAACGTCAATCTCAAGATGTACTCATTGATTCTTTATCACAAATATGGGGATTCTTTATCACTGGAGGGTGTTTTTAAAATTTTCATAGGGTGGTAGATATATTCAAAATAGTTAATTGAATTTTCCGGAAAGTATAGTTGGACCAAAGAATTGTAGGCTATGTGGAGTGACATCCCATAATGATAATCTCTTTTTTGATGATCATGGATTGTGACATACATATTTCCCTCCTGTGTTACATCGCTTCAGGGATGTATTACCTAATGAATATTTCAAAATACCTCTTAAGAGGGAGGTGGAGTTTACTATTGAAATATTGTTAAGAGTATCACCAACATCTTACCTCCTTACAAGATGGAAACTACTGAATTGAAAAAACTCAAGAGGTATCTAGATTACTTGGAAGTTAAGGGTACTATATGACACAATAATTCACCTCAGGGATCACCAATACATTTTTCCATGAAGGTGGATGAGACCCTTAGGTTGTGTGTTGATTACCAGAAATTTAATCATGTTACTTTGAAGAATCATTATCTATTACCATGTGTAGACAACCTCTTTTACCATCTTTGAGGAGCTAAGGTATTCTCAAATATTTACATGAGTTCAGGAATTTGTCAGGTACAATTTGGACCATTATATATTCAATATATAACATTATATAGTAGATATATCTTGAATGAGTATTTAGTTATATCAGTTGGTCTCAAAAATGTGCCTTTCATTTTCTGGATTTGATGAATCCGTTTTTACACCAATATCTGAAATCATTTTTTAGTCTTCGTGGATGAAATCTTGGTGTACTCACATATTCGACACAAATATGACAGATATATGGATATAATTTTGAGTACACTGAGAGATCCAAAACTATATTCTAAGGTCATAAAATTACACTTTTGTGTTGACATGGTTCACTTCCTTGTTAAAATCATATAGGAATTAGAAGTATCTTTGAGACTATAGATGATGAAAGACATGGTTTCCTAGGATCATCCCAAGAACATATATGAAATAAACATTATCTTGGGGTTTCCCGGTTATTATAGGTGATTTATATAGGATTTATGATTTTTTGAAGCATTAGTCATGGTATTGACCAATAAAGGTGTCACATTTACATGGTCTGGAGTGTTTTATAAAAATTTCAAGAGCTAAAAATGTATCGACTTTAGCACCAATCATGATTTTACCTGATCTAGGAAGAGGCTAAAAAGTTTATTGTGATGCATCTAGAATTAGGATCAGAGACACTTTGATGTAGTGAGATCAATTTGTAGCATATGCGTCTCATAATTTGAGGCCTCATGATTGGAATTACTCGAAAAAATCATGATCTTATCATTGTGGATAATTCCTTTCGTTATTGGAGGCATTACTTATTGGGATAGAATTTTGTGGTGTTTATGGATCAAAAAATCCTTAAATACTTATTCAGGAATTGTGACTTGAATCTAAGATAGATAAGGTGGTTTGAATACCTAAAATCCTTCAACATAAATCTTTCTTATACACTAGTGAAGGGAAATGTCATTGTTGATGCTCTCAGTTGAAAAAATCAGGCATAGGTGGTCCATGAGGTCAGTAGTGAATGAAAGTTGATGGGATTTTTTTTCTTGAGATGAATTTGGAGGTGTAAGACTATTAGGGATAACCGTTACTAGAATATTTATCAGTGACCTCTTCAATTATAGATAAATTCAAGACATGATAGATTTAAAATCCCAAGGACTTGGTTCTATTTGAGAGTTTTCCAGGTATGGACCCACCACCAAGTTGGCTCATTGATGGGGATGAGATCTTGCACATTCTTGGGTGTTTCTGGGTTCCATAAAACATACGATAGGAGTTGATGTGAGAGTATTATGACCCTTTTGGGTCAGAAAATCCCAATATTTATATGATGTGCAATTATTTACACCACTAGTATTGGTGGTTGGGGGTAAAAAGGGAGATCATGGGTTTTGTTAAATGATGTTCTTTCTTTAATTTGGGATGGAAGAACAACAGTGAACTGTGGGGATTTTTCATCCATTACCCATTCCTATATTGAAATTAGATGATGTCACCATGGATTATATGAAAGTTTTACCTAGGTCATCTTGAGTTAGTGAGGTGATATGGGTGATCATAGAAAGGTTAAAAGTGGTCACTCATTTATTACCTATCAGAGAGACCTATTTAGGGGATAATCTAGGAAGGTATATGTCATGGAGATAAAACGACTTCACAGAGCTCTATGTCCTGTTATATTGGACATACATATATAGATAACATTTTTGTTATAGTAGAGGTTATAGAAGGAACTAGGTTTACATGTGATTTTAAGTACGTCCTACCATCCACAAACTGATGATCCATCTGATTGAATGATACTGGTGTTAAGGGATATGATTAGAGAATGCATGTTAGATTTTATAGATTCTTGGAAGAAACACCTACCACTCACTAAGCTATCTTATAATAACAGCTTCTAGGAAACTATACTGATGGCTCTTAATGAGGTCCAATACAGCAGGTTGTGTCTTTTACCCTTGTGATGGTTTGAGGAAGAATAGGTAGTGCTAATAGGACCTCATCTCAATCAGAAGACCTTAGAGAAAGCACAAATTATTAAGAATTATATGGTTATTGGTCAGTCTAGGTAGAATTCTTATGGATATCCTAGTATCTACTCTCTAGAGTTTGAGGTGGGAGTTTGGGTCTTTGTCATGTTTCACCTAGACATGGGAATCAATAGATTCATAAATAATGGATGCTATTACCTAGATTTGTTTTGAATTTATATATACTAAAGAGAGTTGGGAAAATGGCCTATTGGTTTCAGTTCTATTAGAGGCATTGGTCCATGAAAAATGTTTTCCATGTTTCATTAATTTTTCATTATAATTCAAACCTATATCATCTCTTTCATCCTGATGAGTTTGAGTTGGATGTTGATACTTCCTTTGAGGGAAATCTTATTAATATTATTTATTAGAGGATGAAGGATCTCTGAGGCGGGTCAGTTCCCCTAGTATGGTTATTATGGCATTAATACTGTGTATAATAGGAGACTTGGGGGTGAGATGGTGAATTATGTTTTAGTAGACCAAAAAATTCTCAGATGATGTTTTAGCATCCATAGATTGGAAACTCGAGGAAGAGTTTTTCTTATAGATGGTGGATTTTTAGATCCCCACTTTTATTATGAGGTATGAATCTTTTAAATTTTAGTCAAAAGCCTCTTATTTCCCTCTAATATAATATATTAAAGGTCTAAAGAAGGGATCAAGAGAATTTGGGTCTTGTTCGTATCCCTAATCTCTAGTTTTTTTTATACAAAACCTAAGGCATATGGTTGGTGCATAGTTAATAGTAACCATGTGGTTGAACCATGAAACCCACTTATAGAGGAGAATAGTTTAAAAAACCATCTGAGGGAGGATATATTCCCATGAGAATTGGTGAAAGTGTGATATAGAAGGGTCAGATGGGTTGTGCTTGTTTTTCAAAATCATGTTCCTATCCCGTAAGGTTAGTTTCACTTAGGTAGTTAGCCCAGATAGGTGGCACTCATTTTAGCCAAACCAAGTGGCCAAACTGAGCACCCATTAAAATAATGTGAGTTTATGAGTATAACGACCCAGGTAATTATAGAATAATACATTTTCATATCTATTAATATTTATTAATAAGATATTAATTTTACGTAAAATAGGACACTTTGTCTTATAGTGCACTCAACACGCAACAACATATTTCTTTGAAATCATACGTTTCACCCAACTTTGAGTTATACCAAAAAAATAATATAATATTATTATTATTTTAAATGATAGATAATTCCAAGCCGTTGTATTTGTGGGAATGAACATAACTAACTACAATATGATTATTAAATGTCTTTACACTTATCCAATAAATTTTAGAGTCTTAAAATAAGAATGAATCCAATTTTAAGCATGAAGAAACTCTAATATTTTTTAAAAATACACTTTACCCTCATTTGATGAAGAACCCTTTTCAAATCTTGTTTTTTTCAATTTTATATATTCAATTTTAAAAAATAATCTTCTTTTTTAGAATGGGGACATCAAAATTTACATTGGGTAAAATTTTGGAATTTTTCTAATGGAGTTCATTTTTTGATGAATAATGAAAAATACACCATTTTAATTCAAAACTACCTTTTAATCTAATCTATTTATATGATTAGACTATCCTCTTAATTGGTTTTAATGTGTAATTAGATTATATTTTTTCATTTAATACAATTTTGGTCATTTAAAGCAATTTTGTTTTGAAATTGGACATAAACACATGTCAATATTTTGATAGTTTTTACTTCTTAAAAACTCATTTTTTTGGTATTGACAACAAGAATTAATTTTAAATTAATTTCTTCAACTTCTGTGTTTTGATTTTTGAAAAATAGATTCCATATTAAAAATCAAGAGGTCCAAATTTTGTAAATGATTAACTTTTATTTTTAGACATTATGAATAGTAAATTAAGTAAATATTTTATTTACCATGGTTAAAGGGTAAATATGGTAAATAGGGGTAAAAAATAATATTATAATAATATTAAATTACCTTAACACGTTTCATAATCCTGTTTTCCAACACATGTCTAACCATGTTCATCCTTTGGTTGATTTTGGGACCCCATGGAGCCACTTGTAAGTGAAAATAACATTTTATAAAAATTAATTTAAAGTTATGGAAAATTCAACAAAAACATATATCTTTTAGTAAGACAATTTTTATATGAGGTTATATAAGACATATTTTCAACTTTAAATAGTAATTAGAAATATAAAAATGTATCCTAAATCATGGTATTTTTTTTTATAATTTTTTAACATTAAATAAACAAATTTAATTATGATACAATGGTGGTGTAGTGATTGCTTCATTAATAAAGGATTCAAATAAATGATATTATAAATGTTCAAATAAATGTAATTTTGTAATTTTGAAGTAATAAAATAATTTTTTGTATGAAATTTACATGTTATCTATTTATTAATGAAGTTTATTTGAATCTATTAGGTTTTTATGTTTTTTTTAAAAAGTCATGATATAAATAGTGTCAAAATTGTCATAATTCATATTTTAAAATATAAAATATTTTATTAAATATTATAAAATTACAAAAAATCTAATATTTGGACAAATAGTGATCATAAGTCTCAAATTGTTTTAATTACTCTTTATTTGAATATTTTTCATGTTTTGATAACTATTATGATTCTCAAAGTGTTAAATACTTGATAAAATGATAAGAGTAAAAAAGGGTTATATTAAAAGGATAAGGATTAAAAAATATCCAAAACCTATATAATTATTATTGGATGATTTTATTTAGACTTATATTCATCTTATATTATAATTTAATGAGTTTGGGACCTTTTAAAACCTAAAATAATTTTATAATAAAATAATACTTTCAAAATCTCTTAAAGATACCCTCCTCCCTCTTATAAAAGGGCACAACCTCTAACCCATTAAACACACCTCGGAAGCCCCTTGGTTGATCCAAAATATGATACAATAATCATCCAACATCCACCTATTCCTTTTATAAACTTTCCTTTAGGAATAAGGTAATTCCATGAATCCTTTTGTCTCAAATAAAAGAGAGTTATACATTTTAAGAGGTAGCATCTTCTCTAAAATTCCATTCCATTATTCTACTTATTCTCTCACTATTCTATTGTCTTTATTTTTTTACATAACAAACATGTATCCTAAATATACTAGGATGTTTTTATGAGATGGATTCAAACTACACTCACACACACCTCCATCTAATGGATTTAGAACATACTGTTTTTGTGGACGGTGAACTACTACCTCACGAAATGACGATTGTTCAATTATCTCCTATCGCCTCTCATGGTGGCCATTATGATGAAATTGTATTTATACCTGATATATATTAAAATTATATTTTTTCTATGTTTCTTTATTTTTCATTTATAACATACTTTTATGGTTTCTATAATGGGTAAATCTGATAATTTAATTTGAGGAAATGCGAACTACTGCCCCCTCAAAGTGATATGACTCGTTCATGCCATACATAGAACGTATAAAGGATGGTGTTAATGAAATTATATAACACATATAAAATATGATATTATACTGAGATTATAATATACCTACACTACTACAGATATATCCTTTATCAGTGCTAGAAAAGGAAATTAACAACATTAGAAAAGCACTGTTAATCGTGGCGAACATAAAGGGGGGAATCCCTTTTATCAGCCCTCAGAAAAGTGCTGATAAAAGTAAAAAAAATTAAAAAAATAAAATAAAATACTCATGGAGCTTTTAATAGCATTTTACCCCCATTTTATCAGCATTGGGCGGACCCCCTCTCACTCTCTTGAGTGCCGCACTTGCCCACGCATCCCGCACTTTCTCGCACTCCCTTCCATGCTTCCACCAGAACTCGAATCCAAGACCTCCACCCTTGCACAACTGCACCTTTACCACTAATCTATTTAGTTTTTTTCTCTATTTAATGATATATCTATTTATTTATATATATATATAGTTATATTTATTCGTATGTTAATATAGATTCATATTAATATAAATATTTTTAGTTATATTAATACATATATATTTATTCATATATTAATATATATATTTATTCATATATTAATATATATTAATATTTATATATATATATAGTTATATTTATTTATATATTAATATAGATTCATATTAATATAAATATATTTAGTTATATTAATACATATATATTTATTTATATATTAGTATATATATATATTTATATATAAATTTATATTTATATATATTTTCAGTTATAATTTTTTACTTGTATATTTATTTGTATATTAATATGTATTTTTATGATTAGATTTAAATACATTTATAAAATATGTTTTTATGTGAATTTATAAATAAATAAATACATACATACATACATACATACATACATACATACATACATACATACATACATACATACATACATATATATAACACACACACACATATATATATTTACAAATAAAAACATATATATGTTTATTTGAAATTCCATAGAAAGTTAAAACGACTATAACTTCTAATCCAGAAGTTCGTTTCAACTACACAACCAATAAAATCGAATAAAATGATACAATCTTGTAAATGATATATGGTGCATGCCTAGAGGACATCCGTATCAGAAGTTATACGTGTATGAAAAATAAAAAATCGGGGTATCTCAATTAAACAATCTGTTTTGGAGGCCTTATGGAAAATTTTGGGCCTCAAATAATGTGATAGAAGGATCCCTTAGGTCACTAACATGTATATCTTATCAAAATCATCGATTTGATATGTTGTAGAGCTTAAACGGACACCCAGATCAAAATTTATGGTTTTTTGAAGTTTGAGTTACATTTTCAACTTATTTTAGATCATTTATTAAATTTTTTATTTATTAAAATTATGATTAAATGATTATTAATTTATGATAATTAGAAAATTAATAATTAATAATAATTTTTAAAATATTCTAAATCATGTTTCACTAAATTTCTTATATATTAAATGTAATAGTCTATTTATACTTATCTAAAACATATTTTAAAAAATATATATATTAAATTTATATCAATATAAATATTCTTATATAACAACATATTATATTTCAGGATTTGTTTGAAATATAAACATTATCAGTGCTAGGAAAATCACAGATAAATCCCCCCTTATTAGCTCTACTAAAAAAATTGCTGATAAAGGGGTCCCCTTTTACAGCGCTAAAAAATCACTGATAAGGGGGGGGGGGCTTTATTACTTCTTTTTTAGCACTAATATAGGGTGGACCTATAAAAACCTAGTTTTTTGGTAGTTCTATTTATCATTTTGTTTTCATTCCTTAAAAAATGAAAAAAATAAAGTAGCGTTCATGCGTCCGTACGGCTTACCATCCCCATGAACGATGAATTTCATTTTCAGATATCAAAATGATATGGACAATTATAAATACATATATATTGTATATATATTAAATTTAAATCATGAATATCATTCTGGATATAATATACTTTTTACCACATGTAAAATTTGTCATTATAACAAGTTTATTTTTGACAAAGTACCTAATTATGACAAAACGACAGATATTAACTTAAATAATTTTGTAATGTTCATTACATGGTAATATGTGATAAAAATGGAACAATAAACTTGAAAAAGGTTCTAAAGAACATAGAAATTAACTTAAGTTTATTATTCAGGAAGAACAATGAATATACGTGACAAGTCGAACTCATGGTAAGGGAACCTTTCACCCTCCTCTTTTAGTCAAAAACATCTTTTAAGTTATGCCTTTTAATTTCCATTATCTTATGTTCGGATATGTTCTTATATATCCTTATTTTTGTACATTTTATGTCCAAGTGATAAGATACCCATTTTTCTCTCATCAACTCATTTTATGAAATTTTAAGTGACGTCGTTAGGCTGCCAAATTTTCGTAAGGGACATAGTCTCAATCTCCTTTCATTGAGGCATATTTTGGTTTATACACAAACTTATTTTATACAGTGTTTAATTATACACTTTTTATTTTAATTTCATTCAATGGTTTCGAAAAGTAATCTTTTTTATGAATAATTTTACTAAACGACAAAAATAATGTTTCTTCTTAACGTATGCGGTGACAATGAACTTTCCACCGCCGTGAGCATTATATGATATTTGGATTCCTCTACAAGACATAGTGTTTTTGAATGTCAAAGTAAATAACATATATCATTTTTTACGTATTTTTTTTATTGAAAATGGTTTTGATAATGGATTGATTATGTCAATATATTGAACTAATAACTTGTGATTGTAATGTGGAAATGTTATCTTTCCTTTATGATTGTTATTGTGTTATAAATATGTTATGTTTCTTGGGAATTGTTTACATATACTGGTGGTTCTATGATAAACCTAGGGCTGGTGAGCTTAAGATAGCTCTCCAATGCATTGGGAAACCTGACAGAGGTAAACTTTAATGTTTCTCCTAATAGATTTATGTAATATATTATGATGCGTATTCCAAACGTAACTCCATATGTAGCTGTGAAAGCTATAATGTATGTATGATATCTATTCCACAAGTTACCTTTATGATTTATGATTTCTCTGTGTTATTCATAAATATTATGATTTCATGAGTTATATTAAAGAGATTATGTTTTTTAAGTATTGATGGACTAATGTTTTATTTCTTTATTTTATAACTCTTACTGATCTTTTTATGCTCATCCCATGATTTTGAAATGTTTTTTACAGGGTATAAGGAAGTGTAATAGAAATGAATAATTCAAGAAGATTTATATAATGAAAATAATTCTTGTTTTCTTATAAGTGTTTTTATTTTATGAAAAAAATGGATACTGAGTAGAAGTGTCTACTTTGTAATATTTGAGATGCAACGTAATAGTTATGGCATAATTCTCTAAAACTCTAAAAATCTAAACATAGAATGATCCTCAATATTAATTCTTGATTTAACTCAATAATAAGTAATGTTTTATGTCTAGGGACTTATATTTGTTATCGTTGGTCGGTTTAGCCAACTTTAGGGATTAATAGTTTTCATTAGACACATGGTTAGACTTTATGTCTATTCATTTACTTAAATACAATTTTTATAACTTTTTTAGATCAAGGAAATTCAGTTAAAAATGAAAGGAGGAGGATCTCAAACAAAATTCATATATCTTACTGATGAATTTCTTGCAATAATTATTATGAAGTCATATCTAGAATATTCGGAAACATTTTGTAACATACAACTAAATGGAAAGCAATTGTTTGAGATATCAAACACCTCTGGTATACCTCAATACCATCGTGGATCATGGGTTGTATTTAATCAAATCATATTTTTTCAATATTCTCATATTTTCAAGAAAGGTAAATATTATCAAGGAATTTTCAAATATTTTACCTTATCACAAGATTTTGAAGAATATTATGATTTTGAAAAAGGTGCTGAAGAGGGAGAAAACTGCACAACCTATTTATATTTGCTTTTAAAACATATTCATTCAGCACATACTTATGGTATTTTAAAAGGTCCATTGACTGAAAGTTTCCAATCAAACTCAGTCAGAATGTTTCATAAAAAGAATGTTTTATAAGATGTTTTAAAATTATATGTCATACATAATTATTTTCTGAAACTTTTTTATGTGAACACCTTTTCTGACCCAAGTTATACGAGGTTTATTTGGATAAAAGAAGTAGTTGATTTTGAAGGATCAAAATTATTGTAGCAGTACATGGCCCATCTATCTACGTGAACAAGATGGTGATGAAACTAGGTGGACACCATGATCAAGGTTTGATGTTATTTCTTTGGGAATAATATTATTTTATAATATGGAGGTAAAAAAATTATCAATATATATAAGACTTCCTGAATTAAGATATTGAGGTCATTATGATTTGGGATGAAAATTAGAGCTATAAGACAATGATTTATGTTAAATCATGTTAGGGTGATTTTTTAGTTTTATAAAATGGACAACATGCAGACTGTGTGACAAACCGTTGCTTCAGAAAAAGTTGTGATTATCAAACCCACAACAAAAGTGAGACTAGGATTTATCGCTTACCACTTCCTTACATGAAGTATCTGGTTAGTCGGACTTATTATTTTTAGTTAAATTATATTATTGATCAAGAATAAGTTGATTTGGGATCTTATGTTTTATCAAATAGATATCCTTAGTATAAGAAAATGATTTGGTGATTAAGTGATAAAGGTTATTTTTCAGGACGTTTTCTCTTTTGGGAACACTGTATACCTAAGGGAAATAGAATACTATGTGATTTAATTGTTGAAGTAATGGTTGAAATATTATTTTGGAAGAATTTATGTTATTATTTTGGAAATATAGCGATTTGAGTTATTTTTGGAAATTATTAACCTATCATAGAGAATATGTGATTAAGTTAATTACTTTTTAGTACGAGACTTTAAGAGTAGCCGATGTTATTTGGAGATAAATTTTAACATTTGTCGTGGAAGACTATGTGATCAAATTCTTCTATGTTTTGGATTTAAATCTTAGATTGGAGTATATTGAATAATTTTCAGAACAATTATATATTGAATGGTATTTTTTGAACTTTGGGTACTGTTTATTGAATTTTGGAGACTAAGAGTAGTATTTATTTTCATAAAGGACTATCCTTTTGGGGGATTATCTGATCTCTTACTAACCATTTTGGTTTTGTATATTTTCTAAAAGTAGGGGAAATATATGTTTCATTTTTTGTGGATCATGTTATTCTCTACAATTTGATTTTGTCACTTCAGGTGTTACCAAGTCATCTTGAATACTCATTGTTTGGAGAAAAGATGAGTTCTTGGTAGAGATTTATTAAAGTATTAAACTCTAATTGAATAGTAGGTATATTTCCCTATGTTCTTAGTCAATATCATAAATAAAATTTTCAACTTTATGAAAGGGAATCTAAAATAGAAAACATTGTCCGTTTACTTTTCCTACTAGGTAGTCAAATACTATTTAACCCATCACAGGTCTATGGTTTTTAGATTGTTAACTTTCTCCTAATAATTTTTCTATCACTCTCCAACAGTACTTGACACTTAGTTTCTCTTCCATATAGAAGTTTTCTTATATGTAATCCTATTATAGGTTATATAATGTGACCTTTTTTACTTTTATTTATTTCTTTTAAAGTGATAGTTTTATTGGATCTTTTTCCATTGTGGGACTTTGATGAAGTTTATGAGCCCAATTTTAAAATTGTGAGAATGCAATTTCCAAATGGGGGGAAGGTTGTAATGACCCAGGTATTTATAGAATAATAAATATTCATATCTATTAATATTTATAAATAAGATATTAATTTTATGTTAAATAGGACACTTTTTCTAATAACATACTCAATACGCTACAACAGGTTTCTTTGAAGTCTTATGTTGCACAAAACTTTGAGTTATACCAAAAAAATAATATAATATTATTATTATTTTAAATGATAGTTAAATCCTAGATATTTTATTGGTGGTAATGAACATAGATAACTACTATATGATTATTAAATGTCTTTATACTTATCTAATAAATTTAAGAGGCTTAAAATAAGAATGAATCAAATTTTAAACATGAAAAAACTCTAATATTTTTTAAAAAGTTTTTTTTATCACCTTTTGATGGATAACCCTTTTTAAATGTAGTTTTTGTCACTTTTATATGTTAAATTTTACAAAATAAACTTAATATTTAGATGTGGGACATAAAAATTTACTTTGGGTAAAATTTTGGTATTTTTCTGATAAAGATCATTTGTTTGATGAATAGTGAAAAAAGTTACATTTTAATTCAAAACTGTCTTTTAATCTAATTTATTTATAAGATTAGACTGTACTTTTAATTGGGTTTAAAATTTAATTAGATTATATTTTTATCATTTAATCCAATTTTTGTCATTGAATGCAATTTTACTTTGAAATTGCTCATAAACACATGTCAATATTTTGGTAGTTTTATTTCTTAAAAACACACTTTTTGGTTTTGAGAACGCGAATTAATTTTAAACTAATTTATACAACTTCTATGTTTCGAGTTTGGAATTTTTTTTTCCATATTTGGAATTGGGAGCTCAAAATTTTGTAAATAATTTTCTTTTATTTTTAGACAATATGAATAGTAACTTCAGAAAATATTTTATTTGTTGTGGTTAAATGGTAAAATCTAGTAAATGAGGTTAAAAAATAATATTATAATAATAATAAATTACCCTAACACATGTACTAACCATATTGGATAACACATGTCCGACCATGGTCATCCTTGGGTTGATTTTGGAACCCCTTGGAGCCACTTGTAAGTGAAAATTACATTTTATAAAAATTAATTTAATGTCAAGGAAAATGTAACATAAACATATATCTTTTAGTAAAACAATTTTTATATTGGGTTATATAATTGATAATTTAGACTATAAATATTCATTATAAAACTAAAATTATTTCATACATCATGGTATTTTATTTATAATTTTTTGACATTATATAAATAAATTTAATTATGACACAATGGTGATTGAATGATTGCTTCATTCATAAAGGATTCAAATAAAGGATATTATAAATGTTAAAATAAATGTAATTTTGTTATTTTATTGAATTTGGGTGCCTAGAACCAACTAATTTGTATTTTATTCATTAATAAAAACCTTATCACATCTTGATTATTCTTCTACGTGATAATGCATGTGATAATGTCCTAAGGATAACTGTTGCATTAAAGGTTCATAAGAGATCCCTGCTATGATGAGAACCCGGAAGTGCCATAACACTTTTTTTGAATGTATGATCTATGACCGGATGATGTTATTTGTGGTACACAAATGAATACAGGCCATTAGGGGTGATGACTCATAAAACTTTGAGGAACCTTCTAATAGTGTGCACCCTTGGTAATATCCACGAGGATATTATGAGAACGTGACCCGCTAGTGGGAAATCCACATTTCATAGTTTCATTGGATGTTCCTATCTTTAGACATGTGTATTAGTCCTTATAATTTAATATTATTATTAATTATTATTAAAAATCGTCCACTTAAATGTATTGACGACAATTGTGATGACACACTGTTCGCATCGTTGTAGGATTCATTGGGTGCATCACGAGTAATACATCATTAATTGATAATGCGAGAAAAGATTTGTCCCTTATATTCCATAACATAAGTAGATATCTCAGGACCTTTGATGTAATTGATATATCCAAAATAAATCCATGTCCATGGTTAGGTATCAGTGAGTTCAATTCCGAGATGTCAAAGAAGGAATAATCGAGCACGTGGGTTGATAGCACTAGCATGCAACCTGCTTGATTAGAGATATCAACACAAAGGTATTACACTACATGGTAAGCATTCATAGGAGGTGAAACATTATTGTAACAACCCAAGATTTCATATTACGTTATTTTCCAAAGTAATTCAATAACTTGCACTACACACAACATTGAGTTCAAGCACACCACGACTTACCAAACTAGCCGTTCAAAAGCAGTTATGAATAATATTAACTGAATTTTGAACTTTATATAATCCTTATAATTTTATAATCCATATTATGAGTTTCATAGACAGAATTTAAGAACAAATACATTTTTTTTATATAAAAGAATCATTTTTCAAAAAATGCAATTTTACCACCTTTTAATTGCGAACCCTTTTTAAATCCAATATTTAAAACTTTTATATATTAAATTTGACAAAATAAACTTCTTCTTTAGAATGGGGATATAATAATTTAGTTTCAATAATTTTTTGGTGTTTATCTGATAACTTTCATATTTGGGTGAATAGTGAAAAATACTATATTTTAACAGAAAACAACTTTTTTAATCAAAATAATTTATAGTGTTGAATTATACATTTTACTGGTTTGGAAGTATAATAAGATTATATTTTTAAAATTTAATCGAAGGATCATTTTTAGTAATTTTACTTTGAAATTTGAGATAAACAAGTGTCAATCTTTTGATAGTTATTATTTCTTAAAAATATGCTTCTTGGTTTTGACAAAGGAAATTAATTTTAAATTAATTAATGAAACTTTTATATTTTGAAATTGGTAAAATAGAATTCATTTTAGAATTCGGAATATCAAAATTAGCTTAGGGGGAATTTTTGGTAATTTTCTGAAAACTTTCAATTTTTTATGAATAGTGAAAAACACTCAGTTATTCTTTAAAATCAACTTTTTATTTAAATAATTATTTATTTTATTTAAATTTATTTTAGTTCAAAATATATACATAATACCTATATAAATTCAATGTAATTCATTAGTGTAACGCCCCGACCCCAGCTACCCAGAGTCGGTGCATTAATTACATAACATTGGCATGATCATGAGAAATATCAAGTCTCGAAAGACCGATTAGTTTAGTAGCCTTGGAATAACTAGATACATCCATAAATTTTTACATTATATCATAAAAAAAACATCTTGTCTTCATATCCCCTTATACTATCCCTGCAGGTCATTCATAATTTACTTCTTCATAATCCTGGAAAAAATAAAACATTGAAAGGGGTGAGCTCGGATGCTCAGTAAGGATAACATTATAGCAGAAGTTTTCATAAATAAGCATAAACACTTAAGGCAATTTATAACTAAAACAAAAGCCTTTTAAACTTGAACTTCAGCATAAAATGGCAAAGGTAAAATGAAATAATGCCATTTACTTACTCACATGGATATTCTACTAGTCGAATGATCACATGCAATATCAATAACCACTTTCATAATGATGGAATGCATAATGCCAGACTATCATAACCACATAGCCAAGGCCTCGTGCCAAGACTACAAATAAGATTTTGCCAAGGCCTTGTGCCAAGACACTAGTTTGTCTCATGAGACCTACCGATGCATCGAGGAGCTATAGCGGGCTCCACCCGTCACTTATTAAGTCCAATGCATTCCCATATGAAAAGGTTTAAACATAACGTAAACATTCGTATTAAACTAGCATACGAAATGTCAATACTTTCACCACAAACCATGAATGGTATAAAAATAGCACATCCACAGTCAAACATAATTCATTTGATACAATATGGAAGATTGTATTGTATCACATTAACCTCAATCAATAATAATGAAGGATGTTGACATAGATGAAAATAATCATCAAAACTATTTGAGAGAAATATCCCCCTTTTCTTGAAAACATTTAAAAGTCACACTATTTGTCAAGAAGCCATTTAAAAGTATATTTTTGAATCAAAGTGTCCCATACCACTCTGAAACTTTTAAAAGGAGTTTTAATTTTAAAACTTTAATGTCCATATAAATAAATCCTTAAAACCATTTTTAAAATATGGACATTAATGAGCATGATTTAGAAGAATAATTCTTTAAAACATTTTAAAATGGTATTTTGGTTAGAGTTTCTAACCAAAAGAGAGACACTTGAATACAAATAATTGAGGTAATAAAAACATTTTAATATCATGAGAATAAAGGAAATCATGATATACTATGTCAAAGTACATTATATACACCACCTAGAAGTGATTTGGTGTATATCATCAAAGAAGTCTCAATGGAATGTAAATTGAGATGAAATTTCTCAAAAAGGTTGTATCCTTAGGTTAAGGATAAATAAATGACATAATTATGTGTTACAAATATAAATACACTAAATATGATTGGATATTCAGTGTAAAACAATCAAAGGACATTCACACATATTCTTGTAAAAAACAATACCAACGAATTGGATGTTTAACTCAACAAATGGAGAATGAGTTAAAATTACTCTTATCAAATTCATATCAATGACTTGAGAATTACCAATGGAGTGATTATGTGTATCAAACTTCTATCCACAGGAAGGGGAGTGGAAATTATGACATAATCAAATGAATAGTGATTCCACACATAATCTTGGGGTAATATAATCAATGAAATATGTGTAAAGCCAAATGAGTGGAAATTGAAATCTCAAATTCCCTTATCGATTAGGTAACTTACGAAACATACACCCATGAAAGAAGTATCATACCATGATGATGTAAATACCCATAAATTAAAGTATATTACACAATGAATACGATCATGGGCAGTACACATACACCACATGCAATAATTAAGTGGTGATCAATGGAATTCTCACGGAATTAAAAGTGAGATAAGAAAACCCTTACATTGTACTTTTTCCTTGGTCGATGGTAGGTTTACCTCCTGTATAATGGTGAAATAATTGTTATTGAATAATAAAAGAATCATTTACATTAATATGATATCATATATGATCTTTTATCATTGATTTGTTAATAATATTTTAGAATTATCGTCATTTCGGGTGTTAACGGGTTCATTTTACTTTATATTCTTTGTTATGTGAGACATATTCGTTATTAATGGGATGTATATTATTCATATCCAGAATGGTATCAAGTTCTTAAACATCATTTTTAAATCATCAAATGATAATTATACTTGAATGGATACGATGGAGAATGAATCTCATCGCGTTCGTGGAGACGGTAGTCCGTACGTACGCACGAACGCTACTTCCATTTAATTTTTATTTTAAAAGAATCGAATCCAAATTATACATAGGTATATTACTATTCCAGTATAATATAATATTTTATATATGTTACTTAAGTTCATTTACACCATCCTTTATACGTTCCATGTGTGGTATGAACGAGTCATATCATTTTAAGGGGGCGGTAGTCCGCACTTCCTCAAATGAAATTATCGTATGTATATACAACATGAAACGAATAATGGTATGAAATAAAATGGAATTACAGAAGCTTATATATAAAATATATATCATTAATATCATATTTAATTACAGTGCCATCCTAATGGCCACCATGAGAGGCGGTAAGATGTATTTGAACAATCATCGTTTCGTGAGGCGTTAGTTTGCCATCCACAGAAACATTATGTTCATCATCCATTAGATGGAGTTGTGTGAATGTGTAGTTTGAATCCTTCTTATAACAACATCCTAGTATATTGAGGATACTGTTGTTGTTACAAAAGAAGGGAAATAAAAAGATTTTGGGGGTTGGAGAAGCAAAATAAATGAAAATACTTTAAGAGAAATTGTTAGCTTTAATTTAGGTAACTCACTTTGGTTGGAACCAAAGGACTTCTTGAAATGATTTCTGCCTAAGGGGAAGCTTCAAGGAGGAGGAGAGGGATTTGGGGAGCTTAGTTGGGCAGAGTTTGGACGAGCCAAGTGGCTTGAGAGGTGTGAGGAATGAGTAGAAGTGGTCTCCTTTTATAAGGGAGAGGAGGGGCTCTTTAGGAAAGAGTGAAAGTATTACTTTATAATATAATTATATTCGGTTTATAATGGTCCAAAAATCATTGAGGTCGAAGATAAGATGACTCTTATTCTAAATAACATCAACCAATAAGAATTGGACAGGTTTTAGATAATATTTTAATCATTATAATCTTATTTATTTAAATGATTTATTAATGAGGTAAACATTGCATCATTATTGTGTCATTAATAATTTAAATTATTTGATGTCTAAAAATTATAAATAAAATATCATTATGTAGGAAATCTTTTTAGCTTTCTAATTAATATTTATAATCTAAAATCCAACATGTATAACCCTATGTAAAAATTGTTCTTCTAAAAGATGTAAGCTTATGCCATTTTTATTTTTATTTTAACTTTATTAATATAAAGTGTCATTATCACTTACAAGTGGATCAATGGGGTCCCAAAATTGACCCAAAGATGCCCATGGTCGACCATGTATCAACCAATAGGGTTAAGAAACGTTTTAGGGTAATTTAGTATTATTATAATATTATTTTTTAACCCTTATTTACCGGATTTACCCTTAACCATGGTAAATAAAATATTTACCGCAGTAATTATTCAAAATGTCTAAAAATAAAAGTTACCTATTTACACAATTTGAACATCCTGATTCCAAATATGGAATCCATTTTTCTAAATTCAAAACACAGAAGTGGCAGAAATTAATTTAAAATTAATTCCCGCTGTCAAAACAAAAAGCGTGTTTTTAAGAGATAATAACTATCAAAAGATTGACACTTGTTTATGTTCGGTTTAATTTTAAATTATGTCCAATGACCAAAATTATATTAAATGGTAAAAATATATTCTAAATATACTTTAAAACCACTCAAAATCATAATTTATCACTATTAATTATTTTGATTAAAAAAGTTGTTTTTAATTAAAATTTAGTAATTTTTACTATTCATCAAAATATGAAAGTTATCCGAAAAGTACCAAAATTTCACCTTAGGCTAAATTTGATATGCCGAATCCAAAAATGAAGTCCATTTTGAAATATAAAATATATATAATTTCAAAAAATTAAGTATTACTATTCATAACGGCTAGTTTGATCGGTTGTGGTGTGTGTTAAAACTCGAAGTTGCGTACAACACACGCTGCTGTTTTATTCAAAGGAAAGCGTACCGTGGAAGCTTGGGATGTTTTATTTTAAATTTTTTTTTGATGTCCCCATGTAGTCAAAAAGTTTAAAATATTTTATTTAAAAAGGGTTCACTATTAAAAGTTGGTAAAACTATAATACTGAAGATGAATTTGTTCTTACATTATGTCTAAGAAACTCATAATATGGATTCTAAAATTATAAGGATTATATAAAGTTTAAAATTTAGTTAATACTATTCATAACCTTTTTTGAACGGCTTGTTTGGTAAGTCATGGTGCGCTTGAACTCGGTGTTGCGTGTAGTGCAAGTTATTGAATTATTTTGAAGAAATAACACACTATGAATTCTTGGGGTGTTACATTCTCCCCTCCTTCAATAAATTGCGTCCTCGCAATTTGAAATTGTTCTTCGAAAATAAAAGTTTGAAAATAGAAAATATATTTGTGGGAAAACCCACATCGGAAATTGGTTTACTAAAATTTAGTCTTAATATGAGGAAAAGAGAAATGAAAGGGTCACCACCAAATTATGATCTCGATTAGGAGAACATTGGTGACAATTAGAGACATATAATTGGAGGAAAAACGTAAATATTTATAGGTAGTGGTTGAGGTCATCAATCACAAACAAGTATAAAATTGAGGTCCTTAAACTCATCAATCTATGATGATTTGAAGTACCATCGGTTCAACAAAATATAGGGTATTGGGATCACACATTTTTGACATTTCAAAATATCTTAGTTGAAATCCCACATCGAAAAATGAATTAATGAGGCCTCTATTTAAAATAAAGAGTGGAAAGTATGAAGATTACCGAAAATAACACATACTAGGCTTCCATGTAGGAAAATATGGATATGGAGGAGAAATCTAACCATCAATTATCTGATGGAGAGTGGTAGAGAACATGGCTATGAAAAGGCCAACAATCCCAAAGCCATAAATTAGTGATGATTTAAGGTACCATCTAGGACAACATTTTTTTTAAAGTTACATTACATAAGGAAGAGGAATTCATTTATGATATTGACTAAGAACATTATGAGATATACTTAAATTTTAAGTAGATTTTCATTCTTTAATAAATTTCCACCACTAACTCAATTTTTTTTAAACGATGAGTATTCAAGAAGACTTGGTCACACTGGGAGAGCTAGAATAAACTTCTATAGAATCACATGATCCATGCAGGATAAACCATATATTTACATTGTCTTTGAAGATTAATCAAAACCAAAATGGTTAGTGAATGATCTAATGATCCCCCAAAAGGATATTCATTGAGATAAATATGCACTAATCTTAATTTCTAAAATTAAACCAACAATACCCCAAAGTTAAATAGATACCATTCAATAACCAATTGTCCTTAAAATCCTTTAATATAATCCAAACTAATATTGAAACCCAAAACATAGAAGAATTTGATTATGTAGTCTCCCATGTTACATTGTATCTCCAAATTACATCAAATACTCTTAAAGTCACATACTTAAATGTAATCAACATCATCACATATTCTCTGTTATAGGTTAATCATTTCCATAAATAACCCAAATCACTATAAATCAACAATAAAAATGTAGATAAAAATCCACCATTACTCTACAAATGAAACCTCATTGTATTCTATTTTCCTTGGGCATATAGTGTTCCTAACAAAATGAACATCTTCCAAAATAACATTTATCACTTAATCACCAAATCATTTTCCTATACCAAGGGTATTCATTTGATAAGACATAAGAACCCAAATCATCTTATTATTGATCGATAAAATCATTTAACAAAAAAAATAGTCATACTAACCAGGGACTTCACGTAGTCCAGTGGTAGGCGATAAATCCCAATCGCACTTTGGTTGTGGGTTCGATTCCCACAGCTTTGTCCGACGCGACGGGTTGTCACACGGTCTACGTGTTGTCCTTTTTCAAAAACTATATTCTATAATATTACCAAAATGAGATAAATTTTTCAAAATAACATAATTTAACCACAAATGTTATATCATACTTTGCATTTTCATCCTAAATTATAATAACTTATCATTTTCTCAAACCCCAATGATCATATAAAACCAAATGGTTATTTATACCTATATCCACAAGAGAAGAGACAATTATTCCTCAAATATCATTCTCACATGGAAAACTGAGGGGTTACAAATACAAAAGAAAATTATTCCAAAGTAAACCCATCAATAAAGAGCACTAACACTTTTAAACATTTCACCATCCATTTATTTCCACATAGGTTCTTCATCATATGTTCCTCGGGTTCCCACATTGCCTCTTCCATCTTATGATTTATCCATAGATCTTTTACTAGACGAGTCATCCGGTTTCTCAACACTTGATCTTTGGTATGAAGAATTCTGATAGGCTCTCCACAATAAGATAGATCTGGTTCCAGTTATAATTCTTCATAGGTGAGTACATGCGTTGGGTCAGGCATGTATTTTGTCAACATGAACTCTGGAGAGACTAGGCGGATTTTCCTTTTGGTAGAATGCGTTCATGTGTCACAATGGTACCTCAGGAATTTTTCCAAATCATCTACTTCCTTTACCCAAAAACTCCCTCATCCATTTTGGATTATATCGATGGAAGCATCGATGCATCATAAAAAAATAGGTATTTCTTATATATAATTTGGAGACATCGTCTTTAACATGTTTTTTTTAGGAAAATTCTCACTGATTCATCTTCAAATATTTTAAAATAAGGTTTTGGTAAATTAGTTTTCGTATATCCCAAAAGACATAAATATATAATTTGATACATGTAGGCTGCTCGAAGGTCTCCCTCTTCTGCGGCATCTAAAAAATCATTTAGTGCATCGTAATTTTGAGATAAAGTGAATAATTTGAAAAGACCCTGATGGTACTTCCCACGCTTAGCGTGGTAAGAAAGTTGAGAGCGCAACATTAACCCACAGTCGGTACTTGATCCTTGAAAGAATCGTGCAATGCTAGAGGTATTGGATGTCTCATAAAGTTGTTTGCATGTAACTTGGACATTTGAAAAAGTTTCAACATCGTCTGCGCATGACTTCTGGATAATAATTGTAAGTATTTCTTCAGGAAGAGAGAGAAGAGTTGTTCGTGATCTTGCTCCCTCCATGTTTCAACTAACAAAATAAAATACAATTAGGTTTTTTGAATACTTATCTAATAGGAAAAAAAAAAGACATAATAGGATATTCTTGTAATTGAACAATATATCCTAACTTGGGGTACCCTATGTTAAAATCTACATTATCCGCTATCTATTTGCCGACATATATTCTTAGGGGCATTTTTTGTATTCCCTTAATAATGGTTTATACTAATCTTGTGAATTTACCAAAGCATATCCCCCGGGAGTGTCGTAACCAAGAGTGCAGCAAGGCCCGTTGTCGTGTACCAGTTCCCGTTCGAGTCTAGCTCAAAGCGGTGTTTTCGGGTTTTACCCCTAGGTACATCTGTGCCAGAGCCACCTCTACCTGCTCGTATCCAGACAGGGATGTATTGCTTGGAAAACTCACAAAATCATTACAATACCAAAATTCTAGGAAGTTCTTCTATACTAATCCTCAAAGTTCATCTTAGGTCTACGTGCTCTAATCAGAGTTTATCTAAATCTAGCTTCCAAGGTTTGTACTAAACTTCCTCTGATACCAACTGTAACGCCCCAACCCCAGCTACCCAGAGTCGGTGCATTAATTACATAACATTGGCATGATCATGAGAAAGATCAAGTCTCGAAAGACCGATTAGTTTAGTAGCCTTGGAATAACTAGATACATCCATAAATTTTTACATTATATCATAAAAAAAAACATCTTGTCTTCATATCCCCTTATACTATCCCTGCAGGTCATTCATAAATTACGTCTTCATAATCCTGGAAAAAATAAAACATTGAAAGGGGTGAGCTCGGATGCTCAGTAAGGATAACATTATAGCAGAAGTTTTCATAAATAAGCATAAACACTTAAGGCAATTTATAACTAAAACAAAAGCCTTTTAAACTTGAACTTCAGCATAAAATGGCAAAGGTAAAATGAAATAATGCCATTTACTTACTCACATGGATATTCTACTAGTCGAATGATCACATGCAATATCAATAACCACTTTCATAATGATGGAATGCATAATGCCAGACTATCATAACCACATAGCCAAGGCCTCGTGCCAAGACTACAAATAAGATTTTGCCAAGGCCTTGTGCCAAGACACTAGTTTGTCTCATGAGACCTACCGATGCATCGAGGAGCTATAGCGGGCTCCACCCGTCACTTATTAAGTCCAATGCATTCCCATATGAAAAGGTTTAAACATAACGTAAACATTCGTATTAAACTAGCATACGAAATGTCAATACTTTCACCACAAACCATGAATGGTATAAAAATAGCACATCCACAGTCAAACATAATTCATTCGATACAATATGGAAGATTGTATTGTATCACATTAACCTTAATCAATAATAATGAAGGATGTTGACATAGATGAAAATAATCATCAAAACTATTTGAGAGAAATATCCCCCTTTTCTTGAAAACATTTAAAAGTCACACTATTTGTCAAGAAGCCATTTAAAAGTATATTTTTGAATCAAAGTGTCCCATACCACTCTGAAACTTTTAAAAGGAGTTTTAATTTTAAAACTTTAATGTCCATATAAATAAATCCTTAAAACCATTTTTAAAATATGGACATTAATGAGCATGATTTAGAAGAATAATTCTTTAAAACATTTTAAAATGGTATTTTGGTTAGAGTTTCTAACCAAAAGAGAGACACTTGAATACAAATAATTGAGGTAATCAAAACATTGTAATATCATGAGAATAAAGGAAATCATGATATACTATGTCAAAGTACATTATATACACCACATAGAAGTGATTTGGTGTATATCATCAAAGAAGTCTCAATGGAATGTAAATTGAGATGAAATTTCTCAAAAAGGTTGTATCCTTAGGTTAAGGATAAATAAATGACATAATTATGTGTGACAAATATAAATACACTAAATATGATTGGATATTCAGTGTAAAACAATCAAAGGACATTCACACATATTCTTGTAAAAAACAATACCAACGAATTGGATGTTTAACTCAACAAATGGAGAATGAGTTAAAATTACTCTTATCAAATTCATATCAATGACTTGAGAATTACCAATGGAGTGATTATGTGTATCAAACTTCTATCCACAGGAAGGGGAGTGGAAATTATGACATAATCAAATGAATAGTGATTCCACACATAATCTTGGGGTAATATAATCAATGAAATATGTGTAAAGCCAAATGAGTGGAAATTGAAATCTCAAATTCCCTTATCGATTAGGTAACTTACGAAACATACACCCATGAAAGAAGTATCATACCATGATGATGTAAATACCCATAAATTAAAGTATATTACACAATGAATACGATCATGGGCAGTACACATACACCACATGCAATAATTAAGTGGTGATCAATGGAATTCTCACGGAATTAAAAGTGAGATAAGAAAACCCTTACATTGTACTTTTTCCTTGGTCGATGGTAGGTTTACCTCCTGTATAATGGTGAAATAATTGTTATTGAATAATAAAAGAATCATTTACATTAATATGATATCATATATGATCTTTTATCATTGATTTGTTAATAATATTTTAGAATTATCGTCATTTCGGGTGTTAACGGGTTCATTTTACTTTATATTCTTTGTTATGTGAGACATATTCGTTATTAATGGGATGTATATTATTCATATCCAGAATGGTATCAAGTTCTTAAACATCATTTTTAAATCATCAAATGATAATTATACTTGAATGGATACGATGGAGAATGAATCTCATCGCGTTCGTGGAGACGGTAGTCCGTACGTACGCACGAACGCTACTTCCATTTAATTTTTATTTTAAAAGAATCGAATCCAAATTATACATAGGTATATTACTATTCCAGTATAATATAATATTTTATATATGTTACTTAAGTTCATTTACACCATCCTTTATACGTTCCATGTGTGGTATGAACGAGTCATATCATTTTAAGGGGGCGGTAGTCCGCACTTCCTCAAATGAAATTATCGTATGTATATACAACATGAAACGAATAATGGTATGAAATAAAATGGAATTACAGAAGCTTATATATAAAATATATATCATTAATATCATATTTAATTACAGTGCCATCCTAATGGCCACCATGAGAGGCGGTAAGATGTATTTGAACAATCATCGTTTCGTGAGGCGTTAGTTTGCCATCCACAGAAACATTATGTTCATCATCCATTAGATGGAGTTGTGTGAATGTGTAGTTTGAATCCTTCTTATAACAACATCCTAGTATATTGAGGATACTGTTGTTGTTACAAAAGAAGGGAAATAAAAAGATTTTGGGGGTTGGAGAAGCAAAATAAATGAAAATACTTTAAGAGAAATTGTTACCTTTAATTTAGGTAACTCACTTTGGTTGGAACCAAAGGACTTCTTGAAATGATTTCTGCCTAAGGGGAAGCTTCAAGGAGGAGGAGAGGGATTTGGGGAGCTTAGTTGGGCAGAGTTTGGACGAGCCAAGTGGCTTGAGAGGTGTGAGGAATGAGTAGAAGTGGTCTCCTTTTATAAGGGAGAGGAGGGGCTCTTTAGGAAAGAGTGAAAGTATTACTTTATAATATAATTATATTCGGTTTATAATGGTCCAAAAATCATTGAGGTCGAAGATAAGATGACTCTTATTCTAAATAACATCAACCAATAAGAATTGGACAGGTTTTAGATAATATTTTAATCATTATAATCTTATTTATTTAAATGATTTATTAATGAGGTAAACATTGCATCATTATTGTGTCATTAATAATTTAAATTATTTGATGTCTAAAAATTATAAATAAAATATCATTATGTAGGAAATCTTTTTAGCTTTCTAATGAATATTTATAATCTAAAATCCAACATGTATAACCCTATGTAAAAATTGTTCTTCTAAAAGATGTAAGCTTATGCCATTTTTATTTTTATTTTAACTTTATTAATATAAAGTGTCATTATCACTTACAAGTGGATCAATGGGGTCCCAAAATTGACCCAAAGATGCCCATGGTCGACCATGTATCAACCAATAGGGTTAAGACACGTTTTAGGGTAATTTAGTATTATTATAATATTATTTTTTAACCCTTATTTACCGGATTTACCCTTAACCATGGTAAATAAAATATTTACCGCAGTAATTATTCAAAATGTCTAAAAATAAAAGTTACCTATTTACACAATTTGAACATCCTGATTCCAAATATGGAATCCATTTTTCTAAATTCAAAACACAGAAGTGGCAGAAATTAATTTAAAATTAATTCCCGCTGTCAAAACAAAAAGCGTGTTTTTAAGAGATAATAACTATCAAAAGATTGACACTTGTTTATGTTCGGTTTAATTGTAAAATTATGTCCAATGACCAAAATTATATTAAATGGTAAAAATATATTCTAAATATACTTTAAAACCACTCAAATTCATAATTTATCACTATTAATTATTTTGATTAAAAAAGTTGTTTTTAATTAAAATTTAGTAATTTTTACTATTCATCAAAATATGAAAGTTATCCGAAAAGTACCAAAATTTCACCTTAGGCTAAATTTGATATGCCGAATCCAAAAATGAAGTCCATTTTGAAATATAAAATATATATAATTTCAAAAAATTAAGTATTACTATTCATAACGGCTAGTTTGATCGGTTGTGGTGTGTGTTAAAACTCGAAGTTGCGTACAACACACGCTGCTGTTTTATTCAAAGGAAAGCGTACCGTGGAAGCTTGGGATGTTTTATTTTAAATTTTTTTTTGATGTCCCCATGTAGTCAAAAAGTTTAAAATATTTTATTTAAAAAGGGTTCACTATTAAAAGTTGGTAAAACTATAATACTGAAGATGAATTTGTTCTTACATTATGTCTAAGAAACTCATAATATGGATTCTAAAATTATAAGGATTATATAAAGTTTAAAATTTAGTTAATACTATTCATAACCTTTTTTGAACGGCTTGTTTGGTAAGTCATGGTGCGCTTGAACTCGGTGTTGCGTGTAGTGCAAGTTATTGAATTATTTTGAAGAAATAACACACTATGAATTCTTGGGGTGTTACAATTAGAGTCAGTTTATAATAATTTTTGATATATAAAAAGTTTATCGAACTTTTTACCGTCTTTTACCCACCTCCTAGGAGCATTTGAAAATTTACATAAAACTTAATTTTACCGCTTCTGTGAGTTGAATTTCAAAAATATGAGAGACACAATTAATATCAAGGAGAAAAATGTTGTTCAATAAGATAAAAATAATTTTTGGTGAATAGTAACTTTTTTACTTCTACTTATCACGGTTAAAAGTAAATAGGGTAATTAAGGGTAAAAATGATATTATTATTACCCTAAAACATGTCCTAATTCTATTGGATAAGTGTAATTCGACCCAAAATAAACTTAGGTATAAAATATGACTCTTTAGTTCCACTTGGATTAGATTAAGACATTTATTATTATTTTATTTAAAGAAGATTTAAAAGAGTTAAAATCAAAGTTTAATAACTAAACCGTTTTTAAAATAGGGGTATAAATACGATTTTTTCAACTCTAAATATTAATTATAAAGATAAAAATATTTCCTACATAATGTTATTTTATTTATAATTTTTAGAGATTAAATAATAAAATTTATTAATGACAGAATGATGTTGTAGTAATTACCTTATTATTGAATGAATCAAATGAATGGAATTATAAAAATTAAAATAAATATAATTTCAACGTTTTTATGACATCCACTAATTTAATAGGTTAATATGACATGTTAGGATGGATTCGATGTATTGTTTTTGAGGTAATCATGCTGTTATTATTTTATCAAAAAACAAATACCAAAGAGTGTCAGAATTGACATAAAATAGTTTTTTAACAAATATTATATTATTAATTAATATAATAGTCCTAAAAATAAAGGTTTCAGCCAAAATACTTATATAATAATATATATGACATTAATTAACCAATTGGGGTTATATTGGAAATTTATTGTATGTTTATTAACCATATAATATAAAAATACCAAGAGACATGGTAAATGCCAAACTATTTAACTAAGATTTAATCTATAAGTTAAGGTTAATATGGTAACCTAAACCTGTCTAAAAACTATTGGTCGAGTTTTTTTGACCCATCAACAAATTATATTTTAAATATTTCATTTTTAAGACATTAGAAACTGAAAATGAATTTATTATAAAATAATATTTTAATTTTTCCCTAAGGTGCCTCTCACCCTCTTATAAAAGGGAACTTACCCATATCTCAAATTCACACCTCCAAAGCCATTTGGCTCGGCCAAAATCTACCAAAATATCTTCCCAACTATTATACCTTATTCTTAGGGGCATTAAATTGGTCATACATCCAACCTAATAATCCCTTTTGATCAAATCATAAGGAATAACCCGAAGAAGAGGTAATGATTTCACCACCCTCTTTCAATTTCTCATATTCTTCCACTTACAAATTCTTTGTTGTTTCCATTATAAAATAATAAATCCTATATATTCTATATACTGTGATGTTATTATAAATATGGAACAACTATATTCATTATTCTATCCATCTTATGAATGATAATTTCACCATGTGTGCGTACGTATGACTTACCGTCTCCACGCCGTGGTGTAATTTTTTATTCAACACTATGTTATTTGGATGGAAATAATGATGAGTAATATGTATATAAATAATGAAAATAACATGATAATGTCTCTATAAAATTAATATACCATCCAATTCTACACCTTTAAGGAAATTATATTGTCTCGCGTGCGTACGTATGGATTACCGTCTCCACAACGCGATGAGATTCATTTCCACGTTCAACATTCATCGACGGTTATAAAAATATATATTACTAATAAGTATGTAATATATGAAATAATAATTCTCCAGGATATATATATATGTATATGTATATGTATATGTATTTACTTAAATATATCTTATTCACTTAGTTCCGTTCAATACGATATGAAAACGGAAACATCGTTTATGCGTACATACGGACTACCGTCTCCATAAACGGCGTTTTTAATTATATATATATATATGTCTATTATACATATTTATATTATAAATATATATGATATATAAATCATGTTTTATATTCTGGAAGTATTTAAATCTTGATCTATGAGATAAAATCAAGAGTAACAAGTTAAAACACGTACGATAAAGAAATCCATTATTACCCAAAATGTTAATTAAACATGAAAATTATTATTAAATGGGAAGTATAAAGACATAAATTAATCATGTATGATATCATAAATATTAATATGGTTCTGGTATAATTTAATAACATACTAAGATCTTCATACAGGAGGTTAAACGTACCCTAGACTAAAGGAAAGTGCATGGTAAGGGTTAATTCCTCAATCTCATTATTATCCGAGATTGTTTATGTGTAAGTATTTACTGGGAAATTTTTATCATCCATGTCCATTTTTCATAAAAATTATTTCAAAATTAATATTTTAAGGATTTGTGAAAGTTATTGTTTATCAAGATCAAAATTTTAAATGTTTTAAAGATTTATTTTTCTAAATCTTTTTAATTAATGTCCATGTTTTCAAAATGATTTTAACGATTTATTTATATGGAAATGAATGTTTTGAAATGATAAATCTTTTCAAAATTTTCAAAGTGGTATGGGAAACTTTGATTTAAAAATCTCTTTTAAATTACTTCCTTTATAAATGTGTGACTTTTAATTGATTTTACAAAAAAGTACATTTCTCTCAAAAAGTTTTACTCTTCATTTTCAACTATGTCAGCATCCTTTACTGGATATTATTTTTGATAGAGGTTGATTTATTATAATAAAATCTTCCATATTGTATTGAATGATTTCTAATACGTTTGACTATGGTTGTTCTATTTTTATACCATTGATGGTTTATGGTAAATGTATTGACATTTCGTATGCTAGTTTTAATACGAATGTTTATGTTATGTTTCAACTTTTTCATATGAGGAATGCAGTGGACATAGTCAGTGACGGGTGGAGCCCGCTATAGCTCTTTGATGCATCGGTAGGTATCATGTGACAAACTAGTGTCTTGGCACAAGTACTTGAGAAAGATTTTATTTGTAGTCTTGGCACAAGGCCTTGACTATGTGGTTATAATGTTCGCCATTAGGCATTCCCTCATTATGAAATTAGTTCTCACATGTGATTGTTCGACTAGTAGAATATCCATGTGAATATTTATATGGTAATGTTTGATTTTTTTCTTTTCATATTATGATCAAGTTTATGTTTAAAAAGGCTGATGTTTTTATCACACATCTTGCCTTAAAAGTTTATAGATTCTGCTAAATTATTTACCCTTACTTGGTATCTGAGTTCACCCCTTTCTTATGCTTTATTTTCCCAGGATTCAAAGAAGTGTATTATGATTGATATGAAGGGTTAGGATGAATGGAATAATGGCGTTCTCAAAGAACTATTTTTTTTTTGTATTGTATGTTAGAAAGTGTAATGTAAGGTTCATGTATGCCATCTATTTTCCAAGACTTCTAAACTAATCGGTCCTTCAGGACATGATTCCTTATAATCATGCCAATGTATTAAAATAATGCACTGGATTTGGGTAACTGGGGTCGGGGCATTACATTTGGTATCAGAGAAAGTTTAGAAAGAACCCTGGAAAGTATATTTAGATTAACTCTGATTAAAGCACATTACCCTAATTTAGAGTTTGAGGATTAGTATAGAAGAACTTACTAGAATTTTGGTAATGTTGAGATTTTGTGAGTTTTCCAAGAAAATACATCTCTGTCTGGATACGAGTAGGTAGAGGTTGCTATAGAATAGAAGTACCTAGGGGTAAAACATGAAAACACCGCGTTGAGCTAGACTCGAATGGGAACTAGTGCACGACAAAGGGCCTTTCTGCACTCTGGGTTACGACACTCCCAGGGGATATGATTAGGATAATTCTCATTTTTATTACAAATAATTATGAAGGATTTACTAGTATATAACTCCTCAAAGAAAATATTTTTATGTATTATATCCTTAAAACTTTTCAATTTATGTTAGGTATTTTAGAAGTTTGTAATTATTCATTGCAATTCATAAACTGACCTAGTGTATGCCATTATTAAGAAATGGTTCCCAATAGAAGGAATGTGAACTCCAGCAATACGTATGATCCAAAGAGTAATAAGGATCATATCTTCCATGGTATTAATCCAAAATTTAGAATGTAAATAGTCTCCCATGTATTTTCAACATATGAAGAAATAGTATCATGTTTTAATAAGATGAGTAAATAATTCTCTGAGTCCTATGGCTTTAAAGGGAAGGAAGAGAAGAAAAGGATGAAAGAGAGAAATATGGATAAAGGGAAGAGGGAAAAGAAGGATTTTCTCATATGTGATAAATGTGGAAAGAATAACCTTGGTAAATTTTTGAAGGGAATGAAAGTTTGTTATAAGTGTGGAGAAAAAGGACACCAAGTACATGATTGTAAGGGTAATAAAAAGTTTTCAAATGTAAAATGCTTCATCTGAAAGGTGTTGAGACACTACACGAATCAATGTCCCATTTATAAGAGTATACCACAAATAATGTTATTGGATAATAATCAAGTTAATATACTACCTTAGATGAAGAGGAATGACTAGTGTTCTTATGTTGTTATTATAGAATTATTTCATTTGACTGTTGTATCATTAGTATACTGGTTACATGAATTATAGAGATAAATAATTATTGTACTGTAGTTCTATTTTTTTGTGGATTTGAGATTATATGGTTCTAATAAAAGTGAATTAATAGTAAGCTACACTTTTTGGCAAATACATGGTTAAAGTAAATGTAATCCTTAATATGATCCTGATAATGAGGTAGTGAGTTTGGAATAAGAGATAGTTGATTTGGATAAATTATATTGTATATTCTTGACTTCCTTGAAAATGATTAATGATTTTTATATTCCATCATTGTTGTAGTTTACAATTTTTTGGATAAAAGGATTATATCCAGTATTCTATAAGGAATAAGGGAGCATGAATGTAATCAATAAGGTTTTATGGTAATTCAGTATGTTTCGGTATTTTAAAGAATACATGATTAAAGCGTTCACATGTTATTACCTGGAAAAATGGATCTTCATTGTGTTTAAATTCCTTATAAATTTTGGACTGGGTGTTTGGATATAAGTATTTTGGATAAGTCTAGAGGTTGGGATGCATTAAGTTTGAAATTGGATACTACTGTTAAGGTTATTTTTGGATTGTTATAAAAAGGATAACTCGAAGGTCGAGCGATAACTAGTCGCATCCGGCAAGGCTTTGAGACATGAACTCACAACCAAAGAGTGACCAAGGTGTATCACCTACGACTGGACTACGTGACGTACTGGTTTGTATAATTTAGTTTTTTTAAGTAGTCTAAAAAATGAATTATAAATTCATTATTTTTGGAACCTTTTCTGATTTGGATAAAAAGATTTTTTTTTTGAAATCATTTGGAGTGATAGATGAGTTTGTGGTAAGAATTTGTTGAAGGATGAAACTCTACTTGTCAAGTATATATATGTATATATATATATATATAATGTTTTTCCCTCTTATTAAGACAAAATTTTATTAACCCAATTTCCGATGTGGGTTTTCCCAAAGAAGTATTTTCTATTTTCAACATTTTATTTTCAAAGAACAATTTAAAATTGCGAGGACGCAATTTATTGAATGAGGGAAGAATTTAACACCCCAATATTTCATAGTATGTTATTTTTAAAAGTAATTCAATAATTTTCACTACATGCAACACTGAGTTCAAGTACACAACGACTTACCAACTTGCCGTTCAAAAGCGGTTATGAATAGTATTAACTAAATTTTAAACATTATATAATCCTTATAATTTTATAATCCATATTATGAGTTTCCTAGACATAATTTAAGAACAACTACATTTTTTCAGATAAAAGAAGTATTTTTCAAGAGGCAGTTTTTCCGACTTTTAATGACGAACCGTTTTTAAATCCAATATTTGAAACTTTTATATATTCAATTTGAAAAAATAAACTTCTTATTTAGAATCGGGATATAATAGTTTAGTTTCAATAAATTTTTGGTGTTTTTCTGATAACTTTCATATTTGGGTGAATAGTGAAAAATACTATATTTTAACTGAAAACAACTTTTTTAATCAAAATAATTTATAGTTATGAATTATACATTTTACAAGTTTTGAAGTATAATTAGATTATATTTTTACCATTTAATACAATGATGGTAATTTTAAGTAATTTTACATTGAAATTGGACATAAACAAGTGTCAATCATTTGATAGTTATTATTTCTTAAAAATACTCTTCATGGTTTTGACAACGGGAATTAATTTTAAATTAATTAATGCAACTTTAATGCTTTGAAATTGGTAAAATAGTATTCATTTTTGACTTAGTAATATCAAAATTAAGTTAGGGTTAATTTTTGGTATTTTTCTGAAAACATTCAATTTTTATGAATAGTGGAAAACACTTAGTTATTGTTTAAAGTCGAATTTTTATTTAATTAATTAATTATTTTATTTAAATTTATTTCAGGTAAAAATAGATACATAATACCTATATAAATTCAATTTAATTCATTGGAGTTAGTTTATAATATTTTTAGATATATACAATGTTTATCAAACTTTTTACCGTCTTTTACCCACGTCCTAGGAGCATTTGCAAATTTACATAAAACATAATTTTACCGCTACTGTGAGTTTAATTTAGAAAATACGAGAGACATGGTTAATATCAAGGAGTAAAATTTGGTTCAATAAGATAAAAATAATTTTTGGTGAATAGTAACTTTTTACTTTTATTTACCACGGTCAAAAGTAAAGAGAGTAATTTAGGGTAAAAAATGATATTATTATTACCCTAACACATGTCCTAATTCTACTGGATAAGTGTAATTCATCAAAAAATAACATTAGGAATAATATATGACTCTTTAGGTCCACTTGGATTAGATTAAGACATTTATTATTATTTTATTTAAAGAAAAGCTAAAAGAGTTAAAATCAATGTTTAATAACTAAACCATTTTTAATATAGTGTTATACATACAATTTATTCAACTATAAATATTAATTAGAAATATGATAATATTTCCTACATAATGGTATTTTATTTATAATTTTTAATGATTAAGTAATTAAATTTACTAATGACACAATGATGATGTAGTAATTACCTAATTAATGAAAGAATCAAATAAATGATATTATAAAAATTAAAATAATATAATTTTAAAGTTTTTATGACATCCATGAATTTTCTCGGTGAATATGACTTGTTAGGATTGATTCAATTTTTTTTGAAGTAATCATGCTGTTATTATTTTATCAAAAAATAAATAACAAAGAGTGTCAAAATTGACATAAAATAGTTTTTAAAACAAATATTATATTTTTAGTTGATATAATTGTCCTAAAAATAGAAGTTTCAGAAAAAAGACTTATATAATAATAAATATGACATTAATGAACCAATTGGGGTTCGAATGGCATTTTATAGTATGTTTATTAACCATATAATATAAAAATAAAAAGAGACATGGTAAATGTCAAACTATTTAACAAAGAGTTAAATCTAAAAGTTAAGGTTAATATTGTAACCAAAACCAGTATAAAACCTATTTGTTGAGTTTTTTTCGACCCATACCCACCTTATATTTTTAATAATTCATTTTGGAGACATTGGAAACTGAAAATGAATTTATTATAAAATAATATTTTATGTTTTTTCTAAGGTGCCCCTCACCCTATTATAAAAGGGCACTTCCCCTTCTCTCAAATTAAAACCTTTCAAAGCCATTTGGATCGGCCATCCTCTGCCCAAATATCCTCCCAACTATCTTACCTTCATCATAGGATAATTTCTTTGGTCAGAAATCCATCCTATGAAGCCTTTTTTATCAAATCAAAAGGAAGAACCCGAAGAAGAGGTAATGATTTCACCAACCTCTTTCAATTTCTCTTATTCTTCCACTTACTCTTTATTTGTTGTTTCCATTATAAAATAATAAATCCAGTATATTATATATAATTTTATGTTATTATAAATATGGTACAACTATATTCATTATTCTGTCCATCTTATGAAGCATAATGTCCCCATGCGTGCGTACGTACGGCTTACCGTCTCCACGTCGTGTTGTAATTTGTTATTAAACACTATGTTATTTGGATGGATATAATAATGAGTAATGTGTATATAAATAATAAAAATAACATTCTAATGTCTCTGTAAAATTAATATACCATCCAATTCACACCTTTAAGGAAATGATATCGTTGCTCGTGCGTACGTACGAATTACCGTATCCACAACGCGATGAGATTCATTTCCACGTTCACCATTCATCAACGAATTTAAAAATATATATTACTAATAAGTATGTAATATATGACATAATAATGATACTGGATATATATATATATGTACTTACATATATCTTATTCACTTAGTTCCGTTCAATATGATATGAAAATGGAAACAACGTTTATGTGTACGTTTGGACTACCGTCCCCATAAATGGTGTTTTTAATTATATATATATGTCTATTATACATATTTATATTCTAAATATATATGATATATAAATCATGTTTTATATTCTGTATGTATTTAAATCTTGATCTATGTTATACAATCAAGAGTAACAAGTTAAAACACGTACGATAAAGAAAGCGATTATTACTTGAAATGTTAATTTAACATGAAAATTATTATTAAATGGGTAGTATAAATTCATAAATGAATCATGTATGATATCATAAATATTAATATGGTTCTGGTATAATTTAATAACATACTACTATCTTCATACAAGAGGTTAAACGTACCCTCTACTAAAGGAAAGTGCAAGGTAAGGGTTAATTCCTCAATCTCCTTATTATCCGAGATTGTTTATGTGTAAGTATTTACTGGGAAATTTTTATCATCAATGTCCATTTTTCAAAAAAATGATTTCAAAATGAATATTTTAATGATTTTTGAATGTTACTCTTTATCAAGATCATAATTTTAAATGTTTTAAATATTTGTCTTTCTAAATCATTTTAATTAATTTCCATGTTTTCAAAATGATTTTAAGGATTTATTTATTTAGATATGAATGTTTTGAAATAAATAATTATTTTCAAAAGTTTCAAAGTGGTATGGGACACTTTGATTCAAAAATCGTTTTTAAATTACTTCCTTTATAAATGTGTTACTTTTAAATTATTTTACAAAAAGGATTTTTGTCTCAAAAGGTTTTACTCATCATTTTCAACTATGTCAGCATCCTTTACTGGATATTATTTTTGATTGAAGTTGATTTATTATAATAAAATATTCAATATTGTATTTAATGAGTTATGATATGTTTGATTGTGGATGTTCTATTTTTATACCATTCATGGTTTATGGTTAATGTATTGAAATTTCGTATGATAGTTTTAATATGAATGATCAAGTTATGTTTCAACCTTTTCATATGAGGAATATAGTGGACATAGTAAGTGACTGATGGAGCCCGCTATAGCACCTCACTACATCTGTAGGTCTCATGAGACAAACCAGTGTCTTGGAATGAGGCCTTGACATAAATTTATTACTAGTCTTGGCACAAGGCCTTGACTATATGGTAATGATGTCCGACGTTAGGAATTCCCTCAATATGAAATTAGTTATTATAAATGTGATTATTCGACTTGTAGAATATCCATGTGCATGTTTATATGGTAATGTTTGATTTATTTTTTCCATATTATGTTCATGTTTATGTTTAAAAAGGTTGTTGTTTTTATCACACATCTTGCCTTAAATGTTTATAGCTTCTACTAAATTATTTACCCTTACTGGGCATCTAAGATCACCCCTTTATTATGTTTTATTTTTCCAGGATCCAAGAAGTGTATTATGAGTGATATGCAGGGTTAAGCTAAAGGGAATAATGCTGTTCTCAAAGGACTATTTTTTCTATTGTATGTTTGAAAGTGTAAAGTAATGTTCATATACGCAATCTATTTTCCAAGACTGCTAAATTGATTGGCCTTTCAAGACTTTATTCCTTGTAATCATGACAATGTATTAAAATAATGCACCGGCTCTTGGTAACTACGGTCGGGGCGTTAAAGTCATTGCGACATTAACTTTTTTCTCCATGAGTGCCTTGGCATGTTGCTAGACACTAACCTTGGACTTTAGACAAGCTCCACCTAATGCCACTGAGAAAGAGGCCTAGAGGTTCACACACTAACTATGTCCAAGTATCTTATTTAAATATTAATTAAAAAAGTTAAATAAAGATTATTCACAATTTTGGTTTAATAATTATTTAAGGATACCTGATCACATTTATTTCAACACTAGTTATTCGAGATAATATAATTTAGGTGAAATAATATATTTATTAGTGAGTAATGCAGTGATATTTATTTCAAAAATAAATAGCCATTATTCAATGTCTAATAAATGTGTTGGAGGAAATAAAGAAAAATTGAAAATAAAACTACACACCGTGTATATTAATATATATATGCCATGACCTTTTTCTAGGAATTTATGAGAAATAATATTATTTATTAAATTAAATAATATTAGGTATATTTAACTGGGTGCATGTTAAGTAATAATAATAGTCAAATGTTATTATTAGTCATGGGGTATTACTAAGAATTAAATGAAGATAATAAACGATTTTAGGTAATTAAATCATTTTATTATTCTATGTAATTAAATACCCCAACGATGTATTTCTCATTATCCTAGCCATTTTTTGGGGTTGTTCACAATAGATTTGGAAAAGATCTCAAGCTATGAGAGAATTCCTTTTTCACCAAGAAAGCTCTCAGGCTACGAGAGAGAGATCCACCTCCACCGGATCAAGGAGATCAAAGGTGGACATCACAAGCAATGGATCTTCCGCGATAACTCGTAGATCCCTTTGGTGACATCTAGAGATACATGGTGCACGTGTGGATCACCGCTAGAGGAATCCTACACTTGAATTTTACGATGCAATGACGGATCACATCAGATCGTGACCAGAAACATCAATGAAGAAATAATTCCATCAAGGTAATTCTTGTCAATTAATTAAATTAATTATAACCAACTAATGATGATCCTATCAATGGTTCTAGTACTCCCCTATTTATATTTTGTTCTTCATTCTATTCTGAAGATCTGACGTTTTATTATCATGACAGATCTTCGATTGATCGTTGTTAACGCTAAAATTAATGTTGGGAAAACCCACCAATGCGCTTCTGCTATGCCCAGAACCTACAAGTAGTATAAGAGGGGTCATATCATTGGTTATAATTATTTAGTTGTTCATTGGCGATTTACGCATTTAATAAATTAGTTGTTTCGATTCAAGTTAATCGTTCTATAAATCTGAATCTTGAGATATGTCCTTCCTTTATCGTTTCTCGTTCACCTTACAGAAACAATTTTTTTCATTTAATTTTGATTAAAATAAAATAGAAGAGCTCATTCAGAGGTACCAAACATTCCTACCATATAACACCCAAATACACGCCGTGTATTCGGAAGTACACGCCGTGTAGTCTAGGTTAAATGAATTGGACTGGTCCACCAAATCAGGCCCTGTAAATGGATCCTTTCTAAGTATTTATGACACCATGTGTTGACCAGGAACATTTGGCACACGATTTCCAAATTACATGCTGTGTGGTCCAAAGAACACAACGTGTAGTCCCTTCAGGATAGGGTTGGACCGTGTACCCCATACACGGCTTGGTCGGCTGGAAACCGTGTAACGCTGATACTACACGGCGTGTGTCCCACTAAACAAACAGTGTACTCCAAAAAAAATTTGATGTACATATACACGCCATGTCCCCAGTCATGTACTTTAGATGGACGGTGAATAAAAGTACACACCGTGTAGTTGGAACTACACGTCGTGTACTCATCCAAATTATGCCGATTTATTAAAATTTATTATTATATTATAAAAACATTTGAGACGTGTACCATAGTGTAGGCTTAAAGCTGGGGCACGACATGTGATAGGTTTATATGTATATATATATATATATATCTGTTTAATTTAACAATCTTTGTAATTTTCATTTCTACTCATTGGGTAGTTATGAATGATAATTCACTGGGTTTCCTTCAAGGTATAGGTTACGTAAAAAGATAATTTTAAATGAATTTATTTGTTTAAAATTATGATGGATGAGAATCTCAAGGAAATTTAGAAAATGGTTTTAGATAAAATGATTGATTAATTAAAGATAATTAATTGATTCAAGTGTGATTTATCCTAAACCATAATGATTAAATAGTTGAATTCTAGTTTTTAATGAGTAAAACTGTTGCATGCATGGATGGTCATGCGCTAGACCAAGACCTTTTTATGTGAATGGTTTCTTTTAATTTATTTATTTAAATTAAAATTGTTTGCCTTCAAGCCTTCTCCATATTATTATGTAGGGCATGTGGGACCAAGGTTTCTTTTAAGTAAAAAACCCCTTTTACCCCTCACTTACATGTGAGATAAATGTATATGTAATATATGGAGCTCCCAAGCTAGTGGAGGCGACTCATGTCAGGAGACAAGGTGAAACCAATCCAAGGAGATACAAAGGTGGGTAAGTGGAAAGCTATAAACACGAACCCAAAAGGTTCAAGGTGTTTCTCCCCTAGGTCTTAGGTTAGATTATCAACTGCTAGATAAACTAAACAATACAACAAGCTCATGATCATAACATTCATTTTATTTCTATAAGTTGCATGGTTTATTTATTGTGGGTGTGTTGTCACGATCACACAATTAATGAATTAAACAATCATTCAAGATAGAACTAAAATAAAGACCGACTTGTGCGTAAATATTATCTTAGACATGGTTAATCACTTAAGTATATACCACTTAATATTAACAAGACTGTAACAAAAGATAATAAATTTTATATTTATGTATAAGGATAAAATCCCTCAATAAAATATTATGTCGGTATAGCCTTCCATAATCTTGTTTAGAATCGAACCATAGTTCAAAGTACTTGATCAACCCTAATTGGGGAGCTTTTAATTATCAGAGAATTATAATTCATGTTTTTGGGTCGAATCTACTTGGTTCGCATCAAGGGTTGACTGCCACAGTAGGACTTGGTGTGACCAAGAGGCAAAGGTTGAGGAAATCTAAAATAAAAGTGTTTCATGATTGGGGAGTCCACTCAACAGATCAAGGATCTTTGAGTTAATGCAGTCAGCATTTGGAATTACGACCTAAAACCCTTCAAGTTGCTTGACTAACCCTAATTGGGGTAATGCAAAGGGCAATATGGATCATTTACACTAGAATATTCATGCAACAAAATATTCTGAAGTCAATGGTGGGGGCTATTGGATTTTGATAAAATATTCAGAGAGTAATAAGTATTAATTTATTTACTTGTCTCAGTTTTATAATAAAGTATTAAACCTTCGCTCATCATAATTTTTAGAAATGGAAAGAAGAATGACTTCAAACATATCATTAAGAACCACACTTGAGAAGGAAAACCTTCTCACTAGCACTAATTTCCAAGAGTGGCAGATGCGTTTACATGTCATCCTTAGACACGATAGGAAATTGTATTTGCTGGAAGAACCTATTCTAGTTGCACCTGGGAAAGAGGCTAGTGATGAGGACCGATCTCTCTATATGAAACATATGAATGATTCCACTGATATCCAATGTTTCATACAATTGACCATGTCTAATGATCTCTTGAAGAAACATGAAAACATAGATGCGTATAACATGATGTCTCACCTTAAGGATCTCTACCAAGAGAAGGCGAGACAAGAGAGATATGAGATCTCCAATTATTTGTTTACAACTATGCTTGGAGAGTCTGCACCCACTGGGCCTCATGTAGTCAAGTTTAATGGCTACATTGAATGCCTGAACATCTTTAGGATTAAATTCACTGATGAGTTGCGTAAAGATCTCATCCTAACATCACTGACCAAGACCTTCTCTAGATTTATTATCAACTACAACATGAGAAACAATGAGAAGAGTCTATCAGAACTTCTAAACTTAATTCACCAGGTAGGCAAAGACATGGGGCGTGACAAACCCACATTCCTTATGGTGAATAATAAAAAGAAAGAGAAGGCAAAGGATCCAAAGACATATAAATGGTAAGAAGCCCCTGAGTGTCATCCCTCCAAGAAGGGGAAGATCCAAAGGCAGGGCAAGGAATGGGAGGCAGTATGTTATACATGTGGAAAGCAAGGCCATTGGAAGAGGAATTGCACCCAAAAGCATGGGGATTATAAGGGTGTGTTCATTATCGAGTGTAATATTTCTATTTCTACACATTGGGTATTAGATATAGCTTGTGGGGATCACATCTGTCTTCAAATGCATGAACAAATTTTATTTAGAAAGATTCCAAGAGGAGAGGTGGATATTCGAGCTGCTAATGGTGCAAGGCTAACTACGTTGGCTATTGGCGATTACCACCTCTCATTGTCGATTGAGATGATTTTTGTTTTACATAACTATTATTATGTGCGTAGTGTTACCAAGAACCTAATTTCTATATCTTCTTTGTATATGGATAGATTTATTTTCATGTTTGTAAAAATGGTTTGTCTCTTTTATAATAATAACGTATGTTATGGTATTACCCATTTAAATAATGGTTTGTATGTATTAAATTATGAAAACCAAGTGTTGGAAATTGATAACGAAAAAAACTCACATGACTCATACATCACCTAGTTGTGGCATCACCATCTCAGTCGTGTAAACGAGAATCGCTTGACAAAGATATGCCGAGATGGATATTTTGACTCTACTGAGCTAAAACCACTTGATAGATGTCACACTTATTTACAAGGTAAAATGACCAGGCCTCCTTTCGGTGGACAGGGTGAAAGGGCTACAGAGGTTCTAGGATTAGTGCACATAGATGTGGGTGGACCAATTCTTGTAGAAGCTAGAGGTGGATATTCTTACTTCATTAATTTTACTGGTGATTTGAGTAGATATGGATTTGTCTACTTAATGAGGTATAAGTCATAATCCTTAGATAAATTTAAGGAATTCAAGAATGATGTAGAGAATCATCTTGGTAAGATGATAAAGAAGCTTTGATCATATCGAGGTAGAGAATATCTGATCAAAGTGTTCGTCGATCTTCTATGGGATTCTGGGATTCAATATCATCTCACTCATCCTTTTACACCACAGTAGAATGGTGTTAGTGAAAGGGGGAACCACACCTTTTTGGACATGGTGAGGTCAATGATGAGTCATGCAGATAATCCCTTATCCTTTTGGAGATATGCATTACAAACTGCAACATACACATTAAACTGAGTACCAACTAAGCCAGAAAATGGAATTCCTTTCGAGTTATGGAATGGAAAGAAACCCATTTTGTCGCATAAACATGTATGAGGATACAAAGAATTTTTAAGGCCTTATCAGAAAGAAAACTAGCACCCGGGGAACAATGTGTATCTTTATAGGATATACCAAGGAAATGAAAGGATATTACCTATATAACCCTTAATACAAGAAAGTGATTTTCACCAGACAAGTCGTCTTTCTTGAAAGGGAGCACATCCTCAAAAAGGACAGTGGGAGAATGATTGACTTCGACGAAGTTGATGATCAAGATATACAGAAGTTGGTACAAAAACAAGTTCTAAATGTCCCCGTGGAAGAGGTTTTAGACACCCATGTAGTGTATAGGAGCTCAATAGAGGTAAGGGAATCAGAGAGATTTGGTTTCCTAGTCACCGAGGATGGTGAATCATTATTTTTGTACAATGATGGACCCCTCTCCTACAAGGAAGTAGTAGATAGCCCAAAAGTTGCAAGATGGATAGAAGATATGAATTCTGAGATAGATTCCATGTATCATAACAATGTTTGGGTTCCTTTAAATGAGCCAGTTGATGTAATGCTTGTTGGATGCAAATGGGAATTCAATATAAAATTGGACATGGAAGGTCAAGTTAGAACCTATAAAGTAGGGGTAGTGGCTAAAGGATTTAGACAATGTCAAGGAATTTACTATGATGAAACCTTCTCGCCAGTTTCCAAATTTAAATCCATAATAATAATACTTTCCATAGAAGCTTACCATGACTATGTGATGTGGAAGATTGATGTCAAAATATCATTCCTTAATGGGAACCTTCAGGAAGATGTCTATATGAAACAACCAGAAGTGTTTGTGACACAAGGTGAAGCCAAACGAGTTTTCAAGTTGCATAAATTCTGTTATAGACTAAGGTAAGAATATCGGTCATGAAAAATTCGATTTGATGAATCTATAATGGAATTTGGGTTCATTAAGAATGAATGTGAGCCATGTTTTTATAAGAGGTTTAATGGAAATGTGGTCATTATCCTAGTAGTATATGTTTATGACATATTTCTTATTGGAAATGATGTACCAATATTACAGTTAGTAAAGGGCTGGTTGAACAAGTGTTACTCCATGAAGGATTTGGATGAAGCAGCCTACATAATAGGGATCAAGATAATTCATGGTAGATCCAATAGGCTGCATGGACTATGTCAGGGTACATACATTGACCAGATACTAAAGAGATTTAGTATAAAACAAACTTAGAGGGGATTGGTTCCAATGTCACATGGCCTACATCTTTCTATGAAAATGTTTCCTCATACACAACAAGAGAAATATAGAATGAGTAAGATACCATACACTTCAGCTATAGGATCCATCATGTATGCCATGTTATGTACCAGGCTTGATGTTGCCTATGCCCTGAGCATGGTAGGAAGATATCAAGAAGATCCAGGGGAACAATATTGGACTACTGTTTAGACTATCCTTAAGTATCTGAGAAAAACATAGGATATGTTCCTAGTGTATGGGGGATATGAAGAGATTGTCATCAGAGGGTATGCTGATGCTGGTTTTCAGATAGATTAGAACAATCTGAAGTGGAAATCTGGATATGTTTTCTATCTCAATGGAGGAGCTGTGAGCTGGAATAGTTCAAAACAGAATGTTGAAGTTGATTATACAATGGAGTCCGAATATATAGTGGCTTATGATGCAGCTAAAGAAGCCATCTATAATCATAACTTTGTCCATGAGCTTGATTTGGTGCCTAACAGTAAATAGCTTATCACGTTGTATTGTGATAATACTGCAGTGGTGGATCTTGAAAAATAACCAAGGTCACATCAATGGACAAAGAACATACTCCAAAAATATCACCTCTTGAGGGATTTCTATCAAAGGGTTGAAGTTTCAGTGAGCAGAGTGTCCATGAAAGAGAATGTGGAAGACACCATGAATAAAGGCCTATCTTAGAAGAAGTATGAATATCATTTGAGAGTTATCAGGTTAAAGGTTTTTAGTAGTTGGATCTAGTCTAAGTGGGAGTCTATTAGAGTTGGTGGCCTAGAACTAACTACTTTGTACTTTATTAATTAATATAAAACTTATCACATTTTGATTGTTCTTATGTGTGACAATACATGTGATAATGTCCTAGGGATAGCTATTGCATTAAAGTGTCATAGCAGATTCCTGCTATGATGAGAACCTGGAAGTGACATAACACTGTTATTGAATGTATGTTCTATTGCCAGATGATGTTATTTGAGGGACACAAATAAATACAGGCCATTAGGGGTGTGGAATCATAAAACATTGAGGAACCTTATCATAGTGTGCACCCTTGGTAATATCTAGGAGGATATTTTGAGAACGAGACCCGCTAGCAGGAAATACACATTTCATAGTGCCATTGGACGTTCCTATCTGTGAACATGTGTATTGTTCCTTAGACATTAATATTATTATTAATGGGTATTACAAATCACGCACTTAGATGTATTGAAAAAAATTGTGACGACACACTGTTCACAGAGTGGTAGGATATGTTGGGTGTGTCACGATTTATACTACATTAATAGATAATGCGAGAAAGGATTTGTCCCTTATGTTCCATAATAGAAGTAGATATCTCAGGCCCTTTGATGGAATTGTTATATCCTGAAAAAATCCATGGCCATGGTAAGGTATGTGCGAGTTCAATTTCGGGAATTCAAAGAATAAATAATCGAGCACATGGGTTGATGGCACTAGCATAGAACCCACTTGATTAGAGATATTGAGACAAAGTTATTACATTACATGGTAAGCATTTGTAGGAGGTGAAATGTCATTACGACATTAACTTCTTTCTCTATGGGTGCATTGGCATGTTGCTAGACACTAACCTTGGTCTTTAGACTGGCTCCGCCTAATGCCACTGAGAAAGAGGTGTAGAAGGTCACACACTAAGTGTGTCCAAGAATCTCAGTTAAATATTAATTTAACAAGTTAAATAAAGATAATTTCCGATTGTGGTTTAATAATTATCTAAGGATACCTGATCACATGTATTTCAAAACTAGTTATTCAAGAGAATATTTTGTAGGTGAAATAAAATAAATATTAGTGAGTAATGTAGTGATATTTATTTTAGATATAAATATCCATTATTCAATATCTAATAAATATGGAGGAGGAAATAAAGAAAAATAGAAAATAATAGTACACGCTGTGTATAATAATATATACACGCCATGTATTTTTTCTGGCGAATTATGAGAAATAATATTATTTATTTAATTAAATATTATTATGTATAATTCGCTGGGCACATGTCATGTAATAATAATAGTCAACTATTATTATTAGACATGTGGTATTACTAAGAATTAAATGAAATTAATAAATTATTTCGGGTAATTAATTCATTTTATTATTCTATGTAATTAAAAACCCCAATTATATATTTCTCATTAACCTAGATATTTTTTTGGGTTGTGAACAACATATTAGGATAATGTCTCAAGCCAAGAGAGAATTCCTTTTCCACCAAGAATGCTCTCATGCTATGACAGAGAGATCCACCTCCACCAGATCAAGGCGATCAAAGGGAGACATCGCAAGTGAAGGCTCTTCTATGCTAGCAACCATATATCCCTTCATCGATTCCCAGAGATACATGGAGCACATTTGGATCACCGCTAGAGTAATCCTACTCATGAATTCTACGATGTAACAATGGTTCACATCGGATCATGACTGGAAACTTCAACGAAGAAAGAATTACATCAAGGTAATTCTTTTCAATTAATTAAATTAATTATTACCAACATATGATGATGCCCTCAATGGTTCTGGTACTCCCCTCTTTATTTTTTGTTCTTCATTATGTTTTGAAGATTTGGTGTTTTATTATCATGATGGATCTCATATTGATCATTGTTAACGCTAATATTAAAGTTTGGAAAACCCACCAACGTGCTTTCTCTATGCTCGCAACCTACAATTTTGATTTCATACATGAATGTTTTGGATGTTATTTACATTTTATCTTTCTATTAATGAAGTTTTTTCAAATAAATCAGGTTGTTATAGATTTTTAGAAAGTCATGATATGAATAGTGTCAGAATTGAAACAATTCATATTTTAAAATATAAAATATTTTATTAAACATTATAAAAATTAAAAAAATCTAAGATTTATCCAAATAGTGATCATAAGTCTAAAATTTTATTAATGACTCTTTATTTGGATATTTTTCATGTTTTGTAAACTATTTTGATTCTCAGACTGTTAAATGCTTGACAAAATGTTAAGTTTAAAAAATGGTTAAATAAAAAGATAAGGATTAAAAAATATCCAAAACCAGTCCATTTATTATTGGATGATTTTATTTCGACTTATATTCATCTTATATTCTCATTTAATGAGTTGTGGACCTTTTTAAACCTAAAATAATTTTATAATAAAATTATACTTTTAAAATTTCCTAAATAGCCCCACCTCCTTCCTATAAAAGGCCACCACCTCTAAACCATTACACACACCTATGAAGCCCCTTGGCTGGTCCAAAATATGCTCCAAGAATCTCCCAACATCCCCCTCTTCCTCATATAAGCTTTCTGCTAGGAGGAAGGAAATTCAAGAAAGCCATTTGTCTTAAATCAAGGAGATTTACACGGTGACAATGACCATTTTGCCACCACGAGAATTATTTGATATTTGGATTCCTATACAAGAAGTAGTGTTTTTAAAAGTTAAAGTAAATACCATATACCCTTTTTAACATATTTTGGTACTGAAAATGGTTTTGATAATGGATTTATTATGTCAATATATTGAACTGATATCTGGTGATTCCAATGTGGAAATGATATCTTCTCTTTATGATTGTTCATGTGTTATGAATATTTTATGGTTCTTGGGTATTATTTACCAATGCAAGTGGTTCCATGATAATCCTAGGTCTGGTGAGCCTGAGATAGCTCTCCAATGCACTGGGTTACATGAAAGAGGTAAACGTTACTGTTTCTCCTAAAATATTGAGGTAATATACTATGATGAGTATTCCAAATGTACCTCTCTATGTAATGGTGAATTATACAATATATTTATGATATTTCTTCCACAAGTGACCTTTATTATTTATGATTTCTATGTGCGATTCATAAATCGTATGATTTCATGATGTATGTTAAAGAGCTTATGTTTTTAATGTATTGATGAACTAATGTTATCTTTATTTATTTTATAACCATTATTGTTGTTTTTATGCTCATCCCATGTTTTTGAAACGTTTTTCATAGGGTATAAGGAAGGGTAAGAGAAATGAATAATTCAAGAAGATTTATATCATGAAAATAATTCTTGTTTTCTTTTAAGATTTTTTATTTTATGAAAAAAATGGTTACTGAGTAGAAGTGTCTACTTTGTAATATTTGAGATGTAATGTAATAGTTAATCTGTAATTCTTTAAAAAACTAATCTAGAAAAGATCCTCAATGTTAATTCCTGATTTAAATCAAAATTAATTAATGTTTTAAGGATTGAACCTTATAGTTGGTATCAGAGGTTGTCTTAAACATATTTAGGGATTAAAATTTTTCGTTAAACACATGGTTAGTCCCCATGTCTATTATTTTAGTTAAATCCTTGTTTTATAACTTTTCAGATCAAGGAAATTCGGTTAAAAATGGAAGGAGGAGGATCTCAAACAACAATATTATCTCTTCCTAATGAATTTCTTGAAATAATTATTACAAATTCATGTCCAGAATATTCTGAAACATTTTCTAACATACAAATCACTTGCAAGAAACAATTTGAGATATCAAACACCTCCACTATACCTCGATACCATCATGGATCATGGGTTTTATTTAATCAAATCATATTTTCTCAATATTCTCATATTTTTAAGAAAGGTATATATTATCAAGGAAATTTCAAATATTTTACCTTATCACAAGATTTTGAATCATATTTTTATTTTGAAAAAGGTCCTAAAGAAAGAGAACACTTGGAAACCTATTTATATTTGCTTTTAAATTATAGTCTTTCAGCACATACTTATGGTATTTTAAAATTTCCATTGATCGAAACATTCCACTCAAATTTGGTTCGACTGTTTTATAAAAATAATGTTTTATCATATGTTTTGAAATTATATGTCATACACAATTATTTATCAAAACTTTTTTTATGCGAACACCTGTATGATCCAAGTTATACGAGGTGTATTTGGATAAAGGAAGAAGATGATTATAAAGGATATCTAAATCATTGTTGTAGTGCATAGACCATCTATCTACGTGAACAAGATAACGTTGAAACAAGGTGGACACCATGATCAAGGTAAAATGTTATTTCTTTTGGAAGAGTATTATTTAATCATATGGAGGGAAAAAAAATTTCAACATATATAATATAAATTAAGATATTGAGGTCATAAAGAGTTGGTATAAAAATTAGAGGTATAAGACAACCATTGAGGTTAAATCAGGTTAGGTTTATTTTGGAGTTTTATAAAAAGGACAACACACCGACCATGTGACAACCCGTCACTTCAGACAAAGCTATTGGAATATAACCCACAACCAAAGTGTGAATATGATTTATCTCTTACCACTGGCCTATGTGAAGTCTCTGGTCAGTATGGCCTATTCAATTTAGTTAAATGATTTTATTTATAAATAATAAGTTGATTTGGGATCTTATGTTTAATCAAATGTATATCCTTAGTATAAGAAAATGATTTGGTGATTAAGTGATAAAGGTTATTTTGGAAGACGTTTTATTTTTGGGGAACACTATATACCTAAGGAAAATAGAATACTATGGGATTTAATTTTTGAAGTAATGGTTGAAATATTATTTTGAAAGAATATATGTTCTTGTTTTGTACATGTAGTGATTTGGGTTATTTGTGTAAATTATTAACCTCTCATAGAGAATATGTGATTAAGTTAATTACTTTTTAGTATGAGGCTTTAAGAGTAGCTGATGTTATTTGCAGATAAAATTTAAGATTATCATGGAAGACTATGTGATCAAATTCTTCTGATTTTTGGCTTTCAATATTAGTTTGAACTATATTGAATAATATTAAGGACAATTATGTATTGAATGGTATTTTTTGAACTTTGGGAACTGTTTGTTTAATTTTGGAGATTAAGAGTAATATTAATTTTTATAAAGGATTATCCTTTTTGGGGATTATCTGATCTCTTACTAACTATTTTGGTTTTTGTTATTTTCTAAAGATAGGAAAAATATATGGTTCATCTTTTGTGGATCGTGTTATTCTCTAGAATTTGATTCTAGCACTTCAAGTGTGACCAAGTCTTCTTAAATAATCATCGTTTGGAAAAAAGATTCATTTTTGGTAGAAACTTATTAAAGGATGAAACTCTAATTGAATAGTAAGTATATTTTATTATGTTCTTGGTAAATCTCATAAATAAATTAATAAAATTTATGAAAGGGAACCTAAAACAAAAAATAGTATCCGTTTACTTTTCTTACTAGGTAATCGGAGTCCATTTATTGCATCACAAGTTTGTGGTTTTCAGATTGCTATCTTTCTCCTAATCATGTTTTCTATCACTCTCCATCAGAACTTGAAATGTAGTTTATCTTCCATATCCATGTTTTCCGACATGGAATCCTATTATTTTTTATCTCTGGGGGCCTTTTTACTTTTATTTATTTCTTTTAAAATGATATTTTTATTGGCTCTTTTTTGAATTTGGGACTTTCAACGAAGTTTCGGAGCCCAATTTTAAAATTGTGAGGATGCAATTTACAAAAGGGGGGAAGGATGTAAGGACCCAGGTATTTATAGAATAATAAATTTTCATACCTATTAATATTTATGAATAAGATGTTAATTTTATATTAAATATGACAATTTTTCATGTAGAGTACTCAACACACAATAACAGGTTTCCTTGAAGTCTTACATTGCACGCAACTTTGAGTTATACAAAAAAAATAATATAATATTATTATTATTTTAAATGATAGTTAACACCTAGATTTTGTATTTGAGATAATGAAAATAAATAACTACAATATAATTATTAGATGTCTTTACACATATCCAATAAATTTTATAGTGTTAAAATAAGAATGAATCCAATTTTAAGCATGAAAAACTCTAATATTTTTTAAAAAGTCGTTTTATCGCCTTTTGATGGAGAACCCATTTTAAATATAGTTTTTCCACTTTTATATGTTCCATTGTAAAGAATAAACTTATTTATAATTGGGACATCAAAATTTAATTTGGGTAAAATTTTGGTATTTTTCTGATAAAGTTCATTTTTTGATGAATAGTGAAAAATACATCATTTTAATTAAAAATTGTATTTTAATCTCATTTATTTATATGATTATAATGTCATTGTAATTGGGTTTAAAATTTAATTAGATTATATTTTTATCATTTAATTCAATTTTGGTTATAGAAAATAATTTCCCTTTGAAATTGGACAAAAACACATGACAATTATTTGATAGGTTTTACTTCTTAAAAACACGTTTTTTGGTTTTGACAATGAGAATTAATTTTAAATTAATTTATTAAATTTGTATGTTTTGAATTTGGAAAAATGGATTCCATATTTCGAATCAGGAGGTCCAAATTGTGTAAATAGGTATCTTTTATGCTTAGACATTATGAATAGTAACTTCAGTAAATATTTTATTTACCATGGTTAAAGGGTAATTCTAGTAAATAAGGGTAAAAAAAATATTATAATAATATTAAATTACCGTAACATGTGTACTAACCCTATTTTATTATACATTTCCGACCATGGTTATCATTGGGTCTTTTTTGGGACCCCATGGATCCACTTTTAAGTGAAAATGACATTTTATAAAAATTAATTTAAAGTTATGTAAAATGTAACATAAACATATATTTTATAGTAAAAAAAATTTATATGGTGTTATATAAGTGATATTTTAGACAATAAATAGTAATTATAAATAAAAAATATTTCCTACATCATGGTATTTTATTTATAATTTTTAGACATTAAATAAATAAATTTAATTTCGACACAGTGGTGATGCAGTGATTGCTTCATTAAAAAAGGATTCAAATAAATAATATTTTAAAAGTTAAAATAATTGTAATTTTGTAATTTTTATGTCATAAATGAATTTTTTGGATGATATTTACATGTTATATTTATTTTAATGATGTTTTTTCTTTTCAATCATGTTTTTATGGATTTTTAAAAAGTCATAATATGAATAGTGTCAAAATTGTCATAATTCATATTTTAGAATATAAAATATTTTATTAAATAATATAAAATTTCAAAAAGTATAATATTCATGAAAATATTTATTATAGGTCTTAAATTTTATTTATGACTCTTTATTTGTATATTTTTCATGTTTTGGTAACTATTTTGATTCTTAGAGTGTCAAATTCTTTGTAAAACAGTAAGAGTAAAAAAGGTTTATATTAAAACTAAAAAGGTTAAAATATCCAAAACCTATCCAATTCTTATTGGATGATTTTATTTCATCATATATTCATATTAGCTTATAATTTAATGAGTTTTGGACCTTGTAAAACCAAAAATCATTTTATAAAAAAATAATACTATCAAACTTTACAAAAGAGCCCCTCCTCCCTCTTATATAAGGATTCGAACTACACTCACAAACACCTCCATCTAATGGATTTAAAACATACTGTTTCTGTAGACGACGAACTACTGCCTCACGAAACGATGATTGTTCAGTTATCTCTTATCGCCTCTCATGGTTTTCATTATGATGGCACTATATTTATATGTGATAGATATTATATTTATATTTTCACTATGTTTCTATATTTTTCATTTATATAATACCTTTATGGTTTCCAAAATGGGTTATTACGATAATTTAATTTTAGAAAGTGTGGATTACCGCCCCCACAAAGTGATATGACTCATTCATGCCATACATGGAACGTATAAAGGATGGTTTTAATGAATTTATGTAACATATATATATTATGATATTATACTGAAATTATAATATAAATATGTATCATTTGATTTTCAGTCATTAAAAAATGAAAAAAAGAAATGAAATTTGCATTCATTCATAAGTACGGCTTACCATCTTCATGAACGATGAATTTCATTTTAATATATCCAAATGATATGGACTATTATTTATACACATTTTCTGGATTTATAAGATATTTAAATCATGGATATCATTTTGGATATAATGGACTTTTTACATCATCAAAAATTTGTAATTATAACATGTTCATTATTGACTCAAGTTCCAAATATCGACAAAATGACTTATATTAACTTACATTATTATGTAATGTTTATAACATGGTAATAAGTTATATAAAAGGAATAATAAACTTGAAAAGGTTCTGAAGCAAGTAGAAGTCAACTTAAATTTATTATTCAGGAAGAAAAAGGAACATATGTGACAAGTCAGACTCAAGGTAAGGGAACGTTTCACCCTCCTCTTTTAGTCAAAGACTTATTTTATGTTATGTATTTTAATTTACATTATCTTATGTTGTGATATGTTGTTATATATCCTTATTTCTATAAATTTTATGTCCAAGTTATGAGATACCAGTTTCTCTTTCATCAACTCTTTTTATGAATTTTTATGTGATGCTGTTAGGCTGCAGAATTTTCGTAAGGGCCATATCTCAATTTCCTTTAATTGAGGCATATTTTCGTTTATACACAACCTTATTATATATGGTGTATAATTATACCATTTTTCTTTTAATTTCATTCAATGGTTTTCAAAAGGAATATATTTTTATGAATCATTTTACTAAACAACAAAAAGAATGTTTTTTTAATGTACGTGGTGACAATGACCTTTCCACCGCTGTGAGAATTATTTGATATTTTTCTTCCCCTGCAAGCGGTAGTGTTTTTAAAAGGAAAATTAAATACCATATACCCATTTTTATGTAATTTGTTATTGAAAATAGTTTTGATAATGGATTGATTATGTCAATATCTTGGACTGATATCTTGTGATTGCAATGTGGAAATTTTATCTTTCCTTTATGATTGTTCAAATGTTAAGATTATGTTATGGTTCTTGGGAATTTTTTACGTATGTGGGTGGTTCCGTGATAAACCTAGGGTGGGTGAGCCCGAGACAGATCTCCAATGAATTAGGTAGTGTGATAGAGGTAAACCTTAATGCTTCACCTAAGAGATTTAGGAAACATACTAGGATGATTATTCCAACATAACTCCCTATGTAGCTGTGAAATATAAAATGTAATTATGATATGGATGCCACAGTTTACCTTTATGATTTATGATTTATATGTGTTATTCATAAATCTTATGATTTCACAAGGTATGTTAAAGAGATTGTGTTATGTCTGTATTGATGGACTAATGTTTTCTTTCTTTATTTTATAACCCTTACATAGATTTTTATACTCTTCCCATGTTTTTCAAATGTTTTTTCATGAGGTATAAGTAAGGGTAAGAGAAAGGAATAATTAAGAAGATTATTATCAAGAAAATAATTCTTGTTTTCTTGTAAGAGTTTTTATTTTATGAAAAGAATGGATACTGAGTAAAATTGTCTGATTTGTAATATTTGAGATGTAATTTAATAGTTAGGGCCTAATTCTCCAAAACTATAAACATGAAAAGATACTCAATGTTAATTCTTGATTTAAATCAATATTAAATAATTTTTAAGGCTGGGCCTTATAGTTTGTATCATAGGTCAGTTTAGACAACTTCAGGGATTAGGAGTTCCTGTTAAACACATGGTTAGTCCCTATGTCTATTATTTTAATTAAATCCTTGTTTTATAGCATTTTAAAATCAAGGAAATTCGGTTACAAATTGAAGGAAGAGGATCTCAAACAACATTCCTATCTCTTCCTGATGACTTTCTTTCAATAATTATTTTCAAGTCATGTCTAGATGATTCGGAAACATTTTCTAACATACAAATCACTGGAAAGAAACTGTTTTAGATATCAAACACCTCCGCTATACCTTGATACCATCGTGGATCATGGGTTGTATTTAATCAAATCCTATTTTCTCAAAATTATCATATTTTTAATAAAGGTAAACATTATCATGGAATTTTCAAATATTTTACCTTATAAAAAGATTTTGAAGCATATTATGAATTTGAAAAAGGTGCTAAAGAAGGAGACCCTTGCACAACATATTTATATTTTCTATTAAATTATAGTCTTTCAGCACATACTTATGGTATTTTAAAAGGGCCATTGATCAAAGGTTTTAACTGAAACTTGATCCGATTTTTTTATAAAAATAAAGGTTTATCGGATGTTTTGAAATTATATGTCATACATGATTATTTTCAAAAAAAAAAAAATTTATGTGAACACGCATATGACCCAAGTTATACAAGGTGTATTTGGATAAAGGAAGGAGATGATTTTGACGGGTCTCTAAATAATTTTTTCAGTGAATGGACCCTCTATCTATGTGAACCAGATGAATATGAAACCAGGTGGACACCATGATCAGGGTACAATGTTCTTTCTTTGAGAATAGTGTTATTTTATCATATAAAGGTAAACAAATGTCAATATATATAAGACTTAATGAATTATGATATTGAGGTCATTATGATTTGGGATGAAAATGAGAGGTATAAGACAAACATTGAGGTTAAATCATGTAAGGGTTATTTTTGAGTTTTATAAAATGGACAACATCCAGAATATGTAACAACCTGTCGCTTCAGACAAAGTTGCGGGAATCGAACCCACAACCAAAGTGCGACTACGATTTATCAGTTACCACTGGCCTACATGAAGTATCTGGTTAGTATGACTTATTCTTTTTAGTTAAATGGTTATATTGATCAAGAATAAGTTTATTTTGGATCTTAAGTTCTATCAAATTGATATCCATTGTATAAGAAAATTATTTGGTGATTAAGTGATAAAGGTTATTCTAGAAGACATTTTCTCTTTTGGGAACACTATATAACTAAGGAAATAGAATAGTATGGGATTTCATTTGTAATGTAATGGATGAAATATTATTTTGGAAGAATCTATGTTCTTCTTTTTTACAAATAGTGATTTGGGATATTTTTGGAAATGATTAACCTATAATAGAGAATATGTGATTAAGTTAATTAAATTTCAGTATGAGAATTTAAGAGTAGTTGATGTTATTTGGAGATAAATTTTAATATTCATCATGGAAGATTATCTGATCTAATTCTTATGAGTTCTGGGTTTCAGTCTTATTTTGTAATATATTAATTAAATGTAAGGAAAATTATGTATTTAATGGTCTTCGTTGAACATTGGGTACTGTTTGAAGAATTTTGGATATTAAGAGTAATATTTCTTTTTATAAAGGATTATTATTTTTGGGGATTATATAATATCTTACTAACCATTTTGGTTTTGGTTATTGCTTAAAGACAGGGGAAATATAGGGTTCATCTTTTTCAGATCATGTTATTCTCTAGAAGTTGATTCTAGGACTTTAGGTGTGACCAAGTCATCTTGAATAATCATTGTTGGGAGAAAAGATGTTTTTTTGGAGAAACTTATTAAAGGATGAAACTCTACTTGAATAGTAATTGTATTTCTTATGTTCTTAGTCAATATCATAAATAAATTCCAAAAATTTAGGAAAGGGAACCTAAAACAAAAAAAAATTCCATTTAATTTTATTACTTGGTAATCGAAGGCTGTTTAACCCAGCACACGTGTGTGGTTTTCAGATTGTTAACTTTATCCTAATCATGTTTTCTATCACTATCCATCAGAACATGACACTTATTTTCCCTTCCAGATAATTGTTTTCCTACATGTAATCCTCATATATGTTATCCTGAGTGATATTTGTACTTATCTTTCTTTCTTTTAAAGTGATATTTTTGTTGTCTCTTTTTCCGAGGTGGGACTTTTAATGAAGTTTCTTATCCTAATTTTAAAATTGCGAGGATACAATTTCCCAAAGGGTGGAAGGATGTAACGAACCATATATTTATAGAATTTAACATTTCATATCAATTAATATTTAAGAATAATATATTAATTTTATGTTAAATATGACACCTTTTTAAATAGCATACTCGACACACAACTACAAGTTTCTTTGAAATCTTACGTTGCACACAACTTTGAGTTATACCAAAAAAACAATATATTAATATTATTATTTTAAATAATAGTTAACAACTAGCTATTGTATTGGTAGGAATGAACAGAACTAAATACAATATGATAATTAAATGTCATTACACTTGTCAGATAAATTTTAGATGCTTAAAATAAGAATGAATCCAATTTTAAGCATGAAAAACTCTAATATTTTTTAAAAATTCATTTTATCTCCTTTTGATAGAGAACCCTTTTCTAAATCCAGTTTTTGTCACTATTATATGTTCCATTTGACAAAATAAACTTCTTATTTAGAAGTGGGACATCCAAATTTACTTTGGGTAATGTTTTGGTATTTTTCTGATAAAGTTCATTTTTTGATGAATAACGAAAAATACTGCATTTTAATTCAAAACTGTATTTTAATATAATTTATTTATATGATTAGACTGTCATTTTAATTGGGTTTAAAATTTTATTAGATTATATTTTTATCATTTAATTCAGTTTTATTCATTGAATGTAATTTCACTTTGGAATTGGACATAAACACATGTCAATCTTTTTGTAGTTTTTACTTCATGAAAACACACTTTTTGGTTTGACAGTGAGAATTAATTTTCAATTAATTTATGAAACTTTTTTGTTTTGAATTTTTAAAAAATCATTCTATATTTGGAATCATGAGGTCCAAATTGTGTAAATTGGTAACTTTTATTTTTAGACATTATGAATAGTAACTTTAGTAAATATTTTATTTACCATGGTTAAAGGGTAAATCAAGTAAATAAGGGTAAAATAATAATATTATAATATTATTAAATTACCCTAACACGTGTTTTAACCCTATTTGATGATACATGTATGACCATGGTCATCCTTGGGTCGATTTTGGGACCTCATGGATCCACTTTTTAGTGAAAATGGGAATTTATAAAACTTAATTTATAGTTAATGAAAATGTAACATAAACATATATTTTTTTATGTAAAACGGTTTTTATACGGGCTTATATAAGTGATATTTTCAACTATAAATAGTCATTATAAATAAAAAAAGATTTCCTAAATCATTTTATTTTATTTATAATTTTTAGACATTAAATAAAAAAATTAATTTTGACACAATGGTGATGCAGTGATTACTTCATTAATAAAGGATTCAAATAAATGATATTATAAATGTTAAAATAAATGTAATTTTGTTATTTTGATGTCATAAAAGAATCTTTTAGATGAAATTTACATGTTAGATTGGTATTAATTACGTTTTTTTGAATTAATTAGGTTGCTATGGATTTTTAAAAAGTCATGATATGAATAGTGTCAAAATTGACATAACTCATATTTTAAAATATAAAATATATAATTAATTATTATAAAATTTCAAAAAGTATAAGATTCAGAAAAATAGTTATAATAAGTCTCAAATTTTATTAATGGATCTTTATTTGAATATTTTTCTTTTTTTGGTAACTATTTCGATTCTCAAAGTGTTAAAGGCTTGAAAAAACAGTATGGGTAAAATAGGGTTAAATAAAGACGAAAAGGATTAAAAATATCCAAAAAATATCAAATTATTATTGGATAATTTTATTTCAACTTATATTAATCTTATATTTTGATTTAATTATTTGTGGAAGTTTTGAAAACAAAAATCATTTTATAATAAAATAATAATTTCAAACTTTACTAAAGAGCCCATTCTCCCTCTTATAAAAGGCCACCACCTCTAACCCATTACACACACTTCTAAATCCCCTTGTCTCAACCAAACTCTACTACAAGAATCTCCCAACATCCCCCTATTCCTACTAGAATCTTTTCCTTATGCATAAGGAAATTCACGAAATCCTTTTGCCTCAAATCAATGAGAGTTACACATTTTAAGAGGTAGCATCTTCTTTAAAATTCCATTCCTATATTCTACTTATTCACCCCCTTTTATATATTTTTTATTTTTTAAAATAAAAAAAAATATACTTAATATAATATGAGGATTAAAACTACACTCACACACACCTCTATCTAATTGATTTATAACATACTGTTTCTGTGGATGGAGAACTACTATCTCACGAAACGATGATTGCTTAGTTATCTCCTACCGCCTCTCTTGGTGGCCATTATGATAAAACATAATTTATAAATGATATATATATTATATTTATATTTTCAGTACTTTTCTTTATTTTTCATTTATATCATTCTTTTATGGTGTCCATAATGGGTTGTTACGATAATTTCATTTGAGGAAGTGCGGACTACCGCCCCCTCAAAGTGATATGACTCATTCATGCCATACATGGAACGTATAAAGGATGGTTTTAATGAACTTATTTAAAGTATATAAAATTTGATATTATAATGAAATTATAATATACTTATGTATCAATTATTTTTCATTCCTTAAAAAATGAAAAAAAAGAAATGAAAGTAGCGTTCATGAGTACGTACAACTTACCGTCTCCATGAACGGTGCATTTCATTTTCATATATCCAAATGATATGGACTATTATATATACAAATATACTGTATATATATGATATTTAAATCATGAAAATAATTCTAGAGATAATTTAATTTTTACTTCGTGGAAAATTTTTAATTATAACAAGTTCATTTTTGACTCATGTACCAAATATCGACAAACGACCAATATTAACTTAAATAATTATGTAATGATTATAACATGGAAATAAGTGATATAAAAGGAATAATAAACTTGAAAAGGGTTCAAAATAAAGTAGAAATTAACTTATGTTTATTATTCAAGAATAAAAAAGAACATACACGACAAGTCAGACTCAAGATAAGGGAACCTTTCACCCTCCTCTTTCAGTCAAAGACTTCTTTTAAGTTATGTCTTTTAATTTAAAAAATATTATTTTGTTATATGTTGTTATATATCATTATTTCTCTAAATTTTATGTCTAAGTGTTGAGATACCCTTTTTGCTCTCATTAACTCATTTTCTAAAATTTTAAGTGATGTCATTAGGCTGCTGAATTTTCATAAGGGACATAGTCTCAATCTCCTTTCATTGAGGCATATTTTGGTTTATACATTACCTTCTTTTATATGGTGTATACTTATACCATTTTTCTTTTAATTTCATTCAATTGTTTTCAAAAGGAATATCTTTTTTATGAATCATTTTACTAAATGACAAAAGGAATGTTTCTTTTTAACGTACGCGGTGACAATGACCTTTCTACCATCACGAGCATTATTTTATATTGGGATTCCTCTACAAGTATTAGTGTTTTTAAAAGTAAAATTAAATACCATATACCCTTTTTAATGTATTTTGGTATTGAAAAAGGTTTTTATAATGGATTTATTATGTCAATATCTTGAAATTATATCTTGTGATTGCAATGTGGAAATGTTATCTTTCCTTTATGATTGTTCATGTGTTATGATTATGATATGGTTCTTGGGTATTTTTTACGTAAATGGGTGGTTCCGTGATAAACCTAGGGCTGGTGAGCTTGAGATAACTCTTCAATGAATGGGGTAACATGATGGTGGTAAGCATTAATGTTTATCCTAAGATATTTAGGTAATATAATAGGATAGGTATTTGAAATGTAACTCCTTATGTAGCTGTGAAAGCTACAATGTAAGTATGATATGGATGCCACAATTTACATTTATGATTTGTTTTTTCTATGTGTTATTCATAAATATTATGATTTGATGAGGTTTGTTAAATAGCTTATGTTTTGTATGTATTGATGGAATAATGTTTTCTTTCTTTATTTTATAACCCTTACTCAGATTTTTATGTTCATCTCAAGTTTTTGAAATGTTTTTCACGAGTTATAAGGAAGGGTAAGAGAAAGTATGAATTCAAGAATATTTATATCAATAAAATAATTCTTGTTTTCTTTTAATTGTTTTAATTTTATGAAAAAATGATACTTAGTAGAAGTGTCTTCTTTGTAATATTTGAGATAAAATGTAATAGTTATGGACTAATTCTCTTAAACTCTAAACCAGAAAAGATTCTAAATGTTAATTCTTGATTTAACTCATGATTAAGTAATGTTGTAATGCTGGGGCCTTATAGTTGGTATCATAGGTCGGTTTGACAAGTTTAGGGATTAAGTGATTTCGTTAAACACATGGTAAGTCCCTATGTCCATTCTTTTAGTTAAATCCTTGTTTTATAACTTCTTCAGATCAATGAAATTCAGTTACAAATGGAAGGAGGAGGATCTCAAACAACATTCCTATCTCTTCTTAATAAATTATTTGCAATAATTATTGAATAGTCATGTCTAAACGATTCTGAAACATTTTCTAACCTACAACTCAATGGTAAGAAATTGTTTAAGATATCAAAAACCTCTACTATATCTCAATACCATCGTGGATCATGGGTTGTATTTAATCAAATCCTATTTTCTAAATATTATAATATTTTCACGAAAGGTAAATATTATCATGGAATTTTCAAATATTTTCCCTTATCACAATATTTGGAAGCATATTATGATTTTAAAAAAGGTGATGAAGAAGGAGACCCTTGCACAACCTATTTATATTTTCTTGTAAATTAGAATCTTTCAATACATACTTATGGTATTTTAAAAGGACCATTGATTGAAAGTTTCAACTAAAACTCAGTCTGACTATTTTATAAAAATGAAGTTTTATTGGATGTTTTGAAATTATATTTCATACATAATTATTTTCTAAAACTTTTTTTCTATGAACACCCATATGACCCAAGTTGAATGAGGTGTATTTGGATAAAGGAAGAAAATGATTTTGAAGGATATGGAAATATTTTTTGCAGTGCGTGGACTATCTATCTACGTTAATAATATGAAAATAAAACCAGGTGGACACCATGATCAAGGTACAATGTTCTTTCTTTGGGAATAATGTTATTTTATCACATGAGGTAAACTAAATTTCAATATACATAATACTTAATAAATTAAGATATTGTGGTCATTATGAGTTGGTATAAAACTAAGAGGTATAAGACAACCATTGAGGTTAAATCATGTTCACGTAATTTTTTAGTTTAATAAAAAGGGCAACACGTAAGACGTGTGACAACTCATCGTGTCGGACAAAGCTGCAAGAATCGAACCCACAACAAAAGTGTGACTAGGATTTATCGCCTACCACTGTCCTACGTGAAGTCCCTGGTTAGTTTGAATTATTATTTTTAGTTAAATGATTTTATTGACCAAGAATAAGTTTATTTGGGATCTTATGTTTTATCAAATGGATATCCTTAGTATAAGAAAATGATTTTGTGATTAAGTGATAAAGGTTATTTTTGAAGATTTTTTCTCTTTAGGGAACACTATATACCTCAAGAAAATAGAATAATATGTGATTTCATTTGTGGAGTAATGGATGAAATATTATTTTAAAAGAATATATGTTCTTGTTTTGGACAAATATTGATTTGGGATATTTGTTGAAATGATTAACCAATACTAGAAAATATGTTATTAAGTTAATTAGTTTTCAGTATGATACTTTAAGAGTTTCCGATGTTATTTGGTGATAAATATTAAGAATTATCATGGAAGACTATGTGGTCAAATTCTTCTGAGTTTTTTGTTTCAATATTAGTTTATACTATATTGAATAATTTTAAGGAAAAATGTGTATTTAATGGTCTTTCTTGAACTTTAGGTACTTTTTTTTTGAATTTTGGAGATTAAGAGTAATACTTATTTTTATAATTGATTATCTTTTTTATGGATTATATGATCTCGTACTAACAATTTTGGTTTTGGGTAATGTCTAAAGATATGTGAAATATATGGTTCATATTTTTGGAGCATTTTATTCTCTAGAAGTTGACTCTAGCACTTCAGGTGTGACCAATTCCTCTTTAGTACTCATCATTTGGAGAATAGATTAGTTTTGGGTATAAATTTATTAAAGGATAAAACTATACTTGAATAGTAAGTGTATTTCCTTATGTTATTAGTAAATCTCATAAATAAATTCCTGAACTTTATAATAGGGATCCTAAAACAAAAATACAATTTATGTTTACTTTTCTTACTATGGAATCAAAGACCATTTAACCCATCACTGGTTTGTGGTTTTTAGAATGTTAACTTTCTCCAAATCATGTTTTCTATTACTCTCCATCAGAACTTGACACTTAGTTTCTCTTCTATATCCATGTTTTTTACATGTAATCCTAGTAATGGTTATCTAAGGTGACCTTTGTACTTCTGTTTCATTCTTTTAAAGTGATATTTTTATTGACTCTTTGTCCGATGTGGGATTTTCAATCAAGTTTTTGAGCCCAATGTTATAATTGCAATGAAGCAATTTCCAAAAGGGGGGAAGGATGTAATGAACCTGATATTTATAGAATAATAAATTTTCATATTTATTAATATTTATTAAAAATATATTAATTTTATGTTATATATGAAACTTTTTCCAATAGCGTACTCAACATGCAACAATAGGTTTCTTTGAAATTTTTCGTTGCACACAACGTTGAGTTATACCAAAAAAGTTATATAATAAGATTATTATTTTAAAAAATAGTTAACGTCTAGACATTGTGTTGGAAAGAATGAATAGAAATAACTAAAATAATATTATTAAATGTCTTTAAACTTATCCAATAAATTTAGTAGTCTTAAAATAAGAATGAATCCAATTTTAAGCATGAAAAAACTCTAATATTTTTTAAAAAGTCATTTTACAATCTTTTGATAGAGAACCCTTTTTAAATCTAGTGTTTTTTTGCTTTTTTATATTAAATTTGACAAAATAAACTTATTATTTAGAATATCGACATAAAAATTTAATTTGGGTAAAATTTTGATATTTTTTTGATAGAGTTCATTTTTTGATGAATTGTGAAAAATAATGCATTTTAATTCAAAACTGCCTTTTAATAAAATTTATTTTTATGATTAGACAATCCATTTAATTGGTTTCAAATATTAATTATATTATATTTTTATAATTTAATCCAATTTTGTTCCTTGAAAGTAATTTCACTTTAAAATTGGACATAAACACATGTCAATCTTTTGGTAGTTGTTATTTCATAAAAACATTCTTTTTGGTTGTCACGACCCGTCCTCGGGGCCCGTGCCGTGACTACCCCAAGCCCGCCTTCCATAGGCCAGGGGCTGGCGACTAGCACCAAAGGCGTAAAATACCGATAACTGGGAAGGCATTGCCTTTATAAAGGAAAACAAGCACCACGAAGTACAAGCGGAAGAAGTAAACACTAAGTAAAAACTGAGTACAACAGTAAGTGCGGAAAGTAAAAAGGGGCCGGAAATACAAGCCCAACTGTAAAGTACAACTCGAAATGGAAAACAGCAACTGAAAAGTAAAGCTGCTACGCCGAGCTGTCCACTGGAAATCCCACCTGAAGGGGGGGTACATATAGCTCCTCTCCTCCTCAGGTTCCGCCGTCCGCTTCGAGTATGTCTCGCCCAGTGGTCCACCTCCGGGTACCGCCTCGTCGCCACGTCCACCTCTGGGTACCGTCTCGTCGTGAGGTCCTCCTCCGGGTACCATCTCTTCGTATAGTCCACCTCCAGGTACCGTCCAGTCCTTGAACACTCAGCCTCTGTCAGCAATGCCCGTCGTCTGCAACCAACACAACGAGGTGCGGGCATAGCCCGTGCAGGGGTGAGTATAACGATACTCAGTAGGGACCCCGAGACCCTCAAGGTCTCACTAAACCAACAAGGATAACCACACAGAAGATCTCAACAGATAACCTCTACTTAGGTATATGCCCATACATATACCTAAGTTATCAAGTAACCCATCTCAATCATGAGAAAACACAAGGATTGTGAAATCAACGGATAACCACTACCCGGGTATATGCCCATACATATACCAAAGTTAGCAAGTGAACCATCTCAATCATGAGGTAAACACAAGGTCAAAAGTCTCAGCTCAAACCAGGATTTTCATTATCGAAACCGTAACTGCTGAAGAGATCCGTCTCTGGAGTGTACAGTGGTCCTGTCACGACTCCGAGGTACTCCTCACTAACCTAAGACTGCTGAGGTACTCCTCCTGTCGAGTACCGCGGGTCTGCGGCCAACTACCGGGTGCTCCGTCCGCTGTGGGTCTGTCGCCAAATACCGGGCGCTCCCCCCAATAGCCTACAGAGGTACTCCTCCTGTTGAGTACCGCGGGTTTGCGGCCAACTACTGGGCGCTCCTTCCGCCGTGGGTCTGTCGCCAAATACCAGGCGCTCCGTCCACTGGGCTAGTCGACTTACTCCAAGTCGAGTCGGTCAAGCAGTCGTCAGGTCTCAGCAGGCTACACGATCTTCGTACTCCGCACGCTCGTCTCCGGGAGGGTCCGCTCCACGAGCTACTGGTCGATACTCCAAGTATCTCAAGGTCCGACGAAGAAGTATCTCAAAGGACCGCCTTGTCATAGGGGTCTCAACGCAACAGACGGCGCGTCTATCGGACGCCCGGTCTGTGAGTTATTAGCCTTTTCGTCCCAGGGGCCCGGTTGGTTTCGTGAGCAAACCAATCCCGGCCATATCTCAACTGTACCCCGAACTCCCATAGGGTATACTCATAGGGACTGTTACTCAACGTAATCACCAACGCAGCTGACGGTTCGTCAAACGGACGTTCTGTCAGAAAGATATCAGCTTTTCCGTTCCAGGGGCCCGGTTGGATTTCGGTGCGATCCAACCCGGCCACTATCCATATGCATCCAAAACTCGGGCGGAGGATGCCAAAAGTTTCGTATCGTCAACAGGAACTCAACGGAACAGACGGCGCGTCAATCGGACGTCCGGTCTGAGAGTTATTGGCTTTTTCGTTCCAGGGGCCCGGTTGGATTTCGGTGCGATCCAACCCGACCGCACTCCGTCGGCATCCAAACCTCGAGAGGAGTAAGCCGAAAGATCCATCTCACTTAGAGGAATTCAACGAAACAGACGGTGCATCAATCAGAGGCCTGGTCTGTTATTTATTGGCCTTTCCGTCTCACACCCACCCTGGGAAATTTCCCAGGAGGTCACCCATCCTGATCACTACTCTAGGCCAAGCACGCTTAACTACGGAGTTTTAACCACGTAGGCTCCCAAAAAGGAAGGTGCACCTTGAGTATAGTATACCGAAACGACCGTCTGGATCCAAGGATCGCGTTGCCGCTGACGACGAGTCGTTTGGAGGCCCGTAGCCCAAGATACGGGCATTTGACCAAACCGCTTGGTAACGGGGGTTTCAGGCCCGGGCCGTCCGGGCCCGAGACCCCCCGGATGGCCCGAACCGGGTCGACCCGCCCCGAACGGGGTCGACCCGGCCCGGCACAGCCCGGCCCGGCCCGGCGCGGCCCGGCCCGGCGTGGCGAACCGGCCAGGCGCGCCAGTTCGGCGCAAGGCAGCGCGCTGGGCGCGCTGCCAGCTTGGCCGATGGCCGAGCTTGCTGGAAACGGGGGGCCGCCTGCCCCCCCTTTGTGAAACCGCCCCCCCTCATAATGGGGGGCCAAATAACTGCCCAGGGGAATTAAATTCCCCCGGTTTCCACCAACCCGGCCGCCCCGACCTGGCCGGCCGGCTTCTTGTCAACAGGACCGGCAAGGGCCGGTCCTCTTCCGTCTTCCGGCACCGGTGGCCCGACTGGCCGCCGGTCATCACGATCTGCCGCGGCCCGGAACCGGCTGCGGCCTTTGTCATCCGGCGCGGTGCGACGGCACCGCGCCCCTCCGCCGCGGCCCCGCTCCGGCCGCGGCGTCTTCGGTTTCCTTCGACGCGGCGCGACGACGTCGTGTTCATGATAATTCTTTCCACGGCGCGGCGCGACGGCGCCACGCAATAATTTCCGAGTGATTCCCGCGTGGTGCGACAGCACCACGCTATCTCGTTTCATCCGCAAGAAACATTCAAGAACAAAGGAGGGGGGTTCGGCCGTGTTTGTGCGGTCTGGTCCCCCTCTCGTTAGACGATAACACTTAAACGTTCATCCTCAAGTTTGTCATGCTAGAACCAAGAACGGAAAATAATTAAATAAAGCAACAACAAACCCCTACCTCGCTTTTCATTATGTGTTGACGAAGTCGCGGAAAGGTGGCGGCGATTCGTCGACATCGGAAAAGAGAAGCCGTTGACGACGTCGGCCTTCTTCTTGAAAGGCGCTCCATTCTTTATTCCGGAAGAAGTGGGAAGGAGGCATCCAAGAAGGGATCGACGTTGGAAACTGCACGTTCTTCTTTGGAAAAGGCATTCTTCGTCGAGAAGACGTTGTTCCGTGTTTGGAGATGTCCTTCGTGTTCTTCGTCGAGGGTGGAATTCTCTTCAATCCTTCTATGACTCTATCACAAAGATTTAGCCAACCCCAAACAATAAAACAACACACCTTATTATAGTGTTAGCTTAATGAATTCAAAATAATTAAAATTCATTAAGTTACATCCTTCATTAATGGGTGGAGAGACTCCAAAATTAATGAAGGTGGAAGTGAAGAGTCACATTTAATTGGGGGGGGGGGGTTCAAGGGAGTTAAGGAGTTTAAGGAGTTAGGAATTTGAGGGGTTTTGGCACATTAAGTGCAAGGGAGTTTAAGGGGGGTAGAAGAGAGTTAAGGGGAAGGTGAAGGGTTGGGGCTCATGTGGGCCCCACCTCACCTTAATCCTCACTTGGTTAGTTAGGAACTTGTGATTCCACCCCAACTTCCACACTTAGGATATAACCACTTAAGAATTTAAATAAAATTTGTAACACAAATTTTATTTTTCTTTACACTTAAACCACAACCTTATTAAACAACTACTCCCAAGAAAACACAACTCCAATAAAGGCATTCCTAAGCAAAAACCGGCGCTACGGTTCCATCAGTGCCCTCGGAATTTGATTCCGGGCACCGGTTCAAAGGTTAGAAATTCCCACTCGTTCGTTCACTGAACGTACCCGAGCCAAACATCAGAAATTGATTCTGGGCACACCGGGCCTCGGAATCAGGCGCCGTCAGAAACTGCGTTCTTGTAAAATTACAAAGAAAATTAAGAAAATAATTTCCTTGAAATTTCCGGGTCTTTACATTACTCCCACCTCAGGGATTTACGTCCCCGTAAAGCTTCATCACAAACTAGGGTCACAAAAGCGGTACAGAGCACGCATCTGAGCCTTCTGCTCCCATGTGCTCACCTGGAGGTTCCCGTACTGTCAAAGGAAGTGCACCCAAGGAATCGATCATCCTCGTAGGATCTGCTCCTGTCTATCCTTGATCCCCACTGGAACCTCTATGCATGTCGCTCTATCATCGACGTCCAACTCCCTGAGGTCGATGATGTGTGAAGGATCAAGCACGTATCTCCTCAATTGAGTTACGTGTAAGTCATCGTGCACCTGGTGCAACTGAGGTGGATGGGTCAAGCAATAAACCACCTCGCCTACCCTGCTGGGGACCTAGAAAGGTCTATTGAACCTCAGAGATCTCTTTCCGCCTCGGCTACATCTCCGTAAACCTCGTCGAGGTGAGACCTGTATAAGAACGTGGTCGCCATCCTCGAACTCTAAAGGTCTCCCTTTTTAGGTTAGAACTGAAACTCAAAACTCATGCTGCCATGAGGGTAAGGTTGGCCGACCCAAGAATGATCGGCTACACCCTCCCATGAACGAGTTTATCTTGTGCTTCCCAGGGTTTCCTTTTCGCCGACCAAGGAAAACCCATCCCAACGTTTGCCTAATACCGTCAATTTGAGTATGAACAGTGATTGCCAAATACATACTCAAACTAACGTCGTAAGGCCTCGACGCTGCCACCAAGAGGTCCTAACCGAGACTCTCGCCTCAAGGGTCAGATCACACCGTCGTCGTAAGTGTGACTATCGAGTCTCCTCACAAATGTATCTCCAGACGTGAGGGTCAAGTCAACAGCTTAACCAGAATCTCTAGGTCTGGGACTAGATTCATGGAAGGAAGGGATGATTCGTTTCGATGCCTGTGGCTACGGTAGCTAGGAGAAGATAAATTCCGCACTTCGAATCATCCTTAGAGCCCCTTTTTGGTCGCACTCCATGACCGCAAGCAGCTACCCTCTTTCCCTGCTCTCCAGCTCCCTGAGTCTAGCGGGGACTACAAAGGCGGGTGATGGTAACATGTTGAAATGTACACCACCACGAGCTGCTCTCCAAGCTCTGCCTCCATGTCTGCTGCTCTGCAGATTCATCTGTCCTTAACATTTCCTCTTCTTGAAACATTTTACATGCCCAAGTCTCTGAGGCTGGTGTTAGTTTCCTGCTTTCCAAACTTCTAACATTCTCTGGCTGTATTCGATCAGCAAAGAATTCTCAACCACAAAGGTTCCTTCTAGCACTCTAGCCTAAGTAGAAATGCATAGAGAAAAGGTGCTGGCTCGGAAGCCCTTAAACATACCATGCTCAGAGGTCCGACCTCTATTGCACTGATTGAAACGCTTCCATCGAGTACCCGATATGTTCGGTACGCCTCGATGAATTCTCAGCTATCAACACGTCGTCCCGCCGAAACTGTAAAAGTTATAGAAAATTCTCAGCCACCTCCTCAAGCCAGTCCTCATCCGCCTATGAGTCAGGTTCACCTCGGAACATGAGGGTATCTGAAGTTAGAACACATGTAAGGAAGTAAACTTACACGTGTCACCTACCGGTACTGCCGGTTGTAACTGCTGACCAACAGGTAGTGATGTATAGCTGACACACTACCCAAAGGCACAATCTCAGGCATCGGTTCACGTACCGAATCCTCATCACTATGCGGACCATCCTCATGGTCATTCACTGGAAAACACTAGTGGCCAAGTCCACCATCCACTCTACTGATGTCTCAGCTAGGCGGAAAACTCTAGCAATCGCCTCCAGCCACTGCTCTGCTGTCTGGAAATCTGCCTCGCCTCGTAACTTCTGAGGCCTCTACTGCTGGAACTCGTGCAACGCACTCCGCCAGCGTGCACAGTTTGCTAGTATAGCCATTGGCATCTGTTTCCCAACAGGTGGTGGTGCTACTGGTACACCACCCGAGGGTGCCAACATAGTAAAAAGGGCCCTGAACCAGAGCCTCGTCGCTCGGTGAGCCGTCATCGAGTACTCTCTCAGAACTCCAACTGACTGTCTGCGTGGAGACATCCTGAACAGATGCGACACGGTCAACGTCTTATACCTGGTGAGCTGACCTAGTTTGAGCTGACTTTAAAACTTTGGAAACACACACGCAATCAGTGTTTTTGTGTACAAAGTCGGAAATCACTAGTCAGGGTCCTGGTGTACGGATACGTCGGCCGCCGCACCAACACTGGACTCCCTGAACTGAAGAACACACTCGGTACCCTTAACACTATTGCTTCACATAGAAAAAGATTAGAGTCCCGAGTTCTGCGGTAGAACCGAACTCCTCTGATACCAATTTGTCACGACCCGTCCTCGGGGCCCGTGCCGTCACTACCCCAAGCCCGCCTTCCATAGGCCAGGGGCTGGCGACTAGCACCAAAGGCGTAAAATCCCAATAACTGGGAAGGCATTGCCTTTATAAAAGAAAACAAGAACCACAGAGTACAAGCGGAAGAAGTAAACACTAAGTAAAAACTGAGTACAACAGTAAGTGCGGAAAGTAAAAAGGGGCCGGAAATACAAGCCCAACTGTAAAGTACAACTCGAAAGGGAAAACAGCAACTGAAAAGTAAAGCTGCTACGCCGAGCTGTCCACTGGAAATCCCACCTGAAGGGTGGGTACATATAGCTCCTCTCCTCCTCAGGTCCCGCCGTCCGCTCCGAGTATGTCTCGCCCAGTGGTCCACCTCCGGGTACCGCCTCGTCGTCACGTCCACCTCTGGGTACCGTCTCGTCGTGAGGTCATCCTCAGGGTACCATCTCTTCGTATAGTCCACCTCCAGGTACCGTCCAGTCCTTGAACACTCAGCCTCTGTCAGCACTGCCCGTCGTCTGCAACCAACACAACAAGGTGCGGGCATAGCCCGTGCAGGGGTGAGTATAACGATACTCAGTAGGGACCCCGAGACCCTCAAGGTCTCACTAAGCCAACAAGGATAACCACAAAGAAGATCTCAACAGATAACCTCTACTTAGGTATATGCCCATACATATACCTAAGTTATCAAGTAACCCATCTCAATCATGAGGAAACACAAGGATTGTGAAATCAACGGATAACCACTACCCGGGTATATGCCCATACATATACCAAAGTTAGCAAGTGAACCATCTCAATCATGAGGTAAACACAAGGTCAAAAGTCTCAGCTCAAACCAGGATTTTCATTATCGAAACCGTAACTGCTGAAGAGCTCCGTCTCTGGAGTGTACAGTGGTCCTGTCACGACTCCGAGGTACTGCTCACTAACCTAAGACTGCTAAGGTACTCCTCCTGTCGAGTACCGCGGGTCTGCGGCCAACTACCGGGCGCTCCGTCCACTGTGGGTCTGTCGCCAAATACCGGGCGCTCCCCCCAATAGCCTACAGATGTACTCCTCCTGTTGAGTACCACAGGTTTGCGGCCAACTACCGGGCACTCCGTCCGCCGTGGGTCTGTCGCCAAATACCGGGCGCTCCGTCCACTGGGCTAGTCGACTTACTCCAAGTCGAGTCGGTCAAGCAGTCGTCACGTCTCAGCAGGCTACACGATCTCCGTACTCCGCACGCTCGTCTCTGGGAGGGTCCGCTCCACGAGCTACTGGTCGATATTCCAAGTATCTCAAGGTCCCATGAAGAAGTATCTCAAAGGACCGCCTCGTCATAGGGGTCTCAATGCAACAGACGGCGCGTCTATCGGACGCCCGGTCTGTGAGTTATTAGCCTTTTCGTCCCAGGGGCCCGGTTGGTTTCGTGAGCAAACCAATCCCGGCCATATCTCAACTGTACCCCGAACTCCCATAGGGTATACTCATAGGGACTGTTACTCAACATAATCACCAACGCCGCTGACGGTTCGTCAAACGGACGTTCTGTCAGAAAGATATCAGCTTTTCCGTTCCAGGGGCCCGGTTGGATTTCGGTGCGATCCAACCCGGCCACTATCCATATGCATCCAAAACTCCGGCGGAGGATGCCAAAAGTTTCGTATCGTCAACAGGAACTCAACGCAACAGACGGCGCGTCAATCGGACGCCCGGTCTGAGAGTTATTGGCTTTTTCGTTCCAGGGGCCCGGTTGGATTTCGGTGCGATCCAACCCGACCGCACTCCGTCGGCATCCAAACCTCGAGCGGAGTAAGCCGAAAGATCCATCTCACTTAGAGGAATTCAACGAAACAGACGGTGCGTCAATCGGACGCCTGGTCTGTTATTTATTGGCCTTTCCGTCTCACACCCACCCTGGGAAATTTTCCAGGAGGTCACCCATCCTGATCACTACTCTAGGCCAATCACGCTTAACTACGGAGTTTTAACCACGTAGGCTCCCAAAAAGGAAGGTGAACCTTGAGTATAGTATACCGAAACGACCGTCTCGATCCAAGGATCGCGTTGCCGCTGACGACGAGTCGTTTGGAGGCCTGTAGCCCAAGATACGGGCATTTGACCAAACCGCTTGGTAACGGGGGTTTCAGGCCCGGGCCGTCCCGGCCCGAGACCCCCCGGATGGCCCGAACCGGGTCGACCCGCCCCGGACGGGGTTGAACCGGCCCGACACATCCCGGCCCGGCGCGGCGCGGCCCGGCCTGGCGCGGCGCGGCGCGGCCCGACCCGACGTGGCGAACCGGCCAGGCGCGCCGGTTCGGCGCAAGGCAGCGCGTTGGGCGCGCTGCCAACTTGGCCGAAGGCCGAGCTTTCTAGAAACAGGGGGCCGCCTGCCCCCCCTTTGTGAAACCGGCCCCCCTCATAATGGGGGGCCAAATAACTGCACAGGGGAATTAAATTCCCCCGGTTTTCACCAACTCGGCCGACCCGACCTGGCCGGCCGGCTTCTTGTCAACAGGACCGGCAAGGGCCGGTCCTCTTCCGTCTTCCGGCACCGGTGGCCCGGCTGGCCGCCGGTCATCACGATCCGCCGCGGCCCGGAACCGGCTGCGGCCTTCGTCATCCGGCGCGGTGCGACGGCACCGCGCCCCTCCGCCGCGGCCCCGCTCCGGCCGCGGCGTCTTCTGTTTCCTTCGACGCGGCGCGACGGCGTCGTGTTCATGATAATTCTTTCCACGGCGCGGCGCGACGGCGCCACACAATAATTTCCGAGTGATTCCCGCGTGGTGCGACGGCACCACGCTATCTCGTTTCATCCGCAAGAAACATTCAAGAACAAAGGAGGGGGGGTTCGGCCGTGTTTGTGCGGTCTGGTCGCCCTCTCGTTAGACGATAACACTTAAACGTTCATCCTCAAGTTTGTCATGCTAGAACCAAGAACGGAAAATAATTAAATAAAGAAACAACAAACCCCTACCTCGCTTTTCATTATGTGTTGACGAAGTCGCGGAAAGGCGGCGGCGATTCGTCGACATCGGAAAAGAGAAGCCGTTGACGACGTCGGCGTTCTTCGTGAAAGGCGCTCCATTCTTTATTCCGGAAGGAGTGGGAAGGAGGCATCCAAGAAGGGATCGACGTTGGAAACTTCACGTTCTTCTTTGGAAAAGGCATTCTTCGTCGAGAAGACGTTGTTCCATGTTTGGAGATGTCCTTCGTGTTCTTCGTCGAGGGTGGAATTCTCTTCAATCCTTCCATGACTCTATCACAAAGATTTAGCCAACCCCAAACAATAAAACAACACACCTTATTATAGTGTTAGCTTAATGAATTCAAAATAATTCAAATTCATTAAGTTACATCCTTCATTAATGGGTGGAGAGACTCCAAAATTAATGAAGGTGGAAGTGAAGAGTCACATTTAATTGGGGGGGGGGGTTCAAGGGAGTTAAGGAGTTTAAGGAGTTAGGAATTTGAGGGGTTTTGGCACATTAAGTGCAAGGGAGTTTAAGGGGGGTAGAAGAGAGTTAAGGGGAAGGTGAAGGGTTGGGGCTCGTGTGGGCCCCACCTCACCTTAATCCTCACTTGGTTAGTTAGGAACTTGTGATTCCACCCCAACTTCCACACTTAGGATATAACCACTTAAGAATATAAATAAAATTTGTAACACAAATTTTATTTTTCTTTACACTTAAACCACAACCTTATTAAACAACTACTCCCAAGCAAACACAACTCCAAGAAAGGCATTCCTAAGCAAAAACCGGCGCTACGGTTCCATCGGTGCCCTCAGAATTTGATTCCGGGCACTGGTTCAAAAGTTAGAAATTCCCGCTCGTTCGTTCACTGAACGTACCCGAGCCAAACTTCGGAAATTGATTCGGGGCACACCGGGCCTCAGAATCAGGCGCCGTCACAAACTGCGTTCTTGTAAAATTCCAAAGAAAATTAAGAAATAAATTTCCTTGAAATTTCCGGGTCTTTACATTGGTTTTGACAATGGGTATTAATTTTAAATTAATTTATACAACTTATTTGTTTTTAATTTAGAAAAATTTATTACATATTTGGAATTAGGAGGTCAGAATTTCGTAAATCGGTAAATTTTATTTTCAGACATTATGAATAGTAACTTCAGTAAATATTTTTTTACCATGGATAAAGGAAAATCTGGTAAATAATGGTAAAAAATAATATTATAATAATATTAAATTTCCCTAAAACGTGTCTTAACCCTATTTTATAAGACATGTCCGACCACGGGCATCCTTGTCTCAATTTTGGGACTCTATGGAGCCACTTGTCTATGAAAATAACATTTTATAAAAATTAGTTTAACGTTATGGAAAATGTAACATGATCATATTTCCTTTAGTATAACAATTTTTATATGGGGTTATATAAGTGATATGTTCGACTATAAGTAGTCCTTATAAAGATAAAACTAATTCTTATATCATGGTATTTTATTTTTAATTTTTCAAAATTAAGTAAATAAATTTAATTATGACAAAATGGTGATGCATAGATTGCTTCATTAATAATAGATTCGAATAAATGATATTATAAATGTTAAAATAATTGTAATTTTGTTATTTTGATGTCATAAATGAATTTTTTAGATGATAGATACATTTTATCTTTTTATTAATGAAGTCTTTTAGAATAAATGAGGTTGTTATGGGTTTTTAACAAGTCATGGTATAAATAGTGTCAAAATTGTCATAATTCATATTTTAAAATATAAAATATTTTATTAAATATTATAAAATTCCAAAAATCATATATTCTGCCAAATAGTTATCATAAGTCTCAAATTTTGTTAATGACTCTTTATTTGTATATTTTTCATGTTTTGGTAACTATTTTGACTCTCAAAGTGTTAAATGCTTGATAAAACATTAAGAGTAAAAAAGGGTTAAATAAAAAAGATAAAGATTAAAAAATATCACAAAACTATCCAATTATTATAATAAGATTTTATCTCAACTTTTATGCATATTATTTTTTAATTTTATGAGTTTTGGACCTTTCTAAACTGAAAATAATTTTATAATAAAATAATACTTTCAAACATTCCTAATGAGTCCCTCTTCCCTCTTATAAAGGGCCACCACCTATAAACCATTACACACATCTCTCAAGCCCCTTGTATCATCCAAAATCAGATACAATATTCTTCCAATATACCCCCTTAATTATATAAGCTTTACCCAAGGAATAAAGAAATTCAAGAAATCATTTTGGCTCAAATTAAAGAGAGTTACAGGTTTTAAGAGGTAGCGTATTCTGTATAATTCCTTTACATTATTATACTTCTTCACTCTTTATTCTATTATTTTTATTTGTTTACATAACAACACCAGTATCCTAAATATAATAGGATTATTTTATGATAAGGATTCTAACTATACTCAGACACACCACCATCTAATGGATTTTAAACATACTATTTCTGTGGACGGTGAACTACTCCCTCACGAAACGATGATTGTTCAATAATCTTCTAACTCATCTCATAGTGGCCATTATGATGACTGTGTATTTATATGTTATATATATTATATTTATATTGTCTCTATGTTTCATTATTTTTTATTTATAACACACCTTTATGGTTTCCATAATAGGTAAATATGATAGTTTCATTTAAGGATGTGTGGACTAGTGCCCCCTCAAAATGATATGACTCGTTCATGCCATACATGGAACATATAAATTATGGTGTTAATGGAATTATTTAATGGATATAATATAATATATTATTCATAAATTATAATATTTTTTTTGTATCATTTGGTTTTCATTCCTTAAAAAAAGAAAAAAAAATAAATGAAAGTAGCGTTCATGCGTACGTAAGGATTATCGTCTCCATGAACGGTGCATTTCATTTTCAAATATCCAAATGATATGGAATATTATAAATAGATATATAATATATATATATATGATATTTAAATCATTAATATCATTTTGGGTATAATGGACTTTTTACCTCATGGAAAATTTGTAATTATAACAAATTCATTTTTGACTCAAGTACCAAATATCGACAAAACCACTGATATTAACTTAAAAAATTATGTAATGTTTATAACATGGTAAAAAGAGATATAAAATGAATAATAAACTTTAAACAGGTTCTTAATTAAGTAAAAATTAACTTAATTTTGTTATTCATAAAGAACAAGGAACATACGTGACAAGTCAGACTCAAGGTAAGGGAACCTTTCACCCTCCTCTTTTAGTCAAAGACATATTTTATGTTATTTCTTTTTAATTTCTATTTTTTATGTAGAGATATGTTCTTATATATTTTTATTGATGTAAATATTATGACCAAGTGATGAGATACCATTTTTTCTCTCAACAACACATTTTATAAATTTTTAAATGATGTCGTTAGGATTTCAAATTTTCTTAAGGGACATAGTCTCAATCTCCTTTCATTGAGGCATATTTTTCTTTATACACATCCTTCTTTTATAAAGTGTATAATTATACCCTTTTACATTTAATTTCATTCTACGGTTTTCAAAATGAATCTTTTGTTTTATGAATCATTTTACTAATGGACAAAAAGAATGTTTCTTTTTAACGTATGTGGTGACAATGACCTTTTTGCCGCATTGAGAATTATTTGATATTTGGATTCCTCGACAAGCCATAGTGTTTTTAAAAGGAAAAATAAATACCATATGCCCTTTTTTATGTATTTTTGTTTTGAAAATTATTTTGATAATGGATTGATTATGTCAATATCTTGAACTGATATCTTTTGGTTCCAATGTGGAAATGTTATCATTCCTTTACTGTTGTTCATGTGTTATGATTGTGCTATGGTTCTTGGAAATTTTGTATATATACGGGTTGTTTCGTGATAATCCTAGTGCGGGTGAGTCCGATATAGCTCTCCAATTCATTGGGTAACGTGATGGAGTTAAGTTTTAATATTTCTCCTTAGAGATTTAGGGAATATTATGTGGTGGGTATTCCAAATGCAACTCCCTATGTAGCTATTAAATCCACAATGTAAGTATTATATAGACGTCACAAGTTACCTTTATTATTTATGATTTCTATGTGTTATTCATAAATCTTATGATTTCATGAGGTACGTTAAAGAGCTTATGTTTTGTATGTATTGATGGACTAATGTTTTCTTTATTTATTTTATAACCCTTGTTGAGATTTTTATGTTCATCCCATGTTTTTGAAATGTTTTTAGCAGAGTATAAGGAAGGGTAAGATAATGTAAGAATTCAAGAATATTTATATCAAGATAAGATTTTTTTTCTTTTAAGATTTTTTATTTTATGAAAAAATGGATAACGAGTAGAAGTGTCTACTTTGTAATATTTGAGATGTAATGTAATAGTTATGGCCTAATTCTATAAAACTCTAAACCCAAAAATATCCTCAATGATAATTCTTGATTTAACTCAAGATTATGCAATGTGTTATGGATGATACCATATAATGAGTTATCCCTTTCCTTATTTGAAGTTTAAACCCTCCATTTTCCTCCTCTTTTCACACAACATCTACTCTCTTATATTGGGAGATTCCTTTGGAATCCAAGGTATGCTTTGTGATACCTCCTCTATTCGGTGTATGATTCCATAACTATCTATCATGTTGGAATAAAATCGTTAGGATACATAACAAAATTCTTTCATTCCTTTATTTAACTCTCTATATGGAATGCTAAATTTGTGTGAGCTAAAATAACCTATATTTAGGGTATTCATCCATTTCTAAAATTTAACTTGATCTATACCATATTGAAGGGAAGTAAAATATGAGGAGTATACAAATCTTCTAAGGTAATTGGTTTAATGATTCTCCCTAAAATTATAGTGATTTAAGCATTTTTCCATTATGTTGTGCACCAGACATTACTAAAATCACTTCTTAAAATGGGGTTTCTATATAATAAACAAGTGGTCCTTGAATTAAGTGACCCTTGAGGCTTGATATCACCATTAGATCACAATAATTTCAATTAAAACCACCCCATGGGTGTTTTGTTAAATTGGATAAATTCTTATCTAATTAAATCACATTTAGGTATACTAACAGATCATTTTCCATATGGTTTGGATCTTTTGGTGTCTGTGTGTTTGTGTTTTAAGAAAATTTCAATCTTAATGTGTTTATAAAGATATAAATATTATTATATGAAGAAAATATTGTGTTTTAATAAGCCATAGTATACAATTAAATTATATTATAATGTATAATTTTTAAGAAACTTTATGATTTTAACCATGTTATCATATAATATTTGATATTGTATAATATGAATCAATAATGTTATTCTATAAAATTGAGTATTATGATATCAATTATAATGTAACATTTGATAAAAGCTTTATAATATCACAAGTCATATTTAGAGATTGTAATCATAGCCTATGATTTAGAGTTATATTGTATTATGTAATTGATACACACACTACTTCTCTATTCTATCAATAATAAATTATAATTGAAAATTCTTATATTATAAATCGTAAAATACAAAATATTTAAACTATTAAGAAAACTATATTTTTATCAATTTACTTATGGTTTATAAAATGTATTTAAATTATAAGTGTTAAGACATGTAAAATAGGATTTTTCATGACTAAACTAAATATGAAAATATTATATTTGTATATTTTTATTTTAAAGGTAAATAAATGGAATATTAATTAGTCATATGCTATTAAATATTAATTTTTATAAATTAATAATGAATCATGAATATTTTGTATGTTTTATTTAAGAGATAAATTTTTTCTAGGAGATTTTACCCTGTATTACAGGCTTGCTATGATATCATTAGATTTAGTTTTAATCAGCATTAACATTGATTTTTTGTTAATGTTATGAGGTTAAAAGTTTTATATTAACTTGTGTATATTAGGTTATATTGTTATTATGAAATTTATTCTCTCTCAAGTAAAGTCACTCTAGAAAGAGGGACTTGGGGTCAGACTATCTGTTATTCCTAATTCTTATATCTTATTCTTGAATTGTTGGGTTGGATATTTGTTTTTCCATGATTCTCAGATAGCTACCATTAATCTTATATAACTCTAGGCCTTTACATAAATATTTCATCTACCATATTTAAGATATTAAATTGTATATGCATGGGTATTTTTTAATTCTATTTTTTAGAGAGTGGAACAAACTTGTGGGTTGTGTAAAGAGTAACACATTAATGTGGTTTAGACACATTAATTTGGTGGGCAAAATAGAGAATCCAAAACTAAATAGTTAGAACCATGCATACACAGAGGAACAAAATATGAGATAATGTTAATTACATTAGATGAAATCCTTTTAATATGAATTTTATGTATATTAGGCTTGTGAGACATAAAAATGAATCTCCTAAATTATAAATACAATATTCCTTACAGAGTAAAACTTTAAAGAACTCGATCATCCAAGAAGGAAAGTCATGTATAAGATGGGTGATGCTAAATTATCATATTTAAGAAAACAAATTAAAAGGATCTATTATGTTATTAAATATAAGTTTTTGGGTATTTTATTTAGGTTACACTACCGAAGGGACCCTAATAGGATAGGTTATTGGAGGAATATTATTGAGTGAATCTATATGAAGGGTTTGGATATTAGTTTTCTACTAAATTATCTATGAATCATAACTATTAGGATTAGAATTTTTGAGTACACAAATATATCTGTGGAAAGACAAATTTCATAGGAGACTGATTACTTAGTTAAATATATATCTTGGACAACTAAATAGATGATATTTATGGGGTAATCTTTTTTAGTGGGAGTAAGTTTATGAAATTTCATTGATGTGAAGATATCAAACATGATACTCATCTATAAATACATCTCTGTTGTAGATTATGGAATACTTAATGATACAAAATTTTATATCACTTATAGGTATGGATAATGAAGTGGTCTATATTGGTATTTAAATATTATAAGTGTTCTCAAAGGGAAGCATTTTGAGAATCAAAATGTGATTTTTATATAGTTCAATTTCCCAAATTCTGATTGATAGGTATTGGATTCTGGATGTGCATCACAGATTTCTTCTAACAATCATAGATTCAACGATAGGAGGGAATTGAAAATGGGTGAAGTAAATATTCATATTTACAAGGAATCAAGATCTTTTGTACTATATGTCAGCACTTATGATCTTACCTTTCCAAGTTATTAATGCTACAAATGGAGAACTGTTATAATGTTGCTTCCATAAATATAAATTATATTTCTCTAACATGTTTATACAAGATTTGTTTATCATTCATTATCAATATCATTATTTTTCTATATATATCAATGAAGAGACTTACAGAATATGTAATATGTTAAACTATTTATATATTCTAGATATGGATAATCATGTTAATAACATTTAGAATAAGATGGTAAATGTTGATTTTAATCCCATATATGTTAGACATTTTTTCCATGAACATATAAAAAAGATACACATCCACTGACTCTATTGAGATGGTTTTTTTTCGAACCATTTTATTATGAATCATTTGAAAATTTTGAATCTTATTTACTAGGAAAAATGTAAAATGATCCTTTTAGTGGAAAAGGAAAAAGGGATAGTGGGCTCTTGGATCTCATATATATTGATGTATATGTACTAATTATTACTCTTTAAAGTGTTGGTTTTATGTAATACATAAATTTTTTAGATGAATTCAGTTTCTATAATTACATGTTTCTTATGAAAAACTAGTGTGAAAATTTAGAAATATTCAAGGAGTTTCAGAAAAAATTACAAATTAAACATAAAAAATATTATTAAAATACTCTTCTCAGATCAAGTTGGTGAATAATAGATCCAAGAATTCATAGATCATCTAATGGATTGTGGAATTGTTCCAAAACTCACTCCTCCTAGAACACCATATTTGAATGGTGTTTCTAAGAGTAGAAATAGTACCTTTACAAATAAGGTTTGATTGATTAAGACATACTGTGACCTTCCTATTTCATTTTGAGGTTATGACATGAATACTACCACATTCTTATTAAAATATATTCTATCTAAAGCATTCTTAACATGGGGACTAGTAAACATCACAAAAATCATTTTATAAATATTTCAGGTTGTGAAGAACTCATATAATGATTGGATTCTAAAAATTTACGAACCAAGTTGGAAAATTTATTATTATTTAGTTATTCTAAGGAATCTATGGGATATTATTTCCATCATCCTATTGAGTAAAAACTTTTTTTATATTAAAGTGGTATCTTTATGGAGAATGAATATTTAAATCTAGGAATAAATGGGAGGAAACATGCACATAGGGATGTTCAAGACCCACAAATAGGAAGTGTTCTTAATATTGAGGTTGATCTGGTTCCACAAATAGTTGTCGAAGAAGAAACAACTCATGTTATATAATAACCTTAGAAGTCTTGTAGGATTCATCAAGAACCCAAGAGAGATGGAATTGTCATGGAAAATGATAGTGAACTAATGTATAATTACCTGTAAGGAGAAAATTGATTATTCTAATTCTAAGAAATGGTAAAAAACCATGGAATTTGAAATAGAATCATTGTAAACAACAAATTTTGTTACTTACTGGATGCACTTAAAGGGGTGATATCAATAGGGTGTCAGTTTTTTTCCTCTAAGATAACCTATATGGAGAGTAGAGTGTCTACTTATAATGAAATCATGGTAAAAAAGGGTTATAAAAAAATCTATCGTATTGACTATAATTAAACTATTTAACATGTTATATTTTATTATGATGATAATGTCTATTTGGATATTGTTAGTCATTTCGGTTCATTTTTATTCTGAGATATTATAAATGGATGTAAAAAAAGAATTTTTTTAAGGGGAGTTTTGAGGAGGACATGTATACGATACAACCCGAGGGTTTTGAAATAAAAAATGAGTATGTTAAGGTGTTCTCATTTAAATGGTCCATTTATGGATTGAAGAAATATTATTGGAGTTAGAATATATTTTTTTATGAATAAATCATTGATATAGAGCTAATGTTCTGAAATATCACCGAGAAAGTGAGTGGTGACTTAGTGATGTCCTTTTTTACAATTTATAATTTTTTAAGAAAACTCTATGATCAACTAAGATCTTGATACCTTTTTCTTTAGAGTCTAACTTCTCCCATATGAAAACAAATGAAAGTGCTAAAATGCACATGATTTTTCACAAGGTTTACCCATGATGTTGTAGGGGACTACATCTTTTCCATGCTCATTATATTTACCAATATGGATTCTACACTATTAAAGAAAATTGATTACAAGAATAAACAATCTCCAAAAATTCCTGATAGAAAAACTATTTTAATATATGATCACTAATGATTACTGTAGACTATCTCCCAATGGGATCATTAGACTGACATCCCACCAGTGTTATTTATATTGACTTACACCAGTTGAGTTATCTCCCAAAAATCTATGATTCTTTATACTATCATCTTGAAAGTTATTCAAGATAGTCTTTCTCCACAAGGAAACTTGTTTCTCCTTCCTTGTGTAATTATTCAAGAACATTAGAAATACTGGACTTGATACTTCTTCTAGATTTTATGAAACCTGGATTCTCCTAAGTCTTTAATTGATTGAGCACAAAATTTTCTTCTTCAGAAAAGGAATCCCATGTTCAAACTCTTTCTCTCTTCAATGAAATAATGTAATAGGATGTTAAATTATATTGCAACACTTGTAAAAATTTCTCATCACCTAAATGAACTTATTTATAATAAATAATGTGGTTCATGAGGTCTCAATTATTCGATGAATTAAAATTCATTATTTAAATCATCATTTAAATGTGTTTATAAATAAACACATTTATTCATCAATATAAATATAAATACCCAATGACTCAAAGGTATTGTATTCCTCATTTTCCATACCCCATAATTTATAAATATTATAATCCTCATATTTGAAATAAAGGAATGAAATGGTTGGGTATTTTCTTTCATCTTGAATTTCACTCAATTTATTCATGATTATAAAATATTTCATTTCCTTAATTCATGGCTGCAATGAGGCTTTCTTCTTCTTCACATGGATAAGTGGTCACCCATGGATAATAATGCATTCATGAAACTTATACACTTGAGAGAATCAAGTTCTCTTCTTAGTACATCATCATGTGGATAAAAATATCCATTTCCCATAATACCCGTTTATTCACATATAAAAAAATTCCCCATGACTTTGTCTTCACCATTATTCACTCGGTCTCATTATCACCCATGACTCACCATAAAAGAATATCGCACCCACTGGATGGTCTTGTCAGAAATGACATCCTTATTTTAATTCATTCAAATTATATTCATCGAAATTAAACTACATGAATATATCATTTCGATATTACATATACATTAATTTAAATATCTTACTTCATATAAAGTCTTTTGTTCATCTAGTAATCTCATGGCTTGGGATTCTCTATTCATACATTGCATTGCATGAAAATCATGTTTAATGTGTATTTGGGTCTCTCATGGATAATATAAAGTCAATTAAACATTCATTAATGGTTTAATGGCTATATTTGTTGTCTGGTGTATGAGGGAATGATTTGTATGACTCATCAATTGAAGAATAAACCTCTCCCTTAAGAATCCTTGAGTAAAGGATGAATATAAAGCTGATATTGTCTTCATCAGATGGTGTAGTGTATATCAATCGTACATTCACATATTTTCCTTCTTTTAAATATCATTGGAACAATGAATTCTACATGTGTGTCCCACATCAGTCTCTCCTTGTGTCTTGAAAATGGGTTTTTACTCATATCGTACCTTCAACTCCTTAGAAGCGAGTGTCGAGGTCTCCTCACAAACCCCCTCTAGAACCACCCTATGTTATCTCTCTACTATTGTGACACCCCTTATGGTGGCACTACCTATTATCATATGAACACTCTCCTATGGGTCTTATACATAGGGCTACCCAATAGGATGTAATGTTGGGCTACATGGGATGATTCCCCCATGTGGTTGAGGTCCTCCTCCCACATGTGTGGGATAGAGTTGGACTATGTGACTCACATGGTTGGCATTTTTTTATTAAATACCCATCATATAATTCCTTCCAACCATTCTTGAATGCATTATCCATCATGTAAAACATATTAATATATATTTCTTTTTTCGTGTAATCTTCTAAGCATGATGCATGGAAATCTTCAATTATTAATCATGTAATTACTATTTTGATGGAAATAATTACACTTAATCACTTCATGAAAATAATTATTTTTATGGCACTCCCTTTATTTTCTGAAATGTGCTTTTCTTGGCCACATGTCATTGACATTTGAAGATCATATTCAACAATAATCAGAGTTTGTGATACTAAATACTAACTAGTAAAAATCATATTGACATCATCTTTTAAGAACCAAGAAAAATACCTTATTCAAAATAAATGAAATCGTAAATCAATTGGTCTTAACAATTCCCCCTTTGAATTTTTTATCAATACCACCAAACCATTCATCATGTCAATATGTGATTCTCTATCTCTATCTTCTCCCCCTTATTGAAAACAAAGATAATGTTATATTTAGGGGTTCTCATCATAACTCATCATTTTTTCAATATAAATATCTAATATCACTAGATAAGGGAATAACATTCTTTCTTAAATCATTTAGATTTTAGTTATTCAGATATAATTTTATGTGGGAAAACATGATGTAGAAAATAAAGAGTGATGTTACCAAAGAATCAAAGCTATCCATAATGAATATTTATATATGAAATTATCCTCACACTTATTTAACTACTTCATTTTAGGGGATATATAAATATGATTTGTAAAGAGATATCCTACAAAAATCTTAATAAATACATAAAAAATTATAAAATTCATAAAACATTAATCCCCCTAAAACTCATCTTATAAACGATCCATCACTTCCCCTTGATAAATAATTTCACATGGTCGAGAAAGTTATTAGAGGGTGATGTCCATACCTCATCATCAGTGTTTCTCCCCCTTAAGTGATACACACCATTTATCATCATTAAGACTGATAGACTCCAAAATGAAAATCACTTATCTATTAATTTTTTATAAACAAGAATAAGGGACTAAGGAGTTTTTTTTAATAAATTTTAGTTAGATAAAAGGAGATGATATTTTCTCAAAAAAACTCTCTTCAATCCAATATCAGTTCTCTTCATGGAAAAACCTCCAATAAGTTTCTAGTTTTCATATTAGGGTGATAAAGTTATACTATTTTTCTGAGTACAATCCATAAAATCACATGAATTTTGTTTTGTTTATTTCATGTTTAAATTTTGACAATAATTTCTTTGAAAAAAATGGTTGGATCTCACTTATTTTATTTGATCTTTATTTTCTTTAACATCATGCAATAACTATCATGGAAGTGTTGACATGAAAGAAGTTACATATTGACCTTATTGATCCCATATTTTATAGATTTATATTATTCTCACAAAGATACTTATTTTCTTTTCAGAACTTCTCCCATTTATATATTCCAATTTCGAGGAAGTAACTTATTATACTAGTAGTTGTCAGATTTGTCCTCAAAATTAACACAATAGTATAAGTAACCTCTAAAGCTCTGTCTTTCATAATTCTAACTAATTTTTTTATGAGAAAAAACTTGTTTCCTAGATACACTCCTATCTTTATTTTTCTTCAGTATTGATAATCATTCCTTTCCTAACCCATTCAAGTTCTCACTATCATCATCAGTATATATTCTTCTAGTTTTTGTGACAGAAACTGAACCAATAGATGAAAAACATTTAGTATCACTGATAAAATTATAAAAAAATTGTACCGTATTATTTTTTACTTCTCTTTATTTTAGATTTGGATGATTCAACTAGAACATGCACTACTTTATCAAAATCATTTCTCATCATTTTCAAATTTTTTCCTACTTTAAGATAGCAAGATTGTGACTCATTAAGTTATTTTATTTTTCAGTTAGTTTTTCATCATGGCCGTTCAACATTTTATATTGTTCTTCAAATTTAAAATTAGATTTTTTGAACTATTCAATAAGATCATTATCCTTATTATTTTCATTTCTTATTTCATTCTCCATCACTATGTTTATTTTCATGTGTCGAGTGTTTTAATCAATACATGATTCATGTTTTGATCGTATCATGTACTCATAGTTTATCTATTTTTGTTTCTCTTCAATACATGAAAAATATCCATGTCTCTTAACTTTTTCAATAACAGTTTTATGGTTTTTATTTTAACTTTAATCTTCTAATTCACTTCATGAAGAAAAATCTTCATTAACTCTTATACTCATTAAATTTCTCTTACACATCATTGAGAACATTTTTTTATTTATAACATCACCTTTTCAGTTTTTCCATATAATAATTTAGTGTAGTCTTGTTATTATTCATCACTATCAGAATCATCATATTCTTTATTTGGAAAATAAACTAAAAAATGTCCAATTTGACCATAATTAAATATATTTAAAGGAAACAGACCATTAGAATTTTATTTTTCTCTTTTGAAATTTTCAGAAATAAAATCCATGATTCTATTATAATATGTATCGCTTAACTCATCCTCATCAAAATCTTATGATGGTTCATTGTTCATTTCCTCATCTTGAGGATTTTCATTTCTTTGAAATCCATTTACTCCATTACTGTCTTTTTGAACATAATATCTCATCACATCTCATAATTAAGAACAATATTATGCAACTCATCAAGAGATAAGTATCCAAATTTTTCCAATGATGAAATATTTGAATCAAATATATCAGGAAAGTTATGCATCAATTTATTGACAACATATGAATCTTCCAAAGTATCACAAAAAACCCTAATATGACTTACTATCTCTTTTACCCTGGTAGATTAGTCATCAAAAATATCATCATCAACCATTAAAATATATTCAAACATGGTTCTCTTAGTTTTTAGTTTGTATTCCATAATCTGCACATTTCCTTCATACATATTCAAGAGCCAATCACACATCTTGGTAGTCTTTAGTCCCATCCCTTTAGGGAACACTTTATTAGATATGGATGAAAAAATAACTTTTATAGATTTCCCATATACTTCCTTATACTTCTTATCGTCATTTTTCATGGGAGAATCTCTTTTGAATGGGATAAATCCAACTGTCACAACATCACTAACTGTACGGCCTTATGAAAGAAGATATGGATTCATTTAGTTATTCCATCCTTAATAATTAAATCTTTCAAAGAAATGAACTCTATATGATTGAATGAATTTAAACAATCCAACTTTGGTTCTTCAGTAAAGCTTGGATCATTATAGAGGGGACATTATGCTCTGATACAACTTATAGAGCCCATATTCAGATATATCACTAAGAGGGGTAGGGGGGTCAATAAGAGATGATTTTTTTAAATTTATAATTTTTAAATCAAAATATATTATTAGTTACTACTTTGATCCGTAATTCATTAAAGTCTTACTTCTCCAATATGAAAACATCTGGAAGCAATAAAATGAACATTAGGTTTTTTACAAGGTTTACCCCTGATGTTGTGGGTGACTAAGTTATTTCCATGTTGGTTATTTTTACCAATATGGATCCTACACTAGTAAAAAAAGTGATTAAAAGAATAGAAAATATCTAAAAAATACTAACATACAAACTACTTTACTATCTAATCACTAATGAATATTGTGGAATTTCTTCTGATGGTATCTTTAGGCTGGCATCTTACTGGTGTTATTTATACTAACTCACACAAGTTTAGCTATCTTTTTAAAAGATCTATATTTTAATAATGTCCTCCCAAAATTTATTCATGATATTATTTCTCTATAATAAATATTTTTCTCCGTATTTCATACTTATTTAAGAGCTTCAGCATTGCTGGTCTTGAGACCTCTTCTATATTTGGTGTAATTTATATTTTCCTCAATCTTTGAATGTTCATCCACTCAAGTTTCTTCTTCTTCAAATAACTATTGTATTCAAAATATTTATGTATTAAATACAAGAATTTATCGGGATCTCAAAGGATATTTCAATACATGTACAACTTTATCATCACATTCATGCACATATTTATACTAAACAATGTTGTTCATGGGGTCTCAATTATTACATGATTTAAAATCCCCAATTTAAATGATCATTTAAATGTGTTTTTTAATAAAAAAAATTATTCATCACTATAGATATAAATACTTGAAGACTCTAAGGTATTATATTTTTCATTTTGAATACCCCATAATTTTTGAAGATTATAATTCTAATATTTGAAAAACCTGAATGAAACTGTTAGGTATTTTATTTCATCATGAAATTAACTCAATTTATGTATGCATATAAAATATTTCATTTCCATAATTCATGGAGGAAATTAGGATTTATTATTTTTCATTTGGATAAGTGATCTAGCATGGCTCACCATGCCTTCATGAAACTTATACACCCAATAAACTCGGGTTCTCCTCTTCTTGTTTCATCATGCAGATAAAAATCTTCAAACTACATCATACCTGTTTACTCACATTGTAAAAAAAATCCATAAGACTCAATCTTCTCCATTCTTCATGCGGTCTCATTATTACCCACAACTAACCATACATGAATATCGCATCCACTAGATGTGACTAGTGAGGGATCCATTCTTTAATGTATTCAAAGTATATTCATTCAAGTGAAACTTCATGAATATATCATTTTGTTATTACTCATGCCTTAATATCCATCTCTTATTTTGTCTAACAGATACCATTCATTGAGTGACCCCATGACTTGTGATTATATTTTCATGCATTATAGAGTATGAATATTGTGAGAAAACATGTTCTTGGATTTTTCTTGGATCATAGGAATTCAATGAAACCTTAATTAATGTGATCTTAGCCTTTTATTTGGTCTGGTGGATGCAAGAATGATCATACCAACTCATAAATGGTGGCATAAACCAATATCCGTAGAATCCTCAAGTGGAGGAGGAAGAAAAATCTGATCATATCTTGATTGGATGATACATATATTCTCAATCAGATGGACACAGTTCAATCTGTAATTTAAATGATAAATGAATAGTGAGATCTCCACACGCATCCCACATCAGTCTCTCTATGTGTCTCTATAAGGCCCCAACCTTAAAAAATTAATTAATCTTGAGTTAAATAAATAATTAATATTTAGGATCTTTTAGGTTTAGAGTTTTAGAGAACTAGGTCATAAATATTACACTACATCACAAAATATTTCAAAGTAGACATTTCTACTCTATCCATTTTTTTTCAAAATAATAAAACTCCTTAAATAAAAAAATAATTATTTTATTGATATAAAACTTATTGAATAATTCCTTTATCTTACCCTTCCTTATACCCTATAAAAAACATTTCAAAAACTTTGGATGAGAACAAAAAGCACAGTATGGGTTATAAAATAAGGAAAGGAAACATTAGTCCATAAATATATACAAATCAATGAAATAATAATTCTCAATAATAAAACCAAATCTCTTTAACATACCTCATGAAATCATAATATTTATTAATAAAACATAGAAATCATAAATAATACTTTTGGAATCCATATCATACTTACATTGTAGCTTTCACAGCTACATAGGGAGTTAAGTTTGGAATACCCATCACAGTATATTCCCTAAATCTATTAAGAGAAAGATTAATGTTTACCTTTGTCATGTTATCAAATTCATTAGATATCTATCTCAGGCTCATCCTCCCTAGTTTTATCTCGAAACAAACCCTATATGTAAACAATGAACAAGAACCATAACATAATCGTAACACAAAACACGAGCATAAAGGAAATATTACATTTACACATTGCAATAAAAATATATGATTTCAATATATTAACATAATAAATCCATTCTAAAAACCATTTTAAATACCAAAATATGTAAAAAGAGCATATGTTATTTATTTTCCTTTTAAAAACATTACGGCTTGTTAAGGAAGCCAAATATCAAATAATGTTCGCCGAGGAAAAAAGGTCGTTGCCATCACATACGTTAAAAAGAAAAATTCCATTTGTCATTTAGCAAAATGATACGTAAAAAAAATATTCCCCTTGAATGAAATTAAATGTAAGATGGGTTTATATACTGTTTAAAAGAAATTCATATGTAAATAAAAATATGCCTCAATGAAAGGAGATTGAGACGAAGTCCCTTACTTTAAGTCTAACTTGTCTTGTATGTTCCTTGTTCATTCTAAAAAATAAACATAAGTTAATTTCTACTTGATTAATAAATTTTTTTTAAGTTTATTATTGCTTTTATATAACTTATTACCTTTCTATAACAGTTATTTAATTATTTGAGTTCATTTCGGACATTTTGTCGATGTTCGGAACATGAGTAAAAAATGAACGTGTTATAATTAAAAATTGTCCATGTGGTAAAAAATCCATTATATTCAGAATTATATTAATGATTTAGATATCTTATATATCAGATATATCTAGTATATAAGTATTTATAATAGTCCATATCATTTTGATATATGAAAATGAAATGTGTTGTTCGTGGAGATGGTAAGTCGTACGTACACATGGACACTACTTTCATTTCATTTTTTGATTTTTAAAGAAATGATAAATAAATTATACATAGGTATATTATAACATTAGTATAATATCAAATTTTTTATATGTTACATAATTTCATTAACACCATCTTGTATATGATCCATGTATGGCATGAATGAGTCATATCAATTTGAGGGGTTGTAGTCCACACTTCCTCAAATGAAATTATCGTATTTACCCATTATTGAAACCATAAATGTATGTTATAAATTAAAAATACAAAAACATAGAGACAATATAAATATGATATATACCACATATAAATATAGTTCCATCATAATGGACACCATGAGAGGTGGTAGTAGAATATTGAACAATCATCGTTTTGTTAGGTAGTAGTTCACCATCCACAGAAACAGTATGTTCTATACCCATTAGATGGAGGTGTGTGTAAGTGTCGTTGCAATAATTCTCATAAAAACAACCTATTATATTTAGGATACTGGTGTTGTTATGTAATAAAATAAAAATAATAGAATAGGTATTGTATAAGGAAAATAAAAGAAAAGAACTTGAGAGAAGACGTTACCTTTAAATCGGGTAAGTCCCTTTGGTTTGAACCAAAAGGCTTTCTTGAATTGACTTCTGCATTAGTTAAGGATTATAAGAGGAAGATAGATATGTTGAGAGCTTCTTGGAGTATATTTTGGATGATCCAAGGTGCTTGAGAGGTGTGTGTAATGGGTTAGAGGTGGTGGCCTTTTATAAGAGGGAGGAGGGGCATTTTAGGAATGTTTGAAAGTATTATTTTATTATAAAATGATTTTTTGGTTTCAAAAGGTCCAAAACTCATTAAATTAAACTATTAGATCAATATAAGTTGAAATAAAATCATCCAATAATAATTGGATAGGTTTTGGATATTTGTTTAATCCTTATCTTTTTTATTTTACCCTTTTTACTCTTACCGTTTTATTAAGCATTTAACACTATGAGAATCAAAATAGTTACCAAAACATGAAAAATATCCAAATAAAGAGTCATTAATAAAATTTGAGACTTATGATAACTATTTTAATGAAGATTAGATTTTTTTGTAATTTTATAACATTTAATAAAATATTTTATATTTTAAAATATGAAATATGTCAATTTTGACAGTATTCATATCATGAATTTTTAAAAAATAAATAACATGATTTATTCAAAAAAAAATTATTAATACACAAATATAATGTAACTAAAATCCATAAAATTCATGGATGACATAAAAATAACCAAATTAAATTTATTTTAAGATTTATAATATCATTTATTTAAATCCTTTATTAATGAAGTAATCAATACAACATTATTATGTCATAATTAAATTTATTTATTTAATATCAAAAAATTATAAATAAAAAATCATGATTTGGGAAATCCTTTTATATTTATAATTACTATTTATATTTTAGAAAATAACTTTTATAAACCCATATAAAACTTTTTTGACTAAAAGATATATGCTTATGTTACATTTTCCTTAACATTAAATTAATTTTTATAAAATGTCATTTTTCACTTAAAAGTGGCTCCATGGGGTTCTAAAATCAACACAAAGATTCCCATGGTCGGAAATATCTCATAAAATAGGGTTAGGACAAGTTTAAGGGTAATTTAATATTATTATAATATTATTTTTACCCTTATTTACCGGATTTACCTTTTAACCATGGTAAATAAAATATTTACTGAAGTTACTATTCATAATGACTAAAAATAAGAGTTACCTATTTACAAAATTTGGACCTCATGATTTCAAATATTGAATCCACTTTTCCAAATTCAAAATAAAAAATTCATAGAAATTAATTTTAAATTAATTCCCATGGTAAAAACCAAAAAACATGTTTTTAAGAAATAATAACTATCAAAATATTGACATGTGTTTATGTCTAATTAAAAAATTAAATTACATAAAATGACCAAAATTAAATTGAATGGTAAAAAAATAATCAAATTACATTTTAAAACCAATTTAAATGATAATCTATCCATATAAATAAATCAGATGGAAAGACAATTTTGACTTAAAACACAGTATTTTTCACTATTCATTAAAAAATAAACTTTATCAGAAAAATGTAAAACATTTACTCAAAGTAAATTTTTATGTACCGCTTCTAAATAAGAAGTTTATTTTTTCAAATGGAACATATAAAATGACAAAAACTACATTTAAAAGGGTTTCCCCATCAAAAGGTGGTAAAACTTACTTTTAAAAATATTAGAGTATTTATGCTTAAAATTGGGTTCATTATTATTTTATGCCTCTAAAATTTTTCAAATAAATATAAAGAAATTTTAAAAACATTTAAAATCATATTTTAGTTAGTTTTGTTAATTCCCACCAGTAGAACAGTTGTGCGTTAATTACAATTTAAAATAATTATAATAATATATTATTATATTTCTTAGTATGACTCAGCATTGTGTGCTACATAAGATTTCAGAGAAACTCATTGTTTCATATCGAGTATTCCATCGAACATAGCATTAAATTTAAAGTAAAATTTATATTTACTTCAAAAATATTAATAAATATGAAAATATTATATTCTTTATTTAAATGGGATGTTACATACTTCCCCCTTTTATGAATTGTGTCCTTGAAATTTTTTCACTTATCAAATAAATGATGGTATTTATCCCTCATAGAATCCTTAAATTCCCACATTGACTCTTCAAACATATGGTTTTTTAACAAAACCTTTTCTAGATGAATTACCTTATCCCGCAACACTTACTCTCTTTGGTCAAGAATCTGGACTGGTTGTTCCTCATAAGAAATATATTCTTACAACTGAACTACCTCTCGACTCAAAACATGAGATGGATCTGATGTATACTTTCTCAGCATTGAAACATGGAAAACATTGTGTACCTCTAATAAAATTAGAGGTAAATCCACTCTATATGAAACTGATCCAACTTTCTCCAGGATTTCATAGGGTCCAATGAGCCTTAGACTCAACGGTTTCTTTTTACCAAAACACACCACACTTTTCCAAGGAGAAACTTTGAGAAAGATATGATCACCTAGATCAAAATAAAGATCATTCCTCTAGTTATCCACATAACTTTTTTTCCTACTCTGAGCTGTTCTCATGTGATTCTGAATTAACTGATCTTTTTCTACCATCTCTTTTACCAATTCTGGTCCCATTAACTTTATTTCACCTACATCATCCCAAAAAGATGGAGTTTGACACTGCTTTCCATATAATACCTCAAATAGATCCATCTGTACACTGGAATGAAAGTTGTTATTAAAATAAAACTCAACCAAAGAAAGATGTTGATCCTAAATTCCCTGTTAATCCATTAAATAAGCACATAGCATATCTTCCAATGTCTGAATTTTTCGTTCTGACTGCCCCTCTGATTGCAGATGAAAAGCTGTACTAAAATTTAATTCAGTACCCATTAACTTCTGAAGGCCCATCCAAAAGATAGAAGTGAACCTAAGATCACGATCAGATACAATGGAGAGGGGAACTCCATGTAACCTGACTATCTATTTCACATACAACTGAGAAATTTATTCTAGAGAGAAAGTATCTCGAATAAGAATAAATTGAGCCGCTTAATTCAATCAAACAACAATAACCCATATTCCATTATTACCTCGAGATGTATTTAGTAATCCCACAATGGAGTCCATGGATATATTTTCCCATTTCCACTCTAGCACCGGTAATGGATGATGCATCCCTTTTGGTAACTACTGCTCTACCTTAACCTGTTGAAAATTCAAACACTTCACAGTAAAATTAGTAATAACTCTTTTCATTCCATCTCACCAGTAATACTCCTGAAGATCTCTATGAATTTTAGTACTACTAGGATAAACTGAAAACAATTAACCATGGGATTCCCATAACTACTCTTTCTTCAACTATGAATCACAAGGCACACATAATCTATTTACAAACCTTAAAACACAATCTCTATCAATTTTAAACTCAGGAAACTTACCCTTCTGAACCAATTCTACAATTTTCTGCAACTCACTGTCATATTTATGTGCTTACGTTATTCTGTCTTCTAGAGAAGATTGTATTGAAACCTGAAATAAAATAGAGGAATTTCTTGGACCAACAACTTCTATTCCAAATTTCATCAAATCGTTAATCAAAGGATCTTATTCCAAATGTAACAAGGTAATGTAGCATTATTTTTATACTCAAAGCATCAACCACTTTATTTGTTTTTCCTAGATGGTAATGAATTGGGAAATCATAGTCCTTGATTAATTATAGTCATATCCTCCGTCCCTTGTTCAATTATTTATGAGTGAATATATACATCAAACATCTATGAACAATATATATTTCACACTTTACTCCATAAAAATGATGCCTCCAAATTTTTAATAAAGAAAAATAGTAGTTAATTCCAAATCATGTGTAGGGTAATTTTACTCATAAGGTTTCTACTGATGTGAAGCTAAGAAATTACCTGATTATTCTACATAAGGACACGACTGAGTACACTCAACGAAGCATCAATTTAGATAAAAAAATCACCATCCTTGGATGGTAATGCCAAAAATGGAGTATTCACCAATATTCTTTTCAATTCCTAGAATCAATTATCACATTCTTTTGTCCAAATTAACTTAACACCCTTTCTTGTTAACTTAGTCAGTGGGATAAATAAACGTGAAAAATATTCAACAAATCTTCGTTAATATCCTATAAAAACAAAAAAACTACGGATCTCAATTATATTTGTGTGTCTTGTCCATTCTTCAAAATATTTTTTTAGCAAGATAAACAGTTATGCCAATTTTTGAAACAATTTTACCAAGGAATGAAATTTGTTGTAACCAAACTCACACTTTCTGAATTTCCCATACAGTTTCTCTTATTTTAAAATTTTCAAGATAACCCTAAAATTAATTTCATGCTCCTATTTACTTTTAGAGTAAACCAAAATATCATCAATAAACACAACCAAAAATATAGAGACCCGAAGCATGATGTACATGGAAATTACATTACTTTTGCGGAATACTTGGTACATAAGAAAAACACACACACAAGGATCGTAATAGTTTAGTGTCTTTGGAAACTCGGAACGTAATATTCTAATCGTGGTGAAAGATATTCAATATCTCCCATAAAGATCTTCCCTTTTTTTACCTAAAACCTTTCTTTATATCCTGGGGAAAAGAAAACATAAAAGGGTGAGCTCAAATGCTCAGTAAGGGAAAATAAAGTAAAAAAAATCATATCATATCTTTTTGAAAATCATAACCTGCAAAAGAGATCATAATATCTTAACACGGAACAAATCATAGAAGTGAAAATGAGATCCCCATAATCTTAACATGAAACTTGAAACTTTGTTTCATGCACACATAATCATGTAAAATCATTTCTTGTTAGTCATGACTCATTGCCAAGACTATCTTAGTGGACAAAGTCCCTTTCTGAACCGAGTCACCCTCATTCCAGTCCTGTTTCACTGAACCGGTATAACCTACCATTCCAGCCATGTCTATCTCATGAGATATAAAATATTTACCCAATTCATTGGAGGGAGATATAGGTCCCACCCATCTTATAATGAATCCTTTCTTATGTGTGCCACATAATCATAAATCATACATCATTGCATAACACATGTAACACAAATGGGATTCTTGAAACATCATGACATCATAAAACAAATCATATAAGGTAAATGACTTCATAAAAATAATTCCCTCACAAAATAATCAAATCAATGTAATAATAGGGATAAAAACATAACCCTTTATTATCTTAGATGGAAAATAATTTTGATAAAACACTTGAACTCCATTCTTGAGGAAAATATCCTTTCTTCTTCAAAAAACACTTTTCTTTTCTTAACATGTCATACAATTATAAACACTAAGAAGTTGATTAAAAATAAACTTGAAAACATGTAAGTAATCTTCTTAGAAATAATGTTTTAAAAATCCATTCATGCTGTATAAGTTAAAAAAAACATTCTTCGTACTTTTGTCGGAAAAGTCAAAAAGTACCTCGTACGAAAAATGACAAAAGATTCCTTTCATTTCTTTTACTAAAAACTCACCGAAGGGTAAAAATGGATTAAAAAAATTGTAGGTGGATGGAAATAATATTAGATATTTATGAAACATGGATGTGGATGATAAAATACACCCCAGTAAATACTTACGAATAAACAATCTCGGATAAAAATGAGATTGTGATATTTCCCTTACCTTAGGTCCGATTTGCTTCGTAAGTGTCCGAACCTCCTGTATAATGATTTAAATAATGTCATTGACTTATTACAGAATCATATTCATTGTTATTATATCATATATGGTTAACTTATGATATTATATTACCCGTTCTTTTGTAAATTCCATGTTAAAGAGCGTTTTGGGTAAAATTGTTTCATTTGTCGTCCGTGTTTTGACTTGTAATTATTCATATGATTACTTAGATCATGATTACTTAATTACAGAATATAAAAAATGATATATATATATATATATATATATATTAATAATATACATATATATAATAAATCAGTAAATGGAAAGAAATACACCGTTCATGGAGACGGTAGTCCGTACGTACGCATGAATGCTGTTTTCGTTTCCTTATTGAATTGAAAGGAATTAAGTAGATGACATACATATAAATATAAATAAATCCAGTATCATTATTATGTCATATATTTCATTAGTATATACTTTATAATCATTCATGAATGGTTAATCATTGAGAATGAATCTCATCGCGTCGTGGAGACGGTAGTCCGTACGTATGTACGAGCGATGATATCGTTCCCATGGTCGTGGAATTGTGTTGAAGTGTTTGTATACTATTTCAGTATCAATATCACTTTATAATAATCATATATAGTTACTCATTACACCATTATAACCATCTAATTAAGGTGGTGGCGGAAAATAGATTACACCACAGCGTGGAGATGGTATTCCGTACGTACGCACGCGCGGTGTTTTCCTTTTTCCGTGGGATGGATAGAAGGTTAATTAGAGTTGTTTCATATTTATAATAACATATCAGTATATAATAAATACTGATGTTAATACTTTATCATGAAACAACTAAAGAAGAAGAAGTTGAAGAAGAAAGAAGTTGAAAAGATCGGTAGTGGATATTACCTCTTCTTTGGAACGCCTCTTTGAATCCTCCACTTAGGGAACTAAGATTGGTCTTTGAAGAAGACCAGTACCTCTAGGATTATTCTAGGGAATTTGAGAGTATAAAATGGCAGGTCTTGGCCTAGCTTGAGTGCTCAAATTGGTGTGAGGAGGAGGGGGAGGAGGTGCCCTTTTATAAGGGAGGAGAGGGGCACCTTAGGAATATATCAAAATATTATTTTATATTAAAGTCAAAATAGGTTTATAATGGTTCCAAAAGGTCTTATTTATAAGATAAAATGGGGATGGGTCGAAATACTATCATCAAATAATATTTAGACAAGTTTAGGGTATTATTTTAACCTTATCAATTAGATTTAACTCTAAGTTAAATAATTTAACTTTTACCATGTCTTTTTGTTTTCTTTCACTATATTGTTAATAAACTAACTATAACTTGCCAAACGAACCCCAAATTGTATATTATTAATACATATATCCTTATCTAAGTCATTTGGCCGAACCTTAGATTTTTAGGAATAAAATAATAATTAATAATATAATATTTTATTTAAAAACTATTTTGTATCAATTTTGACACTATTTGATATATTATTTTTGTGAAAGTCATAACAGAATTATATGTTCGAACCAAGTTGATTAAATCAACACTAATATATCATAGTAACCTATTAAATTAGTGTAATTCATAAAAAGTCTTAAATTACATTTATTTTGGTATTTATAATATCAATTATGTCAATATTTCATTAATAAGATAATTACTGCATCATCATTGTGTCATACATAAATTAAATTATTTGATGTCTAAAAATTACAAATAAAATACCATCATGTAGGAAATCTGTTTAAATTTCTAATGAATATTTACAATCGAATTTATCTTATGTGAAACCCTATATTAAAAATGTTTTAGTAAATATACTTTGATTTTAACTCTTTTAACTCTTCTTTGAATTAAATAATAATAAATGTCCTAATCTAATCCAAGTGGGCCTAAATGATAATATTTTACACTTAAGGTTGTTTTTGTTCGAGATACACTTGTCCAATAGAATTAGGACATGTGTTAGGGTAATATTAATATCATTCTTACCCTGAATTACCCTATTTACTTTTAACCGTGGTAAATAAAAGTAAAAAGTTATTATTCACCAAAAATTATTTTCATCTCATTGAACCACATTTTACTTACTGACATCAACCGTGTCTCTCGGATTTTTGAAATTCCATTCACAGAAGCGGTAAAATTAAGTTTTATGAAAAATTCAGTTTTTTAACTACCACTTAGTAGTTTCACTATTCATCAAAAATTGATGTTTTTCAGAACAATGCCAAAATTTCATCCTAAGCTATATTTCATATTCTGAATTCAAAAATGTAGTCTATTTTACCAAATTCATAACATAGAAGTTTCATTAATTAATTTTATAATTAAATCCCGCTTTTAAAACAAATAGCGTGTTTTTAAGAAATAATATCTATCAAAAGATTGACACTTGATTATGTCTGGTTTAAATGTGAAATTACATTCAATGACCAACATTGTATTAAATTGTAAAAATATATTCTAAATATACTTTAAAACCACTCAAATTAATAATTTATCACTATTAATTATTTCGATTAAAAAAGTTGTTTTTAATTATTATTTAGTAATTTTCACTATTCATCAGAATATGAAAGTTATCCGAAAAGTACCAAAATTTTACCTTAGGCTAAATTCGATACACTGAATCCAAAAATGAAGTTCATTTTGAGAGCTAAAATTTCTAAAATTTAAAAAGTGGTTATTACTATTCATAACGGCTAGTTTTAATAATATTTTAATAGCATATCGTTGTTTCGTGAAACTCAGTATTGCATACTACACACGCTATCGAAGAAGGTTTCGATTGCGTGTAATGCAAGGAAAGTCAAAGATGCGTGTTGTGCAAGCTCCTTTTGGTGTAGCCTACAGCATAAGACATTAATAAAATTAAAAAGAATATTTTTCATAAAATCTCGGGCTGTTACATTCTACCTCCCTTAAAATGAATTTCTCCCTCGAAACTCTTCGAGGTTATAAATGGTTTACTATTCGAAAGTTTCTTTAATATAAACCCACATCATAAAAAGGAATATCAAAACCAATCTTTAAAAAAAAAGTATGAAACGTAACGGTTACCCAAATAAACTAATCACTGGGTTTCCACATAGGTGAAAATATGGATATGGAAGAGAAATCTAACCATCATGTTCTGATGGAGAGTGGTAGAGAACATGGCTATGGAAAAGCCAACAACCACAAAGCCATAAATTTGTGACGATCTAAGGTACCATCTGATTCATCAGATATAAGATCACTAGGACAACATTTTTGGTTTTCAAGATCGTTTCCCTAAAGTTAAAGAATTTGAATTAGAATAAATACTTACTTTATTTTGGTACAATCTCACTGTTGTTTTTGCCTTTAACAATTTCCACTTCATCTCTTAAATAAATGAAGTTGAATTTGTTATTCGTGAAGTGTTAGCAGATCATGTGATATAATGACATGTCATTCCATCTGTCTCAAACAAAAGGTTAGCAAAAAATTATATACATAAGTCGATCTATAGTGAGATTAATCATATATGGTTCCTAAAATGGACTTATACATCATATGTCATACAACTTAATATAATAAAACTAGTTTCTACTAAACAGGGACTTCCTGTAGCCCAATGGTAGGCGATAAAGGCTAGTCGCACTTCGGTTGTGGGTTCGATTTCCACAGCCTTGTCCGACGCGATGGGCTGTCGCCCGTCCTGTAGGTTGTCCTTTTTCTAAAACTATATTACTATAACATCCCATCAATAATATCGAGAAAACTTCTATCCTTAAACAATACTAACTTATGTCCAACATAATCCATTCCAATCTTTAGGCTTATCCATAATAATACTACAGTCCACTCTCATAACATAGTGAAAGCGATTACCAGAGATTTAACACCATCGTCGATCCCCATATATCATAAGATATGTTTTGTTGGTCACATTCCAAACATTCAAAGTCCTTAATCATGTATTCTCTTGAATACCTTAGTGAAAACATGAATGCAGTTAAAATTTAACACTTTCCACATACCAAAATCCTCAAAATTCTATATACTCAAACAATGATATCACTTAGTCCTTATATCAATCATGAGCTCATGAATACTGTTAAACATTTCGTTTTCTCATTTTCCCTTCATTATGCTCATATCATCTTATTTCCAAAAATATCTCAATCACTTTGAATACCACATTAGACCAATACATAAATATTCCAATACTTTATGATACAACATTATTTTGGAATCCCATTACATAAACACTTAATCATTCCACCACATCATTATCATATTCAACATCGCCAATGGTGATAGCATGTGACTTCCCTTTGTCCTTTTCCTTAAGCGGTTGCTCATGTCGATCATCACTAACCCTTGTATTAGGGAATTTATTAGCATATTGCCCCATTTCCTTGCACTTGAAGCATTGAAGTGTTGGTGGTGCGTTCTCTGTAGTGTTTGCTTTATTCACATCATCAGAATCCCTTTTTCCATTACTTTGACACTCAGCTGCTCGATGACATTCTTTTCCACACTTAAAACATTTTCTAGTCCCTTTAAGACAATCTCCACCATGCTTCTTTCCACACTTTGTGCATAAGGAAACATTCATCTTCTTTTCACCATTATTCTGAGATTTCTCCTTGAACTCCATCTTTCGTTTCTTGTCAAAACCATGAGATGGATATGTAACACCAACTTCCATTTCTACCTTGATAGCACAACACACAACTTCTTCATAGCTACTAAAGTATCTTATAGCTAATGCCCTTCGAAGACTTGGTTTTAAGCCACTGAAAAATCGATCAACTTTACTTTCAGGTTGGATGATAATGCCAGATGCATACCTTGCAAGTCTTGTAAAATTTGCTTCGTATATACCAACAGATTCATCATCCTTCTGCTTCAGCTCAAGAAACTCCTTTTCCATCTTTGTTCGAAGAATACGAGGGAAGTACTTACTGAAAAACAAGTTCTTGAACTCGTCCCATTCCATGGACTCAATTTCATCTCTTTGCCTCGTATTCTTGATAAGATTCCACCATTGATCAGCTTCACCTTCCAAACGATATACTACTAAGATTAATTTATCATGCTCAGAACATTGAAGAACTGAAAATATCTTTTCAGTGGTACTGATCCATTGTTCAGCAACAAGTGGATCAGAAGACCCACTGAAAGAAGGTGGACATTACCTCATGAAGGACACAATAGAATATTGTTCCCTTCTCTGCTCATTTGGAAGTCCAGAATGATTCATAGCTTGTGTAAGTATAGCAATAAGATTTTGCACTCCATCTCCCACAGCATTTGTTTGTTCAGGAGGGCAATCATTGCATTGTCCATTGCATTGATCAACACGGTTCCTTCGGGTTCCAGCCATCGTCTAAAACCCAAAAAGAATAGTGTGAGAGGAAAAAATCATGCTAGGGAAAACAATATAATAAAGGGGGAGTACCTTCAATATCTAACATCTTAGGTTTAATTCTATGATCGTTAGAGTAATTCTAGTACTATGACCTATACGTATACTTAACCTTAGGGACATCCCTAGACATACCTTAGAAATATCTCTAGGGATCTCACTAAAGTTCTCGCATCCTAGTTTCCAAAGGTTGACTAAACCTTTCCTCTGATACCAACTGTAGAGATCCGAAGCATGACGTACATGGACATTACATTACTTTTGCGGAATACTTGGTACATAACAAAAACACACACACAAGGATCGTAATAGTTTAGTGTCTTTGGAAACTCGGAACATAATCTTCTAATCGTGGTGAAAGATCTTCAATATCTCCCATAAAGATCTTCCCTTTTTTTTACCTACAACCTTTCTTTATATCCTGGGGAAAAGAAAACATAAAAGGGTGAGCTCAAATGCTCAGTAATGGCAAATAAAGGAAAAAAAATCATATCATATCTTTTTGAAAATCATAACCTGCAAAAGAGATCATAATATCATAACATGGAACGAATCATAAAAGTGAAAATGAGATCCCCATAATCATAACATGAAACTTGAAACTTTGTGGCATGCACACATAATCATGGAAAATCATTTCTTGTTAGTCATGACTCATTTCCAAGACTATCTTAGTGGACAAAGTCCCTTTCTGAACCGAGTCACCCTCGTTCCAGTCCTGTTTCACTGAACCGGTATAACCTACCATTCCAGCCATGTCTATCTCATGAGATATAAAATATTTATCCAATGCATTGGAGGGAGATATAGGTCTCACCCATCTTATAATGAATCCTTTCTTATGTGTGCCACATAATCATAAATCATACATCATCGCATAACACATGTAACAAAAATGGGATTCTTGAAACATCATGACATCATAAAACAAATCATATAAGGTAAATGAATTCATAAAAATAATTCCCTCACAACATAATCAAATAAATGTAATAATAGGGATAAAAACATAACCCTTTATTATCTTAGATGGAAAATAATTTTGATAAAACACTTGAACTCCATTCTTGAGGAAAATATCATTTCTTCTTCAAAAAACACTTTTATTTTCTTAACATGTCATACAATTATAAACACTAAGAAGTTGATTAAAAATAAACTTGAAAACATGTAAGGAATATTCTTGGAAATAATGTTTTAAAAATCCATTCATGCTGTATAAGTTAAAAAAAACATTCTTCGTACTTTTGTCAGAAAAGTAAAAAAGTACCTCGTACGAAAAACAACAAAAGATTCCTTTCATTTCTTTTACTAAAAACTCACCAAAGGGTAAAAATGGATTTAAACAATTGTAGGTGGATGGAAATAATATTACATATTTATGAAACATGGATGTGGATGATAAAATACACCCCAGTAAATACTTATGAATAAACGATCTCAGATAAAAATGAGATTGTGATATTTCCCTTACCATAGGTCCGATTTGCTTCGTAAGTGTCCGAACCTCATGTATAATGATTCAAATAATGTCATTTACTTATTACAGAATCATATTAATTGTTATGATATCATATATGGTTCACTTATGACATTATATTACCCGTTCTTTTGTAAATTCCATGTTAAAGAGCATTTTGGGTAAAATTGTTTCATTTGTCGTCCGTGTTTTGACTTGTAATTATTCATATGATTACTTAGATTATGATTACTTAATTCCAGAATATAAAAAATGATTTATATATATATATATTCATAATATACATATATATAATAAATCAGTAAATGGAAAGAAATACACCATTCATGGAGACGATAGTCCGTACGTACGCATGACCGCTGTTTTCGTTTCCTTATTGAATTGAAAGGAATTAAGTAGATGACATACATATAAATATAAATAAATCCAGTATCATTATTATGTCATATATTTCATTAGTATATACTTTATAATCATTCATGAATGTTTAATCATTGAGAATGAATCTCATCGCGTCGTGGAGACGGTAGTCCGTACGTACGCACGAGCGATGATATCGTTCCCATGGTCGTGGAATTGTGTTGAAGTGTTTGTATAATATTTCAGTATCAATATCACTTTATAATAATCATATATAGTTACTCATTACACCATTATACCCATCCAATTAAGGTGGTGGCGGAAAATAGATTACACCACGGCGTGGAGACGGTATTCCGTACGTACGCACGCGCGGTGATTTCCTTTTTCCGTAGGATGGATAGAAGGTTAATTAGAGTTGTTTCATATTTATAATAACATATCAGTATATAAGAAATACTGATGTTAATACTTTATCATGAAACAACTAAAGAAGAAGAAGTTGAAGAAGAAAGAAGTTGAAAAGATCGGTAGTGGATATTACCACTTCTTTGGAACGCCTCTTTGAATCCTCCACTTAAGGAACTAAGATTGGTATTTGAAGAAGACCAGGACCTATAGGATTATTCTAGGGAAGTGGAGAGGATAAAATTGCAGGGTTTGGCCAAGCTTGAGTTCTCAAATTGGTGTGAGGAGGAGGGGGAGGAGGTGCCCTTTTATAAGGGAGGAGAGGGGCACCTTAGGAATATCTCAAAATATTATTTTATATTAAAGTCAAAATAGGTTTATAATGGTTCCAAAGGGTATTATTTCGAAGCTAAAGTGGGGATGGGTCGAAAGCCTATCATCCAATAGGATTTAGACAAGTTTAGGTTATTATTTTAACCTTATCAATTAGATTTAACTCTAAGTTAAATAATTTAACTTTTACCGTGTCTTTTTGTTTTTTTCACTATATGGTTAATACACTTACTATAACATGCCAAACGAACCCCAAATTGTATATTATTAATAAATATATCCTTATCTAAGTCATTTGGACGAATCTTAGATTTTTAGGAATAAAATAACATTTAATAATATAATATTTGATTTAAAAACTATTTTGTGTCAATTTTGACACTATTTGATATATTATTTTTGTGAAAGTCATAACAGAATTATATGTTCTAACCAAGTTGATTAAATCAACCCTAATATATCATAGTAACCTAGAAAATTAGTGGAATTCATAAAAGGTCTTAAATTGCATTTATTTTGGTATTTATAACATCAATTATGTCAATATTTCATTAATAAGATAATTACTGCATCATCTTTGTGTCATAAATAAATTAAATTATTTGATGTCTAAAAATTAAAAATAAAATACCATCATGTAGGAAATCTTTTTATATTTCTAATGAATATTTACTATCGAATTTATCTTATGTGCAACCCTATATTAAAAATGTTTTAGTAAATATACTTTGATTTTAGCTCTTTTAACTCTTCTTTGAATTAAAAAATAATAAATGTCCTAATCTAATCCAAGTTGGCCTAAATGATAATATTTTACACTTAAGGTTGTTTTTGGTCGAGATAAACTTGTACAATAGAATTAGGACATGTGTTAGGGTAATATTAATATCATTCTTACCCTGAATTACCCTATTTACTTTTAACCGTGGTAAATAAAAGTAAAAAGTTACTATTCACCAAAAATTATTTTCATCTCATTGAACCACATTTTACTTACTGACATCAACCGTGTCTCTCGGATTTTTGAAATTCCATTCACAGAAGCGGTAAAATTAAGTTTTATGAAAAATTCAGTTTTTTAACTACCCCTTAGTAGTTTCACTATTCATCAAAAATTGATGTTTTTCAGAACAATGCCAAAATTTCATCCTAAGCTATATTTCATATTCTGAATTCAAAAATAAAGTCTATTTTACCAAATTCATAACATAGAAGTTGCATTAATTAATTTTATCATTAAATCCCGCTGTTAAAACAAATAGCGTGTTTTTAAGAAACAATATCTATCAAAAGATTGACACTTGATTATGTTTGGTTTAAATGTGAAATTACATTCAATGGCCAACATTGTATTAAATTGTAAAAATATATTCTAAATATACTTTTAAAACACTCAAATTAATAATTTATCACTATTAATTATTTCGATTAAAAAAGTTGTTTTTAATTATAATTTAGTAATTTTTACTATTCATCAGAATATGAAATTTATCTGAAAAGTACCAAAATTTCACCTTAGGCTAAATTCGATACTCCGAATCCAAAAATGAAGTCCATTTTAAGAGCTAAAATTTCTAAAATTTAAAAAGTGGTTATTACTATTCATAACGGCTAGTTTTAATAATATTTTAATAGCATATCGTTGTTTCGTGAAACTCAGTATTGCGTACTACACACGCTATCGAGGAAGGTTGCGATTGCGTGTAATGCAAGGAAAGTCAAAGATGCGTGTTGTGCAAGCTCCTTTTGGTGTAGCGTACAACACAAGACATTAATAAAATTAAAAAGAATATTTTTCATAAAATCTCAGGCTGTTACAAAAAACTTATCCAAGAAGCCACATAAAATTCTATTCATAAGATCCATGAATACAGAAGGTGCATTGGTTAACCCAAAAGGCATAAATACAAATTCATAATGGCCATATTTAGTATGAAAAATGGTCTTTGGAACATCTACATCCTTTAATTTCATTTGATGGTACCCCGATCTCAAGTTAATCTTAAAAAAATACTGAGCTCTCTAGATCTGATAAAAAAATCATAAATATGAGGAAAATGATACTTGTTTATGTATAGTAATGTTATTCAACGCTCTATAATCAAGAAAAAGTCTAATTGAACCATCTTTCTTTTTAACTAACAAGACATGATCACCACATGGTGATATTCTAGGATTAATGAAACCTTTATCTAATGACTCCTAGAATTTCTTCCTTAACTCTAAAAGTTCAATTTAAGCAATTCGATAAGGGGGTTTTGAAATTGGCTAAGCAGCAAGAACTAAGTTAACTAAAATTCAACTTTCTCGTCAGGTATTATACTAGGAAACTCATGAGGAAAAATATCAAGATACTCATTTACCACTGGCGCATCATTAATCTGAATTGTTCCTTTGTTTTCAAAAATATTTTCAAGGTAACATTCATTTCCATCTTTTACTAGTTTCCCATATTCCAGATATGTTATCAAAAGTAAGGGTTTATTCTTGTAAAAAAAACTGAAATTATTTCTGAAAAGAAACCTCTTATCTCTACAGTCAATATTATCATGATAAACAGAAATCCAATCCATACCCAAAATAACATCAAACTCTACTAGGAAAAAATGATAAGGTTTTTAGTTAGATTCTTTCCACACACAAGGACTAAAAGGTTCTTATAATTTCTTTTTATCTCAACATTTATTCCTAGTGTTTTTACCAGAAGTTCAGGATTCATATCTTGATATAGAATTCCTAATTTACTAGAAAATTTATCATAAATGAGAGAATATATAAATCCGGAATCAAACAACACATTGGCACAATCTAAATAAAAAAATAGTGTACCAGATACTACTTTATTTGAGGGACCAACATCTGATGAAGTAGTTTCAAAGGATTTCACACCCCTTTCTTCTTGAAATCCAGCTGCTTTCCTTCATTTGAGTTCTTCGTTGGACACTCATTTTCATAATGACCCATTAAGTTACACTAAAAACATTTAACTAACTCTAAATCATATTTTTTCTTACTATTACCCTGATCTTTTTCAGTGCAATTGTGAGCCTTATTTCCCATTTTACCACATCAGAAGCACTTAATATAATTCAAAAGTCATTCCCCAGTGTGCTTTTTACAACAATTTTCACAAACTATAAACATCTGTTTTTACTATTAGACTATTTTGACGAGTTCTTCCCATTCACCCCCACCTCAAACTCTTATTCTATTGTTTTTTAAAGAACACATAATCATTGGAAAACTAAATTTTCACCTTCTCTTCACATAGAACTAGTTTTTAATAACTTTTAAACTCATGAGATGAGAAATATCTTTGATACTTTGGATTTAATCCTGAGTAAAAATGATTGATTTCACCATCAATATATCTTATGAAATTTAGAGAATACCTTTCCAGTCGAGTGATTTTTTCTTCATAAGTATCCACTAAGTCATCCTCTTGCTTCAATTCTAGATATTTTTTCCCATCCTAAGTCAAACTGCCTTAGGAAAATATTTCTCAAGAAAAATACCTTTCAATTAATACCAACCAAGAGCATCAATCTCCTCTCCATCCTTGAATTTTTAACCATCAACCACCGCAGATCGACTTCACCTTAAATACAGCAAACAACAAGACTAATATTTTAATGTTTTGAACACCCCATGACTTCAAAAATCTTTTCTAGTTCTTTAATCTACCCTTAGCTAGAATGGGGTCAGATGATCCTTTGAATGATGGGGGATGTTACCTATTGAATTTCTACACAATAGACATGTTCCTATAGGGTTGATCTGGTTGATCTTGTGCATGTATACCATCACCATTTATAGACTGATTCAATTGTGCCATCATTGCAACAAACTGTTCAGTTCAAATTCTAAAAATATCAAGTTGCTGATTTGGAAGGTTGTTTTCCTCCTGATGTTGTCCCATCATAGTTTCCATTTTTTCTCTATGGAAAACCATTCTGAAAACTGAAATATCTTATGTGAAGCAACATGGTAATATGTAATTGCTATATCATTTCAATCTTACCATAAATTAATTTATAGATATTAATTTAACAATATCATATCTCCTAAAGTTTTCTAAATATACCTATGATAACAACTATAATTCCCCATCCTTAAAACAGTACTTAATCTTGACATAAATGAAGATTTAAAATTGAGGATCATTTTAGAATTAGAGTTTTAGATAATAATTCTGAAAATATTACATTACATCACAAAAAAATTCAGATAGACACCTCTACTCAATCAAATTTTTATGAAAATAATAAAACTCCTTAAATAAAAAATGAATTCTATTCTTGATATAAATATTATTGAATAAATCCTTTCTATTACCCTTCTTTATACCCTGTGAAAAACATTTCCAAAACTTGGGATGAGCATAAAATGCTCAGTAAGGGTTATAAAATAAGGAAAGGAAAAATTAGTCCATAAATACATAAAATTCAATGAAATAATAATTCTCAATCATAAAACATAATCTATTTAACATACCTCATGAAATGATAATATTTAATAATAACACATAGAAACCATAAATCATACTTTAGGCATCCATATCATACTTACATTACAGCTTTCACAGCTACTTATGAAGTTACGTTTGGAATACCCATCACATAATATTTCTTAAATCTCATTGGAGAAACATTAACGTTTACCTCTATCACATTACCAAATGCATTGATGATATATCTCAGGATCAGCCGCCCTAGGTTTATCATGTAACCACTGGTATACGTAAACAATTCCCTAGAACCATAACATAATCATAGCACATAATACGAGCATAAATGATAGATGACATTTACACATTGAAATCACAATATATCATTTTAATACATTGACATAATCATTCAATTATCAAAACATTTTTCAATACCAAAATACGTAAATAGAGTATATGGTATTTATTTTCCTTTTAAAAACATTACAGATTGTTATGGAAGCCAAATATCAAATAATGCTCACGGCGGCGTAAAGATCGTTGTCACCACATACGTTAAAAAGAAACATTCACTTATTCGTTTAGTAAAATGTTATGTAAAAAATCATTCCCCTTGAATTAAATTAAAAATCAATGGGGTTTATACACCATATCAAATAATGTCGTGTATAAATAAAAATATGCTTTAATGAAAGGAGATTGAGACAAAGTCCCCTACCTCAAGTCCGACTTGTCTTGTATGTTACTTATTATTCAATAATAATAAACTTAAGTTAATTTCTACTTGATTAAAAACCTTTTTCAAGTTTATTATTCCTTTTATATCACTGATTACCTTTCTGTAACAATTAATTAATTATTTGAGTTCATATCGGACACTTTGTCGATGTTCGAAACTTGAGTCAAAAATGAACTTGCTATAATTACAAATTGTCAATGCGGTCAAAATTCAATTATCTTAAAATTGATATTCATGATTTATATATCATATATATAATATATATCAAGTATATATTTATTTACAATATTCCATATCATTTGGATATATGAAAATGAAATACACAGTTCATGGAGACGGTAAGCCGTATGTACGCAAGAATGCTACTTTCATTTATTTTTTCATTTTTAAAGGAATGAAAACTAAATTATACATAGGTATATTATAACTAAAGTATAATATAATATTTTATATATGTTAAATAAGTGCATTAACACCATCCTTCATACATTCTATGTATGTCATGAACGAGTCATATCACTTTGAGGGGGCAGTAGTCCGCACTTCCTTAAATGAAATTATTGTATTTACCCATTATAGAAAACACAAAGGTATGATATAAATGAAAAATATAGAAACATAGAGACAATATAAAAATTATATATACAGTATATAAATATAGTTTCATCATAATGGCAACTATGATTGGTGGTAGGAGAAGATTGAATAATCATCGTTTCGTGAGGTAGTAGTTCACCGTCCACCGAAACAATATGTTCTATGCCCATTAGATGGAGGTGTGTGTAAGTGTAGTTTTAACACTTATCATAAAAACAGCCTAGTATATTTAGTATAATAGTTTTTTTATGTAATAAAAGAAAAATAAAAGAATAGGTAGCAGAGAAAGAAAATAAAAGAAATGAACTTGAGGGATGACATTACCTTTAAATCGGGTAACTCACATTGGTTTGAACCACCAATATTTTTTGAATTGCCTTCATTATAAGTTAAGACTTCTAAGCGGAAGAGAGAGATGTTGATATATTCCTGGATAAAATTTTGGATGAGATATGGGGCTTTAGAGGTTTGTGTAATGGGTTATAGGTGGTCGCCTTTTATAAGAGAGAGGAGGGGCTCTTTAGGAAAGTTTGAAAGTATTATTTTATTATAAAATTATTTTCCGTTTCAAAGGGTCCAAATATTATTAAATTAAAATATAATTTAAAGATAAGTCTAAATAAAATCATCCAATAAGAATTGGATAGGTTTTAGATATTTTTTTAATCCTTATCTTTTTTTATTTAACCCTTTTTTACTCTTACCCTTTTATCAAGCATTTAACACATTGAGAATCAAAATAGTTACCAAAACATGAAAAATATCCAAATAAAGAGTCATTGATAAAATTTGAGACTTATTATAACTATTTTTAGGAATAGTATATTTTTTTTGGAATTTTATAATATTTAATAAATTATTTTATATTTTAAAATATGAATTATGTCAATTTTGACACTATTTATATCATGACTTATTTAAAAATCGATATGAACTTGATTTATTTGAAAAAAATTCATTAATACAAAGATATCATGTAGCTATAATGCAGAAAATTCGTGTATGACATCAAAATAACCAAATTACTTTTATTTTAACATTTATAATATCATTTATTTGAATCCTTTATTAATGGAGCAATCACAACATCATTATTGTGTCATAATTAAATTTATTTATTTTAACTTTAAAAATTATAAATTAAATACCATGATTTAGGAAATATTTTTATATTTCTAATGAATATTTATAGTTGAAAATATAACTTATATAACTCCATATAAAAATAATTTTACTAAAAGAAATATGTTTATATTATATTTTCCTTAATTTTAAATTAATTTTTATAAAATTCCATTTTCTCTTTAAAGTGGATCCATGGGGTCCTAAAATCGAAAAAAGGATTCCCATGGTCAGAAATATCTCTTTAAATATGGTAAATACAAGTGTAAGAGTAATTTAATAATATGATAATATTATTTTTACCCTTATTTACCAGATTTACCTTTTAACCATGCTAAATAAAATATTTACTGAAGTTAATATTCTTAATGTCTAAAAATAAAAGTTATCTATTTTCAAAATTTGGACCTCATGATTCCAAATATGGAATCCTTTTTTCCAATTTTAAAACATATAAGTTTCAGAAATTAAGTTAAAATTAATTCTTGTTGTCAAAACCAAAAAGCGTGTTTTTAAAAAATAATAACTATCAAAAGATCGGCATGTGATTATGTCTAATTAAAAAGGGAAATTACTTAAAATGACAAAAATTGGATTAAATGATAAAAATATAATCTAATTACACATTAAAACCAATTAAAAAGATAATATAACCATATAAATAAATCAGATGAAAAGACAATTTTGACTTAAAACGCATTACTTTTCACTATTCATTAAAAATGAATTTTATCAGAAAAATACCAAACATTTACCCAATGTAAATTTTGTTTTCTATATTCTAAATAAGAAGTTTATTTTTTTCAAATGGAACATAAAAATGTGACAAAAACTATATTTAAAAGGGGTTCTCTATCAAAAGGTGGTAAAACTACCTTTTAAAAATATTAGAGTATTTATGCTCAAAATTAGATTCATTCTTAATTTAAGCCTTTAAAATTTATTGGATAAATGTAAATACATTTAACAAAAATTGATAATCATATTTTAGTTAGTTCTGTTCATTCTTGCCAATACAACAACTAGCTGTTATCTACTATTTAAAATAATAATATTGTATTATTATTATATTTCTCAGTATGACTCACCATTGTGTGGAACATAAGATTTTAGAGAAACACATTGTTGCGTGTCTGGTAGGCCATTAAACATAGTATCGCCTTTAAAGTAAAATTTATATTTAAATCATAAATATTAAAAAATATGAAAATATCATATTCTTTATTTACTTGGGATGTTATAGTCTTGGCCATGTTTTATTACTCAAATCATACCTTTAGATCTCTATATGTGAATACCGAGGTCTACTACCAAACCCTCAATGTAACTGACCCATTCTAACACCCATCATCATGTCTCCCCACATGGTTACATTGCCTCTTCTCCCATTCACACTCTCATGCGGGTCTTATACACAGGCGCACCCAATTTTACTCCATGCTGGGTTACATGGGCTAATTCTACCATGTGGTCAAGGTTCTCCTCCGAGAAGTTTGGTGTTGATTTGGACCATGTGTATCACATGGTTGTCCTTATTTTTTTATTAAGTACCTACCATATAATTCCTTCCAACAATTATCAAATCCCATACCCATCATGTAAAATATATAAATATATTTTTGTTTTTTTTCATGTAATCTTATTCACACAATGCATGGGATTATTCATTTCTTCTTCATGTAATTACTTTGTGCATCAACGTAATTACTATTCTTTATTTCATGAAAATAATAATTTCCATCGTCTTCCCCTTATGGTATACAATGTTCTTCTCCTAAGAAAAAGTACATAACATTTAAAGATTGTCTTTATCAATCATTAGAGTTGGTGATACATATTACTAAGTAATAAAATATATATTAACATCATATTTTAAGATCCAAGAAAACAAAACATAATGGAAAAAATGAACTATCAAATCAATTCTCCTTAATAATAGAGTTTGGTTTCATAAAAAACAAAAATGATACATATGTTAATAAGAATAATAGTGGGAGTTGTGTGTTATTTATGATATTGTATATGGGTTAAATTTATCTTATTAGAAATGATATCCCAACTTCAATTTATTTAAATATGTGGTTTTGTAAACTCTTCAAAATTAAAGGCATGGAAAAATTATCCTACATACTACTTATAAATATCTATATAGAATTATCAAATAGGTTTCATAGACTTTGTCAGGACACATTTATTATTAATGTTTTAAAGAGGATTAACATAGATAATTCATTAAAGGGGTCTTTACTAATATTTCAAGGCTTCAATTTTTTGAAGGTTTTATATCCTTATAAAGATTTATATACGATTATTAAAATTAAATAAACATTTTCCATAGGTTCTATCTTGTATGATATGTTTTATACTGTACATATTTAAAATTCTATTTTATCATAACATATAAATACCAATATAATCCAGGTGAGAGTAACTAGATTACCATTAATAATATTCTTAAGTAACCAGAAAAAACTAATGATACATTCCTAGTGTTGGTATGAGAGAATGATATCTATGTAAAGGGTTACATATATGATTGTTTCCAATCCAATAATAAATGACATGAGAACACAATTTTTTTTTCATGTTTTTCCTCAATAATGAAGCTATAGATAGAATATTTCTAAATAATCCAAGATGAAATACTTCATAGTAGTTCCAGTATACATTGTTATATTAGATGTTATTTGTATCAAAAAGTTTATTTCTAAACATGAGGTGGTTCTTAACATTGAGGGTCCAATAGTGATTTACTATGAAAAAAAGGATCCATATCTCACGAAATGGAACCCCAATCTAACCAAAGGATTGAACACATACACTAAAAATGAAATATTATTCAAGTGATCATTGAGAGGTGAGATTATAGTATTTTTTGTGTTGATATAGATTAAAATATAATAGATCCATTAGAAAAACTATAACAGTAGTAGAATCATGTGGGCCATGTTGAGTCTCTTGGTATATGATACATAAGATATCGATTTAATGTTTATATAATTTATTAATATTTAATAATAATGGAAAACTCTATTTATCATTCATTCATGTGTGTTAGAATTTACATTATATGAATAGTGTAATGATAATATCCTTTTTGTGTGGTAGGCCAGGATACATAATGACCCAATGCATCAATGATTTAGTTGAGTATTGTGATTACAACAAGATAGTTCATCTTCATCAACTTTGTATCAGTTTTCCTCTAGTTTATAGTGAGAGAGGATATACATTCCATATTCAAGAGCAAGGTGAGAATAACCTCATATATTTGGGAGCTGAAGTACAACTGGTCTTTCAGGTAGAGAAGTTGGTCAGGGTCGAGGGAGCCAAATAACAGACACCCAATTCATGTAGAGAAATCCTACCCAGGGAAGTCTTGATATATATCAAGGTTACGGTTTTCTCCATATATATGTAGTGTATCTAATACATGAAGACTAGAGTTCAAGTCCTTGTACAGTTAGAGGTATGATTTTAGTATCCTCTATTTTAGTGTTAGATTTATTTGACATAAAATCTTTCTACTCTATTATAGATTTGAAAATTGTGGACATCATTGTTCTCAAGATTTAACATTTCTACGGGGTAATGAAACTCGATACCGCATTGGGAATCGGAAAGTGTATGATAGTTTAAGGAATTCCTCTTTGAGGTAGGTGACTATCATTTCATATGGGACCTCTTAATTCTCATGATGAAATATTTTATATCATTATCAAGGTTTAATAGTTGATTCCTTATCACACATATGAATATTATTACCACTATAGTGTATTGTTTACAATTCTAGTGGGTGGTCACTATATTCATAAGGGTGAATTTTATTTCTAATAAATTATAGCTGGACCAGATCATCATGGACTATGTTGACTGACAATAGGGATTTTTAGTCTCTTTTTGGATGATCCAAGAATGTGACATACATATTTCCCTCCTGTAGTGGATCTCTTCAAATATTTACTCCCTAATGATATTTATGGGATGCCTCTTAAGATAGAGGTAGAGTTTTATATTAAACTTGTTTTAGGAGAAACACTAGTATTCATACCTCCTTAGAGTATGGATACTACTCAGTTTTATGAGCTAAAGAGGTAGATAGAGGACTTGTAAGCTAAGGTTTTCATATGACCCAATACTTCACCTTAGGTTTCAACTACTATTTTTTCAAAAAATGTGGACGAGACCTTAAGGTTGTGTGTTGATTACCAAAAATTGAATAAAATTACTATAAAGAACTGGTATCCTTTAGCTTTTATATATTACATCTTCGAATAGATCTGAGGATCTTGGGTTTTCTAAAAGATTTACTTAAATATGGGAAACCATCATTTATGAGTTATACAATTAGATATACCATTTTTAGAATTCCATAGCAGATATGGCTTGTATGAGTATTTGGATTTGAATTTTGGTCTCACAAAAGTGCCATCCATTTTCATGGATCTGATTAATTGAGGTTTTCCACCAATATTTGGATTCATTTGTGTTAATCTTCATTGATGACATCTTAGTGTACTCATATACTTGACATGAATGTGAAAAACATCTTGTTATTGTTTTGAGTATACTGGGAGAGCACCAAATATATTTCAATCTCACAAAATTCTAGTTTAGGATCAACAAGGCTAACTTAATATGTCAAATCATATTAGGGTGAAGAGTATCCACGGACCTAGAGATGGTGAAATCCATGGTTTCCTAGGAGAAACCCATGACCGTCTTTGAAAAACATTATCTTAGGGATTGATGGTTATTGCAGGTGCTTTTTATATGATTTTTGACACCTTTTATTACCACTCATAGGATTGTCCAGTAAAGGTTCCATGTCAACATGGTTTGAAGTGTGTGAGAATACCTTTCAATAACATAATGGTATATTTAATTTAACGCCAATATCGATTTTACTTGAGCCTAGAAGAGGCTACATAGTTTACGTTGATCCATTAAGAATTAGGCTAGTAGCTACTCTAATATAGGGAGATCAACATGTGGCATATGGGTCTCATCAGTTGAAACATCATAAGCCGAGTCACCCAACACAAAATATGAAGCTTAAAATTGTGGTTCATGGATTGCATTGTCTGTGGAATTACATGGTAGAAGGGTGTTTTGGGGTGCTTATAGATAAAAAATATCCTTAAATACATATTCATGCAGTGTGAATTGAACCTCATGTAGAGAATTTGGGTTGAATAACTATAATCCTCCAAATTCGAGTTTCATTATATGCTAGGGAAGGGAAATGTCATTATTGATACTCTGAGTCAAAAAACTCAGACATAAACTGTCCTTGAGGTTAGTATGTAATGGTAATTTATGGCCTTGTTTTATGAGATACATATGGAGGTGTAGAACCATCAGGGACAACCTGTACTAGAATATTATAAAGTGACCTCTTCAATTCTAGATATAGTGAATATGTGATAGCTTTCAAATCCCAAGGCCTTGGTTCTATGGGAGAATGTTTTAGGTGAGGACCCATTTCCTGGTTGGATCATTGACAGGTATGAGATCTTGCATATTCATGGGTGTGTTGAGATTTCATAAAACACATGAGGGGATTTTATGTGAGAGTATCATGCCTATTTTTGGGAATCACATCCCAGACTAACCAAGATGTACAGTGATTTACACTGTCGGTATTGGTGGTTGAGGATGAATAGGTAGATCATTGGTTTTGTTACTCAATGTTACACTTCTCAGCTAGTGACAAAATAACACCATATACCTATAAGTATTTTTCAAACATTACCCATTCCAAATTAGAAATTGGATGACATCAACATTGTTTTTGTGACAGGTTTACCTAAGTCACCTTGAGGGTGTGACATGATATGGTCGATCATAGATAGGTTGACAAAGGTCCCTAATTTATTAACTATCAGATAGATATTCTCAATAGATGATATAGGATGGATATATGGTAGGGAGATCATACATATTCACACAATTCCATGTATGATTTTATTAGATAGAGATTCGTGATTCACATTGTGGTTATAGTGGGTGTTGTAGAGTGCACTGGGCTCACAAATACTTCTAAGTACATCCTTTTACCCATGGAATGATAGGTAGTTTTACCACATGATACAGGTGTTAGAGGAAATTTTTATAGAATTCATCCTGCATTTCTATCATTCTTGGGGGAAACACCAAACACTCACTGAGTTCTCTTATAATAACATCTTTTAACCAACTACACCGATGGATCCAAATGAGGCCCTATATAGTAGGTCATTCCATTCACCTCTGTACTAGTTAGAGGCAGGATAGGCAGTACTACTAGGACCTCATCTAATTTAATAGACCTTAGAGTATGTTCATTTTATTAGCAAGCCTATGGCTATAGATCTATCTAGGAATAAGTCTTATAAAAATCATCACTACTGGACTCTAGAGTTTGAGGTGAGAGATTAGGTTTTCTTGCGTGTATCATCTAGAATAGGGAATAAATGGACATAGAAACAATGGAATTAATTACCTATATTTTTAAATCCATTAAAAATACTAGATGGAGTCGGGATAGTATCCTATTAGTTGTAGTTACGTTAGAGATATCGATCCATGTGCGACATATTCCATGTTTCACAGTTTCACCACTAACAATTAGATCTATCTCATGTCCTTTATCCTGATGAGGTTGAGTTGGATGTTGCTAAATCCTTTAATGAGAATCATATTTTTATTTTTTTCTAGATCATGAAGGATATCTAAGTTTGGTTGGTTCCTCTAGTCTTGGTGTTATGGCAACACAAACATATATAGGATGAAACTTGGGGGTGAGAGGCTGGCATACATGCTCAGTGGCCAGAACTCTTCTCATGTGATATTTCACCACCCACAAAAGGAAAAATTAAGGTTGAGTTGTTTTAAGGAGGGGAGATTGTAAGATCCCAACTTTTCTTATGTGGTACAGATTCTTTATATTTTAGTATAAATATCTTTTTTTCATCTAATGGAAGTTACGAAAGATTTAATAAAGGAATCAGGAAAATTTGGGTCTTATTTAGAGTCCAGATCTTTGGTTTTTTATAGAAACATCATGAAAGGCGTTTTTGGCTATTGGTTAGTAGTAATCATGTGGCTAAACTATCTAACACACATATAGAGGATCCCGGTTTAAAAAACTATTCGAGGGAGGCTACATATCCATTTGAATTGGTACATGTGTGTTATAGAGGGGTCACACAGGCTGTGCATAGTTTTTCAAACCCATGTACCTAGCCTATATTATTTTTTCCACTTAGGAGGTGATCTTGGATAGTCGGTATATGTTTTAAACAAACCATATGACCAAACTATTCACCGTTTAAAACAATATAAATTTTAAATTTCTGTGTTTCCTTATTTTATGTCTAAACCATTATTTTCCCTTCTATTTTCACAAAACATGTCCTACCTCACATTGGGAGCTTTTTTGGAATCTAAGGTAGGCTTTGAGATGCTTCCTCCATTAAACATCTAATTGTCTCTTTGTATGTCATGTTGGAATCACATCCTTAATCTCTTAAATACTCTTTATTCATTATTTTTTTTATCTCTTCATATAGAATGCTAAATCCGTACGATATAATATTCCATATTTTTAGGGTATTCATCTATTTATCAAATTTATCCCGTTATAGCCCATATTGGAGTCCATTAACGAACAAGGAGTCTACTACCAATCTAATCAAGGTGTTTTAATGTTTTTCTCTAAAATTATATTTATTTATACATTTTTTTATTGTTCCACACCGAGTCATCCTACAATTATTTATTAAAATTGTATTTTCTTATATTAAACATGTGGTACATGACCTAAGTGACCTGTGAGGCATGCTATCACCATTATAGGTCAAGAATATCAATTAAAACCACCCCATAGGTATTCTGTTAAATTAGATAAATAATTTAATCTTTATTATGTAATTAAATCACATTCCAAGGTGTGTTCATTAATACTTGTATTTGGAATGTTATAATTAATGGAATAAAGATTGAATTGAACAAAATAAAAGAGTAAGTGGTGAGCCTATATCCCATGTACCTTTTCCTTCTCACGCGTACTAGAGTTATCCCTTAAAAGGAAATGACCAATTGAATTAAAAAATTGTAAATAGTATGGAAAGATTGGGATCCATGGCCATTTGGTTTGTATTTACAATAGTGATACATGGGTTCTAACTTGGAATGCCATGGATAGTATCATCGGGCTTACTAAATTAAATGAATTATAAATGAAATTATATTATTCCATGATAAACACTTGGTTTCCTTACATGTAATTATAGGGATGGACATAGAGGGGAGTGCATTATATTATGCCAAGAGTGAAACATGGGTTTCTTACATGGAATTTTAGGAACTAACTTAGAGGGAAGTGAATTACATTGTTTCATGAGTGATTCCTGGGTTCCTTACATGGAATTCCAAGAATGAACTTAGAGGGTAGTGAATTATATTGTGTCTTGAGTGACACTTGGATCCTTAAATGGAAATCCAAGGATTAAATTAGAGGGTAGTGAATTATATTATTCTACATGTGACATTTTGATTCTTTATTTGGAATTCCAAGGATATGCACAGAGGGAAATTTCACTATACTATTCAATGGGAGATACCTAGAATCCAATGAGGAATTACATGGATGTTCTTGCAAGGTGATTGGTTTATAGTAATCCTAGAGAAATTCCTAGGTTCCCATTGAGGAATTACTAGGAGATGCATATGGTACCAATTAATAAAACAAATGGAATGTCTATGAAGTCAAAGAATATACTTGAATTCAGTCAATTCTCTACATACATGAAGACCTTGTTCAGTTCCTTATCTAAACCTTAAATTTCACGGGGACTTATTCATTCCTTATATGAGTATGATAAATGGGGGTCACCTTGTCTATGATCCTCATGCCTTGATACTATTATTTAAATTAAACCATAAATCATAAGCATTTAGAGAAATACCAGCATAAGTAGAAGTAAGTAGCATCAAACCAGTGGTCCATGGGAGGCACATTCTTGCATGGATTTTATGTACTACTTTTAGTTTTTTTTATTCTACCACCACACTATTTCACTATAGACTCACAGACTGGACAACATTAGACACCATTAGTGGTGGCCTAATGAGTATATATCACACCCTATTTGGTTGAATTATTAGTACCCTTCCTAACTACATAGATTCAGATAGAGACATGGGATATCAGCCTACTATGGAAGCTTGATTTTTTATACCATTATAGAGTATGGGAGTAGATGACTGATATTATGATCATGATTCTATAAAAGTTATATTTTCATCTTTTTTCATTTTTTCAAAGAATTTTTATATGTTTGTCTCTCTATATCCCATGAATTTCCCTTTTTATATAGGATAAAGACATGACATCAAGTTATATATGACACAAGATTTGGATCGGTTTATTTCTAATTACACTACATTGGGATTTCATTATTTATTATTCTTTTGTTGTTTTTTTCATTGTTACTTTTTATTGCATTGATCCACTACTTTTTATATCATTATATAGCACTGTGTTTCACTCTGATCACGAGGGTATAGTCTCCCCACCATACCATCATAGATCCTAACTACTAGTCAGAAGCTTCTGGTGTATGGGGAGGCTTTATTAAGCCCTTTTGGCAGACCATGATTAGTTACTTCTGAGTGAACTATGTTCGGTATGTCACATTGAATGAATTGATTTTTTTATTATTTTTGGATAATTTCATTTTTAACTCATCTGTGAGAGAACCCTTACATGGACTAAGATCCTTGATACATGAACTGGAGCCCCATAGGCATAAAGGAATTAATATTACATAGCCCAAAGTCACACAAAATCCCATTACTCAAAATGAAAATCCCATATTGTAATCTTGTTGTATGTACCTACCAATTCATCACTTTTGAAGCCCCCCATTTCCTGCATCGACCTAGTTTGTGCCATATGTTGTTATTCACTAATACATGTGATCAGTTGCACATCCATTGTACCTTCAATGGACTCCCCGTGTTTTGACTCATGAGACCACCTTCCACCCAAAATCCCCTTGATCTACTCCAGTACAAGCCCTGGGATGGTCCAAATGTCCAAAATGAGTGGCCTGGAGGGATCAATCACCGGAAGTCCATAAATAAATTGTGTGAAGAGATTAGTGGCTGGAAGACCTAGATATGTGGCCTAAAAACCCAATTTAGATGATTATTAATGTTTCTATAGTACCCTAGCTCATTAACCACTATAGTGCTATGATACTGCTACAATGCTACGATACTCATATAGTACCTTGAAAATCCTATTTCACTTGGATTTGAACTCGGGTCTTCAATGCAGAATCATGAGGAACTTACCACTCGATTAAGACCCAAACTACACAAAAACATTATATATTAATATATATAAACACATAGGATATTAAATATATTACCTATAAAAAGATCATGAGTATCCTAATTCACTTTTCTCTTATTGATGATTTAGTGATGAGGTGTCATTATACTTTACTTTTATTCTATTTTCAAGGATCAAACATTATTTCCAACACTACCATTTGATGTTTATTTCTCCCCTTATTTATAGGTAGATGAGTTTTCTTTCCTTGGGAGTATCAGAATCCTTTACATTTTCTCATCCCTCTATGGACTGATGATAAAGGTTTATTATTGTGGGAGTAACAATGAACACAGATAAAATCATTTAGTAAAAATTATAGGAGAATTAAGAGATGATTTAAACTCCCACCCAATTATTTTCTGTGATATTTATAAAAATAACCACATATACAGATTTTGGGAATCATTTTTCCATGACTATTTAAAACTATTGGTAAATCATTTTTTATTTTTTTAATTATTTAGAATCATATTAAATATTAATTCTAAAATTATCTATATTAAAAAAATTAATCATTTCATGATAATTTTAAATCATTTAATTCATAGATTTTATTTATTTCTTACAACTCAACATCACCCATGGTTCTACTTTCCCCATCTCTTAGCTCACATGACTAAACTACCCTCCCTAGTCCCACCTCAACTCTAACCCTAACGCCACTAACCCTAGACACACCCACAAGCATGCATCCACCGGAAATATATTTCATGTCAAGTGTATTTTTTTAAATATAATGGGTCTAGGTTTAATTTTTTAAAGGAAATGGTTGTGGCCAGAACCAAATAAAGTTGCTCTGGCCCAAAAAGTTGGGAGCCCCAATTGATCTGGAACTCTCCCCAACAAATTTCTAATTATATAATTATATTTATTTATAATTATAAATTTATATATATATATATATATATAATTGAAATATATATTTCTATATAGTTATATAATTGTAATTATATATTTATAAATATATTTAAATACATAAATATTTATATGTTTATATATTTATCCCATTTTATTATTGGGGGTACAATACAAAAAACACGCATACACACCCACACTCAAGGGCTTGGAGGACAAGTCATATCTCCCCCAAGGTATAACCCATCCAACTAGACCTTTATAAATTATAATGACACAAATTCCCAATAGTATTGAATATAATTGGCCAAGAAGATCCTCAATATATAGCAAATAAACCTTCTTTAAACATGACAAACTATCAGCCCACTTTAAACCATCCTGATAGCCATGGAGTAATCGACTAGTCCATCCCCTCCCTTGAAATCATGAGACTTTTCCAATGTTTTTCATCTGCAACTACCATTACATGTCACTAATATGTTTTAACATCGACCATACAACTAATCCAAACCCACACAATCATCGGCTACTACCACACCTTCCACTATCCAACCACCATCTTCCCTTGTCGTCGAGTGGGGGTCCATCACACTGTCAACCTTCAGTTGATGATGTCCACCATCTTCCTAGAAGACCTGTAGAACATTTGAAACCCTACCTACCAATCATTATCGCCTACCCCTTCACGTTGTCAGCTCCTAACACCAAGAACAGTAGATCCATGTTTGTACTTTGAGGTGGTTGTCCATCAAAAAGAAGTTTGTCCTGAAAGACTCAAAATGTCATGGTTGATAGATGCACATGTGAAACCTCTCAAATTTACAACAGGGATAGTTTTCAAGGTAGTCCTGAGAATCACACATTTTTTCCACTAGAGGCTTTCCTCCTAAATGCTGAAAACAAAGTCCATAAGTCATGGCCAATCAGCCACCTTCACGCCAACTATGAAAAAATCCCCAAGAAAATACACCCATACACTGGCTTGGGTGTCCAAGAATGGGATCTAAAATAATTACTTATTTATAAATCTAAGCGGTTCCGGTAATATTTTTTAAATCTAAAAACATTCTGAACTTGATTACGGGGTTTCTAAATGTGAAACATATTTTGAAATATTAATATATCAATATATTTATAACAATATAACTGTAAATAAATATTTATAAATACATATTTACAATTCTCTAAATATATATTAGAAATATTTATTTGTTTATTTATTTTTATACGTAAATATGAAATATATTTATTAATAAAATTTAAATTTATATATATATATATATATATATTTTAATTATTATATAATTATATTAATATTTTTAAATATAATTTTAAATATATTTATTATTTACATTTATTTACTTATATAAATAAAATTTTATTTATAAATATAAATATATTTATTTATAAGTAAATAAATTTAAATTATATTTATTTCTTTATGATTCTAGTTATATATATATATATATTTTATAAATATATATATACAAATATGAAATTATTTATATTTATATTTATAAATATATTTATAATTATATAATTTAAATTTATATTTATAAATCAATATTTAGAAAGTTATAATTTTTTTTGTATAAATAAATATAAAATATTTTTTAAAATAAAATATATTTTTAATAATAAAGTTTTTATTAATAATTGTATTTTTTATAATACTAACACAATTAATATTTTTTTTAATTATTGTTTAAACAAATTTATTAGTATTATTAGAATTATTATTCATATTTATTAATTTAATTACATTAAATATTTAATAATATAATTAATATTAATTAATAATGTAATTAATAACATTTAATAATAATAAAATAACTGATAATACTTCATAATAATTTAATTCTTAATATGATACATATTATTAAATATGCCCATAAATTCAAAGTGTAAATGTAATGATTTTAAACACTAAAGTGTTTGTCATCTAAATTAGTTTTTGTTTACTATATATATTTTTTATTTAAATTTAATTTTCAATAATTTATTATTTGTTTAGTTAGTGTTACAAATTTCATTATGATAGTAGGCATACTTTATAATTAATAATCTTTTAAAGTGACTTAAATGGAATATAATAATCATATAAATATGTGACTTTGAAATTCAATAAATTATATAGTATAAATAAAATATAAATAAAATTTGAGAAATTGTGTAAAAATATAAAAAATAATTGAAAATAATTTTTTTTCATAAAATTACATAATAAAAAATAATTTTAAAGGCACAAAACATCATTGTCTCAAAAAATAACATTTGTACTTAAAAATATTTTTGACATTGCATTCACTAATCAAAATAGTATATACACTAAAATAATAAATGTAGGGTTGTGTATATAAGAGGGATGTGTTACTATTGAAAGATGCAGGGATGTTATGGTTCTTCAATATGATATGTATATCAAGAGATATAATAAAAAAGTTAACAATATAACCTAGATCATTAGAAAAAGCAATTGAAATGTTTTAGAACTATCTAAGTGATTCATAGACTTTCATATAGTTGAATTAAATTTATAAAAACTTCTTATATTTCCAACTCAGAAAATGAAATATAATTCCTATTTATATAGAAAGACATGTCATTAAAATAAAAAGGATTTTGAAATCTGGAAATTTCTGAATTCTAGGATAATTACATAAAATGTGAAGTTTTTTAAACTACATAAACAAAAAATTTAGACTTCGATTTAGTTAAATGAAATATATATTAATATTTTTTGTATTTAATAGAATAATTTTCCTTATAATCCAATGTATATAACTCAATTTATAATAAAATTTAAAATAAAAATACTAAGGAGTTTAAACTAAAAATATTCTTGAAACCTAAAGCATATGGAAATTTTGTTCCAAAATGTGAACATGTTATAGATTGATTTAGACATTGATATAGTTAAATAAAATAAGAATATACTTATTATACTTTATATTAAACTATAATTATAAAATTCCAATCACAACAACTCAAGATATAGAAAAATATATACAATTATTTAGAACATTTTTTTCACATTAAATAATAAGTGGGTTTTGGATTATTCAAAAATATAAACTAACATGTAATAAAACAAAAAAAAATACATGCAATCAGATTCACAATATCCTTTTTCCCAGAAGCACATCTATCACTTGAATAGAACTCCATATCAAATTACATATACAGTAACTTGAAATAAAATAATTTTTTTTATAAAAAAATAATCATAAACATAAAAAATCTTTTAGTACAAATCGTAAAACCATGTATGAGTTTTATAGTTGTCACTTTTAATGTATTCCCATTCATAAATTAAGTTGGATAAGCTGCTTTTATCTACCCAACAGTCGCATGTGTCACACGATCTGTTGGTATCATGACTTGTTAGACATCTTACAGTCTACATATGATATTAGGAAGCCCTCTACACAAAAACATGAGGAGGTACCCCGAAAACCACATGAAGAGGAACCCCCAACAATTGAAAATAAACTAGAGAGGAATAAAAAGTATACATAGAGTTAGTTTGTAGTATATACTCTAGGTTGTGGTACTGAGGGTCATCAACATTGATTTATTTTGTTGGTATCGTTCTCATTTCTAGAAGTGAAAGGAATGCAAAAAATATTTATAAGTACAAATGTTATGGTTTTATGCAACAATTTTTCGTTCCTTTAAAATTATTTTTCATTTACCATTTCTTTGAGATTATTTTTATTTAAAATTATTTTTAATATGTTTAGTTAATGTTTCAAATTTCATTTAGATTCAATTTATACATTACAATTTATAGTCTATCAAAGTCACAAATTTGTAAAATTATTATCTTCTATTTAGGTTCCTTTGAAAGCGTATACACTATAAAACATACATAATATCTATATAAAAATTTTCACACTGACTAATAATATAATAAATTATTTAAAAATAAATATAAATTAAAAAATCTTGTCAAAAAATCTTGTTTACATGAAACAAAATTCATTTTTAAACCACTAAATTTACACTTTAAAAAATTTTATTGTCACATTTTTTATTAAGTATTATATAATTAATTACATTATTATGAAGTATTTTTAATTATGTTATTATTATTTAATGTTATTAATTAAAATTTTAATAATTATTTATTAAATTATTAAATATTTACAATAATTATATTAATAAAAAAGAATAATTTTGTAAATAATACTAATAAAGTCGTTAATAATATAATTTAAAATAAATTTTTATTAAATTAGTAATATAGAAAATATTAAATATAATGTTATTATTAACAATTTATTATATTTTTAAATATATTTTAAATTTAATTATAAATAAATATTTATAAAAATAAAAATAAAAATATATAATTAGAAAAATATATTTACAAATAAATTTTAAATATATTTATATATTTGTATATAATTATTGTTTATATTTATATAACATTAAATATGTTTAAATAGATGTAAATATGTATTAATAAATATTATAATAAATATTTTTTTTGTAAATATTTATTTATTTTTATGTATATATAAAATATATTTGTAAATTAATTTAGATATATGTATAAATATATTTTCTATTTATATGTAAATATATATATTAATTTTTATAATTATAAATATATTTAATGAATGGTAAATAAGTATTTATAAATATATATTTATAAATAAAATATTAATTAAATATAATTAAAAAAAATTAGGTCTTTGTTTAATAATATGCATGTCAAATATATATCTTATATATATATATAAATAAATTATTTTATATAATTATAATTATATTTAAATAATTTTTAATAAATATATATAAATAAAATTATAAATATATATTCTTAGTCAAAGAGGTTTTGATTCACAGAGATATGTCAATGTTATTCAGGAAGATTGAAAATATTTTCATTTAAGGAATCTTGCTTCATCTTTACTTGATGAGTGTCTACAGAGTCCCTCCTTCTATCTCTACAAGGGCACTGCCACTAGAGGCATCCGTTAGTGGAGAAATATTGTTCATATAAGGGAAGATATGATGGATGTATTAGAATGATTGGAATTAGGCGTTCATTGGACCATTGCACATGTTATTTCGTCATGAGTCTCAAAACCATGGAATATTGGGGACCTTTTAGACCACCTATTTGAATTTTTCGGATTCTCCAAATAGAGATGTGCCTCACTAGGCCAATGTTTTTACAACATCTATTTACCTTCGAATGACATGAAGATGGGGGCTTGGCTCATCGGTTCTGTCTCCCTCAAGCTGGGTCTTCTTCACATCCCTGAATGGGATAATATATTTAATCCTTTAGAGGTAGGTAACACTTTGGGGTAGTTGTGGGTTATGGTTTTCGAATTAACCTATCTTCTTTTGATTCCAAAAAATTATTTATGATATTTCTTTGTCAATCATAATTCCTGTAAAAATGGAGGAGATGCATCCATTTTTGTGCAGCTGTTGGTTGATTGTGTTGAATAGGAGGAATGTTTTCTTGCATTGTGAATCAATGCGGCCATGCGGTTTGAGCGGTTCGTGGTGCGACTGTTGGTTGATTGGGTTGAATTGGTGGAATGTTTTCTTGGCATTGTGAATCCTTGTGGCCTTGCGGTTTGAGGTTTGTGGGTCACTGCATCTGTCACACATGAGGTTGCTTTAGATGGAGTTTAGAGAATAGGGTTTTCTCCGGGTCTTCACTTGGGATTTGGATGTTTGAGAGGGCATGGTTTTGCCATCGGTTCTAGGACCATGCATTCATGCACTAGACAACTTTCTATCAGTGAGGAGTAGGTGGAAGCTAATCTTATCATTTTTGATGCTAGGTAGGGGCTCCTATTTTTCTGATTTATGTTTTTTGGCCTTAAACATTTGTCCCATGGTGGTTTGGTGGTTTTAATTCACGAATTCATGTTTGGTTTCTCACTTTTTCCTCAAAAGTGTTTGAATAATAAAAATTAAATTTTTAGTTAGTCATTATGAAAATGTTCCTCATTTATTTTTAAATTGAAAGACCATTAGTCATGATTCATTAAGATAGAAAAGGTCGACTGTATGCATGTTTTTTCAGTTCATGGACATGATGAAAAATCATGTTTTAAAATGATGAAGTAGATGAAAGCCACATTTCAATGTTGAATGGTTGTTGGTAAGGAACATGACTTAGAAGGTATTTTGGAACATAGTGACTACTTGAACTCGTCTTCTCAAATGGATGTGGCCAAAAATATAGGGGATGGAGCTTATGTTCTGCCTACTACTCTTTCTAAACATTCAAGAACAAATGGCCTTTACTCTTATAATCTACATGTTACTACAACACTAGAGAACTCTACTAGAGACACTGAGGTGGAATTTTCTGATCACACTATGGTTAATTCTCTGAAGGTTTCTTGTGATGTGATTCATTATAACTATAATAAGAAATGGCGGGATGACATAGTCACTGAGTAAAGTATATCACTCGATGTTGACTCTGGGGGAGGTAAATAATTCCTAGACCCGGGAGTTACTATTTTGAATACAAACAACACATCCTCTAGATTTGTGTAGGATCCTATGTTAGCCTCCACTTTGAATGAATCCCTTATATCAAGGGAGTAAATTGACCATAAATTAGTGGTGAGAGGTTCTAAGATGAATAGTATGGATGAGCCTAATATCAATGAAGTTTCTATATAAGATGTGGTTGATCGTAAAATTATATAAGAACAAATTATTTCTTTGAGAAATCATAACGTTAAGCTGAAACTGATTGTTGATTCTCCTATGATGTTTAAAAATAAGAAGGTAGAGAACTTTATTCAATCTGTTGGTCAGAATACAAGTATATTGGAGTCTATGAAGAAATATGGGAATGGCAAGAAATCACCCTCCCTTGGTAGGGATGCATTGACACCCAATGATGAAGTGGAACCTGAGGTTAAAGATTTTTATCTAGTTTTCTTGAAGAATCCTTTATCAAATATTTTAGTGGTTGGAGGAGGATTTCATATGGTTCAATTTAGAAAGGTTAGGGCTCTTTCTGAACAAAAGATGGTTGAGGAAGCTCAGATAGCTGACTCAGTTACACATCCAACTGACATTATACAGGAATTGGGTTCTCCAAATAATCTACAGGTTACAACTTCAAACCTCTTGGGAGTGATTTAATCACAAAATGAATTCATATGTCAACATTAGAATGAAAACCTTTGATCTCGATCACCGGAGACAGAAGATATGAAGACCCCCGCAATGGGTGGTACTGAGGATGCCTCATTTGAGAAGGGTGAAGCCCAACCTGATGTTGGTACTGGATTAGATAGTACTGACATTGAAGGCCTATTACAACATGAATGAACTTATAGGAGAGGAAGTTACCCCAGAAGTCATGGTTGCGAGCACGGAAGTGGGCGAGTTGATTGGAATGCCTTGCTTGATGAAGAACCGAAGAAGTAAATAGTGATTTGAGAGAAACTGGTTATTTTTTCCGTTCTCTAATGAGGGAAGTCTCCCCTTATCTAACCCCCTTTTACGCTTTATTTGTTTTTTTCTTTTAATAAAATGTGATTCACCCATACCTTTTCTATATATATATTTATAATTTTAAATATATATAATTTAATCTAATTTTTTTATATTTTTATATATTTTAAAATATATATAATATTGGATATTCTGTGGGGGAGCGTGAGAGAATTGGATGGAAGTGGTGAGTAATAAATCAATTAGCACTCACCATTTTTCTAGGACAACTTCAATTAATTTGGTGCTAGCCACACCCATTTACCAAAATAAATAAACCTTCCCCCCATTTAATTAAAAGGAAAAAAATTCCCTTCTATCAAATTTCTCCACATCCACCGCATTCTCAATCTAAGATCATGACCACACAACCCAACCCACACCACAACACTAACTCACTCCCTATAATCCTCAACCCTTGCCCCCTCCTAATATGATTGTAGAAATTCCCTTAAAATTTATTGTTGGGTGGGAAATGAACATACACTCCTTCTGTCACAACCAATATGATGACCAAATAATCACAATAAACACACCCTTATATATTTATATATATAATGGTTATTATATAGGTGTTATGCATCACTTATTAATAAATAATTTTTAATTATTAGATATTATTTTTAAATTAATAGTTTGTAATTAGTAAATATTAAATATTAATTATTACATAATATTTATAAAATAATAAATAATTATACTTAATTATTTATTTATTATTTATTATGATTAAAAAATATTTTTAATTTTTAATTATTGGTTATTGGTTATTAATAATACAGTATTAATTATTAAACATTATTTACAAAGTAATAGTTTCTTATTGAAAATTAAAATTTTCCAATTAATAATTAATAATTATAATTATGTGTTAACTACTAATTAATAATTAACATATATTCTATTATTAAAGATTTATTATTTTTTTCTGATTATTATTTTTAAAATAATAATTAAATATAAGTGTGTGGTAATCCCTCTCCTCATAAGTGTCTTTTGGGGTGAGACGTCTCAATATCACTTACAAGAAACACAAGTTGGTGTGAGTTTTTGAAAGATAAGTCGATAGACAGAGAAGATAGATTAAATCTCGATGTGTGAATATAATTCATTATCCAAAAAGGTTTGATCCACCCACTATTATTGGTATAGGGTTCTTTGTGTAAGTTTCTCTTGAGGATTTCACTAAGATTTAGGGAATCTCGAACACCAATTTTCGACAGCCCTGTAACAATTTTGTTGGCAAAAATATTTGGAGAAATTATCAAAGTGATAAAGAATTAACACACTATGACATATATTCATCACTTATTTATAAATCAAAATTATCGTGAATTTCACAAATTTGATCTCTATATTTCATTCAAAGAACAAAATGGTTCAAACGGAATGAGAAAACTCTTGGTGGAGGACTTTCTCATTCAGATTTAAAAAATTCAAAATCAAACTATTATGACTAATCATGTTATTAATATTTTTTATAAAATATTTTACTTTATTTTTATGTTATATATATTTATATATTACCAAAATATATATTTTAAAAACGCTTTTAAAATTATTTATGGAAATATATACTATTTTATGAAAATACTAATTCACAATGCTTATTTCATAAGGGATGATCTATGAGAATTCTACCACAACTCCAATGTGAGATTTCACATCTTTATCAACCTCATTAATCCAAGCAAATACACTTAGTCCCAAATTTTATTACTTATTTTATAAATAAAATTTATACAAATCCCATAATTTTCTTAATAAATTTCAACTCTCCAAATCACAAGCGAATCATTATACATAGTAATGGTATCTTTCAATTTCAATATTCACTGAGTATAAATATCAAAAAGTATTATCATATTTACAAGTTTTCAAATCATTATACTTTTTAATATTTAAGATAAACTAGAGATATCATACATACAATGATATTTCCATCCAACATATCATTTTTTATAAATTTTATGGCCATGTGATTATGTATTTTTCAAGAATTCTCTAAGGATTAAACTCATTTAATGCTTTATGAAGTGACACCTCTTCTAAGTTCACATTTTAGAAATATTACAATGTGAATCCATTATTAGAACATATAAATCATGGAGTCTCAATATTTTGTTAAGAGTTTATAACTCAATATCTTGTCAAAACATATGATATTTACACTAAGAAGTTGGGGTTATAACTGTTAATATTAACAATCATTTTCGTAACATGTTTTTAGACAATAAATACCATTATTAGGATCTAGAAAAAGAAAGTTTTGGGTTTCCATTACAAAATGTATTTATTCTTCAGGTTTTGGCCCTAAATATTTATTAGTATCATGAATTTTCATTCTTAGTAGATATTTTATAAATTGATTTGCAAGGTTTTCACTTGATCTCACATATATAATTATTATGGTATCATCTTATAACAATTTTCTCACACAACTGTGTCACAAACTTGTAAGTCTATAATTTCCTTTGACCTAAAATTATATTCCCTTGATAATGTTTCATAACTATCACAACGTATAGATATTGGAGGCATCATTCTAGGGAACAATCATATCTCCAATAATAATTTTCTAATCCATTCACCTTCCATTCTACATGATTCTAAGTTGATAAACTCTAACACCATGGTCGAATGTGAAATACTTGATTGTTTCTTATTATACCAAGAAAAAAAAACTCAAAGAGTAAACAACCATAAATTTGTGGATTTTTTATCACCAATACTGGTAATCCAACTCACATCGATGTATCCTTCTAATACAACTGGACAATCATTATAGTATAAATATAAATATTTGGTCTTTCTTAAGTATCCAAATATTATTGTTATACACTCTAATGATCCACACCTTTATTACAAGTATATCTACACATTTCACATACTGAAAAATAAATATCAGTTCTTGTGAAATGAATTAAATACATTAGAGAAAAAATTTCACTTACAGACTCAAGTTATGATACAGTTATGCCCATATTCATAAACAATTTAACACTAGAATCAAGTGGTGTATTACCATTATTGAAACCAAGATGATCAAATTAATTTAAAATTTCTTTATATGTAATGATTAATTGAAGCCAAATCAAATAAAATCCTTATTGAAGTATCTAAGAAATAGGAGCACAAGTATAAAAATAATAAATTCCATATTTTTTCTAAATCCTTTGGAAAAAAATCTGGCATTTAAAGAATTAATGTTACCATTGTAATTATATTACATTCTGAAAACCCATTTATAACTAATAGGAATTGATCCTCTTATTAAATTCATAATGACCCAAATATTATTCCCCATAATAGAATCCATTTCATCATTAATTGTTTCTTTCCAAAAAATTAAATCTCTAGAATTCATAGCTTTTGTATATGTGTTTGGGTCATCTTATATATTCAATACCATAGGGTACATTTTTAGAAGATGGATATTTTGATCTCCCTCAATAAGGAAAACTATGGAATTGAGAGAAATAAAATCAGGATTTAGATGTTTCTCCTTACTAATTCTTGTAATTAATTTAGGTTCAACTTGAGAGTCATCATTATTCTCTAATATTGTATTTGAATGAGATGAAGTACCAGATATATGGGTTTGTGAAATAACCTCCTCCACATCATCTTTATAAAACTTATTTTAAATAAAACTATATCCCTTGATTCAATAATTATATTATCTTCAAAATCCATAATTCTAAATTCTTTTCAATTTTCTGTACATCCAATAAAAATAGCTTTAATTGTGCTAGTACCTACTTTAGTTCTTTTAGGATGAGGAACTCTATAGTAAGATAAACACCCCCACACAATTACATAATATATATTAGGTCTTTTACACTTCCAAATTTCATAATGGGATAACTTTGTTTTCCTAGAAGCAATCCTATTACAAATATGAAATGAAACCAATAAAGATTCACTCCATAAATTTAATAGTAACTTAGATTCATTAATCACAAAATTTACCATTTTTACTAAAGTTCAATTTTTTCAATCAGATATTCTATTTTCTGAGGTGTTTAAGGTTGAATAATTTGATAAATTTTAACATTTTCTTCACAAAACTCAGTAAAGAAATTCATAAAGTATTCACCACATTTATCTGAGCATAATTATTTAATATTATTTAATTAATTGGTTTTCAAATTCTGATTTATACTCCTAAAACATATTAAAGGCTTTATGCTTCGCTCGAAGAAGATATATATTTAAATATCTATCACAATAATCCACAAAATTAATAAAATATATTTTTCCTCCATGAGTTATTAAAACAGTTAATTCAAAAATATCACAATGTAATAATTCTATTATATTATAACTTCTTTCAATACAATGAAAATTTTTCTGAACTATTTTAGATTCAACACATGTTTTAAATTTATGAAATTTTTTTTAAATTTAATTAAGTTTATCTTCTTTATTACTTTGATGAATTATAATTAACATGTTATAAATGAGCATTCCATAAATTATAGGACTCAATCATGTAGAATATTCAATCATATTATTAATTGATAGTTGATATACATGCCATCATTTGAGTACCCTTCCCTATGAACATGGATCTATTTAAAAAGATAACCCTACTAGATACGAATGAAACATGAAATACCTTATTATACATAATATCGATAGAAAATAAATTCTTTCAAATTTCATGTGCATACAAAAAATTAAGAATATTCCACATTTTCCAAAATGTGAAGTCTATCTCCATGAATACTTGTCCACTAACATTGATGTATGCATTATTTCCATGGTTTACTTCCTTCATGATAGTACAATCACCAAATATTTTGTGCATAAAATGATCCATTCACACAAGAACTTTTTTGGAGTTCCTTTCATCCATGGACACCAGCTGGAGGGCTAATCACATCATCGAGGCATGGTCTAGAGGCAGCGCTACCTCAACTGGCATCGATGTGAATTATGGTTATTATATTTATGATTTCATATTTAAATTTGGCCAAATTTTATTGTTATATTTTATTTTTATTATTTCTCATGAATGAAAATTTCTTACATGTATTTATATCCTCAATTTATAACATTTGGACATATTCTTTTTATTAGGCCTAGTCCATGCCTTTTGGGCTTCTACATTGGGTCTTAGACTTCGGCTGGTCAATATCCCATGGCTCTGCTTACTCCAGGATCCACATGGGTTTGTTTTCCATACTATTTATTATATGTGATTCCATTTTTTTCTTATTTATCCACATATTATAGATTAATCAACACTTTATAGTTTATTCTATTCTGTGTGGTTTTTTGAAACACCTTGATTTGTTGTTCCATTTGGAGGTGTAGGTTGGGGTTATGGGGTTTGGACACTCCTGTACTGTGTCGATTCTAGAATTCATTCATTCTATCTCTCCTACTCCAGGATTTTGTCTCTTGATTTCCTCTAGTGAAAACCCGTCTCACTATCACCATTATACTTTGTCAGATCTCAAATAAGGACTTTCATCCTACCTTGGCTTTACCTCATGATCATATTTTATTAGATATAGTTTAATTTCTTAGTGGAATATGTACAACCTTCTTAGTGACTATTCTAGAGGCATATAGGTCACAAGGAGTTCATGGATCTAGATTCACAACATACCCCTCTTCTAGCTTCATGATATTAAGGTTTTCAAAGTAATTTTCACATTGAAACTATAAGTATTTTTTTTGGTTTCATTTATTTCAAAGATTGTTAATTTTTTTACTTCTATTATAGTATAACTACTCCTGGTTCTTGTTGGTTTCTTCCACAATGAGTTTTTTTATTAGTGTTTAATAAATGCATGAGTGGGTGGGGTTCTTTCCATGAACATAGGCGCCCATGAAACCAAAGAACATAAATACTTATGTTCTTATTCTCTCTAGGTTTACTTTTTTTATTGAAACTTGTTTAAATGTTTCTTTAATTTAATACTTCTGAAATAAAAAACCAGTTCTACCCTATTAGGGTTTTTGTGTTCGTCTTTTTTTCAATTCACCCTTACCCTCACAAAGTGGTATCATACCCTTGAAGATTATTCTTCGATAATGAAACTATTTCCTTGTCTCAATAACTATTTATTTTTAATTTCTCATTATGATATCTACTCAAATAACCAATGTATTTCTACAACAATTTTTTAAATCCAATTTACCATCTATAATATCTTTTTATTTGGAATACCTTTGGATAAAAATCATTTACCCTAGAGATTGGTTGGTTTTTGTGGGAGTATGCTTAATGTTTTCCACGAGAACTTGAAATCCACTCTTTGGGTAAACATGTCAACAATTATATTTGAAATAGATAAATTCTATTCTTATAACGACTTTATCATTTTCATAATTAAGATAAGATTCCTTCTGGTTCATCAGTTCTTAATTGATGCCCTCTATGGGGCTAGGGAACCAATTGTTTCTATAAATGAAACTAGAAAGACCATTAATGAATACCAGTATGTTTCCCTCAATGTTTTTGTTAAAGAACATATCTCATTATTTATTTCCTTAGGAGATAAATTTATTAGGGAGGGTTCCAATGAGTCTATTACTATTGGAATATGGCTCAAATTAGAGAAATTATACCTGAAAACCTCTTTATTTTGTATGATTTATAAAAACACCAAATGCTCACCCTTACGATAAACTATACTAGTTATATTAAGGCCCATTTAGATGAACTTAACTGAGTAATATTAGATTTATCCAACATTTGTTTAACTATTGATGATGAATACCAAGCAATGATACTCTTAATTTCTCTAGGTAATAGCTACACCACCTTAGTAGAGATTATTATGTATATCCATGACTCATCAACCCATAAAGAAGTTAAATCTTCCCTTCTCGCAAAATAATTGAATTGAAAACCTAGAATCAATGGTGATGATGAGGGCCTCTTTACCAGAGGTGGACCTCAATCTAAAGGTAAAAAGAAATAGTTTAGTAAAGCTAAAAGTAGGAAAAATGATGAACCCAAACCTATATTTATTTCTAGTGATATAAAAATTGTTTGTTTATATTATGGAAAACCTAGGCATACTATGCAAGAATGTATGAAACTTAAAAAAATAACATGAATAAAAAAACCCAAATATCATTACCTTCTAGTTGAATCCGGTTATGGAAAAACTGAAGTTTTAAATATATCCATCCATTCAATCAATCATGAATGGGTCCTTGACTCAGGAATCTCCTTCCACACGTGTCCTTTTAGAGAGTCATTCTTTGAATCGGTAGAAAGAGTATGATGAGATATCTACTTCGGAAATAATAAGAGGTGTAATTTAGAGGGAAGAGGTTTAGTTTTTCTATAATGAGATTACCATTCCATCATTACATTTCTTGATGCTATGTGGGTTCCCAACCTTAATAGAGACTTTATTTCCTTTTGGATCCTAGATGAAAAGGGTTTTCTCATAGGTCTGAAATAGGTTGCCTAAAAATCTATAATGGCTCTAGAACCATAATAAAGGGTTTTCTCATTAATGGGTTGTATGTCTTGAATGTAAATTCCCATTCAAGACTATTGTGTAGAATCTGTACCACTAATACTAATAAAACCGTTCTATGTCATAGGATATTAGGGCATATTATATCCATAGGCCTTCAATAAATTAACAATAAAGGTCTGTTGAGTGACAACACACTAATAAATATTATATTTTATGAAGATTGTGTGATCGGAAAGGCTAAGAGAGTAACCTTTAATAGGCACTCCATAAAAAATTTCAATCCCCTTATAATACATCCATTTTGATCTATGTGGACCATCTTGGAACACCTTCCATGGTGGAGGTTCGTATTTTTCCACTTTTATAGATGATCTATCTATAGATGTTTGGATTTAGATTATGAAAAATAAATATGATTTTTCCAAATATAAAACCTAGTGAACATTGGTTGAAAACAATGGGAAAAAAATTAAAAAAAATGAGAATACATAATTGGATAGAATACCTATCCATTGAATTCATTCAATTTTTGTGAATATGAAGCAATTGAATAACATAGGACTACGAGAGAAAACCCTCCAATAGAATTTACTTGAAGAGAGAATGTATATGATTATCTTAGAGAGAGTCTAAACCATTCTTGCATGCTCGGGTCTCCAAAAATCATTCTGTTTATAGGTTTCCAACACTTCTATCTACCTACATAAAAGGTTTCCTTCTTTTAATCAGTTTGAAACACCTGAAGAATAGGGTAATGGTAAACCCCCTCTTATATCTACTTAAGGGTCTTCAGTTGTACAACTTTTTCTCACATTAAAACTAATAAACTAGAAAAAATAGCTCTTAAAATCATATTTTTAGGGTATATCAAGGATGTTAAGGGTTAGATACATTTGGTATATAAACCTGGTTACCAAAAATGTGTTTTAAGTTGGGATGAAGTCTTTTATGACTCCTGTTCTCCCTAAACCAAGTCTTCTACATCTGGTAGCAATGATCCAGAACTTGAATAGGCTGATGAAACAGAATCTCCAACCAAGTTAGAGGCTCATATCTAGCTTACTCCACTGAATGAACAACCAACAATACAAGCTCATTAAATCTCTAGTTTTGGTTCAGATTCTGAATTTGAACCTCCTTCCACCAATAGTGATTATCAATTGGCCCGTGAGAGAGAAAAGAGAGTCCCTATACCTACATCTTGGTTTATCTAATATGACATGGATTTTATATGCCTTTAATATGGCCTAGGATCTTATAAATGATGTTCCTGAAATGTATAGGCTATCCATAAATGATAAAGACTCAAATAGAGGGTCTTTTCCACGCATTAAGAAATAAACTCTTTAAGAAAAAATCACACTTGGTCTATTGTTAATAAACCAACCAATGCTAATGTAATTGGTTCCATGTGGATTTATAAAAGAAAATAAGATAAAAATAATAGAAATAAAATAAAATAAAAATCAATATCAGTTGCTAAGGGATTCCTTCAAAGAGAAGGTATTGAGTATTAATAAAAGTTTTCCCTATTTTCAATCATTATTCAATTATTAATTTACTTTATTTTGTTTCCTATAGTGATCTGTACATTGAAAACCCTGATGTTAAAATTTCCTTCTTGCATGGTGATTTAAATGATAAAATATATATGAAACCTCATGATGGTTACTTTATGGAATTCAAATTAAATCAAGTATGCATGTTGAACAAATCATTATATGGTTTAAATAAATCATCTAGGAAGTGTTATAAAAAATTTGATTCCATCATGTTAGATAACCAATTTTCAAGGCTTCAATATGATTCATGTGTTTATTTTAAATCAAATAAATGTTTTGTTCTTTATTTTCGGCTTTATATTGATGACATGCTTATCATTTTCAAAAATATGAGTCTCATTATTATTGTAAAATCCCAATTAAAAAGAAAATTTGAAAAAAATAGGTGCATATAAGAAAATAATAGATGTTGAAATAATTAGGGAAAGACCAAATAAATTACTTTACTTGTTAAAAATTTCTTATATTTTAAATTTTCTCAAGAGATATATGTTTGAATCTTTCAGACTTGTAAATATACCTCTTGGAAAACACTTTAAAATGTTATTAACATAGGTTCCCAAAAATATGGAAGATATTTAGTTTACGTCTCAAATACCCTATGCTAATATAGTGGGTATTATCATTTATTGTGTGATCTACACAAGGACTGACATAGGCTACATAATCTACACACTTAAGAGATTTATGGACACACCCGAGAAGTGATATCGACATACCCTTAAGTGGATTCCTAGATACTTGTCTTATAGTTATAATACGTCATTGTGTTATGATAAAGATGTGGATACATATGAAATTATAGTTGGATAGGTGGATTATAGATATGTATGGAATATTAACACTATAAAATCCATAAATGGTTATGTATTTACTTCTTATGGTGGACCCATTTCCTAGAAATTTAATATACAGTACATGGTTTCTCTTTCAACCATGGAATCATAATACATTTCTTTGACCGAGGCAGTCAAAGATGCTTTATTTATCAAAGTATTTTCCTCTAAACAAAAAATTTTCAATTATATTATAAATTTTTATTCTAATAGTCAATATTCCCTTCATTTTTTCAGAAATTTAGTACGTCACAATAAATCTAAGCACATATACATTAGGATACACTTTATTAGAGATGTTGTATAATCTAAAGCCATGTGTGTCAAAAATATACACACTAAAAATAACCCTGTTGATAATTTGACTAACGTTTTTATGTTTTCTAAATTCATTTTTTTATATTGGATTAATTTGGTTCCAATTCTGTAACCAAAGGTCTAAGAACATCGCCAAGTTCAATTGAAATTATTGGAGATTTTTTAATTATGGGCATTGAATTTATGTTTTCATATTCATTTTATTATTCCATTTTATTTGAATTATTTCTCATTCATGAAAACTATTTTCAATTTATTTATGTTATATCTTAGCTCACCATTATGGTTCTTCTTTTTTGGATATCCATTGAGGATTTTTGTCCTCCCTCAGTATCACCTGGTGACATCCTTTTGGTGGGGACACGTACTTCGTCGGTAGAAGATGTGAATCCTTCTTAGGAACCATTCCAAAGGCATAGAGGTGACATGGAATTCTCAGATATATATTCACAAATTACTCCTATTAAGCTTCAAGAGATCAATATGACATCACTAGAGGGAGGCATGTGTGCACTTCCCTGAACGAGTCATCAAAGTGGGACCACACCGAGGCCCTAAAAGCGGCGGAGGTTTCGAAAGTAGTGGGCATCATTGGAGAGGATAGGGATGATATGATGGATTTACTTAATGTGGATGAGAGAAGAAGGGATCCATAAGTGTGGTGTGGAGGGAGGGGGGTGAAGGGAAACATTGTTGTCCTAGTGGTAAAAAAATGTAGGTTGTGGATTGGGATGAATGATGTGGAGTTGCAAGGAAGGGGTGGTGAACCCCAGGTTTCTGCCAGTGGGTAAGGGGATATAAATATTAACTTTGAGGGTAGGGCAGTGGTAGAAGTTGGATAATGGGTGGTGGATGAAAAAACCCAGGAGTTTCATGTCTTCAGGCGATGCCTAAAAAGTTAATTAACCCTTTATTGGCATCCATTTTTTTGTGGAATGATTATGAATAAACCTTCCTAGACATATATATATATAATGCATCCTTGTTTTTATTTTTTTTATTTTGGTCTACTATAGGATCATTTCACATATGGTTTGGCACAATTGTTGCATCTCTTTATTTTTTTAAGAACATGTCATTCCTAATGTGTTAGTACTAATATTGTTGGGGTCACCCATTTAACCATTAGAAAATCCAAGAACATCTGATGCGTATTAATATGTTTACAAGTTTTATATGACACAATTAGAAAAATTTGAGACAAGTAAAGGAAGCAGATTTCTTATTCAAATGAGTTACTAGACGCACACAAGTATAAGGAACAATAAAGAAAGAAAACCAGATGTAATGAGATCCAGATAAATGTGATCCTATTTGTATGGTGAGAACACCACCCATTCCAGTCTTTTATTACTAAAAAAATGCAAGAAAAAATATATATACACAATGAATCAATAATAAAACTGGAGAAAATTTTCAAGGAGTCTGACCCTGTAAAACTTAGTGGTAATGATGAAACCTATCACATAGAGTTAACACCGTCCACTCCTGGATGGACTCACAGACACACCTAAAGATGATATAGATATATACAAGGAAGAAATAAGTAAATCGATAGAGAGACAAGAATATAATGTTGAATCCTAGTTACAATGAAAACAAGTCAAAATATAGAACCTCCTCGGTGAGTAGTCACCCTGGACCCATGATCAAGTCGATCTCTGCTAAATCTCCACCAGAGGGGTATTCTAGTTCCAAGAGGTGGCACAAACTCAATGGCAGGGAGTGTGATTTTCCAGAGAACTCATTTTCTCCTTCTACCTTTGAGATACCCTTCTAGTCATAGTTGAAAACTCCCCACGAATACCCTTAGTAATCTATATGATAACCCTACGAACGAAAATAAATGGATTTCACGAATCCTAGCGGGAAAGCAGAGTAATGATCTCATGTCAGTCGGTCATCAAGAAGTGCAGGAAAGACTATAGTATAAAAGCCCTATGGATGGATATGATCCCATGGGTGGTTCTCCTAAAAGAAGGTGGATTAATGGGTGGGACAGATGACGTTGTGGCATTGATACAAAGAAGGTGACCCAAATCAAATCTGAGCCACACAAACACAACTAAGAGTATCCAAATATATTCAATCACCCACAATCAATGGCACAAATTCAAATACATAAACAGGTTATGAAAACACATAATTCTAGTAGAAAAAATAATCAAAACAGAGAAAATAAATGCATCCCATGTTAACAGCCCCCATGCATACATAAAACCCTTTATCCAATATGAATATATCCTTTGAATAGATATTGAAGGAATTAATTTTCAACAATATAGGGGAATAAAACAAAAAATCTCCACCTTGAAATTAAATTAATTCATGAATGGTGTTCTTAGAACCTAATTTATATAATTAGGACTATATTCATTAACTTAAGGCAATGAAGAAATTTATACAACGGTTTGGCCTTAGTCAAACTATTGTCCGAATTTTCCCCCATGGGTATCTTAATGACACACATCATCCCAGATTGTATAAAATCCATAAAAAATTAATTCCAATGTCAATGTGCTTCAATATACCTTGAAATATGTAGTTCATCAACAAATAAAATGAAAATTGGCTGTCACATGGGACTATTATACTATCAGCACATAAAGACAACTCAGAAAGAAAAACTCTCATCCAAATAGCATATTTTATGGATTTTGTAAAGTATATATACTATTCTTTGATAGTGGAGAGGAAAACCACTGATTTCATGTTGCATTTAAAGGAGATCTATCCTCTATATTCAAAAAACACTTAACCAGTGAGTGAATTTTGTGTTTTAATATTCTCATCATAATCAGAGTCAATAAAACCAAAAATATCATCACTAAAACTATCATTTAGGCCATATAAAATGCAAAATTTATCAAAAATAGAGACTTCACTGAGGATCCACTTCAATGCATTCCAATGAGGCGTATAAGGTTTCCTAATAAACCTACTCAAAGTAAAAACAAAACATACTATGTCTGGACTAAAATAAACCATAGCATACATAACCCTTCGAACCACATTAGCATATGGAATCTTATTCATGAATATAGACAATCATAATTTATAGGGTATTGTAACAATGAAAATTTAAAATTTTATCCTAAATGAATATTAATAGGTTTAATGTTCTAAAAAAGATACCTTTTTAATACATTATTAACATAGGAAAATAGAGATATGTGCCTCATTTGAGCCTTCCTATATCTAATGATGTCCATACCTAAGATATAATTATAATGTCTTAATTAATTCATTTCAAAGACTTAGTTCAATTGGTTATTAAAAGAATTTATAGTTTTCATATTTTTATAGATTAAGAGCATTTCATCGACAGATAATAACAAATAAATAGATTCATTTTTAATTGTTTTATAATATAAAAAAGAATCTAACTTATAAAAAAATGATCTTAAATCATAAAATAACCAAACCTTTTATACCTTTTCATTGTCTACAGTTTAATCCCATATAAATACTTCTTAAGAAGGAAAATATGATTAGTTTTAGACAGATTTGAAAATCCTTCAGAAGGAGTCATATAAATTGTTTCCTTAATGGTACCATAAAAAAAGAAGTTTTTACATCTAACAGCTCGACATGAAAATAAATCTTGGTTAAAAAAATAAAGAAGAGTTATTATAGATGAATGTTTAACAACTGGAAAGAGTATAACACTATAATCAATACCTTCACATTAATTAAATCCTTTAGCAAACATTTGAGATTTGAATTTGATTTTCTTTTCTCCAACATTGTTTTCATTCTTCTTGTATATCCACTTAGAACCTATAATCTTCTTGTTCTTATGTTTGGAAAATATAACCCAAGTGTTATTCTTAAGAATTGAATTCATCTATTCTTACAAAGAACCTAACCATGTAGTGTATTATTTGGACTTAATGGATTGCTTATAAGTTATAGGCTCATCATTAAATAGATCTTGAGCATTGTTAAAAACATAAGAGGAAATATCAGTCTGATTGAAGTGGACTGAAGGCCATATAAATTCCATCTCTCTATATCGAGTGAGTTATTAATTTCATATATTATCTACTTATTTTTTTTAGGTTAAAAATCCGATTCAGAATTAGATTCACCTTGATTCCGAGTAATGAGAGGGATAGAACCAATCCCAGATTGGGATTGGAATTGGTCCATGGATTCTAATGGATATTAAACACCTATTGGTGCTAGGATCTATATGAATCTTCATTATTATTAGAATAATATCGAAATTCTTTTCCTATACCATTATAGAGACTAGACACATGAAACACTACATCATGACTAAATATTCACTTTTGATAACCTGGTTTATCTACCCACAGATGATACCCCTTAACACCCTCTAGATAAGCCATAAATATACACTTCATAGCCATATGACCTATTTTATCTATATAAGTATGTGAATATGATATGGATCTAAAAACTCTATGGTTTGTAAGGATCAGGGTAAACCTTTACAATGCTATTCAGGTATCTTGAAAAAATTAACATTATATGGGTAATGATTGATTAAGTAGACTACTATTGAGGAAGTCTCAACCTAAAAGAACCTGGGGAGTTTTGAGTGGGACATAATCCATCTAACCCTCTCAAGAATAGTCATATTCATTATTTCTATTAATCCACTTTTTTGTGGTTACTCCATAATAGTCAGGTATCTTTTAATTCCCTCATATTCATAGATTTCAAAAAATTTAGTGGACATATATTATAAACTATTATCAGTTCTTAAGGCCTTGAGTTTCTTGCCTGATTCAAAATATACCTCATCTTTCCATTTCGTAAAAGTTTGAAAAGTATCATACTTGTGTTTGATTAGATAAATCCATACTTTCCAAGAGTATTCATTAATATAGGACACAAATTCAAAACCTCTACCATGCGAGATGACCCTAGAAGGACCCTACAGATCAGAGTGAACTCAAGGGGTTATTTACCCTTATACATTTCCCAACTAAAATGAACTATCTTGGATTTCCATATACACAATATTTACAAAAAGGAATACATCTAGGAGTGATATTACTTTAAATACCCTATTTTCTAAGTTCAATCAGACACATGGCATTAATGTTCCCTAACTTTCTAAGCCAAAGGGTGGTTGTATCAAGTTATTAGTGATAAGAGGTGTTTAACTAACATATATAAAATTTACCATCTAAAACATAAAGTCCATTAAAAAGGTTTCATTTAAGGATGGTAAGGGATCCAAGGAAAATCCTAAGACTACTGGAGTCTGATTTAATGGTGTATCCCTTTTGGTTAAGAACTCTTATGGAGAGGAGGTTTCTTTTCAGTTTGGGTACCCACCTAACCTCTGGAAGATTTTTGAAATTCCTATCATGATGTTCAAATGAAACTGAGCCTATTCCCATAATAATATATCTCATTTTATTCTCTAGAAACACCTCTCAAGATTTAATTTCCCTCAACTCAGTGAAGAATTCACTCCTATGACACATGTGGAATGAACACCTAGAATCAAGGATCCGTTTATCCGATATATAAATGTCAGAAACATTTAACACATTAATAATTTAAAAATCCTACTCAACTAATAAGTAATGGTAATTACTATTGTCTCTATAGTCACCTATCTTATTAGGTAAAATCCTCTTAATGTGAACAGGTTTTTTTTATTAAAAACACTTTATTAAATTGTTCTATGACTTAAATAATTCTTCTTGTACTAACCCCTTTCTTTCCTTTAATCCATATAATCGCTTCTAACATTGGATTCACTTCTATACCTAATGTTCAAAACCTCTACCTTTATCTTTACACAACTCTTCCTTTGAAGGTATTTGGAGAGTAAAGAAAATTTAACTTCTTTGAGAGTAAGGGTGAATTTTATATACATCACAGAATCTTTAACAAAAATAAATCATTTATTTAATAAAGTTAACAGTTTTAGGGATTGAACTTCATCATCTATCTTAATGTCTATGTTGGCTATATATAACAATATTTTTTTAAATTCATCAATTTGTATGTTGACTGCAGTTCCAGGATGAATTTTGATAGTATATAATCTCTTTTTTTGTATAATAAACCAACATGAGACTTAGTTATGTGAAGGGATTTAAATATAGACCATTTACCCACAAGAGATTACTCATATGAAACCTCTCTTTGAAATTTATCTCATAAGGAAAAAATAATTAAGCTATAGGATTTCCTAAGGGTTTCTTCAGGGACATCAACAAATGTAATAGAAGTCTGCCAATATGGGGAAAGGGTGGTCACTTTCTTTCTAGTGCCAGTAAGGGATTCAATTAAATCATTCTTTTCTTGGAAGGTGGTCATTTTAATCTTCTATAGTTTAAAATAATTTTATATATCAACTTTAACAATTTAAAATTTTGTAGAGACCATTTTTATGTTTTATTAGGCTCTGATACCACTTGTTGGGGTCATTTATTTAACAATTAGAACATACATGACCCACTTATACATATTAATAGGTTACAGGTTTGGTATGATACAACTATAAAGTTTGAGATATGAAAAAAAAATATATTTCTTATTCAAATGAGTTACTGGAAGAACAAAATCAGAAATAATAGTAAAAAAGAACACTAGATATAACGTGATTTGGATAAGTGTGATCCCACATACTTGGTGAAAACATAACCCATGCAATTATTTTATTATTAATCAATAGGAAATCAATGAAATACATATTCAAATAATCAATAAGAAAAATATAGAAAATACTTGAGGAGGCCGACCCTGTTGAAATAGGAGGCAGGGATGAAACCTATCATGTAGAGTCAACACCGTCCACTCCTAGATGGACTCACGTGCACACCCAAAAAGGATACACATATATATTTTTATATATGATAGAAAAGAATTAAATTACTAAAGATAAAAAATATAAAGATGTAGCCTGGTTACGATGAAAAAGATTCAAGATCTAGAACCTCCTTGATGCATAGTCTCCCAGGACCCTAGAGAAAGTCTATCTCTATTAAATCTCCACCAGAGGGGAACTCCAATTCTAGGAGGTGGCTTGAACTTGATGGAGGGGATTTCAATTGTAGAGACATAGATTTTATCTTGTAATAATTTGGAATATTTATACTTATATTTCCAGAGTTAGGTGCTGAGACAAAGTTCAATTCCGAGGGCTGGTGTGCCATGAATAAATTATACAAAAATATTAAGTGTTTTTGTACTATTCACACGATGAAAACAAGATATCTCTTAAACGGTTGATCTGATCAGAAATATGATTTCATGGTTGGGTCTAGAATGGGGTTTTTACCTTATGCGCAACAAAAAATATGTCGATGCGGGACATTCGGTCCCCTCACTCGTTAGTAATATGTTAAATGGATGAATTAATTTTTTAATTCATTCATTTAATACCTCAGACCCAAATAACCCTCAAATGGTAAATTTGATGTGAAATATGAGGCCACAGTTGAGTTCAGTGACCACTGGTAGTTTCCCTATAAATAGGAAACTGGTGAAATGGGCAATAGTTAGCTGATTTTCCCTCTCGGATGACGATGCTTTGACTGACGATGATTTGAAGTCCAAACTTTGTCAGATCGTGAAGAAACATCAGACATTGATAGATCAGAGCACAACGAATGCAATAGTGAAACTAGATATGAGATTGGATTTCTATTTTGGATTCTTCATCCCCCAGTTAAATATTTCATCATAAAAAATCCTTTCTATTTGTTTTTGTTGAATTAGATTTATTTACTGACGGCCAAACAAAAAACAACCATCAACTGTTTAAATTTTTGATTTCCCATTTTTCAAGTTCTTCAACCACCAAATTTTATCCATGCCAAATCATCGATGAGTCGAAGAGAAAGGCATTTGTTGGCGATGATCTCGACCTAAAGAGCCCCGATCTAAGAACAGACTTGAGTTTTGGGAATTGGAGGAGCTGCAACTGTGAGCGGAAGTCCCTATAAATTTTCGTTATGTTAAAAAAGTTCATGATCCTTTGAACGGATGCCATGACAATGTAGGTCAGGTCCCGATGATCACATATCTGGTCCCAGATCACTTTTTGGACCACCAGAGTGTGTGTGGTGGTCTGAGAAACATTTCCAGCATGGGTTCTAGCGAGGATGGATCTAGCGGCAATGGTGGCATGGCCCAGCATGGTGGACGCGGCTGGTGGCTCATGTAAGACCAGTCGGCTCGGGTTGGTCTAGGCTGGTTTAGATCGGTAGTTTTATTAAAACCCCCATAACATTATTTATGAGGGCCTTTTTTCATGTTTTCTATGGCCACATTACCCTTGATTCTAGGAATACCATTTGAGGCATATTTTGGAACTTTTTTTCTTTGGATCGAGGTTCGGTGACACGAAACGTCCATTTTTATTAATAATAATACAGTTATAAATATTCGGGAAACTTGTATCAGACTGTACTTCTACATCCGACATCTGATTGATGTTTCATCTATGGAATTGCGACCCTAGAGTTGAGGTTGAATTCTCAAAACTAATTTTGGGTGCTTAAATAAAAATGGAGGTGTGGGCCCCACGAGGCCCCTTTTGGGCGTTTGCGGTGAAATATGACTTTTTCACCGGGTATCTGTTTTGGATGATAGAGTAGTTGATCTTCTATATTTTTTTAGTGAGGATCACAATGATGTGATCTGCCTGACTGAATTCAGGGCTGAGGCATGGGACCCACAAGGCACCTTTTGAGCATAATGTAGCGTTTTACGACTTCTTCATCAGAAGTCTTTTTGGGGAAAGGTAATATTATACCTTGTGTGTTTTTTCAAAAGTATTTAAATGGTGTGATCTGTTTGGATGTGGAGAGCGTTTTCTTAATGGGCAGTTATCAAGCACTGATCGGGCGTTTGTGGTGAAAAGCACCCTTTTCACCAATTTTCTGTTTTGGATGATTGAATAGTAAATACCAAGAGTTTTCCCAAGGGGATTGAAATGGCATAATCTGTGTGTTGTGATTCAAGATTGAGGCATGGGCCCCATAGGGCACTATTTATGCGCAACACAGTTGAATGCAGCTTCTTCACATGGAGTCTTTTTGGGGCGAATGAAGAGTTGATCCTTTGAGATTTTCCACAAGGATTGAAATGTTGTGATATGTTTAGATATTTGAGGCCGTTTACAAGAGGCATGTTAGTGGAATTGTGATTTCTTGTTTCAGATCAGTACCAAGAAACGTGCGCTCGTCAGCCTTTTGGCTAGAGGTTCCATGTTCTCTGGGAGTACACAGGAATGCCTTGTGGGTACTAGTTCACAGTTTTGTACCTAAGTATGTCTATATACATGGAAAAATTATGAGGTGGGGTCACACATCGTGTTGGCCCCACACGTGTCGTGTTCCACTTTATGAATCTTATCCCTCTCATATATCTTTCTTTTAATCTCGGATTTTGGCCTACGAGTAGCCTATCTTGATTTTTTTTTCTGGGTAGAACATGATGGTGCCCTTCATAGTGTATTTTGAGGTATGATTCAAGATGTTCTTAGTGCGATGCCAATCTGAGGTAACACTCAATGTTTTGAGCATGACGCCTTTCTGAGGCAATAATCTATGATGATAGTGATGGTAGTGATGTTTTCAGAATATTCAGAGTAATCCCGGCATACCCTCCATCAACGTTGGGAACTGGCGTTCTTTGTTCACTTTTGGGACTACCCTATAGTGAGGCTGGCCAACGTCTTTTTCTGATCTCTTTCGAACTTACCCTCCAGCGAGGATCAGAAGCGGCGTTCTCCAGTTACTCTTTCAGGGCTTACCCTCCAGCAAGGATGGGTAGTGGCGTTCACTGGTTACTCTTTTAGGGATTACCCTCAAACAATGATGGGTAGTGGCGTTCGCTATTCTCTTTTAAGGATTACCCTCCAACGCTGTTGGGCAGTGCGGTTCACTGATTACTCTTTAAGGAAATACTATCCAGTGGGGATAAGTAGTGAGGTTTTTTGTTTACTCTATCGGAATTAGCCTCATGTTGGGTTGGGTAGTGGGTTCATCGATGACTCTTCTGAGCATACCTCCAGCAGGGTTGGGAAGTTAGGTCACGACTTTGTAACATGATCTCTCAACTGTGTGACATAGTGATTGGACGTGCTTGACGTGACTTCGGAATCTCAAGAAAGAGGGGCACTTTTCCCACCAAGACGTGTCCTTGTGATGCGACCTAAAACCATGTAGGTGAGACAGACCCGCCCAAAGAAGATAGTATCAAGATACGGTGATTGAGCCCCTTTGACTTGTAGTTCAAGGAAGATGTGTGGGATACTAGGCATTGATGGTGTTTACTTCTAGAACTGTTGGTAACTCTTTTCCTGGGATGATATAGTGATATGAATATCCACTTACTTTCTTGTTTGGGTTTCACTGGTTGAATATATATATATATATATATATATCATATTATAGTACCCACTCCTAGGGCTTTGGTTACTCTCCTTCCAAGAGAGGTGAAGATGCACGGGGTATGCCACATGCATTCCATGTCTAGCTTCTCATGACTGGATGAGTCTACTCTCCTAATATATGAAGAAAATACTTGAAGAGAAGTTCATATTCTCACCATTTCTATATCCTCATGTTTGGATGAGCTTACTTCAATTCTCTGCTGGGTAAAGCAATAATATTTTATTACACCTTGTCCTATCTAATGCTTCCCTCTTCAGTACCTGACTAGATTCTCCCTCGAGCCTTCGGGGCATCATATTGAGTATTTTTATACTCTACCCTACTTGGGATTTTCCCACACTCGGTGTGCCTTTGCAGACAATAAAACGGTCGATCGTGACTTTAGAGGAGCATATGGATACACAATGCTTGGACCGTGTGCATTGGTCATTTCTTGGGATCCAGGAGCGGGTCTGTCTTAGATATTTTACTTGTCCACCTATTTTTGGGTTGGTGCACTTTTCGGGTTGGGCGTGAATTTTTTCCCTTTCCCTTTTTAATTAACATTTATATACTTGTACTATTTAGAGGTTGATGTGTACTTTTGGATTATATATAATAGTGTTAAATGTTTTTCTCCTTTTCTTATGAACCTTTTCATTGATTTGGATGTGTGTGTGTGTACAAGTTCTTAAGCAAAGACCTCCCCAAGTTTTAATACTATCGACACTGGTCGGAAGCCTCTGGTCTATAGAGGTAGTCTTGGGGTAGTTGTGGCTTGAGCCCTGGTACGGGTTGGGTTGTTATAAGTGGTATTAAAGGTGGTTCATTCTTTGGTATGTTGTTTGGATGATCCATACAAAATAATTGGTTGGGTTTCAGGGAAATAGTGTCAACATATCTTGAGATCGGCTCTCAGGCCAGGGAGTCCAGTGATGGTGCGGCGGCTGACGTAGTCATTCCTGAGGTCCCTGATTACCTGTTTGTCGACTCAGCATACTGAGACACTTATAGCAGGAAACATTGGTACATGCATCATATAAGAATAAGTATTTGTCTGTATTTCTTGAGTCATCTCCCCACCATTTTTGACAAATATATATATGCTAATTTGATCATGGTACTCCTTGATTAGATTCAGTATGCCTCCGCGACAACAGCCAGCCAGGATACTAGCTCCAGTTCATGAGAAAGATTATATGAGTGTTGAGGCCTCAGTTCAAGATCCATTATACAAATCCCCATTCTCCAGGAGGATAGGCAGCAGCACCTCCATCTATGGAGTAGTATTTAGTACTCCCAGCGAAGGCCAAGGATGAGCGCAGGCTAAGTGCACTCCATGAGTTTCAACATCAGATACCACTGAGGTTCAATGGTGATCCATACCCATAGGTAGTGGAGGTTTGGATTAAGTCGGTGGTTTGCGTCTACAGGATTGTTTGAACACCGACTGACCATATAGTGCCTTTGGTAGCCAATACGTTTCGACAGAGAAACATGGAGTTGGTAGAGCCATGATACTCAAATGCACGATTAGTCAGTACTCTTGTGGGATGACTTCTAGAAGCTATTTCCTAAGGAGTACTACCCCTCATGCTTATGCTCCTTATAGTTTCAGGAGCTGCTGGAGATTAATGGATGGTGTTGGATGAGTACGTGATTAGGTTCACAGACCTTACTCGATACACTTTGGACATGGTCAATTACATCAACTTCTAGGCATAGAAGTTTGAGCAGGGTCTCTGTAGAGGAGATTCGTGCCAGTACAGTTTCCTTGTGCATCCTCACCTATCTCAGGGTGCCGGAGCAGGCACTGGTGACATGGATATTTTTTCAGAGGGGCATTGGTTGGCTTATTTTCGAATTGGGCGCTACAGATTTGGGATGTTTGCCGCACCTATTGGATGTTAGTTGGCAGGCCCTCAACACAGGTGGCCTCCCATTTATAATACTGGGGCACATGGTTGGGAACATCATAGAGCACTAGGATAGCTCTGGGAGGTCTAGTTCTATGCTTGTGACAGGTGAGGTCATGTGTCACGAGACTACCCATATTGATGTCCCGAGCATCCCAGATAGTTAGTAGATACATCACCACGATAGATAAAGTTTCGTAATCAGGGATCTCCCAAGAAGGTCCATGGTGGTGCCCAGGGAGGCGGTGCTGGTAGAAGAGCATAAAGAACTATTGTTGGTGGATGACATTGGCAGGTCCTTCCACCACCATTAGGCAGCCCACATCAGGCTCAGGGAGAAGGTGACGGGGGCCATGGGAAACTGCATGCTCTAGGTGTCTATAATCCTCCAGTTGATGAGATGATAAGAGGTATGATCTGTGTCTTTTTATAACTTCTTTAGTATAATTTGTTAGAAACCGCATGAGGTACTCTTTTCTTCCACGTCCTTGATTAAGAAGTAACATAGGGTGATGTGGGGTGTCAGTGTAACCCTATATCGGTGTTGTTTTATGTAGCTTTGAGTGCACAAAAAGAGGTGTTATTCCCCCACTGAGACGCGTTTTTGTGATGTGAGAAAAATCATTACGTGAAGTTAGTGCCACCCAGAGAGGATAGTATCGAGGTGTGGAAGATGAATCCCTCTGACTTGTGTGTTCATGGAAGGGTTGTGAAGTGGAGTGTTGGAGCAGGTCTTGGATTTTCCAGTTGATTCTGGCTGCTTGAACCCCCTTTTCTTGAGGTTCCATTAGTGGGTTTGGCAGAGTTCTGGTTTTGGATATTACTCTCTTTCTAAGAGGGGAAAAGACACGCATTTTATGCCACATGATTTCCATGTATAGACTCTTGCGGTTGGATGAGTTTTCTCACCTACCCTATTTGTTGGAACCTTGTGTTCTCAATTTCAATATTGATACTGTTATCAAGTACTGGTCAAGGTGATGGAAACCCCATAAAGAAAACTATGCAACTCACTATGTGGTGCTGGTAGTGGTAGTCTTTGACCTAAGAATGTAGAGATTCTACCTTCTGAGAGATCGTTTTGGGGTTTTCTCAGACCACCAATGTCTCAGGTGTGACTTCACCCATAGAGAATTGAACCTAAGACAATGGTGCTGGTTGAAAATCATGTAGGACTACAACTTCTAGGTAGTCTATACTCTGGGAAGTGTCAGCGTTGTAGCAGATTCCTTTAGCAGGAAATCCCAGGCTCTCTAGGTGTGGGATGTTTAGTAGCAGTTAGCTTCCCTGTAGTTGACCCTTGTGGAGCAGGAGGGTACAAATTTTATTTAGTCGATGGTGTTGAATCCTTCTTTTCTTGAGTGTGTTAGAGAGTCTCAGTGGTGATACACCAACTATGAAATCTTGCATGACCAGATATCCTTGGGTGTTTCACTAGGTGGATACTCTAAAGGAGGGAATCACAAGACCCTGTAACAGGGATAAACCATTATACCAGTTGCGATGTGGAATGTTAAGGTCCTATTGGGGAAGTAAACTATCCCTCGAGTTTCTTCAAGCACTTTAGAATAATTAAAGAGATGATGAGGTTTCCTACCACCTTGCCCTACCCCCCAATTGCTGGAGTGGGTGCATGACCTCTTCCACGTGTCGCAGGTGATGAGATATGTGTGTGATCATACACAAATCAATGAAAGGATCAGAAGTTATGAGTATAAACCATCCATTTGGTTCGCATGTTGTGCCATCATGGTGATGTGAACGTTTTCTTGGGAGCATGAGAGCCAGATGTGAGCCCATTGTCCTATTTTTTTCCTAGTTTTATTTTCGAGGACAACAATCTTGATGGAAGGAATGATTTAGAGAACTAGGTTTTACCTTGTAAGTATTTTGAATATTTCTACATATATTTCCAGAGCTAGGCATTGAGATGATATAAAATTCTGAGGCTCAGTGTGCTCAGAATAAATTATAAAAAAATATTATGTGTTTTTATACCATTCACACAATAGAAATAGGGTATCTCTTAAAATGTTGATCGTATCAGAAATATGTGACCACAGTTGGGTATGGAAAGTGGTGTTTTCCCTAGGAACAACATAAAATATATCAGTGCGGGACATTTGGACCCCTCACTCGTTAGAAGAATGTTAAATGGATGAATTAATTTATTAATTCATTCATTTAACAGCTCAAACCCAAATAACTCTCAAATGGTAACTCAGATCATAAATATGAGGTCACGGTTGAGTATAGAGCATGCCATTTACCCTAGGATTGGTATAAAATCTTTCGGCATAGGTCATCTATAGAAAAAGTCATGAATGGAAAAAATTTAAATAAAATAATTAAACTTTTTTATTTTATTTGAAAATATACTTTTAATAACTTCCAAAAGGGAACTCATATTAGAAATTTGAGATTACAGTTTAGTTTGTAGAATGGAATTTACCATAGGGGTGACCTCAGTTGAGAGGCCACAGGAGATTCAGATTCAGCGACTGGTGTCAGTTTCCCTATAAATAAGAAACTAGGGAAATGACCCAAAGTTATCTCATTTTCCCTCTCGGATGACGAAGCTCAGACTGGTGGAAATTCAATGTCCAAACATCATCAAATCATGATGAAACTCTAGATGCTTATAGATCAGAGCATAATGAACGCAACAATGGAACTAGTGATGAAAAATGGGCCCGCGGCTCGCAGGATTTGCAGGTATAGGAAGGATATGGGGCGTGGCTGAATAAAAATTTTTGACCACTATGAGTGTGGGCCAATGCGGGTTGAGCCCCCAATGGTGGGGGCCAAAGTTGGTTGAGACCATGTGGGTTCAGGCAGACCTATGGGCCTAATTTAATTTTTTTACAATATATGCTTATTTGTAATTTTAGTTTTTTTAAAACATGATTAAACCATGAAATATGGTTTCTCACCACAATGGTCAAACTAATTCACCATTCATTTACATGTGAATTTTAAATAAGTCTATATTTATTGTTTTAATTTGATATTATACTATTTATATAGTAATTATTAACCATATTCACATGTTGTTTCATCCCACCTCTCAAAAAATGGAACTCATCTCTCCTACACTTGGTTTCAATTCTAAAAGAGTTATTATAATGATAATATTTTTTTGGACCGATTTAATTTTGTAATTACTAAATTTTATTTTGTTATTAAGAAAACATGAAAGGACATCATGAGACCATAATACCCTTCACTGAAAAAACTCATTGCTTGAATTTTCATTGTTCATTCATAGGTCTATCCATTCACATCTCCACACAATCAACATCCTCATTTTTTCTCCCCTTATTAATCACTCACCTACATTGCATCACAACAGTTCACCACCACATCGATGTCGGCACATGACACCATTAATCAATTGAAAAATGTTTCATCACATCCCTTAAAACTCTAGATTTTGTAAATATATACTTCTCCCAACAACAAATATTAATAATGAGAAAAAAATAAAATATTTAAATGATTATAAATTGTATTTTTTTAAAATGCGGGCACCACACGGGATTATGCGGGGTGGGGCAGGCTTTGATTTTTTTGTTTGCATTATATGTGGGCTTTTACGGACAAACCCACGTGGACACAAACCCACACAGGCTTGGCCCACCCCGCCCCGACCTTCCCATTTGACATCACTAAACAGAACTAGATATGAGGTAGGATTTTTATTTCAGATTCTGCAGCACCCCGGTTGAATATTATGTCATTGGAAATCCTTTCTGTTTGTTTTTGATGATTTAGAACCTTTTTCTGATGGCTGAACAAACAACGATCTGCATCTATTTAAATTTTCCATTTCCCATTCTTCATGTTCATCGCGTTCTTTGTCCACCAAATTTTTTCCTCACCAAATCATTGAAGAATCTAAAAGCAAGGCATACATTTGCAAATCCATCGACTCGAGGATCCCTAATCTATGGTCGGACTCGAGTTTGGGGTGATAGAGGAGCTGCAACAGTCAGCGGAAGTTCCAGAAATTTTTCACCACATTAAAACACTGACGATCCTTTGAATGGAGTCCATCTTAGTGTAGGTCAGGTCTCAAGGATCACAGATCTGGTCTGGGATTGCATTTTGGACCACCAGAGTGACTGTGGTGGTCTGTAGAAGTTGTCCGACACATGTTTTGGTGAGGGTGGAAAGGCAGTGGTGGCGTAGTCTGGTAGCAGTGGTGTGGTCCAACATGGGGGTGTATGGTAGAGCCGCAGTGATGACCAATGGTTCAAGACAGACCAGCCGGTTCATGCCGGTCTAGGCCAGTTCAGACAGGGGGTTTTATTAAAACCCCCACAACTTTCTTTATGAGGGTCCATTTTGAATGCCGTGTGCGGCTACGTGACCCTTACATTGAGGAAAACCTTTTGATGCTTTTCTGGGAACATTTTTTCCCTAGATCAAGGTTCGGTTACCTGAAAAATCCTTTAATAATAATAATAATAATATAATTATTAATATTCGAGAAACATGTATCGGGTTGTACTTTTGTGTCCAACATCCAATTAATGCACCGTTTGAGGTGTTGCAACCCTAGAGTCAAAGGGGACCTCTTAAGGATAATTTTTGGTGCTTAAATCAAAATGGTGTTGTGGGCCCCATGAGGCCCATTTCGGGCATTTGCGGTGAAATGTGACTTTTCACCAGGTATTGATTTTGGACGATCAACTAGTCGATCTTGTGTGATTTCCCATGAGAATCGCAATGGCATGATCTACCCATTTGAATTTTGGGCCTATGAATGCCCCCCACAGAATGCATTTCGAGCGTAATGCAGCGTTTGACAACATCTAGATGGGATGTTCGTTTGGGGAAAGTGAATAATCTACCTTGAGTATTTTTTCACAAGGATCACAATGGTGCAATCCATTTGGATGCGAAGAGCCTTTTCAAGATTAGTAGTGATCGAGCACCAATCAGGAGTTTGTAGTGAAAATCACCTTTTTCACCGATTGACCGATTTGGATGAATAAATAGCCGATCCTAAGTGTTTTTTCTTCAAGGGGATTATAATGTAATGATCTATGTGATGTGTTTCGGGATTGACACATGTGCCCCACGAGGCATTATCTGGGTGTAACACGGTGGAATGAAGCTTCTTCACTAGGAGTCTATTTTGGGAAAATGAATAGACTATCTTTTGCTCTTTTCTAGAAGGATTGAAATCATGTGATATATTTGGTTATCTGAGTCCGCTTGTAAAAGGTATGTTGGTAGAATTATGTTTTCATCCTTTTGACCAGTAACGTGTAACGTGCGCTCGTCAGCCTTTTGGTTAGAGGTTCCATGTTCTCTGGGTGTACACTTGCATGCCTTGTGGGTACTAGTTCATAGTTTTGTACTTGATTATGGATAGGTACATATCCAGATGATGAGATGGGTTCACACGTCATGTGGGACCCACACGTGTCATGTACCACGTTACAAATCTTCTCCCTCTCGACCCTCTTTTTTATAAACCTAGATTTTGTCATATGAGTAGTCTATATTGAGTGTTTTTTCATGTAGAACATGATGGTTGCCTCCATAGTAGATTTCGAGGTACGATGAGAGATGTTACAAATGTGATTCCTATTTGAGGCAATGCTCAATGTTCTGGGAACAATGCCTATCTGAGGCGACGCTCGATGATGACAATGATGGTCGTTTTATTTTCTGAATCACTAGAGAAATCTCAGCTTACCCTCTAGTGAGGCAGGCCAATGGTGTTTTCTATTCTCTTTTGGGCTTACCCTTTTGTGAGGCTGGGTATTGGCATTCGTCGTTCCCTTTCGTGCTTACCCTTTAGTGAGGTTGGGTAGTGGAATTCACCGGTTACTATTTCAGGTCTTACCCTCCAGTAAGGCTGGGAAGTGGTGTTCTTTGGTTAAACATTCAAGGTTTATCCTCTATCAAGGCTCGGTAACGATGTTCACCATTCTCATTTATGGATTACCCTATAGCATGACCAGACAGTGAGGTTCTTCAGTTACTCTCTGAGGACTTACCCTCTAGCAGGGCTGGACAGTGAAGTTCTTTATTTACTCTTTTGGGCTTACCCTTCAGCTGGGATGGGTAGTGGGGTTTCCAATGACTCTTCTAAGAATAACTCTAACGGGGATGGGTAGTGTGTTCACAACTTTGTGAAATGATCTCTTGACTATACGACATAGTGAAGGTATGTGCTTGACATGACATTGGACTCTCAAGAAAGAGGGGTGATTTTCCTACCATGAAACGTCCTTGTGATGAGACCTAAAACCATTTTGGCAAGACAGAACTACCCAAAGCAGATTGTATCAAGGTGCAGTAACTGAGTTCCTTTGACTTGCAATTCTGGGAAGATGTGTAGGATGCTGGGCATCAATGGTGTTTACTTCTATAACTGTTGGTGACTCTTTTCTTGTATTGAGCTAGTGATATGGAGATCCCCTTACTCTCTCATTTGGGTTTCTTTGGTTAAGAAAACACACACACACACAAACATATATATATCATATTGAATAACCCACTCTTTGGGCTTTGGTTACTCTCCTTCCAAGAGAGGTGAAGGCGCGTAGGGTATGCCACATGCTTTTCGTCTCAAGATTATCGTGGTTGGATGAGTCTAATCTCCTACTATATATAGCAAAGACTTGAGGGGAAATTTATCTTCTCATCATTTCTAACCCCTCATGTTTGGATGATCTTACTTCACTTCTTTGTTGGGTTGAACTGTACTCTTTTTCTATACCTTGTCATATCTACTTCTTCCCTCTTTAATACCTATCTTGATACTCCCTCGAGCTGTTGGAGCATCCTAATGAGTATTTTTATACTCAAATGTGCTTGGTCTTTTCCCACACTCGGTGTGCCCTCACAGATGATGGACATGTTGATTGTGATTTCAGAGGAGCATAGGGATACAAGGTGCTTGGACCGTGTGCGGTGGTCGTTTCTTGGGTTCTGGGGGTAGGGCTCTTTCAGCTGTTTTGCTTTTCCACCTATCATTGGGTTTTGACACTTTCTTTATTGGTCATATATTTTTCCCCTTTCCCTTTTCAGTTTACTTTTCTATACTTTTACTATTTAGAGGTCGATGCATACTTGTGGTTTATATATATATCAATGTTAAATATTATTTTCCTTTACCTATACACTTTTTCATTGAGTTGGCTATGTGTGTGTGTACGGGTACTCAGGTAAAGGCCTCTCCAAGTTGTTATTCCTTCAGCACTAGTCACCAACCCCTAGCCTATAGAGGCGGGATTAGGGTAGTTGCAGCTCGAGACCATATACATGTCAGGTTGTTATAGCGGGTGGCTAGAGAACTCATATTATCTTTATTATACCTTTGAGAAACCCTTATGGGTGTAGTAAAATACTCACCAGAAATTCTCTTAGGGATCTAGATGAAAACCCTCTAATCAAAAATAAATGGATTTCCCAATTCCAAGAGAAAATGTAGAGAAATGATCTCATGTCACTGGAGTGTCAGGCAGTGCAAGAAAGACCGCAAGATGAAATCCTCATAGATGATTGTGATCCCACAACTGATTCACATAATAGAAGGTTTCTCAACCAGTGGAAAAAAATATAAACATGTTATTATCCCAGAGGAGGTGACCTAGTTCAAAGATGAGCCAAAAAAACACATTTTGGAGAATTCTAAACCATTTGATCACCCATGATCAACGATCAAAATTCAACCGCTTAAATAGGCAAGGAAAATGCATAATTCTAGTAGAAAAAATAATCACAACAAAGGAAATAATGGAATAAAATGTGAACATCCCCTAGTAAATTGTAATATCTCCATTCAAACATAAATCCATTTAGCTAATATGAATATATCATATGAAGGAATATTGAAATAATTAAATTGTAATAATAAAAGAAAATAAAACAAAATATATAATAACTTATGATATGAAGAAAATATTATGTTCTGATTAGCCATAGTATACGATTAAATTATATCACATGTTATAATTATATAAGATATATCATATTGTATAATATGACTAAATCCTAGGATTCTATATAACTGAGTATTACAGTATCAACTCTATTGTAACATTTGATAAAATGTTTAAAAATTTACCAGCCATATTTTGGGATTGCAATCATATCCTATGATTTTGGATTATATAACATAATGTTATTGATATGCACACTACTTCTCTCTTATATCAATCTTAATTTATGATTGATAATTCTTATATTATCAATCATAAAAAATGAACATGTAAAATGTTCAAAATATTATTTTTTGATAAATTTTCATACATTTTATAGTAAAATTTATAAAATTAATTGCATGAGATAAAATGTGTTTAATATGTATGAAATGAATATTAAACCTACAACACATTAAAATTAATCCCCTCAAATATTAAATATGATATTCCTTACAAAGTGTAACTTGTAAGGAACTTGATCATCTGATAAGGAAAGTCACATTAAATTTGGGTGATGATGGATTGTATTGTTTATGAAAATAAAGTAAAAGGTGATCATAATAAGATTAAATATATGTTTTGGGTGTTTTATTTGGGTTATAAAAACTGAGATACAATAATAGGATTAAGTTATTAGAGGAATAGATTTGAGTGGATCTATATGAAGGTGTTGGATAAAGAGTTTTCCACTCAATTGTCTAAGAATCATAATTGATATTATTAGCATATTTAACTTATTAAATATCAATATAGATAGACAAATTCCATAGAAAAATAATTAATTGGTGAAATATGGATCTTGGATCACTGAATAGATTATATTTTTGGGCTCATTATTTTTTGTGAGAGTAATTTCACGAAATTTCATTCATATTAAGATATAAAACCTGAGGCTCACCTATAAATATGTATTTGTTGTAGATTATGGAATACTTAATGATAATAATTTTGAGATCACTTATATATATGAATAATAAATATGTTCTAAATTGTTATTTAATGTTGATATGTTTTCTCAAAGGGAAGCATTCTGAGCATCTAAATGTGATTTTTATAGAGGCATATTTCACAAATTCTGATTGATATGTATTGGATACTAGGTATGCACCACATATTTATACTTGTGAATTATGGGTATTCAATTTATGTTTTCAAATTGAATCATACCCTGATATTTTATAGTTTAATTTTTTTATTCTCATCCATGAAAAATTACTGTATTTTTTTTTATTTTTCTAATTTTAACTTCACTGGGATTATTTTTATTGGGCCAAAATATTTGACCACTTGGGTTCTTGTCTTGGGACTTGGTTGGTACATCCCTCTAGTTTTTAACCATTATTTACTCATCAATATGTGGGTTGATTATTGTTTGTTATTGATGCCTCACATTGCCTATTTTATCTGAACTATCCATTTATCCTAGTGTTTAATTTTATTTCTAGGCTTTTTTACATGGTTTCATAGACTTTACTGATTGGGTGTGATTTTTGAGGCTTTTAGAGGATTTATAACCCCTATAACCCTCATCAATTCGATACTTTTTCTCTAGCTCATCCTCTCCCTAGTTGTGCTTCAGTTTATCTTTGGTTGAAATCTAGCATTGGAGATCTCCTTCTTCATCGGTGGTAACCCTCAATGCATGTCTTTCTCCTAGCATACATTTTTGGTGTACCATGTATGGTGGAGATCATGATGATGACATCCTTCATTTGAAAACATGCAGTGGAGTACATGAGTGTGGATCAATCTGAACTAGTTGTGTAGTATTACTGTGTGAGTACAAACTTTGTGGTAGAAGGTAGTGAGAAGCTTGAAGAGATCAGGACCACTAGGATTCTTTGAGCCTAGCACTATAAGTTATTTACATTATTATTTCTCTTTTTTCACGTTTAGAGTTTCATTATTATTTTTTCTTAAGAAAACTTATATTTTGAAATTCTGTTTCTATTTTAATGAGATTAATAAAAAGGTGTGAGCGGGTGGTGTTCCTGCTATGCATTTAGGTCCCCATGGGATCGAATCACATAAATCACAAGTTTTTATTCTTTCTATACATTATTTTTTATCACATATTGAATGTTTTGGTTTTTTTTTTGAATTTCAAAAGAAAACTCCCCAGTTTGGTCATTTTAGGGCTTTGGTGTTCCACTACTATTCAGTTCACCCTTACCCATTACAAAGTGGCATCAGAGAATTTTGTCTTCTTCTTTAATGTCAAACCTATTTGATTGTTTAAATAACTATTTTTGTTAAAATTTTTAAAGCGATATCATCTTAACTCACCTATGTATTTATTACTAAAGTTGTATAAATTCACTGTCCCATCTATAATTTCTCTATATTTTTAATCCCCTTGGATAAAAATTGTTTACCCAAGAGATTGGTTGGTTTTTAGGGGTGTAAACTTAACATTTTTAAAAAAATAAATAAATATAAAATCTTTTGTTAAACATGTCAAGGAATAGATTCTAAATAAATAAATTTTATTGTGATAATGGATTTAACCATTGGAGAATTAAAAGGAGATCCTATATAGCACATCGAGGATTAATTTATGCCCTCTGTGAGCCTAATAAACTAGTTTTTACTGTACATGAAACTGGACAACCCATCACTCCTCCTCCAATTCCTTTTTTTCATATTTCTAAAATCCAATTTAAGGTTTAGTGGTAAAAAAACATTTATAAATTCATAAAAATCACTAAGTCTCCAAATTCAATATAAATCACCCAGATTCGATATTCAAAAACATCACCCTGGTTCAAAATTAAAATTCAAAATTAAAATTAAAACATGTAAAAAATGAACAGTGATTACTACACCACCATACCACCTTGGGCCTTTATATACTGAACTGCGAGTGACCATGTTCCATGCACACAAACATTCAAACATGGTAATAATTTTCACTTAACTAGTGAGATCCCATTATCCATCGTACCATAAGTAGAAACCCGCCAAACCTTCACATAAGCCTCGATCCTAGAAGAACACCCCTTACATTATAACTAAAACACAAGAGTTACATGAATGTTGACCATCTTTGGCAGCACATACAAGCACCAAACTTCAATATCAGAGGAAGATAAATCATCACGCCACTATCACCCACCATCACCCTCACCACATCTCCCAACAAAACATATTCCCCACAGTTGCCTAAACTAGATCCCGATCAACTATTGAAGACTTGTTAAAAAATAAAAGAAAAAAACCCTACTTAAAAATCATAAAATTAAAGAACCATCACTAAAGGAACCCCAAGAACTGGAAAAAGATGACATAGGTCGCACCTCCTAGAACACCTCACCGCTCTTGGAAATAGATCCCAAAACCTCCTTAGAAACCATTACACCCTTCCAAACTAGGATAGAACAGTGGAACAATAATCTAGAGTAGAGAAAAATAAATCATTAACTACAAAAAAATATACAACTGAGTGAGTACCATCATCCCCTCCAGATATCATCTTCTTCAATCCTTCTCCAAGAAGACAGGGACCACAATTCCAAAAAAAAATGCAATCTGAATCAAAATATTTTGATGAAAAATATTGAGATGATCCCCCCAAAACCAACAAAGAAGCACCGACATCATTACAAAACCACCACAACCACCCTCTTACTGGATAAAAATGACTCTGAGAATAAGAGGAAGGGTTTCAAGATCATAGGAGGATCAACGATCAAAAGAGGAAGCCACCAATCCTCCAAATAATAAAATCCTAAATCACTGGAGTTCTTTCATGATAAACCAAGGTGGTGTTTAGCATGAATTTTTAGGTGGTAAGAGAAGAGTTGGGATAGAATGGATTCCATGAAGCAATATTGAAAAATCCCTTGAAATGAAACTAGCAGAACCATAACTCTTGAAGAATCATGTCCAGAGCACAATGAAAGGTTAAAATAAGAAGAAAAAATAACATCATGAGAGCCATCAATAGATAAGATAACTGAGAACATAATATATAGACATGGAAAAGGAGATGAAAATAAGAAAAAACAGGTTACAGAAGAAGAGAGTAACATATGAGAAGGATACTTAAGAAAAATTGAGAAACCTAGAAGCATACCAAGAGGTAGGGGAGAAGAATGAATCGACATCAATAGAAATGAGAAAAGGGAGGTCAAAATAGAATTATCCCTTACCAAGGGAAAACATCCTAGGGGGAGGATAGGTGAAGAAAGGGAGCGATCTAGGATAAAATAGATCCATAATGAAATAATCCTAATTCCCATCCGTGGACATATTTTCATTGAGTATCAATATGTACCTCCTGATGTGTTAGTTAAAGCACATAATTCCTCACTACTTTATTTAAGAGATAAATTTCTAAGAGATGTTTCTCATGAGTCTACTGCTACTAGTATTTTTCTTAAACTATAATAATTATACATCATAGATTTTTCAGTTTGAATTATTTATAAGAAACACTAAATATTCACCTTTAAGATTAAACCCATTAGTTCTATTATGGCGCATTTAAATGAATATAGCAAAGTAATTTTATACTTAACCAATATTAATGTAACTGTTGATGACGAAGTTCAAGAAACAATCCTTTTGATTTCTCTATATAATAGCTACAACCCCTTATTATAGACCATGATGCATGGTTGGGACTCAATAATTGTAACGCCTCAACCATAGTTACCCAAAGCCGATTCATTATTACATAACATTGGCATGAACATAAAAGATCAAGTCTCAAAAGACTAATTGGTTTAGTATCCTTGGAAATACTAGATACATTCACAAGTTTTACATTACATTATAAAATGAAAAACTACAACAACATAGTCTCCATAGGCCACACTCATATCCCTTAGACTATCCCTACGGGTCAATAATAATATACTTCTTCGCATCCTAGAAAAAATAAAACATAGAAAGGGGTGAGCTTAGATGCTCAGTAAGGATAACAATATAGCAGAAAATTTTAAAAATAAGCATAAAAATTTAAGCCAATGTATAAGACTAAAACAAAATCCTTTTAAATTTAAACTTAATCATAATATAGAAAATATAAAATCAAATAATTCTATTCACTCATTCACATGGATATTATACTACTCGAATAATCACATGCAATATCAACATCCACTTTCATAATGATGGAATGCATAATGACATACTTTCATAACCACATAGTCAAGGCCTCATGACAAGAATAAAAATAATATTTTGTCAAGGCCTTGTGCCAAGACACTAGTATATCTCATGAGACCTACCGATGCATTGAGGAGCTATAGTGGACTCCAACCGTCACTTACTAAGTCCAATGCATTTGTCATATGAAATGGTTTAAACCTAACATAAACATTCACATTGAAACTATCATATGAAATGTCAATACATTATCCATAGACCATGAATGGTATGAAATAACACATCCACAGTCAATCATACCACAAAACCTTCAATATAATTGGGAAGTTTTGTATCATAATAAATCAACTTAATATCCATCAAAGGATGTTGACATAGATGAAATCAAATACTTTTGAGAGTAATATCTCTTTCTATTTTTAAATCATTTAAAAGTCATGTAATTATAAAATAAAACATTTATTTTTAAAAATGTAATTATAAGCTTGTAAGGGAAGCTTCAATGATGTTATAACTATGAAAAATAGCCACACCCACCGTATAAGTGAAAAAAATATTCTTACCTAAATTTTGTCGAAAAGGTCATAAATTACCTTTTTTTTGAAAAACGATGGAAATATTCCTTTTAAAAACATATAAGGTCAAATAAGGTTATAAATTAATTTAACCCATATTATATGAAATATTGAATCTTTTTTGAAATACATTTTTATGAAACACGGATGTGGATAATAAAGAGGTCCTAGTAGATACTTAAGTAAAAACAACCCCGGATAATAAAGAGATTGTGAAATTAACCCATACCTTGTTCTTTTACATGGTATAGGTTAGTTTAAACTCTTGTATAATGGTGAAATCATTGTTGTTAAATTATACAATAACCATATGATATCATATATTATCTTCAAATATTTCATTGTTAATGATATTTCAGTAGTATCATCATTTCAGGTGTTAACTGATTCCTTTTCCTTTATATGACATGTTATATAAGTAATGTTTGTTATGAATAGGATGTGTCTTATTCATACTCAGAATGATATTATGTATTTAAAAATTATTTTTAATCATAAAATGAAAATTATTCTTGAATGGATACGATGGGGTATGAATCACATCGCGTTCGTGGAGACGGTAATATGTACGTATGGACGAGTGACAATATCATTATTTTGATATTAAAATCAAATATAATGGGATAGTATATCATATATACAGAATAATTATCATGTTATATTTATTATTTACATCATTTATACTCATTATTATACCCATCCAAATGATGAAGTGTTTGAAAAACAAACTTCACCATGACGTGGAGACGGTAAGTCGTACGTACGCATGTATGGTGAATGTGTCATTTATAGGATGGATAAAATAACTAATATTGTTATAACATAAAAGTATGTAGAATAAACTGGATTTATTATTTTAGAATGAAAACAACAAATAAAGAGGAAGTGAAAGAAGAAAACAACTTGAAAGAGGTAATGAAATATTTACCTCTTCTTTGAGTTCTTCTTTTGATTTTATCAAAAGGGATCCTTAGGTGGGATTTCTGACCAAATGAAGGCCTCTTGGATTAATTTAATATTGTTGATAGGATATTTGGATAGGGTTTGACCAAGCCAAATGGATTTTATGGTGTTAATTTGAGAGAAGGTAAAGTGCCCTTTTATAAGAGAGGTGAGGGTCACTTTAGGAAAAGATTGAAATATTATTTTATAATAAATTCATTTTCGGTTTATAATGGTTTCAAAATGATTTATTTAGAGGCTAAGGTGGGGATGGGTCGAAAACAACTCAAAAAATAGGTTTTATATAGGTTTTTGTTACTATATTAACCTTATCTTTTAGATTCAACTCTTAGTTAAATAGTTTTACAATTACCTTGTCTCTTTGTGTTTTTATATCATATGGTTAATAACAATACTATAAACTTCCAATCAAACCACAAGTGGTTCATTAATGACATATATAATATTATTTAAGTCCTTTGGCGGATCCTTATATTTTTAGGAATAGAATATCAATTAATAATATAATATTTGTTTTAAAAACTTTTTTATGTCGATTTTGAAACTATTTGGTGTTTTGTTTTTGTTAAATTAATAATAGCGTTATTACTTCTAAATAAATTCATTTAATCAACTCTAACATGTCATATTAACCTATAAATTTATTTTAATTCATTAAAAGTCTCAACTTAGATTTTTTTAGATATTTATAATATCAATTATTTTAATTATTCATTAATAAGGTAATTACTACATCATAATTGAGTCGTAAATAAATTTAATTATTTAATTTCTAAAAATTATAAATAAAATAAAATTATGTAGGAAATCATTTTATATTTCTAATGAATATTTATAGTCTAATTTATCTTATATATAACCCTATATTAAAAATGGTTTAGTTATTAAACTTTGATTTTAACTCTTTTAACTCTTCTTTATATAAAATAATAATAAATGTTCTAATCTAATCCAAGTGGACCTAAAAGATCAAATTTTATTATTAATGTTTTTATGGACTAATTAGACATATCCAATATAATTAGGACATGTTTTAGGGTAACAATAATATCATTTTTACCTTTAGTTACCCTATTTACTTTTAACCGTGGTAAATAAGTCAAAAGTTACTATTCACCAAAAATTATTTTCATCTCATTGAACCAAATTTTACTTATTGATATCAATGATGTCTCTCAGATTTTTGATGTTCAATTCATAGAAGTGATAAAATTATGTTTTATGCAAATTTGAAAATGTCGTTAAGAGGTGGGTAAAAGACGGTAAAAAGTTCAATAAACATTTTATATATCTAAACTTTTTATAAACTGAATCCAATGAATTACATTGAACTTATATAGGTATTATGTATATATTTTGACCTAAAATAAATTTAAATAAAATAAATAATTATTTAAATAAAAAGCCAATTTTAACCAATAGCGCAGTGCTTTTCACTATTCATCAAAAATTGAATGTTTTTAGAAAAATACCAAAAATTCACCCTAAGCAAATTTCGATATTCCGAATTCAAAAAAGTCCATTTTGAAAGGTAAAATATAGAAAATTTAAAAAAGTGGGTATTACTATTCATAATGAGAAGTCTTATTAGTCGCAGTGTGTTAAAACTCCAAGTTGCATACAATGCATGATATTACATTATTCAAAGGGAAACGTACCATGGATGTTTGGGGTGTTACATTCTCCCCTCCTTCAAATAATTTCGTCCGTGAAATTTCTAGAATGTTTTAATTCATAAAAAGATTCAGATGGTTCTTCATCATAAGTTCCTTAGTTTCCCATGTTGCCTCTTCCATCTTATGGTTTCTCCATAGAACTTTTACTAGATGAGTCGTCTGGTTTCTCAACACTTGTTCTCTAATATCAAGAATCTTGACAGGCTCTTCACAATAAGACAGACCAGATTCCAATTCAATTTCTTCATAGATGATTACATGCATTAGGACATGCATGTATTTTCTCAAAAGTGATACATGTAACACATCATGAACTTTAGAGACACTTGGTGGCATTTCCAAAATGTAAGCTACAAACCCAATTTTTCTAAAATTTCGAAAGGTCCAATGTACCTGGGACCCAATTGACCCATCTTACCAAATTTTATAACTCCATTCCATGGAGATACCTTCAAGAAAACATGATCTCCTACCTGAAATTCCAAATCCATCCTTCAGTTATCGACATAGCTCTTATGCCTACTTTGAGATGCTTTGATGTGGGTTTGGATTACCTTCACCTTTTCCATCATTTCCTCAACAAGTTCTGGGCCTCGGAGTTTTCTTTCACCAACTTCATCCCAACAGGTTGGTGTGCGATATCTATTTCCATATAATTCTTCATATGGTGCCATATGAATACTTGAATGGAAGATATTGCTATATGAAAATTCTACCAAATGTAAATATTGATCCCACATACCTTCAAAGTCAAGTGATCAAGATATCAACATGTCTTATAAGGTTTGGATTGTTTGTTCTGATTGTCCATCAGTTTGAGGGTGGTAGGCAGTGCTTAAATGAAGTTCAGTATCCAGGGCCTTCAGAACACTTTTCTATAATCTTGATCTAAAATGAGGATCATGATCAGAAACAACTGATAGGGGTACTCCCTGAAGTCTTAAAACATCATTAATATATAGTCTTGCTAGACGTTCAAGTGGTAAATCTTCTCTTATAGAAAGAAAATGTGCTGACATGGTAATATGATCAACAATATTGCAGCATTCCTTCTAGGAGTCTTTGTTAGTAGCATGACAAAGTCCATAATAATATTTTCCCATTTCCACTCAGGTATGGGAAGAGGTTTCATGACTCCTCTAGGTTGTTTCCTTCCAACTTTATCTTGTTGACAAACCATACATCTTGACACAAAATCAGTAATATCCCTCTTCATGTTGTCCCACCAAAAATGTTCCTTCAAATCACTATACATCTTGGTGCTCCTTGGGTGTATAATGAAATTGGAGCTTTTAGCACATCCAACAATTCCTTTTTTGGATCAGGTATATTAGGAACACAAAGTCTCTTCCCAAATTTCAAAATTACATCTTTATAAATGAATTCGATCAATCTCCCATCATTCACAGATTTAATATTCTTTTGAAATTCCTCATCATCGGTATGAGAACCTTTTATCCTATCTAGTAAAGATGGTTTGGCAACAATTTTATAAAGTATTTATGTTTCACATTCCATGATTATTACCATATCCAATTCCCTAGATCCATGAAAATAAGATCTCTTTCAACTCTCATCTTGTTCAAAAATCCATGATCCTTTCTTCTCAAAGCATCTACCACCTTATTTTCTTTCCTCGGGTGGTAGATTTTTATGCAATCATAATCCTTGAGTAGTTAAAGCCATCTCCTTTGCCTCAGGTTGAGTTCTTTCTGTGAGAACATATACTTCAAACTCTTGTGATCTGTATATGTCTTATATTTCTCACCATAGAGATAATGTCTCCAAATCTTCAAAGCAAAGATTACAGCTACTAACTCAAGATCATGAGTAGGATAGTTTTTCTCATGAATTTTTAGCTTCCGTGATGAATAGGCAACAACCCTATCATTATGCATAAGAACACAACCAAGTACTTTCATTGAAGCATCAATATAATTAACAAACCCATCATTCCCAGATGGTAGAGTCAAGATAGGAGCATTGACTAATCTTCTCTTCAATTATTCAAAACATTTTTCACACTCTTTTGTCCAAAAAAATTTAACCCCTTTACGTGTGAGATTTGTTAATGGGTTAGCCAATCGGGAAAAACTCTGGACGAAACACCGATAATAACCTACTAAAAAAATAAAACTGTGTACCTTAGTTATATTTTTTTGGTGCTGGCCATTCTTGGATTTCCTTTTTCATAGAAGGATCAATAGAGATTCCATTCATAGAGATAATATGGCAAAGAAAAGAAATCTCATGAAGCCAGAATTCACTCTTTCTAAACATCTCGTATATTTCATTTCTTCTAGGAGTCTTTAGGATAATGCACAAGTGATTTTCATGATCTTCGTAGCTTTTGGAGTATACCAGGATATCATTAATAAATACCACTACAAAGTCATCAAGGTATTCCTTGAATTTTTTTTTCATTAGATCCATGAAAATTGGGGGTTCATTAGTTAGCCCAAAAAGGCATTACTGTAAACTCGTAATGCTCGTACCTGGTTCAAAATGATGTTTTCGAAATGTCTTCCTTCTTCACACACAACTGATGATATTCAGATCGAAGGACAATCATTGAAAAATATTGAGCTTCATGAAGTTGGTTTAATAAATCATCAATGCGAGGTAGGGGATACTTGTTATTTATTATTATATCATTGATCTCCTTGTAGTTAATGCACAACCTCATAGATCCATATTTCTTCTTAAAAAAAGAACAGGGGCTCCCCATAGAGAAACACTAGGGAAAATAAATCCCTTATTACTCAATTCATCTATTTTTTTCTTTATTTCCACTAATTTCGCAGTGATAATTCAATAAGGGGTCTTCAATATGGGCCTTGAACCAGGAATTAAGTCAATAGAAAACTCAAGTTCTCATTCTGGAGGATGCGTAGGGAAATCTTTTGGAAACACATCAACATATTCTTGCACAATAAGTATGTACTCTATTTGAACATTCCTTTCCTCACCCACTATTATTTCATTCTCTTCCACCCCAATAATTAAATTTTGTTGAGATATAGGGAATGGATCTAGATAAGAATCTGATGGTGATGTTTCTGCTCTAAAGATAAGGTCTTTCTTATCATCATCAAAAATTGTAACATCTTTCTTCTTACAATAAATTTTCTCATCATGGTCTGAAAGCCAATCTATACTGGGGATTATATAAAATTCAATCATGGGTATGAAGATGAGATCAGTAGATAAATAACATTTATATGACTTAATGGGGACTGATTCACAAAACATTCTTGCAATGATACTTCCCTTAAGAGTTTTTACCGTCAAATACCTTATTAAATCAAATTGAAAATATCTAATTTTCTTAGAAAACTGAGAAGATATGAAACAATTCGATGATACAGAATCAAATAATGCATTGGCTAAACTTGAGTAAACCATTAAATTACCTGCCACCACATCTTTCGGAGCTTCAACCTCAGCAGTAGTGATCGCATAAGCATGGCCTTGATCCCTTTTCCTTTTCTATGGTAAGTTTTTCCAACACTAAGCTAATTCATTTTCATAATGCCCCATTTCTTTACAACTATTTCATTCAACATTGATAGTATCTTTCTTCACCTTTCAATCATGAGCTTGGTGGCCTTTTTCACCACACTTGTAATAGACTCCCATTCCCTTCAAGAAAGTACCAGTGTGTTTCTTCCCACATTTACAGTAAGATGTATATTCAACTTTTCCTTTTCTTCCCTTATTTACACTTCCAGAGTGTTCAATAGACCAATTCTTCTCCTACTTTTCTTTAATGTCGTAAGACTAAAAGAATTATTTTTCTATCTTGATAGCACAAGAGACAATATATTCGTATGATGAGAAGGATTGTGAGACTAATGCTCGATGGAGAAATGTTTTTAAACCATAAAAGAAATGATCAATCTTACTTATTTGATTATGTATATAATCTACTGCATGCCTTGATAACATTGTAAAGTCAGCCTCATACTTTGCGACATTCTCATCCTCCCTTTTCCTCAGACTTAGAAATTTCCTTTCCATATCCGCTCGATCATCATGAGTAAAGTATTTTTCTAATAAAAAATATTTAAACTAACACAATTCCATGTTTAATACTTCTTTATATTCCTTTATATTTTGGATTAATGACCACCACTGATCTACATCTCTCGTGAGGTGATAAACCGCCATGACAACTTTTTCCCTTTCTCTACTCCCTAAAGCATGAAATATTTTCTCTAAGGATGTTATCCATTGCTCATATACCAATGGATTCATAGTCCCATTTAATTTTTTTAGTTGTTTCCTCATGAACTGGTCTAACATTGATCCTCCACGTTGTGGATGAGGGTGCACCATACAGGTAAAGTTATTATTCATAACCTGAGTGAGTTGTACTAGTATAGTGATAAAATGATCGGCACTAGTTGCTTCACCAGCTCCACTATAATTATCTTGAGTAGGAGGTAAATCCATACATGGATTACGTGTATTGATATGGTTTCTATTCCTTCCACTAGGAGCCATTTCTAAACAATGGAATACACTAGATTAGTTTATGAATCACAATACATAATCCCAAACTTGTAAAATAGTTAACATAAATTGAATAGTTTATGGATATAATCGATAATCATAAAAATGTTTTCATTGAGGAAGTATATAATCATAAACACTTCATAATGGTTTGTAAAGAAAATCAGAATTATCTTAAGAATATCCCTTGAGAGTGTGGTAACCAAGAGTGCAGCAAGTCCCGTTATCGTGCAGTAGTTCTCATTCTAGTCTAGCTCAATGAGATGTTTTCGGGTTTTACCCCAAGGTACATATGTGCCAGAGTTGCCTCTACCTGCTCGTATGTAGATAGGAATGTATTTCTTGTAAAACTCACAAAATATCTACAGTACCAAAATTCTAGTAAGTTCTTCTATACTAATCTTCAAAGTTTATCTTAGGGTAACATGCTCAAATCAGAGTTTCTCTAAATCTAGTTTCCAAGGATTGTACTAAAATTCCTCTGATACAAACTTTAAGGCCCCAACCCTAGTTACCCAGAGTTAGTGAATTATTACATAACATTGGAATGATCACAAAAGATCATTTCTCGAAAGACTGATTAGTTTTATATCCTTGTAAATACAAGATACATTCACATGTTTTACATTACATTATATATTGAAAAACTAGAACAACATTGTCTCCATATGCCACACTCATATCCCTTAGACTATCTAGGTAGGTCAATCATAATATAATTCTTCACATCCTTGGAAAAATAAAACATAGAAAGGGGTGAGCTCAGATTCTCAGTTAGGATAACAATATAGTGGAAACTTTCATAAATAAGCATAAATATTTAATGAAATGTATAAGACTAAAAAAAATAATTTTAAACTTAAACTTCATCATAATATTGCAAAGATAAAATCAAATTATTCATTTTATTTATTCACATAGATATTCTACTAGACGAATAATCACATGCAATATCAATAGCCACTTTCATAATGATGGAATGCATAATTCCAGACGTTCATAACCACAAAGTCAAGGCCTCGTGCCAAGACTACAAATAACATTTTATCAAGGCCTTGTGCCATGACACTATTTTTTTATGAGACCTACCAATGCATTGAGGAGCTATATTAGGCTCCGCCGGTCACTTACTAAGTCCAATGCATTCCTCATATGAAAATTTTTAAACATAATATAAACATTCATATTGAAACTAGCATACTAAATTTCAATAATTTATCCATAAACCATGAATGGTATGAAATAACACATCCATAGTCAAACATTTTACAAAACCATCAATACAACATTGATGTTTCTTATCATAATAAATAAACTTAAAATCCATCAAAGGATGTTGACATAGATGAAATAAGAACATTTTTAGAGAAATATCTCTTTATATTTTGAAATCATTTAAAAGTCATGTAATTATAAAAGAGAACATTTATTTTTTAACATATTATTATAATCTTGTAAGGGAATATTTAATGATTTTATAACTGTGAAAAATAACCGCACCCGCCGTATAAGTTAAAAAACATTCTTACCTTAATTCTGCCGAAAAAGTCATAAAGTGACTTGTTTTGAAAAAACAATAGAAAGATTCCTTTCAAAAACATATAAGGTAAAATAAGGTTATAAATGAATTTAACCTATATTATATTAAATTGTGAAAATGTTTTGAAATATGTTTTTAAGAAACACGGATGTGGATGATAAAGAGGTCTCAGTAGATACTTACGTAAAAAAACCTCAGATAATAAAGAGATTGTGAAATTAACCCTTACCTTGAACATTTTCTTGGTCGAGGGTGGGTTAAAATCCTGTATAATTATTAAATAATTGTTATTAAATTATAAAATAACCATATCATATCATATATGATACATTAATATTACTTTGTTAATGATATTTCTTTAGTATCATAGTTTTTTGTCACAACTGATTCATTTTCCTTTATATGCTTTGTTACATAAGTAATGTTATTTATGGGTAGGATGTATCTTATTAATATTCAGAATAATATTAAGTCTTTAAAAATTATTTTTAATCATAAAAAAAATATTCTTCAATTGATAATATGGGGAATGAATCTCATCACCTTCGTGGAGACGGTAATCCGTACGTACGCACGAGCGACAATACCATTCTAATGATATTAAAATCGTATATAATGGGATGTTATATCATATATAAAGAATTATAATAATTTTATATTTATTATTTACATCATTTATACTCATTATTATACCCATCCAAATGATGATGTGTTTGAATAACAAACTTCACCACAACGTGGAGATGGTAAGCCGTACATACACACATATGGTGACTTTTTCATTTATAGGATGGATAGAATGACGCATATTGTAGTGAAATAATTATAATAACATAATAGTATATAGAATATACTGGATTTATTATTTTATAATGTAAAAACATAGAAAGTGGAAGTGAAAGAAGAAAAGAACTTGAAAGAGATGATGAAACATTTACCTCTTCTTCGGGTTCTTGCGTTTTATTTGATCAAAAGGGCTCCAAAGGTTGAATTTATGACCAAAGGGATGACTCTAGGATAAAGGTAGTATTGTTTAGAGGATATTTGGTCTGGGTTTTCCCGAGCCAAATGGCTTTTATGATGTTAATTTTAGAGAAAGGAAAGTTCCCTTTTATAAGAGAGGTGAGGGTCACTTTAGGAAAAGCTTGAAATATTATTTTATAATAAAATAATTTTCGGTTTCTAATGGCTCAAAAATGATTTATTTATAGTCTAAGGTGGTGATGGGTCGAAAAACACTCAACCAATACATTTTAGACAGGGTTGGGTTACTATATTAACCTTATCTTTTAGATTTAAATCTTAGTTAAATAGTTCGACATTTACCTTGTCTTTTTGTATTTTTATATTATATGGTTAATAAACATACTATATACTTCCAAGAGAACCTCAAGTGGTTCAATAATGACATATATAATATTATTTAATTCCTTTGTCCAATCATTATATTTTTAGGAATATAATATCAATTAATAATATAATATTTTTTTTAAATCTCTTTTTTGTCAATTTTGACACTATTTGGTATTTTGTTTTTGTTAAATTCATAAAAGCATTATTACTTAGAAAAAATTTTATTTAATAAACCCTAACATGTAATATTAACCTATAAAATTATTTTATTCATTAAAAGTCTCAAATTATATTTGTTTAGATATTTATAATATCAATTATTTTAATATTTCAATAATAAGGTAATTACTGAAACATAATGGTGTCATAAATATATTTAATTATATAATGTCTAAAAATTATAAATAAAATAACATTATGTAGGAAATATTTTTATATTTCTAAAGAATATTTATAGTAGACATTATCTTATGTATAACCCTATATTAAAAATGTTTTAGTTATTAGACATTGATTTTAACTCTTTTAACTCTTATTTTAATAAAATAATAATAAATGTACTAATATAATAAGAGTGGACCTAAAGGATCATATTTTATTCCAATGATTGTGTTTGGTCTAATTAAACTTATCCAATAGAATTAGGATATGTGTTAGGGTAATAATAATATCATTTTTACCTTTAATTACCCTATTTACTTTTATCTGTGGTAAATAAAAGTCCAAAGTTATTATTCACCAAAAAATATTTTCATATCATTGAACCACATTTTACTTACTGATATCAACTGTTTCTCTCAGATTTTTTAAATTCAATTCACAAAATCTGTACAATTATGTTTTATGAAAATTTGCAAATGCTCCTAGGAGGTGGGTAAAAGACGGTAAAAAGTTCAATAAAAATTTAATATTTGTAAACTTATTATAAACTGACTCCAATGAATTAAAATGAAATTATATAGCTATGATGTATATATTTTTACCTAAAATAAATTTAAATAAAATAAATATTTATTTAAAAAAAATCAGTTTTAACTATTAATGTAGTGTTTTTCACTATTCATCAAAAATTGAATGTTTTCAGAAAAATACCAAAAATCACCCTAAGATAATTTTGACATTCCAAATTCAAAAATGATGTCTATTTTGATTGGTAAAATTTATAAAATTTCAAAAAGTGGGTATTAATATTCATAATAGCTAATTTGATTGGTCGCGGTGTGTTAAAACTCCAAGTTGTGTACAATACAAGCTATTGCATTATTCAAAGGGAAATGTACCGTGGAAGATTGGGGTGTTACATTAACCCTTGTAGAAGTTAAACTTTCCTTTCTCTGTATGTAATTTCATTCTAAAACTAGAATAAAAGGTGAGGCTGAGAGCTTGGTAACTTGGGGTAGACATCAATCAAAAGGTAAGAAAGAAACAATTTAGTAAAGTTAAAAGTAATAAAGTAAAAAAACCCAAACCTATGTCTAATTATAGGGATAGAAAAATTATTTTTTCTCATTGTGGAAAACCTTGTCATACTAAGTTCGAATATAAAAAACTTAAGAAAAAAATTAAATCAGAACAACCTAGTGACTACTACCTTCTAGAAGACTTTGTTTATGAAACAAATAAAGTGTTAACTGTGTGTATCCATGCATTCAATCATGAGTGGGTCCTTAAATCAGGTTCCTCATTTCATAAGTGTGACTTTATAGATTCATTCCAAGAATTGGTAGAAAGAGTATAAGGAGATGTCCTCTTAGAAAATAATAATTAGTGTAAGGTAGAGAGAAGTGGTTCTATTTTGTTAGAACTAGATGACCATTCAATCAACACTATTCTTGATATAAGGTGGTTTCCTAACCTTTATATAAACCTGATTTTATTAGGGATCCAGGACCGATCGGGCTTCACCTTTAGGTCTAAAACATGCTGTTTAAAAATATCCAAAGCCTCTAGAACCATAATAAAGGGGTCTCTCATCAATGGGTTGTATTCATTGAATGGAAATGCCTATTAAAGGTAGTTGGGTAGTTTCTATTCCACCAAAATAGACAACACTATAATTTAACATGGGATATTAAGGAATTTTACATCTAAAGTTCTAGAAGAACTCAACAATAAAGGGATATTAAGTAACATCACACCAACCAGTCTTCCATTTTGTAAAGTTTGTGTGATGGGAAAGCCTAAGATAGTCACATTTAATTGGTCCTCATTTAATGATATCATCCCCTTAGAATACATCCAGTCTAATCTATGTGGACAATCTAGGACCACCTCCCTTGGTGGAGGTAAATATTTTCGCACTTTTATAGATGAATTCTCCTGAAAATTCTGGATTTGAATTTTGGAAAAAAATCAGATGTTTTAAAAGAATTTGAAACCTAGAAAATTTTGGTTGAAAAACATATTTGGAAAATAATTAAAACCATGAGATATAATAATGGTATAGAATACCTATCCACTAAAGTCATTCAATTATGTGAATATATATGCATTAAATGATATAATACTGTAAAGAAACCCCCAACAGAATGTACTTTTTAAGAGAATGAATATGACAATCTTAGAGAGAGTATAAATCATGAATACGTGGTTAGGTCTCCCTAAATTTTTCTAGGAAGTGGATACCAGAACTAGTTTCTACCTAATTAATAGTTTTACTCAATCCACCAATCAGGTTAAAACATGTAATGAATTGTATAATGGTAAGACACCCTGTGTATGACTAATTAAGGGTATTCCGTTATACAACTTATTCACACATTAAAATTGATAAACTAGAACCCAGAGATCATAAATGCATATTTTTAGGGTATCCTAAGGGTGTTAAGGGTTAAAAACATTGGGTAGATAAACCTTATTATAAAAAATGAGAATTAATAGGGATTTAGTGTTACACGAGTCTTACTCTCCCAAAACTAAGTATGCCACATCTAGAAGCTATGATTCAGCCCTTGAACATGTTGATTAAACTGAGCCTCTAGCCCATTTTGAGGTTCCTATCTCTCCTAATACACAAGATGAACACCCTGATATACAAGATTATTCCACCACTAATTTTGGTTCAGATTCTTAATCTGGACCTCCTACCACCAATAGGGATTACCAATTCACCTAATACAGAGAAAAGAGAAGTCCATAGACCTCGTACTCAATTCATCCAGTCTAACATGGATCAATATTCCTTAAATGTAGCCCATTGTCTAATAGTGTATTATCCTAAAACCCATGAGAAATCCCTATATGAAAAGTACTCAAAGTAGTGGTTCATTGACATGGATGAAAAAATGATTTTTTTAAGAAGAAATTACACTTTGTCTATTTTATGTAAACCACCCAATAAAAACGTTATTGGTTCTAAGTGGATTTATAAAATAAATGAACATAACATTGAGGGGAGTAAAATAAAATACCAATATAAATTAGTTGCTAAGGGTTTCCAATAAATTCAAGGCATTGATTGCTCTAAAATATTTTCCCTGTTATTATGAATTATTCTATTAGGATTTTACTTGATTTTACATCCTATAGTGATCTTCACATTGGCCAAGTTGATGTTAAAAAGAGCTTATTTCATGGGGATTTAAATGAGATACTCAATATAAAACCTCTTTAATTTTAATATAAATAATTCAAATTAAATCAAGTATTTCACTTGAATAAATAATTGTATGGTTTTAAAAATATTCTTGGAAATTGTATAAGAAAATTTATTAATTTAAGTTGGACAACAAAGTTACAAGGATTCAATATGATGCATGATTCTATTTATAATCCACTAAAAATATATGATTTATTTGCTTATTTACATTGATGACATATTTATTTTTTGAAAAAATATGAATCTCACCATTTCTGTAAAATCATAATTAAAAGGAATGTATGAAATGAAGGAATTAAGAGAATATAAGAAAATCATAGGTGATGAAATAATTAAACATAGGCATAATAAACTACTTTAACTGTCCCAACATGAATATTTTTTTAAATATTCTCAAGATATATATATATTTGAATATTTCAAACCTATTTATATAACTATTAGAAAACAGTTTAAACTTCTTTTAATATAGGTACCCACAACAGCTGATGATGTACAATTTATGTCTCAAATAACCTATGCTATTATAGTGGGCATTATCATGTATAATATGATCTGAAGAAATCCTAATATAGCCTATGAAATGTGAACCCTTAGTAGATTTATAGAAACACCTTGGAAGCAACATTAGCATGCCCTTAAATGGTTTTTTAGCTACTTTCCTTGTAGTTCTAATCTTTTACTGTGTTATGAAAAAATGTGAGTACTTTTGAAATTTTGGTTGGATATGTGGATGCTGATAATTTGTGGAATATTGAAATAAGTGAATTCTAAAATGGTTATGTATTTACTTCTTGTGCAGGTCCCGTTTCCTGGAAATGTAATATGTAGTCCATGGTTTCTCTTTAAACCACATAATCAGAATACATTTCTTTGACCGAGGCATTAAAAGATGCCTTATTGATTAAAGGGTTGTCCTATGAACATATCATTTTCTATTCTATTATAAATGTCTATTCTGAAATTTAATATACCATCCATTTTCTATAAATATAGTAGATCATGGACAATAAAATCACATAGATATTATACTACACTTTATTATAGAATTTTTAGTATCTGGAACTGTGTGTCTTAACAATATACACACTGAAAATAACCCAGTTTATAGTTTTACTAAAATCGGTCTTGTCTAAATTCAAATTTTGTATTGTTAGGATTAATATGGTTTGAATTCTATAAACATAGGGTCATGAAAATATCTAATTTCAATTGAAAAATTTGGATATTTGTGAATTATGGGTATTCAATTTATGTTTTCAGATTAAAATTTCCCTTATATTATTCTTCTAGATTAATTTGTTTATTATCATCCATGAAAATTTACCATTTTGCCATTTTTATCATTTTATATTTGTTGGGATTATTCTTGATGGTCCACTTTAATTGAAATCTTGGGATCTTATCTTGGGCCTTAGTCTGTGTGACCCACTATTTGTTTACCCCACATTGACTCATCAATTTGTGGGCGGATTATTGTTGGATGTTGATCCCTTATGCTACCTATTTGATCTAAACTCCCATTTGTCCCAGTTCTTAATTTCACCTCCTCAGTTTCTGTTTTTTCGTGGTTTCATGGCCTATTCTGTTTGGGTGTGTTTTTCGAATGGGTCAGGGGATTGATGTCCCCTATGGCCCATGTTAGTTTGGTAATTTTTCTTATCGATCATCTTATCCCTACTGTTTCTCTCATTTTTCTCCATTGGAAATCTAACATTGGTAATATCCTTCTTTATCGGTGGTAAACCTCTATGTATGATATTACCCATGCATATAGTGCTGGTGTACCGAATCTATTAGAGCTCTTGATTAAGGTATCCTTATTTTATAAGGAATGTGGTGGAGTACCCAAGTGTAGATTAATTCGAACAAGGTATAAAACATTAAAGTGCGAGTATACCATTTGTGGATGATGGTAGTGAGAATCCTGAAGAGATCCACACCACTAGGATTCTTTTGGTCTGGTACTGTAAGTTCTTCACATTCTTGTCTCTCGTTTTCTAGGTTTAATGTTTCATTATTTTTCCATAGTTTAATAAAACCTATATTCTATAATTCCATTTCATTTTTTTGAGCATAATAAAATGCGTGAGTGGGTTGTGTTATTTCCATTCATGAAGGTACCCATAGGACCGAAGAATGTAAATACTTTGTTCTTGTTATTTCTCTACTTTTTTTTCTTTCTCACATATTAAATGTTTTGGTTCTGTATTTTTCAACTTTTGAATATAAACTCCCCAGTTGGGTCCTTTTTGGTTTTTGGTGGTCTAATATTATTTAATTCACCCTTACCCCTCACACTTCTAATAAGCATAAACTCAAAGGTTTTAGGTAATTAAAAAATGGTAAATTAGGTCTTCATGTCGATAATAGAGCAAGACATGTTTAATTAAATTTCATCACTTATTATCTAACTTTACCAAGTGGATTAATTTTAGAAATGGAGAAATGTTATTATGTTCCTTCTATAAATATAAATTTTATTTCTTTATCTTGTTTATACCAGATGAGTTTGTCATTCATCATTAACATAAATAGTTTTTCAATATATATAAATAAAAATATTTATGGAATCTGGGATATGGTAAACTATTTGAATTTTGTAGATATGGAAAATCATGTCTACAACATTCAGAATAAGGTGATATTTTATTTTAATACAACCTAACATCTGAATTGTTTCCAAGGACATATTAATAAGAAACACATCCAATGAATCTATAAATATAGATTGTTCAAACTATTTGGTTATGAATCATTTGAATTTTTGGAATCTTATTTATTAAGGAAAGTGAAAAAATAACATTTTATTGGAAAAGGTGAAAGGGCTAATGGGAACTTGGATCACATATACATTATATATGTGGACTAATTAGAACTTTTGAGAGTGGTGGATTTATGTACTTCATATATTTTATAAATAAATTCAGTCCTATTTTTATGTGTTTTTAATGATAATTTATTATGAAAATTTTGAAAAGGTCAAAGAGTACCCTAGCTAAGTACATATTCACTTTATAAAAAGTATTAAAATACCCCGATCAGACCATGGTGGTGAATTATAGAGCCAAGAATTCACTGATCATATAAGGTATTGTGGAATTGTTCCACTACTCACTCCACTTAGAAAAATATAGTCGATTGGTGTGCCTAAGAGTAGGAATAGTACATTTACAGAAATGGTTTGATTGATGATGAGTTTGTGTGACCTTTCTATTTAATTTCAAAAGTATGATATAAATACTACCTAATTACTATTAAAAAAAGTTCTATATAAAGAATTTATAATGAAACAATATAAGATAAGGACTGGGAAACTTATAAAAATATATTTTATAAATATTTGAGGTTTTGAAGCACTCGTATGATGGATGGATTCAGACAAGATCATACCCAATTTAGTGAAATGATTATATATTGGTTATTCCAAGGAATCTATGGGGAATTATTTCTATTATCCTACTGAACATAAATTATTATTTTTTCCTCTATTGGTATATTTATTAAGAAGGAATATTTAAATCATGGTGTCAATGGGAGGAAACATGAACATAGAGGACTTCAAGACCAACAAATAGGATGTGTTCCTAATATTGATATTTATTTGGTTACATAAAGACTTGTAGAAGAAGAAATAACTTGTGGTATAAAAGAAACCCAAAAGTGTAGAAGGATTCATCAATAGTTTGAGAGATATGAACTTCTCATAAAAATGATGGTGAAGTAATGTTCATTAGAGATAAACCTATTACTTAAAAGGAGGGAATTGAGTGATCTAATTCTATGAAATGTTAAAAAAATCATTGAATCTAAAATAGACTCTATTTATACAACCATGTTTGTCACTTAGTGGATAAACCTAAATTTGTGCGACCAATTGGGTGTAAGTTGGTTTACTGTAAGAAAGCTGACACCGTGTATAGATTGTCTACCTATAAAACATTTATAGTGACGAAGGGTTATAATAAGATTCGTGGAATTGACTATATAGAAACCATTTAACCTATAATAATTATAAAGTATGTTTGGATATTGCTAGTCATATTAGCACAATTTTCTTTTGTGATATTTTAAATGGATTTCAAATCCACTTTATTTAATAGGAATTTTGATGATGACATGTATATGATACATACTAATTCTTTTAAAACACCAAATGAGCATGTTATGGTGTGAAAGTTGCAATGGTCCATTTATGTTTTGAAGAATGATTCTTGGAGTTGGAATATATGGTTTTATCAAGAAATCATTGATGTAGAGCCCAGGTTTGGACATGTCGAGGAGAATGGGAGGGGGTGAAATAATGATGTAATTTTTTAAAAATTATACCTTTTAAATCATCCTATATTATTAGTTAAGATATTGAACCCTTATTCTTTAGATACCTCCTTATCCCATTTACAAACAATTGAATGAACTAAAAATCACATGAGGTTTTTTACAAGGTTCACCCCCGATGTTGTGGGTGACTACGTCCTTGTAAGAATAGTTAGATTTACCAACATGGATTCTACACTAGTAAATAAAATTGATTACAAGAATATGAAATCTCTTGAAATTCATAATAGACAAACTCTAATAATATCTGAAAACTAATGATTATTGTGTACTATCTCTTAATGGGATCTTTATACCACCATCCCACTAGTGTTCTTTATACTGACTCCCCCTATTTGATCTATCTTCTAAAATTATTTGGTTGTTTATTCTAGAATACCTCCAGTTATTCAAGATATTATTTCTCTATAATAAATCTTACTTGTCCTTCATTGTGTACTTATTTTTGAACTTCAGTGATGTTGGTCTTGAGACATCTTCTAGATTTTTTGTAATCTATATTCACCTCAATATTTTAATGCGTGGGCACTCAAGTTGCTTATTCTTAAATGGAATCCCAACATAAAACGCTTTAACTAATCGATAAAGGAATGTATCAGGATCTAAAAGGATATTTCCATACTTGTACAACTTTCTCATCACCTGCATGAACATATTTATACTAAACAATGAGGTCCATGGGATCTAAATTATTCCAGGAATTGAAATCATAATCATTCAAATTTGTTTATGAATAAACACTGTTATTTATATTTATAAATATAAATACTTGAATACTCTAATATATCATATTTCTCATTTTGAATACCCAATAACTTGTGGGTATTATAATTCTCACATTGGAAATACATAAATGGGACTGTTGAGAATTTTATTTCACCATGAAAGTTCCCTCAATTTATGGGTGCTTCTCAAATATATAATTGCCTTAATTTATGGTGGTAAAAATTATTTCATCTTCTTCATACTGATAAGTGGTCACTCATTGATCATCATGCATGCATGCAACTTATACACCCGAGAGACTCAAGTTCTCTTCTTGTTGTTTTATCATGTGGATAAAAATCCCCATGTCCCATCATACCTGCTTACTCACACTGTATAAAAATTCTTGTAGAATTTTACTTCTCCATTATTTAGATGATCTTATTATCGCCTGAAACTCACCATACATGAATATTTCAACCACTTGATTCATATTGTATGTTAATGATTCCTTATTTCAATGCATTCAAATCATATTCATTCAAGTGAAACTGTATGAATATTTATTTTTGATATTACATGTGAATTAATATCCATCAATTACTTTTTATGAAGGCTATCTTTCTTTCAACAACCTCACATATTGGGATTATATATTCATGCATTAAAGTTCATTGATATCATGCATAACATGTTCATGGATCTTGACTAGATTATAGGATTTTGACATGACCTTTATTAATGTGTTTGTGTCCCTTTGTTTGGAATGTTGTATACAGGAATGATCATCAAGGCTCAAAATTTGTGAAAGAAACCAAAATCCAAAGAAGCCTTGAGATGAGGAGGAAGAAAAAGCCCATGTTTTATTGATTAGATGACATAAATAATCTGAGTCAGACAGTGAAAATTTTTATCCATATTTTAAATGATAGAGGAATAGCGGGTGATCCACACACATACCACATATGTATCTCAATGCATATTGGCTATGGTTGATTATTCAACTTATACCTTATGATCACTAGAAGCGAGTATATAGGTGTACTATCGAACCCCCACTGGAACCACCCCATACTGGATCTCTATCATTGGGACGCCCTACATGGTGCCACCACCATTTCTCCCATGCACAATCTTCTACTGGAATTATACATGGGGCTAACTGATATAACCCCATGTTGGGCTATGTGGGATGATTCTCCCATGTGGTCAAGGCCCTCCTCCCACATGTGTGGTGTTGAGTTATACCTTGTGGCTCAAATAGATAGACTTCTTTTTTATTAAATACATATCATAAAATTCCTTCCATTCATTCTCAAATTCTTTCTCCATCATGAAAAATATATAAATATATTTTTATTTATTTTTTAATATTATTCACACAATTCATGAAATTATTCAATTATTCTTAATAAAATTTAATTTTTCATGGAATGAATTTATTTTCTTCAATTCATCAAGAAAATCATTTATATGGTGTTCCTCTTATTGTATGAAATGTTCTTCTACTGAGAACATATATTTTCCATTTTATGACCATCTTAAAAAATCATCAGAGTTGGTGCTACTTAATACTAAGTAGTAAAACACATATTGAAATCATATTTTAAGCAATAATAAAACATACCTTATTGAAAAAAATTTAAATCTCAATTCAATTGGTCTTAACAATCCCCACTTTGAATTTTTTGTCAATTCAACCAAATAATTCATCATGTCAATAAGTGATTCCCACTCTCATTGTTGTCCCTTTTATTGAAAATAAAATAAAAGGTATATTTTGGGGATCCCATATTAAATCCTAATGATTTATACATTTATGATTTCATTAGAGAATGGAACCTCATTATTTCTTAAAACATTTAGATTTTAGTTAGTCAACTCTAAGTCTACGTGGGAAAACCAAATGTAGAAAAAAAGAGTGATGTTACTAAAGCATCAAAGTTATCCCTAATGAATATTTATCTATGATAACATCTTTAAACTCATTAAACTACATCATTTCGTGGGATACATAAGTATATGTTTTTAATATATATCCTACACACATCTTAACAAACACATCCAAACATTTCCAGTTCCAAAAATATTACTCCCCCTACAAATCTCTTACAAATAATCCATCAGTACCACTCGATAAATAGTTTGACATGAGCGAGAAATTTATTCATGTGTGATGGTCACACCTCAGCATTACTGCTCCTCCCCTTAAGGGATAAAATTCATTCATCATCATGGAAACTGATAGACTCTATAATAAACATCAGTTATCCTTTAATTCCTTTCATGTTAGTTTAGAGAAACAAGAAATAAGTAATAAAGAGGTTATTAAATGTTTTTCAGTTAGATGAATAGGGATGCTATTTTTTTAACCCAAAAATGTTTTCAATCTAGAAATAGTTCCCTTCATTTTAACACCTATATTGACTTTCTAGTTTTCAAAATTTGAGGGCGACATGGTTATCCTCTTCTTCCCAGTATGATCCATATAATCACATAAATTATCTTTTTTTTTCTTTAATATTTCCCTTCAAACAAGAATATCATTGTATAAAATGGTAAGAGATCTATTATTTTCATTAATATTTATTTTCTTTAGTATCATGTAATAACTGTCTAGAATGTTTTTTCATGAATTCTTTCACATATTTATCTTTCTAGTCACATATTTTATAGATTCCCATTTTTCACAAAATGTTTATTATTTTATTTTTAGATCCCCCTCTAATATATTCCAATTTTTAAGAAGTGTCTTATTATACCAAAAAATATAGGATTTGTTCCCAAATTTACTACAACACCATAATATCCTCTAAAACATTTTCTTACATAATTCTAAAGAATATATTGGGGAGAAAATGTTTTATGGATACACTAAAATAATTATTTTTCTTCATTATTTGGAAAAATTTGTTCCCTAAATCATTCAATTTATCACTAACATCGTCATTCCATAATATTCCTATTTTTGTGTCTGAACCGACACTGCTGGATGAAACAAATTTATTATCACTAATAAAATCAGAAATAACTTGTAACTTATTCTTTGTAATGGTCATCACAGTATCTTTGGATGATTCATCTTGAACATCTATTGCTTTATCAAAATTATTTCTCATCATTTTCAATTTCTTCTGCTTTAAGACACCTAGATTGTGTCTCATTCAGTTATTCTTCTTTTGTAGCCAATTTTTCAACAAGGTCTTTAAATATTTTATCATGTCATGAAATTTTAAAATTTTAATTTTTTGTCTTCTCAATTAGATCATTATCCCTCTTATTTTCATTTATTCTTTCTTTCTCCAGCACTTTGATTATTTTCCTAGGTTGAGTTTTTTGATAAAGACATGCTTTAAGTTTAGAACATAGAATTTACACATATTTCCTCTCTTCTTCTTTATCACAACTACTTTAAGAATCTCTATGTATATTAAAATGTTCTATATAGGCTTTATATTTTTTATTTTAACTTTCATCTTATGATTCACTCCATGTTGAAGAGTCTTCATTAACTCTCATACTCATCAAATTTCTATTATACTTCCTTGAGAACATATTTTTCTTTTCAGCCTCACATTTTTTAGTTGTTCAAGATATTTTTTATGTAATCTTCTTTATCATCATAACCCTCAAAATAAACAAATTTATTCATTGTAAAATTAATTTAAAAACGTCCAATTTGACCAAAATTATATCAACTTAAAGGGATAAAACCCTTACATTTTCCTTTTTTTATTATGATATTTTTTGTAAATGAAGGCCACAATTATTTTACAACTATATCACTTACCTCATCATTACCATAATATGAGTATGGTTCATATTTATTTTTCTTTATATTGATACTTTTAAATTATTTGAAAGTAATTTACCCATTTTCTATTTTTAGAACATAGGATCTTTTTTAATCTCATAATTAAGAAGTGTATTATGAAACCCATCAAGAGATACATGTACAACTTCTTTCAAGGTATAAATTTTTGAATCAAATTTCTCAGGAAAGATATGAATCAATTTCATTGAAGAAGATAGATCTTCCAAAGTATCACAAAAACCCTTGATATGAATTAATATCTCATTTACCCTGGTAATGTTTTCATCAACAATATCATCATCAACCATTCATATATCTTCAAAATTATCTATCAAGGATTATATTTTGGATTCTATGATCTTCACATTTCCTTTATATATATTCTTGAGTTTATAAAACATCTCCTTGGATGTTTTTAGTCCCATCACTTTAGTGAATACTTTATCTGATTAGGATGAAAAAAATAGTATTCATGGTTTTCCCATATACTTCCCCACTTTTATTATCATAATGTGTTATGTGAGAATCAATTTTGAGTAGGATAAAAGCAATTTTCATAAAATCATAAACTTCAAGGCCTCATAGAAGAAGATATGGAAGCATTCAGTTATTCGATGTATACTTGTTCTTTATATAAAATAGTGTAACTTCTTTAATATTGATTTAATTCAATCTCTACATCATTAGTTATTCAGAAAATTTTGGATCATTACAGAGGGGACCTTGTTCTCTAATACCACTTTTAGAGCACAGGTTAAGGTATATCACTGAGAGGGGGAGGGGGTGATTGAGTGATACAAATTTTTACAATTTATACTTTTTAAATAAGCCTCTGTGATTGGTTAAGATCTTCATCCCACATATTATAAATTCTCACATATCCTGTATGAAAAATTTTGAAAGCACTAAACAAAACATGTGGTTTTTACAAGGTTTTCCCCTGATGTTGTGGGTGACTACATCCTTTACATGTTGGTTATATTTACCATCATGGATTATACACTAGTAAAGAAAATTGATTACAATAATAGGTAATCTCTTGAAATTACTAACAAAAAAAATCCAATAATATTTGGTCACTAATGATTACTGTGGACCATATCACGATGGGATCTTTTGAATGGATCCCAACCATGTTTTTTATACTAACTCATGGTAGTTGAGCAACCTCTTGAAAAGATATGGTTTTTTTAATGGAATCATACCAGTTCTTCAAGATAGTATTTCTCCATAAGAAATCTTATTACTCCATCTTTGTGTACTTCTTCAATAAATTATGCGATACTAGTCTTGAAATTTCATTTTGATTTGGTTAAATATATATTCTCCTAAATATTTGAATTATTGAGCACTCAATTTGGTTCTTCATCAATGGAATATTGGCTTAACAATATTTATATCTTTGATACAAGAATTTATCAGGATCTCAAAGCATATAGAAATACTTTTCCAACTTTCTCATCACCCGCATGCACATCTTTATACTAAATAATGTGGTTCGAGGGGGGGGGGGGGTCTCAATTATTCCATAATTTTAAATACCTTATTTAAATAATAATTTAAATTTGATTATGAATAAAAAATTTATTCCTCATTAAAATATAAATACCTGACAACTCTAAGGTATTATATTCCTCATTTTCAATACCCTATATTTTTGGGTTTTTCAATTATCATATTTGAAACACATGAATAATACTATTTGGAGTTTTATTCCACCATTAAATGCACTCCATTTATGTGTTCATATTAAATATTTCATTTGATTATTAATAGAGCTAGTGATTCCTTATTCCTCTTTACATGGATAAGTGATCACCTATATCTAACCATGCATGAATTCAACTCATACACTAAAGAGACCTACATTCTATTCTTCTTGTTTCATCATGCAGATAAAAATTTCCATAAATCAGTATAAATTATTACTCATATTTTAAAGAAATTTTCAAATACTTGGGATTCTCTATTTTTTTAATAGTCTCATTATCACCCATGACCCCCCATACATGAACATCGCATGCACTGGACAAGGATTAAAGGACATTGATTCCTTCTTTTAACGAATTTAAAGTATATTCCTGAAAGTGAAATTGTATGAATATATCACTTTGATATTAAATATTCATTAATATCCATCTCTTACATTTTCTGAAGTCCCTCCCTCACCTAGTGACCTCACATCTCTGGATTCTCAATTTATGAATTACAATGCATAAATATCATGCGTAAAATGTAAAGACCCAAACTTTCATTAATGAAAATTCCACTTAGTCTATTTAAATGTATAATTATGTAAATGTTTTATGTAAAACATGTTAACTTACTTGGTTTTGTGTTTTTAGATTTTAAAATACCATTAAAAATTGTGACCATTGCTAATATAGGCATTGAACCGTGATCACATGATTAGTATAGATATAGGGCTTTATCAAATCGAATTTACTCAGAAAAAGGATTTTATGGCCTCATATAGTATAATTTCTCCTTATTAATCCCATTTTTTGGAGCTCAGAAAGGAGGTGGAGTCATTGGCCTTCGCTCTTGACCAAACCCAAGATGAGCTTGGATACGTTAACCTTGAGTGAAACTGCCTACATGAGAAGTAGAAGTTGATAGAGATTACCACTCGAGTGATGTTATTCGAGAAACCCTAAGAGTCTATCACCATCACACACCTTACCCTAAGGTCTTATGTAGGTGTTTGAAGCGGTTAATTAACAAGAATCTAGCTCTATTAATATGTAAATTATTTTTGTTATTTGTAAATAGTTTTTAAAGCACCAATAGTAATTTTAGTTAATATTCAACTATGAAATATATTTTGATAATTTAATGGATTTTTCAATTAAATATTTATTTTATAAATAATTATTATTAAAAATTTAATTTTTAAAAATGACTGTATAATTTTTATGAATACAATTGTAATATTTTTTATTGTTTGTAACTTGTTTTTATCAAAGCCCGTGAATTTTTGATAAATGTCGGTTTTTATTTTAAATGTGAAAATTCACAAATTTATAAAATTATTTGGATAAAATGAATATTATTTTTGGAATGAAGACGTCAAAATTATCCAACATTGAATGTTTCATAAGTTTCTGAGATAGTCGAATGTTGGGGTAAAAATTAAATACCATTTAAATATAAAATGTGTTTTATGACTTCATAATGACCCAATGGTGATGTAATAAAATACTATAAAAAATATTTTAGGACAATATATGTTTTACCATTAAAATAATTTTATTTTAGGTTTATTTTATTTATTTTACAAAGCCTTAGTGGACCCTCCAAGACATATAAACCATTTTATCTTTTAAAAATGATTTCCTTGTGAGTTTGACTCACCTCAACATAAGAAAGACAAATATTTTAAGAAGTTATGAAATTTTATTTATGAACTCTTTATTTCCACCCCCCCTTTGGAAAAAATCTTAGGAAAATACCATGTTATGGTTTGCGGTTTTGATTAGTTTAAGGTGTAGGGTCCAAATCCAAAATAATAAAGAATTCCCTCTTCTTTCCAATATAAACCCACCCAAGATCCCAATTCCTCTTCACTCAAAGCCTTTGGAGCGCGAAAAAATCTTACCCTCATCTATCTGGAATACTTAAAAGGTGCCCCAAGTTCCCAAGAAGCCTCCCTCAGGCCCCTACCAAGCCTTTGGGATCACACTACCAAGTAAGGGATTCCTTCCTTCCTCAATTTCTCCAAGTTTCTTAATACTGTTATGTCCTTTTATTTTCAATTATAAATGTTGGAGTATGATTTATCACCACCCTTATACTTTACTCTTTATGTTCTTATGATGATATACCAATTTTTATCTCATTAATGTCTCTTATATACACGTGTCACCATGCTGAAATTCCGTAAGGAATTTCGTTCTCCTCATTTATTTTCCAGCAATTCTTTTTTATTATGAATAGAAATTCCATTAATTATATTGGGACATGTATATATATTACCCCCTTACTTTAAATTTCATGTAAATATGATGAGACATCGATTTTTCTCTCATCAACCATTTTTATGAGTTCTTATGTGACGTCGTTACAATGCAGAAATTGCACCCCGATTTTCCGAGCAAAAGTCATCATGTAGTGAATACCATTCCCATTTATCTATCAAGGGTATTCACCTTTATGAACATTTACTTATTAATTATAATGTTTAATGTATGAATTCCACATTTCTTTATCATGTAATAAATGATGATGTTTAATGAATCTAGGTTTATATGATCCATGTGGCACAGTTATGCATTAAATGAAATGATTAAGAAGAGTGCGCCTTGATAGTGCTCCAATGCATTGGTTAAAGATTAGTATCATGATAAATCAAGTGGAAAGAGGGTTTAATTATGATAATTCAAGTTTAATGAGGGTTTACTAATTCTCCATGTGCAATGAGCCTTGTCTCATGCTAATACCATGTTAAATGTGGTTGTAAAATTTCCATGTTATGAAAATAATGCTATATATTTCCTTTAGGTTCATGTTTCTCTTGCGCTCCATTGATATGATGATTTCCTAACATGTATTGTAATATTTATTCTATTCCTTTTTTACTCTCTTACTAGGCTTTATATATCACCCTTTTCTTATTCATGTCCTCAGGTTATCCCATGAAATGCTAACTATGAGGGAATGTAGTGGTGATGTAGAGGAAGCTTTCAATAAAGATGTTGTGTTTTATGTTTTAAGAAGTTATGTAATGTTCCTAAGCCTCAAAGACACTAGACCTATCAATCTTCTATGTTGTATCAAGTGATGATTTTAGATAATATGTCATGTTTATGTTTTAATAAAAAGTAGGGTCATTATAGTTGGTATTAGAGGATAAGTTTAGTTGTTTTTGGGATTAGGATTAGAAAACCCTAGTGAAATACTTAGAGATAAGACTAAGTATAATAAAAACATCCCTAAGTTTTGGTGAGTATTGATTATGGTATGAGACGGTACAGACAGCCCTGGCACAAATGTACCACAGAGTGAAAACTACGACAAGGATTTTTGAGCTTGACCTAGGGTATCCGGGTACATGACAACAGGACATGTTTCACTCTTGGTTACGAAACTCCTAGGGGATATGATTTGGTAAATTCATAATCTTAGTACAAACCATTATTAAGGGAATAAAAAAAATCCCATAAGAATATAGGTTGTGGGGTAGATCATAGATAACATACATTAAAGCCTATAGATTCATAAGTTAAGAAAATAAAAGAAGTTTATAAGTCACCTGTTTTTGTCATTGGATTACCCTTTTTGTGTTACCCCTACTTTCGTTTTATTCCATCCAATGTACGGTAATAGGATGACTCATGCTAACAATCGATGTACAAATCAATGTGATGACTATTCTAATGAGATTCCCAATCTGATCGGAGAGGTAATTGCAAAATTTTTCATGATACTCTCTTAGATAACTCAAGATTTGAATAGAAACATGGGTCTAGTGGACCTTTCAACCCCCCCTAAGAAAGAACTAGTCACAATAGAGAGTTTCATGAGATAATGGCCTCCTACTTTTAATGAGTCATCTGATCCCTTAATCGCTGAACAATGGATCAACTCCATTGAAAAGATATTCTCCATACTTAAATTTTCTTTGAATAATAGAAGGCTCTTTTAGCTACTTAACATATGGAGGGTGAAGCTGATCAATGGTTGGCATTGATCAAAAAATACGAAGCTGGAGGAGGAGATCAAGGCATTGGAATGGAAGGATTTCCAGAAAATGTTTTTTGACAAATATTTTCCTCACACCCTCTGACTTAAGATAGAAAGGGGCTTCCTTTCCCTTAAGAAAAAAAGACGACGAATATATTGGAGCGTATGAGGAAAAATTCACAAGGATTTCATGATATGCCTCTGGATTTGTCTCTACCCTTGAATTCAAGGTTGACCTCTTCTTTGGTGGTCTGAAACATATCCTACAGAAAGCCCCGGCTATCCGTGACTTCGATTGATATGGGAAAATTTTATGATGTTCCCTCATGGTCGAAATGGAGAATGACGAGTCTCAGGGGTATCATGGGGTTGAGAAGCGTAAGGTGGACTTCAATTCTTGTAGTCCAATGGATAAATCCAATAGTTCTAAAAAGATCCAGCACCTCACTTTCAAAAGGTGAGGAAAGAAGAACCCTAGAAATTGCCTTAAGGGGATGAGGAAATGCTTTAGGTGTAGAAGATAAGGGAACCTAGCTGTTAACTATCAGCAAGAAAAATTATGCCACTATGACAGAGGAGAGTAATTCTCCACTTGACCCTCAATGCATTGTTCATTGACTTAACTGCAAAAAAATGGGGAACTTCGCAAATCAGTTCCCTAAGCCATGGGTTTTCGGAGACAACCAACAACCTCCAAGGAATGAGGGGGGGGGGCTTTTACCATCACTATCGTCAAAGTGAAACCCAACAATGAAGTGGTGATAGGTACACTAGTTATTCATTCAAGAATAGAGAACATATTTTTTTATTCTGGTTCCATGCATTCTTTTATATCCTGAATGATTAGTAGAAAAATTCCAACACCACGCAAAATCATGGAAGTAAAGTTGTCAATGAGTACGGAAAATGGGGAAATCATTGCATCCCCTAAATATAACTCCTCCTCTATCATTATTTGTGGATTGAAGTTCCCAGATAAACTCTTCATACTCCCCCTGGTGTAATTTGATGCAATTATTGGCATGTCTTGTCTTTCATTATATGGATCCAATATATATTTCCGTGAGAGGGAAATCAATCTCCATGTGGAAAATACACCCCCGATTCTATACAAGTGCAAGGAGGAAGATGAATCTTCTTTAGCACGATCATCTCAAGCATGTATATTATGCCCTATGGGCATGCGTATCTTACTCATATGGTTGAGTCTAAGGAAGCAACCATCCTAGAAGACATGCCTATTGTGAGGGAATATATTGATGTGTTTCCCGAGGAATTGTCTGGTCTCCATCCTATAAGAGATGTTGAATTCCAAATTGATCTTATACCTGGGGAATTTCTAATATCCAAGACTCTGTATAGAATGGCGTTAGTGGAGCTTGTGGAGCTAAAGAAACAACTATAGGATTATTTGGACAAATGGTTTATATACACAAGATCTTCACCATGGGGTGCTCCATCCCTCTTCATCAAGAAGAAAGATGGTTCAATGCACATTTTCATTTATTATCATGAGATCAAAAAAATCATGATAAAGAACATGTATCATCTACCATGAATCGATGAATTGTTCGGTCAACTTCGTGGAGTGAAATACTTCTCCAAGGAGGATCTTCCATCAAGATACTACCAATTAAGGGTTAAGAATGAGGATATCCCCAAGACTTCTTTTCTTATAAGGTATGGGCACTATGAATTCATAGTAATTCCTTTCATACTCACTAATTATCCATCAATATTCATGGAAGTGATGAATAGTGTCTTTATAGATTACCCTGAAAACATTGTGGTAGTATGTATATACAATATTATAATATACTATAAAACCAAGGAGGAGCATGAGGAGCATCTAAGAACTATACTCGAGACCTTGAGAAAGGATAAGCTATATTAAAAGTACAAAAAGTGTGAGTTATGGTTGAATATGGTCTCATTCTTGGGTCATATCATCACAAACAATGGGATATCTATGGATCCCTCGAAGACAGTTATCACGACCTGACCCTACCCGAGTTCAAGCCGCAACTACCCCAAGCCCGCCTCCATAGGCCAGGGGCTGGCGACCAGCACTGAAGGCACAATAAATCAGGGAGGCATTTGCATAAGTTCCTGTACACACACACGCAACACACTCAATGAAAAAGTGCAGAGTAAAAGAAAAGATGATCAGAGTAAAGTGCAACTGCTATATATAAAACACCCAACGTGCATCGACCTCCAATAAGTACAAACCAAGTACTGAAAGTAAATTGAAATGAAAAGGGGCATAACACGCGTCCAACCAGAAAAGTGCCACAACCCGGCAACAGGTGAACAAAAAGTAAACAGCTGGAAGGTCCCCCACCTGGAACCTGACTATGACCACCGCACGCGGTCCAAGCCCCCGAACACCTATGCTCCACTGAATTCACGACCAACCTGTCCTTCATCTGTAAGGGAACATTAAGTGCAGGCAAATCCCAAGCAGGGGTGAGTATAAAAATACTCAGTAGGATACCCCGAAGGCTCGAGGGAGAAACAATGGAGGTATCGAAGGGTGAGCAGTAGATCGAACAGGGAAACTAGAAACGTACAAATGAGAGTGTAGTAAAGAGTACAATAGAGATTCCAACTCAACCCAACAAGAGGAAAGAAGGTAGAATCGTCCAGACACAAGGAGCTGGAAATAGTGAGAAGATGAACTTCCCGTCGAGTCTTCGCTACCTATAACATGATAGTAGACTCGTCTAACCACGGGAAGCTAGACATGGAAAGCACGTGGCATACCCCACGCGTCTTCGCCTCTCCTAGAAAGAGAGTAACCAAACCCAAGAAGTGGGTACTAGAACAAGGTATATACATAAACATATTCTCAACAAGAAGTCCTAACATGGTCATAAGGGGATCTCCATCCCGTAGCTTAGCCCAAGAAATGAGTAGCCAACGGTCCCAGAAGTAAACACCATCGATGCCTATCATCCCGCACGTCTGCCCCGAACTGGAAGTTGAGGGCTCAAATAACCGCACCTTGATACTATTCGCTTTGGGAAGAACTGACTTGCCCACACGGTTTTAGGTCGCGTCGCAAGGACGCATCTCAGTGCGGAAAGCACCCCTAGTACTTGAGAGTTCTGGGGGAAAGTCAAACCACACCATGTCACTGCCCCGCATTCGAGAGGTATGCTCAAATTTGACAAGCGACCCCCTACCCAACCCCGCTGGATTGTCTCTGGAAGTCGATGGGTTCCCACTACAGGGAGACCCGACAAGAGTCGACAGGTGCCACACTGCCCAGTCCCGTAACTGGGTAATCCACTGGAGGGAAACCCAGCTAAAGTCGACGATGGGACCACTACCCAGCCCAGCTGGAGGTAACCTGGAATCAGGGACCACTTCCCAGACCAGCTAGAGGTAAGGCCAACATCGGGAACCACTACCTAGCCCAGCTGGAGGTAAGCCCGACATCGGGGACCACTGCCCAGCCCCACTGGAGGTAAACCCGGAACTGCTCTGGCCATCCTTGCTGGATGGTACTGCTCGGTGAACACCGTTGTACTGGCCATCCTTGCTGGTTGGTACAACTGGCGAGACCTACTCAAAATAACCACAACCCTAATGGAAACAACCTCAGTCCTGCTGGAAACAACCTCGGCCCTGCTAGAAACAACCTCAGCCCTGCTGGAAACAACCTCCTGGGTAGAGGATCGGTACCCGCGTAAAGTGTTGGTCACACTGAATCCACAAGAACTCTGCCAGGGGTCACGAAGGAATGGGAGAAACTCCCCAGGCCTCTCAAGACGATCACACTCCAATCCACTGAGTCACTGTCGAAGCGGACTGAGACAACTCATCCCAGAAAGTGGGGAAAACACCCACACTGTACAAACAGCCATAGTTGCAAACGGTGCCGCAGTCCGGTGAAAGGGCATGGTACTGAAACCCCTCACAGTTGAAGAAACAGAGGAACCAAACCATATCTGTCGGCCAAACCATCGAGAATGAAACCAGGGGGAGACCACTCAACCCTGCTACTCAAACAAATGAACACAGAGCCAGGGGAAAACTCCACCCAGATGGTCAACAAACGAGCACAAAGAGACCCTCTACGTTGCGAGAGGTCAAAAGTACATACAGCAGGGCATGGCACGCACATGGGGCCCACACGACGTGTGGCCCGAAGTCAACCCTGACCAAGCGCACAAACATTCTCAGGTACCAACAACCACATGTACCTCCAAGCGTTCCTGTATACTACCAGAGTATACCAAGTTCCATCCCAATGTCTATCGTGACCAAGGCACCCAACGTCAATGTGAAGGCATAATGTAACAACTCCAACTTTCCGCCTCAATGGATAAGGCACATCCAACCACATCTCTCCATGCATTTACATCACTCACACGAGGGCGCACACAATCACACACCAAGGGTCCACTACAAACATGGTAGAAGAACTGCCACCGGGACACCTTCATATTTCCACATTTAATAAGATCGCGTAAGAGGCTCCGCCCGCATGAATAGATTACACCGTTGTAATCCTCAGCTAAAAACACGCGATATAGACTTCTTAATTTCCTCCAACGGATGTCCGACGGAAAAGTATCCAACACCGCTTTACGCCAGAATGGCGTCCCGGTATCCTGAGCCTCGGCCCCGAAAAACAGTTAGGCGCATCGCACCATTGCGATCCCCTCGGGAAAACACGTCAAAAGGACTGCTCACTTGAGCGGAACAGATATCTGGAGAAAAGATGCATTCCGGCGTACCACACACGAGCGGTGCTACATGGGACCCACATCCTGGTCCCAAAACACAACAAACAGATCGCACCGTAGCGATCCTCATGAAAAAGTACACAAGATGGACCATTCACTTGTCCAAAATGGTTTCCCGGTGAGAGAGATGGAAAATCACTATCAACGCCCAACCAGCCCTCGTGGGCCCCATACTATCGTGATGAATTAAAGCGGGCAGACTACTCCAATTCAATACCCTCGACAAAACACCCAAAGTCCACTGCTTGCACGCCCTGGATGGATGTCCAATGAAAAAGTTACAAAATTCTACACGCACCTCAAAAGACGGGCCATGGGGCCCATGCCTCAACTCCGGATTCAGCGCCCGAAACCACCCTAGAAAGCTTCGCCCAGGTGCCAGGGTCCCAATGCCACTAACAGCGCTCAAAACGGATGTCAGACGCGTCCACGCTGTCCAAAACAAGATCTCCCAGAAAAACGTCAAACCACTTAAAGACGCGTCGCGCCTCCGAGGCCCCTCGTTACGAGAATTAAAGATTCATGAAACCATCTCAAAATGTCCGACGAGACACGAGCTCCGCGCTGCCACAGACGGCGCGCAAAACGGACACCCGTGGCGAAATTTTGAGCGTCCGAATGTTTTTTCAAGGGGAAAAACCCATTTGGGCCGGCCCGCACCGGCTAGCCCGCTGAGCCCGCGGCCCAGCTGCACAGCCGGCCCACAACCCAGTTGCGGGTACGGTCCACTCCGCCACGGCCCGCTGCCACCGACTGACCGACAGGGCCGATCCTTTCACCTGGAGACCCGCCTCTGGCGGGCCTTGGTCTCCACCACGGGGTCGTGACGCGACCTCGGTCCTCCTGAGCGCCGCTGAACCCCAGCGCCTGCGGCCGCTCGCTGTCACCCCCAGCACCTGCGGCCGACCTCCACCGCGGTGTCCCCTGCTGTCGTCGCGCTCCCCGACCGCCTGAAGCCCGGCCGACTCCGCCTCGCGCCTCCGCCGGGCGCCGCCCGCTGTCTGCGAGCCCCGACCGACCCCGAAGCCCCTGGCCGCCCTCGCTCGCCCGCGCCTTACTCTGCCTGGCCAAATACCTTGCGTGCCGCTGTCTTGGCCTGCCACCTCCCTGGACTTCCAGAAACCCGCCGGAAAACCACAAAACCCGCATACTTCGACGAACCATTGCGGCCTCCTCCATATTTGGATTTCAATTCTGAAGAGTGTGATGAAAAGATCATAAAACGTATCGCGCATACATGGCCTTTGAATCGACGATCAAAAAACAATCGATGCATATAATTGAGGTTGATAGAATTTTCGGAAATTAAAACGCAAACCAAAACCTCCTACCTCCTGGGCTTTGCCCGGAGCTGCACGGAGGGTCCACCGCCGCGACATTGCCTTGCCGGAGCTACCTCACCGGAGTAGAGGAGGAGAGGGATTGTTGAGGACTCCTTGGTTGGGAGCTCTTCCGCTAGAGAGCAGCAAAGGAGGAGATGGAGGGGGTGATTAGGGTTTAAAAAGAAAATTAATTTTAAACCCCCAAATTTAACCTGTGTTTGAAACATCCAATGGGGTCAAGGTTAAGCCTCCCCTTGGGTGAAAACCACGCTCTGAGCGCAACAACAGTCTTGGAATTTGATTCCGAGCTTCCGTTCAAAAGTTATTAAACTTGACACCCGGGGCCGCCAAATTATGAAAACACCCCCTGGGCCATTTTTCACAGATGGCCCGCGCTCGCAAAGATTACACCCCTCCTAGGGTAAAAGGAATGCTCCGAACTCAACGATGACCTCAGTTTTCCAATCCGATCCACTGTTTAAGAGATATTTGAGTTATGCTATTAAAAGAATAAATTAATTATTTAATTTATCTGTTTCACGTTCCGAAAGAGAGAGAGGGTTCCAAACGTCCCGTGCCGACAAGTTTTATGTTGTTCTTAGGGTAAAAACCCCATTCTGGACCCATCCGTACACTCGGATCTTTGATCCGTATCACCATTTAAGAGTTATCCCATTTATTTGGTGTTCCCAGTGTGAAAGCACTGAAAATCCCATTCTGGCCACACCAGGGCTCGGAATTGCACGCCATCTGAAGGCGCTTCTCTGGAATAATATCAAGAATATTCCAAATTCTTTTGCAGCAAAAACCGAGTTCTTACATCATTGCCCCCTTCAAGATTTTCATCCCCGAAAAGCAAAACCAGAGAATAACTCAGGGTACTAAGCCTGCACCTGGCTCTCCCATACCTAGAAGAACTCTTGCACAGTCCCGTGTCACCGCACACTGACCAAAAGATTTGATCTGTTCATGCGAGGTCTACTCTCGCTGATGACGGGCATAGGGGCACTCATGCATCTCCTCAGGTAAGCCACGCGGGATACGTCGTGCACCCACTTCTGACCTTGGGGTTAGGGAAAGGTGGTAGGGAACCTTTCTTTCCCCTTTCATGGTCTCAAATGGCCCGAAGGGTCTTGGGGGTAGATCACCTCCCCGACCAAACCTCCACGTCACAGGCCGCGACTGGAATCACCGACCGTACCTAGAACAAGGCCCGATTATTCCCTCCTTCAGAATATCCATATGGTAAAACACCCAAGGATATCTAGTCACCCAAGATTTCATAGTCGATGTACCACAACCAAGACTCTCTTACATGCTCGAAAGGCGAAGGAGTCGACACCATCGACTAGAGAAAAAGGTCACACACCTTTTTACTTTCCAAAACAGGGTTACACCGACGCCCCGCGCCACCCTGGTAACACCTTGAACAAGGAGCAGGGACAAAATAATCTCACATACAGAATCTAAAAATTCTACTGAAAAAAGTAGAGGAGCTATAGAGCGTACTTCTTATCACCTCATGCTCTGCAGGATAGTAGACATCCAAAGCTCACGGCTGTCCGCGTTCCCAACTGTCAGTTACCGGAGCCTGTCGTGGACCGTATAGTGGTGATGAGAAGACCTCGTAAAGTCTTCCCCAACTACCAGCTCCTCCCGCTCCTCTGCTAGAACCACCCCTCTAGGTACTACTCCGATCATGGTGCTTCCTCCATCGTGGTGGTGCACCTGCTGCCTGACCGAAGCTCTCTACATGACTGATCGGGCAGTGTCGTGTCAGGTGACCTCGCCCATCGCAAACATATCACTGACTCTCTTCGGGCTGCACTGGTTCCCTTTAGCGCCACTGTGGTGTGCGACCACACCCCTGAGTCCGGTTGTCAGAAAGCCACCTGCGTCGAGGTTCTATTTGCCGACGCCCTCTCGCTGCAGCAGACGCCTCGGCTCCAACGTGCCTGCTGCCACCACCAACTCTAGAACATGACAGGAAGCTCTCTGTCACCAGTGCTTTCTCTAGAACTTCAGCATATGTGGAAAAGCCCAAGGGTACTATAATAGCACGAATATCTCTGCAGAGACCCTGCTCGAACTTCCGCGGCTGGAAGTTATCATCTTGGACCAATTCTGGTAAAAAGCGTGCACGGTCTGCGAAACTAGCTGTGTACTTTTCCACCGTCATCCCTCCCTGCTGAAACAGTAGAAGCTTCTGAATCCGAACGGAGCACAAGCAGGAGGGGAAAAAATCCTCACGGAACTACAACAGAAAGTCTCCCCACGAAAGCGAAGACTCGCCAAGAAACTGAGTCAGTAGACTCCACCAATGCCAAGATGCCCCATGTAAAAAGGTTGGAAGCCAAAACCACCATAAGATCTGTTGGCGTCTGCACAATCCTGAAAAGGCGAAGCACTGTCTCTAGCCAATACTATACTGCCTGAGGGTATGGCTCACCACTGAACCTCAGCGGTCTCCATCGCTGGAACTCACAGAACGTACTCAACCTGTGCTCAAGCTCAGTCTGCTCTACTGAAGCTTTCTACTGCTCAATAGGCGGGGGTGCTGCTACCGGCCCACCCAGAGAAAGGGGCTCGCATGATGGGTCCGGGACTGAGGCCTCGTAGCTCATAGGGTCGTCGTCACACACCAAATATGGTATCATGGATGACTGTCTTCGCAGAGAAATATTGAATATTATCAAGGAGTGTCACGGTCAGATGAGCATATATGTATATACCAATAACAATGATGGAGATCTGAATCAAGAAGGACATTCAAAGACTCAATCCTATATGATGCACAAACCAATTTTCCCTACAACAAGTGTCTCAGCATGCCGAATCGACAAGCGGGTTATCAAGGTCCTGGTGAATGGATAAATCGGCTGCCACACCATCACTAGAATCCCTAGCCTGAGAGCCGCTCTCGAGACACGTTGACACTATTGCCCTAAATCCCAACCAATTCCTTTTTAGGGATGTCCGCATAATTCCCCAAGGAACGAACCACCTATCATACCACTTTGTCATGACCTGACCCTACCTGGGCTCGAGCCGCAACTACCCCAAGCCTGCCTCTATAGGCCAGGGGCTGGCGACCAGATCCAAATGCACAATAACTCGAGGAGGCCTTTGACTAAGTACCTGTACACACACACATGCAACACACTCAATGAAAAAGTACAGAGTAAAAGAAAAAGGCGAGCAGAGTAAAGTGCAACTGCAATATATAAACCACCAAAAGTGCATCAACCTCTAATCAGTACAAAGAAAGTAATGAAAGTAAACTGAAAAGAAAAAGGAAAAAACACGCGTCCAACAAGAAAAGTTCTACAACCTGGAAATAGGTGAACAAAAAGTAAACTTCTAGAAGGGTCCCCCACCTAGAACCCGACTACGACCACTACACGCGGTCCAAGCTCCCGAAATCCTAAGCTTCACTGAATTCACGACCAACCTATCCGTCGTCTTCAAGGGCACACCAGGTGCGGGCAAAGCCCAATCAGGGGTGAGTATAAAAATACTTAGTAGTATACCCTGAAGGCTAGAGGGAGAAACAAAGGAGGTACAGACGGGTGAGCAGTAAATCGAATAGGAAAATTATAAAGGTACAATTGAGAGTGCAGTAAAGAGTACAGTAGATAGTCCAGCTCAACCCAACAAGAGGAAAGAAGGTCGACTCATCCAGACACAAGGAGATGGAAATGGTGAGAAGATGAAATTTCCATTGAGTCTTCGCTACCTATAGCAGGAGATTAGACTCATCCAACCACAAGAAGTTAGACACGGAAAGTACGTGGCATACCCCGTGCGTCTTCACCTCTCATGGAAGGAGAGTAACCAAACCCAAGAAGTGGGTACAAGAACAAGGTATATACATATACATATGCTCAACAAGAATCCCGAAAAAGGTCGTAAGGGGATCTCTATCCCATAGCTCAGTCCAAGAAATGAGTAGCCAACAGTCCCAGAAGTATACACCATCGATGCCCAGCATCCTGCACATCTCCCCCGAACTGCAAGTTGAGGGCTCAAATCAACGCACCTCGATACTTTCCACTTTGGACAGCACTGACTCGCCCACAAGGTTTTAGGTCGCGTCGCAAGGATGTATCTAGGTGGGGAAAGCACCCATCGTACTTGATAGTTCTGGGGGAAAGTCAAACCACACCATGTCACTGCCCCGCAATTGAGAGGTCTGCTCAAAGTCGATAGGTGACCCCATTCCCTGCCTCGTTGGATGGTCCCTAGAAGCCTATGGGTTCCCACTACAAGAAGACCCAGCAAGAGTCGACGGGTGCCACACTGCCTAGTCCCGTAACAGGGTAATCCACTAGAGGGAGACCCGGCTAAATTCGGCGACGAGACCACTGCCCAACCTAGCTAGAGTCAACCCGGCATCAGGGACCACTGCCCAGCCCAAATGGAGGTAAGCCTGACATCGGGGACCACTGCCCAGCCCAACTGGAGGTAAGCCCGGCATCAGGGACCACTGCCCAGCCCAGATAGAGGTAAGCCCGGCATCGGGGACCACTTCCATTCCCAGCTGGAGGTAATCCCGGCATCAGGGACCACTACCCCGCCCCGCTAGAGGTAAACCTGGAACTAGTCTGTCCATCCCTGCTGGATGGTATTGCTTAGTGAACACCGTTGTACTGGCCATCCCTACTGGATGGTAAAACTGGAGAGCCCTAATCGAAACAACCTCAACCCTGCTAGAAACAACCTTAGCCCTGCTAGAAACAACCTCCGCCCTCCTGGAAACAACCTCATCTCTGCTGAAAACAACCTCCTGGGTAGAGGATCGGTGCCCGCGTAAAGTGTTGGTCACACCAAATCCACAATAACTCTACCAAGGGACATGAAGGAATGGGAGAAACTCCTCAGGCCTCTCAAGGCAATCATGCTCCGATCCACTGAGTCACTGTCGAATCGGAATGAGACAACTCATCCCAGAAAGTAGAGAAAACACCCACACTGTACGAACACCTGTAGTCGCAAACAGCGCCACAGTCCAGTGAAAGGGAATGGTACTGAAACCCCTCACAGTTGGAGATACAGAGGAACCAAACCATCTCTGCCGACCAAACCATCAAGAACGAAACTAGGGGGAGATCACTCAACCCTACTGGTCAAACAATCGAACAGAGAGCCAGGGGAAAACTCCACCCAGCTAGTCAACAAACGAGCACCTAGGGACCCTCTACGTCGCGAGAGGTCAGAAGTATGTAAAGCAGAGCATGGTACGCACATGGGGCCCACACGATGTGTGGCCCCAAGTCAACCCTGAACAAGCGCACAAACATTCTCAAGTACCAACTACCACATGTACATCCGAGCGTTCCCGTATACTCCCAGAGTATACCACGTTCCAGCCCCAAGGTTATTATGCACACGGCACCCAACGTCAATGCGAAGGCGTAATATAAAAACTCCAACATTCCACCTCAATGGATAAGGTATAAAGAAACACATCTCTCCAAACATTTACATCACTCACATGGGAGTTCACGCGATCACACGCCAAGGGTCCCCTATAAACACGGTAGAAGAACCGCCACCAGGGCACCTTCATATTTCCACATTTAATAAGATCACGTAAGAGGCTCTGCCTGCCTGGACAGATTTCACCATTGAAATCCACATGAAACAACATGCGAGATAGACTACTTACTCGCCTCCAACGGATATCCGACAGAAATGTCGCTAACACCACTTTACACCCGAACGACGTCCCGTGATCCCGAGCCTCAGCCCCAAAACATAGTCGGGCGCATCACACCATTGAGATCTCCTCGGGAAAACACATCCAAAGGACTGCTCACTTGAGCGGAATTGATATCCGGAGAAAAGATGCATTCTGGCGCACCGCACATGAGCAGTGCTACGTGGGACCCGCATCCCGGTCCCGAAACACAACGAACGGATCACACCATTGCGATCATCTCGAAAAAGTACACAAGATGGACCATTAACTTGTCCAAAATGGTGGCCCAGTGATAGAGATGGAAAATCACCGTCAAGTCCCAACCAGCCCTCATGGGGCCCGTTCTATCGTGTAGAATTATAGCGGGCAGACTGCGCCACTGCAATGCCATTGAAAAACACCCAAACTCCACTGCTCTCACACCCCGAATGGACGTCTGATGAAAATGTTACAAAACGCTGCATGCAGCTCAAAAGACGGGCCATGGGGCCCAAGCCTCAACTTCGTCTTCAGCTCCCGAAACCACCCCTGAAAGCTTCACCCCGGCGCCAGGGTCCTAATGCCACTGACGGCACTCAAAACAGACGTCATACGCATCCGTGCCGTCCAAAACAGGATCTCCTAGAAAAACGTCAAAACACTTAAAGATGCGTCACACCTCTGAGGACCATCATTTCGGGAATTAAAAATTCTCGAAACCATCTTAAAAAGTCCGCCTTGACACGAGCTCCTTGCTGCCGCAGACAGCGTGCAAATCGGACACCCATGGCGAAAATACGGGTGTCCAAAATTTTTTTCATGGGAAAAAAACCCTATTGGCCGGACCGGCCCGGTCCGTTTGGTCAGCCCCGCTTTGCCCGACCAACACCGGCCAGCCCGCTGAGCGCGCGGCCCAACCGCACACCCGACCCGCGACCCATTCGCGGGTCCTGTCCATTCCGCCGCGGCCCGATGCCATCGATCGGCCGACAGGTCCGGTCCTTCCACGCGGAGACCCACCTCTAGTGGGTCTTGGTCTCCACCGGGGGGGGGGGGGGTCTCAACATTACCCCGGTCCTCTCGAGCGCCGCTGAACCCCAGCGCCCGCGGCCTCTCGTAGTCTCCCCCAGCGCCCGTGGCTGACCTCCTCCGCGGTGTCCCCTTCTGTCGCCACGAGCCCCGGCCGCCTGAAGCCCGGTCGACTCCGCCTCGAGCCTCCACCTAGCGCCGCTCGCCGTCCGCGAGCCCCGGATGACACCGAAGTGCCTGGCCACCATCGCTCGCTCGCGCCTTGCTGTGCCCAGCCGAAGCCCATGCGCGCCGCTGCCTTGAACTGCCGCCTCCCCGGACGGCCAGAAACCCGCCGGAAAACCACCAAACCCGCAAACTTCGACAAACTGTTGCGGCCTCCTCCGAATACGGATTTCAATTCCGAAGAGAGCGATGGAAAGCTCAGGAAACATACCACGCATACATGGGCTTTGATTATATGATCAAACAACAATCGGTGCATATAATTGAGCTTGAATGATGTTTTGGAAATTAAAACGCAAACCAAAACCTCCTACCTCTTGGGCGTTGCCCGGAGTTTCACGGAGGGTCCACCACCGCGCCGTCGCCTTGCCGGAGCTGTATCGCCAGAGTGAAGGAGTAGAGGGACTGTTAAGGACTCCTTGGTTGGGAGCTCTTCTGCCAGAGAGTAGTAAATGAGGAGATGGAGGGGGGTGATTAGGGTTTAAAAAAAATTAATTAAAAACCCCCAAATTTAACCCGCGTCTGAAACATCTGACGGAGTCGAGGTTAAAACTCCCCTGGAGTAAACACCACGGTCTGAATGCAACGGAGGTCTCAGAATTTGATTCCGATATTCTGTTCAAAAGTTATTAAACTTGACACTCAGGGCCACCAAATTACAAAAATGCCCCCATGGCCATTTCTCACAGATGTCCCGTGCCCGTGAAGATTACACCCCTCCTAGGGTAAACGACACTCTCCAAACTCAATGGTTCCCTATGTTTTCTAATCCGAGAAACCGTTTAAGATATACTTGAGTTAAGACATTTAACAAATAAATTAATTATTTAATTTATCATTTTTAGGTTCCGAAAGAGTGCGAGGGGTCAAAACATCCCGCGCCAAAAAGTTTTATGTCGTTCCTAGGGTAAAAACCCATTCCGAACCCATCTGTACACTCGGATCTCTGATCTGGATCACCATTTAGGTGTTATCCCATTTATTTTGCATTCCCAGTGTGAACGCACTAAAAATTCAATTTCAGCCACACCGGGGCTCGGAATCGTACGTCGTCTGAAGGTGCTGGTCTGAAAAAATATCAAGAATATTACAATGTATTTCACAGAAAAAACTGGGATCTTACATCATTCCATCCTTCAAGATTTTCTTCCCCGAAAAGAAAAACCAGGGAACAACTAAGGGTACTATGCCCGCACCTGTCTCTCCTGTACCTAGAAGAAATCTTTCACAGTCCCGTGTCACCGCACGTAGACCAAAAGATTGGATCTGTTCACACAAGGTCTACTCTCGCCGATGACGTTCATAGGGGCACGCACACATCTCCTCAGGCAATCCACGTGATATACGTCGTGCACCCACTTCCGACCTTGGGGTTAGGGCAAGGCGGTAGGGAACCTCACCATCCCTTTGCACGGTCTCAAATGGCCCGAAGGCTCTCGGGGGTAGCTCACCTCCCCGACCGAACCTCCACGTCGCACGCTTCGAATGGAATCACCACCCGCACCTGGAACAAGGACCGATGATTCCCTCCTTCAGAATATCCATATGGTGAAACACCCAAGGATATCTAGTCGCATAAGATTTAACAGTCGATGTACCACAACCAAGACTCTCTTACAAACTCGAAAGGCGAAGGAGTAGACACCATCGACTAGAGAAAAAGGTCACATGCCTTTTTCCATACCAACACAGGGTTACACCGATGCCCCACTCCACCCTGGTAACACCTCAAACAAGGAGCAGGGAGAAAAGAATCTCACATATAGCATCTAAAAATTCTACTGCAAAAATTAGAAGAGCTAGAGAGAATACCACTTATCACCTCATGCTCTGCAAGATCGTAGACATCCAAAGCTCGCGGTTGTCCGTGGTCCCAATTGTCAGTTCCTGGAGCTTGTCGTGGACCATCTAGTGGTGATGAGAAGACCTCATAAAGCCATCACCCACTACCAGCTCCTCATGCTCCTCTGCAAGCACCACCCCTATGGGTACTACTCCGATCATGGCACTGCCTCCGTCATGGTGGTGCACCTGCTACCTACCTGAAGCTCTCTGCATGCCGGATCAGGAAGTCTCGTGCTAGGTGACCTCGCCCATTGCAAGCATAGCACAAAATCTCTTCGGGCTGCACTGGTGCCCTCCGGCACCACTGTGGTGTGCGACCACGCCCCTGAGTCCAGTTGTCAAAAAGCCACCTGTGTCGAGGTTCTGTTTGCTGACGCCTGCTAGCTGCGTCAGACGTCTCAGCTCCAACGTGCCTGCTGCCACCACCAACTCTAGAACGTGACAGGAAGCTCTCTGTCACCAGCGCCTGCTCTAGCACCCCAGCATATGTGGAAATTCCCAAAGGTACTATGACAACACGAATCTCTCCGCGGAGACCCTGCTCAAACTTATGCACCCGAAAGTTACCATCGTGGACCAGGTCCGGGTAAAAGCATGCACGGTCTGCGAAACTGGCCGCGTACTCGGCCATCATCATCCCTCCCTGTTGAAACCACAGGAGCTCCTGAATCCAAAAGGAGCACAAGAAAGATGGGAAAAACTCTTCATGGAACAACAACATAAAGTCTCCCCAGGAAAGCGATGAATCACCAAGAAACGGAGTCACCAGACTCCACCCACACCAAACTGCCCAGTGGAAAAAGGTTGGCGGCCAAAGCCACCATAAGATCTACTGGCGTCTCCATAAGCCTGAATAGGTGAACCACAGTATCTAGCCAAACCTCTATTACCTGAGGGTCTGGCTCACCACTGAACCTCAGCGATCTTCATCGCTGGAACTCACGGAGCACGCTCAACCTGTGCTCAAGCTCATTCTGCTCTGTTGAAGCTGTCTCTTGCTCAACAGATGGGGGTGCTGCTACCGGCCCACCCGGAGAAAGGGGCTCCCATGATGGGTCATGGACTGAGGCCTCGTAGCTCACAGGGTCATCGTCACGCACCAAAGCTGGTATTTTGGTTGTCTATCTTCGTGGAGACATCCTGAATATTATCCAGGAGTGCCGCGATTATATGATCTTATATGTATATACCAATAACAACGATGTGAAGATGACTCCAGAAGGAAAGTCAAATAATCAATCCTATGTGATGCACAAACCAATGTTCCCTACAACAAGTGTCTCAGCATGCCGAGTCGACAAGCGCACTATCAAGGTCCTGGGGAATGGATACGTCGACCGCCGCACCATCACTGGACTCCCTGGCCTGATAGACACTCTCAAGACACCTTGTCACTGTTGCCCTAAATCCCAACCAATTCCTTTTTTGGGACGTCCGCACAACACCCCAAGGAACGAACCACCTCTGATACCAATTTTTCACGACCCGACCCTACCCGGGCTCGAGCCGCAACTACCCCAAGCCCGCCTCCATCGACCAGGGGCTGGTGACCAGCGCCGAAGGCACAATAACATGGGGAGGCCTTTTCCTATGTACTTGTACACACACACACACACAACACACTCAATGCAAAAGTGAAGAGTAAAAGAAAAGGTGAGCAGAGTAAAGTTTAACTACTATATATAATCCACCAAAAGTGCATCGACCTCTAATCAGTACAAAGCAAGTGTTGAAAGTAAACTGAAAATAAAAGGGAAAAAACACACGATCAACTAGAATAGTGCCACAACCTGGCCAAAGGTGAACAAAAAGTAAAGAGCTAGAAGGGTCCCCCACCTGGAACCCGACTACGACCACCGCACACGGTTCATGCTCCCGAACTCCTAAGCTCCATTGAAGTAACGACCAACCTATCCATCGTCTGCAAGGGAACACCAAGTGCAGGCAAAGCCCAATAAGGGGTGAGTATAAAAATACTCGTAGGATACCCCGAAGGCTCGAGGGAGCAACAAAGGAGGTACCGACGGGTGTGAAGTAGATCAAACAGGGAAAGTAGAAAGGTACAATTGAGATTGCAGTAAAGATTACAGTAGAGAGTCTAGCTCAAACCAACAAAAGGATAGAAGGTAGACTCGTCCAGAGACAAGGAGCTGGAATTAGTGAGAAAATGAACTTTCCGTCAAGTCTTCATGACCTATAGTAGGAGAGTAGACTCGTCCAACCACGAGAATCTAGACATGGAAAGCACGTGGCATACCCCGCGTGTCTTCGCCTCTCCTGGAAGAAGAGTAACCAAACCAAAGAAGTGGGTATTAGAACAAGGTATATACATATACATATGCTCAAAAAGAAGCCCGAACAAGGTCGTAAGGGGATCCCCATCCCGTATCTTAGCCTAAGAAATGAGTAGCCAACAGTCCCAGAAGTAAACACCATCGATGCCCAGCATCCCGCACGTCTGTCCCGAACTGCAAGTCGAGGGCTCAAATCACCGCACCTTGATACTATCCCCTTTGGGCAGTACTGACTCGGCCGCATAGTTTTAGGTTGCAAGTATGGGTCTCTGTAGGGAAAGTGCCCCTCATACATGAGAGTTCTGGGGGAAAGTCAAACCACACCATGTCACTACCCCACAGTCGAGAGGTCTCCTCAAAGTCGACAGGCGACCCCCTGCCCATCCCCGCTAGATGGTCCCTTGAAGTCGAGGAGTTTCCACTACAAGGAGACCCGACAAGAGTCGATAGGTGCCACACCGCCTAGTCCCGTAATAGGGTAATCCACTGGAGGGCGACCCGGATAAAGTTGGTGATGAGACCACTGCCCAGCCCAGCTGGAGGTAACCCACCATCGGGGACCACTGCCCAGCCCAGCTAGAGGTAAGTCCGGCATCAGGGACCACTGCCCTGCCCAGCTGGAGGTAAGCCCGGCATTAGAGACCACTGCTCAGCCCAGCTGGAGGTAAGCCCGACATCGGGGACCGCTGCCCAGCCCCACTAGAGGTAAACCCGGAACTGCTCTGGCCATCCCTGCTGGATGGTACTACTCGGTGAACACCGCTGTACTATCCATACCTGCTGGATGGTATAACTGGAGAGCCCTACTCGAAACAACCTCAACCCTGCTGGAAACAACCTCAGCCCTGTTGGAAACAACCTCAGCCCTGCTGGAAACAACCTCAGCCCTGCTGGAAACAATGTCCTTGGTAGAGGATCGGTGTCCGTGTAAAGCGTTGGTCACACTGAATCCTCAAGAACTCTACCAAGGGTCACGAAGGAACATAAGAAACTCTACAGGCCTCTCACGGAGATCACACTCCAATCCACTGAGTCACTGTCAAAGCGGACTGATACAACTCATCCCAGAAAGTGGGGAAAACAACCACACTGTACGAACACCCGTAGTCACAAATGGTGCCGCAGTCTGGTGAAAGGGAATGGTACTGAAGCCCCTCACAGCTGATGAAATAGAGAAACCAAACCATCTCTGCCAGCCAAACCATCAAGAACAAAACCTGGGGGAGACCAAAAAACCCTGCTGGTCAAACAAACGAACACAGAGCCAGGGGAAAACTCCACCTAGCTGGTCAACAAACGAGCACAGAGGGACCCTCTATGTAGCAAGAGGTCAAAAGTACGTAAAGCAGAGCATGGCACACACATGGGGCCCACAAGACGTGTGGCCCCAAGTCAACCCCGACCAAGCGCGCAAACGTTCTCAGGTACCAACAAACACATGTACCTCCGAGCATTCCCGTATACTCCCAGAGTGTACCACGTTCCATCCCAAAGGCTATCGTGCACATGAAACCCAACATCAACGCGAAGGCGTAATGTAACAACTCCCACTTGCAACCTCAACGGCTGAGGCATAGCCAACCACATCTCTTCAAGCATTTACATCACTCACACGGGAGCGCATGCGATCACACGCCAAGTGTCCGCTACAAACACGGTAGAATAACCGCCACCGGGGCACCTTCATATTTCCACATTTAATAAGATCGCGTAAGAGGCTCCGCCCGCCTGAACAGATTACACCGTTGTAATCCCCGAAGAAAGACACGCGAGATAGAATACTTACTCACCTTCAACGGATATCCGACGGAAAAGTCTCCAACACCGCTTTACGCCCGAATGACGTCCCATGATCCCAATCCTCGGCCCCGAAAAACAGTCGGGCACATCGCTCCATTGCGATCCCCTCAGGAAAACATGTCAAAAGGACTGCTCACTTGAGCGGAATAGATATCCGGAGAAAAGTTGCATTCCGGTGCACCTTACATGAACGGAGCTACGTGGAAACCACATCCCGGTCCCGAAACACAACGAACGGATTGCACTGTTGTGATCCTCTTGAAAAAGTACACAAGATGGACCATTCACTTGTCCAAAACAGTCTCCCGGTGATAGAGATGGAAAATTACCATCAATGCCCAACCAGCCCTCGTGGGGCCCGTACTATCATGCAGAATTAAAGTGGGAAGACTGCGCCAATGCAATTCCCTCAGAAAAACACCCAAAATCCACTGCTCTCATGCCCCCAACAGACGTCTAATGAAAAAGTTACAAAACACTGCACGCAGCTCAAAAGACGGGCCGTGGGGCCCATGCCTCAACTCTAGCATCAGCACCTGAAACCAACTTGGGAAGCTTCACCCCGGGGCCAAGGTCCCAATGCCACTGACGGCACTCAAAACGGATGTCAGACGCGTCCGCGCCGTCATAAACAAGATCTCCCGAAAAAAGTCAAACAACATAAAGATGCGTCATGCCTCCAAGGCCCCTCATTTCGAGAATTAAAAATTCCCGTAACCATCTCAAAAAGTCAGCCTTCACATGAGCCCCTCGCTTCCACATACGGTGTGCAAAACGGAAACCCGTGGCAAAAATACAGGCATCCGAATTTTTTTTCAAGGGGAAAAACCCCTTTGGGCTGGACCAGCCGATTCGCCCCGCTTGGGGCGGCCCGCATCGGCCCGCCCACTGAGCCCGCTGCCCAGCCACACAGCTGGCCCACGACCTAGTCACGGGTCCGGTCCACTCCGTTGCGGCCCACTACCACCGACCGGCTGAGAGGGCCCGTCCTTCCACGCAAAGACCTGCCTATGGCGGGTCTTGGTCTCCACCACGGGGTCGCGACGCGACCCCGGTCCTCCCAAGCACCTCCGAACACCAGAGCCCATGACCGCTCGCCGTTTCCCTTAGTGCTAGAAGCCGACCTCCTCCGCGGTGTCCCCTGCTATCGCTGCGAGTCCCGACCGCCTGAAGCCCAGCCGACTCCACCTCGCTCCTCCTCCTGGCGCTGCTCGCCGTTCGCGACCCCGCGCCGACACCGAAGCCTCCGGCCTCCCTTGCTTTCCCATGCCTTGCTGCGCCCGGCCAAAGCCCCTGCGCGCCGCCGCCTTGGCCTGCCGCCTCCCCGGACTTCCAGAAACCCGCTGGAAAACCATAAAACCCTCAAACTTCGATTAAACGTTGCGGCCTCCTCCGAATTCAGATTTCAAATCCGAAGAGTGCGATGGAAATCTCATAAAACGTACCACGCATACATGGGATTTTATTTGACGATCAAACAACAATCGACTCATATAATTGAGTTTGGAAGAAGGTTCGGAAATTAAAATGAAAACCAAAACCTCCTACCTCATGGGCATTTCCTGGAGCTTCATGGAGGGTCCTCCGCCGCGCCGTCGCCTTGCCGGAGCTGCATTTCCGTAGTGGAGGAGGAGAGGGGTTGTTGAGGACTCCTTGGTTGGGAGATCTTCTGCCAAAGAGCAGAAAAGGAGGTGATGGAGGGGGGTGATTAGGGTTTAAAAAGAAAATTAATTAAAACCCCCAAATTTAACCTGCGTCTGAAACATCCGACGGGGTCAAGGTTAAGCCTCCCCTAGGGTAAACACCATGCTCTGAGCGCAATGGCAGTCTCAGAATTTGATTCTGAGCTTCCTTTATAAAGTTATTAAACTTGACACCCGGGGCCGCCAAATTATGAAAACACCCCCGGGGCCATTTACCACAGACGGCCCGCACCCGTGAAGATTACACCCGTCCTATGGTAAACGGCACGCTCCAAACTCAATAGTGCCCTCGATTTCCAATCCGAGCCACCGTTTAAGAGATACCTGAGTTAAACCGTTAAACGAATAAATTAATTATTTAATTTATCTGTTTCACGTTCCAAAAGCGAGCGAGGGGTACAAACGTCCCGCACCGACAAGTTTTATGTTGTCCCTAGAGTAAAAACCCCATTACAGACCCATCTGTACACTCAGATATCTGATCTGGATCACCGTTTAGGATTTATCCCAATTATTTGGCATTCCCAGTGTGAACGCACTGAAAATTCAATTCCGGCCACACCGGGGCTCGGAATCGCATGTCATCTAAAGGCGCTGCTCTGGAATAATATCAAGAATATTCCAACTTCTTTCACAGAAAAAACCGGGTTATTACAATAGATAAAATAGAGGTATGGCTGAGGCCAACCTCGGTAACAGATATCCGTAGCTTATTTAGGTTATTTGGATATTATAACTAATTTGTGAGAAATTTCTCACGATTTTCCAGCCCTCTTAACAAGCTAACCTAGAAGGGAGAAAAGTTTTCTTGGAGTGATGAATGCAAAGAGAGCATCATGGAGTTGGAAATGAGTCTTATCAGTGCGCCCATTCTCATGCTACCCACAAGGGGAGAACTTTTTTTTTATTCTGTGATGCTTCAATGAAAGTCTTGGGTTGTGTGTTGATGAAAAATGAAAAATTCATTTCCTATTGTTCAATGAAATTGAAAGTTCATGAGAAAAACTATCCAACACAAGATCTGAAGTTTGCTACAGTGATCTTCTCTTTAAAAATTTTGAGGCATTTTCTCTTTTTTGGGAGAAGTGTGAAATATATATTGACCACAAAATCCTCAAGTATATATTCACACAGAAATAGTTGAACATGCACCAATGAAGATGGTTAGATCTAATTAAATACTATGACTTCTTAATCCATTACTACCCTGGGAAAGCGAACAAGGTGGAAAATGTTCTATGTAGAAAGCACCCAAAAATTCTATCATTGATGAGAATTAAAAAGGATCAAATCTTCTTATATTTGATGAAGATGGACATGATAATCATAAAGATGATAGAATCATCAATACTTTCACAAATTATTTCTCAAACATCTATTTCTTAATGGTTAAAGGATGCTCAAAAGGATGATGTGGAAATTTAGTAGAATGTGGAAAATATTAGAAAAGGGAAATCCTTAGAGTTCAATGTCAATGAAGAATGAATTTTGAGATTTGGGAATAGACTATGTGTTCCATCATGTCTGGAGCTGAAGAAATATCTTTTGGATGATGCACATAGTTTGAATTTCTCTATTCACCTAGGAAACACAAAGATGTATTGAGATATCTAAGAAAATTATTGGTGGGATAACATGAAGAAGGAGATCACCGAGTATAATTCAATGTTCCTGGTATATCAGCCAGTGAAGGATGAGAGGCAAAAGTCGAAGGGGATGATGCAACCATTACCCATACCAGCATAGAAATGGGAGAAAATTACCATGGAATTTGTCACCAGAATTTCGAAGACATCCAAAGGAAACAATGCTATCTGGGTTATTTTGGATCATTTTACAAAGACTGCACACTTCATTTCTATTTGGGAGGATTTCTCATTGGATCAACTGGAACGAATATACCTCAGAGATGTGGTAAGTATTCATGGAGTAACAATATAGATTGTATATTATTGAGATCCAAGACTCACCTATATGTTATGGAAAAGTCTCTAACATGCTCTGAATACTGAGATGAACTATAGTATGGCTTATCACCTTCAACCTGATGTCCAATCTAAGTGGACTATCCAGAAACTAGAGGACATGTTGAGATAATTCTCAATGGACTTCAAAGGAGGATGAGACCAACATCTTCCTCTGGTCGTGTTATCTTATAATAAAAGTTTCCACTCAAGTATCCAAATGGCTCCTTATGAAGCCATGTATGGGAAGAGGTACAGAACACTAACATTTTGGGATGATGTTGGGGAGTGAAAACTTCTTGGTCTAGAAATGGTCAAAGAAACAGTGGAGAAGGATAAGACAATCTAGTAGTAAATTAAAGATGCTCGGAGTCTACAAAATAATTATATTGATAATCATCGACAAGACCTAGATTTTGATGTCAAAGACATGGTATTCCTCTGAATATCACCGTGGAATAGAGTTATGAGAATTGGGAAGAAGAGAAAGCTTATTCTAAGGTACATTGGACCTTTTGAGATCCTTGATCGCATTGGAGCAGTGGCCTATTGACTAAAACTCCCATCGAACCTGTCACAAGTACATTATGTATTCCACGTATCACTCTTGAGGAAGTACATACGTGACTCATCAAATGTAACCAATATAGAGGTGGATCCATTGGATAATGACCTCTCCTATGAAGAGAAGCCGGTGAAGATCCTAGATCATAGGGAAAAGGTTTTATGAAATAAGACAATGCCCCTCGTCATGGTGTTGTGGAGAATCTAAAAGTTTGAAGAAGCAACGTGGGAACCGGAGGAAGTGATGAGGTAGAGTTACCTACATTTGTTTTAGTGTGGGAAATGGAAAATTTCGAGGGTGAAATTTATTAAGGGGGCAGATTTTAATGACACAAACTTTGATTAATGAAAATTAAACTTGGTCTATTTAAATGTCTTATTATGTAAAATGGTTATGTAAAACATATGCACATCCTTGGTTTTGTGTTTCTGGATTTTAAAATACAATTAACAATTGTGACCATTGCTAATATAGTCGTTGAATAGTCATCACATGGTTAGTATAAATATAAGACTTTAAAAATACAATTCACATAGACAAAGGAAGCGATGGCCTCATCTAGTAGAATTTATCCATACAAAGACCATTTGTTGGAGCTTCGAAAAGAGGTGGATTCATTGGGCTTCACTCTTGACCAAGCCCAAGCCGAGCATGAATATTTTATGCTTGAGTAGAACTGCCTTCTCGAGAAGTGGAATTTGATAGAGATTACCACTCAAGAGATCTTATCCAAGCCACCCCAAGAGTCTGTAACCATCGCACACCTTACCATAAGGTATTATGTGGGTGTTTTAAGTGGTTATGTAACAAGAACCTTGCACTATGACTATGTACATTATTTTTGTTACTTTGTAAATAGCTTTCAAAACATAAATAGTATTTTTAGTTTATATTCAACTAAGAAATATAGTTTGATAAATTAATGGATTAATAAATTAAATAATATTTTAATAAATTATTATTATTATTAAATTAATTTTTAAAAATGATCGTATAATTTTTATGAATGCAATTTTCATTTTAATTAAGGTTTGAGAGCTGTTTTTGTCAAAACCCATGAATTTTTGATAAATGTCAGTTTTTATTTTAAAAGTGAAAATTCAAATATTTAGAAAATTATTTGTATAAAATGAATATTATTTTTGGAATTAGGATGTTGAAATTTTCTAATGGTTATTTATTCATAATTTTCTGAGACAGTTGAATTTTTGTGTAAAAATTAAATACCATTTAAATATATAATGTGTTTTATGACATCATAAGGACCCAATAGTGATGTAATAAAATAATTTAACGAGGATGTTCAGCCAATATATGTTTTACCATTTAAATAATGTGATTTTATATTTATTTGATTTCTTTTACAAAGCCTTAGTGGACCGTCCAAGACTTATAAAACATTTTATCTTTTTAAAATGATTTCATTAAGAGTGCGACTCACCTCCACTTAAGAAAGACTAATATTTTAAGAAGTTCAGACATTGACATCATGAAATATTGTTTTACACATCCCTTTGGATAAAAAAATTGGAAAACCATGGGATGGTTTGTGATTTTTATTAGTTTAAGGTGTAGGATGCAAATCCTAAATAATAAAGAATTCCCTCTCCTTTCCATTATAAATCTACCAAAGATCCCACTTCCTATTCACTAAAATACATTGTAGCACGACCAAACCCTGACCTAATCTCTCTATAATCCTCCCAAGGTTCCCAAATATCCCAAGAAGCCTCCCACAATCCCCTCCAAAGCCTTTGAGATCACACTACCAAGTAAGGGATTACTTGGTTTCTCATTTTATCCAAGTTTCTTAATATTGTTTTGTACTTTGATTTTGAATTATAAATGTTGGGTTATAATTTATCACCACCCTTATACTGAAATATTTATTTTATAATGATGGGATACCCCTTTCTCTCTCATTAATGTCTCTAATGTATACCCATTACCATGCCGAAATTCCATAAGAAATTTCTATCTCATCATTTACATTCAAGCATTTAATTTGTACTATGAATCAAAATTACAATAATTATCTTGGGACATGTATTTATATGACCATATTACTTTCCATTTCATGTAAATATGATGATACACCACTTTCTCTCTCATAAACCATTTTTATGAGTTCTTAAGTCATGTTGGTACGCTGCCAAAATTGCACCGCGATTTTCCAAGACAAAGTTATTGTGTAGTGAATACCATGCTCATTTATCTATGAAGGGTATTAACCTTTATGACCATTTAATTATTTATTATATATTTTAATGTATGAATTCCACATTCCTTTATCATGGAATAAATCATGATGTTTAATGAATCCATGTTTATATGATCCATGTGGCACACTTATGCAATAAATGAAATGATTAAGAAGGGTGCTCCCTGATAGTGCTCCAACGAATTGGTTAAAGATCAGTATCATGATACATCAAGTGAAATGAAAGTTTAATCATGATAATTCAAGTGTAAGGAGGGTTTACTCATGCTCTATGTGCAATGAGACTTGGCTCATGCTAATACCATGTTAAGTGTTGTTGCCACATTTCTATGTTATGATAATCATTCTATATCATGCCTTAATATTCATGTTTCTATTGCACTAAATTGATAATCCTATTGCCTAACATGCATTTTAATATTCATGTTATGCCTTTTTTACTCCCTTATTGGGATTTATATCTCACCCTTTTCTAATTCATGTCCTCGGATTATCCCATACAATGCTAAGTATGAGGGAATGTAGTCGTCATGTTACGGAAGTTTTCAATAAAGATGTTGTGTTTCATGTTTTAAGTCATTATGTAATGTTCATAACCACGAAAGACACTAGATCCCTCGATATTCTATGTTTTATCAAGTTAATTTTTAATGTAATAAATCTTGTTTAATTTTTTAACAAAAACCAGGGTTGTTATATAAAATGTGATTGGATATCGCATGGATCATTGGAAGTAATTGTGACCTTAATTAATATGTTCATGGCCTTCTATTTGGTTTGGTTGAAGAGGGAATGAATTTTTTTATCATAAATAGACAAAGAAAACTACCTCTAATGAATCCTTGAGTAGTGGAATAATATGAAGCCAATATTCGCTTGATTGAATGACACTTATCAACTCAATCAGACAGTCATTGTTCTTTATATCAATGAAATGATGAAGGAACAATGCATACTTTTCACGCATCCCACATAAGTCTCTCCATTAGTCTTTACCATGGTTTATTACCCAACTCATACCTTCATATCAGTAAAATCGAGTATCAGGTTCTGCTCTTGAACCCCAGTTGGAACCACCCCATAATGGAACCTTATCATCGTGGTGGCCCACATAGTTTCACTACATCTGCTCTCATGAACACTCTCTTATGATAATTATACAAGGGCCATCCCAATATTCTACTATAATAGGATGCATGGGCTGATTCCCCCACTTGACTGAGTTCCTCCACCCATATGTGTGGGGTTGAGTTAGATCATGTGGTACACTGGTTGGACTTCTTTTTTATTAAAAATCAATCATATAAATCCTTACAACCATTCTAAAATTCCTTCCCCATTATGTAATATATATATATATATATATATTTCTCTTTTTTCATGGTATCTTCTTCACACAATTCATGGACTTCATAAATTAGACTTCATGCAATTACTTTTTTCATGGAATTAATTCCTCTTCTTCACTCCATGAATATAACCATTCGCATGGTCTTCCTCTTATTGTATACAACGTTCTTCTCCTAAGAAAAAATCTTTGAAATTTAAAAACCATTTTAAAAAAATAATCATAGTTAGTTCTACTTAATACTATATTGTAAAAAATATATTATCACCATCTTTTAAACACAATGAAAACATACCTAATTGAAAAAAATTAAATCTCATCTCAACCATTCTCAACAATATGTTTGGTATCATCAAAAACATAAATGATACAAGTGTGAATATTCATATTAGTGGGAGTTTTGTGTTATTTATGATATATTATGTGGATGAAATACTACATATTGAAAATTATATCCTAATTTTACATTATTTAAATATTTATTTGGGTAAATTGTTCAAATGAAATACATGGATGATGAAAAATACATACCACCTAGGAAGATATATAAAAAATTATCTAAGTGGAAACATAGACTTAGTCAGGAAACATACATTGCTGATGTTTTGAAATATGATTAACATAGATAATTATTTAAATGGGTCTTTATGATTATTTGAAGGCATGATTTTTGTGAAGATTCTGGGTCATTATATGGAGTTAAATATGATGAATTGAATTATATATACATTTTCCATAGGCTCTGTCATATATTATATGTTGTGTACTATACCCAATGCCACTTATGTTCTTAGGATACCATAAAGATACATATATAATACTAGTGAGATTCACTTTATTAATATTAATAACATCCTTAAAAACATAAGAATAAATAATGATACATTATAGATCTAGGTATGTGAGAATGAGATTTGTGTAAAGGGTTACATAGAAGATTATTGAGAATCTAATATAAATAACATGTGAACTCAAATTTTTTAATGTTTTCCCTCAATGAAGTGGTTATAGTTATAAGAGTTCCAGATAATCCACAATTAATAAAATGAAATCAGAGGTATTGTGAATCACTATATTAGATGTCATTTGGACTAAAATGTTTATTTATGAACGTGAAGTGGTTCTTAGCATTTGGGGTGTAATAGGGATTTACTATAATATCAATGGATCCATATCTCAGTAAATCAAACGCCTATATAACCAAAGGATAATACCCATAATTAAAAAACAACATCTTTATCAAGTGACCATGAGAGAGGAGATGTTAGGATATTTTAGTTGGATATAGATGAAAATATAACAAATCCATTGAGAAAACCATCATAATAGCATAATCATGTGGGTCATGTTGACTATCTTGGTATATTATACCTAATATATTGATGTAATGGTTATATAATTTATTAATAATTTATAGTAAAGGAAACCAATATTTATCATTCATTAATGTGTGTTATAATTTACATTATATAAATAGTTGAATTATAAAATCCTTTCAATGGGGTAGTACAAGACAAATGAAGACGCAATGTATCAAGGGCTTAGTTGAGTATTAGGCTTATAGCACAATGGTTCATCTTAAAAAAAAATTATAGAATAGTTCCTCTAGTGGTTAGTGAGAGAGGATCTGCACTGACTCCACATTAAGGAGTGGGGTGTGGAGCCACTCTACATGGAGAGTGTTGGAGTACTACTTGTTGTTCAGTCTACGGAGGTGGTCAGGGTTGAGGGATCAAGACACCAAACATATAAATATAGCAAAGAGGGTATACCTAGGATTGTAATGATATATATTAATGTAATGGTTCGATCAAAATATATTTAGTGAAACCGATACCTAAGGAGCAGAGTTCCAGTCCTTCTATAGTAAGAGGTAAAATTTTAGTAGCCTCTACTTAAGTATCTTTTTTATTTGACATAGGAGATTCCCACCGATTTATATCTTTAATACATGTGCTGATCCTTGGGATTGATATTAATTATTTATGTGGGGTCATTATACTTGATACCCCACTATGAATTTGATCAAAAAGTGTATGAAAGTGTAATGAATTCCCCCTTGATGTAGGCATCTATCAGTTCATATGGGACTTATTCATCCTTAAGATGTTAGGTTTTTATATCATTCTTGAGATGTACTGGTTGATTCATTTTTAAACCTATTTTTTTATCACTAAATGGTGATGTTTACATATCAAGAGGTAGGCATCTATATTCATAAGTGTGAATGTAATGTCAAGGAATGTAGAGATGGACCAAAAAATCATGGGATAAGTGGAGTGACATCCCTAATTTCTAGTCTCTTTTTAGATGATCAGGGAATGAAAAAAATTTATTTCCATCCAGTAGCGAATCTCATATGGTATTTTCACCCAAATGACTTTTTGAGATACCTCTTGAAAGAGAGTTAAAGTATATTATTGAACCAGTGTTATGGGTAACACAAATATTCATACGTTCTTACATGATGGATACTAATAAAGTTTTTGGAGCTCAAGAGGAAGCCAGTGGACTTGAAACCTATGGGTTTGGTATTACCCAGTACTTCACCATAGGTTTCACCTATAACTTTTTCCATGAATTTGTTTGGGAACCTTAGGTTTTTTGTTGATTACAAGAAATTAAATCAAATTTATGTGAAGAAATGGTATACTTTTTCTTTATATAGAAGAACTCTTAGATCATATCTCAATAGATTTGGTTTTCTTGAAGATTTACTTATAGTCAAGAAATCATCATGTATAATTTGGTCCATCATATATAACATGTATAGAATTCCTTAGTAGATATGAATTGTATTTGTATTATATTATGTCGTTCGGTTTCATGAATGTGACTTCCATTCTCATGGATCTGGTGAATCTGTTTTTCTACCCATATCTTGATTAATTTTTGTAGTCTTTTACGATGACATCATTGTGTACTCACATACTAAACATGAATATTTCAAACATATAGATATAATTTTGAGTACATTGAGACCAAACCAACTATATGTTATGCTCGCAAAATGCCACTTTTGGGTCGACAATGTTCACTTCCTCGATCATATAATATCAGAATTTAGAGTATACATGGACCTAGAGAAAGGGGAAATATATTGTTTCTTGGGAGAAGGACAAGAATAATGTTTACATGCATATTTTCTTGGAATTAATGGTTATTATAGGTGCTTCATATAATATTTATTACACCTCAAAGCACCACTAATTGGATTTACAATAAAGGGTTTCAATTTTACATTGCTTGAAGTATATGATAATACCTTTCATGAGATAAACGTGATGATGACTTTATTGAAAATCCTAATTTTATTTGATCATAAAAGAGACTAAAAAATTTAATGTGATGAACTAGGCATCGGTTTTGGAGCCTCTTTGATGTAGGGAGATCGAGTTGTGTCATATGGTTTTCATTAGTTGAGGACTCAAGAGTGAAATTACCCAACACAAAATATCAATCCAGCAGCTATGGTTCATGAATTATGTTTTTTGGGGTATTACGTATTGGGAGAGAATTTTTTAGTGTAAATGGACCAGAAATTCCATACATACATATTCAGGTATCGTGACTTGAACTTAAAATAGAGAAGGTGGGTTGAATACCTATATTCCTTCAATATAGATATTTATTATATGTGAGGGAAGGGAAATGTTGATGTTGATGCTATGATATGGGAAATCATAAACATGAAGTCCAGGAGGTCAGTAGTGAATGGTTGTTAATTGGATTTTTTTGAGATGCATATGAAGGTGTAGGACCGTTATGGATAGCCTGTACTCTAATATTTTCTAGTGAACTCTTCAATTTTAGATAATGTGAAGATGTGGCTTGTTTCAAATCCCATGGTCTTGGTCTTATGGTAGGGTGCTTCAGGTGAGGACCCACTACCCGATTGGATCACTAAAGGTAATGGTATATTATTAATTCATGTGTGTTTTTGGGTTCTGGAAAATATACAAGAGAAGTTTATGTGAGAGTATCATGCCTATTCTTGGGAAGCACATCCCATTTTTACCAAGATGTACTAAGATTTACACTTCCAATATTTGGGGTCCGAGATGAAAAGGGAGATCATAGGTTTTGTTACTCGATGTTCTACCTTTTTCCTGGTAAAGGTAGAACACTAGTGACCTATTGAATTTTGCAGCAATTTCCCATTTCTATGTTGAAATGGGATGATGTCACTCTGGACTTTGTGATAGGTTTAACTAGGTCACCTCGAGACCGTGACATGATATTGGTGATCCTAGATATGTTGAAAAAGTTCACTCATTTCTTACCTATTAGATATACCTTTTAGGTGGATGATATAGGGAAGCTATATGTTAGAGAGATCATATGCCTTCAGGGAGTTCCATGTTCCATCATCTCTGATAGAGATGCCCAGTCAACATTTCAGTTTTTGAAGGTGTTGTAGAGGGTACTAGGATAAGAGGTACAACTTTGTATATTCTATCATCCATACAACAATGGGAAGTATAATCCCAAAATACATGTGTTAGAGGGTATTATTAGATAATAAATCTTGGATTTCTAAGGTTATTGGGAGAAACACCTACCACTCACTGAGTTATCTTATAATATCAGCTTATAGGAAACTATACTGATGGATCATAATGATTCCCTATATAGTAGGTCGTGTCATTCACCCCTATGCTAGTTATAGGTAGGTGAGGAAACCCTACTAGGTCCTCATATCATCTAGGATACCTCAAAGAAAGTATATATTATATGGAACCATATGGATATAACACAATCTTGGTAGAAATATTATGGCGATTATCACTACTGGATTCTGAAGTTTGAGATGGGAGATCAAGTCTTCTTTCTTGTTTCACCTAGACCGAGGAATCAATGGACTCAAAAAAATGAATTCATTTTAAAGATTTTTTGGGACATTTGACATAATGGGGAGAGATGGGATGATATCCTATCAGATGTAGTGTTTTCATAGGTAGCATCCCATGCAATATGTCTTCTGTGTTTCACATATTTGTTGTTATCATTCATATCCATCTCATGACATTCAACTTAATGATGTTGAGTTGGAAATTGATACTTCATTTAAGGATCATATTATTAATATTATTTACTAAAATATGAAGGATCTATTATGTAGGTGATTTCCTCTAGTACCGTTGTTTTGATAGAATGACCGTGTATAAGATTAGACTTGGGAGAGTGAGGCTGAAGTACATGCTCAGCGGCCTAAACTATTCTCAAATGACGTTCTACCACCCACAGAAGGGAAACATGAGGACTGGTTAATTAAAGGAAGGGATATTATAAGATACCAAAATTTATTATGAGGAATAGATCCTTAACATTTTAATATAAATATATTTTTTCCTAATATGGAAGTTCATAAATGTTTAAGGAATGGATTATGAGTGTCCGGGTCTTGGTTGGAGCATGAGGCTCCAGTTTTTTAGAGAAACATGATGAGGTGCATGGTTGAGACACAATTAGTAGTAATCGTGAGGAACAACCATGAAAACCACATATAGAAAATAATAGTTTGAAAAACAAAGCGAGGGAGGCTACATGGCCGTGAAAATTGGTGGAGGTGTGCTGCAAGGGGGTCGCATAGGCTACGTAAAATTTTCCAAAACTGTTCTCTTAGAACATACAGTTAGTGCCACTTAAACAGTGTTCCTTCATGGTTAGTGCATGGTTTGGAAAAACTATGTGTCCAAACTACACGCCCTTTAAAACAAGGTGAATTTATTATTTATACATTTAATTATTTAATGTTTAAACCCTCCTATTTCCTTATCTTTTTTCAAATCATCTCTTTACTCATGTTTAGAGATTCCTTTGGAATCCTAGGAAGTCTATGAGATAACTCCTCTACTCAGAGTCAGATTATATCACCATTTTTCACATTCCAATCACAATAGTAAGTTCTTCAATGCTCTTCCTTCCTTTATTTCTTTATCTCACCGCATGGAATGCTAAATCTACATGTGCTAACATGCCCTATTTTTGGTTTATTCATATATTTCTTCAATTAATCCTATTATAGCCTATATTTAAGTCCAATAGTGGATAATGAGTCTAATACCCATATAATTTAGATTTTTGAATAATTTTACATTAAATTATATTGATTTATACATTTTCCATTGTGATGAACATTGGGCCTTCCAAGAATCACTTCATAAAATGTGGTTTTCATATATTAAACATGTGAAACTTGTCCTAAGAGATCCATGAGGCTTGATATCACCATTAGAGGTCAATAATCTCAATTAAAACTACCCAACATATGTTAAAAAAATTGGACAAATGATTTAATGTTTCTTAGGTAATTGAATTACCTTTTGAGTTGTGTTCCTTTCCCCTTGTATTTGGGTTGTAATAATTATCGATATTAATCCAAAATTAAACCAAAATCAATAGGGAGTAGTGATCCCATGTCCTTAGGCCTTGTTCCTTATCACAGATTCTAGAGATATTCCTTATAAGGAAATGACCAATTGAATTAAAATCATTGCAAATGGTAGGGATTGATTTTGATATATGACCATTCAGTGTGTCATGCCAAGAGTGATACAGGGGGTTCTAATTCAGAATTCCAAGGAAGGGATCATTGGTATTATTAAATTAAATGAATTATAAATTGAATTATATTATGCCACAAGTGACACTTTGGTTCCTTACAAAGAATTATAGGGACCGACTAAGAGGGAAGTGCATTATATTATACAATGAGTGAAACTAGGGTTCCTTACATGGAATGTCAGGGAATGACTCAGAGGGAAGTGCATTATATTATTTCTCAAATGATGCTTTTAATATATACATGGAATACCAAGGATAGACTGATAGGTTAGTGAATTATATTGGGAAATGAGTGACACTTGGGATACTTACATGGAATCCTAGGGACATACTTTGAGGGAAACACATTATATTATTTCATAAGTGACACATGGATTTATTATGTGGAATGCCAAGGAAGGGATAAAAAAAATTACATTATACTATACCTTGGGTGATATCTGTGTTCCCATGAGGAATTCCATCGATGGGCTTTCAAGGTGATGGGTTCATAGTACACATGTTGTGATAGTTGGGTTCCCTATGAGGAACACCTAGGACTGGCTCATGATATCAATTTATAAAAAATGGCACATCTTCCAAGTCAAATAACATACTTGGATTTGGTCAATTCTTTACATACATTATTTCCAAGTTAAGTTTTTCATCTAAACCTTAAATTTCACGGGACTTATTCATCCGTTATATGTGTATGATAAACGGGGGTCACCTTGGCTATGAGCCTCAGGTCCCATGCATGTTATGGAAATTAAACCATAAATCATAAGAATTTAGAAACATATTTATAAAAGAAAAATTAGGTATCATCGGATGGGTGGTTTATGGAAGTCACATTCTGGATAGGATTTTATATAATTTATTTATAAATTTTATCATTCTACCTACAAACTGTTTAACTATATTCTCACAGACTGTAAAGCATTAATCACCATTGGTGGCAGCCTATTTAGTATATCCCACACCCTGTTTGGGATGGTTATTGCTACCCAAATATAATTCATGTATTTAGGTAGGGAGAAGGTAATGTGACCTTCTATAGACTCTTGATTTTATTTACTATGACTGAGTACAAGATAAGTGGATCGAACTTGTTCTCATGATATTATTGGATATAGATTTTGATATTTTCCTCGTTTTTTATAGAATTTTGTGTATGTATACTACTTTTTATCCCATGTATTTCCCTTTTGATATGGTATAAAGACATGAAATCATTTTTTATATAAAAGTGGATGTGGATCTATTGATTATTTATTCTACTTTTGAAAAATTTAGCTATTTATTCCTCTTTGGATATTTGTTTCTATTGTTAATCATTATTATATTGAACCATGGTTTCTCTATCAATATATAAAACTGTGTTCCACTCTGATCATGAGGGTATGTCTCCCCACAATTCCATCACAGATCCTCACCACTTGTCAAAATAATTTGGAATATGGGGAGATGTGCTTGAGGTAATGTGGATGACTACATCTAGTTACTTGTCAGTTAACCTCGACCAAGATGTCACATTGAAGGCCTTGAACTTTTTTATTATTTCTAGATAATCTCAACTTTAAATCATTTGAGATGGAATAATTACAAGTTCCGAAAGCCTTGATACATGATATGGAGTATTGGATGCACAAAGTCCTTCAGATTAAATAGCTCAAAGGCCCACACAAGCCCATTAATAAAACTATAAAACCCCAATTTGGAAGCTTATTGTCTGTCCCCTATAGTTCATCATGTTCTCAATCCCTCCATTGCCTTCATCTAAATAGTTGGTTCCCTATGTAGTTGTTCACTATTTCATGTTACTAATCACACTTCCACTTCATCTTCAATAGACTCCCTATGTTTGGAATCATTAAACCGCCTACCACCCGCACTCCTCTTCAGATGCTATAGTAAAATCCCTAGGATGGCTCAAAAACCCCAAATGAATGCCATGTAGGGATCAGTGGCCCGAAGGACTAGATATGTGGCCTAGAATACCAAATTGGATGATTATTAATATTTACATACTACCTTGTTACTTTACTTGCTATAGTTATTTGATATTTCTTCAATGCTATGATATTGATATAGTACCACAAAAATCTTATTTCACTCGAATTTGAACTTTGGTCCTCAATGAAGAATCCTAAGGAACTTACAACTCGAGTAAGACCCCAACTTCACAAAAAATTATATGTTAATATCTATAAGGACATAAGATATTATATATTATATATAAATAGATCATGAGCATCCTAATTCACTTCTCTCCTCTTGATTATTTTGTGAGTAAGTGTCCTGATCCTTTACTTCTACTCTATTTACAAGGATTATAAATTATTTTGATGGGAATACCACTACCTTGGCAAGATTATTTCTCCCCTTATTTTTGGGAAAATCTGTGTGATAATCTTGGGAGTATCATAATCGTTTACCTTTCCTCATCTCTTAATGGATTGATGATAAAGGTTTATTATTGTGGAAGTACTAATCACCACAAAAAAAATCATTTAGTATCAATTTTATTAGTATTTAACAATGATTTAAACTCCCATATAATAATTTATTGTGATATTTAAAAACATATCCTCAAATATAGATGTTGGGTATAATTTCACGAAGATTATTAACAACTATTGGTCAATGTTTTTTAAATTTTTTTAATTTAGTATCAGTTTAAATTTTAATTTTTAAAATTACTTAATTTAAAAAAAATTCATCATACCATGATACTTTTAAATCATTTAATTCATAAATATTCTTATTTCGTTCAGTCAAGATCACCCATTATTCAACTTTCCCCATCTCTTAGCTCATACGACCAAACTAACATAGCCATTCCCACCTCAACTCTCCCCTAACCCCACCAACCCTAGACACAAACGCAGGCCCATGCCCAACAGAAAAATATCAATGTTAGGTGATTTTTCTAAACTATAGTTGAGAAAGGTTTAATATTTTAGGGGAAATGGGAGTGGCCAGTGCAAAATGAAATGGATCTGGCCTGGAATGTTGTGAGAACCAATTGATATGGCCCTCCCCACCCCCATTTCCAATTATATAATATATATATTAATAATTATAAATATATATATATATATATATATAATTGAGATATATATATATATATATATCTATATAACACTATGATTATAATTATATTTTTATAAATATATTTATATATTTCTAAAATTTTATTTATTTGGGCTAGGATGAAATGAAACACATATACACACCCATACACAATGGCTTGGAGGGAAAGTCAAAACTCCCCCCCAGGGATAACCTATCCAACTAGCCCTTTAAAAATTATAATGACCCAAAATCCCAGTAGTCTTGCATATAAATGTCCTCAAGAATCTCAATATATTTACAGTAAACCCGCTTTAAACTAGAAAAACTGATGTTCCACTTTAAACCATCCTGAAGAGCATGGTGAAATCGACCGACCCATCCCCGCTTTGGAAGTCATGAGTCCCCCCCCTTGTGCATCATCTGCAACTGCATGAACTTGTCACAAATATGCCATACCATCCATCACACTAGCAATCTCGGCTAACACAATTACTAACCATTATTGTGAGTTGCTCTGTCCAATCACCATTTCCCCCCACCATCGAGTAAGACCCCATCATCTTGTTGGACATCAGTTTATGTTGGACAACATAAACCAAGTAGACCTGTAGAACATTCAAATTTTTCCTACTGATCATCATCTCCAAACCCTTCAAAATGTCAGCTACAGACACCAAGAATGATGGATCTCAGTCTATACATTGAGGTGGTTGTCCACCAAAAACAAGTTGGTCCCCAACGACTCAAAATGTCATGGTCAATAGCTACACATGTGTTGCATCTCAAATAATCGACAAGGATATCTATCCAAGGTGGTCATGAGAATCATGGAGGTTCTCACCCGCGGTCATTTGCCAAAATGGTAACAACAAATTGCACATGTCATGGCCTGTCAGCCACCTTCGCGCCGCCTGGGGTAAAATCCACAAGAAAATACACCCATACATGAGACCGAGTGTGCACGAATAGGATTTAAAATTATTACCTATTAATTAATCTCGGTAGGTTGGGTAAAATTTTTAAAACCCGAACCCTTTTCTGAATCTGATTGTGGGGTTTCTGAACATGAAACATATTTAGAAATATTTATTTATCAATATATTTATAAATATATATTTTTTTAAAAATATTTATAATACATATTTACAATTCTTTAAATACATTTAAAAATATATAAATAAATATTTATTTTATATGTAAAAATTAATTTTATTTATTAATATATTTTAAATTTATTTGTAAATATATTTTAATAATTATATAATTATAAATATAATTATAAATATAATTATTATATATGTATACATTTATATAAATAAGTTCATATTTATAAATATATAGTTATAATAATATATATATTATATATATTTATTTATATTTAAATTTCTTTATAGTTGTAAATAAATAAATATAAATAAATAAATCAATTTAAATTATATATAATTATTTCAAATTTAGATTATATATATATAATTATATTTAGATATAATAGAAAATATATATTTATATAAATAAATTTATATTTATAAGTATATATTTTTATTTTTATTTATAAATACATAATTAAAATTTTTAAATATATTTATAGATATATATTTATGAATGTAAAACTATTTATAAAAATAATTTTTAATATATTTATAATTATATAATTTTAAATGTATGATTATAAATAAATATTTATATAGTAATAAATATTTATTTATAAATAAAATTATAATATTTTTAGAAATATAATAAATTTTTAATAATAACAACATTTTTAGTAAGTATATTTTTATATTACTAATTTAATTAAGATTCATTTTAAGTTATATTATTAAATACTTCATTAGTATTATTAACATTATAATTCCTATTTATTAATCATGTAATTAGTAATATTTTAATATAATAATATAATAAAAAATACTTTATAATAATTTAATCCATAATATAATTCTTAATATGAAATATTCCTGTTAATTTAATGTGAAAATGTAATGGTTTTAAAAAATAAAATGCGTGTCATCTAAATTAGTTTTTTTAGTGAATTTTTAATTTCTATTTGTTTTTCAATAATTTATTATATGATTAGTTAGTGTGACAAATTTCATTTTGGAAGTATATATACTTTATACTTTATACCCTTTCCAAGTCACATAATTGAAAAATACTAATTTAACAAATATGTAACTTTGAAAGTTTATAAATTATAAAGTATAAATAAAATCTAAATGAAATTTGAATCAATTAAAAAAATATAAAAAATAAATTTAAATAAAATGAATTTCATAAAAGTAGTTAACGATGAATAATTTTAAAAGCACCAAACATCGTTATTTTGAAACATAACATTTATACATATATATATATTTAAAATTCCTTTAACTACTGTAGATAGAATTTAAACCAATTGACTAAATATAGTGATGTTTAGGGAGGATGAATCTATTGGTTTTTAAAGATTAATGGATTCAAAGGTGATTCAATCCAATATGTATGTTAAGATATATCATGAAAAAGTGAAATATCTAAACTAGAGCTTCAAAACGTATTTGAAATGTTTTAAAACTATGTAAATGACATTTTTAGACTATTATATAGTTGAATTAAATGTATAAAAACTTCTTAGATTTCCAATGCAATAAATGGAATTCAATTTTGATTTATATTGAAATATATATCATAAAAATAAAAAATATTTTGAAATAAGAAAATTCCTGAATTCTAGAATTGTTGCATAAACATCAGGCTTTTTTCACTATTTAATAATAAATTCAAAAATAAATTTAGTTAAATTAAATATATATAAATATATTTTATATTCAAAAGAACAAGTATTTTAAGAATCTGATCTATATAATTCAATTTAAAATTACCTCATGAAATAAAACTATTAAGTAGATTAAAATGAAAATATTTTTGAAACCAAAAGCTTGAAGAATGTTTGGGATAAAATGTGAACATGTTAGAGATTGATTTAGACTTTAATGTATTTTGATAAACTAAATATATAATTTTTATCTTTCATACAATACTCAAATTATAAAATTATAATCACGACAACTCATGATATATAAAAAATAAATAGAGTTATTTAGAACTAATTGTAACATAATATAATAAGAGAGTTTTGGATTAACAAAAAACATAAACTGATATGTAATGAAATAAAACAGAAATACATGAAAACACATGCACAAACACCTTTTGTCTACAAGAATTTATTTCACTTAAAATTAACCCCATATAAATATATATATGCAGTCATTTTAAATAACATACATCTCTTTTACAAAAAACAAATTAGAAACTTTAAAAATCTTTTATACCAAATCATAAAATTAGGAAAGAGTTAAATAGTTGTAACTTTTAAAGTCTTACCATTGGTACATTCAGATAGAACAGACTCTGTTACCTACCCAAAAGATGCGTGTGTCACCCAAAATGTTGGCTTAATGACTTTTAAGACATCTTGAAGTCCATATATAATGTTTGGAATTCATTTACAGAATAACATGAGGATGTACTAGCATCACCATAGGAGGAGGAACCTACACCTATAGCCAGGACAACAGAGTAACATAGACATCAGAAATGGAGTGGTAGTGTGGTTAATACTCTAGGATATGGTATTAAATTTCATCGATGTTGATTTTTGTTGTTTGTATAGATCTCATTTTCCATAGTGAATGGAATTTCAAAAAGAAATTAAGTACAAATGCTATGTTTTGAAACAATAATGTTTTGTGGCTATAAAATTATTTTTCATTAATTTTTTATGAAATTTTTTTTATTTAAAATTATTATTTATATATTTGTTCAATGTTTAAAATTTAATTTAGACTGTATTTATAATTTTAAATTTATAGACATTCAAAGTCACATACTTGTGACATTATTATGTCCCATTTACGTGACTTTGAAACCATATACATTATAACATATACATACTATCTAAATAGATTTTTTATACTGACTTAACATATAATAAGTTATTGAAAAAAATAGAAATTAAAATATATTCTCACCAAAAACTAGTTTATAAAAGACAAACATTATTTTTTTAAACCATGATATTTACACTTTAAAAAATTTATGGACATATTTCATATTAAGTATTATATTACGAATTGCATTATTATTAAGTATTATTAATTATATTATTATTATTTAATTATATTAACTTCATTATTAATAAATATTAATTATATTATTAAATATTTACAATAATTATGTTGATAAAAATGAATAATAGGGTAAATAATATTACTAAGGAAGTTAATGTTATAATTTAATATAAATATTAATTAAATTATTAATATATAAAATATTATTACTAATAATAATGATATTATTAACAATTTATTATTATTTAAAATATATTTTAAACATATTTAAAAAGAAATATTTAAACTACTACATGTAAATATAAATATATAATTATTAAAATATATTTTTAAAGAAATTTTAAATATATATATAAATATATATTATTTTTAATATTTATATAATTTTAAATATATTCAAATAATTGAAAATATGTATTTATAAATATTATAATAAATATAATTCTATAAATATACTCGAAACAGCATAGACCAAGGGTAAATCCCACAATACTAAAATTTATTAAAATAAAATGAACACAAAGAACAAAGGGAGATGACATTGGAAAGTATTTAGAAATCATTTTAATATTGAAAAGTAGGTAACTGCTAGGGAAACAAGAGAATTAGATTAATCTTATAGACTGAGAGTCACCACCACCCTACCTGTCATGTGACATAACTTCCTCCAGGTTTTCATTTTTTTACATGTCTCATCGCCATCTTCTTTAGGGTCAATGATTCTATATGGTGGGATGAGATCCTCAAGAGGTTGATGATCTTTAGTTTTTCGGAATTACTCGAGGAAAACCTCCATACTATTGTATAGATTTTATTTGTCATGCAGACTAAGTGAGTCCTAACTTACCATTGGTTGGACCATGATAAAGGGGGACTCATTAGAAGAAACAACCACATGATCTTGAAAAACACCAGTTTTTATCTCAGATATCATTGCTTCATGAACATGGGTGCATCTCAATTTCCCACTGTCTTTATCATCCTCCATTTCGAAAGCTACATGATTTTCATTAGTTTCACTGAGCACCGGGTTAGTGTGAATCAACTTATTATTTGATGATTCATGTGTGGAGGCATATAGGGAGATGTGATTAGATGGTTTTTATTTCCCCTTACCATCTACAATAGATCTTGAAGCCTTGAAAAAAAGCATAGATAGTTGTTTTCCATCATTAGAACCAATATTCAAATAATAGCTAGGATTGTCGGCTTGTACACCATATTAAGATTTTTTGAGAGGGAAATATTTTTGTTTCTAAGAACTCCCCATCTAAATAGGAGTCTCCATGGGTTTCTTACCCTTGATATCACTAGAAAATAGGTAAAATTATTCTTATAAGTTAGTTGAATCTATCTTAGGTTCACATTCAAAGGAACAAGACTCAGTAAAAGAAATAAACTCATCCTCTATATTCATAGAGAGAGATAGGGAATTGATTATTTTATTTAATGGTCAATCTCGATTTAGGAACGTCCTTATGATACCTCAAATGGTTCTTTCTATCATCGTCCTTTTTATAACATGATCATAATGAACAACTCCTTCACAGTCTGGTTAAGTCAAATTTAGGTTCTGAGTGCCTTATTGAGAGTCAAACAATCCATGATTATGTTTCTTCTTCATAGGATTCACTCCACCCAAGTGATCACCATGGTTTTCCTTTTATGAAATAACCTGTAGAATAAACCATTATTCTACAAGATATGCACATCAATTTCCGATGAAATTTAACCAAGGTGTGCCCTATATTATAAAAACCGTTAAAAAACTCATTCCACCATTCATAACAAATAATCATATCAAATCTATGATTATCAATAGTTAATTAAACTATCTTAATTATGGGAGAAATAAGGTTAACCCCCACCATAAAATGAGAAAAATGTCCAAAATTTGACTTTTTAGTTTATTTTTCCATCTTAATCGAGACCCCAACTTTTGAAGAAACTTCCCATAAAATATCAGGAAGCAAGAAATACCACATTAGTCCCGGAATTTTGATCAAAATATATGTGATTGATTTCATCACATTTAGGAGACTAAATAGTGGATCCTAATCTTGAAACTAGATAATTCTATGCTTAAGTTGACAAATCTGTATCCCTAGGATATGGCATTCAAAGTGGTTAATAGGAAAATAATGTGAAAGTATCCTAGGATAGTGGATATAATTATCTGATTATCAAATCAACATGAATCAATGAGTTAAGACCTTAAGTCAAGAAGATTCATCCTATTCTCTTTCTCTTGTGAATATAAGTGAGAAATAATTGAATGTATACATTCATTTAGTCAGTCTATAAGGGTGCATGAGATCTCTTCATAAAAGGATGTATCGCCTTATTAACAATCTTATAATTAGTTTAATTATAATCAATCTAAATCCCATCAAAGGAACTATATTTAGAAATATAGAGAGAGTCCTTCAGAGTATCTTGATCTGTTATAGGGGATTAAACATGTGAATACACAAGGTACACCTTGTCTATAGCCATCAAACCAGAAAAACCTATCACAACCTGAGCAAACAAGGGATGAGTTCCAATTCATTTGGTGTTTGAACCACCCATTTACCAAAATAAAGAAATCATACCCCATTTAAATTAAAGGTCACTAACAAAAATAGGACCATTAACAGCATGGAAAATGGGATTTAACAATGATAAATAATATTTTTTCCTCATCACTATTAAAACTGGGTACCCCTTTATCAACACTAAAAAACATAGATAAACGGTTAACATTATCAGTTCTAAAAAGGAACTGGTAAAATCCTTACTATTATAGTGTGCAATTTGAATAACAGAACACTGTGATATTTACACATGTTTGAAAATAAACTTGTATTAAAAAACACCTTTATTAAAAATCATAATTTAATTGAAATAAAATTTACAACGGATGTACAAAAAATATATATTATAAAAATTTCCAACAATGACTTTTATAAATAAATTTTCAATTACTATGCAAAAAAAAAATTAAAAAAATTAAATCTTAATTGTCCATAGTTCCCAAAACACCCTCTAAAAAGAACTTGATTATGGTTTGAATTTCTAAAAAAACATCCCAACTGATGAAAAAAAATCCACCTATATAAAAAACAATTCTTATTTTGGTAATACTATAAAGAAATAAATTAATTATAAAAATTAAAAAATACATTAATAAAATGTAAATTTTAAATAAAAGGACATACTTGGAGTGAGACCGGTCACATAATGTGTCAGATTGATGTGGAGAAGATTCCGCCACATCAAAAATGACATATGGATCATTGTTAAAAAGTAACGAAATGATTCGAATATGTTTTCTCAAATTTGAGTATGTAACATTTCATTTTTACTAAAATGTAATTTTAAACTACAAACATATACATTGAGTCATACCGATCACATCATGTGCTGGTTTGACATGATACTAATTCATACACATCAAAAATGATGTATGAATCGTTTTTCTAAAGTATCAAGATAATATGAGTTCATTTTCTTATTTTTCATTAAGTGTCACATGTTTTAAACGAAATGTAAATTCTAGACTAATAAGAGACAGTTTGATTCATACTAAGAACACTGTGTATTAGATCGAGGTGAGGATGACTCTCACATGTAACAAATGACATATGGATTTTTCTCTCTTAAAGTATCAAAAAAATATGAGTGGTTTTTCTTGGTTTATAGTATGTCACTTATTTTGTTTACTAAAATGTAAATTTTAAATAAAAATACACACATGGATTCACACTAGTCACACCAAGTGTTAGATTGAGGTGAGTTCGATTCCTACACATCAGAAATGACTTATGGACTATTTTCATAAAGTATCCAAAAAATATGTTTGTGTTTTCTCAATTTTGAGCATTCCACATGTGTTTTATTTACAGAAATGTCATTTTAAACTAAAAACACGAACTCTGGGTTATAACAGTCACATCATTTTTTGTTTTCATGTGATACTGGACCCTACATGTTACAAATCACTTATGAATTATTTCCTTAAATTATCAAGAAAATCAGAGAATTTTTTATTGGTTTTCAGTGAGTGGTGAAGTTTTAAACTAAAATGTAAACTTTTAAACTGATAAAGGACACATTGAGTCATAACAGGAACATGGTGTATTATATTAATGTGAGGCCTTGACTATGTGGTTATGACGTCTGGTATTATGTGTTCCATCATTATTAAATAGGATACTAACATTACATATGACTATTCGACTTGTAGAATAACCTTGTGAATAAGTAAATGGAATTATTTGATTTATCTTTTACATATTATGCTGAATTTTATATTTACAAGCCTTGTGTTTTAGACTTATACATTTCATTAAATGTGTATGCTTATATATGAATGTTTTTGCTAAATCTTTATCCTCAACGAGCATCTGATATCACCCCTTACATATGTTTTATTTTTTTCTAGTATGTTAAGAAGTTTATTTTGAATGACCTATAGGGATTGGATAAGGGATACAAGTGTGTTCTATAGAAAAAATAATGTTGTTTTTTCAATTCATAATTTAATGTAAAAATTATTTATGTATATTGTACTTCCAAGGAAACTAATCTGATCGGTCTTTTAGGACATGATTCGTTGTATCATGCCAGTGTTTTGTAATAATGCAATGGCTCTGGGAAATAGGGGCCAGGGAATTATAGTTGGTATAATAGGAAGTTTAGTAAAAACTTTGGATGGTAGATTTATAAAAACTATAATTAGAGAAGATTAACCTAAGTTGGAATTTGAGGATTAGTATAGAAGAACTCCCTAGAATTTGGTAATGTAGAGATTTGGTGTATTTTCCATGAAATAAATACCTGTTTGGATATGAGGATGTAGAGGTGGCTTTCCCACAGATGTACCTAGGAGTGAAAAATCCAACAAGGAGTTTCAGGATTGACTCGGGATATCCTGGTATATGACCACGGGCCTTGTTTCACTCTTGGTTATGATGCTCCTTGTGATATGCTTAGTATAATTAAAATTTTCTTTTGAAACCATTATGAAGGATTTATGAGTAAATACCTCCTCAAATTTTTTTTTTAATGATTATGGATTATATGCATAAACTGTTCAATTTATGTTAGGTATTAAACTAGTTTGGAATTGTGTATTGTGAATCATAACCTAATATAGTGTATTTTATTCTTTAGAAATGGCACATAGTAGAAGGAATTGAAACCTTATCAATGCATGTAATATATGTAGGTATTTCCCTCCTACTCAAGATTATTACAGTGGAGCTGGTGATGCAACCATTGTTGAACAACTTATAACCAAACTGGGACAACTCACTCAGGTTTTGAATAATAAACATACATATATGGAGCACCGTGAACCAAAATGTGGAGGATCAATCTTAAACTGCTTCATGAGGCAAAAACCACCAACATTAAATGGGACTAAAAATCCATTTATATTTGAGCAATGGATAAGTTCTTTTGAGAAAATATTTCATGCTTTTTGGTGTAGCGAAAGGGAAAAGGTTTTCATGACATTTTATCACCTCATGGGAGATATAGATCAATGGTGGTTATTAATTAAAAACAAAATAGAGGATGATGAAGTTTCAAATATGGAATGGAGGTAGTTTAAAAAATTTTCATAGAAAAATACATTTCTCATGACCATCAAGAATATATGGAAAGAAATTTTTTGAGTCTGAGCAAAATTGACGATGAGAATATAGATAAGTACGAGGATAACTTTAAAATGTTAGCAAGGCATGAAGAAAATTATATATGTAACCCAAAGAGTAATATTGATCAATTATTTGATGGGTTAAAACCATTTCTCTACCATGATTTAGTCTCAAAAACCTTCTCATCATACGAAGATATTGTCTCATGTGCTATCAAGACAGAAAAGAAATTCTCTAAGACTTACGACTTTAAAGAAAATCAAGAGAAGGAGAGATCCGTTGAACACTCTGGAAATGGAAATAAGGGGAATAAGCGAAATGTTAAATTTCTATCCTGCAGTAAATGTGGAAATAAATACCTAGGTATTTGCCTGAAGGGAATGTGAGTATGCTACAAGTGTGGTGAAAAAGGCCACCAAGCTTGTGATTGCAAGGGAAAGAAAGATAATGTCAATGTTGAATGGTACAGTTGCAGAGAAATGGGGAATTATGAAATTGAATGTCCTATGTTCCATGAAAACATACCTCAGAAAAGGACAAGGGATAAAGACCAGGCTTATGTGATCACTGTTGCTGAGGATGAAGCACCGAATGACGTGGTGGAAGGTAATTTAATGGTTTCCTAAAATTTAGCCAATGCATTATTTGATTCTAGATCATCACATTGATTCATTTCTTCCCAGTTTTCTAAGAAAATTAGATATTTTTAATTTGATTTAAAAAGGGAGTAGTTAGTCAAAACTTGTAAGGTAAGTATCATTACAACAAAGTTATTTGAATCAGTTCCAATTAGGCCATCTAAACATGATTTATCTACTTATCTCATCATCATGCCCATGATTTAATTTGATATAATCCTTAGTATGGGTGGGATTTCGACCATGATGTGAAAATTTATTATAAGAAAAAGGAGGTAACAATTTTGGATGATGATAAATAGTACCCTATCTTTAGAGAAAAATTTCACCATCTGATTCTCATCTAGATCCACCTCCAGTAAATCTACTAAATTCCATTATTTGGGATTAAGAGAATAAAATTACTATGGGAAAGGAAAAGAATGATAAAATATAGGATGTAACTATTGTGCAAGAATATGTTGATGTGTTTCTAGAGATTTTACCTAGACATCCTCCAGAATGAGTAATTGAGTTTTCCATCGATTTAATTCCTGGTTCAAGGACCATATCAAAGACCCCTTATAGAATGGTCAGGGTGGCACTAGTGTAACTAAAGAAACAACTAGAGTAATTGAGTAATAAATGATTTAAATCCCTAGTTTTTCTCTATGGGGATCCCCTATTCTTTTTGTTAAGAAGAAAGACGGATCTATGAGGTTGTGCATTGACTAAATGGAGATCAATGATATAACAATAAAGAAAAAGTGTCTCTTACCACACATTGATAATTTATTTGATCAACTTCATCTAGCTCAATATTTTTCGAAGATTGACCTTCGATCTAGATATCATCAGTTATGTATGAAGAAGGAAGACATTCTGAAGATAGCATTTCGAACCAGGTACGGACACTTTGATTCATACAAGGAATAATTTATATAATATTAAGGTGAGTATGATTCCGACATGTCAAAAATGACTTACAAATAATTTTTCTAATGTATAAAAACAATATGAATGTGTTTTCTCGGTTTTGAGTATTCCACATCTCTTTTTTTACAAAAATTAATGTGAGTTTTAAATAGAAAGGGACAATTGGAGCCATATTGGTAACATCGTGCATAGGATTGAGGTGCAGCTGATTAATACATATTGAAACTAACATATGGATCATTTTAATAGAGTATAAAAATAATCCAAATGTGTTTTATTAGTTATGAGTATTCCACCATATTTTTACTAAAACATCATTTGAAACTGGAAACACACACTTTGAGTTTGACCAGTCACATCATGTTCTAGTTTAATATTAGAATGATTCATACACATAAAAAATGAATTATGAACTGTTTTAGTAAATTATCAAGGAAATTAGAGTGTGGTTTCTTCATTTTTTGTGACTAACACACTTTTTGAATGAAAATGTAAATTTTAAGCTGATAACAGACACTTGAGTTATACTAAGAACAACATGTATTAGATTGAGGTGAGTCTTATTCCTATATGTCAAAAATTACTTATGGATCATTTTACCAAATTATAAAAACCATATAAATGTCTTTTTCAGTTTTAAGAAGGTCACATATCTTTTTTAGTAAAATTAATCTAAATTCTTAATAAAAAGACAGACTTATAGTCATACTATGAACACCATGTGTTGGATTGATGTATGAATAATTCCTACAAATCAAAAAATGATATATGGACCATTTTTCTAGAGTATCAAAACAATTTGAATGTGTTTGTTTGGTTTTTGAGAATGTTAGTTTTATTTTTTTTGAAATTAATCTCAATTTTAAATAAAACGAAACACATGGAGTCATACCCGTCACACTATACATTAGATTGAGGTGATTATAATTCCTATATATCAAAAACGACTTATTAATCATTTTCCTAAAGTATCAAAACAATATGAATGTATTTTAGTTGTTTTCTTTGAGTAGGTAACTTTTTAATTTTACTAAAATACCATTTCACCATGGAAACACACACATTGAGTCATATTGGTCACATCATGTGTCAATTTTAAATCAGATAATTCGTACATTTAAAAAATGAATTTGGAATCATTTTCCGAAATTATCAAGAAAGCCATATCATATTTTCTCAGTTTTGAGTGAGTGAAACACTTGTTGAACTAGAATGTCAACTTTAACCTCATAATGGACATATTGAGTCATATCGGGAACACCGTGTATTAGATTGAGGTGAGTCTAATTCCTACAAATAAAATAATGGATTAGGGATCATTTAAATAAATTACCAAAACTATATGAATTCATTTCCGCATTTTTGAGGTTGTTACTTGTCTTTTTCACTAAAAATAATGTAAATTTTATAGAAAGAAACAAATGGATTCATATCAGTAACACAATGCATCGAATTGAGGTGAGACATATTTATAAATGTCAAAAATTTCATATGGATAATTTTACTAAATTATCAAAACAATAAAAAAGGGTTTTCTCATTTTTGAGCCTGTCACTTGTTTGTTTAAAAAATGTCTTTCTAAACTGGAAACTGGAACATTGAGTCATATAAGTCACATCATGGTCCGGGTTGACATGGTGATACTTATGAAATTTACAAAATGATATATGAATCATTTTAATAAATTATAAAGACAATTGGTGCATGTTTTCTTAGTTTTCATTGAGTGACACAATTTTTGAACTAAAATGTCAATTTTAAAATGTTAACTGAGACATTGAGTTATATCAGGAATGATGTGAATCCAATTGAGGTTAGAATTATTAATATATGTAAAAAATGACTTACGGATCAATTTTATAAAGTTTTTAAACAATCTGAATGATTTTTCTAGATTTTGTGTAAGTCACTTATATTTTTAATAAAATTAATGTCAATTTTAAATAAAAAGACACACTTCGAGTCATATCGGTCACATAATGTATCATATTTGGGTTTATATTAATCCTACACATCGAAAATGAATTATGTAAGGTTTTCAAAAAGTATAAAAACAAACCAAATTCATTTGATTGGTTTTTATTATGTATCTTGTCATTTTTACTTAAATTTGTGCCAATTTAAAATAAAAAGTCACATTTGGATACATGTTGGTCACACCATGCTCATATTGAGGTGTGGATTATTTATAAACATCAAAAACGAATTATTTATCATTTTTTAATGTATAAAAATAATATGATTGAATTTTCCCAGTTTTGAGTACATCAATTGTGTTATTTAATAAAACAAATGTGAATTTAAAAAATTAAAGACACACTTGGAGTCATACTGGTCACACCATCTGTCTAATTGAGGTGAGAATAGTTAATACCTATAGAAAATTTCATATGTATCATTTTAATAAATCATAAAAACAATATTAATTCATTTTATAAGTTTTGATTATGTCACTTGGGTTTTCTACTAAAATGTCATTTTAAAATGAAAACATGTACTTTGTATTACACTGATCACATCATGTGTTAGTTTGACATGATAATGATCATTACTCATAAAAAATGACTTATGAATAGTTTTCCTAAATTATTAAGACAATCAGAGTGAGTTTTCTTGGTAATCATTGAGTGACACATATTTTAAACTAAAAATTAAATTTTAAATAGATAAAAGAAACTTTGAGCCATACCAAACACATAGTGTATTATATGGATATGAATCTAATTCAGACACATAAAAAATTTCATTTTCCTCATTTGAATAAATTATCGAAATATTTCAAATTCATTTTATTTGTGTTTAGTGTATGACTTGTCCTTTTCAGAAAAATTAATGTCAATTTTAAATAAAAAGACACACTTAGAGTCATACTAGTCACACCATGAATTTAATTGAGTTTTGGTTGATTTATACATGCCAAAAATGACTTATGAGTTATTTAACTGAGGTATCAAAATAATATCAATGTGTTTTCTTGGTTTTGAGTATGTAACTTATCCTTTTTACAAATATTAATGTAAATTTTGAATGAAAATACACACTTGGAGACATAATGGTCACACCGTGAGTCAGATTGTGGTGATGTTGATTCCTATGCCTCAAAAATTCCATATGGATTATTTTCTTAAAGTATCAAAAATAATATGAATACATTTTCTTGGTATTGAGTTGGTCAATTATGTTTTTTTTACTAAAATGTGATTTCAAACTGGAAACACACACTTTATGTGAAGTCGATCACATCGTGTGTCAATTTGATGTGAGACTGATTCTTATATGGCATAAATGATTTATTAATCATTTTCCTAAATTATCAAGATAATCAGATCACATTTTCTTAGTTTTTATTGAGTGAAACACTTTTTGATCTAAAATGTCAATTTTAAACTAATAATGAGGACTTTGAGTTAGACCGAGAACATAATGTATTGGATTGAGATTTAGCTAATTCCTATAAATAGAACATGACTTATAGATCATTTTTATAAAGTATAAAAATAATGATAATTCATTTTCTCAATTTTGGGCATGTCACTTGCCCTTTTGACTATAATTATTGTCAATTTTAAATAAAAAAGACACATTTGGAGTCATACCGGTGACACTATGAATTTTATTGAGGTTAGGATGATTTGTACACAACATAAATGACTAATTGATCATTGAACTAATGCATTTAAACAATCTGAATGTGTTTTTTACCAATTTGGATTTTTTGACTTGTGTTTTTTACTAAAATTTATTTCAAACTAGAAGCCCGTACATTAAGTCATAATCAAATAATTAAGTGTTTGATTGATGTAAGACTGATTATTACAAATAAAAATTGACTTATGAATCACTTCCCTAAATGATTAATACAATTAGTAGGTGTTTTCTCAATTTTTAGTGAGTGAAACAATTTTTCAACTAAAATGTCAATTTTAAACTGATAATGGTCACTTTGAGTCATATCAAGAATATTTTATATCATGTTGAGGAGACTATTATTCCTACCAGTCAAAAATGACTTATAAATCATTTTACTAAAGTATCAAAACAATATGAATGTTTTTTCTCAGTTTTGAGTATGTAAATTCTCTTTTTACTAAAATAAATGTCATTTTTAAATAAAACAACACACTTGGAGTCATATCATTAACATCGTTCACCATATTGAGGTGTGGATAATTCCTACATATCCAAAATAACATATGGACCATTTTACTAGATTATAAAAATAATCCAAATGTATTTTCTTGGTTTTGAGTAGGTGACATCTGTTTTTTTACAAACACATCATTTAATACATGAAACACTCACTTTGAGTCAGACTAGTCACTTCATGTTCTAGTTTAATGTGAGGAAGATTCATACACATAAAAAATTACTTATGAACTATTTTTAAAAATTATAAATAAAATCATAGGGTTTTTTCTTTGTTTTCAGTGAGTGAAATGATTTTTGAACTAAAATGTCAATTTTCAACTAATAACGAAAAATTTGACTGAAACTAGGAACACAATGTATCATATTGAGGTGTGTCTGATTCCGAAATGTCAAAAATGAAAAAGGTATCACTTTCCTAAATTTTCAAAATAATATGAATGTTTTTTCTTGGTTTTACATATGTTACATGTATTTTTTAATAAAATTTATCATAATTTTTATTAAAAAGACACACTTGTAGTCATATCAAGAACCCTATGTGTTTTATTAGGGTAAAAATAATTTCTACACATCAAAAAATGGTATTTGGATAATTTTTATAAAGTTTCAAAATAATGAAAATTCATTTGTTTGGTTTTTTTGTATGTTTATATTATTTTTTAATAAAATTATTCTCAATTTTATATAAAATGACACACTTGGAGTCATATAAGTCACACCATATGTTATATTGATGTGATTCTAATTCTTACATGTAAAAAATAACTTATGGATTATTTTTCAAATTTATCAGAACAATCCAAATGTGTGTGATATATTTTGAGTATGTGTGTTTTGTTCTTCTCTCAAATTAATATCACTTTTAAATGAAAAGAAACACTTGGAGTCATAACATTAACATAGTGTGTCTAATTGATTTGAGGAATATACCTACTCATTGAAAATTACTTATGGATCAACGTACCGAAGAATCAATAAAATATTAATGTGTTTATTCAGTTTTGAGTATGTGATGTGTGTTTTTAACTAAAATTTAAAATATAAACAAAAAAACATACAGTTCGAGTCATACAGATCACACTATGTATCAGATTGAGGTGCAGCTATTTGAGTATGTGATTTTTTTTTATTTCAACTTTCTATAAAAATATTCTAATATAGACCTATTCCATCTGTATGGAAGATGAAACCCCAACCTTTCTAAAACTCCCAATCCAAAACCACCATGTTCTATTTTTTGGCTTGCTGTAGACTATTGAATGAAAAATATGAGTTCCCAAAATATCTATGAAAAAATATAAATAATTAGTACATATAAATGCTAAGGAAATTAACTTAAAATTGGTAGATAAAATGATGCTAAAATTAACTAAATAAGTATCATGTATTCACCTTTCTATTATGTCTATATACATTCTTGACCCATTTTTTTATTTCCATTACCTCAGTTGTAGGCTCAATGTCCAATCTATCATGATCACAAGAAGCTTCAAAAAAACCACCCCAACTCGAGAAAAACAATCCACCTGTATAAGGGAAAACATTATGTTAGAAATTCTATAATGAAATAAATTAAACATAAATATGAAACTATATATCAATAAAATGTCAATTTTCACGTAAAAAACACAATTTCAGTCATACTGGGTACACCATGTATTAGATTGAGGAATGATTGATTGCATTATGTCTTTTTATCCAAAAATGGGTGTTCATAGTACATGAGTTTATCAAAATTGTTTAATAAGTCACTTATTTATGATTTATATGAAAAGAAACAAAAATAAGTATTAAAAATGATGAGGAAATTAACTAAAAAATCAGGTAAAATGATGATAAAATCAACTAAATAAGTTTTAGGAAGTAACATCTCCATGATATGTGTACATTCTAACACTAGGTTTTCTTCCCAGTCATTTCTAAAAAAATATATTTCATCTTGTAAATATGAGGACTTTTGAAAGTCATAGTAGTACTGGAAAAATATAAAAACACAACGTGTTAATAAATATTTTAAATGAATTTGTAATTATCTTTGAAAATAACTCTTTTGAGATGATAATTTATTGATGGTATATGATATATCCACTAAATTTTAAAACCATATAACCACAAGATTTTCTATTGGTTTGTTTTATACACTTCTAAAAAATTGATGAAAATAAGTAAATTGTTTTGATATGTGTTTTGATAGTGAAATATTATTATATATACACAAATACTTATGAACTTTTAGAAGTAAACTGGATCTTTGTGTGCATGAAATTTACCAATTCCATGATTTCTATTATATCTAAACACCACCCTTTTATAAAAAAATCTCAAGAAAACACAATATAAAATAAATAACTTCACGTTTATTTTTAAAATTTTTAATATAGTTTATTACAAATTGAGAAACATAATCTAATGCGGTAGGCTTGTTCGTTATTCATGTTGTGAATCCAGAAAATAAATCTTTAGAGTATACAAATTGAATATAATGAGTTTATAATGTTTCCTAAAAAATGAGTATGTAATGAAAGGAAATAAAATATATTCGATATGATTAAATTTTAGAGTCTTACCCCAACAAAATTGGAAATAAGAAGATTATATCAACTATAATTTTTTTAAAACATTGCAGATAGTTTTTAAACTCTTGCATCAAATGGAATTAAATCCAATGAAGTTAGTTATATAGATGTGATTTTAGGACTAATGAGTCTATATTTATATTCATAGGGGTTTCCCTTCAAATAGTATTAATATAGATGCCTCCAAAAAATTATGAATTTTATTTAGTCATAATTAACATAGTAGATCATCTATTAGAATAAAATCAAGAAAACACAACTCATGTATACATTTACAATTGATACTCCTAGCCAGTAATACTTGAGGATTTCATTTACATTCTCATGAGAAATTTATTCTATAATGGTTTATCGGTAAAAGATTTCGTCCAAAAAAATGACATTACTACCAATTTCTAACATTGTTTCTATATGAAACATAAATGTTAGTAAATGTAGGTATTTAAATGGTGGGGGTAAAGGTGATATATAAAGATATTTTTGATTGGTTTCTTGATTGTTTTGATCCTTTTTATTCAAACATTCATTTTAACCCCTTCCCTTTTTCTGTTCTTTATAACATTCATCATTTCAGACATTTTTTAATTAATTTTTAAAGTATTTTCAGCATAAGTAAATTTGAAATTAATGCCTTCTTTTTCAAATTTTTTTGACAAGATATGATGGCCATTATTTGAATGTTTCTATATCTTTCTTGATCGTATGAATATCTGCATCATCAAGTGGAATAGTTAGTTTGAAACTGGGCTCAAGAGTTATGCTAATACCTACTCTCATAATACTTGTTAGAATTTGTCTATTTTGTAGAGTATATTGTCAGATATAGAATAAGGAAGTCTCACAACAAGGTGATGGGTTTTTGTTGATATATATAAATTACAATAATTTTCACCATGTAGAATATCAGTACATGAAAGGTATTAGTATCTACCTAATTTAAATTTCACAGAAACAATTAGGATAAAATTGGCTAACTCTTCTAAGAAAGATATTCGAGGGTAATGGATCACCTTAATGATGGTCGGGTGGGGGGGGGGTCATAATATAGTGGTTATTATTGATTTTTTTTCTTTTATTTCCTTTCATCTTGAAACCTTTTTTTCCAACTCAAAGTACCAATGAAATATTTCTTCAAGATTATATAATTTTTACTGTTTCTCTTCCATTTTTTATCTTTATCACCACTTTCATTTATTTTCTCAAAATATGTTCATGGTGTCACCATATAAACCACACCTCTGACATAGCCATAAAGTTATGTAATCTTAAATTCCACTGATTGTAACATTTAATTTGTTATAGCTGATAATGATTCCTACATGTAATTTTGATAAAAATAAGGAAAATAAGTAATAATTTTTATGTAATATTAATTGAATCAATTTTTTATTACGTCATACTTACACATGTTTCCAAAACTTTTTGGGTGTGTTACTTTATTAGTATCCCATATTTGTTTACATATGCCTCTATCCATAACACATGATGTGGGATGGAATTGGAATTGTATTTAGATTCATCAATCTGTATAAAAATAGAGGAACATGTCTTTTTTTTTCATGTCACATAATAGTATTACATTTTATTTACAATACGAATAAATTTACTTTCATGTGAATCATACCCCATCTTTGCTTTATGATAATGGTTTGTTGGTTTTGATTCCCATTTATTATATTTAGAAACAAGTTATTATTTAATAAATTAACAATTTATAATCATAGTTATTAATACATGTATTTTCAAACAATGTATTACCATCCACAATGAATATGAAAATATGCCTCCTCATGATGGCCAGTAAACACATCCCGCACTTCTTGTCTTATAACATGTGAATACATATATAGTGGGTGCAGGTTTATTTTCCCTTCATCATATTTGAGATGAAACTTCATTAGAATTGTGTGAAATTCACTACACAATTTTCCAGCAAGCATTAATACAAATTTTATTCATGATTCATCTATTATAAATTCACTCTCTAAAGGATAATAAAGAGTAAGTTAATTTTTCCTTATTTAATTTGTTAGTAAAATAAATAAAGTATTTCATAATGTTTCCCTAATATATTACAAAATTAATTTCTTAAGTATGGGTAAAACATGGTAATAAGAATCTACATCAATTGATATGCATTGATGAGTTTTGAGCTGAATGATACTACTGAACATGGACTCTTTGTGGTTAACAACCTATATGTGTTCATTATATCCAACCTGTAATTCGATGTATTTGTTTTTATCCTCAATAATTATTGATAATAATGTCACAATGTGGTTCTCCTTTCTGGTACATCGATTCATATCTGTCTTCTATTTCCTCAGGTTAAGCATCATCTATATATTGTTCCTCTGGATTGGTAACTTCAAAATGTGCAGAAGGTTGTTGTTCCTCTGCACTATGAGCACTATCATGTTGAGAAATATATTGTTCCTCAATATGGGGATCTTTCATACATACCAAATTCATATCTATAGAATTGTTTCAATATTTAATTTATATTATGTAACTACAATAGTGAACATATAATAATATGAGGTAAAATAAAGCATATTAAACACAAATTTGGGTTGACTATTTAATTCTTTTTTTAAAGGTTTAAGATATTTTATCCCTGTATCATGTATTTAAATCCCTTCAGTGTGGTCTCTTATGACATAAAAGACCCCATCGACATTGGGACCATAACTTAATGATTGTGACGTCCTAATAAAAGGTTCATCCTATGTTGAATTTTTATCTGAAACATCTGTGGTTTTGGTCAATAAAAAAAGGCCACTTTTAGTATGTGGGATCTGAAAAATAAAATCTGTGTACTACATATAATTACATTATAAATGGTTCATATTTACACCCTTCCTTACTAAAATCTAGTTTCACACATCCAAATTCATCTATTTTATTAGAACTCATGTTATCATCCCAATTGCATTAAAAAATCCACACTTTTAATGTTCTTTAGTCTAACTCACATATTTTTTTGATTATGCAATATTATGAAATATTCACATAAATTTTATTTTTGTCCTTAGTACAAGATACATGCATTACTTCAGCCATAATTGTAACTTCTCTATTTCCATGGTACTTCCTTTATCATGTTCAGTTGTTCACAATGTATAAGCCTTAACAACCAAACCATTATATGATAATACATGCAAACTGCGTCCTCTATATAGCCATTGAAGTTGTTTTGAAATTGAATTTGGATTTTTATCTAGATTCTAAAAAATATGTTTTCAAAACCATCCTATAAACTATTGATTACATGGATTTTATTTCCATCTTTCAGCACTTTATGGACTGAAATGCCTGATAATTTCTTTGTGGGATTTAACATATTAATAAACTTATAAATTATTATACAAGACATAAAGTGGGGTCTACTCCCACTCAATAATAATGATTGTGAAAACATCTATTAAATAAATTCATTCAAGCAATATCCTCCCACTATGATGATATTTGGGTTGACCAATGATTTCCACAATAGATAGCTTGTTGGTATAGAAATCAATGGCTTCCTCAATAGTATATCTCCATACAATACAACCCTTTAGATGAATTTGAATTTTTATATACCCTTTTAAAATCTTTATATACCATTAAATGGGGTACATACATCCATTATTTATAGGACTAAATTGTAAAAGCACTCTTACTAATTAAACCATCAAGTTTACCATCATTTTAAAAAATTATTTTGGGAAGACAATTTCCAATTCACATCATATGAAGATGATTTCATTTTCTATAGTTGGAAATATCACCAGGTCTATACATTTTCAACATATAGAATTCAAAAATAAATAGATCTATGTTAATGGAAGATATAAATTCTTGGGAGAAAATGAAATGTAAAGAAACAGGTAATAGAAATTGCATAAAAACTTGAAAATCCTGTGATTTCATACCCTTTAAATTTAAATCATTAATTAACATGATATTCGTGATATTCAATGAATACTTCTATGGAACCTTTAAATCATTTAAGAAGTCACAAAACTGATATCTATCATAACTGGAAAGACTGTAAAAAGGTGGGGGAAGAAAAGTCATTTTTCACCAATTACTGGTTCCAACTATTCCCATTTTCCCATGTCAATCATGTCCAACCCTACCTTAATTCCAAACTTTATTTTTCTAGATGCATTCTATAACATTCCAATGAAACTATCAAATAATTTTTTTTCAATATGCATAACATCATGAAATATCTAGATGTTTAAAAATTTTGATTAGGGTAATTAAAAAAATGATATCTTTCTCCAATTGGTTTTCCTAAGGTTTTTCAAAAATGGTTTACCAAAAGTAGTTTCTTAATATTTTACATTCTAAAACAGTTGATCACATATTTGTAGAGACAGTGTTGTATATTATTTTGAACTCCAATCGAATCATGTCATCCAATTTCTATACTTATGTCATTGGGGTAGAAATATGTGATGTATTAGACATAAAATATTTGATGAATGTTTCATCCATATTGATCATGTATCTTATTCAGAAATTAGACACCCTTGAGCTACTTTAAATATATATCCCATGAAATTTACATAATAAGGAAATTCATTTATCATCCCATACAATAGGGATCTCAATGGGACATATTCATTTCTAAAAGAATCACTCAATGTAACACCTAAATTTCACAATTATTTTGAAATGTTCAATCAATGGAGTGAAATAAACATCAATATCATTACCCTGTGGTTTTGGTCTAGATATAAGAAAAGATAAAATTATGTATTTTTATTTCATCTATAACCAGGGTGTAAGGTTATTATTTACCAAATATAAGTGGCCATGTACTATGAGTGATGATTTTAAAACTAAAAGGATTCATTGTGCGTATAGATAGCCCAAGTAAAAGGTTTCCCAACTCATTTCAAAATTCAAGATACACTCGATAAATTATCTTCCTCTAAGGATAGTCTTTTTGGTGATGAAGTATCCCATCTTTATTTATTGTATCTTCCTACCACATCAATTTCCTTTAGTCTCCTCACTTCCATACAGGCACCTACACCTTTTAATGATTCGAATATACCACAAAATTTTTGTAGGACCCGATTCATCTTTCATGTATCGAGAAGCAGCACAGTTTGGGAATTCTTTAAGTGATTTGTGATCCTTTATAAGTAGTATATAGTCATTTGGACATGATTTTATTCCTTTTTATATCATACCCCTTGAACATGGAATTCGTTTAGCTTCATATGGTTGACTATGAATCTCTTTATTTAATGGGTGCATATAATTCAACAGAGAAAGTAGTTTAGTAAAACTGGTATCACCCTCTCCATTTATATCTTTTAAATTATATATCTTCAGTATGATTGGTAGTTACATATATTTAGTATAACCAGCATATAATTACATCTTTTCAAAACTCTTGAAACTCTTAAAAAGTTTTAGACTATCACGAAGTTCATCTTTAATTCTCATTTTCATTTCCTCAATATGATATACATCATCATTAAAACATGTAGTTCCATCCTTGATATGTTATTTTTTTCCACACCTATAATCATATCAGATGATCCATAAATCACTTTGTTACCCAATTCATTACATGTATCCAATTTTTTCACATGTTCAGTCCAACAATTATAACATTTATGTATTCCATGATAGTTCAAGTGTTCCTCTTAAGCTTATAGCTAATTAGTATTAAATAAGAATAATTTAAACATGTATAAAGTATTTGAGAAGGGTTATATACACGATCATCTGTAAAAATCATAAATTCTATCACTCAATCTTCATACTCTTTTACTATACGACTGGAATCCATCCATTTTTCATTCATATCCATTATATTTTATTCGGTAATATTAATATCTAAAAATAAAAAAAATAAAAAAAATGAGGCTTTTAAATAAGGGTAAAAACATTTGAATATGTCAAATAAATTAAGTATGATTTGAAGTAAATGGGTAATTAAATTTTTGAAAACAATTACTCTATTTATGGTAGGTATTATCCTTTTAATTAATCCACAATGATCATCAGTACCTAGTATGGAATGACTAAAAATTAGGGTAGTTCAAGAAAAATAGGTTCATGTCTAGAAGAAACGGGGGATGACTCTTTGGAAACAAAATATCATAATAAATAGGCGGGATATGATGATGATGATGATAAAAGTTATCTCCGTAAATCGAAATGTTCTTAGGTTGGGGAGTTGGTAAAGCACCGAACAACATTTCATAGTTTTCTATCTATAGTTGAAAAAAATCTATAGTAGGCTAATACCTAGAAGGGGATCCTTGATTAGTTTATTTGTGAGAAGGAATAACTGATTGGTCTTATATGCACTCATTCTAAGATAGTCTTTTTCGTTTCAACATTCAAAGAAAGTCTTCAATTACTCCATGAAAAGGGAAAATATTTTGGCCTAAGGACTGAATTTCAGTAGTACTCAGCTTCTTGTCAGGCCATGGATTTGATAGTGGGACCATGATGGACATCATATGAGTTAAATGGATTTAGTAAAATTCCATTATCATGGTGTTATTATCAACAAGTGATAAATTACCCCTTCCATAGAATCATCAATGTTCCTTATATTTGGTTCAAGTGGATGTGTTTCTTGGATGATACAAATGTAATACATTGTTTCCCTTTTATAGTTTAATAATTTATATAAAAAATAAATCCCAATTTTTGTGGATGTATTTCTCTATGAAGTCAATTAACAATGTAAAAAATCTAATTCAAGTGCGTGATACAAGAAATTGATTCAAAGTATGTCTTAATTCTAGAAAGAAAATTATAGAATATAAATATTATTATCTGAGCCAAAAAAACCTTAGTAATATCACTTAATGAGAAATTGCTTGTGACATTCTAGTACTAAAAATAGAAAGGTATATTATTTCTTCAATATATTTAAAGGGAAAAATTGTTAGCTCTTCATAGAATAATATATAGATACAATTTACCCAATAACACTTGGAAATATTGGATTCATCATTTATGGTGGGTGGTTTTACATACCACCTTCGGATTCCATAACCATGAATAATTATATTAATTTAATTCTATTTTTCATGGAGATTAAATTGTGATTATTTTTAATAAAGAAATTTTGATAGTAATATCATGATTTTACTTTGGTTTAAATTTTATAAATTTTTTTTCTTTAAAATTATGTAAGAATTTTTTAAAGTAATAGTGCATCGAAAGAACTTGATGAACTGAAATTTTCTAATGAAATTATTTTTGATATTACTATAAATGATATATGGGGGTGTTATAAACAATGGGATTTGGTATTCCTAATAGTAATACAATTATGATTGTTGTATCTCAACCACTATAAATTAGTATTTTTTTTGTAAAAACGTGGTTATGATTTTTTATGATAAATATTTATCGCTGATATATTATTGAATCAATAGAATTAATGATATCAATGTTGTATAACATTTCATAATTAAAATAAATAATATTTTGGTTGATTTATTCTACATAACGTTCTTCAAATATCTATAAAAATTTATTTAGCAATAATTTTTTTTAATAAAAAATAATATATGTCAAATTTATGAAATTTATTAAACATAAAAGAAATACATAATATCATTTCATGAAATAATCATATACAACATAATATTAAATCATATTTTCGTTTTGATATTCACTGTTCCTCCTAATGAGAAATCATCTACATATAATTGATCAGAAGGTTACAGTCACTTGTTAGTAGTTATTTTTTTATTACTTATTAATTATTTTAAAATTTTAAAATAATAATTACAGAATTTTCAAATTCAATAAATAATAATACATGGATATTATTCATTACAAAGGATCATTATAAGATGTATAAATTTTTTAAATGTGTACATTTATAGAATACATAAATATTTCATGTAAACATAATCCGTAAAAAGAATTAGATATTTTTAGGAAAATGAGCCACATAGGAATCCATGTAATATGTTCCATGTAATATTTCATATACATATATATAGTCTACTGATTTCAATAAAAAAAGTTATTTTGAATTTAACTAAATCAAATAATCACTACACAACTTAAAAATTTTCAATACATTGAAAAATAGATAATTCACTCCAAAAAATTTATTAAAAAATATTATTTTATGTATCCAAGTGTGGATAAATTGTTTAATTATTAAAGTATAATTATATAAATTAAAATGATAGTTTTTGAGTATAATTTTTTTTCATAGAAATATAAAATGTAATAAATATATGATATATAGAAATGATGTGGAATGAGATTCCAAAATTTATAAAGTTTGAGGGGTGTATAATAACATTCCAAGAAAGACTATTAGATTGTGGAGAAAAAAACCAAATGATGTGAGGAAGTTTGTGTCAAAATATTCATGAATAAAAGCTCTTTAGAAATTGTATCATGAACAAAAACCTATCAAATTTCATTCCTAAATTTATTACTATCATTCAAAATATATTTGAATGAGATAAATGAAACAATGTTAATGGGAAATGTTTATATTTCAGGAACACATAAAATTATTTTAGATGAATATATTTTTTTAAATTATTTTTACATATTTATGTTATTTATTTTTACCAATAAGTAAACAAGCCATTAAATAAACCCCATCAAATTTTATAAATGCTTATCACATCCCCCTTTAAACAAAATAAGACCAATCACCATAGTAAAATTAACATTAAAACCCATTCATCATTTCATAAAAATAATATCCATTTTCCAACACATTTATCAATATTTTGTTCCCATTCATTTATATATCAATGGTTGTGAAAATCTATTTCATAGCTATCAAATTATTCCAAAACTACCTTTTAACCCTTTTATCATAAGTATCCCTTTAACATATTAAAATTATCTATCCATAGAAAAACGTACAATTTAAGTAGCAAACTCCAATGCTGAAATCATTACCTAATATATTTAATAGGGGATCTCTATATAAGGTTGAATTCATGTGAAACTGGTTGTTGAATGTTAGTAGATGACATATTAAAACATTTAATTTTAATTAGGTCGAGGAATAGACAGCTGACATGACTACATTACTCAAGCACTTGAACAAATAAGTTGTACTATGAGTTAATTAAAGGGGACCACCTACATCATGCCCAATGAATCCCACTCATCCAATATCAACAACCAGTTTTTCCAAAATTAATAGAAATAAAAAAATAGGAAAACACCCATAAAATATATAATAATAGATTAAAAAGATGATAGAAAACTAAAAACTAAAATAAATGAATAAATAAGACTAGACAGGTTTTTTCACATCGTCTTCCCCTTGCAAAACCTTAAGAACAAAACATGGGGACATGGGCTTGTTCCTCTAAAACCGAGTTTCATCAAGATACAAGATTGAGATCCTCTATTTGGTCTTGAGAAGGTCAAGAACTCATTGGAACATTGATGGGTCCAAATATGTGGTATGAGTTATTTTTTGGAAACATGAAATAATATAGAATGTTTCATCCACCATTGGTGTCCCCATCAGGTTTGATCAACAGATCGAGCATGATAGATATGGAAGATTCAAAAAGGTTCTTCTTAAAGTATATTTCTCTCTTAGTTTGATTTAATCAGTGATATTGGTTGTTGCAGGTAATCAGATCAAATTTTCAGTTGAGTATGAGAGATTACCTTCTGTTTGTGGAACCAGTAATTCAATTTGGAATTCCTCTAAGAATTGTTGAAGGAATATGAATTGGTTACATTATAGGATATCTAGCCACCTTAGTAAAGATTGTAGATATAAGCAAGTATCTTATTCTATTACTATTGATGGGATGATTCTAGCTGAAACAAAATTGATTATAGGTAGTCGTAGGATGTAAATGGTGGGGAGGCCAAACATGTTCATATAATAAATTATTCCTATGATAATGATATTCAAAATGTTTCATGTCTAGTAGGGGCTGGTTATGACAAAGGTAAAGGCTTGAGTAACGTTGAGAGAGTCTCTATGGGCAAGGGAATGGGTATCAGTTTGGAGAAAACCCAGGTGGCTGAGATTGCTACTGGGCATAATTATATTGAAAGAGAAAAAGAGGATTGAATGGCTTGATAAAGCTATGTAGCTGTAGGTGGAGCACATATATAAGATCAATCATGTTATATTGTTGAAAGTGTCTTCCTCTAGGTAGTTTGACTTTAAGGATGATGTCCATAGGGCTATTGATAATGATCTGAGTCATGATACACTTGTCTCTATAAAAAATAAGGGTATGGTAATGTTTGTTGATGATGAGGGTTTTCAATTAGTTCTCCCTTGGAAAACCTTATATCCCTCAACCATTTATAATGAAACTTTGGATGTGTAGACTAATGAGTCTGAAAAGGAGAAGATTCACAGAGATGATCCTAAAGATTTGGTTAATGAATGTTATGGAATTAAAATTATTCAGGTGGAAACTATGGAGGATGTCACTAACCCATTTGTCTCAAAGAATATAGTTACTCATACTGATATATTAAATAGATCTAAAAAAGTGTTTCAAGAAGAATTTAGCAACCTACATGATAGTTCTAATACAGTTCTAGAAAATGATCTCATTTGTAAAAAAGAAACTGAGTACCAGGTGAAGGATGAGGAATCGTCAAGTTTGAATGAACAAATTGTTGATTGGAAAGCTCCAATGCAATGGAAAATTTGAAGGCACTCAAGAAGTTGAGGTGGATCCCAAAGAAGTGTATTGTGACTCAAAATATGATGACCATTTCCTTGGTGGTGATTGTTATGTTAGTTTTTAATTTTTTATTCCCATTCTCCATTTCTTGTAAATTATTTTACTAAGAAATTTTAGGGGAACATTATTTCACCCATGGTTATCACTAGTTGGATAAGACAAGAGGACACATGGACCAACCATGGGCTTTTGTTTGCAAGATATGATGCTTCTAATGACCAAGGATCAATGGATATCCCTCCTTGGGATGAAGAGAGGAGAAGTGGCATGCGAGCGGGGTATACTAGCCAATATGGGGGAGAAATATTGTGTAATGGGTTTAATGAAATAAGGGGAAACATTAATACTTTTACCTGTTATAAAAATCCACTCAAAATCTCCCCAACTGAGCTTTAAGAAGAAGTAAAGAAACGTGAGGTGAGAAAACTAGGGAACTGAGTGTGGTGGGAGGTTCTGAAAAAACAAATCACTACATACCTTAGATTTGGAGACTATCAATTCATCAAGAAAGTTGATTGATGTTGATGGTAGGATTCAGTGAGAGCATAAGAAACAATCTAGTTCTATGAGAGCTTCATGGTGTGGAGAGGAGACGACTCTATTAGGGTTATTTTATAAGAATGCATAAGGCTTTTATCAGTGCTTTTTAAAAAAATCACAGATAAAAAGTAGTTTTATGAGTGCTAAAATAAAAAGTCCTGATAAAACTACTCTTTATCTGTGCTTTTTTAGCATTGATAAAGATACCCCATTACCAGTTCTAAAAAAGAACTCATAAAACTATTCTTTTTCAATGCTAAAATTCTAGCATTGATAAATAGTTATTTTATAAGCACTATTGTAGCATTGAAAATGATGTATCATTATTAGTGCTAAAAAAGAACATATAACGATCTTATTTTAATAATATATATATGTATATATTTATAATTATAATTATAAATAATATATATTTAAAAATATTTCTGTTTATTTATAAATATTTGAATATATTTATAAATATATTTATATAATTATATATATATATATTTATATAATTATACATATTTATAAAATTATAATTATAATAAATATATCTATTATAACATTGTAATTATTTAAATGTATATGTATATATGTTTATTTATTTATAATTATACATATAAATAAAAATATTTATAATTATTTTTATAAAATTATATATATATTTATATATATTTATACAATAATATATGTATTTATATAATTATATATATTTTTATATAATTATATATTTATTCATTAATATATAAATATTTATATTTATAATATCATAAAAATTATTTATTATTTAAATATATTGATTATAGTTTTATTATTATTTAAATATATATTTATTTGTTTTTAATTATAATTATCAATAAATATTTTTAAAAATATTTATATATAATTATAAGTATATAATAGTAAATATAATAAACATATTTATTATTTAAATATATTTATTATAATTTCATATTTACTTTCATATTTATTTATTTATTTACAATTATAATTATAAAGAAATATATTTAAAAAGTATATATATATATAATTATACATATATTTATATAAATATATATATTTATCAATTTACTTTTATAAATACAATAAATATATATATTATTTAAGCATATTTACTCTAATTTTATAATTAGTCATATATATATATATATATAATTTTATAAATACTTAAAAATATATATATTTATGACTATATAATCAAATATTTAAATTACCAAATTGTTAAAGAAATCATTTAAATAGTTTTATTATATAAATTTGAAATATATTTTAACTGGTAAAACTTTATAAATAAAAAATCATAAATATTATTCATTTACCAGGAATGTGCGGACTATGGAAAACTCTATCACCCCAAAAATATTATTATTAAAAAATTACTTAAATAAGAAGCAAGAGGGGTTTCAATGAAAAAGAGTTCCCCATTTAACACCGAAAAAATACGAAATCATCCAACGTTTACATTCTTTTATGTACGTCCCCCTTCCTTAGAGGTCAACCCAACCTTTCAAGCGTCTACCACTCTTCCATTTTTTAGGGGCTTTCCATGTATCATAATAATCATCCTCATACAAATTAAAAAACATATTGAGAATATTACATGTATAGTAAATAAAAATATGCATAAATAAATATTACAAAATGATTAAATATATTTTTAACATTATTAATGAATATATAATAATAAATGAATAAATTAAATTAAATAAATAATAAAAATATTAATAATTGAATTCGTCGCATTTACATTAATTAAAAACATACATATGTACACACACGCACACACACATACACACATGTATATACACACATACCCATAAATACATGCAGTCATACAAGTACATAAATTTTAAACTATTTAATATCACTAGAAATATTTCTCTAATTAAATATTTTCATTTATATATTATATAATTTTTTAAATATAATATATATATAATATATATATTTTAGTTATGTAAAAAGTTTGTAATTAATGCATATAAATAAACTATTAATTTTTTTATTAATATAAATTTGATAATTTTTATATATAGAATTATAAAATAAGATTCATTTTTATTAAAGTAATATAAATCAAATTAATATATTAGTTTAGAATATATATATATACTCATTGTATTATAAATATCATTTAAAAATATTTAAATTAATATATGTATATATATATATATATTGTAAAGGATAGATCTTAAAGGCCCCTTTATTGAAGTTAATTGTCCAAAAGTATGAAAAAGAGGAACAAAATTGGATAATCCACAAAAAGAGACATCAACACACTCAATATAGAGTCTTTATACTATGGTGTGAGAGTTGACCACCCCCACCACGATGATGTCTTCCTCTTCTTCAAGTCTTGACCTGAATCCATGAACCATCACCATCATCCACGCTCTCAGTGATCACACCAACTTTCTCAACCATAGCTCCAACCCGATGATTTTTTCTTTTCTCATCATCCTCACTGCTAGTAGAGGAATGTAATTCAAAGGAGTTAGGGGTAATAACATTTCTAGTTTATTTTTTGTTTTTAAACTAAGGTGGTACACTACTTGGTGTACTGGAAAAAGCCTCTTCCCCTTTAACATTTATAATACCACTATACTTTTGAATATAAACATCCTGTTCATAGACCTTAGAAACCTGTAAAACATTAGTTTGAATAATACTGAGTGTAGGATCAACCTTACTAGAAAACACATGAAGAAAATATGGTGCTATTATAGGCAATGCCAAAGAAGGTGCAATGACATAGTATAAATTGTCCATATTAGATGACACAAGCACCTTACTAGGTGTTTTAGAACCGTAACCCATAATTGGTTGTAGTGAAGAAACTATGGGAGTATGGTTATTTATTATTATTTTCACCATATTAGAATCTACAAAAACTATTAAAACATTATTATAATGATAAAAAAAATATGAAATTCCTGAAGGATTTTGAATACTCATCCCCTTGTTTTTAGGGGTCGAACTACACTGCTCATGTGACTTAATAATTTGATTCGTCCTTGTTTTAAGATTACTGGAAGTTGAAACATCATCATTATCCTTTCCATTGAGATTATTAGAATAAATCATAAGTTTTTCTTTCCAATATCTTTGATCAACAGAAGCATGAATCTCTAATTCAATGGAATCTTGACTATCAAACGAAATGTCATCAACAGTATCATCCACCATGCCTTTAGTTAGAGGATCTTTTGAGGATACTCCTTCATCTATGAGGTAATCATCTGCCATATCTTCCCACTATTGGGGTCTAGAATAAAACTGGGAAGTAGAAGCATTATCTAGCACTTGAGGAACATTAAATGTCATATCAGTATTGTCATTCATAGCAGACATGTGGGTTAGCATTTTAGGATTTGTTTCTATCACAATATTATCAATAGGAGGAAACACCATGATAACCTTATCAAGTTATATGGTATCATTCATAACATCTAGTGTATCTATTCATTTTCAAGCAGTGACATTCGCACAATTCTTAATAGAGAGAAAAGTCGATAGAGCAAAATTTTAACCCTTTAACTTCTTTCTATAGAACTGAGTATGATGGCCTTTATGTTTACAATTTAAGAAAAATAAAAATTCCCAACATGAAGACCTTTCATTCCCTATTGTTTTAAAGGAATCAAAAAATAGTTGGACTTTTTAAAACTCAAAACAGAGGTTGATTTCATCATGCGGCGTAGAGAGGATAGCTTTATCAATCATGGTACAACTTAAACCAATTTCAACTAGAGCTCACGTATAATTATCACAAGAGACTTATTCAGTAGCACTATCTAGTCTAATCAAAATACCTATTTTAGAATCTAAATAAAACATAATTTCCAGGTGCCAAAACACCCAATTGAGTCCATGAATTTTAATCCATACCTATGCACATGTATCCCCAAAATCGTTAATATTAAGATTCCACTCATGAAGTCTCAGAATTCCCAGATTGAGATTGAAAGATCCTGTACTGCAAGCTTTCTCCTTCGCTTCCAAAGAAAGAATTAAAATATGAAAAACCGACACCCTATTGAAATGCATTTGAAATCCGAGAAACCCCATATGAAAGCTAGCTGGGGAACTAAATCTAGAATTTTCTAGGGTTTAAATCCTTTGGAAAGGAAGATATGAGTGATAACCGAGTGTATTAATAACTCTATTATCTCTGAAAAAGCATCATCCGAAGTAGATACATGAGTTATTGACCCTTTATTGATGATTGCTATAGAAGCGTGATTACGAGCTGCACCAAAGGATCCAACTGAAAGGCCAGTGAAGAAAGATAATCACTTTGCTCTATCCAGATTCCCATTGTTCTTATTTGAGGACAACAGATCTTGCTGATTCATGACCTGAATGAAGGAATAAGTATATATGTTCAAGTAACTCTGGTGGTTTTGGGCACTCCAGTCACCGGAGATCCGGAGCTTCTCCTGTTCCTCCATCTTTTTTGTATAAAGTATTTAAATTAATATATATATATATATTTATAATTATAATTATAAACAAATATATTTATAAATATTCATATATAATTATAAATATACTTCTATAATTATATATTCTTATATAATTATATATATTTATAATTATATATTTATATATATATTATATATATAATTATATATACAATTATATATATATATATTAATTTATAAGTATATATAGTTATAAATTTAATATATACATATTATTTAAATATATTTATTATAACTTTATAGTTATTTAAATATATATTTATAATTTTTATTATAAATAAATATTTTTATACATATTTGTATATGAATAAAAATAATTATAAATATAATAAAACCCTTTATCACTCAAGTATATTTATAGTAATTTTATAATTATATATATATATATATTTGAATATATTTATTATGTAAAAATATTTGATCTAATTTTATAATTATTTAAATTTATTTATTTATAATTTAAAAAGTACGTTTATTAAAAAAATATGTATATATATTTAAATTATTAAAAACATATATTGATATGTTATATTTATATTAATTATATACAGACATTTTTCATTTATGTATACAAATAAACATTACTTTTTTGAATATAAATATGATAATAATATATATAATAATAATTTTTTTTGTTTTTTTATTAGTGATAAGAATATCACTTATAAAGATCAACCTTTATCAATGCTAAAAAAATAGTGATAAATGGTATACCTTTATCAGTGTTTTTTAGGGATGATAAAGGTAACCCTTTTATCAGTGCTTTGTCTTTAGTGCTGAAAAAAGTAGGCGCTGCATAATCTACATTCTATGGTAGTGAAAAAAAACCATGTTGTCAAATTTTTCTGCATCCACCTCATTCTCAATATAAGACCATGCCCAAAAAACATTTCCCAAACCCCAAACCTAGCTCACTCCCTTGAATCCCTACCCCTACCCCACCTCTTATGGTTGTAGAAAGTCCCTTAAAATTACGGGTTGAGAGGGAAAAGAACAGACACTCCATGTGTCACAACAAACGTGATGACCAACTAGTCCCAACACACACACCCTTATATATTTATATATATAATGGTTATTATATAGGTATTATGCATTACTTATTAATATATATTTTCTTAGTGTTAGATAATACATTTTAATTAATAGTTTGTAGTTAGTAAATATTAAATATTAAAAATTAAAAATTATTTATTATTTATAAAATAAAAAATAATTGTCCTTAATTATTTATTTTTAATTACTAATGATTAACAGTTATTTTGTAATTATATATCATTGATTATTGATTATTAATAGTTATGTATTTTTTATTACTTATTATTTAAATAAAAATAATTTCTTATTGTAAATTAAAATTTTCAAATTACTAATTATCCATAATAATTATGTGTTAACTAATAATTAGTAATTAATATCTAGTCATTTGTTAATAATTAATTAATTTTTAATGATTATTATTTTTTAAATATTAATTAAATATAAGTGTTGGATAAACCCTCACTTCATAAGTGGCTTTTGGGGTGAGAAGTCTCAAGATCACTTAACAAAATTACTAGCTAGTTTGATTTGGTGATGAATAAGTAGGTAGATGGTGAATAAAAATAGAATCTTGATACGTGAAATTAATTCATTGTCCAAAAGGTTTTGATCCACCACCACATTTTGGTGTAGGGTTCTTGGGGGAAGTTTCAGTCTAGTATTTTACCATGATTTAGGGAAATACAAAGAACAATTTTTGAAAACCTTGCAACATCGATGTTGTGAAAAATATATATATAATTTCTTGGATTGAAGAAGAACTAATACAATAAGGGATATCATCATCACTGATTTATAGATCAAAATTGCTGTGAATCTCACCGATTTGATCTCACATCTTCAACCAGAGAACACCTTGGTTTGAATAAAACATGACAACTCTTCTTGGGGGGGCACCCATTTTGGTTTAGAGAATTTGAAATTTCAACTATTACGACTAATCACTTTATTAGTCATTTTTATAAAATATAATATTTTATTCTTATTTTAATTTATTATTATATATATTTATATAAAAAAAATGTTACTAAAATATATATTTTAAAATAATTTAAAAAAATTTAGAAAAATAATTTTTTTTATAAAAATACCAATTCCCAAGGATCCGTTTATAATGGATGAGCTATGTGAATTCTACCTCCAAATCCAATGTGTGATTCTAAATCCTTATATACCTCATAAATTTAATCCAAATGTGTGGGTTGCAAATTTAATTATTTATATTTATAAATAAAATTTATAATTATCCCCCACTTTTATTCAGAAATATTAAATCTCTAGATCACAAGGGAGTCATTACACATTAATAAGGTATGTTTCAATTTGAACTGTTAATCAATATCAATATCTCAAAGGGTTATCAAATATTCATGTTTTGGAAATAATAAACTTGTTAATATTAAATATAAACTAGAGATATCATAGATACAATGATCATTCCATCCAACATCTCATTTGTAGAACTTTTATGGACATGTGATTATATCCTTTTCATAAAATCTATAAGGAGTAAACCCATAAACTCCTATAAGAACTATAAACACTTCTAATATTACATTAGAAAAATATTACAATGTGATCTCATTATTAGAACACATAAATGATCAATTCTAAATATTTTTTTAGGATATTATAAATCAACCTCTAGTCATAACATATGATATTGAAGCCATGTAGTTGGGGTTATAATTTTCATTATCAACAATAAACATTGTAACTTGTTTTTACCCATTAAATATTTTTATTAGGATCTACCAAAATAAAATGTTGGTTTTCCATTATAGAAATGATTTATTCTATGGGTTTTACCCCATCACTTTTTTGGTTTCATGAATTATCTCTCTTAGTAGATATTTGGTAAATGGATCTATAAGGTTTTTACATGAGCTCACATAGAAACTTTTTATGGTACCATCTAGTAACAATTTTCTAACCTAATCATGTTTCAAACTTATATGTCTATACATTCCATTTTTCATGAAACTCTATGCCCTTGATGAAGTTTCTTCACTATCACAACTGATAGAGATATGAGGAATCATACTAGGCCAGATTCGAATATCCAATTATAGATTCCTAATCCATTAAAAATCCTTTCTATACAACTCTATGGTGATTAAATTTGACACCATGGTTGAATGTTAAATACATGTTTGTTTCTTGTTTTAATAAGAAACAAAACAACCTCATAGAGAAAACAACCATCCAGATATGGATTGGTTATAACCAATACTGATAATCCCACCCATATCAGAGTAACCTTATAATAGATACAGATAATCATTATAGTATAAAATTAAATCTTTAGTCTTTATTATGTATTTAGATATTCTAATTATACATATCCAATAAACCAAAATAGTATTACTAGTAAATATACACATTTTAAAAACTGAAAAAACAATATCTGGTCTAGTGCAATGCATTGCATACATTGAAGAACCAGTTGCACTTTCATATTCAATTTATTCTATTACTCTAATCATATTCATAAATATTTGAAAACAAGAATAAAATGGAGCATTATAAGCCTTGAAACCAAGTTGATAAAATTTATTTCATTTTTTTCCATATAATGATACTGACCATAAGAAAAAATACACTACGTTTTCTAACTTTAATACCTATAATTTTATCAACTATTCTAAGGTCCGTGACTAGAAAATAATTTTAAATTCATAATTCTCCTTTTCGAAAAAGTGAGAAACTGATACAGTTCAAAGAAAGGGGTCAGCTAACACAATAAGAGATCAAAAAATCAATAAAAATGAGAATAAATTTACTGGAATAAAAAAACTTATATATCCCCCATTCATGTGCTTGAACCTTCATTTATGGATCTTCTTTGAATAAATATTCAAAGTTGGTGGCCATATTCTCCAATCTAGGATTTATTCCTCAGTATTTATCTTCTTTTCAATGAATCCTTGTTCTAGAATTTGGCCTTGTTTCCTGATCCATTCCCTTTGATCCTTATTTAAATCAACTCGCAATATTCTTTCTAAGATTCTATCCACCTCCTCCTTTGAGGCCTTAATCTAGAAGGATCCTACATTAAGTTATTTATTATAATTCATGATGAGATCATGAGGTTTTACTTTTATTTTATTTTTTCCCAACTGATTTCCTTACCCCACCGCCCTGCCCATATTCCTTGGGATCATCACTCTTGTAATTTTTTTTACACTTAATATACCTAGAATATTTTTTACTTCCTAGACTTGGGTATTTGTTCCTCTATCCATCACCTTGTTCCTTCTAGAAGATCTTGTTTCCATCATATTAGGAAGCCGATAGTAACCCATTGGACCATTATATTCCCCCCTTAAAACACTATACATCCCCCCACATCAGGTTTTACCTTATATCCATTCTTCTTCCTTGGAATATGAATCCCTATATGTTGTGATCCATCCACACTATCAGCTGATAATTGGCTAGATATATTTTCATCATAATTGGCCTTAGAGTAACCTTGGTTAATGGTGGGGTTCTCATCTGATAAAGGTGTAAACATACCCAAATCAGTTAATGCCTAAGTCTCTTATCCATGAACTAGATTTGAGGATTATTATCTTTCTGTAACCCATCATCAAACAACCCTTCAAATTTTTTACAAAGATTAATATTCAAAATGATCTAACATTGACCTATCCTACGCGCTGACTTCTCTAAATCCCTTAGAAATCTTGAGGCTCCTAAGTGGATTTCTCATGGCCCCTTTTTCCCATTAAGTATCTTTTATTTTGATCATGGGCCATTTTCTTAACATGAGGAAATTAATATTTCTTGATGGATCCTGGTTCCCCCAAGATGGCTATGCACACCTTTTCAACCCCTCCTGGACCTGCCGAGCCCCCCATCTGAATGGAATCGTCTTATGCTATAAGAATATTGTTCACCACTTGGATAAAAGTAGACTCTTTCCAAAATGGCACTCTTAGAATAGCTTCAGTCCCTTTCCGGACCATGTGTCCTTGACAACATACTAAAACAAGATTCCCTAACCAATTTTGAAGACAATCAGTAAGAAGGTTATGACTGCAAAACCATTGATTAGATCCATCAAAATTCTTCCCCGATAGTGATTCAAATCTATTCCCCTAGAGGATTAGAAACATCAACCTCAATAAATATTCAAGGGGATATAGGGTGATAAAAAATATTATTGTGAATATCTCCACATAAATAATTCCATACCATGTTCCCCAAAATACTGATAATCAAATGATTTTGAAAAGGTAAAGTAGTTCTGAAAAACATACCCAAACCATCGTGGAAGTAATATCACATTTTAGGTCAAAATCATAAGACCATAAAAATATATATATGTGGAACCCATTGGGGGACCTGGGAAATCTGGACCAAGTAGTAATTATATTATCATCTGATGAAAATCATATCATCGTATGATTATTTTTGATATAGCTAACCAATTAACATTCTTGAAAGCCCCAAGAGGCAGAGATTAACCAATCAATGGCATCGAATTATGGTCGCTGATTACTCTTTTTCTAATTTACACCAATCATATTGGTTAAAAAAATTAACATTTCATCAACATATAAACTTAGAATAACTCAATATTATTTTATAAAATTTGAATAAACAAATTTATAAACATTTTGAATATTAAATACATTTGTATAAAATAATATATTCAAGTTTCTCATGTTATTTCTTATGTTCTTTTTTTAAGTACATTAAGAGTTTTAACTAGAATATATTACTTCTTTTAATTACTTTTTAAAACAAACCCTTCTGATTGTTCTATGTAAATATCTTCATATAACTATCCATTTAAAAATATAGTTTTAACATCCTTTTAATGGACATAAAAATGTTTAATTTAAGGTATATCAAATAAAAACTTTTATTGAAGTAATCTGAGCTACAATATCATATATATAAAATTAATCAATTCCTTCTTTTCTAAAACCATTGGAAACAAGTCAAGATTTAAAATCTTGAATGTTACCATTTGAATTATACATATTTTTGAAAACCCATTTACAACTAATAGGTTTTGAACCTCTTGGTAAATCTATAATGGCATAAGTATTATTCCCCATAATGGAATACATTTAATTTTTAATTTAATAATTCCATAAAGAAACTTGCATAGAATTAATATCTTTTGTATATATGTTTTGGTGATCTTCTATAGTAAATAAAATAGGATAATTATTCAGAAGATGATTCTATTGATATATCTCAAAAAGGAAAACTGTGAAATCAGGAGAAATAAAACATGGATTTACATGTTTTTCCTTCCTAATCCTTGTACTCTATTTAGGTTCAACTTCAGAATTATCTTTACTCTCTACTATTTCATTTGAACTTGAAAGAGTAAAAGGGATATGGGTATGATGAATATCCTCATCCACATCATCATTATAAAACACAAATTTCAAAAAAAAAATATGCATCATTGATTCAATAATTATATTATATCCCAAATCCTTAATTCCATTTGATTTTTTATTTTATGAATTTCTAACAAAAACACCTTTAATTTCACTAGGACCAACAATAGTTCTTTTAGGATCAAAAAATCTATAGTAAGATAAACACCCCCACACTTTAAAATAAGAATGTTTAAGGATTATACCTTTAAAAATCTCATAAGGGGATAACTTAGTTATCCTATAGGAAATACTATTATGAATATGGCATGAAACCAATAATGTTTATCCCACTAAATTTAAGGGTAACATTTATTTATTAATCGTGAAATTTTCTATTTATACAAAAGTATTAATTTTCAAGTCCACTAAACCATTTTTATGAGGTGTTTAAGAAGCAATACTTTGATGAATTATACCATTTTATTCATAGAACACATTAAACCCATTTATAAAGTATTCAACACCTCTATTTGAGCATACTTATTTAATTTTTTTATTTAATTGATTTTCAACTCATTATTTATAGTTTTTAAATATTTTGAAGGTTCTATCCTTTTTTCAAATAAGAAATATATTTAAATATCTACTACATTTATCATAAAAGTAAAAAAATAACTTTTTACCCCATGCGTGAATAAACCATGTTGTTAAAAAATTTCAGAATTTAATAATTATAATATATTATAATTTATCTCAACACAATGAAAAGATTTATTAGTTATTTTAGATTCTACAAATGTTTCACATTTATGAAATTCATTTCCAATGTTAATTAAGTTTAACTTATTTATTACTTTTAATGGATTATAATAAATATATTCTAAATTATAATTCCATAAATAAGAGGACATAATAAAATAATCAGAACATTTAATCAAATTATTAATAGACATTTCATATACATATCATCATTTTAGTATCCCTTCTCCACAAACAAGCCTTCCTTCAACAAGATAACCATGTTTGATTTGGTTGAAACCAGAAATACCTTGATACATAAATGCTCAACCAATAATAATTATTCATAATTTCAAGTACATAAAATACATTAAGAAGGTTTAACTTATTCAAATAATTAAAATATATCTCTATGTTTCCTTATCTACTGACATTGATTAATCTATTATTTCATAGGTGTACTTACTTCACGATATTATATTTTCCAAATTTTTTGAACATCAAACGATCCATTCACACATGAACCATTTCTCCAGAATCAATCCACAATCACATCTTCCTCGAAGTCAAATTGACATCAGATATCATTTAAACTAGATTATCTTTAGTCAGTATATTTACAATTGTTTTATTAACTTTATTTCGATAGTGACATTCCCTTACAAAATGACATGGTTTTCCATATTCAAAGAATTATCCATTATTATAATAAGGATTTAATTTATTCTTGTATTGTTAAATTTTTTTCTTGACATGTAAGGAAGATTTCAGTTATTCCATTCCCTCATGATCTTGGTGTTATCAATTGGTCTGTTTATTTCTCTTATTTTGATCAGTGAATTTTTAGTTATATTTTTATTTATTTTAAAAAAATGTAGAAATATTTTTCTCTACCCATATTAACATAAATTAGTGATGATGCTATTTTTTTCTACTTAATACTTGTCATACATGAGTCTTTGGATAAGGAAAGATAGAAGGTTCTCAGTTTATCCCATAGAACCCTAGTCATAAAAAATACTAGAAAAACATCAAGTAAAATTCTTGTCTCACATTATTTAAAAAATTTGGAAATAAGTGAAAAACACTATGTAAAATAATTGTCATATGAAAAAACTTATTAATATTTTATTACTAGTTGTATTTTTGGGGAATTTTACCACATTTATTATGATTTATTAATTACACAACTTTAATTTCAATTGAAAAACTAAAATTCCAACCAATCCAATTTAGTGATCCAAACATATATATTTTAAAAAAAACTCTTTATTTAAAATATCTAAGGCATGGAGTGGAGGGGAAGGTGTTATGAAGGCGGTGTTTCTACTTGGGGGCTAGGGGTGGAAATCAGAATTATGAGGGAATGAAGCGGGATTCTATAGGACCATTTTCCATATGGTTTGGATTTATTGTTGCATCAGTGTGTGTTTTTTAGGAAAATGTGATATCATAACATATGATATAATGAAAATATTATGTTTTTATTAGCCATTGTTGGAACTTAAATTATATTATAAGGTATTATTTCATATGATATATGATATTTTATGATATAAATCAATCCTGGGATTGTATAAAACTAAGTATTACGGTATCAATACTATTGTAACATTTGACAAAAAAAATCCAAAGTTCCACCTGTATTTTTAGATTGCAATCATAGACTATGGTTTATAGTTATATCATATAATGTGATTAATACAATATAGGTAAAATGTATAAAAAATTATATTTTGATAAATTTACTTGTAGTTTATAAAATGTATGTATATTGTAAGTGTTTGGACATGTCAAATATGATTTACATGACTAAAATAAATATGAAATGTTATAGTTGTATCTTATGATTTGAAATATAAAAAAAGGTAATATTAATTAGTCAATTGTTTCAAAATATTTATTTGTATAAATCATTAATGAATCATGAATATTGTGTGTTCTTTATTTAAGAGATAAATTTCTTCATGAATATTTTTAACTATATTACATGCTTTGAATGATATCATAATATTTAGTTTTATCCTAAATTAACCATATTATTTATTTATGTAATGATATTAAATTTCTTATTTTATCTTGTGTATATTAGGTTGTATAGTTATTATGAACTATAATCTCTCTTGAGTAAAGTCTCTCTAGGAAGAGGGAATTGGGGTCAGACTACCCACTATTCTAAATGCATATGAATTATTCTAGAATGGTGGTTATTGGATTTCTATTTCTCCAAGTTTACTCAAATGGAGTTTGTTAATCGCATAACTATGAGAATTTAAATGAATATTTCACCTACCATATTCATGAGATTCTATTGGATATTATGGTTATGTTTGACTTCAATTTTTTGATGAGTAGAAATAACTCTTTGTTTTTTGTAATGACTTACACATTAATGTGGCGTCGACACATTAATATGGTGTATGGTATTGGGAATCAAAAACTAAATTGTTATAACTATGCAAACACATAGGGATAAGACATGAGATGATATTAATTGCATGAGATGAAATGGGTTTAATATGAATGTGTTGTATTATAATCTTTTTAGAAATTAAAATAAATCCCCTCAAAAAATAAATATGATAGTCCTTACAAAGTGTAACATAAAAATAACTAAATCATCCAAAATAGAAATTTAAATTAATGGTTGGTGATGCTGGATTACCTTATGTGGGACGAGAAAGTGAAATCTGATCCTAATGGGATTAACTATAATTTTTTGGTATTTTCTTTAGGTGACAATACCTGGAAGACCATAATAGTATTTGGTTATTAGAGGAATAGAGTTTATAAAATTCATATGAAGGGTTTGAATAAATAGTTATCCTCTCAACTATTTATGAATCACAAACTTTTTTATTAGCATGTGTGACTACCTAAATATCTATGTGGCGAGAAATATTTCATATAAAACCAAGTATGTAGTAAAATATGGATTTTCTATCACTAAATATATTAGATTTGTGGGGTTATCTTATTTTAGTGTGAGAAATTTTATAAAATTTCCTTGATGTTAATATATAAAATATGATACTTAACTACAGATATGTATTTTTAGTAGATTATGGAAAAATTAATGATAATTATTTTGAGATCAAATATAGGTATGAGAAATACAATTTTTCTATATTGGTATTTAATTTTGAATAGTGTTCTCAAGGGGAACTATTTTGAGTATCTATATGTGTTTTTTATATAGGTTAATTTTAAAAATTCTTATTGATAGGTATTAGATACATGGTGTGAATACTAGCTTTCTACTAATAAATATATGCTCAAAGATAAGAGGTAATTGAAAAAGGGTGATGTATATATCCATGTCAAACAAGTATTAATAGTTGTTGCATTAAATATCATCACTTATGATCCAAATTGACCAAGTGAATTAATTCTATAAATGGAGAACTGTTATTATCTTCATTCCATAAATTGAAATTTTATTTCTCTATTGTGTTTGAAGAAGATGAGTTTATCATTAATCATTAATAACAATACATGTTCTATATACATATTAATGAAAATATCAATGGAAAATGGAAAATGGAAAATGGAAAATGGTTTATATATTCTAGATATAGATAATATTGTCTATAACATTTGGAATAAGAAGGTCACAATTTATTTTTAATCCCACCTACCTTTGACATTATTTATATGGAAATATAAAAAATAAAGACATCCAATGACTTTGTAGAGGTGGATTTCTCAAACCATTCAATTAAAGATCATTTGAAAATTGAGAAAAAATTTTATTAAGAAAAATGATATATGAACCTTTTAGTGGAAATGGTGAAAGGGAGGGAGGGATCCATGATCTCATATATATTTATGTATACGAACTAATTAGTAATATTGAAAGTAGTGGTTTTATGTACTTTGTATCTTTTATAGATGAATTCAGTACGTATTATAATGTGTTTTTGATGAGAAACAAGTATGGAAATTTTGAAAAGTTCAATGATTTTTAGAACAAAGTATATATTCACTTTCCAAAAAGTATTAAAATATTGTGATTGAATCTGGATACTGAGTAATAGATCCAAGAATTCACTTATAATCTGAGGTATTGTGGAATTTTTCCATAATTCACTCCTCCTAGAAATGTATAGATGATTGGTGTTGTGGAGAGTTGGAATAATACCTTGACAGACATGGATTTATTGATGATGAGTTAGTGTGACATTCCTATTTCATTATAAGGATATGATATGAAGACTACCTCATTACAATTAAAAAATATTTAATATAAATCATTTATAAAGACATGACATAAGGTATATACTGAGAAACATCTCAAAATTTCTTTTATAAATACTTGAGGTTGTGAAGAAATAATATGATGATTGGATTCTGAAATGATAGGACCCAAGATGGAGACATCCCTGATTTGTTGGATATTCCAAGGAATATATAAGATATATTTTTTATCAACCCACTGAACACAAATTATTTATGGCCCAAACTAGTATATTTATTGAGAAGTAATATATAAATATAAGATTCAATGGGTGTAAACATGAACAAGGAGAAGTTCAATACTGAAAAAAGGAACTATTCCTATGACGGAGGTTGATCTAGTTCCACAAAGAGTTGTAGAGGAATAAAGAACGCATGTTATAAAAGAACCTCCCTGGTGTTGTAGGATTCATCAAGAACCCAAGAGATATGGAATTCTCATAGAAAATGATAGTGAAGTAAAGTTAATTAGAGAATAATCCTATTAAATATAGGGAGACCACTGAGTGTTCTAATTATAAGAAATGGTAAAAAACCATGGAATCTGAAATGGACTCTATATACACAACCAAGTTTGGAACATAGTGGATGCACCTAAAGGGGTGTGACAAATTGGGTGTAATTTTGTTTTCTCTAAGAAAACTAACATGGAGGGTAGCGTTTCCACCAATCAAGCCTGCATGGTGATAAAGGGTTATAGGAAAATTCACTGTACTTACTATAAAGAAAACATTTCATTTTTTAATGATAAAGTCTATTTGTATATTTTTAGACATAGAAGATCATTTTTATTTTGAGATATTTTAAATATATTAAAAATACTTTTTATTTAATATTAATTTTTATGAGGACCTGTATATGATACATCCTAATGTATTTTAAATTCAAAATGATTATATTATGCTGTGGAAGTTTCAATGGTCAATTTATGGGATGAATAAAGATCCATAGAGTTGGAATATATGGTTTCATGAAGATATCAAAGTGTTTGGTTTCAAAAAAAAAACATGAATGATTCATGTATATATGAGAATATTAGAGGGTGTGTTGTGTAATTTTTGATATTTTATATGGATAAAATACTTATTTTTTAAAAAGATATCCCAAATTAACATAATTTAAATTTAGGGTTGGGTAAATTCTTTTAAATAAAAGACAAGGATGGAGTATCTAACATACTATGAATGACAATATATACAAAATTATATAAGATGTTTCATATACTTAATTAGGACACATAAATTGTTATTTTTTAAGGGGATTAATATAGATAATTCATTAAATGGTTCTTTAACACTATTTTAATGAATGAATCTTACGATGTTTCAGGATCTTTATAAGGAGTTAGATAGTATGAATAGAATTTTCTATTAATTTTCCAGAGGCTCTCTCATATGTGCTATATTGTGTGATATACCTGATGACAATTAAGTTCATAAAATAACATATAGATAAAAATATAATCCCAGAGAGAGACACCAGATTATTATTAAAAACATCCTTAAGTACTTAAGAATAAACAATTATAAATTCCCAATATTGGAATGATATAATTAGATCCATATAAAGGATACATATATGAATGTTTCCAATAGAATATAAAATACATGAGAAATAAATTGGATTTATTTTTTTCTCAATAATGAAGCTATAGTTAGAAGTGTTACAAATAAGAGACAATGAATGACTTGTATGTAGAAGAATTTTAATTTTTTTATTATATTTCATTTAGATCAAAAAGATTATTTTTGCATATGGGTTGGTTCTTAGAATTAAGGGGTCAACAATGATTTACTATGAAAATAATGCACCCATATCTCTAGAAATGCAACCCCAATATAACCCAAGGATAAAACACATACTTTAAAAAAATCTTATTTATGTGATAATTGAGAGGGTAGATGTTAAGATTTTTTGGTTGGATATGGATGATAATATAAGAGATCCACTAGAAAAACCCTCATGAAATCAGAAGCATGTAGGTCCTGTTGAGTATCTTGGTATATTATGTATAAGATATTTATGTAATGGTCGTATAATGTATTTATATTTTCTAATAGAGGAAATGTTTATTTATCATTCATTCAGTTGTGTTATAATTTAATTTATATGAATAGTAGAATGATAATATCATTTCAATGTATGGATTTGAGTTATCCCTAATAGAAGGTCATCATAGACTATTATTGGTTGTGAAGATATATTATTACTATTGGAGTTGGTTTCCTAGAACTAATGTAAAATTACATTATGATCTATTACATTCATGGTTTTTGAATACTATTAATGTTCTTATCATATCCCGATTTATCTTCTACATGAAAGTGAAGGTTATAATTTCCGAAGGATACCTATCACACTGAAAGGATACAGATGTTCCCCAACATGATGAGAATCAAGAACTGAAGTGAAATAATTCTTAAATATATTTTCTATGTATATATGATATCATTTTATGGGACATAAATGATATATGATATCAGTGATATGACACAAAAAAGATATTGAGACTCCTTTTTATTAAGTTCTTCGATGGTAATATATATAAAAGATTAGGTTATGATAACTTTTCCCACAAGTAGGAAATCCATATATATATATATGTGTGTGTGTGTGTTTCATCGAGTGTTCCTATCTGCAGACATGTATAATTGTCCTTAGATATTAATATTATTTTTAGTGTACACCATGATTCATTCACATTGATTTTTTGATGAAAATCATGATTACATATGATCATGATGAGGTATATTTTGTTAGGCACACCATTATTGAAAATGAACTAATGAATAATCTGAGGATGAATTTGACCCTTCTATAACTTAAAAGAAACTGATATCTCCAAACCTTTGAAGGAAGTGGAACTATATTTTAATTTCAATCTCCATGGTATTCCCTTGGTAATTTCATTGATATAAATTCAATTAAAGGGACGTCAGACACATAGGTTGATAACACATGTATGCAACCTAATTGATTAGAGATATCATGACAAAGATATTATATTTCATAGCTTTTGTTTATAGGAGGTTCTTTTTTTGTAGAAACATTAACTTGTTTATCCTTTGATTCCTTTTTATGTTCCATGATTCTGACCTAAGACTCTATGAGGTTATATATAATTCAAATGAGAAAGGGGACTATATGATCAATATATCTTGAAGAATTTAAGACAGTCAATATATATTTTTCTCATATGTGGTTTAATAATTATCCATGTTTTTTCTCATAAATAATCATTTACTATTTATTAAATAAAATATACATGGGTTTAATATTTAATAAATACTTTTTCATTATTTTGGGGTATAAAATATTTATTTATTTCTCGGTGAATAATGAAGTGATATTTAGTTATTTAAATAAAAACTCAATATTAATGGTCTGATAAATATTGATAAGAATTTGCGGGCCAGGAATAATGTTCAAATGCAAAATGAAATATTTAATTTTATTTTTCATAAATATTAATTTATTAATTCAATGGAATAATATTTATTTATCTATGAGTGTAGTGAATGTCATGAAAATAGTAATATTATTATTATTTGGAAATGGAGTTCATCAGTGATTATGAGAAAAAAAGTCCCCATGTGAAATTATTTATAATTTAACCCTAGGATAATAAATATCTAGTTATATCATTATCTAACAATATCCTGGATATTTTAATCATTACGCACAATATTTTCTCGAGAGAACCATCTCAAGCCCTAGAGAGTTCATCCCTTAGATATATATCAAGAATAGTGATAAATTCTCCTCCTCCAACATCTCAAAGAAATTATTCCACATCAATGAAATTATTTGGGAAATTGATGCTGAATATTATAAGTATTAGAATCATCCTCCATAGTTCCTGGAGATCTCTACAATGATGTTTAAGGGTTTTTCATGAAATTGTTGATCAACACTAGAGGGAATCTACCATTGAATCCTATAATGCTATGATGGCATGACATAAATATACGATTTGATTCATGAATTAAGAGTGAATTTCAGTATGAATTAATTTTAAACTTAAATAAATTAATTATAAATTATATCTGAATATATTTTATCTTTTATTTTTATGGATTTCATTCATCTAGTTACAAGGAGAAACATGAAGAATTTTATGAATTCCCATTATTGGTAATGCAACCAACTTCTTCCTATATACCCCAGAACCTTGAATGATTAAAATGAGTAGTGGAATAAAGATAAAATACGAAGAGACTTAAAATTTGGAATTACCTACCAAAGTATATCCCCTAGAATGTGATGCAATAATTTATACAGACATGGGTTTATACTTATTATCAATCCTTTTACCTGAGTTTGGCATGATACCTAGTGTTATTACCTTCACACTCTGATAACTTTCTTAAAAAAGACTCGAGGCATAGCTAATTGGGAGTGGTTGGGTATATTTTTGATCATGTAATTGGTTAAAGCTCAATTGAGATGATATTTTTCGACTCATATAATGAGAAAAGACATCTAACCCTTGATTGAATTAATCCTAGTAAATACATGGAAATACATAGTAGAGTCACATATGATGTGTTCAACTAATTAGATGAAGGAAATGTGATGGGATCACCTACTAGATGAATTACATGTGATGTATTCATTTATCAAATCAATCATTTGTTGAGAATCAATAAATTTTGTGATGTTATATACTAGATTGAAATTATTCTATTTCTAGTGGTCACTCTATTAAAGAGAAAAATGGATTATATAGGTATATATACCTTGTATTTGATACATATTATTGTTAAACTGTTTATATTTTATATGAGTATTATTTATGGATATCACACTAGTCCCCTTAAAAACATGAGTAACATTGATTCTTTGATAAATTCTTCCCTTTTCTTACATCAATGAAATAAGGATTTCATATTTCTTATAGAAACTACTGAGGTTTGAATGGTTTCATAGTTATGCCTCTGGATAAAGATTAAGCATGGGATGAATTATTTTTTCCCAAATAAATAGTGTTTGATTAACTATATCCATTATATTTTTGGATGGATTTACAAAGATATGTGATTTTTTGAACAAATTATACAATGTTAATTTAATACATGTGAGAGATTATTGGATGTACACATAATATGTTGTTAAATAATTTTCTATGATATAACTGAATTATAGTCAATGATATTCATGTTATGGATTTCATAGTTTATTATGTATCTATATCATTTAGATACATGAGATGGATCAATTATCCTCAGTCATAGAGTATGACTAAGCTTACAGTATATGATTTTTCATTCATGTAATACTACTCTTGAATAGTTTATCCTCAATTATGAATCAGGAGATGATTCATTCCTAGAAATACACATTAATTGAATAAAATTAATGAATAAAAACTAATGAGAAATAATATATTTGTGCATGATATTCCACCATATGTGGATGATGTTCATACCTTAATAAAAAACATTAAGGTTGTCCTATGAAAGGGAAGAGTTCCCTTTATTGGGTTTTTCCATTTTTTAATTCCACAATCCAATATAATTTTATATTACATAATTATTCATTCATATCCTATAAAGACCCTACTATCTCTCCTTCTAAGAATCTATATGGTCACATTCCAATCATGGATGTACTGTTTGGTGTAATCCCCTCAGAGGAAGGAAAGATTTTTTTCTACTCTAGTGACCCCCTTAAAACATACTCTATCAAAGTTTGAGGATGGGGCTTACAATAGTAAAGGTACCCCTAATTTTTTTTATCTAATTTCTTCTTAACTTGATAGAGTTGAAGATTGATCATTGATTTTCATGGGTTTCTTCCAGTTCCTAATATCATTTGATGACTTCCCTAAATACATCAATAAGTACTTATACAAAAACAACATTAATTAGTAAATGTTATTAATATTATGTGTTATAACTGCATATTTGTTTCCATATGTTGTTTTTTAGTTTGGGATGTAATCTAACATATATATATATATATTAATACTAATATATATTTTTTGGGTTTTATTGTGAGGAAATCCATACACAAAGACCTATAATAATTGTGTATGTAGTATTGTTAATACATTATTAAAATTTTAGTCAATGGTGGAAAATATGTAAAATATAAATTATATTGATTATTCAATATATTTGAAGAATAAAGAAAGAATGAATTAAATAAAGAACACAAATATTTTGCATGGTTTGAAGAACATTGATCATATGTTCATGGAAGGGACACCACTTAAATTATCAATTTATTAATTCTGAATTAAAAATTTACAACTTATGAAAGATATCATAAAAACACTCATCTAACATATTTAGCAACACCAAAATAAAAAAATTGTTCTTAGAAAAAAATTCACAAAAAATGAAAGAACTAAAAATAATTTATGTTCAAAAACATAAAATACGTACAAACCATTTGGTCTTACTACAATACAGCTCTTTTGTTCTATATTGTCTTCGTTAGGTTTTATATAGGAATAAAAAATGTCTTCAAAAATTTCTATGAACTAGACAGGGAGATCCTCTTCACATGATGTGAGTTATAAATTTCCACTAGTATCTAACACCCCTATCATCTCTACATAAGAATGGTAAAGTTTCATGGCATAAATGTAACAACATTACTCTATGTTCCAATGATCTCAAGTTATCTCTCTCTATCTATAAATTCCCTCTTTATTCCCCTAAAATACCCAACCAGGTGAATGATTGAATGTTGATCAATAAAGCATCTTGGAATAATGGTAGTTGTACTAAGCTTCAGGTATTAATTTAAGAGCCAACAGTATTCAAGGAATAATTGGATGGCCAAAATCAAGAGGATGTTTATGTACCAATATATTCTTTTCTGGTAAGGTTTTTCTTTTCTGGAGCTTTTAAGAAAAAATGGGGTTTCTGAAAATTTCAGGAGTACATGTCGCGTACTTATAAGTACATGCTGTGTACTAGATTTTCGTGGGTGATAATGTACTGGCCATGTAATGGCCGAGTACATAGCTGTGTGTGGTGCCCTAGATACCGCCTAAAGTATGGCCCGGTAAGGGCAAGTACACACCGTGTACTTTTAAATAACACATCGTGTACTTTCTTTTTTCATTAAATGGACTGGGGTGGTATTTAAAGGAAAGAACACACTTCTTCTATGTCTGCCTCATCCAAGAGCCTCCGTATGGCCATGTATCTTTTCCAAGCTCCTGACTCACCATCTGTTCTCTGATTTGAACTCCAGAAGTTTCATTTGAATCACATCGGTGAGTTATCCCTTCTTCTTGAACATCATCTCCTTATTTCTCCTCTTTCGTGAGATATCCTCGGTTGAATATTTTAATAATTTTTGTATATATATGGAATTATATAGAGATTCAAGGCCTAAGGTTCATGTGTATCATCTATACAACACCGAGGTAGGTGTTTTTTGCCTTTTTGTACTTAGTATTTGAGTTATATGTAAAAAAGTGCCCAATAACGTTTTTCGAGGTATTGCGTGTTTATGGTTTTTTTCCTTTTATTTCCTTCTATGACTTCTTTGTTTGGATAGAGGTTAATTGTATGTGAATAAGGTTAACCTTTCCATTCTATGGATGTTTTCCCCATGTTTTCTTATTTTGGCTGTTTGTTCAGGCTTTCCTGTTAGGCTGCTTCTTACTTTCCATGCCTAGTATTGTAGGATGGAGCGATTTTATCTAACATGCTATGATATGTTATAAATTGTTTAGCCAATTATTTCTTGAGTTTAACTTGGTATTCCATTTATAGTTTGTGCATGATTGACTTACATAGGGCTATAGGAACCTGGTGTAGTAGACCATAGGGAGAATGGATGTTGAGAGCATTTCCAGAGTGTCTGTTTACTTTTACATTGCAAGACTATATGGGGGATAGACCTAAGGGCTCCCTCAGAGTGTCTATAGTTCCTCTATATATTCCATAGGGGGTATTGGACGTTGAGTTCTTCCTTAGAGTGCCCATTAGTTACCAATATGAGACTATAGGGGGAATTGACGGTGGGTGCTTCCTTAGATAGTCTTTACTAAAGCTGAACCAGAGGGGTTAGACTGTGTGTGCTTCCCAGAGGGTTGCTTGTGTTTGTATTGGTTGAACGAGAGGGGTTAGTTTTTCAGTACGTCCCATTGGGTTACCTATTTTTGATTATCTTCTTGCTTGATTTTTGAAAATGAATGCAATTTATTTTGTAGGATTGTTTACTTTCGAGTACTTCCTTGTGTTACTGATTCATTTTGTTTATTGTCTGCCATATATATTCAATGACTGTTAGGCACAGATATTTGGGTGGTTTCTTACTGGGATTCTTCTCACTCCCTGTTTGGGCCATGCTTTTGTGCCCAAACAGATTATATTGTTGCTGGTTGAGATAAGGGAAAGCGCCCTTCTACTTCAGGCACTTGATTGCTATGGATCTGGAGAACATGGGACCAAGTTGAGGCTTGTGATGCTGAGGAGTTGTTTTCATGTTTTTCTTTTCTACTTTGATTTAGTATTGTATTACAACATTGTGAATTGTTTGGCTATTTTCCTAGACATATGTATCATGCATCATTTATATATTGTCTCCAGTTATTTACTTCTTCAGTCTTCCACTACTTACTATTGTGTTGTATTATTATTGGTTCTGATGTTATAGATCTATTTACTTTCACTGCGTTACTCTGACAATGAGGGCATAGATTCCCCACTATCAGACCAAAGGCCCTCACTGCTAGTTGGTAGACTCTGGAATTTGGGGAAATGAGCTTGAGGCCATGTGACAAACCGGGTACGGGGTGCCTCTGGGTGGCACCCAGAACTGGGATGTTATAAAGTGGTATCAGAGAAATTATTTTATTCATGACTTACTATTTGGAGCCTATAGCTAGGGATAGGAAAAACTAGGTAATTAGTAATAAGTTGTGCCAGAGAGTAGCTAACTCGTGTACAAGAAAAAACTAATTTTCCTCGATTATTTCATATTTTCTAATTTTATAATTTTACAGTTGATTTGATTTCACTATTGGGTGACTCACATGTTTTATGCCATTATTGTTGATATTATTGAGGTTCTATTTTTGTTTCAACCAAATTAGATGAGGGTTTTCCATCTAATTCATCATATAGGCACTTTCTAGAAATCACATGTCATGCATTATTAACATGCCATGTAGGGTGAATTATGGATTGCATGTTGTTGTGATAGATGTTGTGCTATATATTCATGATGTTGTGATAGATTCCTTGATAGAATACCAACTGTTTGATAGGGTATTTAAATTTGTAAGGTTTTGTTTGAATGAACGCCAACATTGATTCCGGAGGTGTTATTGGCCCTCATGGATTGGAATTTAGTGGATCATTTCCTTGTTATTCCATGTACATAACATGTATAAGATTCCATGCTCTGATTCGTGGGGATTATGGGCTCTCACGAAATGGTATTTGGCACTTTAATATTTGTTTCAATGTTTTTCTGGGTTTCGGAGAATTTTTTTTGGCTTACTGTCTGGAAAAACCTATAATACACAACATGTAATTATAAATACACACCATGTGTCCTTCTTTCCGATAATGAATTTTTTTTAATGTACAGTCCATGTACTTATTTACACGTTGGTTAGTCCTTAACTGTGTCACTAACTGTGTGAGCAGAAACACGGGGTTGAGAAATCTTTGAGGGTACACCCTGTGTACGGGTTGTAGACGTCGTGTTGTGGAGACCAAGTGTCCACCCATGTGACTAACGACACAGATGGATAAAACATAGGTTATACATGTTGTGTCAAGTTTTAACATACCATGTAGTGTAACCCTTGAATTCAGCCATGTAACGAACAACACGGGTCAATGAAATCCTTCAAGTACACGCTGTTTCCATCTGGAACATGTCGTGTAGAGTGGGACATGTAACCGGCCATGTGACTAACAACACGGGTTGATTAAGTTCATCTAGTACACGCCATGTCTAGCACTAAAATATTGTGTATCCTTGTTCTAGGAGAACCGTGTGGCTTAGATGTGTAAAGGAACTCGGTCAGGGGAAGAGGATTCAAGAACATGTTGTGTGTTAGAAAAACACATCGTGTGTATGTGGTGTTCCATAACCTCTGGTGGAAAATGTACATGCCCATTTGAAGGCTTAAAGGAGCATGTCATGTAGTGGTCATAAATTCTGTGTACCCATGTTTTGAAAAACAGGTATGTTTTATTTTTTCTGTCCCCTTCTTATGCTTCCAAGTTTAAGTCCTTGATAATCTTGATCTAAGGTGTGTGATTGACCTTGCAGAGTCATTCCACTAAGACGCCCTATGGGTTTTCCCCAGTTACATGGCATTGACCAGACACCAAACAAGGCTGATCAGGGACCACTAGCCGATCCTCCTGTAGTGCCAGTCAAGGAACCAGCTATTATTCCGGATACAGGTGCTGATACAGAGTTTCGATATGGATTCATGAGGTTCATGAATAACTTCCTAGGAGAAAAGAATCTTGCCCCTTCTATGGTAGAGCTGAAAAGGGTTTTCCAACAACAGCATCCTCCCACATTTACACGGGACAGAGGACCTCAGGCTGTAGAGTCATGGTTGGAAGCCATGATTTATATCTTTTAGCATCTGGAGACGCCTCCAGAGAGGAGGGTGAAGCTTACTACATACATGCTATAAGACTCAACCAAGAGATGGTGGGATGTGATCTCATAGATGGTATGCCAGCAGGTTATGGTCTGGGATGAGTTCCAGTGTTCTTTCTATGACTACCTTTACCCAATGACATTGAGGGTTGACCAAGCTCGAGAGTTCATGTGTCTGGAGCAGGGTACTCTTTCTGTTATAGAGTATTCTTCTCTCTTCACAGAACTGCAAAGCCTAATGCCCATTACATTAGGTGATGAGTTATTTCTGGCAAGGAATTTTGAGGATGGTATCATGCATGAAATATGATCCCAGGTGAACATCTTCAACATGACATCCATCACTTCTATAGTTAAACAAGAGCTGATCACGGACCACAATCTGAGGGATTCTAAAGCTGTGAGCCAGGGAGGCTCGATATATGGATTTGGTATCCCCCCTATCAATAGCAGGAAGCACCGTAGGGAGTCTACGTGTGGAGACTCGAGGAAGCATGATACATATTTGGTTATCCAGGTAGTATGCTACCTGTGTGGAAAGGTCAGGCATATGAGGCTACATTGCCCGAGAGACCCAGTGGAGTGTCGATCATGCGGCAAGATGAGTAATCTATAGCACTTCTATCATATCTTCTCACCAGCATCTAGTGAAAGGGTTTTTTCTATGACTCCTTATTCAGGAGAAACACCACCAGTTTCTCATCAGTCTAGGAATTGGAGTTCTATTGACCATTCAGGCTGAGGTGGAGGTCATGACCACATTATCCAGTCACCAAGTTTTCAGCGACAACATGGTGGATCAACTCAAGGTGGATAGGTAGGGTCGCAGGGCTGTGGTACATGCCAGAATTTTGCAGTCGAGTAGACCCAGCATGAGCAGGATCCCAGAACCTCTACAGTTCGATGTATGATTCTAGTTTCCTTAGTTTTAGCTTCTTCTCTTTTTTATACAGGGGCTTCCCATAGCTTTATATCTTTTGCTATTATGGATAGCCTTGGGCTCTGTAACTTTTACTCTACTTATATCTTGACATTAGACACTCTGTTTGGGAACTATAACGGCTAGTGTACGTTAGTGCAAGGAGTGCCCTCTTGAGTTTGGTGGGTGTCACTTCTTTTGGGACCTTTATGTCTTAGAGATGACATGCTATGATGTCGTTCTCAGAATGGACTAGTTAGCTCCCTTCCAGAATGTAGTGGATTGTTATGGCCATAGGGTGAGTTTAATTTCACCAGAGGGCATATCATTTCTACATAAGGGTGAATGGGATCCTAGCGAGTAGAGTGAGACCAAAATATCATTGGTTGGGAGGAGTTAAAACCCATATTTCTAGTCTATGTCTAGATTACTAGGGGACTTCAAAAATGGAATTCCCTCCAATAGTAGATTGTTTTAGGGATGTCTTTCCAGAGGATTTTTCTGGTTTGTCTCTAGATCAATAGGTATAATTTTATATTGATCTAGTGCTAGGTGCAGCACTAGTGTCCATTCCTCATAGGATGGCTACACTAGAGTTGCAGGAGCCCAAGAAGAAATTGGAGGAGTTGCAGACAAAGGGTTTCATACCACCCAGTACTTCTCCTTGGGGTTATCCTATCCTATTTACGAAGAATGAGGATGGTAACCTCCTAATTTTTGTGGATTATAAGAAGTTGAACCAGTTGACAGTCAAGAACCGATATCCCTTGTTGAGGATTGAGGATCTCTTTGTTCAGCTTTGATGATCCTGAGTGTTCTTGAAGATTGACATGAGATCCAGTTACCATTAGTTGCATGTTAGACCATTTGATATACCTCTTACAGCCTTTCATAGAAGGTATGGTCTATAAGAGTATGTGGTTATGTCATTCGGTACCACAAAAGTATTTGCAGTCTTCATGGAACTAATGAACTGAGTGTTCCATCCATACTTGGGTTCTTTCGTTGCAATCTTCATGGACAATATCTTGGTGTACTATCACACTCAACACATCCATACCACACATCTTGAGATAATTTTGATTACACTGAGAGAGTATCATTTATATGGTAAGATCTCAAAATTACACTTTTGAATGGATCAGATTCACTTATTGGGTCATATTATCTCAGAGACAAGAGTATTAGTAGATCCAGAGAATGTGAGGGTGGTAGTTTCCTAGGATAATCTGAAGAACGGATTTGAATTATGGTGTTATCTAGGGAATCATAGTTACTACATAAGTTTCATACAAGACTTTTTATGCTTAGCAGTGCCACTGACAGACCTGACTAAGAAGATTGTGAAAAACTTGTGGTCAGATTCTTGTGCGTCATCCTTTCAGGAGTTGAAAGGGAGGTTGACTACAGTGTCGATACTAGTATTACCAGAGCTGGGAATGAATTATATAGTTTACTACGATGCATCAGGTATCGGGCCAGGAGTATTGATTATGTATGGGGAAGGAGTTGTTTTGTATGGGTCTTGGCAGTTGAGGCCACATGAGAGGAATTACCTGACACATGATCTCAAGTTGGCTATATTTGTTCATGCCTTGCACTGTTGAAGACATTATCTATTGGGAGAGCATTTTGTGGTTTTCACTAACCACAAAATTCTCAAGTATATCTTCACTCATCATGATTTGAACCTGAGACAACGAAGGTGGGTTGAGTACCCTCAGTCCTTTTACATTGAGATTTCCTACATCTGGGGAAAGGCAATGTAGTAGCTGATGCATTGAGCAGGAGGACGCAGATACAGTTAGTTCAGGAGGCCAACCGTGAGTGGCATCTGATGGCTGTGTTTCCCGAGATGCATCTGGAGGTGCATGACAGACAGGGGGTGACTTTTCTATCTTCTGTATCTATTACCTCTACTCTTCTTGATCGAGTGAGAATGAGACATCTATCAGATTCATAAGGCCTAGTTCTATGGGAGAGTGTGTCAGGAGAGGACCCTATTCTTGGATGAACAGTAGGCGAGGATGAGATCTTTCATTTTCATGGGTGCGTATGGGTGCCAGTAGACATACGTGGGGAGATGATGCTGGACATTCATTCCTTAGTTTGGGAATTTCATCCTAGTGTCACCCAGATGTATCGTGATCTATATCATCAGTATTGGTGGCCACGTATGAAGAGAGATGTTGCAAGTTTAATGTTGAGGTGTTCCACTTGTAAGCAGGTGAAGGTGGAGAATCAGTGACCAAAATATATTTTATAGTAGTTACCCATTCCCGAGTGGAAGTGGAATGTTGTTGAGATGGATTTCGTGACAGGTTTACTGAGGTCACCTTGAGGGAATGATGCAATTTGGGTTGTCATTGACAGACTCACGAAGGTTGCTAACATCTTTTTGATCAAGAATACCTTTAGTGTTGATGAGATAAGAAGGTTATAAATCTGGGATATTGTATGTCTGCATGGGGTCCCAAACTCCATTGTTTTAGACTGAGAAGTATATTTTAATTCTTGAGTCTGGTAGGGACTTCAGAAGGCTTTGGGTACACAGGTACTTCTGAGTACAACTTACTATCCCCAGAAAGATGGTCAGTCCGATCATATGATTCAGGAGCATACGGACATGTTTCGATCATGCATCCTAGATTTTGGAGTTTTATGGGAGAATCACATACCTCTTGTGGAGTTTTCCTATAATAATAGTTTTCAAGAAACAATTCAGATGGCCCCTTATGAGGCTTTGTATGGTAGGCCATGACGAAAACCCTTATGCTGGCTGGAGGTAGGAGAGGCAGCTATGATGGGACCTCATCTTGTCAAGGAGACCACAGAGTAGATAGAGATGCTTCAGAAAAGATGGATACTACACATTCACATCAGAAGTCATATGCTGATCGACAGAGATGACCTCTGGAGTTCGAGGTTAGAGATCAAGTTTTTCTGCATGTCACACCAAGATTGGGACACAGAAGGATTAGGAGATGGGGAAATCTTTTACTAAGATATGTCGGACTGTTTAAGGTTTTGGAGAGAGTCAGGCCGATTGCCTATCAGTTTCAGTTACCTCAGAGGTACCGAGCTATGCACGACATCTTTCATGTCTCTTAGCTTCACTGTTACTTCTCAAATCTATCTCATGTTTTTCAACCTAAAGAGGTTGAGTTAGAGGTGGACGCCTCATTCATGGAGCATCCTATCTGGATTTTTGATCGAAGTGAGAATGTTCTTTGTGGATGTTCTATTCATTTGGTATGAGTTCTATGGAAGCATGAGCGAGTACAGGACGAGACTTGGAAGTGGGAGGCTGATGTACAATCACAATGCCTGGAACTGTTCGAGGATTATTCTTCTATGCCGCCTTTTTAGGGAAATTCAGGGACAAATGTTATTGAAGGGGGGAAGTTTGTAATAATCCGAATCTTCTTTTTAGGTTTGGTTTTTCTTTTCTGGTGTTTTTGAGAAAAAGAGGAGTTTCTGGAAATTTCCCGAGTACACACCGTGTACTTATAAGTACATGTCGTCTACTCGGTTGTCGCAGGTGACCGTGTATTGGCCATGTAATAGCCAAGTACATGGCTGTGGGTGGTGTCCTAGAGACCGCCTAAAGTGGGTCTTGGTAAGGGTAAGTACACTCTGTGAACTTTTAAAGAACACAAAGTGTACTTTTTTTTCATTAAACAGACTGGGGTCACGTCTAATGGACAAAACACACTTATTCTTTGTCAGTCTCATCCCGGAGTGTCCACAGGGGGGGATTGGATGTTGAGTTCTTCCATTGAGAGCATATTTGTTACCGATATGAGACTATAGGGGGAATTAACGGCAAGTGATTCCTTAGAGAGTCCTTGCTAAAGCTGAACTAGAGGGGTTAGACGCTTCCCAGAGGGTTGCTTGTGTCTATTTTGGTTGAACCAGAGGGGTTAAGCTATGAGTACTTCCCAGAGGGCTACCTGTTTGTGATTAGCTACTTGCTTGAGTTCTGAAAATGAATGCAATTGAATTTTTAGGATTTTTTACTTTCGAGTATTTCCATGTTTACTACTTCATTTTGCTTGTTTCCATCCATATATATTCACTAACTTCTAGGCACAGATCTTTGGGTGGTTTCCTACTGGGATTCGCCTCAATCCTTATTTGGGCCATGCTTTTGGGCCCAAATAGATTATATTATTACAGGTCTACAACTTCAGGTACTTGATTGTCGTAGAGCAGGAGAGCATGGGACCAAGCTGAGGCTTGCGATGCTGAGGAGTTATTTTCTTTTTATTATTATTTTGTACATGGGTTTAGTACTATATTCTAGCATTGTGACATTTTTTGGTTGTTTTCCTAGACATATGTATCATGAAACATTTATATATGTGCTCTAGTTATTTACTTCTTCAGTCTTATGTTGCTTACTATTGTGTGGTATTATTATTGATTCTACTATTGCATATATATTTATGTCTGCTGAATTAATCTACCAATTAGGGTATAGTTTTACCACTATCACACCCAATTACCTCACTTCTAGTCAATAGCCTCTAGAATTTGGGGAAATGTGCTTGAGGCCATGTGACTAACTCGGTACGGGGGACCTCTGGGCGGCACCCAAAACCAGGGAGTTACAGGAAGGATCATAAACAACATTCAATGGATAGTAAAATGGGAAAGAAACACCCCCTTATTGGTTAGATGGTAGTTTCATGGATCAATAACCAAAAATAAAAAATGGAATCCATGGGAATCACATTATCAATTATAGTGAAGGTCTTAGACGAATCCCATATATGGGATAACTTTCAACTGGACATGCATGAAAACACAACTCCAGGACAAAACACATATATAAAAACTGAAAAATAACACAAAAAACAATAATAATTTTTTGGATGAGGTAAATGTAAATATCTTTTCATATTGGAAGATTAAATTTAGGAAGAAAAAAATATAATTTAATTCATAAATCAAACATAGAATAAAAAAAATATAAAAAATGAAATTACACATTATCTATAAGAAGAACATTAGTGTCTTGATCTACTTATATACACTTGAGGATATAGTAAATATCATGTTGTCTTATCATGTAAGTGATATATATATTCCCAAAATCTACTATGCATATGATGTGTATTGGCATATATCATAGTGTATTATATATATGTGTGCCATATGTTATGAAATATTAGAATCAATGGAATATATCATGCCTCAATTTCTATATCACAAGTCACTATATACATTATATAATATGGCATAAAATAGATATATCATATCGATATAGCCACTATATTTAACAATATCATATTATATGGTCGATGAGGAAGCTGAATTTTCATTATTAACACTCATGAATCTTTCACATATGACTATAATTAAATAAATGTTTCATAAAATGAAATGAATTAGAGGATCAATGGTTCATTTTTATGATAAATTCATAAATTTAATAAGAAGATACTCATACATTTCATAACAAATGAGTAAATGCTATAGAGGCTCACAGAGGATCCTCATGTCTGATAAAAGGTGGAATGAGACATTGGGATGTGTGCGCAATCCTTTCCTTTCCTCTTATTATTTATCTAGGTGGAATATCTCAATATTTATCCAACCTTTTCCATCAAAGGAACTACAATATCATTATTGTAAGGAGGGTCCTTCCCAGGAATTAAATTATTTAGATAAGCCCATGGATACACCACAGATGGATGAGTATATTAGAATGTTCCTAGTGATCTTCATCAAACCAATGAGATGAAAGATAAGAGTAGTATCCTTATAGGATTAAAGGTGAGTGCTATTTGTTTATATTATATATGGTATTTGTTTTTTATAGAATGGTGATCTTGGGAATGTGGTTTCTAATGTCCCCAATGCATTAAATAATCATTATTCAATTCTTATCAACCAAAAAGTGGTATCTAAGACCTGTAATTGTTTCTGATTCTCAAAATCATATTTGGAAGCATAGTAATGTATATCGTTTTTGATATTGTATTACCAATCATACAATATGTTAAGTGGTTTTGAACTGTGGCTTTATTTTAGGGTACGCCATATTGTAATTAGATATATGATAGGAGAGTGAAATATATGATATCATTTCTATTAAAACAATAAAATCCTTATGTTTTTAAACCTATCATTGATATCAATTATTGAGTTAATGCATCTCTAGGATCTCCCTCAGAATGCGCTCAACATGCCCCCATTTTTTCAAATTCTCATACCCCTTGGATAGTGTCCACCCCCTATGGAAAGGAAGGATCCTCCTCATCTTCCATATGATGTATTTCCCCCCCCCACACCTTCCTATTATTAGCTATTCACCCTCCAGGTATGGGTGGGATTCATCCCCTAGAAAATTCATCTACTAGACTCTAGATGAAAGAAAACCTCCTTGGAATTCCCCAGTCATCACTCTTTAGTGAGATCCATGAAATCCATGTGCTAGTCCCAAGGTGGTTCTCTCTTGAATTCTCTTTTATGATTTCCTTTCCTGTTGATTCCTTTGAATCATTGGTATATTTTCACCGATGGATGCTTATTTCTTGATTTGGGTTGGATATCCCTTCTCTACCATAATTTCAATCTTTCATTAGATCACGAGGTTTATCTTCTCCATATTTGTTGTCTATCATACACTAGAGGGCCTTTTGTGTGGTTTTTGGTTGCTGAGATGATTTTGTGCATGTTGGTTCATGGTCCCCTAACGTTCTTGGAAATGATCGCTTCTCCATCTCCAAGTGGCTATTGGATGTGCAATCTGGTGGGTACTCCCCTCAAGTTGTAGTCTAGATTTCTCTCTTAGGGTTCCCCCTTCAGTTTCTAAACCTATTATTATAAGGAATTGATTATTTTGTTATATATTTCATGTGTGATGATGAAGGTTCTCTCATTATGCTAGAATACTTGATAATATATATATATATAGGGAAATGGATTCACCCAATCCCCGTTTTCTCAGATCTTCCTCAATGATGGCCTCTCATTCCCCTAGTTGGAATTTATTCTCTATTATTCTATGGATCTATTTTTATTGGAATTCAACCTTGAATGGAACTCCCTCTAAATTTGTATGAGGTCTCGGTTTGGCTTCAAATCTTCATCTCCAAGGTTACCAACTTTCGCTGCTCCAGTGCCATCATCATTTGAGGAGGCCTTATAGGTTTCCTCAGGTTTGGTTTCTTTTCCTCTACAAACTCTGGATTGTTGGCCTTCTTCATCTCAGATCTCTCCCAAGGTGGTGATTCTTTCTCTCCCTTCTCTTACACCTTTAATTATACCATCATCCTACCTATTGAATGTATCATCATACATGGATATAGTAGTTTTCAAATCATGGAGGGATTATGACCTTCTAGTGCTTTTGGATTCTCTTTAACTAGCTTCCTCTCCTCCTCCCAGATCCTCATTGAGGTATAGTAAGGGATTGGTTTTATCATTGCTTCCTCACACTAACTCCGAGCCTTTAGACCGGGGTTATTCTTACGACCCTACCATCCACTATCCATTGAATTTGATTTGTTATCAGATATACAATTCCTAGTAGTGGACCCTACTATGCCTGCTAGTTTGAGTGGTTCTCCCCTTAGTGCGGTTGATACTCATTCTCAATGAATGAAAAGGTTGGATGGTTTTTAGCCTCCAGTTTTTGGTTCCTTAGCATCAAGATCCTCCATTTGACATAATAATATCCAATGATATCATTCCTTATATGGAATTCTCAGAGCTTAGGCTCTGTAGTGAAAACATATTTTATGACATCTAAGTTTCATTAGAGTCTGTTGGAATCCCAAATGAATATAGTGTATCTTTATAGGTCAAGGTTGTTTGGTGTAGGGACCCTATCCCACATCAGAGAATAGAGGGCACTGGGAATCATATATAAGCCCCATCCATCAAACTCTCATCACAAGGAATTTTTAGAAGAGGGTTGGTAGTGAGCCATACTACTGGGCAATGTGCCCTACTAAAGAACAAAACCATGAGGTAGCGAACCAAAGCAGACAATATTGTGATTTAGGGTACTAACTCCCCAATGTAAGACCTAAAATTGGTATTGGAGTTGGGTAATAAAGCCTCTGAACATAAGAAAATCACTGGGGTAGTGGTAGTTGGAATACAAAATGAAAGCAGTCGAACCGTATGAGTCATGTTTTCTGGGTACAGGGAGCTTGTCTCACATCAGATATTTGACGGTGCTAGACATCATATATAAACATTATCCATCCCCCTCTCACCATAAGTCATTTTCAGAAAAGGGTTGGCAGTGATCCACCTTGGTGGGAAGTGAGACATACTGAAGAGAAAACCCATGAGGTAGGGAACCAAAGTGACACTATTTTGATGTAGTGTCCTTTAGCCCTGATGTAAGCCCTATAATTGGTATCATAGTCTAGTAGGATAGCCTCTGATCATATGAAAACAACATGGGGAGATATTTTTGGAATCCCAAATGAATGTAGTGTATCCCTATGGGCCATGGATGCTGGGTACAAGGACCATATCCCACATATGAGGCTAGAGGGAACTGGGCATTATATGTATGCCCCATCCACCTCCTCCCATCATAAGGAATTTTCAGAATTTGGTTGGAAGTGAGTCATCCTGGTCGGTAGTAAACCCTACTAAGGAACAAACCCACTAGGTAGTGAACTAAAGCGGGTAATATTAAGATATAGGGTTCTGAAGCCCCGATGCATGCCCAATAATAGGTATATGTTCCTGGTAGCTAACCCTTTGATCATAGGGAAATAATTAAGGGCAATATTTTTGGAATTCCAAATGAATGCAATGCAACCCAATGGGTTAAGGTTTTTGGGTGCAGGGACCCAATCCCACATAGGATACTGGAGGGAATTGGGAATCATATATACTGCCCATCCATCCCCATCACATCACAACTCCTTTTTAGAAGAGAGTTGGCAATGATCCACCATGGCGATCAATAATCCCTTCTAAAGAACAATCCTATGAGGTAGCGAACCAAAGAGGACAATATTACGATGTAGGGTCATGAATCCCTGATTTAAACCCTATATTTATTATTAAAGATGGGTAGGAAGGCCTATGATCATTGGGAAATCACTAGAGAGAGATTATTGTAATCCCAAATGAATATCGTATAGCCCTATGGGTCAAGGTTGTTGGGTGTAGGGACCCATCCCCACATCGGATACTAGAGGGTGCTAGGAATCCTACATAAGCCCATCCCATCCCACTCCTATCAAAATTCCACTTCAGAAGAGGGTTGGCAATGAGCCAACCTAGAGGGAAGTGATCCCTACAGATGAAAAAACCATAAGGTAGTGAACCAAAGTAAACAATATTGTGGTGTAGGGTCCTATAACCCTAATTTAAGCACTACATAGTTAAATTTATATTGTTATTTTTTGAAACCAAAATAAGATCCATCCAAAATCTCATATATTTATAGTATGATGTATGTTTGATATTTCATGTATAGGGCCTCAATGAATCATCACATATGGATTTTTAGAAGTGTTTCATCTCTGTTAATTTGGTTGGGGCTTCATTTTAGTTTCTCACCATTGAGGGTATGTCTAGTTCAACTTAAAATCCTTTTTTATTTTGTGCAGGTTAGGTGAAAGGCTTCATTAAAGGGATAGGTTATGGAATAATATATTATCCTTTGATACAAGTTACTTTTTATGGTTCATAAGAGGCTATTTTAATTCCATTTTTGATGTCTTAGAATTAATACGGGTGAAATATTTTCAAGGAATGAAAGGATGAGGTTTTCTAGAATTGTATCTCAGGATTTCCATGTGGACCTGTGCTATATGGATGGTCCATTCACATAGTGTAATAATTAGAGGGAGAATAAGTGAATTTTATTTCACCTAGATTGGTTGCTTTGTAACCTTAATTCTCTTTCTACGTTTCCAAACACTTATGTTAATCATGTACTATTATATCTATTTGATCATTAGACACATCTCATCAAGCTAGAAACTCAAAATTTCAAGTTTCGATGCTTCCATTCATCCAATAATTAGACCATCATACCAAGTTAACTTTAAGAGGTGATGGATTAATGGTATCAACCCATGCAAGGTGTCTTGTGGGTTTAGTTGCATAGAAAAAATTTCCACTTGAAAGAAGCCTTTCAGACATTGAATAATAAGAAACTCTCATGTTGGCATGAACTAGAGTTGATCTTGGGTGAAATTTATCTCTTTGAATCTCATATTGAGAAAATCTAGGATCATGTCCCTTCTGAAGCTTTGGTGCACAAAAATACCAATATTTTTGTGTTATTGTTGTTTCCAGAAAGGGAGTCTCGGGTTCAGTCTAGGGAAACTTTTCTTAAAGAGGGAGATCTCAATACATTGTATTTACAAGACTTCATTATGAAAAAGAATCAAAATAGTATCACATAGATCCTCCTAGATGGTGAATCATATACTAACGATATTTCAATTAATAGATGTATAGTTGTGGATTATTTCCATTTTATTCATGTTGATATTAACCAATGCATGCAGAATAGTTATTCAAGTGGTCATTCTGAAAATTTGATGACATGCCAAGTGTGGTGTCTGGTCTAAAGAATAATATGCTTGGGGAATTTCGTCTTAAAAGTGAGGTATGAGATGTGGTTAGGTCTCTCAACCCAAAGAGCTACCTTATTATGGATGTATTCTTAGGTTACTTTTACATCGATAAATGTGATATGGTGAAAGAGGGTCTTTTTGTGTCCATATGGGATTTCTTTAATTGAGGAGGTCTTTGATGCATTACCTATTCTAGCACCTCATTTCTCATTTCAAACATTATGGATCTATCAGATCTCAATAAATTTTTTCCCATCAGTATGTTCAATTTCACTTACAAATTCATAGAGAACATTCTTAGAGAAATGTTTTTTTATATTCAACTTGGATGTATATCTGGGGAGAATCATGGTTTTATTATGGTCCCTTCCATTCAGGTTTCCATTGGTATTGCTCAAGAAATGGCAGGGGACATAAATGTGAAGAATTTTGGTTCCAACATTATCATAAAAAATGAAATGGATAATATATATGATAGGATTGAATGGAATTTCATCCTTAAATAAATGAACTGCATGGGTCTCTCTCATAAGGATTCTGATATCCTCTTCAGGTGCTTTATCTCCACATTGATGTCCAACTCTTTCGTGGGAATGAAAAATAGATTGATGAAGACTGTAGGGGGTTACGTTAGGGGGACCCTCCCCCCCCACGAATATTTTAATTTCTGTTTAGGAATCATTCAGAATGTACTTAAATCAAAGCATACTTAATAGAATTACTCATCATTTTTAGGCTAGGGGTGTGTATAATGGTATTATAATTCTACAATTTGAAGATGATATGGTGTTTTTTGTGAATGAAAATAGGGTATCTCTCTGGGGATTTAATAAAGTTATGAAAAAATATTTAAAATGGGGTGGGAGATAGAAAAACTATGATTAAATAATTGTATACCTCCCTCATTACTACTCTCCGAGATGTGCTATTTTGACTGAATACTTCTCGGGTATCCGCAAGAGAACTTTTCCCATGTAATATTTTGGATCCCCCATCTCCCCTGGGTAGATTCCCATCCATTTCCTTGAGGGGTTAGTTGGTAAATTTTGTAATCACATTAATAACTATGAGAATTTATTTCTTTCTTTGGTGGAAGGATTACTTTGGTTAACATTGTTTTGCCTTCCATTCCTATGTATGTTCTCTCAGCATGCAAAGTTACTAAATTGGAAATCAAGAAAATTGAAAATATTATGTTTTCTTTCATCTAGGACACTCACTTTGATAGTTGGTGTCATTGGGCCTCTTGGGATATGTTTTCAACGTCTAAGGATGAGGGTGGTATTAACATGAGGAACATTTTGGGTATGATACTCTTTATGCAAGCTAAGTTGGCATGAGAAGAGGTTGAAGGGATAACTCGTTGAGGAAGCTTCATCAATAAGAAATATGGGATATATTTGTGAACCTGAGGGGTAAGGTCTCTGGGTTTTGTAATTATATTCAGGATCATATTAAATTTATCTTGGATAATTCTCAATGGATAATTGGTCATGGGTAGATCAGTTTTTGGAGTCATAGTTGGGATGATGTCTCTCTTGGTTTTCCTGGGTGTCTGATTAAAAATTTTTATTTCAGGAAAACTAGTATCCATCCTTAATTAGATAATGCAGTTCTTAATGCCCAACAATATTCCATTTTTAAAGAATTTACATGTATAAGGATCCTGATTTTTGCGTTTTCACGAGCTCATCTTCAAATGTTTTTTAGGATAAGTATTATCATAGTGTTGTGCATGGAAACCTAGTTCACAGAGCTTGGGGATCTATACAATGGTGTAATGATATTCCTACCATGTATAACATCCTTGTGTGGTAGATTCAAAACTATTATATCCCTTTAGATGACCATATTGATGCAAGGGTGTCAAACTCATCTCGAAGTGCACTAATTGTGGTAATCCTTACAAGGAATCAATTTATCACCTCTTTTATTATGGAAACTAGACATTGTTTGTTTGGTAAAAATTCAATGATTATACATGTCTTTATCATCTAGATAATAATGGTAGTGATTTCCTCCATCTTTGGTTTAATGGTGTTACAGTAGACAACCCTAAAAGTAATGTGAGGGGGTTTTCTCCTAGTGGCTAACTATTGGAGTCTATGGGATGCTAGAAAAAAACATCATTGTGAGGGGTTACTGCTTCATGCTAGTTATTAGTGTAAAAAACAAGATGGTATGTGATCAAGAAAATGCCTCTTCATAAATATTGGAAGGATTCCCTATCCCCTAGTAGTATCATTCATGTTGGCATCTCATCCTTCCCCAAGAATTTCTCACTATCTCAGGGTCATTGGATTTATTGGATCCCTCCCTCTAGTGGAATCAAACTCAATGTGGATGGGTCCTGCTGCTCTGGTTATATGCACAGAGGTCATATTATCATGGATATTATTGGATCTGTCCTCTTCACTTTCTATGCTTCCTATGGTCTGGGTTATTCCCTTATGATAGAGGCTTTTGAAATGAAGTATGGTTTAGAAATGTGTAGTAACTTGGACATCTTGTTATCGTATGTGAAGTCTCAATCGGGGAAACGTATTCCCCATTTGCAAGGTCAGATCACAATTCCAAATTCTACTATTTTTCTTAATGGAATATTTAGAACTCTTATTAATGAGCACACCATATTACTTCACACTTGGTGTGAAGGGAACGGGGATGCTGATTTTTTTGGCTTCCCGAGTAAGCTTAGAGATCCCCTGTATGTGTTTTAATAGATTTATATCTCCTCATATTAGTTTTCTTGACATTATGAGGGGTGAATCACTCATGCATCACCATTTTAGGCCCCCTTGATCCTATTTTCCCACTCTATTTTACTACGTTAATAAAATTTTAATTTGATGTCATATGATATAGCCAATCATAATTGATAATGGTACCGATTGAAGACTGCAAAATATAGTTTCATACCACTTAATATAAAACGTTTATCTCCCATTATAAAAATATAAATGTGGTATATGATATATTAATACCATATAATATCGTTAAATATGAAGAATACAATAAACATAAAAAAAATATTTTTTTCAAAAATTTAAATAATGGATTGAAAAATATAAACAAATTAAAAATGGGTTTCCAAAATGATTTTTTTAGTTTTTCATATTGGTTAATTATACATAACTTTATTGGAACTATTATAAATATTTTTTATATTTTTTATTTTAATTGACATAAAATAATTTTTTTTATTTTAATTATTAGAAAAACCTCATAAAAACCTATAATAAAATATAAATTTTAGAGTCAATTATCTAAAATTATAAAAAATTATTGTAATTTTTTTAAAAAAAATTTATTAAAAATTTTATATGTAAGAACCATTATTTTATAATATTTATTTTACAAAAATGTAATAATAGTGGATAATTTTTTTTATGTTGATTATTTTATAACAGATGAAATTTTTTATTAAATTTAAATAGTTTAAAATTTACTTTACCCCTACCTGTTATAGATTAAAAACATATAAAAATATAATATGAAACAATATCAGTAATACAACTCTATAAAAAATATTTACAACATAATATTTTTTTCATAATAAAATATTTAGAATTTGAAATTTAAACTTCATAATAAATATTACAAATAATTATAAACAAAAAATAGATTAAACATGTAAAATAATCTACCCATTCTCCTTCTATATGATTTAAATAGTTTCTTGTATAAGGGTGATAATCATAAAAAATGTACAAATTAATAAATAAAACATTCCACATGTATTTTCAATATAATGATTAGGTAAATTTAAAGAAAGAATATGAAAAAACTAACCTTATAAAATTTTATATCTTTCCTAGTTTTAATTATTTTAGACATAAATCTTAGAACATAATATCCACATTCTATTATTCCTTCTTGATGGTGAAAATTATGTTTAAAAACAAATTTCCAATAAAAATAAAATTTTATATATCTTTTATATTTTCTTAATTATACATTAAGAAAACTTTTCACACACATATTTGATTTTGGATTTCCTCTTTCCAATTTTTTTTGTATAGAAATCTCATTCCATGTTTGAGAATAATATGTACAAAATAAAATTAGATCTTATTATAAAATATAATTATTCATATAACCATACTTATGTCTCCAATAATTATTTAACATTTTCTAACATGTCATTATATTTAGAGAATAACCATTAATCTATATTTTTTTGAATATAAAACAAAATATGGAATGAACACTAATATTAAAATATATAATATATGTTGTTAATTAATTAAGATTAACAACACTTTATGAAATAAATTTTTCATTACCATCTAGATAAAAAAACATTCAACACAGAATTGAAACATTCCAAAATATTTTAGATGTATATATTGTTCTTTCAACATCATTCATTACCTTTATTACCAATGAAATAAATTATATTCCCATTAATCCTTTCACTGATGTAGTATCACACTAAATACAAACTGCATAAAGATACCAAATAAAAAATATTATTATTAAATTAAATCATTAAAATTGATATAATTAAAATAAATATGATAATAAAATTACATGGAAAAGGCCTATATCAATGTGAGGTCCAAAATTCATTATTTAACAAGAACCATAATAAATCACTTATAAATAACCCTAATAACATTCTTACAAAGTTTCCGAAATCTATTAGAATCACATATACACCAAACAACATATTTTCATATGTATATAATTTAGAAACCCCTTTATAAAAAATTGCTTCTAATGTTTAAGGGAACTCAATATATTTTACCCTTACATAAAAAATTTCATTACCATTAATGAACTCCAATAATATATATATATTAATATTTATATTTATAAATTAAAATATTTTTTTAAAAGTAAAACAAAAATGAAAAATAAAGAAAAATAAAGGTTATAATATATGAAAAACTAAATGGTATATCTATAAATAAGTCTAGAGTTTGAAAGAAATAAAATTTATTCCACTTTTCCAAACTATATAAACCTTATATAATGTTAATGGTACTCCAGCTGATATATCTATAATATCCTGTATCATTACCCAATGATGGTTTATATCCATCTTTCGATGATATTTGGTATCCCCAATATAGTATATATACACATTTTATATAATCTGGAGTTGTGGATAATCAAAATTTTTCATATAAAAACCTCAATGTTTAGATTCAAATAATAATAACTTAATAGTTTGCTTAACATGGAACACCGAGCATTAAGTGAATTTTGATATATTATAAAGATGTTATTATTTAAATATGACCATATAGACATAATAATTAAATAATAGGGTATGAATATGAGTAAATTAATTGGAAAATAAATCTATAATAGTCTTACTAAATAATAAAGTATTTATTAATGCTTAGGTAATTAACACTCATTTTTGCTGAAGTCATTTTATGCTTCATAAATGCATCTTTCTTTAGAAGTCACCTAATTTCATTTTTTATAGAAATTATAATTAATTTAAATATATTTTAGAAATAGTATTATATAAAATTGAAATAACTACATAAAAATTAACTTAGGGTATTTTTTTTTAAATTTCAGAAATGATTGATTTTTCAGTGAATAGGGAAAAATAACGATTTTTCAAATACACTCATTTGTTTTCATTATATCATGTAGTTTAAAAGTCATGAAATATTTGATATATTTTTCATAAAGTTAAATATGATCCATTATATTTATAATAATTGAAATAATTTTATTTTAATAATAAATATTCCTAATCTTGAGATATGTTAATTTTAATGCTTTAAAAATATCTTTCATAAAATTCATTTTTCATTTTTGTTTAAGTATTTATATTATAATTGATTTATGAAACCTATATAGAATGAAGCATGAATAATTGATAACATATTTTGAACTAATATGTTTATCTTTTGTAAGCTTGTCTTTTTTTCATTATGAATAGTAACAGTGATAAATATTTGTTAACTTGTTAATGGTAAAATTGGAAAATAATTGTTAGAACTATGAAATAAGATCTCAAAATCGACACAAAACATTCCCATATTTAATTTTATTAATTAAATTAGACCATATTCATTATAATTATAATATATCTGAATTTTCTTCCAATTTTCCTTGATAGTGACAATTATATTATTTATGTAAAGAAAATTCCAAAATTTCACTCTCATACATTAAATTTATTCTATATGATCAAATTGGTAAAATAATATGTTACTAATGAATAAAAAGTAAATTTTGAAAATTAATAATTAATTTTTCTGATTTAAATTTATTTTTAATTTTTTTAAAGGTATAAATACCATAAAATCTTGCATGATGCACATAGAGTTCTTATGCAAGCCATAGAAAAAGAAAAAAATATTTTTAAAAAATAAAAAGTGGAATTTTTTTGGATTTATTATGGTGTAATAATAATGTTTTGGTAAATAATAATTTATAATCTGTGTTTTAATATTGTATATTTGATTTTTTTTTATCTTGATGTCTTTAAAGTCAAATTAAATTAATAGTGTAAAAAATAATGTTAATGAATTTTTATGAAAAATAATATTTTACTAAACTATTTAAAACACCTAAAGATATTGTAAAAGGATAATAAGGTTCTTAAATGGTATAAAATTTCATCCCTTGGAAATTTATGATCCAATTGCAATCATATATGTAAAATTATAACCCTTTAGAATTGAAAAAATGTTATCAAGGTTAAGGTAAATACTAGTTTACTGGGGAGGTAAAACTAATAGATAAGTGTATTTTTCACATTAATCTTTTCTAAATGTTATTATATTTCCATAATTTTACCTCATACTACCCCACTAAGGAAAATATGGCTATCTAGAAGCATTTTTCATGATAATTACATTATAATACTATAATATTTTAAGAAATTTCAATTGTGTCATCTCCCCCACATAGAAAAGGACACCCATAATTTCTTTCATTTATGCCAATTTGAGACATATATATCGAACATCCACTAAAAATTATCTTCTATACATTGTTATATAAGTTTCATATATTTTGGGGGTCCTAAAATGACAACCCTTTTCCCATTAAGTAGAGATCTATATTAATCCTACTGAAGAAGATGTAGTCATGTTTACTAAATTATTCAACATTAATTATTCTTTTAAATATTATAAATATGTTTTAACCATTAATAAATAATAAATAAATTATCATAAATATACTGAGATGTTATTATTATTTTTGGGAAAACATTTTCTATCTCTCTTTTATCCTACAAAAAGTGAAAACATCATTAGAGCTTATGTAAGGAATTTTGTGACCCCACAACAGTGTAATTACCTTTTCATCACAATTTTACTTAGTTGGTTATAAATATAGAACCAATGAATATTTATGATATTTATGACATAATTATTATTCTAGAAATTTAATATCTTATCTACCTTCTCACCTTCCAATCCATTGGAAAAAGATAATGTCATCCTTGCGTATGTGAGGACTACCAAATCCACAAAGCGATGTGATTATTTGTTTATTTATGATTTAAATGGATGGTAATAAAGATATATTTAATTAATATATATGATAAAATAATAATATTTTATATATAAATTATCATTTACCTTTATCTTTTTCCATCCCTTAAAAACTGAAAACAATGTTCATGTGTATGTATAACTTACCCTCTCTATGAATGGTGTAATTCATTTTCCTACCTATGAATTTTTCAGATGAATATAAATAAATATATAAGAATATATATGAAATTTATATAATGATCAAAATTATATAGACTATGAAAACATAATAAATTTACATGAACCAGAACTACTGAACCAAAATTCTCATGAAAAACGAAGTAGTTAATACCTGAAACAATGATAATAATAAAATATTATTAACAAATGGGTGATAAGATGTAATAAATAATCAATATATGATATTATATATTGATATATGGTTTTCTTATATCATTATAACAAATATAAATTTATTATATTGGAGGTTAGAGCACATTCAAAATAGTGGAAACTTGCGGTAAAGGGGGTTCATAACTCAATTTCCATTCATTGGGTTATACTCATATTTACTTAACTATGTAATTCCATGAAATATATTTGTTTAATGTTTTATTTACACTTATTGTTTTGGATTTATATTTGTTTCACATTATTAATTAATTGATAAATTCTTACTTCAATGATACAATCATTGTAAGGGATTTCTACTCAATTTTCACTTCATTAAGTCATATTTAGTATTTTGCACCAATTTAATTTCATGTGGTATATATATTAACACATTGATGTATTTAATATATATATATATATATATATATATTCATGATGATTAATTTTTCAATTGATACTTACTCTTTTATGTGGTTTCAATTTAAAAGCTACTAATATGGTAAATATGTCTTTCACATTCTCATTTTTGGGGTTGCCTTTATTTTCATTAAAGTAATATTATAATATATCCTTCATAAATAGCATATATTTTCTTAACCTCTAGGTATTAATTTAGATTCTATATTTTTAATTTTAATAATACTATCTTTGTAACTTTAATAAATAAGAGAAATGTTTAAAAGAAAAATAGATCATATTTCTATTTTAATCGAAACTATTTTTCTATCATGTCCATATTTTGTAAAATTGTTTTAGAAAACACCTTTTATTTACTCAATATGTTTTTTTATTTTTTATAAACTTTTATTTACTCAAATATATTATTAAGTAAATATTATGATATCCTTAATGTTTTAAATTATTTTAAATGAAGTTAAACTATGAAATTAATTTCCTATTGTCATATCTATTTTATACTATTTATATTCATTTACAAGTGTTGAACAATTTTACAAATATTTTTTAATGAAGGATTATTTTAATATTTCACTTCAAGTTTTAATATTTCTCCAAATGATATAATTTTACTAAAAAACATATATTTTTTATGAAATTATGCTTTTATTTTATAAATTATTAATTTTGTGTTAATTAACTTTCTCTTGAAACATTAACTTTTTTATGATCATTGGACATTACATTTATCTTATATATCCATATTCTATGTATCATGGATATTATTATTTTAGAAACCATATAGTATTTCCAAATATTCTATTTTACATTGAATGTTATATGATTGACTCGAGATATATTGATATTTCATATTATTTATTCAATACATACATCTATTGATAACTAATATTGGTTATAAACTAAATTGATCATTCATTATATGAGGAATGTAAAGGACATGTAGTGATGGGTGGGTACCAATTATAGATATCCCCTTGATAAATAAATAGGTTTTGTGTGACAGAATAGTTGTCTAATAATATTAAATGGTGTTTTTTGTATACCTACCCATTAATGAAAGTTTCATAGTGTAGGGATCTGGTGATAATGATATCATGATGTCTGGGATCATGACATCCGACATTATGAATTTACATTGCTGAGAATTAATTTATAATTATCCATGATATTATTGAATCAATATTTTCCATGCATGTATTTAATTCACAAATTATTTAGTAAATTGTAGATTGTTTGTGTTATTTACCTTTCCATATTGATTATGCCACATTTAATCATGATATCTTCTGTTGTATGTAATCCTTACTAAGAATCTATGCTCACCCACTATTTGTCATCATTTCTATAGGATATGAAGAATAAATATTTGAATGAGTTCAAGGATTTAGAATTTTTTCTATTATGTGGTTTCATATTTTATTTACAATGTAAAAATGGGAATCATGTATGTATCTAGTTATTAAATACAACCAAACTATTATGTCCTTTGTGATGTGATCTCTTGTATCTTTTCCAAATGTAATAAAGTAACCACCATCTCTATGGTATAAGAGCTGGGGTTTATACAGTTGGTATTAGATCTGGGTCTATTAGAAACATTGGGAACTAGATTTATCAAAACATATATTATAGAACATACCCCTATGAAAGACATTGAGGATATGTTTATGTGTATGGTAACATCCTAATGTTTTGTTAATGTTGATATTACATTGTTTTCTTAGAAATAAACCCCTTTATGAATGCTATAATTTGATATGGAATTGGAATTGATGAATCTAGTACTAATAAACCCAAAAGGAGTTGGTTGAATATATCCCAGTCATCAATCAAGTGCACGATGTGCATGCCCTTACCGAGCACTTGGTCTGACACTCCTGGGGGATATTCTTAGGTTAATTCAGATTTTATTTATCAACTAGAATAGAGGATTTAAATAGATTATGAACTTGAATAACATTGGTAAAACTTTATGTATCGTAGATTTAAAAGAGTTTGGGATGATATAGAAATCTGATAAGTTATTTTCCTGATTATTTGGATTACCACTATGGTTATTATTGCACAAACTATGTTTTTTGGTTTTAGTAAATGGTTATAACTAGGAGGAATCATATCAACAATGAATTTGATAGAAAATGAAATTATTATGAGAAAATAAATTTGATGATTACTAGAGTGAAAGATATTTTTATTATACAAAGTCTGTTGTCAAGATAGAAAATTATAAACCTACACTTAAACAACTCTCAAGCTAAAAAAATAAAATAAGAATTGATTTTTCTGAGAGATACGTGTAGAAACAATGTAAGAAAGAAGAATAAATTACCTTCCTATTATAAAGTCAAAAGAGATAACCCATAAAATGTATTAAAGGAATGGGTAAATGTTTTATGTGAGGAATAAAATGGAATATTTCAATGAATTTTTAATGAAAATTGAAGAGTTTGATGTAGGTATAAGAAGTTCATCATAAAGTACATTTTATAATTCAGTGTCTTATGTGTCGGGAACATCAAAATTATTTGATTCAACTCCATAATACTAGGGATAACTCCTATACCATGGAAACACCTATGTTATGTCAATATTTAAAGTGGGTGTATTGATGTGTTTATTTATTAGGATATGAGAATTTTGTTTTAGAAGTATACCAATGATATTCTTGTTATATTAATCATGAAACATCTAAGGATTATTTTGTAGTAACCTTTCCTCAGGGATTTGAAAATTTATGATAAATGGTACTAATAACCTTGAAAAGTTATTCAGGGGTAAGGTTATCTTTTTGGGGAATACATGATTAAAGGAATGATAAACCTTAATTTGTAGTTTATGTTGAATTAAATTTTTTAGTTGGGATATATAAGTGATTGAAATTGACAAAGTAAATGGGATAGTATTATTATTATTGAAATTGGATAGTGATTTTATGACAAAGTAATTTATGTCATCTTTGATGATGTTTATTACATTTTTTATTTATGTAATATAATCAACTGTCCTTGATTTTATTTGAATAATAACAACTGAGTTATCTTATGTAAGTATACATTATTTTATTGTGTAATTATGATGATTCAAGTTATTTATGGGAAATATTATCATATTTTGGAGAATATATGGTATGGAATATATATATTAATGGTATATAACATTATTAATGATTAATATATCATGGGGGAAAATGTGAAATTGATCATAGAAGAATATTTAATGAAATATTCCTTATTTTTAGGTTTTGAATTTGGTCATACATATTATGAAGATGTCTAAAAGTTGTCTATTTATATAATGGATTATATTTATAGTTGGGGGTTATTGTTGTGGTTTTAGAGATTAATGCATTATATTTATCCATATTGGATAATTTGTAATAACCATTTTTATTTTGTTAAATATTTATAGAAATAAATAATTTATGAAATTATTTTATGGATCCTATGAACCATTAAAAGTTAATTTTCGTTCTCGAGACATGAAAAATTCATCTTTAATATTAATTTCTTGGAATAAGAAATTATGTGTAATTTCATCAAAGCATAAAATAAGTATTAAATTGATATTGTAAAATAAAAAGACATAAATTATGTTTATTTTATCATTTTCTATATCTTTATAGTAAAAAAATCCCTCAACTTTAGGAAAAGGATCATCAAATAAAACATTTATTCTCTTAACTTTATTTTTGATTAATTGACGGTATTTTCACCCTTTAATGATTTATGTTTTTTAGGTCATTATAATTTTCATAACCATGATATCTATCACTCTATATTAGTCCTTGTACATTAGTTTTCTAAATTTTGGCTATAATTTAACTTCCACTGATTTTTTCTATATATGGGTACCTGATTGTGCATTATTCCAGGTAACCTTAATTCTTCCCAGTTAACCATTTTAATGGTTGTTTCATTATCCCTCTATACAATGTGGGTTTTCAACAAAATTATTTTTAAATATTGGACCTTTAAAGACTATGTTAAAATGACTATGGTGATATTTTTTTAATGTTGGTAGAATTTAACACCAATAAAATTATTTTAAAAGAATAATAATCTTAATAGTTTTCTTAATATTTAACACCGAGCATTAAGATAATTGCAATATTATATAAAAATATTATTATTTAAATGTGACCATTTTAACATAGTCATAAAATATAGGGGTATCAATATCAATAAATTAATTATGATGTAAATTTATAATGTATATAGTAAATACTATTGTATTTATTAGCTCTTAGAAACAAACATTCATTTTTAGTAAAGTCACTTTTTCCTTCCAAAATGCTTTTTTCTTCACAGGTAATTTTATTTCATTTTATTCATGTAAATTATAATTAATTTATAAAAATATTAGAAATTTTAATTTTATAAAATGAACATAATTTTTTCATTTATCATATCAAAATTCACTCAGGTTGATTTTTTTTTATTTTTCTAAAATGATTGTTTTTTCAGTGAATAGTGACAAATACCAATCTTTCAAATACTATCATTTATTTATAATAAAAATAGTAATTTAAAATCACCATTATATTTTGAATTTGGTATTAATGTGAAAAAAAATATGTTTTATTCATAATAATCTAATTAATTCAATTATTTAGTAATATTTCTAATTTAAAAATAAGTAAATTTTTATGATTAAAAACGCATTTTTTATAAAACAAATCACTTAATTTTACAAATTTATATTAAAATTAATTTCTTAAAATTATAGATATTTAATATAGAAAATGAATACCATAATTTAAATTATGAGGTTCAAAATTATTAAAAATTTCCATTTTAATTTTGGTCATTATGAATAGTTATCGTGGTAAATATTTGTCACATAGATAATGGTAAAATGGGTAAAACATGGTTAAAATTATAAAATAAGTTCTAAATATCAACCCAAAACAATCCCATATTTCATTTTATAAGATTAATCAGACCATATCCATCCAAAATTATAATATAAGGTATTTTGGTTCCACTTTCCCTTGATAACGACATTTATACTATTTTAAATAAATAGAATTCCAAAATATCACTCTCTTGATTTTAATTTAATTTATATGTTCACATATGGTTAATAGTATGTTATTAAAGTATATAAATGGCTATTTTTAATAATAATAATTTAGTTTTAATTTTTTATTTATTTTTTATTTTTATTAATGGTATAAGTACCTTAAAATCTTTCATGATGTTGACACAATGCTTGTGAAAGTAGAAGAAAAAATGAAGAATATGATTTTAAAATACTGAAAAGTACTATTTTTTCGATCAAATATGGTTTCACATGAAATTTATGGACAATAATAATGTGTAATTTATTATTAAAGAGTTTATATTTGAATTTTTTTTATATTGATTTATTTATAGCCAAATTAGATTAATTATGTCAAAAATGACTTTAATGATATTTTATGAATGATAATATTTTATTCAATTATTTAATATTCATAAAAATATTTGAAGAGAATAATTATGATTATGAATGGTCCAAAATTTCATAAATTGGGCATTTATTATCCAATTGTTATCTTATATGTAAAAATATTACCCTTTAAGATTGAAAAAGTCTTTACTGTGGTTAAGGTTAAAACAAGTTTGTCGGGGGAGTTAAACCAAAATAATAAGTGTAATATTTATAAATAAAAAAAATTAAATACTACTTAAAGAATAAATATATACCTCATTATATCCCACATTTTAATATCTATCTATTTTTAAGCATTAGTCTTCATAATGGAATTATAATAATATAATATATTAGGAAATCCCAAATGTGTCCTCTGCCCCACTTATAAAAGGACACTCATCATTTCAATTCATTACCCACAATTGAGCCATATATCTCCACAAAAATCTACAAAATTATATTCTAATTATCCTTATCCAATTTCTATACATTTTTTATTTTTAAAAGTCCAACCCTATTCTCCTTAAGAGGAGTTATAATGGAATTCTACTGAAGAATAAGTAATCATCTTAACCGAATCTTTCAATTTTATTTATTCTTCTACTTCCTATAAATTTGTTTTACCCCTCAAAAAAATAGTAAATAATGTGTCCTAAATTTTATTATATTTTATTATGATTATTATAAAAAAAATTCTTCACTTTTCCATCCCACCAAAAGGGAAAACATCTCTCGTGCATACGTACGACTTACTATCTCGACACAGCGGTGTAATTCATTTTTCATCACAATTTCTCCAGAATAGTTATAAATATAGAACTAATGAATATATATATATATATATATATTATTTATCTAATAATTATTCTTTTTTAAATAAAATATCATATCTACTTATTTATATTCTAATATTTTGGAAAATGATAATGCCACATGTGCGTACGTGTGGACTACCACCTCTATGAGGATTTGTGATTCGATTTTCATTTTTTCTTTATATAGATGGAAATATAGATATATTTAATGTATATTTATGATATATATGATATAATAATTATTTTTTAATGGTTAATTAATATTTATCTTTCTTTCATTCCAGCAACCAAATAGTGAAAACAATTTTCCTACATATGTACGACTTACCATCTCCATGAACGATGTAATTTATTTTTCTATCTGTAATTCTTTTGGATGAATATAAATATATCTATAATTAATATGTATTATTTTTATATTATTATTAATATTCTAGAAATTATTGGATCATACTCAAACTATAAGTACCAGAACTACCAAATTAAAATTATCATAAAAAACTATACAATTAACCCAAGAAATAATGATACTAATAAATTATTATTAATAAATATGTGATAAAATGTTACAAATGCATAATATATGATATTATATATTTATATGTGGTTATTTTATGTAATTTCAATAATTCTAAATTTTTTATACAAGATTAAAAATCACAATCAATATTGTGTAAAGATGAGGTAGGGGGTTTCATAACTCGATTTCCTTTAATTGGGTTATACTTATAAATCCTTGACAATGTTATTCCATGTACTTTGATTTTATTATATTTTATTTCCAATTATTTTATGTTGATTTTAATTTTTCACACACAATCACATAATTTATTTATGGTCACTTCAATTATATGATCGTTGTAAGAGATTTCATTTCAATTTTCACTTCATTGATACATATTTATTATTATGAACCTTTTTTATATTATGTGGTGTCTATAAATCCTCTATTATGTATTTTACATTAATATATATTTATTCATGATGATTAGTGTTTCAATTATATTTTACTCTGTCAAGGGATTTCAATTTTAAAGGTTCCAATGAGGTAAGGATTTATTTTATAATTTCATTTTTTAGGATTTCATTTATTTTCATTGAAGTAATCCAGTAATCCATCATTCATAAACATCATCTATTTTCTTATCATCTAAATATTTTATGAGGTTCTATATGTTTTTTCCAAATTTTCCTCTATTTTTCTTATTAGTTGAGTAATGTAATGTTTAAAATAAAATAACATTTGGTTTCACATTTGATTGGGTATATTTTACTTCCATGTGTGTATTTTGATTTTTTTTCAAATGCACTTTCGTTTAATAAAATGATTTATTAAAAATAGTATAAGTTTTTCTTAAATTTGTACATGATTTGAGGGAATATTTGTAATTTTATTTCAAATGCACCCTTTTTAAATTTATTTTGAAAAAATTCAAAAGGAAAGTCTCTTTTTATAGTATACGACCTTAATGGATTTTCAAGCCACAATAACTATTTTATAATATTTAGCTTCTTTAACTAGTTTTTTAGGGGTTTACAAAGAAAAATATTTAATAAAATATTATTTTAATATTTCACTTCCATTTTCTTTATTTACCCAACTGGTATGAATGTATTGAAAAAGCTATGTTTTTATGAACTAATGGATATATTTTTTTCTCTTATTAATTTTATAGTCATTAACTCTCTATGGAAACATTTAATTTATTATGATCCTTAGAAATTTAATTTCTCTTAAAGATCCATATTATTTATATCATGAATATCATTATATCTTAAAATATAACCCTTTTCCACATATGTAGTTTTACTTTGAATGTTATTTGATTGAATAGGGAAATATTTATATTCCATATTCTTTACTCAATGTGGAAATTTTTGTTTCAAAAGTGGGTTACCTAGATCCAAATTTATCAATACATTTTTTACCATACCATATATAAAATGATTTATACATGATATACCCTTACCATTATAGTGTTTAGGTTTCTTCATTAACTATTTAAATTAAAATGTACTTATATTATTTTTCATATACATTGGGTATAGTTGTTCCCATCATATAATGAGATCCCCAAGATACTTTGAAATTAATCATAAAAAAACATCATATGGTTTAGATATATCATAATAGATAGACATAGATGATGTATGAATACTGGGTTTTGGGGGATCATAAGAATTTATTCCTCTTCTCATGAAGTTCATATTTGGTGATCTCAATTAGATGAGATCACGAGGACTGACCAACCAATAGGAACACCATAAGTTTCAGGTTTCATTGGTACTTTATATATGTGGACATGTAAAATGATATCAAAACCTGATATTATTGTGGATGTGTAGCATTTCATCATGTAATTTAATTTATGGAAAAAAGGAATTGAATTTTCTGTGAGGTAACTTATGTTGGGTGCGTCTTTTGTGGTATGACATTGATTGAGTAATCAAGAGAGGATTTCTCACTTTTTATAGGAATAAAAATCTTAGACCTAGTTTATCAGGATGGAAATACCTTCAATAAATCCATTTACAATTTAGAATTAGTTAAGTTCATACATTAACTTCAATGAATAACAAATCAAGGAAAATTATGATTCCACATGTGTTCATCCTGGTTCATGAGATTTCGCAAGAAAAAGAGATTTTATTACACAGTATGTGTTGGTAGTTTTATTGTTATTTCTATAACTATTCCTTGTCACTTTATGGGTATTGATAGGTCTATAGACTCCACTCCTGGTATCTGAATAGTATTAACAGCTATCGATATAAGGGGCTAGAGGGCCAGACACAACACAATATTCAAGATTCTTCACTATTAAGTTGGATAAGTGTATACGACTTGGTGGGCCCCATAATAGGGTTCATAAAGTGTTCAATAATTTATGATCACAAATAAATAAATAATTATTCGATTATAGAATAATTGGATTGAATTTATTTGTTTAAATTGTTTAATTTTTTTAATTAAATACATGAAAAATATTATACGATTGTATATTATTTTAATATTCAGGGTTAGTTTAATATTTATTGAATTATGAGCCCAGTTAATGACTTTAATTTATCATGTAATATATTTATTAGATATTAAAAGTTTGTAATAAAATATAAATGAGGGTTTTGACATAGTTATTTCACCATTACTATTCATTTATTAATTATTTAGTGGATGTTTCTTATATAGGGTTCATGGAACCCTATCAGGGTATTTAAAATTCAGTATATAAGATGAGGAGATGCACATATCCTAGGAATATTTCATATAGAGGATTTATATCCTATATCTCCTCCAACATCCTAGAGAGAGGATGACTCCTTTCAAGCAGTTGATCCAAGATCAACATCGCGGATCGAAGGAAGTGACTCATGATGATCATTGGGAAGTAAAAGTAATCATCTAATCTTTTCACTAGAACCCAAAATTATATGGTCAATGTTTGTATGGTTACTTAATGTGTATGTGGATTATCTATAGGGGTTTATGTTTTTATCATTCTAGAAATGGTCATTTGTGAAGAGATGCTATCAATAGTGATTCGATTCGAATGAGTTAACTATTCAATTTATGTTTTTGGTTTTAAATATTCACATGAGATCAAATGACCTCTATTAGGACTTGGATCACCATTGAACACAATTTTTCATTACTCTAGTGATGAAAAATTATAAATCCCCAATCCAATGACTTCTGCTACCCACCTCAAAACCAGTAATTGGTATCAGAGATCACATTGATTTTTTTGTATGAGAAAAAAATTAATTTTATTCAAATTAAGTATAGGGATGTAATTCAGTGAAAAATGGAACAAACTATGAATCAATTAAATTTTATACGATTATAGTACAGACATCTAAAAATTTTAATATTGATAAAAAATGTGGCTGTTGTTAGTTAAAATTGAAGATCCCATTAAGTTATGATTTTTCATGGCAGTTTTTAAATATCTATTTTTTCTGACCACTATATTTTGTCTAGGTTCTTGGTAGAGTAATAATTATGGGATGATCTAATTTCCTCATACTTATGGAAATTTCATCATATTTTAAAAAATTAAAATCCTAATAAATAGGCTATTTGAATGTCTTAAAACAAAATAATATTTTTGGGATGAATTTCATAACCATGAGGTCTGTAATGAAGGCCATGGGTGGGTGTTTTTTTATATGAAAAAAATATATGATGAAATTTGTGAGAATCATAGTAAATTTTAAAACATAAAAATAAATAAAAATTTAAAAAAATGATTCTTTCAGATTGATTCCATTGTAAAAAAGTGATTTTTTAAAAAATCATGACTAATCTTGGACCTCTGTCCAACACTATGTATACAAGAAATCCTTGACTATGGTCCTCCATTGATTCCACCCTCCCTCCCCTGATTTGTTGTCCTGTACATTGTAACGACCATTCTTTTGACGAAGGTACATATAATTTGTTTTTCATTTTAAATATTAGATTTAATTATGGTAAAGGTGTGGTACAACCTAGGGAATGACCGAGGATCATCTGAGACTAGTTTAGAGCCCCATGGTCTGAATAAATGGCTACAGGTTAGGATGCACTGTTAGTGTAAACTTTGCCACCCAGGCGACACAGTTGTTTTTTAAAACTACGCATTTATAGATAGGGGAACCTACATGTCTGCACAGTTTTTTTTTGAAACCATGTTGACTAGGCACATGGATGTGAGACTTTATGTTTATGGGATAAAGCCTTTATGGAAGTTTTTCCACGGTTTGTAAGTAATTCACATAAACCGTGCGTATGGGGTCTTGTAAAAAAACTACCACCCCACATAAAATCTAACCTATTTCTTTTCTTTCCCCTATCTATAGTGGACAGAACCATGGGTTCTGCTCCTCCTTGAGCTCAAAACCCCCCTCCCTATATCTCTTACCATTCCTTCATTTGATTTCTGATCCTTGATCTGTCAGAGTCATTGGATCCATTGCGGTAAGGCACCCTAATCTATCTAATAATGTCTCTGTTATTCATGGTATATTTTTACTATTTGTTTTTAGGCTCATATGCCCTATTTTCATGGAATTGGGGTTAAACTCAGATATCTTCCAACCTTCTTTTAATCTGATGTCAATATCATGTGAGGCTTATTCTATGAACTGTTGGTAGGTGGTTACATAGTTTTTGATTTGATTTTTGGACATTTCTATTTAATTATTTGTGACGTGAGCCTAATTTTACTGATCTCCCTTGATGTGTTGGTTTATTTATGTCTAAATTACCCTAATTCCTTGATATAGTTGAATTGGATCTTGTTTAGGGGTTTATATTTCAACCTTTCTTTATATGGACACTCATAGGTGCTCGACCTTGAAAATGCCTTTTGGTACAAATGGTTTGAAATACATGGAACCCAATTTAGCTTCCGACTTGAATTTTAATTGAAATAAAAATTTTCCCAGGAGTAATTTATGTATACCAAGGTGCCTCAATGGTACTTATTCCCTTTTGAATTGGAATTTTCCAAATGATAATGTGAATAATTGAGCTTGACACTTTGTCCTTGACACCATTCCTTGAATGGAATTTTCCATGTTAGGAAAATTGGATGGTTGAGATGTATAGGTTGGATATGAAAATATGGCTTAAATATTTAAGATGAATTGGATTTAATGGAATGGGTTCAGGGGATGGCATGGACTTTCTCTTTTCATTATTTATTATAAAGGAATTACATGAAATGTTTTTTTAATTTAAATTATGTTAGATGGATTTTCCTTATGTTATTTGATATGAATGGTCATGTGATCTTTGAATATACTCATTTTGGTGGGAGGAATTATTACCCCTTTCCAACTGTGAAATAAGTTTATGGTTGGAAGGAATTATTACCCCACCCCTGTTATAATCTCTATATGTTTATGGGATGGAGGAATTCGTACCCCATGATTGTTATAATCTCTATATTTGTATGCAAGGGAGGCATTGTTACCCCACACCAGATATAATCTCTATAGGTGTATGGGTGGAATACATGCTTACCACATGCCAGTTATAATATCTAAATATATTTATGGATGAGAGGCATTCTTACCCTATGCGAGCTACAATATATATATATATATATATTAACTTGATTGGACATACCAATTTTGAGCTGAAGTAGGTAGATCCACAAGGTATCCTTTAGGAACATAAGCGGGTTGTTAATTAAATATTCTGTATTATTTTAATTTCTTCAAGTTAACTTCTCACTGATTACTTATGAGCGCCTACTCAAATTACACATAGACACCATTGGTGGTGGCATACCAAGATGTTTATCTCACACCCTACTTGGGCCACTTTTTGAAACCAAAAGGATATTTTCAGGTAGGTATAAATAAGGGTAAACACCACTCTTTAGGATGTTGATTCAAATTACTTATATGGAGTTTTGGATAAGAGGATTCGACTTAGGCTCGAGATTCTATGGAGAAACTTTAGGATTTTATTAACATTTGACCTTTTTTCTATCATGCATGCTTCCCATTTTCTATTTCCTTTTTAAATAGAATACCATGAATGCATGTTTGTATCAAAAACTACCTATGAGGATTTTTCTATGTTATTCAGTTATTCAGTCTTCCTATGTATTTTATTATGTTTCCATTGATTACTATATCTATCTATTTTATTATGCTTCTACTACATTTCACTTTTGTGTTATCCACTGTGTTACTCTGATATGGAGGTCTAGTCTCCCCTTAGTACTACCTACACACCCCAACTACAAGTAGGTAGCCCCTTTATTATGTGTTGACATGCCAGGGGTCATGTGGCCAACTGAGCTCAGGGAACAGGTTAAGTGGATGTCATTTCCAAGACATCAGAAATTGGTATTATAGGTGGTTACTTTCTTGATTTACTATTTTGTGATAATAGAATGTATATTTGGAATGCTTAAGTACTTAGTCATAAGACGTGGTTGGGTGTCGCGAACCCTGGAATGAGGTAAAGACCAAGTCTTCTTTTTTATGATGTTATTCATTTTACTATTACTATTGATATCATTTCACCATTTGGTGATTCACATGTTTTGTGATGTTATAGATATTTATGATACTAGGACTATGATTTCAATATTCAACCTGATGAAATGAGGGTTATGTAGTAGAACATGCATCATGGTAGGTATAATATGAATAATTCATGTGTTTTATTAGGTCACATTTAAATTTTCATCAAGCTTTGAAAGTTTCATATTTTTGTTCCTTGTAATTTATAGGAAATTGTGATGACATTTATTACCGGATCTAGATCATTCTATGTTATGGGTTTAGTGGGTGCCACTCTCTGACTCATAAGGTGTATGGGCCCTAATAGATTAGAAAATGGAATTCTAGCTAACTCAACAATTTGAGAAATGATATAATCACATGTATAAGAATAATTTAAATGAAAATGACATGAAACTGCATGTCATCTTTTGGTTCATAAGTTGTATGGTCCTTTGTGGGTTGAAAAATGACATATCATTGGATTAAGCTGATTTAAAGTCATTAAATGTTTGAATGATCATTTTTTCAAATGGAAAATGGTTTGTAACCGGAGAACAACCATATTTCACTTTTTTAACCTAGAGACTTGACCAAAGCCCATCCTTAGTTGTAGGTAGTGGGTGTTTCTCTATCATCAAGGCCTATAATTGTTTATTACAACATCTATTCCTGGATTTTGAAGTAGGCACAGAGGCATGTCTATTTTGTAGGAAGGCTTTAGTACCTATCCTTGATTCTTGAATGTAATCATTTTTACTATTTGAGTCTTTTCTGAGACATTCATTTGACATTGGAGAATTTTTACACCCTGAAATCCCCATGCCACACACCCAGAATGTAGTGATGATCATGTTTCTGATGTGGTGGGCCCTGAGGAACCGATTTAATTTTCTATCGAACCAACAATGTATCCTCCTCCAGTTTTGAATATGGGAGCGAATTCCAAATTTTGAGAGGGATTATTTAAGAGGATGTAGACTATGCAAGGTGGAGCATGACCTTCCCTGAGTAAGGTAGGGTTGTCTCACGAGTTTTAGTAGCATCACCCTCCTACTTTATTAGGGGATTGTTGACAACTTTCCATGGAGTCTTAGATCGAGGTGATCATGTCTATCTTCGAGCACCTAGAGAGGACTCCATAAAAGAGGTTCACGCTAGATGCTTACATGTTATGTGATTCATCCAAGAGGTGGTGGGATTTCATCACCTAGGTAGGCCAGTATAGGGAGATAGTTTGGGCCGAATTAAAGACTTTATTCTATGACTACTTCCTTATCCAGATTCAAAGGGCTGATAGAGCAAGAGAGTTTATAAACCTATAAAAGGGGACCACGTTAGGTATGGATTACTCATCCTATTTCACTAATCTACAATGTTTATTCCCTTATATACCCCCTAATGATATAATGGATGCTAAGTGATTTAAGTATGGGTATGTTACACCATCTGGTTGAATGTCCATGTGTTTAGGATGGCTATTATTTCTGAAATTTTTAGCCATGACTTAATTACCTAGAAATATTTGAGGGATACTGATGTTGTGAGCTAGGGAGGTTCAACACCTAAGGATTACAATGGGTCTTCTTTTGGATAAAAGTGATGCTCCGAAGAACCTTAGAAGGTAGCAGTTGTCAGGATCCTTTAACTGGCAGTTCTCTTATCTATCACCAATGCGGGGTGCTATGAAATTTCAAGAGGTAGTGTACGAAGAACCGAATTGAGTACAGATGTTGGGGATGGTGGGTTCATCTCCAAAGATTCTTTAGGACATTCCCTCTAGTTCCTGTAGATCAGGGATCTATACCTAATCCACAGTCAGGAGTTGGGTCACGACAGTTAGGCGGCAAGAATACCACTGGTCTTTTTGGACAAGGTGGCAGTCAAGGCAGAGGAAATCATGCATATGATTCTCAACACCAATAGAGAGGGCTCTCTCATGGCATTCAGGTAGTGACTAAAGGCCACAATACATTCTCGTTACATGAATTCCATCCTACATCATAGGAGAAGAGTTCCAGAACATCTACTGTATAAGGTTCTATTCTAGTTAGCTTTACATTAGTGTCTGCTTTTTTTGATACAAGTGCACCTCAAAATTTCATATCCTATGAAATCATTAAGTGTTTTGTCCTTGATAGTGAGTACTATCATGTAATTATTATGCTAGGTACACCCATGGGTATCCGTTCATAGGGTGTTCATTGTTGTTAGAATTTCCCCCTTTTGATAGGTAGTTACCTTTCCAAATGGAACCTATACGTTCTTGACATGACATGTTTTGATGTAATCATTGAGATATATTGGCTTGTACCCTACAAAGACCATATTTACTGATATCATTGGAGGGTGAGATTTATAAAACTAGAGGGAATTAAAAACATACATAGGAGAGAATGGGATGTCAGTGAGACATGATCAGGACCTGAGTACCATAGGATAGGTAGTATTACAGTACAAGTCTCTAGTAAGTACCTTGAAGATAGGGGGATACAACCCATTGTCTTTCCTCCTATGGTGTATAGTTCCAGGGATGTTTTTCTTGAAAACTTATCTAGTCTACATCTAGTGATATAGGTAGAGTTAACTATTGATCTTGTTCTAGGAATAGCACCTGTGACCATTCCTTTTTATAGAATGGCATATAAGGAGATTTTGGAGTTCAAGAAGTAGTTGGAGGATCTATAGGCGAAAGGATTTATACAGCCCAACACATCTCCTTGGGGTTCACCTATCCTCTTTACTAATAAGGTACCCTAATGATTTTGTTGGATTACCATCGATTGAATCAACTAACTATTAAGAACTAGTATCCACTACCAAGAATAGAGAACCTATTTTATTAGATATGAGGAGTGAACACGTTTTCAATGATATATATGAGGTTAGGAAATCATTAGATTCATATCAGGACTTTATACATACCTCAAACCACTTTTAAAACTATGTATGGTCTCTATGAGTACCTGGTTATGTCTTTCAGAATCACAAATGAACCTTCTATCCTCATGGCTCTTTTGAATCAAGTTTTTACCCATATTAGAATTAATTTGGGTCTGTCTTCATTGATGATATCTTAGTGTATTATCACTCTAGACATGACCTTTCAAGCTATCTTGAGATCATGTTGAATACACTAAGAGAGAAATAGATCTATTCTAATATTAGTAAATTCCTCATCTGGATCAATAAATTACACATCTAGCTCTATTCTAAGCTTAGTAAATGCCACATCTGGATCAATAAATTCCACATCCTCGGTCATGTCACCGTGGAGTCCGAGGTTTCTTTTGATATAGAGAAATTGAATGATTTAGTTTCTTAGTATATTCCTAAGAACATATTTGATATTTGGAGTTTAATTTTAATTTTCATATATTACAGATGCTTCATTAAGGATTTATCATGCCTTGTAGTTCATGTTATGGTTTGGACAAAGAAGTGTGTGAGATTTGAATGGTTCAATGCTAGTGAATCATACTTTCCAGAGTTGAAGAGGAAACTGGCTTCGATAATGATATTTATTCATCTAGAGTTATTCAAGGCCTATATTGTCTACTACGACATGTTAGGAGTCTATCATAGAGTTGTTGTTATGTAAGATGATCGAGTCATTGTGTATGGTTCTCGTCAGTTGAGGCATCATGAGTAGAACTACGCGACGCACGACCTTAAGGTTGCTACTTTTGTTCATGCCTTATGTGGTTGGAGACACTATATATTGGGAGAGTGTTTTTTTGTGTTCATAGAGAAAAAAATCCTGAAACACATCTTTACTCTGTTGGATATTAACCTCAAGTAGAATTTGTGGGTCAAGTACCCGCAATCTTTTGATTTCAAGCTTGCCTACACTCCAGGGAATGGATATTTAGTTGCTGATGATGAGAGCCAAAAGATTTCAAAAATAGGAGGTTTTGGAGTCTAAGGATGAAAGGACGATTTTGGACTTATTCTTGAAGATTTATCTTGATATTAAAGAGGATCATGGTCAGAATTTCCGTTAAGCCTTAACGGTGACATGTTATCTTCTGGAACAAGTATGGTCAAGACAACTATCTAATCCTGATGACCTTTTCCAATGTGAAAGTACCCCAGATGATGATACATATTTTGTTTGGACAATATATGGGGATAATAATATATTATTCCATGGGTGTGTATGTGTCTCAACATACATAAGAGAGGAGTAGATGAGGGATTTACTTGCCTCATCATGGTATGTCCACCCTAGTATCACCAAAATGTATTGAGATATATGAGATCAATATTTATGGCCTAGTATGAAATGCGAGATAGCTGGCTTTGTCACTCAATGTTCCATCCTTCAATAGGTGAAGGTGGAACATCAGTGTCCATATGGGATTCTCCAGCCACTATCCATTCTAGTTTAGAAATTGGATGATGTTTCAATATAATTAATGTCTGGTTTACCAATTTCACATCATGGTAACGACAAAATGTGGGTTGTTGTTGATCATATGATTAAGGTCACACACATCTTACCAATATGATAGACCTTATCTATAGATGGTATAGGTAGGGTTTACATCAAAAAGGTTGTACGTCTTCATGGAGAACCTTGTTCTATCATTTATGATGGAAATTATCATTTTACATCACATTTATGGAAGGTGTTGTAAAAGGCCGTAGGTATGCAGGTAATTTTGAGCATGGCCTCTCACCCGTAGAATGATGGATAGACATAGTGTACAATAAAGGTGTTATAGGATATTATAATTGTGTGTGTTCTTGACATTGGGGATTTTTTTGTAGAAACACATTCCACACATCATGTTTTATTATAAAAATAGCTTTTAGGGTACCATTTTAATGGATACCTATGAAGCCTTGTATGGTAGTCCTGGTCTCTTGCATCTGTGCTAGATAGAGGAAGGTGAATCAGTTGCTCTTGTGCCTTGTCTTTTTCAAGAGACTTCATTGAAAGTCCAACTGATCAAGTATCACATGTTGAAAGGTTAGTCCAAACTTTAGTCTTATGCCAATAGATGTGGAGACCTCTTAAGTTCAATGTTGAAGACTGGGTTTTCATGAATGTATCACCTAGGTTGGGGCATAAACATATTTAGTAGAAGGGTAAGCTATCACTGAGATTTGTTGGATCCTTCAAGGTTAGGGTGTAGATCAGACCATTGGATTACCAGATGGAACTTACTTAGAGATATCGGTTTATGCGTGATTTCTCCAATGTATGTAATATTTCCGACATTATGTAGATCCATCTCACATCTTTTATACTGACATGGTTGAATTGGATATGGATGCTTCATTCGAGGAGTATCTCATGTGTATTGTTGATCAGAGCATGAAGATGCTTTATGGAAAGTTTTTTCCTCTTGTATGGGTGCTATGATAGCATGGCCGAGTATAGGATGAGAACTAGGAGTGGGGAGTTGATATAAAATCTCAGTGGCTGGAAATCTCTGCTGAAATTACCTCTTTACCATTAGTAGAACAAATCAGGGATGAGTTTCTATAAGGAGGTGAGGTTGTAATGAACTGAATTTTGGCCAAGGTAAGGATCGTTGGTTTTTAATTTTGAATCTTTCATTTAATTAGGGAAAATGTGTGATATAGACTAGGGAAGTCCTGATTAGTGTTATGGAGATGGTTTGGAGCCCGGAGGTTCCAAAAAATGGGTTTTAGGTTGGGCTACATGGTTAGTGTAAACCGTACGACTGAGGCTGCATGGTATCTATAAATCATGCAGTTGTAGAAAAGGGAACCCACAAGTTTTCATTGTTTATATGTAAAATTTTGGACCATGTTCACGACTGTGTATCCTACTGAATATGATGATAGATCCCTCACACACGGTTTTCACATAGTTTGCAAACCGTGCTTATATACCAAGCATAGGGGGTCTTGGGGAAAATTACCATATCCTCCAAACATAAAATCTAACCTATTTCATTTATTTAGGTTACCTCTAGTGGATAAAACCATGGGGTATCCTCTTCCTTGATCTCAAACCCTCATCCTCCTCTGATCTATTTCTACTACTCAATTTTGTTTCCTATCCTTGATCCATGATAGGTATTAGATCCCTTTCTATAAGCCTTTGTAGTCTTTCTACTCCTGCATATGTTCTTCTTTCCATATTTTTCACTATTTGGATATAGTCTCATATGCCCTATTTTCATGGCATTGTACTGTAGAATTGATCTTTTATAATCTACTTATAATTTTAGGTTTATATCAAGTGAGGATTCGTCTACGACCCTAAGGTTGGTGGTCATGTATTTTTCCTTCTGAGTTTTGGACATGTCATATTTAATACATTGTGATGATATTTGACTGTTGCTGATATCCCTTATTATGTTGGATCCTTCATGTCTAAATGACTGAGTCCCTTAATATAGGTGAATGTGATCATGTTTAGAGGTTTAGATATCACCCATACTCTGTATGGACACCGATAGGTGTTCTACCTTGAAAATTTCTTTTTGGGCCAAATAGTTTAAAATAAATAGAACCAAATTTAGCTTCCGACATGAATTTTAATTGAATAGAAATTTTACCTGGGGTAATTTAAATATACCAAGGTGACTCAATGGTGCTTCGTACCTTTTGAATTGGAATTGTCCAAATGGGCGTGTGAGTAATAGACCTTGACACTTTAGCCTTGGCATATTGCCTTCAAATGAATTTTCCATGTTAGGAAAATTTGATGGTTGGCTTGTATATAGGATTAGATGTCTTAATCCTTCAAGATGAATTGGATTTAATGTAATGGGTTCAAAAGATAGAATTTTCTTTCCCTTGTTATGATTTATTATAAAGCATTACATAAAATAATTTGTTTGTTTTAATTGAAATGATGTAAGATGGATTTTCATTATGTTATATGATATCAATGGTCATTCCATCTTTGAATATACACATATTGGTGGGAGGAAATCTTACCCCATGCTAGATATGATATAAATTTATGGGTGGGAGGCATTATTACCCCACACTAGGTATAATCTCTATATTTGTATAGGCGAGATGCATTCTTACCCCATGCTAGTTAGAATCTCTATATGTTTATGGGTGGGAGTAATTCTTACCCCACGCTAGTAATAATCTATATAGGTGTATGGATGGGAGGCATGCTTACCCCACACTAGTTACAATATCTATATACATGTACAGATAGGAGGAATTCTTACCACATTCCAGTTATACTCTCTCTATATAAATGGTATCTTGATTGGACAAACCAAATTTGAGATGAAGTAGGTAGTCCAACTTGGTATCATTTAGGAACTTGAGTGGGTGGTTAATTATTTATTCTAAGTTATTCTACATTCCGACTGTTAGATGCAAATTTTTTACTTACGAGCGATTGCTCTAATTATATATAGACACCATTTGTGGTGTCCTACTGAGATGTTTATCTCACACACTACTAGGGACACCATTGGAACCTAAGAAGAATGTTTTCTTGAAGGTATGGATCGGGGAAAACACCACTCTTCAAGATTTTGATATTTATTTTTTAAGTAGATCTTAAGAGTAAAGGACCAAGCTTAGGCTTGAGATGTTATGGATCATCTTTTGTCTTTTGTTCACTTTTACACTTTTGTCTTGAATTCCTCCTACATGTTTTCAATTTAATTTTTTACTAGAATTCCATTCATGCATGTTTGTATCAGACAATAAATATGAGGATTTTTCTATGTTATCCAGTTATTGATTCATCCTCCCTATTTGATTATGTTTATGTTGTTTACTAAATCTATTTTTAGATTATGGTTCCACTAATATTCAATTTTTTTGTATCCACTATGTTACTATAATATAGGGGAATAATGTCCCCATTATACTAACTACACACCCCTGCTGCTAGTCGGCATCCCCTGGTTTATCGGGAGACGCACTGCGGGTTATATGTCCAGTCTAGCTTGTGGCACAGGTTGAGTGGCATTCCGGTCGGGGATGTCACACATGATTTCCAGATTCCTCCACTGAGATTGATATTCCTATCTCCCCGATATCAAACACCCTCCACACATCCTCTCCCAATCTCGACCTCGAGCTGATGCAAGTCATCTCTATCGGAAAAACTAATTTATCTTTCCTCCCCATGAGGCTGTCTCCACATCTAACATGTTCCATCAATCCTTGAGGCTGCTTATACCCATATAAGGCCACTGGAACAACAACACATAGCTACCCCCATACAGATCTGGTCCTGGTCTCCCTACCGCCGTGACTAAGCCAACTGAGGGTGCTGAATCCTCTTTCAGTCCTTGTTCTCATTACAGTCAAGCTTTACAACACCTCTTCACAGGATAGCTCTGTTGGTCTAGACATTTTTCACCCATCTCTATCCAAAACGATGTCCCCATGTGCAAACCCCTCCCACAAAACCCCCACCCTGGAGATATCTAGCCCAGATTGGGATCCTACCTAACTGATTCAGGTCCTTTTTTGACCCAACCCACCATGCAATGGGGTTGGGTGGATATGGATAATATATAATAGGACAAGAATGGTTTTTACAACAAATAAAAATCTATAAATGGGGTCTTCCCAACCTGAAATAGGGAGGTCTAGAAAATTTTAATTTAATCAATAATTAATTTTTTAATTTATGGACTAAATAATAATAATTATTTTATTATTTAATGAAATTAATTTAATTTTAATATAAATTCAAATTAATTGAATAATTTAATTTTTGGAGAAAAATTAAATTAATTGACGGACTGAACAAATGAAATTATTTAAATTTGAAGTAATTCATTTAATTTATGAAATTCCAATGAACATAAAAATATTTCATTTTAATTTTATCATGAGTTTATTCTCCACTAGTGTTGATAAGTGATCAATCCTATGCATTTATAGGTTATTTTTATTGAAATATTTATTAAAACTACATACAATGTCTGTAATAATTATTTATTTATTCATGGTTTGTGTATCATCCCTTCTTTATTCAATATATATAACAGCATACAGATCCATCATTATCTGAATGTATATTGCGCTTCTCGAGATCCCCTCAACTATGTGTGAGTATTTATGTAATATTGATGAATAAATTTTAATTTATAGACCATGCCAAGTCAAGATGAATTCCTAAATGAGGTATGGACACACAATACCAAGGGTGAGCTATCATACGAGTGATGATTCTACTCAGGTATGATACCCATATCCCATAGTTGATCCACTGAATTTAAATGTATCAACCATTATTAGATTCTAAATAATATTCTGGTAAATTATTTTATTTATGATTAGTTTATTGTTTTATACATTTTCATGTCTATGAGAAACACATAAAATAACAAACCGAAAAAATGCACCAATATGTGATCAATTAATTCTATTAATGCATGATCTGTTGTGAGCACTGCAATAGAATATGAATATAATTAATATAAAATCGTTAAATTTATTGAGAAATATTTAAAACTTCTCAAAGAAATATTAATTTAAAAATGTCTTACATCATTTGAATTTGAATAAAACCAAGTGTAGAAGGTGCCGATCATCCCAATTTGAGGATACCAGATACTATTATGGAGTTCTTATGAAAGTGATATGTTGACTTTACTCATTATAGAAGAAAATAAATATCCATAGCTAGGCTGTTGAATCTATAGATGAAATCATTGGGTAAGTAAATTTTATTATTTTTAAATATGGGACTTCACTCTACAGATTAAGGAGTCATGATTTAATGTGGTTGTGCATCTTAGTGTCTTCTTAGATACTCTACGAGTAGTGGAGTTGCCAAAACTATTATAGTATTGGGATAGGTTTAAATTATCTTTACAACTAGAATACTCAAGCTATTGATTATTTTGTGTCATGTAGTAAGGGATACTAGAGTTCGATAAAAATCAAGGGAGATGTTTGATGATTAATTTAACTGATAAAGCCTAATTAGTAATAAAAATAAAATTACTAATCAACTAGATTTTATTTTTCTTTAAAAATATAATGTAATACCAAAAGTGAATAGTGATGAATTTTTGGAAAATTAAATATCCTCACCATCATGAATTTACATGAGTAGTACCGGCACCTACGTAAAGGACTAGGCCATCAAAAATTCTGGGTACTGGTGTCCCCAAAACCTATTAATCATCCTTAGGAATCTGGAGTGATAAAAAATCATACAAATGACTCATGTAGGAATAATATGATGGTTAGTTTATAATGATATCATCAATTTCTAATGTGAGTTGTAGATACGACATTCACACATCAATGATTTCACATGTTGTCTCATCTTCGAGAAGATTGGAAGGGGAATGCAAAGCTAGATATGAAAGGGCTAATGATTATAATGGATACATGTAAACATCAAAATGGATAAAAATATTTCAATACATCCCATTTTCATATCTTTATCACTCATTAAATCTCATTTCATTTAAGATCACAAAATCAATATCACAAAGAAATCGCTTGATTACCTTTTGGGTATAGTTATCGAAGTAATTAAAAACTTAAATAAACCCAAATATTTTGTTCATATGAGTATTTAGTGGAATGACAAGGAGATAAGGTCAATGGAAACTGTGACATCAAAAAACCATCACAATATACAACAAAGAAAATAGGAATTAAATAAGAAGTTATTTTCTATGAATTTTATGAAATAAGTCTTTGAAAGTTTAAATTCAATTAATTGAATCAAAGAAGAAAGTAGTCGCTTCTTCTTCAGAAATATTCAAAAATTATAACTAATGATTTTTTCATAGTTCGTAGGTGTTGAAAAAAAAATTCATATAAAATATTTATATTAAAAAAATAACCATGTTAAAAATTAACACTAAAATAGATAAGGTGTTTTATTTAAGAGGATGAGAGAGGGTGGTTCCGAAGTCAATGGTGAAAAGTAAAAAACATCCAATTTCATAGATTAATCACTCTAGTTGAACTTTTATTGAGTATAACCATAAAATTTATCTTGCATGTCCATTGGATATACGGATACATTATTCCATTATTATAAGGAATACTTTTTATGAGTTTTATACTCAAACAGTAGTTCAGTAATGGTTGAATCATTGGTAATACTTAATAAAAGACTCTCAAACCTAGTTTTGGAAAGATAATAATTTTTCAAGAGAAAATAAAAGTTGTTGTTAAGGATATACCATGTATGGTTTGAGACTCATTGAAGTTAAATACATCATGTTTTATCAACACACTTATCAACTTGGTTTTGGACAAAGTAACCTTCAAAAATAAAGATAAGTCACAATACATTAAGAATTAGATCTTCTAGAGGGAATGGAATATTCAGAATGTAATATAGTTGTAACTATATTTAAAAATATTCCATTATAAATTTTAATTAACATAAAAGTGAAGTATGAGAAATTATAGGTTATAAGATATGAGTTTTTTTAGGCCCATATTTCAGAGAATATATTGACCAAGAATTTGTCGATCACAATAATATAGTTTGGAGTAGTTACTAAATTAACATTACCTTATGTATATCAAAGATATGATGTTACTAAGGAGGATCAATGATGAGTCTTATATATTAATATTGATTAATAAATTTTTGCATTGAGTAATTCATAAATGCATATTTTCATATACACATAAGATTAATAGTTTAAATAAAATGATCATTAATGTTGATACATATATTCATTACATACATCCATTATCTTCAAGACATGACTCACAAATAAGGGATTATCCCAATAAAATATTCCATCTTTCATGAAAAATGGATATCATATAAGTTCTATTATGATATCAATCCATCATGAAAAAATAAAAAAGACTAGATGAAAAGATTTTGTTAGGATATAAACAAACCACAGTCAAGAAAAACATAATGTGAATCTAAAGTAATCATCCTAATGTTTTCAATGTATGTTAAAAAAATCCATATGATAGAAAATTTATAGTAAAGTGCAAGAAAACAATTCTAAAAAAGGGTTAAAATATCTATTTGAGATAGTGGGAGGAAAATTGATATGGATTTAGTCAATTCCATATATGTACAATTATTTATCATAGGAAAAAGTTCCAAAAGATCTTGTGGAAAAGAATTATTCCTGATAAACATGCTATATATATAGGATATAACCATGTTAATAGTTTTGTATTGACCATGATAGATGATAATTTATTAATTAAGAGTAATGAATCCCAAAATTAAGATGTATATGGAAATAATATTATACTAAAAATATCATCTAAAATTCAATAATGGATTCCATGTTTTAAAGTACTACTACAAATAGGGATCTTAAAAGAACTAGAAACCGCTTTTTATAGTGCTAGAAAAGTGTTGTTAATCATGATGAAAATAAGGGGGTGGGAGTTCCCTTTATCCATGCTAAAAAAACACTGATAAATGGTAACCTTTATCCATGCTAAAAAAGGAACTGAAAAAGGTCCACCTTTATCAGCGCTATTTTGAGTGATGATAAAGGATGACTTTATCAGCACTATTTTGAGCACTAATAAAGTCCCAATTTATCAGTGCTTAATTAGCACTAATAATAGAAAAGTTTCTAGAGATGTGTTGTTTATTTAATAGCACCCCCAGAACCTGCATAGCACCAGCATGCCTACACACCTGCACACAAAAAACACCTTCATACACATCACAAAACAGCACCCACACACAAAATAGTTGCACAAAACAGCACCTAACCACAATCAAATCATAAAATAACAAAACAACGCACACAAGTGTTTCACATACAATTCTATATACATTTACTTGAAATCATGAATACAAAAAAAACACTACAATATACATTTTAAACAATGTTTTATATGGTTACAATTACAATTATCCAACAAATAGTTAAAAACATTAATGTTTCATCCTTTTTTCATCTCTGATCCCCCCTACAAAATTGTTGTCCATCGTATTAGTTTCCGAACAAAGCATCCAAACTGAAGAAAAAAATTCCACCTATATAAGAAAAAAAATTTTGTTAGTAATACAATAATGAAATAAATTAAACATTTATAAGAAATAATACATTATAAAATGTCAGTGTTGAATAAATAAGACACATTTGGGTAGGTAGGGGGCCATAAGACTAGATGATACTTGATACCTGA